>OX336390.1:781484982-782734982 GCA_946902985.2 Meconema thalassinum
CATAATTTAGTCCTTGAATGTCGAATAAGCTGCCATATGGTGATTTCATTAGAGATTGTTGTTGATTCATTTAGGGGCTTTGCGACATTGTGGTCATGTACTTGGGTGTGTGTGAAATTTGTTTGATAACCAGTCTTATTGTGATGGCTATATTAGAGTGTGTATTTGTAATTCAAATGAGGATTGGGAAGGAGGTGGCTGTGGCCTTAATTTAGGAACCATCCTGGCATTTGCCTGGAGTAGACATGGGAAACCACTTCCAGGATGGCTGAGGTGGGAATCGAACCCGCCTCTTCTAACTTTTGCCTCACGAGGCTGAGTGTGCCCCGTTCCAGCCCTCACACCACAATTAAATTTCTTGGTAGACCCGGGAATCAAACCTGGGTCCCGGCAGTGACATTTTATTAGAAAACAAAGATTGGAAAACAGTGAGAATATTCTTTATATTTGTCGGCATTTCAAAGAGTGAAAAATTTCAGTGTGAAATTTTCAACAGAAAATCAAACTCAAAATCAAGAAGGTTCTTAAGAAATTATTTTGCACAAAATTGTATTTCAGGATCAAACGACATTGTGTCATTCTCAATTACATGACTGAAGAACTGAACCAGTTTGTTTTGTGGTTATAAATAATTTCAACTAGTCTTGTGTTGTATTACTGTCTGGTTTGAGCAACAGAAGCAAAATGGGCATTTACTATCTCGTCAAGGGCATAAATTCTTTTGCTTTAATTAGAGAAAAAAGATGTGAAACCAGAAACTGTCTAGAAAAATATTTTACAATATCTGATCTCTTTTACACAGTCCCGCAATATTAAATTTAGTTTGTGTGCATCCCTCATGGTCTCACAACTAGTGGGATGTGGGTTAGCAACCATGGACCCCAGATTCCCTTACTTGTGCCGGTCTCCTCTCTTTCACCTTTCTTATAGACCTCCCTTGGTGCTAGTGTGGATTTCAGACTTTCCGGTAATTTTCATTTGAAGTAGTGTGTAAGACTTTGTCTTTCTTTCTAATTTACATACAGCATAGTGTGACTGTGACAGGGTGAGGAATGAAAAGGTCAGGGAAATAGTGAAGGAGGAGCCCTCGCAAGGTAGGATTGAGACATCAAGACTGAGGTGGTATGGACACTTAAAGAGAATGGAAGAGAAGAAGATTCCCAAGAGGATACATGAGATGCAGATGTAGAAGAAATGACCAGGGGGAAGACCAAGAGATAGATGGCTGAAAGGAGTGGAGGAATGTGTCAAGAAGAGAGGTGAGGACTGGACGAGAGTGACAGCGGAGAGGTGGTGGGAAGAAAGGACTAAGTGGTGAGGCTTATGTTCCAAACAGACCAGCCTGGGGCTGGAAACTGTACAAGATAATGATGATGATAGTGTGACTGTTAACCAGTGCTTATTTTCTTTAAAAATATTAAGGGGTACAGTACTGGTACTCTCAGCTGTAGTCGACAAAACATCATGATCTTGCAATTTTTGGCAATTTGTAAACTCCGGTCATTGTTTGTGTTCGAATCATTAACATTCAGCTTTTTTCGATGCCTGGGTGGATGTTAAATAGTTCGTTATTTTCTTCACTCTTCAAAGTAACCACATGTACAAAATAACAACCTACCCCGCCTCCAAACAATAGCCTGCGCGCTTATAAGAACGGAGTGCCGAGTTGCCGACCAAAAGAACTGATTAGATAGATTTAAATCGAGGATTACTCGAAATCTCCTCCAGTTGTTGTGAACAGCACATTGGCACCAGCTGATCGATGAACTTTCAAGTCGGAAGTTATATTTGCCGGACTAGATACAAATCTACCAATATTCTTTCTTAAACAGTTTTCAGTTGTTTAAGGGGTACGCGTACCCCCGCGTTGCCCCTGAAAAAAAAGGACTGCTGTTAACTGTTACTCAGAACCCACTTAGTTTGCCATGTACATTTATTGGCCGTGAAAACCAATAATAGCATCTATATTTATTTAGTTAATTGTATGCAGATAAAGCCATCAAAATAGGCAGATTTTGAGAGTCAATAGTAATGGCAGTAAGAACATGGAGAGCAAAACTTTAATTTTCTCACACAAAGTATCAATATTCTAAGCAGTCACATATGGAGACTGCATCATTTAAGTTTTAATATTTTGTTACTGTTTTCCATATCTTTTAATTAATTTTGCATATTTTCAATAGTGTTTGCAATTTTGTTTATTGTCATAGAAATATGATTAAAATAGTCCTCATGCAAAGAGAATGGTTATTTAATTATTGCTTTTTATGAATCATATCCTTTTTATATTGTACACAACTTTCTATGAAATCTCCTTAGAAAGAAATCCTCTGTACGCCACTGAATCGAACTACGAAGGTAATTCCAAAAATAAGGTCTCCTATTTCTTTTTATAAATACATAGATCTGTTTATTTCTGTAATGGTTATATCATTTTACAGCTTGAACATTTAGCTATTTTTCTACATAATCACCATTTCGGTCGATGCATTTTTGTAGACGCTGTGACGGTTTTATATGCCTATGTCATACCAGCTCGCCGCCATGCTGTTCAGGAAGTTGTGAACCTCGTCTTTCACCTTGTCGTCGGTGCTGAATTGCTTTCCGGCCAAATGTTCTTTCAACTTAGAGAACAAGTGATAGTCACTGGGCACCAAGTCGGGACTATAGGGTGGGTGGGTGATGATGTTCCACTGAAACTGTTGCAGGAGAGCAACGGTTTGCCGGGCAACATGTGGACGAGCGTTGTCGTGGAGAATGTTTCAACTTTTCGGTTAAAATTTTGTGAGCGGCGCTTCAGGAAACCTCAGGAACCAAGTGCAGAGATCATCCAGGGTGATCCACCAATTTTCATGCATGATTTGCTCAACCTTCAAGATCGTCTCGTTGGAAATTGACGGTCTCCCGCTCCTTTGTTCATCGTGAATTTTAGTCCGACCGGCTGCAAACTCTCTACACAATTTACCAACATTTTTGATATCCATGCACTACTCACCATACACTTCCGTCGATTGGAGATGGATTTCAATCGGTTCAGTACCCTTTGCATTAAAAAAACGAATGATTGCACACAGTTTGCACTTGGCGGCAAAATCCTACGGGAGCTCCATTCTCAACGGCTGCCAAGCCAAGACTGAGTGCCTCAGCACGGCGTGCGCATGTTTATACGCGAGCGCGGGAAACACTCTTCACAATATTGTGACCAACAGCCACACGAACAGAGTTCTGTATTTTTTTAAAATATAGGAGACCTTATTTTTGGGATTACCCTCGTAGAATACCAATCAAAAGATTTGCAAACACTGACAACAGACTATCTACCGGTCTGACCATGCTAAATCGTAATTAATAAAGCCCTAGTGTTGGTTTAAATTTAACCAATAGCGTGACATGAGGATGGTAGTACACGTACTCAGAGCGCCATTAAACAGACCAAACTTGCCCCTTCCCCCTCAAGGGCTCCCAGTCATTTGCTACGCTTTAATACATGCTTCGAGGATGCAACACCTACTTCCTCAGCTTTATACTCCCACCGGTGAAGGTCACACTTTACCCAACTAGAACTAGTTACTAGTACTGACAGTGATAGTGAGACAGAGCTTATCGAGAGGACGCGTTGTAGGACCGCAAGGTATCCCCAAAGACTAATTGACAAAAAAATATTTTTTATACAGTTACAACTGAGAACTGACTGTAGGATGATCCTCACGTCCTACATGGAGGAATCGCCACTGTTTTAAGCTTGAATATACTTACATTAATATGAATAATCTTCACATTTTCTAACATGTTTAATGCTTTTGCTTCTTGCAACTTATTCAGTAATTATTGTAGTCATGGACCAGGTCTATCACAGATTGACCAGGATTGTAGGATTAGGGACTTGGATCTTTGAATTTCTTTGGCAATGGTAGCAATGATCCACCATGGTTATGCAAAAGATATCTTTGCATGTCCTTTAAACTCAGAATTGCCATGTCTCTTGAATAAATCAATGAGAACTGAGTTATTTCATTACAGAATGATGGTATTCATTTGAAGTACTTCAAATATGTTTTGGAAAGCATGGTGACAACTAGCACTGGCAAGCATAATAACAGCGGACAGCTCAACTTTCATAAGTACTGGTACAGGTATTTCATTTCTGTCATTATAACTTCACGTCAACGAAGTAAGCAAACTAGTGATTAATGATTTCCATTGACTTATGGCACTTAAATGCTCTGTAGATGTTAAACAATGTGAGATAATTTTTTTATAAGAACACTAGAAACAGTTGTTTCATTTTGTAGTTATTATTTATTTTATTTAGCGCATGATGCCTACAAGACAGTAATTAATATATATTTATAAATTTACACAATAGACAATTTTCGGCATTACGACCCTTCATATATGGACTGCCAGGTCTTTAACCCATTCAAGTGCTTGTGGAGTGGCTGCATGAAGTACTTCTATGGTCCCCAGAGTACATATATAGAGGGCATTCCTGCACGATGTGCTTGATGGATTGCACTTCATAACCACATTCACAACGAGGCGAGTCTATCCAACCCCACTGATGTAAGGTTGCTCCAGTTTGAGCAGTGTCACATCGAATTCTGTTGAGACGGGACCAGACAGCTCGAGGGAGATGGAATCCAGGTAGTTTGATGGTAGGATCAAGTACTTCAATTAGGCCACGAGGTAGAGAGGTAGATCATTCAACTTTCCATGTATTTCGGGGGTTGAACAGTGCTGAAGTAAGTTCCATAGCCGTTCTGTAGGCTGGTTTCTGTGATTTCAACCTGGATGTAGAAGGTTGATCGACGTCTTGGTGAATTGGGAGAACTTCACTATCCATAATTCTGTGCCACAAGCTGGAAAGAGCTTGCTGTCTCCTTATCTGAGGAGGAACAATATTACAGAGTACAGGTAGCCACTGTGAGGGAGTGCAATGTAGAGTGCCAGCTGGAGAGTATATGACAGCCAAAGCAGTAGTCCTGATAGTGTTGGCATCAGCAACCCATGATGATCCAGCTAACCTACTTAGTAGGTTATTACAGCTTTTTAATTTTGCTGCCATTTTTTCAATATGCTGTCTGAAAGTTAATGCCCTGTCCAATATCAGTCCTAAATACTTAGCGGACCTGATGTACTTCAGATATTGGTTCCCGAAGTTCACTCTAGGTTGGTAGTTTGCCAGTAGGTTATTAAGGTGAAATGTGGTTACCTCAGATTTCTTCACTCTGCAAATCCTCTGCCTCATCAAAAGTGGCGCACTGAACTGTAAGATTTATATCGTCTGTATAGATGAATTTACGGGATACCGTTTCTGGCAGATCATGAATGTATAAGTTAAATAACATAGGAGATATAACTGAACCTTGAAGTAGGCCATTATTGAATGTATGGAACCTGCTCCTGGCACTTTCATTGTGAACTTGGAAATAGTGTATTACTTAACATGCTGCTGATGAGAGTGACTGTTTTAAGACAAGGGACTGACTTTATGAGTTTGGGGAGAGTCCTTTCCTCCAGACAGTATCATATGCCGCTGAGAGGTCCAGAAAGCCAGAAACTCTTTAAAGTTTCTTCTCAAAGCCAGTTTCTAGATATGTAGTTAAGGCAAGGACTTGAACAGAGCAGCCTCGTTTTGCACGGAATCCAGCTTGTTCAACAGGAATCACTTGCTCAATTTCAGGTGCAATTCTATACAGTAAGAGTCTTTCAAGTACTAATTTGTAGGTGACACTGAGTAAGGCAATTGACCTGTAACTTTGGGAGCTTTGGATATTTTCCTGGCTTGAGTATTGCAATGATTTTGGTCATCTTGAAAGACGGTGGAAGACGTCCTGATTGTTGAATGGAACTGAAAAAGTTTACAAGTCATCCTTTGGTAGCTGGGCCACATTTCTTGAGAAACACACCATCAAATCCTGCTGCTTTTCCAGTCTGGAGGGCATCCAAACCATGTTGTATCTCTTCTAATGAGAATGGTCACGAATAAGACAAGTGTGGTTGGACTTTGCGTTTTAACTTGTTGAATTCTAATCAGACCTGACTGCTAAACCTCTTGTCTCTCTTTGTCCTGGATGTAGAAATAAGGTGGTCAGCTATGGATTCTACATTGATAGCAGAATGCTTTCTTGTAGGTTTGGATGTTGAATCCAGTTTTCGTATTAGTGACCATGCTTTCCTGCTTGAGTGGGTGCAGTTCAAGTATTCAACAGTCTTGTACCATTTCTCTCTTCTAGCATTGTCCAAGGATGTTAGTAATTCAACAGCTTTCTCATGACTACTGTTCCGTTCAAATTCATTGCATAAGCGAGTTGTTTCTTCATTCCAGCCAGGGACATAATTTTTGTGGAAACCTCTAGGAATGCTTTGTTTAGCAGCAGACTTGATTAATCCAACAAACCGGTCTTAGTTCTCAGGGATTGGTTGCACCCATCTGATGTTGGCATCAGTGTAACTGGCGTACAAATCCCAGTCAGCTTTCTGGAAGTTCCATTGAGGGTGGGGGTGTAGATCTTATAACAGGGATATTAATACCAATGTTATAAATTATTGGTCTATGCTGACTATGTATGTATGTATGTCTACCCCTTATTATTCCCGTTTGCCAACGGGGTCGGGGATGAGATGCGATGGAAGTCTTTGTGGCGATGGTTTTTACGGCCGGATGCCCTTCCTGACGCCAACCTCATGAGAGGAGTTAATGAGAGATGAAATGAATGATGGTGAATGAAACTGGGCAAGGATGAGGAAGGAAGCGGCCGTGGCCTGTCAGAAGGTACCGTCCCAGCATTTGCCTGGTGTTGAAAATGGGAAACCACGGAAAACCATTTCAAGGACGGCCAACGGTGGGGCTCGAACCCACGCGTCTACCGAGTCAGCAGAGAGCTTGGCCCCATGACCTAATGCTGCGCTTTAGCCAGCAGAGCCACTACTGTCGGTCTATGCTGACTATGCGGAAAGTAATTCAGAACGTGCCTTTGTATTCTTGGTGTAGGTATCATTAGGCTATGGGAGACAAAGTGAGAGTAATCCTGCCACCACTAGGGACACCAAGACCTTGAAGTTGGTGTGCTCGTTTAACCAAGGGTTTCCCATGCTCGATTTACCTTGGTGATGAGCCAGACTAACAAGGTGTCCACCGAGTTGCTTGAGAGGTTTCTGTGCTCTTTTTCTCATAACTGTCTTCTCTTCCTATTTTTCACCATCTTCTAACTTTCAGTACTTCCACTATCAAGCCGGCTTCTCTGCCTCGGGTAGTTTCTTTGGTATAAATGTGTGTGTGACAGGAGGTGGAATCCTCCCCTAATCACAAGCTGAGTGATCGTGGCAAAGTGATGCATGGCTACTGGGTGAGTAGTCTCAAGCTACCCACCTCCAGATACCTGGCGACTTCTGGAGAACCCTAGCCTTACCCCTGGCAAGCGGGGCCCTGTCTGGGGTTAACTTTTAGTTCCCTAGCTACTCGTGGAACCAATCATAGCGTCTTTTTTAACTTCTACTCAGGGTGGCTCCCTTACTAAGCTGTCTTTAAATTTTCAAAAAAGGAAATATATGCCTTTAGTACGCCGCTTGATAGAAAGGATTCTACGTTTTTCCCTCGGTACCTTATAGTAACAAAGACCGATGGGGAAAATTTTACGAACGTTGATCCTTTTGACTTGCATGATGCAATTGAGGGGAAATGGGGCAATGTAGACACAGTGAAAAAGCTGCGAAACGGTGCACTCTTGATTAAAACACAAGAAAACAGACAGACAGATAGTCTTCTTGGGACGACAAGTTTAGGTGAGATTCCAGTCGAGGTAGTGGAACACAAGTCCCTAAACCTGAAGAAAGGTTTAGTATTTCATAGGGATCTGGTGAACACTACTGACGAGCGTATCCTGGAAAGAACTGGAAAGCATGACGTTGTCGAGGTGAGACGAATCAAACTTAAGTTGAATGGTGTACAAGGTGACACCGGGGCATTCATCTTATCGTTTGAATCAGATAGCCTGCCCAAAAGGATCAAAGTGTCAATGTTCACTCTCGATGTGTGACCATATATTCCATCTCCATTGCGGTGTTTTCAATGTCAGTGATTTGGGCATACCTCATCTCGTTGCTCGGGAAAGCCTATCTGTCATTCATGTGGCAAAGCCACTCATGAGGGAGCGGAATGTACACCACCTCCTGCATGTCCAAATTGCAAGGGAGAGCACTCTCCTCGATGGAAGGAATGTCTTGCCTTCCTAGAGGAGAAGAAAATTCAAGAAATTAAGACCTTAGAGAGCTCTTCTACACTGAAGCATGCAGAAAATATCGCTCCATGACCTCTCCTATTTTCTCAGTGCTCATGCACAAAAGGTATCAAAAGAACCTAGTAATCAAGTGGCAAATGTGGTTACGGAAACAAGTTACAAACGAGTTACCACAATAAAGGGGGCTACAAATAGTCCTATTATCACCCCTGTTAGCCAGAAGAGGGTTACGGAACCTTCTTCGGTCATCCAACAACAGGTTCCGGTGCCACCATCTAAACCGGCGCTATCAGAGAAAAGGCCAGTGAAGAAGCCATCTCCGACTTGTTCGAGGAGGAAATCTTTGCCGGCCACAGCTTGACCCATATCCAGCCCAATAAAACAGAGAACAGGAATGGGGGGTAAGAAAGGGACTGTTCATCGCCGTCTCTCTTGCCCCCCTGCTGAAAAGGCAGCTCCAACATCTGCTGGCAATTCTGCAACCACGAACACTGGTGAAGCGGTGCCAGCAAACGCTGCCATTTTTCGCAAGAACGCGAAATCTGGTAAGAAGGGAGCTCGAATTACCCTGAACAGACGTCAACGCCGTTCTAAACTTAAGTCAAATTGGGATGTGTCGGTACCTGACTCCCAGTTTTCGGACAGGGAGAAGGTCCCTTGACACTGATCTCGCTCTTCTCCAAGTGCGAGAATAATTAGTTCCGACGGCGACCGCGCACCACTAAAGAGAGCGCCCCCTCCATTATCTTCGTCTTCGGACGGAGCTGTCGAGATTGAGGTGTACTTTCCTCCCCCATCATCTCCACCTAGAGATGGGGATGGGTGGCACTATTTATTTATTTATTTAGCGTATGGCTACAAATATCACTAAAATATAAAAATGATTGCAAAATTACAAATTAATGTCCAGGCCATGAATCTAGTCTATTGATCCTCCGTCATCACCAGGAACTCTGTTGGATCGCCAGGGAAGGCTCTGAAGGGACATTCCTGAACCACATGCTGAATAGTCTGCTTTTCAGCGCCGCAATCACAACTTGGAGGATCTTTTATCTTTCACTTGTGCAGAGAATCAGCACACCTGCCAGTGTTGTTTCTTATACGGTTAAGAACTGACCAGATCTTCCACGGTAATTGGAAGCCAGGTGGCTTGGTCGTTATGCATGGCATCTTCATTTGTTCTGTTGTAGCATTAATCTGCCATCTATGCTTCCACCATTCATGGTATTAAAACCTCTACTGATCAACATCCTTGCAGTTTCCAGAGGCGGGTGATGAGAACGAAGCCTTCCTTTATTAATGATTGGGATGTCTTCATGAACAGGGAGGTTAGGATTTTTCTGTAATTTCTTGTATTCACGGACAAGTGTACTTTCCCACCGTAGAGATGGAGGTGGTATATGGCTAAGTATGGGTATCCAGTAAGTAGGTGTAGGTCTGATTGTACCAGAGATAAAGCGCATGGTATGGTTGAGCTGAGTGTCAATAAGTCTTGCGTAAGTACTATTCATCCACGCGGGAGAGCAATATTTCGCAACAGAGTACACCAATCCCAGAGCTGAAGTACGAAGAGTCGGTGCTGAGGAGCCCCTTGATGTGCCACATAGTTTCTGCAGAATGTTATTTCGAGTATTTATTTTTTAAACTGTTTTTAATAGGTGCTGTTTATAGCTGAGCGTTCTATCAAGCGTTAACCCTAGGTATTTCGGGTTTCTTTTATGTCTGAGTAGCCTTCCTTCAAAGTATCTTGTGCTCTTCGTTGGCCAACTTATTGTTTAAGTGAAAAGATGAGACTTCTGTCTTAGCGACACTTGGCAGCAACTTCCATTTGTGGAAATATGCACCAAAATATTGACAAATCATAGGTCAATATGGACTCTGTAACATCAAGATCTCTATGCCTCACTGCGAGTGCCCAGTCGTCAGCATACCCTAACTTTCTTGATGTGGTTTCAGGCATATCTGATATGTATAAGCTGAACAGCAGAGGTGCGAGACCAGATCCTTGGGGCAACCCATTATTTAGCTTCACTTGTGAACTCATCTTGTTGCCCATTAGCACTTGGAAACATCAGTTACTGAGCATTTCATTGATGAGACTGCCGAACTTTAGGCATTGAATGACTTGTAGAAGTTTCAATATGACACTCTGCCTCCAGACAGTATTATATGCAGCTGTGAGATCAAAGAATGCAATTGATGACTTTTCTTGATCCTGGAAGCCAGCTTCTATGAAGCTTGTTAGGAATACGACTTGATCTATGCAACTGCGGTTAGGTCTGAAACCTGCCTGTTCAACAGGTACATGTTCAAAGACCTTGAGACATATTCTATTGTACACCATTCTTTCGAGGAGCTTATATAGCATGCTAAGTAAAGCTATGGGTCGGTAACTTTCTGGCTTGTCATTTGGCTTGCCTGCTTTCAGTAAGGCTATTACTTTAGCTCGTTTCATTTCATGTGGTATGTTGCCCATTTTGCAGAATGTCTGTGTAGAACATAGCAAGCCACTTTTTCACATACTTGCCACAGTGCAAAAGGAAATGTAATAGCTATTCTGGTCATCTCGCTGAGTTACGTCAATTAATATCTACGGTTTCGGCAACCATTGTCTGTCTTCAGGAATTCAGATTTCGTCCTGGACATGAGAAAACAATGCTTCACTACAAACTCTTCTCTAAAGACCGGGTGGACAGAGCTGTGGCCGCCGGTGGCGACTGCACTCTCGTCCACTCTAGGCTCTTTAGAGAAGAGGTGCCGCTGCGTACTCAACTGGAAGCAGTAGCAGTTCGTTCTTCGTTGCCAGAAATGGCAACAGTATGTAACGTGTACATCCCGCCTGATTCTCAACTGGATTACAACCAGCTGGTGGATCTAGTCTCTCAGCTTCCCCCTCCTTTTCTCCTTCTGGGAGATGTAAATGCCCACAACACCATCTGGGGCTCCGCTACCACTAGCGGTAGAGGGAGAGATTTTGAGGGACTGATCAGGCGGCTGGACCTGTGTTTGTTGAACACAGGAGAACCTACACACTTCTCTATTGCACACAGCACTTATTCATGTAGCCGATAGCACCTTGTGCAGTTGTGCGCTGGTTTCCCTGCTACAGTGGGGGGTACATGACGACCTTTGTAATAGTGACCATTTCCGGATTATCGTTACTCTTCCGAACCAGAGAGCCATCGAGTTACCAAGTCAATGGCTTCTCCGTAGGGCTGATTGGCCAACTTTCACTGCACGTGCGTTTTTTGCCGAAGATACCTTCGAGAGTGTCGATGAACATACCATTCACATAACGAATGGTATTTTGGATGCGGCAGAGGAAACAATACCTTCATCATCCGGCAACTCCCGCCGGAAGCTTGTCGCTTGGTGGACAGCCAAGATTGCAGCAGCCATTAAAGATCGTCGACGTGCTTTCAAATGCTATCGGAGGCAAAACACCATGGCAAACCTTATCACCTTCAAAAGGATGCGTGCTAGAGCCTGATATCTGATTTGGGAGAGTAAGAAAACGTTGTAGGAAAAGTATGCGTCGTCTATGACGGCACATACTCCTTCATCTCAAGTGTGGACTAAGCTTTGTCGGATATCTGGACTCCAGACATCTTTGACGATATGTGGAAGAATGTTCTCGAATGAGAAACATGTTGTTATGGTCCTTGGAGATAGATTCATTTAACAAAAATATGTTAAATGGTCCGGCTAAGCTCAAATATTAATATCAGAGTTTCTCCCTGGTGTACTTTTGGGCTCATCAGTTGGTACAGTACACCTCACCAAGATGCTGAAAAGTGCTTACTGAGTAGGCCAATGCAAGACATCTTGATACACATTATAATATGTTGTATCGACGTCACGAGCATTGCCAAAGCACTTCAGGAAGTATAGATTTCCTTTCAAAACAAATGCAAACCTTAACCTTGGTTATCGATATGTCAAAATGTCTTGCATTGGCCTACTATCTTTGAAGATACCCGGAGTCTCCATCAACGGAGAAATCATCACGGACCATCTCGCCATTGCCAACAGTATTGGATAGCACGTCTCTCCTCTCTGGGAGTTATGATCCTACATTTCTGACTCTGCAGGAGGTGGCAGAGGTTCACCCCCTGTCCTTTGCCACTGCTGCTTCGGAGGCCTACAATGTACCATTCTCTGAATGGGAAGTGCGCAGTGTGCTTGCACTGTGCAGAGATACGGCTCCTGGACCGGATAACATACATAATCAAATGTTTAAACAGTTCAGCAAGGCCGGCAACCTTGAAAATGCTGGACAGTATCCACCATAGTGGTGTTAGGCTAGCTACCGGTGCCTTCTGGACCAGCCCGATACCCAGCCTACTCGGCTAATCGGGTGTTCCACCTCTAAATTATAGACGCCAACATATGCTTTTCGCATATGCTGCCATTGTGTGTCAAATGCCGCAACATCTGAGCAAACGTGCTCTCTTCAGTGCCCAATACCACCAGAGGTGCGCCAACTAGCCGGTTGGTATTAGACTCGATAGCTCGTGTACTGAAATAGTAGTGGCTCTAGGTCCCTGTATGATCCGGACACCTAGCGAGGTACCTCCATGGCAAGTCCAGCGTCAGGAAATTCATTTATAGATTTATACAGAGGTCCTAAGGTGAACACGTTTATCGGAGGCAGTTCCACAGCATTCACCTATTTCCGGATGCTGGTATTCTACACACGGATGGTTCGAAGGCGGACAAGAGGGTGGGTTCTGCTTACGTTATTGATGGTACAAATACCAAGATCTCTTTGCTTGAGGCCTGTAGTGTGTTTACTGCAGAGCTCGTTGCCATTTCGAAGTTCTGCAGTTTGAACTACAGGATGCACGAATCCACTTTCTCATGTGTACCGACTCTTTGAGTTCATTGCAGTCAATTGCAACATGTTTTCCGCAACACCCCCTAGTGCAGCGAATCCACAACCTACTAGCCGGGTTGTGCCCTGCTGACACTCAAATCACCTTTCTGTTGTTTCCAAGCCACATGGGAATTGCGGGAAATGAGTTAGTGGATCAAGCTGCAAAAGAGGCGGTATCACTACCACCTCGACCAATGGAGGTACCCGCTAGAAATATTCGCTCTCAGTTACGCCAACAAGTACTGGCATTTTGGGACAGTCAGTGGCTAGCTGACCCTATGTCCAGTAAACTGAGAGTGATCAAGGGAAGTACTCGCGTGTTGCAGAGCTCTTTCCGGTCACGGAGAAATTCCGTCATTTTGTGTAGGCTAAGCATAGGTCATAAAAGATCCACCCACTCGCACCTAATGAGAAGGGAAGACGCCCCACTTTGTACCTATGGAGCCGTTTTCACCGTGGCCCACATTTTAACCGAGTGTGTTGATCTCGCTGACTTACGAAGAAACCTTGGTTTGCAGATGTCACTCAAACTTGGGCTATATTAGCCGACGATGCGGTGGCTGCAGATCTCGTCATCCGCTTTATAAGTAAAAGTGGGTTAGGGCCAGCAATCTAAATTTTCCAGTGTACATTGACTCTATGACTTGTTTGTTTTTGAATTTTTGTTTTTCAGTGTTTGTCTTTTTTTTTTTTTGTTTGTTTGTTTTGTTTCCGACTTTGGCCAACTGTAGACCGCATGGATCCTAAGGCTTTCTGGTCAATTTTTTCTTCTTTTCTTCACAGAACCTCTTCATTTTTTCACTTCTTTCTCTGCTCCTCTGATATTACCAAATTTGGCCTGTGTTGTGGTGGTTTTTCTTTGAACCTCTTGATATTGTCAAGTCGGCTTCGAAACGTTTTCCTATCGTGAATGACAAGTTCAATTAGTCCAACTTCAACAGTGTCTCTTTTGACCGCTTCTACCCATTTTGTAATAGCTTTCAACCCTGTGATGTATTCAAAAATTTTCTTTGACAGTCGGTTCCCGTCCATTCTCATCAAATGCCCATAAAATTTCAGCCTTCTTTAACGCATTGTGACCACAATGGTTTCGGTCTGCATATACAATCTTCATTTTTCCCTTTTTTTCCATGTTCTGTCATCATCTTTCCGTGGTCTGAGAATTTTCCTCAGGATCCTCCTTTCCTTTATCTCAAGTTCCTACAGCTCCCCTTTTTTGTTCAGGGTTAGACATTCAGAGGCATACAGACCCTCTGACTTTACCACTGTACTGTAATGTCTGAGTTTTGCTTTGTATGATATCGCTCGTTTGTTATACCTGTTCTGAGTTAATCTATAGGCCAGGTCCAATTTTCTTGCTCTTGCCATGTTTGCCTCTTTATCCAGTACATTGGGTTGTATCCATTCCCCAAGATATTTGAACTTATCAGTTCTTTTGGCAATTCCATGTTCCACCAGCATACGTCTCCCTTCCCGGTGTCTGTATTCCATGTACTCAGTCTTTTCATATGATACCTTAAGGCCTGTTTTCTGAGCTATTTCGTGCAATGTGTCCAGCACTTTCGTGCATCATCTTTGTTATGAGCTAAGAGGGCAAGGTCATCAGCAAAAGCCAAACATTTAATTCCCAGGTTTTGTCCTTTCCTCCCAAGATGTATACCCTGAATTCCTTCTGCTTCCAAAGCCTTATCCCAATTTCTCATGATTCTCTCCAGAACGATATTATATAGCATTGGTGAAAGACCATCCCCTTGTCTGACTCCCAATTTTATTTCGAAATGATCAGAGACTTCTCCATAAAACTTTACTTTGGAGATGGTATCAGTTAGTGTTAGTTTTATTATTTCACTTGTTTTCCTGTCAATCCCAAAATCTTTCAATACAGTAAATAGAGTCTGACGGTCAATCGAGTAGTATGCCTTTTTGAAGTCAACAAAAATGACCAGTGTTCTGACCTCTCAAAGCTCTTGTTCTGAGAATGTTTTTGAGGTTGAATATCATAATTATTAGTTGTTGTTTTTTTCATTTTTATTTTTATTTTTTGTTTTTCATTTGTTTTATTAATTTTCGGTCATTTCACATTTAGGTGTCCACCTCTACATTTTAAATTCCATTCCAAATTTGTATACCTTATTCTGTGTTAAGAGGGGCAAATGACCTCGTAGTTCCGCCCCTCAAAACAACAATAACTAAGTAATCCTGGTTCCATCGAGCAGAATGGAAGCTGCCTCGATCTTTAGCATCATATATCAGTGCGAGATTATTAACATCCATCCATTCAAATAACTTGTCACCATTATCATCATTTTCACATACCCCCAGGAAGTATGTTGGCTGCTGAAATCACCAAGTATTATACAGGGAGCGGCAAAAAGATCTGACGGTTTTTAAATCACAACAACACAAACATTTTAAATGATACAATCGGTTTTATTACTTATAACAGCAAGGTGTACATGTCAATTAATGGAAAACATGAAAGAACAATAGATTTTAACTTTTAAGATTTGAAGATAACGTCTTTCAAATGATCTTATCACTGTTGCTTTCTTAGCACCAACCAGGGGTCACGTGTAGGGTAATTTAAGGTTTCACCTACGGATGTGAAACAACTTTATTGATACTACGAAACAAAGAAAACAGGGACTTACCAGGAAGAGACCACCATAGGAACACATACAAAAGTGGCACAAGATTGACTTACCACGTAAGACCACCATAGGAACACATACAAAAGTGGCACAAGATTGACTTACCACGTAAGACCACCATAGAAGCACACACAAAAGTGCCACAAGACAAGATTGACTTACCAAGTAAGACCACCATAGAAAGACACACAAAAGTGCCACAAGACAAGATTGACTTACCAAGTAAGACCACCATAGAAACACACAATAAAGTGGCACAAGACAAGATTGACTTACCAAGTAAGACCACCATAGAAACACACACAAAAGTGCCACAAGAAAAGATTGACTTACCAAGTAAGACCACCATAGAAAGACACACAAAAGTGCCACAAGACAAGATTGACTTACCAAGTAAGACCACCATAGAAACACACAATAAAGTGGCACAAGACAAGATTGACTTACCAAGTAAGACCACCATAGGAACACACAATAAAGTGGCACAAGACAAGATTGACTTACCAAGTAAGACCACCATAGAAACACACACAAAAGTGGCACAAGACAAGATTGACTTACCAAGTAAGACCACCTTGTAACGTTTTTACTAGCCCACACGTTGAGCGTACAAGTGTAGCAGTTATTAATGCCCCCATGTTGGTAGCGACAATTGTAACGGCTTGACTGCCCCTAACTGTTGGGAGACAAATGTAACTGTTTACCTTTGCCTAAGCTATGTTGTTTTAATGGGCGCCAAGACCTCAATGCAATGTTGAAATCTAAATTTGTATTTAACAACGTCTAGCTCTGGCAGAACATCTTCAAGACTCTATTCACTCAGATCGTGGTAAGATTTGATCATTAACCCCACAAACAATTGTATCAGGAGAAGGAATTGGTCTATATCTAATGCTACCTACTGAAAGCAAAGATTGCATTGTAAAAGAAATGAATTTATTATATAAAACAAGAATACCAAAATTAATAATAATAATAATAAGTTTAAAATTTAAATAGGAGCGTTGTGATTTTAATATTACCGATAGAAAATTACGTGAAAACGGAGTCTGATAAATTATTGATTTTACTCTTATTCCCAAGCTATGAAGTTACTGAAATATTGATTAGAAAACAAAGAGAAACGAGAGATTGCGTATTTCTGCGTCATTTGCGCTTACCACTGGAAATTACCAAAGCATTTCCCTCGTACTGGATGATGCTGTGAGCTTCCCACAGTCTCCTGGACGTCGTCATCTCGTCGATGTTTGATGATATACTGCTAGATTTGAAGATTCTCTGGTCCGTACATCGGACCCAAACACTCGTACAATCACACTGGTTAAGTTTTACAAAAGTAAGGCCTCCACTCCACGGAACATCGGAGCGACTCCCGCGTGCAAACGTACTCGTTAAGCTCTACACAGATAGTCCCCGTTCCACGGAACATCGGAGCGACTCCCGCGTATAACCACACTCGGCAAGAACTACACAGATTGTCCTCTTTCCACGGCGCGTCGAACGATATATGCACCTGTCGCATTCCCCCTCTTCATCCGACTTCTAGCTTGCGTGGTCTTCACTGATTGGCTGCACCCCACGCGCTATACTCCCCTTCTCTGGGTCATTACACTCGGCGGGAGGGTTCCGTTCCAACAATTCGCCTTTCCTGGACGCTGCGACCCAGGATTGCGTCATGCTTTCCGACAAGATTAAGCGTGTACTTGAATTCCCAGTGAGTCACGTCTCTCGATATACCCTAACTGACGAAAACTCCGTAAAATTCCGCAATCACATAATTTTCTATGATATTGTCGTTCGTAATAATTTGCTTGATAGCGTTTTCTAAGACATAGAAAACACGTTACATATTCGCCTCGGATCATCGGATGATTTACCGTGACGACGGTCCATTATCCGATTATCCCAGACTCGTTAATAATCCCCATCCAAAATACATATTACATAAATGAAATCACCCTAAATTACAGATATATACACTCATAATTTTTCTTCACGCACTTTGCGTCAAAGTTTGTTGTCACAATGGATTGCACTTTGCAACCAGTCCAATGTTTTACATATAGAATAGTGTTCCACGGATATTTCCGCCTTTCAAATTTCTCTATGTTGGAGAAATAGACATAATTAATGTGTGAGCACTATGTATTTATGATGTCATATCACACGCATTGAAGGTGTTCTGATATATTTATATCTCCATAGAACTTCCTAATTTCACTGGAGGTCCCTTCCTTATGGTGAAATTTAATCTCACTTATCACTGAGCACACGATCACACTATTGTGGCAGCGCCTCGTGACCATAATACTTAATCTCTCTTTAAAGTAGATTAAATTAATATTGACTTCTGAAAAAAAAAAAACAGTAAATGCGCATTACATATAACCCCAAATATTTCTGTGCCGTAATCGCCCTGTCTTGTTAAGTTCCCGTAGGCCATATTCTACTTAATACTAGTTCTCAACACAGAAATAATACCTTTGTACAAATTACCTTAAATTACACACTTACAAATCTTACATGGCGAGGCCATAAACAGAAATCACGTGTGCTGATATGTATGAGTTTCATGAAGGACTGTCTCGCATTCTGATGGCCCATCTTTTGCCTCGTGGACGCCTTAAGCAAAAATACCCTGTTCAAGCGCTCACCCATCTCTTGGAGGCAAATGGGAATTCACCAGCGCTACCAAATTCTGGCCTTGGTGTATCGAGACATTTTGTGCTCAAGAGCATCCGACAATCCCGTCATATTTCCCTGTACCTTAAAAACTCTCATTTACTTACATACTACCCCCCTGTGCGACTTCTGATACGCCTGCCTGGAAGACCATCTCCTCCCACGCACCAAATACCACACTTACTCATCTGATAGGCTGGCTCGCCCGCTAAACACACTCACTTTATGACACATATTTTCGTAGACTATGTATATTATACGTCCCGTATAATCTGTTTCCCTTACTATCCTCCAGCACATATGCTGTTTTTCCAATACGTTTGGAAACTATAAATGTTACTGCGTCACCTGCTTCCAACCTTGCAAGTGGCACCCTTAAATAAACGTCATCACGTTGCTCTACCTAGCATATTTCTCAGTGTCTGTAACGATGCCCTGTTGCTACTGTCCACACATGCACATATTAAAATACCGTCCTCTGCTTTAACCACAGGATAATCCCTACATAAATTAGTGTCCCTCGATAGCATGTCTGCAAGAGTGTTATCTTTACCTTTAATATATTTTACTGTGAATTCGTATTCCTGCAGAGCAAGAATCCACCTACTAACTCTGTTAGAACTGAGTTTACAAGTTCTCATATACAGTAACGCATGGTGATCTGTGTGGATCTCAAATTTCCCCCCTACTAAATACATTCTAAATTTCCCTAAACTGAAAACAATACCTAAAAGCTCTAACTCAGTAATCGTGTATCTTTTCTCTGCTGCTGTCAGTCCTCGCGAGGCTAAAGATACAATGCACAGATTACCCTCATCATCTCGCTGACATAATACTCCAGCAATGCCTATATGTGAAGCATCTGTCATAACCACATATTCCTTATCTTTTAACGGATATTTCAGCACTACAGCTTTCTCAAAACCTTCCTTCAGCGCTCTAAAAGCCTGATCATGCTTGGACTCCCATCTCCACCGAGTCCCACTTTTAAGCAATTCCCTGAATGGTTCTACCAACCCTGAGTATTTAAGAACGAACCTCCTGAAAAAGTTGCAAATTCCCAGGTAAGTTTTTAACTGTTTAACATTCTGTGGCACCTCTGCGTTAAGTATCTTATTAACCCTACTTTCTTCTGGTGTTACACCTCTACTCGACACTCTATGACCTAAAAATGTCACTTCTGACTGACAGAATGATGACTTAGACAGCTTCAAAGTGAACCCTGCCTGATCTAACTTCTGAAAAACTATATCTAAATGACGTAGATGCTCCTCAAAACTGCGTGAACTAATTACCATATCGTCTATGTAAATGGTTACAAACTCTCCTATGTCATCCCCTAATGCGATGTTTAAAGCCCTAATTAAAGCTGCTGAACTACTCTTTAACCCATAAGGTGTTCTACAAAATTGATAAAGGTTATATTTATGACTAAAAGCTGTAAATGGTCTATCCTCGTACATAAGTGGCACTTGCCAAAAACTGGAACTCAAATCTACACAAGTGAAATACTTCTTCCCCTCAAATGTTTGCATTAATTCCTCTATTGACAAAGATTTCAGCTGATCTGAACTAATTCTACTGTTAACCAAACGAGCGTCTAAACAAATACGAACTGTGCCGTCGGTCTTGGGTACCGTGATCAAAGAATTAACATATGGACTGTTAGAGTGCTCAATAATCCCATCTTCAAGCATCTGGTTAATTTGTGCCTCAACTGCACCCTGATAAGCGAAAGGTACAGGATATCTATGTCCTGTGAATACTGACCTATCAATAACGTTCAATGAATGGGTATAGCAATTGGCCATACCAATGCGATCCTCAAAAACTCTCCTATTACACAATAACACATCATAGAGCCGAACACATTGTTCCACCTCTATATTACCCTGAAATGCAGCATCACGTAACGAGTCCTCTAGACTTCCGTTCGTAATCACACTGCCCACAAAACATGGAGAACCCCGCTCTACGGCTGGCGATATCTCATTAAAGTACAAATCACACCTACAATACTACTCCTCTGAATATGGTCATTGAACGCTACTTCTACTTCAGAATCTCCCCATTTAAATTTCAAACTCCCTACATCATAACATAAGTTACCAGACACTCTACTTAGCCACTCTGAACCCAAGATAACACTGAATACTAAATTTGGAATTACAAGGCAAATCTGCTTCTCTACATGATTATTAATTTTAATGTCTACTAAAACTTGCTTAGAAATTACTTTAGACCTCTTCCCAACAGCTGTGATAACAAAAGTGCTTTTAATTGGCATCTCCTCAAAATTTACTCCAGTTCCTTTCATTTTATCATAAAATGCACTACTTATGCAACTCTTCATACAACCACTATCAATTAAAACATCTGTGTACGCCTCGGACACGTTAAATTTAACTATGGGGCTCTTACTAACCACTTCCTGAATAATACCTTCATCATTTAGTTCATGTAATAATTCATTTCTTACATTTAGGTCATAGGGTTCCTGTATAATTGTATGGACAGGGCATGCTACAGACTGAGATTCTGACCTTACTTCGCAGCCTGGTTCGCGTTTAAAGAACCGCTACAGCTGGCCGTAGTACTACTAACTACTAAACTGGTCTGGTTGTTCAGGGCTGTGTTGTCATTGTTTGGCTGTATATTACTACCACTAGGCTGTCCTCTTCCTTGACCCCTATTCTGGTTGTAATTATTGTCATTATAATTTCTCCCTTGATTTCCCCTGAAATCATTGTTTCTCCCTTGATTTCCCCTGTAATCATTGTTCCTCCCTTGATTTCCCCTGAAATCATTGTTCCTCCCTTGATACTGATTACCATAGCCATTTCCTCTGTTCTGATTTAGCTGATTATTGTTATTTCTATTTTGAGCGTTGGCCCCTTCGCCACCGTTCCCTTGAACTTCTTGATGCCTTGCTTCACTAGGTCTATTATTATTATTACCCTGGTTCCGATTGAAATTGTCCTCATAACCCCCTCTCCCTAGTGCATCAAATGTGCTTAACAAATTTTCTACTTGTGATATAGTCTTTACATTCTGGATACAAGCAGCCTCCTTGATCCTATAGGGAAAGTGCCTAAGTAGCAACCTCACCACATCACTTTCCTCCTTCAATCCATCCAGATATTTACACACTAATACCTGCCCTAAAAAGTATTCGGTCATGGTGGAGCTTCCTTTAGGGTTATATTTACCACACACTACTCCCTCACGATGCTGCGACTGATTAACCTCATTCCAGAACTTTTCACAGAATTTCATTTTAAAATCATTCATCAGTAAACTTGTCTCTGTAGACAGCAAACCAATTCCTCGTTTCCCCCACAAACACTTGTTCTAAAATTTCAACTACCTGGCACCACTCAATACTACCATTTTCCAACCTCTCCCCGAATTTATTTTCTATAGTGTTCATGAACTCCATTGGGCACCCCTGTCGATTGCTGAACTTACCCAGTTCTACCTCCCTGTGTGTGCTATTCACAAAAACTGGCCTATTCTGACTATTTTCTTGCCTGATCCTAGCTTTTAATTTTAACTCTAATTCTGCGATTTTCTCCTCAGCCTTCCTCTCAATACTGTTTACTGTTAATTTAATGTTTCCTTCTGATTCTTCTACTTTATTATATAGCTTTGCTTGTTTCTCCTCAATCTTGCTAATGCTCTCTCTATTACTCTCTCTTAAATCATTTACTTCCGCAACTATTTGCGAGTGGACTTTCTCAATTCTACCCCCCAGCTGTTCCTTAACCTCTTTAGTTGCTACCTGAATTTTGTCAATTTCTCCCCCCAATTGCTTTTTGACCTGCTGTGTTTCCAGTTGCACTAGTTCTTTTAAATTTTCAGCCTGTGTACCGATTCTAATTTCTAACTCCTCCTGTACTTTTCCTAATTTCTTGTCTACATCTGCAATGATCTCTTTAACCTTCTCTTCCATTACTCCTCTGAATCTGCTCCATTTTCACACTAATTTCCTTGTTGTTCTTATCTAATTTTGCATTATTCTGTTCTAATTTTTTATTTAAAGCTTCTGTACTTTCTTTATTTTCCCTACTGTTTTGTTCTAATTTTGCATTATTCTGTTCTAATTTTGCATTTAAAGCTTCTGTACTTTATTTTCCCTACTGTTTTGTTCTAATTTTGCATTATTCTGTTCTAATTTTGCATTTAAAGCTTCTGTACTTTCTTTATTTTCCCTACTGTTTTGTTCTAATTTTGCATTATTCTGTTCTAATTTTGCATTTAAGGCATCACTACTAACTTTGTTCTGATACATGAACTCGAGAAGTGAAGTTTTTAATTCTGGTTGGCCGCCTACACTCCCTGTTTCAGTATCGGGATTTACCTCCGCTACCCCGGTACTACCATCACTCGACATACTGCTCGTATCATCACTCTCCAGTTGATGACCACTACGTAACCTCATCTGTCTTTCTTTCTCATCCCCCATAATGATATACACTGATAAAGACAAATAACCCCCAAAATACAGGCACAGAAATATATACCCTTCTCCTTCCACAAATGTTATTAGGTTTTCCGCCCCAAGTTGTCGGCGACAAGTGTAACGTTTTTGCTAGCCCACACGTTGAGCGTACAAGTGTAGCAGTTATTAATGCCCCCATGTTGGTAGCGACAATTGTAACGGTTTGACTGCCCCTAACTGTTGGGAGACAAATGTAACTGTTTACCTTTGCCTAAGCTATGTTGTTTTAATGGGCGCCAAGACCTCAATGCAATGTTGAAATCTAAATTTGTATTTAACAACGTCTAGCTCTGGCAGAACATCTTCAAGACTCTATTCACTCAGATCGTGGTATGATTTGATCATTAACCCCACAAACAATTGTATCAGGAGAAGGAATTGGTCTATATCTAATGCTACCTACTGAAAGCAAAGATTGCATTGTAAAAGAAATGAATTTATTATATAAAACAAGAATACCAAAATTAATAATAATAATAATAAGTTTAAAATTTAAATAGGAGCGTTGTGATTTTAATATTACCGATAGAAAATTACGTGAAAACGGAGTCTGATAAATTATTGATTTTACTCTTATTCCCAAGCTATGAAGTTACTGAAATATTGATTAGAAAACAAAGAGAAACGAGAGATTGCGTATTTCTGCGTCATTTGCGCTTACCACTGGAAATTGCCAAAGCATTTCCCTCGTACTGGATGATGCTGTGAGCTTCCCACAGTCTCCTGGACGTCGTCATCTCGTCGATGTTTGATGATATACTGCTAGATTTGAAGATTCTCTGGTCCGTACATCGGACCCAAACACTCGTACAATCACACTGGTTAAGTTTTACAAAAGTAAGGCCTCCACTCCACGGAACATCGGAGCGACTCCCGCGTGCAAACGTACTCGTTAATCTCTACACAGATAGTCCCCGTTCCACGGAACATCGGAGCGACTCCCGCGTATAACCACACTCGGCAAGAACTACACAGATTGTCCTCTTTCCACGGCGCGTCGAACGATATATGCACCTGTCGCATTCCCCCTCTTCATCCGACTTCTAGCTTGCGTGGTCTTCACTGATTGGCTGCACCCCACGCGCTATACTCCCCTTCTCTGGGTCATTACACTCGGCGGGAGGGTTCCGTTCCAACAATTCGCCTTTCCTGGACGCTGCGACCCAGGATTGCGTCATGCTTTCCGACAAGATTAAGCGTGTACTTGAATTCCCAGTGAGTCACGTCTCTCGATATACCCTAACTGACGAAAACTCCGTAAAATTCCGCAATCACATAATTTTCTATGATATTGTCGTTCGTAATAATTTGCTTGATAGCGTTTTCTAAGACATAGAAAACACGTTACATATTCGCCTCGGATCATCGGATGATTTACCGTGACGACGGTCCATTATCCGATTATCCCAGACTCGTTAATAATCCCCATCCAAAATACATATTACATAAATGAAATCACCCTAAATTACAGATATATACACTCATAATTTTTCTTCACGCACTTTGCGTCAAAGTTTGTTGTCACAATGGATTGCACTTTGCAACCAGTCCAATGTTTTACATATAGAATAGTGTTCCACGGATATTTCCGCCTTTCAAATTTCTCTATGTTGGAGAAATAGACATAATTAATGTGTGAGCACTATGTATTTATGATGTCATATCACACGCATTGAAGGTGTTCTGATATATTTATATCTCCATAGAACTTCCTAATTTCACTGGAGGTCCCTTCCTTATGGTGAAATTTAATCTCACTTATCACTGAGCACACGATCACACTATTGTGGCAGCGCCTCGTGACCATAATACTTAATCTCTCTTTAAAGTAGATTAAATTAATATTGACTTCTGAAAAAAAAACAGTAAATGCGCATTACATATAACCCCAAATATTTCTGTGCCGTAATCGCCCTGTCTTGTTAAGTTCCCGTAGGCCATATTCTACTTAATACTAGTTCTCAACACAGAAATAATACCTTTGTACAAATTACCTTAAATTACACACTTACAAATCTTACATGGCGAGGCCATAAACAGAAATCACGTGTGCTGATATGTATGAGTTTCATGAAGGACTGTCTCGCATTCTGATGGCCCATCTTTTGCCTCGTGGACGCCTTAAGCAAAAATACCCTGTTCAAGCGCTCACCCATCTCTTGGAGGCAAATGGGAATTCACCAGCGCTACCAAATTCTGGCCTTGGTGTATCGAGACATTTTGTGCTCAAGAGCATCCGACAATCCCGTCATATTTCCCTGTACCTTAAAAACTCTCATTTACTTACATACTACCCCCCTGTGCGACTTCTGATACGCCTGCCTGGAAGACCATCTCCTCCCACGCACCAAATACCACACTTACTCATCTGATAGGCTGGCTCGCCCGCTAAACACACTCACTTTATGACACATATTTTCGTAGACTATGTATATTATACGTCCCGTATAATCTGTTTCCCTTACTATCCTCCAGCACATATGCTGTTTTTCCAATACGTTTGGAAACTATAAATGTTACTGCGTCACCTGCTTCCAACCTTGCAAGTGGCACCCTTAAATAAACGTCATCACGTTGCTCTACCTAGCATATTTCTCAGTGTCTGTAACGATGCCCTGTTGCTACTGTCCACACATGCACATATTAAAATACCGTCCTCTGCTTTAACCACAGGATAATCCCTACATAAATTAGTGTCCCTCGATAGCATGTCTGCAAGAGTGTTATCTTTACCTTTAATATATTTTACTGTGAATTCGTATTCCTGCAGAGCAAGAATCCACCTACTAACTCTGTTAGAACTGAGTTTACAAGTTCTCATATACAGTAACGCATGGTGATCTGTGTGGATCTCAAATTTCCCCCCTACTAAATACATTCTAAATTTCCCTAAACTGAAAACAATACCTAAAAGCTCTAACTCAGTAATCGTGTATCTTTTCTCTGCTGCTGTCAGTCCTCGCGAGGCTAAAGATACAATGCACAGATTACCCTCATCATCTCGCTGACATAATACTCCAGCAATGCCTATATGTGAAGCATCTGTCATAACCACATATTCCTTATCTTTTAACGGATATTTCAGCACTACAGCTTTCTCAAAACCTTCCTTCAGCGCTCTAAAAGCCTGATCATGCTTGGACTCCCATCTCCACCGAGTCCCACTTTTAAGCAATTCCCTGAATGGTTCTACCAACCCTGAGTATTTAAGAACGAACCTCCTGAAAAAGTTGCAAATTCCCAGGTAAGTTTTTAACTGTTTAACATTCTGTGGCACCTCTGCGTTAAGTATCTTATTAACCCTACTTTCTTCTGGTGTTACACCTCTACTCGACACTCTATGACCTAAAAATGTCACTTCTGACTGACAGAATGATGACTTAGACAGCTTCAAAGTGAACCCTGCCTGATCTAACTTCTGAAAAACTATATCTAAATGACGTAGATGCTCCTCAAAACTGCGTGAACTAATTACCATATCGTCTATGTAAATGGTTACAAACTCTCCTATGTCATCCCCTAATGCGATGTTTAAAGCCCTAATTAAAGCTGCTGAACTACTCTTTAACCCATAAGGTGTTCTACAAAATTGATAAAGGTTATATTTATGACTAAAAGCTGTAAATGGTCTATCTTCGTACATAAGTGGCACTTGCCAAAAACTGGAACTCAAATCTACACAAGTGAAATACTTCTTCCCCTCAAATGTTTGCATTAATTCCTCTATTGACAAAGATTTCAGCTGATCTGAACTAATTCTACTGTTAACCAAACGAGCGTCTAAACAAATACGAACTGTGCCGTCGGTCTTGGGTACCGTGATCAAAGAATTAACATATGGACTGTTAGAGTGCTCAATAATCCCATCTTCAAGCATCTGGTTAATTTGTGCCTCAACTGCACCCTGATAAGCGAAAGGTACAGGATATCTATGTCCTGTGAATACTGACCTATCAATAACGTTCAATGAATGGGTATAGCAATTGGCCATACCAATGCGATCCTCAAAAACTCTCCTATTACACAATAACACATCATAGAGCCGAACACATTGTTCCACCTCTATATTACCCTGAAATGCAGCATCACGTAACGAGTCCTCTAGACTTCCGTTCGTAATCACACTGCCCACAAAACATGGAGAACCCCGCTCTACGGCTGGCGATATCTCATTAAAGTACAAATCACACCTACAATACTACTCCTCTGAATATGGTCATTGAACGCTACTTCTACTTCAGAATCTCCCCATTTAAATTTCAAACTCCCTACATCATAACATAAGTTACCAGACACTCTACTTAGCCACTCTGAACCCAAGATAACACTGAATACTAAATTTGGAATTACAAGGCAAATCTGCTTCTCTACATGATTATTAATTTTAATGTCTACTAAAACTTGCTTAGAAATTACTTTAGACCTCTTCCCAACAGCTGTGATAACAAAAGTGCTTTTAATTGGCATCTCCTCAAAATTTACTCCAGTTCCTTTCATTTTATCATAAAATGCACTACTTATGCAACTCTTCATACAACCACTATCAATTAAAACATCTGTGTACGCCTCGGACACGTTAAATTTAACTATGGGGCTCTTACTAACCACTTCCTGAATAATACCTTCATCATTTAGTTCATGTAATAATTCATTTCTTACATTTAGGTCATAGGGTTCCTGTATAATTGTATGGACAGGGCATGCTACAGACTGAGATTCTGACCTTACTTCGCAGCCTGGTTCGCGTTTAAAGAACCGCTACAGCTGGCCGTAGTACTACTAACTACTAAACTGGTCTGGTTGTTCAGGGCTGTGTTGTCATTGTTTGGCTGTATATTACTACCACTAGGCTGTCCTCTTCCTTGACCCCTATTCTGGTTGTAATTATTGTCATTATAATTTCTCCCTTGATTTCCCCTGAAATCATTGTTTCTCCCTTGATTTCCCCTGTAATCATTGTTCCTCCCTTGATTTCCCCTGAAATCATTGTTCCTCCCTTGATACTGATTACCATAGCCATTTCCTCTGTTCTGATTTAGCTGATTATTGTTATTTCTATTTTGAGCGTTGGCCCCTTCGCCACCGTTCCCTTGAACTTCTTGATGCCTTGCTTCACTAGGTCTATTATTATTATTACCCTGGTTCCGATTGAAATTGTCCTCATAACCCCCTCTCCCTAGTGCATCAAATGTGCTTAACAAATTTTCTACTTGTGATATAGTCTTTACATTCTGGATACAAGCAGCCTCCTTGATCCTATAGGGAAAGTGCCTAAGTAGCAACCTCACCACATCACTTTCCTCCTTCAATCCATCCAGATATTTACACACTAATACCTGCCCTAAAAAGTATTCGGTCATGGTGGAGCTTCCTTTAGGGTTATATTTACCACACACTACTCCCTCACGATGCTGCGACTGATTAACCTCATTCCAGAACTTTTCACAGAATTTCATTTTAAAATCATTCATCAGTAAACTTGTCTCTGTAGACAGCAAACCAATTCCTCGTTTCCCCCACAAACACTTGTTCTAAAATTTCAACTACCTGGCACCACTCAATACTACCATTTTCCAACCTCTCCCCGAATTTATTTTCTATAGTGTTCATGAACTCCATTGGGCACCCCTGTCGATTGCTGAACTTACCCAGTTCTACCTCCCTGTGTGTGCTATTCACAAAAACTGGCCTATTCTGACTATTTTCTTGCCTGATCCTAGCTTTTAATTTTAACTCTAATTCTGCGATTTTCTCCTCAGCCTTCCTCTCAATACTGTTTACTGTTAATTTAATGTTTCCTTCTGATTCTTCTACTTTATTATATAGCTTTGCTTGTTTCTCCTCAATCTTGCTAATGCTCTCTCTATTACTCTCTCTTAAATCATTTACTTCCGCAACTATTTGCGAGTGGACTTTCTCAATTCTACCCCCCAGCTGTTCCTTAACCTCTTTAGTTGCTACCTGAATTTTGTCAATTTCTCCCCCCAATTGCTTTTTGACCTGCTGTGTTTCCAGTTGCACTAGTTCTTTTAAATTTTCAGCCTGTGTACCGATTCTAATTTCTAACTCCTCCTGTACTTTTCCTAATTTCTTGTCTACATCTGCAATGATCTCTTTAACCTTCTCTTCCATTACTCCTCTGAATCTGCTCCATTTTCACACTAATTTCCTTGTTGTTCTTATCTAATTTTGCATTATTCTGTTCTAATTTTTTATATAAAGCTTCTGTACTTTCTTTATTTTCCCTACTGTTTTGTTCTAATTTTGCATTATTCTGTTCTAATTTTGCATTTAAAGCTTCTGTACTTTATTTTCCCTACTGTTTTGTTCTAATTTTGCATTATTCTGTTCTAATTTTGCATTTAAAGCTTCTGTACTTTCTTTATTTTCCCTACTGTTTTGTTCTAATTTTGCATTATTCTGTTCTAATTTTGCATTTAAGGCATCACTACTAACTTTGTTCTGATACATGAACTCGAGAAGTGAAGTTTTTAATTCTGGTTGGCCGCCTACACTCCCTGTTTCAGTATCGGGATTTACCTCCGCTACCCCGGTACTACCATCACTCGACATACTGCTCGTATCATCACTCTCCAGTTGATGACCACTACGTAACCTCATCTGTCTTTCTTTCTCATCCCCCATAATGATATACACTGATAAAGACAAATAACCCCCAAAATACAGGCACAGAAATATATACCCTTCTCCTTCCACAAATGTTATTAGGTTTTCCGCCCCAAGTTGTCGGCGACAAGTGTAACGTTTTTGCTAGCCCACACGTTGAGCGTACAAGTGTAGCAGTTATTAATGCCCCCATGTTGGTAGCGACAATTGTAACGGTTTGACTGCCCCTAACTGTTGGGAGACAAATGTAACTGTTTACCTTTGCCTAAGCTATGTTGTTTTAATGGGCGCCAAGACCTCAATGCAATGTTGAAATCTAAATTTGTATTTAACAACGTCTAGCTCTGGCAGAACATCTTCAAGACTCTATTCACTCAGATCGTGGTATGATTTGATCATTAACCCCACAAACAATTGTATCAGGAGAAGGAATTGGTCTATATCTAATGCTACCTACTGAAAGCAAAGATTGCATTGTAAAAGAAATGAATTTATTATATAAAACAAGAATACCAAAATTAATAATAATAATAATAATAAGTTTAAAATTTAAATAGGAGCGTTGTGATTTTAATATTACCGATAGAAAATTACGTGAAAACGGAGTCTGATAAATTATTGATTTTACTCTTATTCCCAAGCTATGAAGTTACTGAAATATTGATTAGAAAACAAAGAGAAACGAGAGATTGCGTATTTCTGCGTCATTTGCGCTTACCACTGGAAATTGCCAAAGCATCTCCCTCGTACTGGATGATGCTGTGAGCTTCCCACAGTCTCCTGGACGTCGTCATCTCGTCGATGTTTGATGATATACTGCTAGATTTGAAGATTCTCTGGTCCGTACATCGGACCCAAACACTCGTACAATCACACTGGTTAAGTTTTACAAAAGTAAGGCCTCCACTCCACGGAACATCGGAGCGACTCCCGCGTGCAAACGTACTCGTTAATCTCTACACAGATAGTCCCCGTTCCACGGAACATCGGAGCGACTCCCGCGTATAACCACACTCGGCAAGAACTACACAGATTGTCCTCTTTCCACGGCGCGTCGAACGATATATGCACCTGTCGCATTCCCCCTCTTCATCCGACTTCTAGCTTGCGTGGTCTTCACTGATTGGCTGCACCCCACGCGCTATACTCCCCTTCTCTGGGTCATTACACTCGGCGGGAGGGTTCCGTTCCAACAATTCGCCTTTCCTGGACGCTGCGACCCAGGATTGCGTCATGCTTTCCGACAAGATTAAGCGTGTACTTGAATTCCCAGTGAGTCACGTCTCTCGATATACCCTAACTGACGAAAACTCCGTAAAATTCCGCAATCACATAATTTTCTATGATATTGTCGTTCGTAATAATTTGCTTGATAGCGTTTTCTAAGACATAGAAAACACGTTACATATTCGCCTCGGATCATCGGATGATTTACCGTGACGACGGTCCATTATCCGATTATCCCAGACTCGTTAATAATCCCCATCCAAAATACATATTACATAAATGAAATCACCCTAAATTACAGATATATACACTCATAATTTTTCTTCACGCACTTTGCGTCAAAGTTTGTTGTCACAATGGATTGCACTTTGCAACCAGTCCAATGTTTTACATATAGAATAGTGTTCCACGGATATTTCCGCCTTTCAAATTTCTCTATGTTGGAGAAATAGACATAATTAATGTGTGAGCACTATGTATTTATGATGTCATATCACACGCATTGAAGGTGTTCTGATATATTTATATCTCCATAGAACTTCCTAATTTCACTGGAGGTCCCTTCCTTATGGTGAAATTTAATCTCACTTATCACTGAGCACACGATCACACTATTGTGGCAGCGCCTCGTGACCATAATACTTAATCTCTCTTTAAAGTAGATTAAATTAATATTGACTTCTGAAAAAAAAACAGTAAATGCGCATTACATATAACCCCAAATATTTCTGTGCCGTAATCGCCCTGTCTTGTTAAGTTCCCGTAGGCCATATTCTACTTAATACTAGTTCTCAACACAGAAATAATACCTTTGTACAAATTACCTTAAATTACACACTTACAAATCTTACATGGCGAGGCCATAAACAGAAATCACGTGTGCTGATATGTATGAGTTTCATGAAGGACTGTCTCGCATTCTGATGGCCCATCTTTTGCCTCGTGGACGCCTTAAGCAAAAATACCCTGTTCAAGCGCTCACCCATCTCTTGGAGGCAAATGGGAATTCACCAGCGCTACCAAATTCTGGCCTTGGTGTATCGAGACATTTTGTGCTCAAGAGCATCCGACAATCCCGTCATATTTCCCTGTACCTTAAAAACTCTCATTTACTTACATACTACCCCCCTGTGCGACTTCTGATACGCCTGCCTGGAAGACCATCTCCTCCCACGCACCAAATACCACACTTACTCATCTGATAGGCTGGCTCGCCCGCTAAACACACTCACTTTATGACACATATTTTCGTAGACTATGTATATTATACGTCCCGTATAATCTGTTTCCCTTACTATCCTCCAGCACATATGCTGTTTTTCCAATACGTTTGGAAACTATAAATGTTACTGCGTCACCTGCTTCCAACCTTGCAAGTGGCACCCTTAAATAAACGTCATCACGTTGCTCTACCTAGCATATTTCTCAGTGTCTGTAACGATGCCCTGTTGCTACTGTCCACACATGCACATATTAAAATACCGTCCTCTGCTTTAACCACAGGATAATCCCTACATAAATTAGTGTCCCTCGATAGCATGTCTGCAAGAGTGTTATCTTTACCTTTAATATATTTTACTGTGAATTCGTATTCCTGCAGAGCAAGAATCCACCTACTAACTCTGTTAGAACTGAGTTTACAAGTTCTCATATACAGTAACGCATGGTGATCTGTGTGGATCTCAAATTTCCCCCCTACTAAATACATTCTAAATTTCCCTAAACTGAAAACAATACCTAAAAGCTCTAACTCAGTAATCGTGTATCTTTTCTCTGCTGCTGTCAGTCCTCGCGAGGCTAAAGATACAATGCACAGATTACCCTCATCATCTCGCTGACATAATACTCCAGCAATGCCTATATGTGAAGCATCTGTCATAACCACATATTCCTTATCTTTTAACGGATATTTCAGCACTACAGCTTTCTCAAAACCTTCCTTCAGCGCTCTAAAAGCCTGATCATGCTTGGACTCCCATCTCCACCGAGTCCCACTTTTAAGCAATTCCCTGAATGGTTCTACCAACCCTGAGTATTTAAGAACGAACCTCCTGAAAAAGTTGCAAATTCCCAGGTAAGTTTTTAACTGTTTAACATTCTGTGGCACCTCTGCGTTAAGTATCTTATTAACCCTACTTTCTTCTGGTGTTACACCTCTACTCGACACTCTATGACCTAAAAATGTCACTTCTGACTGACAGAATGATGACTTAGACAGCTTCAAAGTGAACCCTGCCTGATCTAACTTCTGAAAAACTATATCTAAATGACGTAGATGCTCCTCAAAACTGCGTGAACTAATTACCATATCGTCTATGTAAATGGTTACAAACTCTCCTATGTCATCCCCTAATGCGATGTTTAAAGCCCTAATTAAAGCTGCTGAACTACTCTTTAACCCATAAGGTGTTCTACAAAATTGATAAAGGTTATATTTATGACTAAAAGCTGTAAATGGTCTATCTTCGTACATAAGTGGCACTTGCCAAAAACTGGAACTCAAATCTACACAAGTGAAATACTTCTTCCCCTCAAATGTTTGCATTAATTCCTCTATTGACAAAGATTTCAGCTGATCTGAACTAATTCTACTGTTAACCAAACGAGCGTCTAAACAAATACGAACTGTGCCGTCGGTCTTGGGTACCGTGATCAAAGAATTAACATATGGACTGTTAGAGTGCTCAATAATCCCATCTTCAAGCATCTGGTTAATTTGTGCCTCAACTGCACCCTGATAAGCGAAAGGTACAGGATATCTATGTCCTGTGAATACTGACCTATCAATAACGTTCAATGAATGGGTATAGCAATTGGCCATACCAATGCGATCCTCAAAAACTCTCCTATTACACAATAACACATCATAGAGCCGAACACATTGTTCCACCTCTATATTACCCTGAAATGCAGCATCACGTAACGAGTCCTCTAGACTTCCGTTCGTAATCACACTGCCCACAAAACATGGAGAACCCCGCTCTACGGCTGGCGATATCTCATTTAAAGTACAAATCACACCTACAATACTACTCCTCTGAATATGGTCATTGAACGCTACTTCTACTTCAGAATCTCCCCATTTAAATTTCAAACTCCCTACATCATAACATAAGTTACCAGACACTCTACTTAGCCACTCTGAACCCAAGATAACACTGAATACTAAATTTGGAATTACAAGGCAAATCTGCTTCTCTACATGATTATTAATTTTAATGTCTACTAAAACTTGCTTAGAAATTACTTTAGACCTCTTCCCAACAGCTGTGATAACAAAAGTGCTTTTAATTGGCATCTCCTCAAAATTTACTCCAGTTCCTTTCATTTTATCATAAAATGCACTACTTATGCAACTCTTCATACAACCACTATCAATTAAAACATCTGTGTACGCCTCGGACACGTTAAATTTAACTATGGGGCTCTTACTAACCACTTCCTGAATAATACCTTCATCATTTAGTTCATGTAATAATTCATTTCTTACATTTAGGTCATAGGGTTCCTGTATAATTGTATGGACAGGGCATGCTACAGACTGAGATTCTGACCTTACTTCGCAGCCTGGTTCGCGTTTAAAGAACCGCTACAGCTGGCCGTAGTACTACTAACTACTGAACTGGTCTGGTTGTTCAGGGCTGTGTTGTCATTGTTTGGCTGTATATTACTACCACTAGGCTGTCCTCTTCCTTGACCCCTATTCTGGTTGTAATTATTGTCATTATAATTTCTCCCTTGATTTCCCCTGAAATCATTGTTTCTCCCTTGATTTCCCCTGTAATCATTGTTCCTCCCTTGATTTCCCCTGAAATCATTGTTCCTCCCTTGATACTGATTACCATAGCCATTTCCTCTGTTCTGATTTAGCTGATTATTGTTATTTCTATTTTGAGCGTTGGCCCCTTCGCCACCGTTCCCTTGAACTTCTTGATGCCTGGCTTCATTAGGTCTATTATTATTATTACCCTGGTTTCGATTGAAATTGTCCTCATAACCCCCTCTCCCTAGTGCATCAAATGTGCTTAACAAATTTTCTACTTGTGATATTGTCTTTACATTCTGGATACAAGCGGCCTCCTTGATCCTATAGGGAAAGTGCCTAAGTAGCAACCTCACCACATCACTTTCCTCCTTCAACCCATCCAGATATTTACACACTAATACCTGCCCTAAAAAGTTTTCGGTCATGGTGGAGCTTCCTTTAGGGTTATATTTACCACACACTACTCCCTCACGATGCTGCGACTGAATAACCTCATTCCAGAACTTTTCACAGAATTTCATTTTAAAATCATTGATATCAGTAAACTTGTCTCTGTAGACAGCAAACCAATTCCTCGTTTCCCCCACAAACACTTGTTCTAAAATTTCAACTACCTGGCACCACTCAATACTACCATTTTCCAACCTCTCCCCGAATTTATTTTCTATAGTGTTCATGAACTCCATTGGGCACCCCTGTCGATTGCTGAACTTACCCAGTTCTACCTCCCTGTGTGTGCTATTCACAAAAACTGGCCTATTCTGACTATTTTCTTGCCTGATCCTAGCTTTTAATTTTAACTCTAATTCTGCGATTTTCTCCTCAGCCTTCCTCTCAATACTGTTTACTGTTAATTTAATGTTTCCTTCTGATTCTTCTACTTTATTATATAGCTTTGCTTGTTTCTCCTCAATCTTGCTAATGCTCTCTCTATTACTCTCTCTTAAATCATTTACTTCCGCAACTATTTGCGAGTGGACTTTCTCAATTCTACCCCCCAGCTGTTCCTTAACCTCTTTAGTTGCTACCTGAATTTTGTCAATTTCTCCCCCCAATTGCTTTTTGACCTGCTGTGTTTCCAGTTGCACTAGTTCTTTTAAATTTTCAGCCTGTGTACCGATTCTAATTTCTAACTCCTCCTGTACTTTTCCTAATTTCTTGCCTACATCTGCAATGATCTCTTTAACCTTCTCTTCCATTACTCCTCTGATTTCTCCTCTAATCTGCTCCATTTTCACACTAATTTCCTTGTTGTTCTTATCTAATTTTGCATTATACTGTTCTAATTTTTTATTTAAAGCTTCTGTACTTTCTTTATTTTCCCTACTGTTTTGTTCTAATTTTGCATTATTCTGTTCTAATTTTGCATTTAAAGCTTCTGTACTTTCTTTATTTTCCCTACTGTTTTGTTCTAATTTTGCATTATTCTGTTCTAATTTTGCATTTAAAGCTTCTGTACTTTCTTTATTTTCCCTACTGTTTTGTTCTAATTTTGCATTATTCTGTTCTAATTTTGCATTTAAGGCATCACTACTAACTTTGTTCTGATACATGAACTCGAGAAGTAAAGTTTTTAATTCTGGTTGGCCGCCTACACTCCCTGTTTCAGTATCGGGATTTACCTCCGCTACCCCGGTACTACCATCACTCGACATACTGCTCGTATCATCACTCTCCAGTTGATGACCACTACGTAACCTCATCTGTCTTTCTTTCTCATCCCCCATAATGATATACACTGATAAAGACAAATAACCCCCAAAATACAGGCACAGAAATATATACCCTTCTCCTTCCACAAATGTTATTAGGTTTTCCGCCCCAAGTTGTCGGCGACAAGTGTAACGTTTTTGCTAGCCCACACGTTGAGCGTACAAGTGTAGCAGTTATTAATGCCCCCATGTTGGTAGCGACAATTGTAACGGTTTGACTGCCCCTAACTGTTGGGAGACAAATGTAACTGTTTACCTTTGCCTAAGCTATGTTGTTTTAATGGGCGCCAAGACCTCAATGCAATGTTGAAATCTAAATTTGTATTTAACAACGTCTAGCTCTGGCAGAACATCTTCAAGACTCTATTCACTCAGATCGTGGTATGATTTGATCATTAACCCCACAAACAATTGTATCAGGAGAAGGAATTGGTCTATATCTAATGCTACCTACTGAAAGCAAAGATTGCATTGTAAAAGAAATGAATTTATTATATAAAACAAGAATACCAAAATTAATAATAATAATAATAATAAGTTTAAAATTTAAATAGGAGCGTTGTGATTTTAATATTACCGATAGAAAATTACGTGAAAACGGAGTCTGATAAATTATTGATTTTACTCTTATTCCCAAGCTATGAAGTTACTGAAATATTGATTAGAAAACAAAGAGAAACGAGAGATTGCGTATTTCTGCGTCATTTGCGCTTACCACTGGAAATTGCCAAAGCATTTCCCTCGTACTGGATGATGCTGTGAGCTTCCCACAGTCTCCTGGACGTCGTCATCTCGTCGATGTTTGATGATATACTGCTAGATTTGAAGATTCTCTGGTCCGTACATGGGACCCAAACACTCGTACAATCACACTGGTTAAGTTTTACAAAAGTAAGGCCTCCACTCCACGGAACATCGGAGCGACTCCCGCGTGCAAACGTACTCGTTAAGCTCTACACAGATAGTCCCCGTTCCACGGAACATCGGAGCGACTCCCGCGTATAACCACACTCGGCAAGAACTACACAGATTGTCCTCTTTCCACGGCGCGTCGAACGATATATGCACCTGTCGCATTCCCCCTCTTCATCCGACTTCTAGCTTGCGTGGTCTTCACTGATTGGCTGCACCCCACGCGCTATACTCCCCTTCTCTGGGTCATTACACTCGGCGGGAGGGTTCCGTTCCAACAATTCGCCTTTCCTGGACGCTGCGACCCAGGATTGCGTCATGCTTTCCGACAAGATTAAGCGTGTACTTGAATTCCCAGTGAGTCACGTCTCTCGATATACCCTAACTGACGAAAACTCCGTAAAATTCCGCAATCACATAATTTTCTATGATATTGTCGTTCGTAATAATTTGCTTGATAGCGTTTTCTAAGACATAGAAAACACGTTACATATTCGCCTCGGATCATCGGATGATTTACCGTGACGACGGTCCATTATCCGATTATCCCAGACTCGTTAATAATCCCCATCCAAAATACATATTACATAAATGAAATCACCCTAAATTACAGATATATACACTCATAATTTTTCTTCACGCACTTTGCGTCAAAGTTTGTTGTCACAATGGATTGCACTTTGCAACCAGTCCAATGTTTTACATATAGAATAGTGTTCCACGGATATTTCCGCCTTTCAAATTTCTCTATGTTGGAGAAATAGACATAATTAATGTGTGAGCACTATGTATTTATGATGTCATATCACACGCATTGAAGGTGTTCTGATATATTTATATCTCCATAGAACTTCCTAATTTCACTGGAGGTCCCTTCCTTATGGTGAAATTTAATCTCACTTATCACTGAGCACACGATCACACTATTGTGGCAGCGCCTCGTGACCATAATACTTAATCTCTCTTTAAAGTAGATTAAATTAATATTGACTTCTGAAAAAAAAACAGTAAATGCGCATTACATATAACCCCAAATATTTCTGTGCCGTAATCGCCCTGTCTTGTTAAGTTCCCGTAGGCCATATTCTACTTAATACTAGTTCTCAACACAGAAATAATACCTTTGTACAAATTACCTTAAATTACACACTTACAAATCTTACATGGCGAGGCCATAAACAGAAATCACGTGTGCTGATATTTATGAGTTTCATGAAGGACTGTCTCGCATTCTGATGGCCCATCTTTTGCCTCGTGGACGCCTTAAGCAAAAATACCCTGTTCAAGCGCTCACCCATCTCTTGGAGGCAAATGGGAATTCACCAGCGCTACCAAATTCTGGCCTTGGTGTATCGAGACATTTTGTGCTCAAGAGCATCCGACAATCCCGTCATATTTCCCTGTACCTTAAAAACTCTCATTTACTTACATACTACCCCCCTGTGCGACTTCTGATACGCCTGCCTGGAAGACCATCTCCTCCCACGCACCAAATACCACACTTACTCATCTGATAGGCTGGCTCGCCCGCTAAACACACTCACTTTATGACACATATTTTCGTAGACTATGTATATTATACGTCCCGTATAATCTGTTTCCCTTACTATCCTCCAGCACATATGCTGTTTTTCCAATACGTTTGGAAACTATAAATGTTACTGCGTCACCTGCTTCCAACCTTGCAAGTGGCACCCTTAAATAAACGTCATCACGTTGCTCTACCTAGCATATTTCTCAGTGTCTGTAACGATGCCCTGTTGCTACTGTCCACACATGCACATATTAAAATACCGTCCTCTGCTTTAACCACAGGATAATCCCTACATAAATTAGTGTCCCTCGATAGCATGTCTGCAAGAGTGTTATCTTTACCTTTAATATATTTTACTGTGAATTCGTATTCCTGCAGAGCAAGAATCCACCTACTAACTCTGTTAGAACTGAGTTTACAAGTTCTCATATACAGTAACGCATGGTGATCTGTGTGGATCTCAAATTTCCCCCCTACTAAATACATTCTAAATTTCCCTAAACTGAAAACAATACCTAAAAGCTCTAACTCAGTAATCGTGTATCTTTTCTCTGCTGCTGTCAGTCCTCGCGAGGCTAAAGATACAATGCACAGATTACCCTCATCATCTCGCTGACATAATACTCCAGCAATGCCTATATGTGAAGCATCTGTCATAACCACATATTCCTTATCTTTTAACGGATATTTCAGCACTACAGCTTTCTCAAAACCTTCCTTCAGCGCTCTAAAAGCCTGATCATGCTTGGACTCCCATCTCCACCGAGTCCCACTTTTAAGCAATTCCCTGAATGGTTCTACCAACCCTGAGTATTTAAGAACGAACCTCCTGAAAAAGTTGCAAATTCCCAGGTAAGTTTTTAACTGTTTAACATTCTGTGGCACCTCTGCGTTAAGTATCTTATTAACCCTACTTTCTTCTGGTGTTACACCTCTACTCGACACTCTATGACCTAAAAATGTCACTTCTGACTGACAGAATGATGACTTAGACAGCTTCAAAGTGAACCCTGCCTGATCTAACTTCTGAAAAACTATATCTAAATGACGTAGATGCTCCTCAAAACTGCGTGAACTAATTACCATATCGTCTATGTAAATGGTTACAAACTCTCCTATGTCATCCCCTAATGCGATGTTTAAAGCCCTAATTAAAGCTGCTGAACTACTCTTTAACCCATAAGGTGTTCTACAAAATTGATAAAGGTTATATTTATGACTAAAAGCTGTAAATGGTCTATCTTCGTACATAAGTGGCACTTGCCAAAAACTGGAACTCAAATCTACACAAGTGAAATACTTCTTCCCCTCAAATGTTTGCATTAATTCCTCTATTGACATAGATTTCAGCTGATCTGAACTAATTCTACTGTTAACCAAACGAGCGTCTAAACAAATACGAACTGTGCCGTCGGTCTTGGGTACCGTGATCAAAGAATTAACATATGGACTGTTAGAGTGCTCAATAATCCCATCTTCAAGCATCTGGTTAATTTGTGCCTCAACTGCACCCTGATAAGCGAAAGGTAGGCTACAGGATATCTATGTCCTGTGAATACTGACCTATCAATAACGTTCAATGAATGGGTATAGCAATTGGCCATACCAATGCGATCCTCAAAAACTCTCCTATTACACAATAACACATCATAGAGCCGAACACATTGTTCCACCTCTATATTACCCTGAAATGCAGCATCACGTAACGAGTCCTCTAGACTTCCGTTCGTAATCACACTGCCCACAAAACATGGAGAACCCCGCTCTACGGCTGGCGATATCTCATTTAAAGTACAAATCACACCTACAATACTACTCCTCTGAATATGGTCATTGAACGCTACTTCTACTTCAGAATCTCCCCATTTAAATTTCAAACTCCCTACATCATAACATAAGTTACCAGACACTCTACTTAGCCACTCTGAACCCAAGATAACACTGAATACTAAATTTGGAATTACAAGGCAAATCTGCTTCTCTACATGATTATTAATTTTAATGTCTACTAAAACTTGCTTAGAAATTACTTTAGACCTCTTCCCAACAGCTGTGATAACAAAAGTGCTTTTAATTGGCATCTCCTCAAAATTTACTCCAGTTCCTTTCATTTTATCATAAAATGCACTACTTATGCAACTCTTCATACAACCACTATCAATTAAAACATCTGTGTACGCCTCGGACACGTTAAATTTAACTATGGGGCTCTTACTAACCACTTCCTGAATAATACCTTCATCATTTAGTTCATGTAATAATTCATTTCTTACATTTAGGTCATAGGGTTCCTGTATAATTGTATGGACAGGGCATGCTACAGACTGAGATTCTGACCTTACTTCGCAGCCTGGTTCGCGTTTAAAGAACCGCTACAGCTGGCCGTAGTACTACTAACTACTGAACTGGTCTGGTTGTTCAGGGCTGTGTTGTCATTGTTTGGCTGTATATTACTACCACTAGGCTGTCCTCTTCCTTGACCCCTATTCTGGTTGTAATTATTGTCATTATAATTTCTCCCTTGATTTCCCCTGAAATCATTGTTTCTCCCTTGATTTCCCCTGTAATCATTGTTCCTCCCTTGATTTCCCCTGAAATCATTGTTCCTCCCTTGATACTGATTACCATAGCCATTTCCTCTGTTCTGATTTAGCTGATTATTGTTATTTCTATTTTGAGCGTTGGCCCCTTCGCCACCGTTCCCTTGAACTTCTTGATGCCTGGCTTCATTAGGTCTATTATTATTATTACCCTGGTTTCGATTGAAATTGTCCTCATAACCCCCTCTCCCTAGTGCATCAAATGTGCTTAACAAATTTTCTACTTGTGATATTGTCTTTACATTCTGGATACAAGCGGCCTCCTTGATCCTATAGGGAAAGTGCCTAAGTAGCAACCTCACCACATCACTTTCCTCCTTCAACCCATCCAGATATTTACACACTAATACCTGCCCTAAAAAGTTTTCGGTCATGGTGGAGCTTCCTTTAGGGTTATATTTACCACACACTACTCCCTCACGATGCTGCGACTGAATAACCTCATTCCAGAACTTTTCACAGAATTTCATTTTAAAATCATTGATATCAGTAAACTTGTCTCTGTAGACAGCAAACCAATTCCTCGTTTCCCCCACAAACACTTGTTCTAAAATTTCAACTACCTGGCACCACTCAATACTACCATTTTCCAACCTCTCCCCGAATTTATTTTCTATAGTGTTCATGAACTCCATTGGGCACCCCTGTCGATTGCTGAACTTACCCAGTTCTACCTCCCTGTGTGTGCTATTCACAAAAACTGGCCTATTCTGACTATTTTCTTGCCTGATCCTAGCTTTTAATTTTAACTCTAATTCTGCGATTTTCTCCTCAGCCTTCCTCTCAATACTGTTTACTGTTAATTTAATGTTTCCTTCTGATTCTTCTACTTTATTATATAGCTTTGCTTGTTTCTCCTCAATCTTGCTAATGCTCTCTCTATTACTCTCTCTTAAATCATTTACTTCCGCAACTATTTGCGAGTGGACTTTCTCAATTCTACCCCCCAGCTGTTCCTTAACCTCTTTAGTTGCTACCTGAATTTTGTCAATTTCTCCCCCCAATTGCTTTTTGACCTGCTGTGTTTCCAGTTGCACTAGTTCTTTTAAATTTTCAGCCTGTGTACCGATTCTAATTTCTAACTCCTCCTGTACTTTTCCTAATTTCTTGTCTACATCTGCAATGATCTCTTTAACCTTCTCTTCCATTACTCCTCTGATTTCTCCCCTAATCTGCTCCATTTTCACACTAATTTCCTTGTTGTTCTTATCTAATTTTGCATTATTCTGTTCTAATTTTTTATTTAAAGCTTCTGTACTTTCTTTATTTTCCCTACTGTTTTGTTCTAATTTTGCATTATTCTGTTCTAATTTTGCATTTAAAGCTTCTGTACTTTCTTTATTTTCCCTACTGTTTTGTTCTAATTTTGCATTATTCTGTTCTAATTTTGCATTTAAAGCTTCTGTACTTTCTTTATTTTCCCTACTGTTTTGTTCTAATTTTGCATTATTCTGTTCTAATTTTGCATTTAAGGCATCACTACTAACTTTGTTCTGATACATGAACTCGAGAAGTAAAGTTTTTAATTCTGGTTGGCCGCCTACACTCCCTGTTTCAGTATCGGGATTTACCTCCGCTACCCCGGTACTACCATCACTCGACATACTGCTCGTATCATCACTCTACAGTTGATGACCACTACGTAACCTCATCTGTCTTTATTTCTCATCCCCCATAATGATATACACTGATAAAGACAAATAACCCCCAAAATACAGGCACAGAAATATATACCCTTCTCCTTCCACAAATGTTATTAGGTTTTCCGCCCCAAGTTGTCGGCGACAAGTGTAACGTTTTTGCTAGCCCACACGTTGAGCGTACAAGTGTAGCAGTTATTAATGCCCCCATGTTGGTAGCGACAATTGTAACGGTTTGACTGCCCCTAACTGTTGGGAGACAAATGTAACTGTTAACCTTTGCCTAAGCTATGTTGTTTTAATGGTCGCCAAGACCTCAATGCAATGTTGAAATCTAAATTTGTATTTAACAACGTCTAGCTCTGGCAGAACATCTTCAAGACTCTATTCACTCAGATCTTGGTATGATTTGATCATTAACCCCACAAACAATTGTATCAGGAGAAGGAATTGGTCTATATCTAATGCTACCTACTGAAAGCAAAGATTGCATTGTAAAAGAAATGAATTTATTATATAAAACAAGAATACCAAAATTAATAATAATAATAATAAGTTTAAAATTTAAATAGGAGCGTTGTGATTTTAATATTACCGATAGAAAATTACGTGAAAACGGAGTCTGATAAATTATTGATTTTACTCTTATTCCCAAGCTATGAAGTTACTGAAATATTGATTAGAAAACAAAGAGAAACGAGAGATTGCGTATTTCTGCGTCATTTGCGCTTACCACTGGAAATTGCCAAAGCATTTCCCTCGTACTGGATGATGCTGTGAGCTTCCCACAGTCTCCTGGACGTCGTCATCTCGTCGATGTTTGATGATATACTGCTAGATTTGAAGATTCTCTGGTCCGTACATCGGACCCAAACACTCGTACAATCACACTGGTTATGTTTTACAAAAGTAAGGCCTCCACTCCACGGAACATCGGAGCGACTCCCGCGTGCAAACGTACTCGTTAAGCTCTACACAGATAGTCCCCGTTCCACGGAACATCGGAGCGACTCCCGCGTATAACCACACTCGGCAAGAACTACACAGATTGTCCTCTTTCCACGGCGTGTCGAACGATATATGCACCTGTCGCATTCCCCCTCTTCATCCGACTTCTAGCTTGCGTGGTCGTCACTGATTGGCTGCACCCCACGCGCTATACTCCCCTTCTCTGGGTCATTACACTCGGCGGGAGGGTTCCGTTCCAACAATTCGCCTTTCCTGGACGCTGCGACCCAGGATTGCGTCATGCTTTCCGACAAGATTAAGCGTGTACTTGAATTCCCAGTGAGTCACGTCTCTCGATATACCCTAACTGACGAAAACTCCGTAAAATTCCGCAATCACATAATTTTCTATGATATTGTCGTTCGTAATAATTTGCTTGATAGCGTTTTCCAAGACATAGAAAACCTATCTGAATGCTAATAATTTTTATAAAATGCTCCGAAAATACCTTAATAATAATTATAATAAATTAATAATAATAATAAATTAACATGAAAAATTCTCTTGGCTGAACAATTTGCCGCGTAAATAAATATAGAATGGCTTCCTACTGACTTATGCCAGTTGCATAAAAACCCCTCGAAAAACACGTTACAACCTTAAAAACACACAATAAAGTGCCACAAGACAAGATTTACTTACCAAGTAAGACCACCATAGAAACACACACAAAAGTGCCACAAGACAAGATTGACTTACCAAGTAAGACCATCATAGAAACACACAATAATCTGCCACAAGACAAGATTGACTTACCAAGTAAGACCACCATAGAAACACATACAAAAGTGCCACAAGACAAGATTAACTTACCAAGTAAGACCACCATAGAAACACACAATAAAGTGGTACAAGACTGACTTACCAAGTAAGACCACCATAGAAACACACACAAAAGTGCCACAAGACAAGATTGACTTACCAAGTAAGACCACCATAGAAACACACAATAAAGTGCCACAAGACAAGATTGACTTACCAAGTAAGACCACCATAGAAACACACAATAAAGTGCCACAAGACAAGGATGACTTACCAAGTAAGACCACCATAAAAACACACAATAAAGTGCCACAAGACAAGATTGACTTACCAAGTAAGACCACCATAGAAACACACACAAAAGTGCCACAAAACAAGATTGACTTACCAAGTAAGACCACCATAGAAACACACAATAAAGTGCCACAAGACAAGACTGACTTACCAAGTAAGACCTCCATAGAAACACACAATAAAGTGGCACAAGATTGACTTACCAAGTAAGACCACCATAGAAACACACAAAAGTGCCACAAGACAAGATTGACTTACCAAGTAAGACCACCATAGAAACACACACAAATGTGCCACAAGACAAGATTGACTTACCAAGTAAGACCACCATAGAAACACACAATAAAGTGGCACAAGATTGACTTACCAAGTAAGACCACCATAGAAACACACAAAAGTGCCACAAGACAAGATTGACTTACCAAGTAAGACCACCATAGAAACACACACAAAAGTGCCACAAGACAAGATTGACTTACCAAGTAAGACCTCCATAGAAACACACAATAAAGTGGCACAAGATTGACTTACCAAGTATGACCACCTTAGAAACACACAATCAAGTGGCACAAGATTGACTTTCCATGTAACACTACCATAGAAACACACACAAAAGTGGTACAAGATTGACTTACCAAGTAAGACCCCCATAGTAACACACAAAAAGTAAAGTTGCTAGATTCCAAAATTTTTGGTTCAACCTTGACAAAAGTTTCTCAACGAGTATCTCATCATCAAAATGATAACATTACTTCTCACCCTCCTCCACTCGATTTCTCTGAGGAACTACAAGGTGAGGTATCAACAAAAACTGAAAATTCTGGAATCTTGTAAAATATTTGTATACCGGTAGTTTGTATAAATCTTCATAGTTTAATGCTGAGATTGGTCTGTATGACTTAAATACTGTCCAGGTGTACAACATACAGTCAATAGTGGTTATATCACTTGGTGATCCGTCCCATGCCGGCATTTGCCTGGAGTAGAAGTGGGGAAACTACTTCCAATTTTCTCAATTTTGCCTCACGAGACTGAGTGTACCCCGTTCCAGCCCTCAGACCAGAATTAAATTTCTTGGCAGAGTCAGGAATCGAACCCGGGCCTCTGCAGAGGCAGCCAACTACGCAAAGAGGTCTTAAACTGTGATGAGAGGGGTGTGACTTTACGAGTATTCAATTCTCTTGGCTTGCACATTTTCACTACGGTACATCTTCGCCGTTTATTGACAGTGGATCTTAGAAAAGTTTTTGACATAGCTCTTCTCTTTATTTTAAACTAGCTCAATGGTGAGGTGCTAGGTTCAATGGATTATGGCCATTGCCGTGAATAATATCAACTAAAATTTATTTCGAGGGGGGTGCTTTAAGTGAGCAATTACCCCACAAACGAAAATCAGAGTCAAGTCTTCTCCGCTAGGCTAGGTCAAGGTAAATCTTTATGGTGTTTATTTACAAATTCCTATAAAAAAAAAGTCCTCTCCGCACGCCGGAAGGCGGAGGTAGATTTCACCGGGCAAACTTGGGGATAGGTGAAAATAGGCAGAATATGCAGGTTTTCGTAGAAGGATCAGACCTCATTTATTGCGAGAAGGTATTTTATAATTGGAGCTTAATTAACTTTCTTTTTCGTCATTTTATGCTTATTTTAAACATTTTATTGTCTTATGGGAACGGTAACCTTCTTGTCATTTGGGGTCCATTTTTATACTTGGGGTCACACTGTCCTTATGCAAGGTTTCGACACTGATGTGTAACTATGTAACGGTCTGTTACTTCTTCACGCAAAATTATATCTCCCGCAGAGATTTTGGTTGGTTCCTCAGTTTAGGGGCTGCGACAACGCGGTCATGTAACCCCGTGAACTTAGGGATGGCTGTATTAGTCTGTAATTCAGGTAAGGACTGCAGGCGGTCAATTTCAAGCAGTAGTTCCTAATGTTGCTACCAGGTACTACCGTCAACGACACCTACCTGTGAACTTGGCTACTAGATGCCACCGCAACCAGCAACTCGCAACGAACGTTGGAACTTCCCCTCCAAAGGAAAGCATACTGAGGGATTTTTAGCGCTCTTAGAAAATCCGACGACTTCGGCCGGCTTTGAACTCGCGACCTTGGGCATAGACATTCAGCATGCTTGCTACCAGTTACGTCACCAAAGCCGCTTCACACTTAGTCAGATGGAATTCTGAATCTGATCTCGTGCAAGTGCGTTATCTTGGCAACGTCTGATGGCTCATCCCTCATCAATTTAATAGTGTTGCCATGGCAACCACTGATAGCTCTTGGCATTTTCTTATAATTCCGAAATCATTTTTCTCATCCCTTGGCATAATGGTGGGTCATATCAAAAATTATTTCAGACAAAATTGTAGGTAATTATTAGGGGAATATTGCCCATTTTGTACGGTTTTGATATTGTGCCTATTAAGAGAGATATGATTAATGTTTCTCGAAAAACCCACTTTTTCCCACCCCTTTGGTCAATGGTTGGTGCTATAAAAAACTCTTCAAACATAAATTTTTGGGCTTTATCCGACACATAGTATGAACGTTGAACGGATTCGATATTTCACATATTAAGAGAGTTATAGCAATATTTCACTTTTTCGAAAAAAGCCCCCCATTTTCACTCCCTTCGACCGATTTAGCCCAGTAACGAACTCGACCGAGATTTTATAGGTATACATATTCGGTAAAAAATTCAAAGTGATTGGTGCAAAATTACGGCAGTTATCGTGTCCACAAGAAACTGATATACATATATATATATACACATATACATACATAAATTATATAAACTTTTGAACTGACGGTGGTTTTGGGGTCTGGGGGATGTGAAACGCGAAGATATGTCGAAATTTTCCGGAAGTCGAAACATGGTACCCATTGCAATAGTTAGCTTTCTAATGAAATCTACCTCTGGTTGGTTCCTCAGTTTAGGGGCTGCGGCAACGCGGTCATCTAACCCCGTGTACTTTGGGTGAGTGTAGAATCTGTCTGATAAACGGTGTGAATTGTAATGGCTGTATTAGTCTGTAATTCAGGTAAGGACTGCAGACGGTCAATTTCAAGCAGTAGTTCCTAATGTTGCTACCAGGTACTACCGTCAATGACACCTAGCTGTGAACTTGGCTACTAGATGCCACCCCAACCAGCAACTTGTAACGAACGTTGGAACTTCCCCTCCAAAGGAAAGCATACTGAGGGATTTTAGCGCTCTTAGAAAATCCGACGACTTCGGCCGGCTTTGAAACCGCGACCTTGGGCATAGACATTCTGCATGCTACCAGTTACGTCACCGAAGCCGCTTCCCACTTAGTCAGATGTCAAAGTCAACCCCTGGCACCATCCAGCCCATGACGGGCTAAGGCCGACCAAGCGACCGCTGCCCAGCCATTTGGCCTGCAGATATTGGGGTGACGCATGATCAGCGCGTCGGGTCCCCTCGGCCGTTAATCTTGGTATTCATGATCGGGGTGCTGTCTCACTGTCAGACAGCTACTCAATTGTCCTCACGAGGCTGAGTGCACACCCGTTCCAACCCTCACGTCAGTTTTAAAATCCCTGACGGAGCCGGGGATCGAACCCGGGGCCTCCGGGTGAGAGGCAGGCGCGCTACCCCAACACCACGGGGCCGGCTTAGTCAGATGGAAATACTGAATCTGATCTCGTGCAAGTGCGTTGTCATGGCAACGTCTGATGGCTCATCCCTCATCAATTTAGTAGTGTTGCCATGGCAACCTCTGATAGCTCTTGGCATTTTCTTATAATTCCGAAATCATTTTTCTCATCCCTTGGCATAATGGTGGGTCATATCAAAAATTCTTTCAGACAAAAGTTTTAGGTAATTATTAGGGGAATATTGTCCATTTTGTACGGTTTTGATATTGTGCCTATTAAGAGAGATATGATTAATGTTTCCCGAAAAACCCACTTTTTCCCACCCCTTTGGTCAATGGTTGGTGCTATAAAAAAAACTCTTCAAACATAAATTTTTGGGCTTTATCCGGCACATAGTATGAACGTTGAACGGATTCGATATTTCACATATTAAGAGAGTTATAGCAATATTTCACTTTTTCGAAAAAAAAAGCCCCACATTTTCACCCCCTTCGACCGATTAGCCCAGTAACGAACTCGACCGAGATTTTATAGGTATACATATTCGGTAAAAAATTCAAAGTGATTGGTGCAAAATTACGGCAGTTATCGTGTCCACAAGAAACTGATATATATACATATATATATATATACATACATACATAAATTATATACAAACTTTTGAACTGACGGTGGTTTTGGGGTCTGGGGGATGTGAAACGCGAAGATATGTCGAAATTTTCCGGAAGTCGAAACATGGGACCCATTGCAATAGTTAGCTTTCTAATGAAATCTACCTAATATTAGGCGGCACACAGCTGTTGAAATAAATTCTATCGACACCGAACTGTAGGGGCTGATCTAAGTACCATTGCAAATGGCGCTTAACATTTAGAGGCGAACCATTACCAATGTCACCACAACGTGGAACAGTTACAAAAACCTTACAACAAGAGGCTATCTTGTTCAAAAGTAATAAAAACATTTCAAATAGTGCTGCAACCTGGGACAAATAGGAACATTTCTGTACGGCACCTGTGCGTAGAGTAACATTTTTACTCACTGGTACCCCTACAGCATTTTTGGCTGTCACCACCGAATTCGATTCACGGTTCTAACAAGAGGGCTCAAACGTGGTAAGTCCAGCCTAGTGTGGCAGAACTGAGAAGAAATGTATTCGATTCCTACCTCAGCCATCGTAGGAGTGGTTTTCCATGGTTTCCCTCGTCTACTTCAAACAATTGCCGGAACAGTACCTAACTTAAGGCCACGGCCATATCCAAACCAGTCGTAGCCCCAATTACATTATTACAAACACTTGTATAGCCATCACAATGATACAGGTTATCAGTTAGATTCCACATACACTCACAAAGCCAAGTAGACTATTATGGGGCTAAATTGCCATAATGTCGCAAGCATCTAAATGCAATGACAACAATGAGTTGAAATTTTAGTTTCTTTAAAATTTGAGTATATGGGTTTAATACCTGATAAATGATAAGCTAATTGCATATGTCTTGTAAGTTACATGAGTTACTAATGTATTGAGGATTACCAGATGAGCCAGGACGGGAATTAAATGGCAGACAGTAGTATAGAATCCTTCCGTAATATTATGTAGTCTCTAAGCAATAACTTATTGCTGGCAACTATCATGCTCTGATTGTTAATTTATTATACTCCACAGGTGATAGGATTTCCAGCCTACTTGCTGGCCTGGATATACCCTGCTGAAGCCCCTTGTGCTGACCTCCAACGATGTGTACAGAGGAATCTGCATTCTAAACCACTATTTGTCAGTGATGCTATAGAAATCTGAAAATCGTCAATTAGAAACAGAAGGCAATCACCGGTGAGACTTATTTCATTCTTTAAAGCTTTGGACTCTATATGGCCCTCTAAACCATTTTTGATAGCTTACCTCATCTATAGAGAAACCTATGCAGGTTTGAACAAAATAGTACATTATGCAACGAGCTTATAATGGCAATAATTAAGACACGAGTATGTTTATAAAACGAGTGTATGCGAGTTTTATCATTTCCATACGAGTGTCTTAATTACCATTATAGGCGAGTTGCATATGACTGTTTATGTTCGACGATAATTATTATAACTATTTTATGTTCGAACATAAATATTCATAAATATCTGTTGAGATTTCACCAGTTTTATGTAATGAACAGAGCGCATGGGACGCACAGAATACATTGTATTTGACCATGGCTTCCTCGATTGCCTCACTATGACACTAGGCCAGGCAGTGAAATTTAAATTAGAAGGCCTTGAAACTCAGCACAGATGCGTTGCTATCCTCACCTAATTGGTCAAACAACTGTTTCTTGAGCTGTGATTGGTGGGAGAAACTGTTTCATAATGAAAAATATTGTTATAATGACCATCATTATTATACAGTTTTCAGACATATAATAGTCAGGGTCGAACATAATAGTACATTATGCAACGAGCCTATAATGGCAATAATTAAGACACGAGTAAGTTTATAAAACGAGCGTTTGCGAGTTTTATAATTTCCATACGAGTGTCTTAATTACCATTATAGGCGAGTTGCATACGACTGTTTATGTTCGACAATAATTATTATAACTATTTTATGTTCGAACATAAATATTCATAAATATCTGTCGAGATTTCGCCAGTTTTATGTAATGAACAGAGCCCATGAGACGCAGAGAATGCCTTGTATTAGTCCATGGCCTCCTCGATTACACCACTATGACACTGGGCAACGCAGTGAAATTTATATTAGAAGGCCTTGGAACTTAGCGCAGGTGCGATGCTATCATTATCTAATTGGTCAAACAACTGTTGCTTGAGCTGTGATTGGTGGGAGAAACTGTTTCATAATGAAAAATAGTGTTATAATGACCATCATTATGATACAGTTTTCTGACATATAATAGTCAGGGTCGAACATAAAGACATTTTAAATATTGTATGTGACGAAAAGACATGAAAATGACTATGTCTGCCCAAAAAATCCTTATTGACAAAGTTTAATAAATTAGGAAATTAATACCGTAAGTTAATTAATTATTATTCTTAAGTACAATGCAATGAACCGGTTTCGGTCACATTGTGAACTTCTTCAGCAAAAAGTAGTTAATATAAATGAAGTTGCAAGTCTCACACTAAAAATTATAAAATGGCTGATTTCATAACTACAGTAGGCCTGTTTCTAAAACTACTAACGGCGGCTTCGGTGGCGTAGTCGGTAGCATGCTGAGCTTCTATGCCCACGATCGCGGGTTCAAATCCGGCCGAAGTCGTCGGATATTTTAAGAGCGTTAAACATCCCTCAGTATGCCTTCCTTCGGAGGGGAAGTAAAGCCGGCGGTCCCATGTCATAGATTTATGGCATGTTAAAGACACTGTGTGAAGCTAAATTGTATAGGTTAAGAATGTAAACAACGCTCTTAGGTTCCTACGTTCATTGCCAAGTGCCGACTGCGGTGGCGTCTGGTAGCTAAGTTCTGAACTAGTAGTCGTCGATGGTGGCGTTTGGTGGCAAAAGTAGGAACTATTTGAAAAATTCATAAGTCTTCAGTCCTTACTTGAATTTAAAAAAAAACAGATAACACACACTAATACAGTCATCACAATTAACACCGGTTATCAGACAGATTCTACACACACCCAAAGTACACGGGGCTACATGACCGCATTGTTGCAGCCCCTAAACTTAAGAACCAACCAACCAAAACTACTAACGATCTAAAATGATAAATAAAAAATACTAAAAGACTAAAAAACAGATCTGTTACAATTTTTGCTTAATGTTGAAAGATATATCTTGAAAAAAAAAGCCCGAAGTGGAAAATGCCAATGATGTGGATATAATGTACTGGTGCATTGAAATCTCGGCTTTAGACTTTCTATTTCCCCTAATTGCTTTTTCGATAGATGTGCCCAAACTATGTAGTTCCAATCCATAAGTACGGTAAGCACTGGCATGACTTTTGCTTGTTTTTAAGAAAGGAGACAACAGAGAATGTAACAACCATAGAGGAATTACACTTCTAAGTGTGCCAGGAAAAGTATATTCCAGAATATTAGAAACAAGATTAAGATACGAAGAAGAAAACAAGCTGGAAGGAACACAAAGTGGGTTCCGACCAGGCAGAAGTGAGACAAGTGATTGAAAAGACAATAGCATATGATAGAGACCTTTACTTGTGTTTTATAGACCTGGAAAAAGCCTTCGACAGAGTCCCATGGCAAGAATTATGGAGAGTTAAAAAAGAAGGGAGTCAACCTAGATTTGATAAAAGCTGTACAAAGCTTTTACAAAGTAAGTAAATGCTATGTTAGAACTGGAAATTATACCTCAGGAGAATTCAGAGTTACAGCTGGAGTAAGACAAGGAGACATACTGTCCCCTTACTTGTTTATACTGATAATGGATGATGTAATCCAAGTAGTAAAGGAAAAATTGAGGAAATTTCCAATCGGAAATTGGAAGATGAAATGATAGATAGATAGATAGAAAATGAAAATCCACAGCCTGCTTCCAGTCTCCGACCGGGTCAGGAATGGAATGAATGAAGCCCCCATCTAGCGGCGAGGATATGAACTGTGCCGGCTGCCGAGGCCTGACGCACTCCTCTGGGGCAATGATTAATTGAATGACAGATGAAATGAAATGATAGTGGAGAGTGTTGCTGGAATGAAATTTTGACAGGGAAAACCGGAGTACCCGGAGAAAAACCTGTCTGCCTCCGTTCTGTCCAGCACAAATCTCACATGGAGTGACCGGGATTTGAACCACGGACCCAGCGGTGAGAGGCTGGCGTGCTGCCGCCTAAGCCACGGAGGCTTAGGTATTACACTTAAATTAAAAAAGTAAAATATAATTATAGATTTCATTGCTCCTATACGCTAAGATATTCAACTACTGAGTAAAAACAATGGCACTGCAGATAAGCTTTCAACATTCTATCAAATGTTTTTATTTTTGGGGCCAGTTTTATATACTGGGGTAGTTTGTTGTATAATTTAACTCCAGTGTGAAAAGTTCCTTTTTGATATATGCTTGTGTGTGTGTGTGAAATATGAATGTTTTGATTTTGTCTTGTGTTATGCCTATGAACATCATTGTTTGCTTTAAGAAAAATATCTTTATTCATTAAATTCTTTTTAAAAACATAATACTTTCAAAGATATATATGCAGGGCAGTGGGAGAATGTTTAAATCTTTAAACAGAGGTCTACATGATTCTCTAGAGTTTACATTTGCCATAATTCTAATCGCCCTCTTTTGTACCCTAAACGTGCTTAGTACATCTGGCGACATACCTCAAAATATGATCCCATATCGTAAGTATGAATGGAAATAAGCAAAATAAGTATTTCTTAATGTGTGCATGCTAGTGCAGGTTTTCAAAATACGTAACGCAAAGCACATCGAGTTCAGTTTAGTATTCAGATATTGTATATGTTTATTCCATTTCAAGTCTTGTTGAATCCATAGTCCTAAAAACTTTGTTTCTGATTTATTTTCTATTTGATGACCATTTAATGTTATATTGGGTTTCGCAGGATTCCTATTCTGTCTAGTGTGGACATTTAGACATACTGTTTTTTATAGTTTATTATGAGGCGATTATCTTGTGACCATTTGGTTAAATCTCCTGTAACGGAGTCAGCAGACTGCTGTATGACCTGTTTAGTTTCACCTTTTATTACGAGTGTTGTATCGTCCGCAAACAAAATTTCCTTATGTGAAGGAACGTTCTGTGTTATATCATTGATATATAGAAGAAAGAGTAGTGGGCCCAAAACCGATCCCTGGGGTACTCCAAATTCAATAATTCCCTCATTGGACAATGTTTCAATAAGTAATTTGGTTCCATCAACCTTGTGTCTCAAGCTTACTATTTGTTTACGCCTTGTTAAGTAAGACTCTATCCATTTATTAGCTAGACCTCGAATACCATATTGATTTAGTTTGGTAAGGAGGATTTTATGGTCAACAACATCAAATGCTTTCGATAAATCCAAGAATAGGCCAGTTACATGTTCCTTATTGTCAATTAATTTCAGTATACAATTACTACATTCGTAAATTGCTGTCTGTGTAGATTTTTCCGTTCTGAATCCATGTTGTGAGTTTGATAATATTTTATTTTTTTCTATGAAACTTATCAGTCTCTTATACATAATTTTTTCCACAATTTTTGCAATACCAGTTGGTAAGGTAATAGGACGATAGTTATCTAATTCATCTTTTGAACCGTTTTTGTGCACTGGAATTACTGTTGATAACTTCAAAATGTCCGGGTAAGTTCCTGAGAGAATTGAACTGTTTATTAAGTGCGTAAGTGGATTTATTATATTTTCTGCACATTTCTTTAAAATTGCATCAGGGATGCCATCAATGCCAGCACAGAATTTATTTTTATCTCTTTTATAACTATTCTTACCTCTTCACTTCTGACATGATTTATAAATAAAGAATCACTGCATACATTTATTTTATTATTAGAATTTAGTGTATTTACCTGTGATTTATTTAATAATTTTTGTGGAATTTCCAGAAAATAGTCATTAAAAGTGTTAGCTATTTCTTCTGGATTTTTAATCACTTTATTATTTCTGGTCAGTGTAATGTTCCTTTGTATTTTAGCAGATTTTCCAGTTTCTTTCTTTATCACGGACCACATAGCCCTGTTTTTATTAGATGATTGGGAAATAAAATTATCATTATGCATTTTCTTTGCTAGTCTTATTACCTTATTTAATATGCTAGTGTATTTTTTGTAGTATAAATTTAATTCAGGTGTTGTGTGGTATTGTTTATATAATTTGTGTAGAAATGTCTTTCTTTGACATGAATTTATAATCCCTGTTGTTATCCAATTTCTAGTTTTGTTATTTTGAACAGTTCTTCGTTTAAATGGGAATGCTATTTCAAAATAGTGTTTTAGGGTACTGTTAAATGCATTAAATTTATCTTTACATTTTCTAGTTCATAAATTTCTGACCATGTTTCCTTATTTAATAAGTCATTGAAATATGTAACATTTGATTCAGTGAATGACCTGCACTTTGATTTTACTCCATTATCATTATTATTGATTGTTTCGAATACTTCAAAACTCAGTATTTGTCCATGGTGGTCACTAAAACCCGGACAATAGACTTCTATTGAATGGTGATATTTATCTGTATTTATAAGAATTTGATCAGGAGTGGTTTTACTAAATTTTGTTATTCTTGTGTCTCAAGCTTACTATTTGTTTACGCCGTGTTAAGTAAGACTCTATCCATTTATTAGCTAGACCTCGAATACCATATTGATTTAGTTTCGTAAGGAGGATTTTATGGTCAACAACATCAAATCCATAGGAAATTAGTAACTGTGTTAATAATTCACAATTTCTATCAAATTTTAAGAAATCCACATTTACATCCCCACAAATTATTATATCGAAATTTACTTTGCTCATCTTATTGAGTAACAATTCTAATTTATCTATAAATAAAGGAAACTTTCCTGACGGAGAACGGTATACACATACAATTATTAACTTAAACTGCTGTATTTTTAGGGCAGAGAATTCAAAATCCTGTTCCATAATTAGATAATCATAAGCTGTTATCTGTTCATGATCTAAATTATTTCTTAAGAAGATGCAAGTACCACCATGGCTAATACTAGATCTAGAGTATTTACTAGCTTGTATAAACCCTGGGAATTGAATTAATTCGAGTTGTTCCTCTTTCAGCCAAAGTTCTGAAATACATAGTGCTGAGATGTCTTTAAGTTCATTTTTAAGCATTAGATTTATGTAATCAATTTTATTATAAAGAGACTGGACATTCTGGTGATAAATTTTAAATTTGTTACTTTTGCAAGCTTGTGTTGGTGATTTATTTACATTATTATTATCATAATTGTTATTATTATTGTTGCTAGACAAATCCGAAATACCATTGTTGCACTCCGTTAAATTTGACTTCAAAAGATCTGAATGCCAAACCTCACGTTTGGCTTCTTCTACCAGTTTCCCTGCTTCCACTCTAATGATATTACTGTTGAATTATTCTTACCATTTGAATTTACAATTTTGCAGATTTCATCACTAAGATACTCTTTTCCTAATCTATTTAAGTGTAGGCCATGCCGAGTGTGGAACTTCCTGTCTAATTTACTTACATCTACAATTTGGACATTTGGAAAACTCTTACAAATTTTATGAATTTTTCCATTTGTAGCCTCTATTTCTACATTTACACATGATTTGGGAATTAAATCGTATCTCTGCGGAATGTTTACAATAATGACATTTGTTTTTTTTTGCATGGATGGCAATGCACCCTTTAAATTTTTGATTACCTTTTTACTCTCATTTCTATAGACGTCGTTTGCTCCAGCGATGATCACTGCGTAGTCCTTTGCAGTAAGGGACGCACACTCTCCTATCATCCCATTCGTGACCTCTGCAATTTGGCTTCCTGGCTTTACTGTCGAAGTGACCTCCATTTCTCTGCTTCTCTCCAATACGCTTGCTGCTACATCTCGCCCGTGGATATCCGCAAATATCCGCATCTTCCTGGATTTTCTCTTTATCACTTTCTTATTTTCTTCTTGAGGAAAGTCATCATTTTCTTCGACAAGCACTCCAAATGAATTTGAGACGGGAATTTCAGTTACATGTACTCCATTTATAGGCCTAGGCTTATTCAATCTTACCTTACTAGCAATCACTGTCGACCAAGTTTCCTTGCTTTCCTCTCTGTTTCCTTTTAATTTATTCAACTCTTCCATTAACTTAGCAATATCTTCCTTTAGCAGCTTTATAATTTCGTATTTTGAGGACAGTTCGTTTCTCAGGTTATGACATTCGCATGACGGTAGCGGTAGGCCTACATTACGACAATCGGTTTCACTTTTCACCTCATTCAATTTTACCTGAGATCTTGTGATGATTTTATTTGCATTTTTTACTTTTATTTTGCACGACGAGCATAAATCCGTTTCGGTTTCACTACCTGACGAGACACTAACACTGTTTACTATCGCCATACTAGAGATCTAAGTTAGCCTAGATGTTTACACCAAATTACACTAAATTTATTTTAATTATTACTGCCTAATAGAATTCATCTAATTACCTACCAATAAAGAAGAATGTGAAATACGTATATCTTCCAATCGGGTGAAGTCTCGTAAAAGCACCACTGCTCTACTTGGTTCAAACAGTGATTGAAGAAGTCACCGAATCTTTGGATACACGTTCCCACAACTTAGTTTAAGTTTATTAAATTATCAATAAGAATTTCTAAATACTATCAATATTCCGTATTACACTTGATCTAAGGAAAGTAACTTTATAGATTTTAAACCTCTGTTATAATATTTTACCACTTTTATCAAATATTTACACTAGCTGCTATTTCACTACACTTTCACTGTGACTCCCAGGTGCATAAAGGTGTGCGAGCTATTATATGCGGATGACATAGTACTGTTCGCTAGATCTGCGGTTTTCACCGGCCGTGAAAGCCAATATACCAAATATAGAATTACTGAGAAAAGAAGAGAAACCAAGATAAAACGAAAACAATGATGATTGGAAAGGAAAAGAAGGAATGTAAGGTGAAAATCATGGGAAAGGAGCTGGAACAAGCCGATAGGTTTAAATATCTAGGGATAACAATCAATCAAGATGGAAATATTGATGAGGAGCTTAACACAAGACTACTCAATACAAGTAAACTCTACTATGCTATAAATAGAGGATTCCTAAGAAAGAAAGAAAGAAAGAAAGAAAGAAAGAAAGAAAGAAAGAAAGAAAGAAAGAAAGAAGAAAAAGTTAAAAATGGCCGTATATAAATCTACGTACATATGTCCCAACACTGATATATGGAAGTGAATCCTGGATAATTACCACCAAACAGAGGCAGAAGCTACAAACAGCAGAAATGAAGTTCCTAAGAAATGTAGCTGGAAAGACTAGACGGGATAAAGTCAGGAACCAAACAATTAAGAAGACCTTAGAATTTCAACCTCTACAAAATCAGGTTGAACACAGCCAGAGGAAGACCTCGAAAGACATGGGACGACTCCGTGAGAGAAATACTCCACAAGAGAAACATCACTTGGGAGGAAGCCAAGCAGTCTGCCTTGAACAGGAAGAAATGGCGAGCTCTCTGCCAAACCTCGACACCAGAAGGTACAAGAGGGCAGGATTAAGTAAGTAAGCAAGTCTTTAGTTGAAGATGAACGAAGTGTCTTGTGTATTGTAAATGTGAGATACCGCATCACCCGTTTTACAGCATTCCAGTCATGTTGAGTAGGCTTCTCCACTCGACGGCTAAGTAGGCTCACTGCGACTGCGATATCTGGTCTGGATTGGCTATGTATAGTAGAGACCCTATGGCTTTCCTGTACAGAGTGTTATTTGGTAACTCTGCACTTGCAGTCTCTTCATTCGTTTCCATTGGAGTCGCAGCTGGTTTTGGCTCCGATAAGCCATGATTCTCCAACAATGCTGCGATCTTTGCCCTTTGGTTTAGCAAAAAAAAAATCCATTTTTTTTGTCGTTCCGCTTGAATCCCCAAATAGTAGCTAATATCACCCAAGTGGAAGCCTCCGTGGCTTAGGCGGCAGCACGCCGGCCTCTCACCGCTGGGTCCGTGGTTCAAATCCCGGTCACTCCATGTGAGATCTGTGCTGGACAAAACGGAGGCAGACAGGTTTTTCTCCGGGTACTCCGGTTTTCCCTGTCAAACTTTCATTCCAGCAACACTCTCCACTATCATTTCATTTCATCTGTCATTCATTTAATCATTGCCCCAGAGGAGTGCGTCAGGCCTCGGCAGCCGGCACAGTTCATATCCTCGCCGCTAGATGGGGGTTTCATTCATTCCATTCCTGACCCGGTCGGAAACTGGAAGCAGGCTGTGGATTTTCATTTCATCACCCAAGTCTTTGATATCAAAATAACTTTGCAATTCTGTACCAACTTTATTAGTTAATGGTATATTGGCTTTCACGGCCAGTGAATTAAAATTCAGCAATTCTTCTAGGCATAAACCTAGAAGAATTGCTGAGTTTTATCAGTTAAGTTGCAGACTGACCGGCTACCAGCATATCATCGACATACAACAGAATGTAAGTGATGCTTCCATATTCTCCTTTCTTGAATAAATACACTGATCTGCATTTCCTTGTTGAAAGACTATCTGGGATAAAGTCTCTGTAGCCGTCTTGTTCCAAACGTGTGCCGATTGTTTTAAACCATAGAGACTTTTCCGCAATTTCAGAACTTTGCTCTCTTGACCTGGTTTTCCATATATAGTTCCTCTTTTAATTCATCGTTCCAATAAGCACTTCTCACATCAAGATGCCGAACGTGAAGTCCCCTCTGTGTAGCTACATTGAATAAAATTCGAACAGTATCATGTTTCACCACTAGCGCGAAAATTTTATCGTAATCCTCACCATATCGTTAAGATAATCCTCTGGCTACCAATCGGGCCTTGTAAGTGTGGATCTGACAGTTGCCATCCAATTATGCCATAAATACCCACTTACAAGGAAGAGTCTTCTTCCCTGGTGGAAGCTCCGTTAATTCCCATACACAATGTTGAATGAGACAGCTTATTACTTCTTCCACAGCCGCAGTCCATAATTTTTGTTCATGAGGTGACATTTTGAACATTTCGTTCCACGAGACAGACTCACTGGTGTGATTCGTCTGTACCTTGTACATTAGCTTCTTTGCTGGTACACCCTTATTTGGCCGTTCCGAAACTCTCCGTCGAAATTGTCGAGTTTCTGGTTCAGTCTCACATTCATCTCCAATGCTGCTTACAGTTTCTCCTCTGTTGAAAATCACCTCTGGGATTCAGTGTTGAGTTGTCAGCTGATTCCGTCTGTGTCGAAACATGTACCAATGACCCTACATGTTGCGGTATGATTTCATTAGCCCCTTCTTCCGGTGCACTGCCTATCGAAGCTGAATCTTTGGCAACACTCACAATTACCCACAACGATCTGCTGATTCAAACCTTGGCAGTCTTTGGATCCAGAATCCGATAGCCTTTGGTGTTTCCATCATAGCCAATCAGGACGCCCTCTATTGCTTTGTTGTATCATTTCTTTCTCTTTTGTTTGGGTACGAGCGAATAGACTTTAGATCCAAACAAACATAAATGACCCAGATTGGCTTTACTCCTGTAAACAATTCAATAGGAGTTTTGTTAATACTCCGGCTCGTTGATCGATTCTGCAAGCTGCGGTCAAAACTGCTTTTCCCCAGAAGTGGTTGTTCAGATCAGCATCCAACAACATGCACTTTGCAGATTCTGTCAATGACCTATTCTTCCTCTCTGCTACACCATTTTGTTGTGGAGTGTAGGGGACTATGAGCTGATGTTGAATCCCCTCTTTCCGCACAAAGTTTTACAGTTTTTGAGAAACGTATTCCTTGCCATTGCCTGGCTTCCTTCCAAATCTAGTATGCATTGCAGCAATGTAGTCCGCATTGAGTGCTGTCGTAGAGCTTCCCTTGTTGGAAGAAGAGTCGCAAGTTCAAACTGAGAAGTCAGACCTTGGCGCGCAATGGTCATCTGGTACACACGATGTCGAAGATAATCGATATTCTCCAATTCATTTCCTCCAGGATACAGTGCCCTTATGAACTTTTCTGCAACAGTGCAAACTTCCTTGCGACTCGCAGATGGATTTGTGTATGTTTTTACAATTTCTTCCCGAAGAACCACACTTTTTTGAAGCAATTTGTAAGCCTTCTTTTTCCCATTCCCGTAGATTGCAGATGTTTTATCACCACATGAGACAGCATGGGAGTACAGCATGCAGTTCTTCATGTCACCTATTTCATCTTGAATAGCACCAATATCGTACAGCTTTCCGGGGCACTTGGAAGTCCCTGGGTGCAGCATGAAGACATCTCCCGTCTGACGCCTAGCAATCAGCATTGCCAGAAGATCGGTATCGTTGCCGACTACAACTACAGACTTCCCCAAGCTCTCTATCTCCAAAGCAGTGTGCACGATGAGAGGATCGGCGTCCCCAGTTGCCTGGTATACTCGAACTTTTACAGCTTCAAATCTTGAAACAAGTACATCAATAAGTCGAAATTTGTTTCTCCTGTTCGTCAGAAAGTCCGCCTGTGATTGATGTTGTCGATGTCGAATGTTCGGTCAAGTCGATATCAAAACAGGTCCTCCTTGCAGCGCGCCGCCTTTGCTCCGCTTCTTTCATAGTTGGCTGGCCATTGTATCCGTCGAAAACAACTGCAGATGGGTATCGAGTCATAACGTGTCTGATGTAAAGTTCGCAAATTTCTCCGTATGTTGCCAGTCGAGGCCAACTAACAGCGTACATGAGATAGCCTCCGTCAATGACATACGTGGTCTCTGGACAAAGTTGATCGCCAACTTCTGAGTGCTTAAAGAGAGACTCAAACGCTGACTTGTCCGTTTTGCGCATTGAACATCCGTCAACAAGGGTGGAGTTGGCTCCAGCTCATAATGAAAGTAAGTTACTCCGCTTTATCAGTTTCGTTTTTCAAAACACACTCTATTCTCATAAATAGCTGACTCGAGTTTACGGGCGTTACTTAATTTCTGATCGTCACAGTACCGTTCATAGCTGATAGGGGGACAACCTATGACTTTCTGGAAATTTTCACTTCAGCATTTTTTTCATGAGCTGCCGTCTTAGTCTCTAATAAACGGGCAAATGAATTCAAACTTACAAAAATTTTGAATTTCGCGCGTTTGTTTTATTACGATCCACCCCGAAATGAGAAAAGAATTGCCTAAAACCTTATATATGGAGTCTGCATGCTTTTCTCTTTCATTTGACACCACTTTTGTCTACCTAGGCCGAGTCGTTCGGTTTTTATGGGCGTTCCAGGACTGCGTTGAAAAATTCCTGGAATTCCAGGTTTCCAGGCCTGGAAATCAAGGAAGCCGGCACATGTACGGCCGAGTATTTTAGTTAGTTAGTTATTGTTGTTTTAAGGGGCGGAACTACGAGGTCATCTGCCCCTCTTAACACAGATTAAAGAATACAAATTTTGAATTGAATTTAAAATTTTGAAGTGGACATCTACATTTTAAAACACCAAAAATTAATAGAACAAAAACAAAAAATTAAATTTTAAAAAATATATAAAAATAAACAAAATTTTCGGAAAAACAAAACATTATCATTCAAAAACGAACAAGTCGTTGAGTCAATGTTCACTGGAAATTTAGATTGCTGGCCCTAACCCAGTCTCACTTATAAAGCGGATGACGCGATCAGCAGCCACCGCGTCATCGGCTAATATAAGTTTGGGTGTCATCTGCAAACCAAGGTTTCTTCGTAAGTCTGCAAGATCCACACACTCGGTGAAAATGTGGGCCACGGTGAAAACGGCTCCACAGGTACAAAGTGGGGGGGTCTTCCCTTGTCATTAGGTACGAGTGGGTGGATCTTGTATGACCTATCCTTAGCCTACACAAAATGACGGACTCCCTCCGGGCCCGGAAGGAGCTCCGCCAAACGCGAGTAGTTCCCTTGATCGCTCTCAGTTTACTGGGCAGTGGGTCAGCTAGCCACTGACCCTCCCAAAAACCCAGAACTTGTAGGCGTAACTGAGAGCGAATATCTCTAGCGGGTACCTCCATTGGTCGAGGTGGTAGTGATATCGCCTCTTTTGCAGCTTGATCAGCTAACTCATTTCCCGCAATTCCCATGTGGCTTGGAAGCCACAGGAAGGTGATTCGAGTGTCAGCTTGGCACAGCCCGGCTAGTAGGTCGTGGATTCACTGCACTAGGGGGTGTTGCGGGAAACATGTAGCAATTGACTGCAACGAACTCAAAGAGTCGGTACACACGAGAAAGTGGATTCGTGCATCCTGTAGTGCAAACTGCAGAGCTTCATAGATGGCAACGAGCTCCGCAGTAAACACACTACAGGCCTCAGGCAAAGAGATCTTGGTATTTGCACCATCAATAACGTAAGCACAACCCACCTTCTCGTCTACCTTCGAACCATCCGTGTAGAGAATGCCAGCGTCTGGACATAGGTGAACTATGCTATGGAACTGCCTCCGGTAAACGGAGGCATCCATGTTCATTTAGGACCTCGGTGAAGATCTAACCGAATTTCCGGACGCGGGACTTGCCACGGAGGCACCTCGCTAGATGTTCGGATCATACAGGGACCTACAGCCACTCCTATTTCAGTACACGAGCTATCAAGTCTAATACCAACTGGCCGAGTGGCACGAGGCCGGTTGACGTACCCCTGGTGGTTTTGGGTACCGAAGAGAGCTTGATAGGTCGGGTGTTGCGGCATTTGACGCACATTAGCAGCATATGCTAAAAGCATATGTTGGCGTCTATAATTTAAAGGTGGAACACCCGATTCGGCTAGTAGGCTGGGTATCGGGCTTGTCCGGAAGGCACCGGTAGCCAGCCTAACGCCACTATGGTGGATACTGTCCAACATTTTCAAGGTTGCCAGCCTTGCTGAACCGTATGCCGCAGAACCATAGTCTAGCCGGGACAGGACGAGGGCTTGGTAGAACCGTAGCAGCACCGCACGGTCAGCCCCCCACGTAGTACCACTAAGAAACTTGAGCATATTCAGTTTCCTGAGACATGTCATTTTTAATTGCCGTATATGGGGCTGCCACGTTAATTTGCTATCAAAATGGAGCCCCAGGAAGCGATACGTGTCAACCAACGGCAACGCAGCATCCCTGAGATGTAGTTCAGAGTGTAAATGTAGCCTCCGGAGCCGACAAGAATGGACGACGGAGGTTTTCGCTGCTGAAAAACGGAAACCCCGGTCGTGAGTCCACCTGTCGACCCGGTTGATAGCTAGCTGCATTTGCCGTTCCACGACTGCCATACTTCCAGAGCTGTAATACAGAGCTAAATCGTCTACAGCGATGGAACTACCGCGGACCCGGCGGCGGCAACAATGCCATTTATGGCAATCGCGAACAAGGTGACACTCAGCACTGAACCCTGAGGAACTCCATTTTCCTGAGTATAGTATTGCGATAATGTCCTACCGACCCTTACACGGAAGAGTCGGACGGACATGAAATTCGCAATGAAAGTCGGTAGGTTACCATGGAGTCCCCACTTGTGATGGGTGGAAAGGATCCCGTCGCGCCATGTGGTGTCGTAGGCTTTCTCGAGGTCAAAGAAAACCGTGACTAGGTGCTGCTTTCGGAAAAATGCCCCCTGTATGGCGCTCTCAAGTCGCACCAGATGGTCAGTGGTGGACATATGAGAGCGAAATCCACACTGGTACTCAGACAGGAGACCTTTCTCCTCCAAGAACCACACCAGTCGACGGTTCACCATCTTTTCGAGCAGCTTACATAGGTCATTTGTCAAACAAATGGGCCTATAGCTGCTTACAAACTTGGGATCCTTTGCAGCCTTGGGAATCGGTATCACGATCCCCTCTCGCCATTGAGATGGAAACTCCCCTTCAATCCATATACGATTGAAGAGGATCAACAGTTTTTAAATACTGGATTCGCACAGATGTTTTAACATTTGATTATGTATGTTATCCGGTCCAGGAGCCGTATCCCTTCACAATGCAAGCGCACTGCGCAGTTCCCATTCAGAGAATGGTACATTATAGGACTCCGAAGCAGCAGTGGTAAAGGACAAGGGGTGAGTCTCTGCCTCCCGCTTCAGAGTCAGAAATGTAGGATCGTAACTCCCGGAACAGGATACATCGGAGAAGTGCGAGCCAATACTGTTGGCAATGGCGAGATGGTCCGTGATGATGTCACCATTGATGGACACTCCGGGTATCGACAGTGATGTCGGGAGTCCGGAGATCCGACGAAGCTTAGTCCACACTTGAGATTAAGGAGTATGCGCCGTCATAGACGACACATACTTTTCCCACGTCGTTTTCTTACTCTCCCGAATCAGATATCGGGCTCCAGCACGCATCCTTCTGAAGGTGATAAGGTTGGCCGTAGTGTTTTGCCTCCGATAGCATTTGAAAGCACGTCGACGATCTTTAATGGCTGCTGCAATCTCGGCTGTCCACCAAGGGACAAGCTTCCGGCGGCGTGAGTTGCCGGATGAGGAAGGTATTGTTTCCTCAGCAGCAGCCAAAATACCATTCGTTATGTGAATGGTATGATCGTCGACACTCTCAAAGGTATCTTCGGCAAACACCGCACGTGCCGTGAAAGTTGGCCAATCAGCCCGACGGAGAAGCCATCGACTTGGTAACACGATGGCTCTCTGGTTCGGAAGAGTAACGATAATTGGAAAATGGTCACTATTACAAAGGTCATCGTGTACACCCCACTGTAGCAGGGGAACCAACGCACGACTGCACAAGGTAATATCGATACTTGAATAAGTACCGTGTGCAATAGAGAAGTGCGTAGGTTCCCCTGTGTTCAACAGACACTGGTCCAGCCGCCTGATCAGCCTCTCAAAATCTCTCCCTTTACCGCTAGTGGTAGCGGAGCCCCAGGTGGTGTTGTGGGCATTAACATCTCCCAGAAGGAGAAAAGGAGGGGGGAGCTGAGAGACTAGATCCACCAGCTGGTCGTAATCCGGCTGAGAATCAGGCGGGATGTACACGTTACATACTGTTGCTATTACTGGCAACGAAGTACGAACTGCAACTGCCTCTAGCTGAGTACACAACGGCACCTCTTCACTAAAGAGGCTAGAGTGGACGGGAGTGCAGACGCCACCAGCGGCCACAGCTCCGTCCACCCGGTCTTTAGAGAAGAGTTTGAAGTGACGCATTGTTGTCTCATGTCCAGGACGAAACCTGGATTCCTGAAGACAGACAATGGTTGCCGAAAAAGAAGATATTAATTGTCGTAACTCAGCGAGATGAACAGAATAGCTATTACAGTTCCATTGTAATAGTGCCATGGTGTGGACTTAAGTAGAAGCGGGTCTTCTACTTATGCTTGACCGTTTGCCACCCTTCCCCATCTCTAGTTGGAGATGATGGGGCAGGAGAGCACACCTCAATCTCCACATCTCCTTCCGAAGACGAAGAAAATGGAGCGGGCGCTCTCTTAGGTTGCGCGCGGTCGTCGTCGGACCTCGCGAGTCTCGCTCTTGGGGAAGAGCGAGAGCGGTGTCGTGGGACTTTCTCCCGGTCCGAAGACTGGGTGTCTGTCCCCGACACGCCCCGAAGAGATTTATTTCTGGATCGGCGCCGACGTGTGTTTGGGGAAGTAGATGGTCCCTTCCCCACAGACGCCGGGTCCTTATAAAACAAGGTCACTCCTGCTGGCACCGCTCCACTGGTAGTGGTGGGAGCGGGATGGCCAGCAGATACGTGAGCAGCCCTGCCTTTAGGAGAGGAAGAGAAACGGCGCTGAACCGTTCCCCTCTCCTCCGCCGATCTATTTTCTTCTCTATAGGGGAGTTCCTCCATACGACGGGCTTGGCTTCAGCAGGCTTCGCTCCCTTGGTGGTCGTGGGAGCGGAAAGGCCAGCAGAGACAGTAGCCACCCCGTCAGCAGGAGGGCGAGAGAGACGGCGACGAACCGTCTCCCTCATCTCCACTATCCTTGTCTTATCAGGTGGGCTGGATGACGATCCAGCCCCGGTCGCAGAAGTCTTCTTTGCCTCGTTGGCAGGGGAAGACTTCTCTCCGACCGTTTCGAAGATGACTTCTTATCCGATTGCGCCGGTTTAGATGGTATAACCGGCGCCTTTTTCACAATGGCCGAAGAAGGTTTTGTGACCTTCTTCGGGCTGACAGGTCTCGCTTGGACAGCGAGGGGAGACTTTACGATCTCAGAGTAGTTCGTCGTCGAGGGTACAGCACGGGGAACGAAAGTGGCAGGGGTGATAGGTGGCGTCACCTTAGCCGCGAAAGATACCGGAAATTCGGGTGCAGTCATATCACGGTATCTCTTTCGAGCGTCGTGATATGAAAGCCGATCAAATGTTCTGATTTCTTGGATCTTTGCTTCCTTGCAGAACTCATGGCACTGCTCCGACCGCGGAGAGTGACTTCCTTGGCAGTTAGGACACGTCGGGGGAGGCGTACACCCCACACCGTCATGTGTCCCCTTGCCACACTCTCTACACACCGCCTTGGCAGTGCACCTGGCAGAAACATGGCCGAATTTCTGGCAATTGTAGCAGCGCATAGGTGGAAGGATGTACGGTCTAACGTCGCAATGGTACGACGTGACCTTCACCTGCCTAGGCACTACATCACCCTCAAAGTGAAGAATGAAAGCATCAGTATCGACGCTATCATTTCAAATTTTCCGGGTGATGCGCCTAATCCTGGTGACGCCTCGCTTCCCCAGATCCCGCATCGATTCCGCGTCGCTGTTTAGAATGAGGTCGCGATGGAATATAACTCCACGGACCTCATTTAGCGTATCGTGCTTCTCAACCTTAACGGGAATTTCGCCGAAATGCGTGCATTCCAACAACGTTTCGGTTTGCTGCCGGTCAACGGTATGCAGCAGGAGCTGCCCGTTCCTGAGCTTGGAAATCCCGTTAAGGTCGCGATATTTCCCCTCGATTTCCTCTGAAAATAGGATCGATTTTACCTGTTTAAAATCTCCCCCGTCTGTCCTGGTAGCTACCAGGTAGCGAGGAGACCTGTCAACAGGGAACTTCTTATTAAATGCCTCATCCCAAGGCGTATACACCTTGGGATTCGGTCTACACTCCAGAGACGGCTTTTTAAGGGTGCCACCCTGTACAGGTGTCCGTGATCGCTTACTAGGCATCCCGGATGAAATCCTCCCCGAATAATGCCCACTCCGAACGGGGGCTATCACTGTGGGCGCCACCCAGCCATGGCAATGCCTACCTGGCATAGCAGATATTGCCCGGGGTCCCAGTGCCTCGAACAGGCACTTCCGCCTCGACATGCACAGGATTTATGCAGCTCCAGTATTCGGCCATGCAGGGACCTTCGTTGTAATGCGGATACTACTGTAGGGTACATGGCGCACCCACCTGACGGGATGGGGCATACCGTCTAGGCTTTCTGGCCAGATGGCCAAGCTGGTGGCCCTTCCCTTAACAGCATGCATGTTTATTTCTATTGGTCAAACCAGAGCTGGGACCAGAAAAACAAAATCGACCTTTATAAGGTCCCCTCTAAGTCGCCTTTTACGACAGGCAGGGGATACCGTGGATGAATTCTGCCTTCCCCATCCACAGGGGGTCTGAACAAATCAAAAACTGGCAAGTTATTCGGCCGTATCGGCCCTATTAGTCGCCTCCTACGACAGGCAGGGCATACCGTGGGTGTATTCTATCCCGCACCCACACGGGGGGCCGAGTATTTTGATATGTTGTTCCCTAGGGTCGAATTAATGGATTCTGAAAGAATTAGCTTTATAACATTTTTTTTTTTTTAGGTTAAGGCGATATTTTGACTTAAATGCCTGGGCTAATTGTCTGAGAAAGCAGGACGCCATTGAAAAAGAAACACTTAGTTGGAACCCCCAGGGCATCCAAGGAAGGGGTAGGCCAAGAAATACCTGGAGAAGGAGTGTTGAGGAGGAGAGGAAGGCGGCTGGCAAATCCTGCAGAGGCTGGCTGGGAGAAGAAATCACTGGAGGAATTTTGTTGCAGCCCTTTACTCCGAAAGGGGACATAGGAATTAAGTCAAGTAAAGTAATGTAGTCTTCTACGACGCCTGCCGACCCATCCTTGGATTTTACCAGCCTTACCACAGTAAAACGGGAGTAATCGATGATGAGTGATAGAAAATACCTATTTCCACTTGACGTTGCAGTCTGCATGGGCCTACACAGATCAGAATGAATGAGTTGCATGGGCTCCTTCTCTCTGAATGTATTCTCAGAAAATGTTGCTTTTAGTCCAGGCAACGAATGCTCAAAAACAGGTACTGAGGGAAATGTTTGGAACTCAATTTTTGACTTCGTATCTTTGTTTGGAATCGTTAGGAGGTGAACATATCAAAAGTTCCCGCCCGTAGCCTTTGAGCCGAGAGGGGGGTGGGGTGGGGGCGTGTTTGAAGGTCCCATTTTTCGTTTATTCGCTTAAATCTCAGCAACTATGCGTTCTAGCGAAATGACCACTCTATACCGGTACAAAATGAAATATGATTAAATTTGCTACAAGTTTTATTCAGTCGTTTTCGATATATTGTATAGTTTACGCGTTATCCGCTCTTGAGAGTCTGTAATTTTGGAACAAAACATTTTTGCCTCACATTTTATGCTCTTTTTGACCGGGTAACTCTTCAACTATGCACCCAAAAAATAAATGCCGGCCAGAGGCTTGTAGAACATTAAATTCCCTTCAATAATATATTGCTACGTGTCTATACAGCCATTAAGCAGCGCTTTAAGTGGTGGGCTGAGGAAACTTTTGATTAAATCACAAAAGACGAGATTGTCAAGGCAGCGGAAGATGAAGGGAAGAGACTGGTCGAGTCGGCTGTGGTGGTGTGTGATTATAGAGACTCTGTGAAGATATAAAATGTGGCGATTGTATTGGAAAGTGTGGTGAATAAATATCAGATTTAGGGAGAGATAAAATTAATTTATAATTTTACCCACGGAACGTAACAATTGGTGTTAGAAGTGGGATAGAAATTGGCCGTGAGTGTGACTTTTATTTTTGAAACTTGTAACTGTTTTCGTTCTTGGGATCATGGCTACTGTGAGAGTAAAATTAAGTGAAATGAAGGTTATAGAACTGAAACAGGAGCTGGAAGAACGTGATCTAGACACTACTGGAAACAAGGCCGTTTTGCAGATGCGACTTCGCTCGGCCTTGGAGACTGAAGGTAAGGATCCGGAGCCCCCCCTGTTCGAAAGAGCCATAAGCATGAAGGACCTTGCCGAGATGATGAAGAACCAAGCTGAAATCTCCAGACTGCTAGAAGAAAAGATGAGTGAAATTTCCAGTAACCATACTGAAACTTCACGGTTATTCGAAGGAAATATGGTGGAGATGCACCAGTGGTTGGAAAACAAGTTAAAATAAAGGATTCACGAAAATTCTAGGGCGTTCAGAGAGGTACTTGAGAAAGTTGAAAAGGATGTCCAGTTAAGAATTACCGCCATCGAAGAAAAATTTGATTCTCTCCAGAAGATCATGGAAACAGGTACCAACGAAATTATACCAACAACCGGAGCCAATGTTAGGAGCGTCCATATAAAGCCACTCACGTATGACGGAAAAGCCCTATGGTCCACGTACCTGAAGCAGTTCGAGGCCGCAGCTACTGCCAACAGATGGAGAGAAGCAGATAAAGCCGTTAGCCTGGTAACTGCTCTCCGAGGAGACGCGCTGAACATTCTACAGACCATTCCAGACAACGAGCAAAAGGATTACACATCCATGGTGGCAAGATTGGATATGAGGTATGGGGACAAACATCTACAGCAAGTCTATCATAGCCAGCTGATTAACAGACAACAGAAAAGCGGAGAGACACTGTAGGAATTCGAGGCGGATATCGCGCGTCTTGTTCGGGTGGCATACCCTTCTGCCCCGAATGATTTCGTGGAGCGGCTGTCAGTGGGAACCTAACTCATGGGCGTGAAAGACCCGGAACTGCAACGAGACCTCCGTCTTGCTAATCCTCAGACGCTAGTGGACGCGTTGGCACGTGCATTGGAGTTCGAGGCTGCCACGCAGACGTCAAGGGCGAACACACGGCTACGATGCATCATCGAGGAAGAGTCCCTGGACGAGAAGGTTGAACGGATCGTCTCGAAACTTCTGCCGAGCAATGTCGGTCCGCGCCGGAGAAGGGAGATTCGCTGCTGTAACTGTGGTGAGTTAGGTCATGTGAGAAACCGCTGCCAGAATGAAACCAAGAACAAGGAAAACTAGATTGGGCCGGTGCTGAGGGGGCGAGCATCGAGGAATGGCCCTACGGCCCCTAAAGAGCATGTGCAGGTTATCTCCCTAATGCGTCAGACACAGAGTTTCTTCGTGGATGGAACCATCAATTGTATGGAACGTGACATGCTGCTTGATACTGGGGCTACTATCACGATCGTGAGGAAAGGCACCATTAAAGGAGCCCTCCAGTCGACGAGAGTTGTACTGAAGAGAGCGACGGGTGAGCCGGTGAACACTTACGGCGAAATCAACATCAACATCGGACTGGGCAGCAAGAAGATCAACCACCGAGTGATAGTGGCCGACATCACTGAAGATGTCATCCTTGGTATGGACCTGATGATTAAATTAGGACTAACTCTGGATTTAAAACATAAGCGTCAGTTTCGCTGATGAAGAAATCATCCTTGATGGACGAGGCGATGGAGCGGTGTGAATGGACCTGAACTCGGATGAAGTTCTTCCTCCCAGAAGTGACAACGTGACCATGGTTCGATCGGAAAGCGATAACCAGGAGGCTACTGGGATCATCGAAGCTGTAAGAGGAGAAGAGATTTTTCGAGGGGTTTTACTGGGAAGAGCTGCTGTCAACGCCACGGGACCGGTGCCGGTTCGAATGATGAACCTGAATGAGTACCCAGTCACACTGAAGAAAGGCACTCAGGTCGCTAGGTGTAGCCCGGTATCAACGATTGTGCATGGGAAAACTCCGAATGACGTCCGGAGAGACATCGGAGGCGTCGGGAAGCTGACGGAAGCTCTACAACTTGAACGAGCAAGGCTAACCAAGGATCAAAGAACCAGTATTGAGGCACTTCTGACGAAATATCTGGATGTCTTCGCCATCGAAAGAACCAGCTCGGCAAGTTGAATGCGGTGAAGCATCGGATTAACATTGGAGATGCTCAGCCAATCCGACAGCGCCCTCGATGTTTGCCACTGCCCAAGAAGGAAGAAGCCGAGAAGATAATCTCCGATATGTGCCAACAGGGTGTCATCGAGCCTTCTACTAGCCCTTGGACTTCACCAGTTGTGCTCGTAAAGAAAAAGGACGGCTCAACATGGTTCTGTGTAGACTACCGACAGCTCAAGCAAGACCGTCAAGGACAGCTGTCCACTGCCCAGGATTGACGACACTTTGGATACCTTATCTGGATCCCAAGTGTTCTCCATATTGGACCTGAAGAGTGGATACTGGCAGGTGGAAATGGAACCCCAGGATAAAGAGAAGACGGCTTTCTCCATTGGGTTGGGGCTCTGGTACTTCACTGTTATGCCCTTTGGATTATGTAATGCGCCAGCAACGTTCAAGAGGTTGATGGAGACGGTGCTACGAGGCCTTTCATGGAAGACTTGCTTGATCTACCTGGACGACGTCATAGTTATTGGGAAGACCTTTGACGGCACCTGTCGAACCTGGAGGAGGTTTTCAAGCGACTGCAGAGCGCCAACTTGAAGTTGAACCCGAAGAAATGCCAGCTCTTCCAGGAGGACGTCAAGTATCTGGGACACGTCGTATCTAGGAATGGTGTAGCCGTTGATCCTGAGAAGGTCAGTGCGGTGAGAGAATGGCCAATCTCCAAGGACATGCATGAACTACGGAGCTTCTTGGGGTTATGCTCCTACTACAGGCGTTTCGTACCCAGATTCGCCAGCATAGCCAAGCCGTTCACGACGCTCACAGAGGAAGGACGAGACTACTGTTGGAACGAACACTGCCAATAATCCTTCGAACAGCTGAAGACGTTCCTGGTTACTACACCTATCCTTAGTTATCCATGCACCGTTGGCATGTTTATACTAGACACTGATGCTAGCAACAAAGGCATTGGTGGAGTTCTGTCACAGATACAGGATGGCCGGGAGAAAGTAATCGCCTACTTCAGCAAGGTACTCCCCAAGCCCGAGAGGAACTACTGCGTCACTCGACGGGAGTTACTGGCTGTGGTGAAGTCTGTGGAACACTTCCATAAGTACCTGTATGGACGACGCTTTCTACTGAGAACGGATCATGGAGCCCTGAAATGGCGTATGCGGTTCAAGAACCCCGAGGGACAGATTGCTCGATGGATTGAACGCCTATAGGAGTACGACTTTCACATTGATCATCGAGCCGGAATCAGTCATAAGAATGCGGACGCACTCTCAAGAAGACCATGCCCTGCGGACTGCAGCCACTGTGCACGGCAAGAATCGTAGGCTAGTCTGGTCAGACGACTGACAGTCGTTAGCGACTCGCGGCAACCTGCGGAACTTCAGAAGGCTCAGAGTGAGGACGCAGATCTTGGCTACATCATCCAGTGGCTCAAGAGAGGACGCCGGCCTACGTGGGAAGAAGTCGCTCCGCGTAGCCCCAAGGCTAAATCTTATTGGGCCCAATGGGACTCGTTACGTCTGGAAGATGGAGTACTGAAGCGCATCGTCGAAGACTCGAATGGGACATCAACAAGGACACAGATCGTCGTTCCTCAGAAGAAGACTTCGGAGAACTACTGAGTAGGTTGCAAGGAAGGCGTCAAAAATTGGTGCAGGAAATGTGAGGTCTGTGCTAGTGGAAATGGTCCGAGAGGAAGGAAGAAGGCATCCATGCACCAGTACAATGTTGGAAGCCAATTCGAACGGATTGCAATCGACGTGGCAGGACCATTCTCTGACACAGACGCCGGGAACAGGTATATTTTGGTGGCCATGGACTACTTTTCAAAATGGGTGGAAGCTTACGCAATCCCCAACCAGGAATCGGTCACCGTCGCCAAGATCCTAGTGAACGAGTTGTTCTCACGGTTTGGTGCTCCTTTGGAATTACACTCGGACCAAGGGATGAACTTCGAGTCAGCAGTGTTCCAGCAAATCTGTCAAATCATGGGAATTCGGAAGACCAGAACGACGCCCCTACACCCACAGTCGGATGGGATGGTCGAGCGGATGAATAGGACAATCAGGAAGCATCTCTCTAAGGTGGTGGCAGAGAACCAACGCGATTGGGACGAACATCTCCCCCTGTTGTTGATGGCATACCGATCTTCGGTCCACGAGGCAACGAGGCAGACACCGGCTTCTGTACTTTTCTGGAGGGAACTGCGATTACCCTGTGATTTTGCATTCGGCTGTAAGCGCGGTGAAGAATTTGTGGCAGGAGACGATGACATCATCTGCCTGAAGGAGAAGATGAACCAGATCCACAACGTCGTCCGAAGGAACCTCGGAAATGCTAGTGATCGGATGAAGCACGCCTATGATGCACGGGCACGAGGAGGTGGCTTTAACGTGAAGGATCTTGTATGGCTGTTCAACCCACAACGAAGACGCGGTCTCTCACCCAAGCTGCAGTGATCCTGGGATGGACCGTACGAGGTGATGAAGAGGATCAACGACGTCATCTACCGGATACGAAGACTTCCACACGGGAAGCCTAAGGTGGTCCATTTCAACCGACTAGCACCTTATGAGGGAGCTAATCCGACGGTTGACAACGGTTATGTAATGACCTTGGACTGTTCCGGGACGGAACAGGCTTAAAGAGGGGGCAGTGCTACGTGTCTATACAGGCATTAAGCAGCGCTTTAAGCGGTGGGGTGAGGAAACTGTTGATTAAATCACAAAAGACGAGATTGTCAAGGCAGCGGAAGATGAAGGGAAGAGACGGGTCGAGTCGGCTGTGGTGGTGTGTGATTGTAGAGACTCTGTGAAGACATAAAATGTGGCGATTGTATTAGAGAGTGTGGTGAATAAATATCAGATTTAGGAAGAGATAAAATTAATTTATAATTTTACCCACGGAACGTAACAATATATATAAATTTACTATTTTATCTATTTTCCCTATTCGCACAGACTTACGCGCTGGCTAGATATTGGCGGCCCGGGACCGAAGGCCGACTTATACACGTAGTTCACCGAAAATCCAACCAGTGAGCAGCATGCAGATTTTTGACAAGCCCGCCAAAACAAGGATGCAGCTGACATTGCCAAGCTCACTGATTGGTTTGAGAAATTTCCTCCCTTCCCAGAGACCAGTGACATATCTATCGCGACAGGAGTTGTTGGAGATACAACGATCTCCTGCTACAATGCTGTTGCAGTTGGTAAGCAAGCAATGACTACAATGGTCAATTCGGAATTTTCTAACATCAATTTGTCTCGAAATGATCGAGCTCTTCCCCTGTCGACAGTGAGCTCATCGATCAAAATCAACGATGAAAAGATTCCTGTGGAGCCATTCTTCCTATTCCGACGTACATCCATCAGCAAATAAACAGACGAAGATTAATTCTGTACATGGGACACGAATCAGCCCCGTTCCCATTAGCCCTATTCAGTGAGAGTGGGATGAGGAAATCGACTAAGTCAGCGCTGTACAATCTATTCGACACTACAACCAAGGATGTACGTGTCGCACAGCTATATATCGTATTTGACGGAGGGCTCCTCCTCCATAAAGTAATTTGGCAAAGAGGTGCCAAGATATCGACAATCTGCGAGAGCTACATCCACTTTTTCACGAAGAACTACCACTACATACTGTAGACTTTGACGGCCATTCATCATCAACTTCAAGAACAAAAGTAGCAGAGCAGCAAAGGCGCCAACGACTCAGTCTGCTGACATCAATTTCACCGTAGACACCGAGATAAACGTCAAACAAGAAGATTTTCTGTCGAACAAGTTCAACAAAAGCAGGCTCATCAACATGCTTAAGGTGAAGCTTGAGGACAATGGGATCAGGACCCTTCAAGCAGAAACTGATGCGGACGTTCTGATCGTGGATACGGCTGTGGAAATGCCCGAAACAACAGCTGTCGGCATTGTGGGTGAAGATGTCGATCTCATAGTCCTCTTGATGGCTAACGCTGATGCACATGAGGACATTATTTTCATCAAGCCTGGACGTGGAAAGGTAAGGGATTCCTTCTTCTCGTCCCAAGAGCTTCAGAAACAAGGTTTCAAGGAAGTGCTGTTTTTGCACGCCTTTACAGGATGCTATATAGGGCAAGATGTATCCACTCTTCAACATAATTTACTTTGTTTTGAGGCAACTTACCTCTTCCAGGATGCGACACAACATCTTCCGCATTTCGAAAAAGCAAGGTTGCATTTGCGAAGTCGTATCTGAAGTCCCTCAGAGGTCCAGAAAGTAGCAGCGGTCTTTTCAGACCCTTCCTCCACCACCGCCCAAGTACAAAAGGTAGGTGAAACCTGCATCTTGAGGTGGTATGGGACTCCAGCGAAAGAGGTCTCCCTCAATGCCTACAGATACAAGTCATTTTTGAAATCGGTGGCCACCATCAAGCCTGATATCTCTTGTTTTCCTCCCACCGAGGGAGCTGTAAAACAGCATTCCCTCCGAACATTCCACCAAGTTCAGCTGTGGCTGGGAAATGACCTGCCACCTCAGATTATGGGTGGAAGCTTGAGAACAACTGCCTGGTCCCAGTGTACCTAGGTACAGTGCGTTAGCAGCTGCACCGGAGGATAACCTGAAAATGATTTTCTGCAGATGCACGAAAGACTGTGCTAGCGCGAAGTTTGGCTGCAAAAATCAAGCCTCGAATGTTCATCAGCATACCAATATTGCCAGGGGAACTGCATGAATGGGGTCCCTCAAGTTGACTCCGAAGATGAATAAGAACAGGATGATCTTCTGACCTTTTCCATAAAGAAGTCCGATGGAGAAGGTATTGGGGAAAAAGAACATGAAAACGATGACGAGGATGAAGGTCCTTCCCACCCCAAGAGAGCATGAAATTGACTCAATGGTACTTACCGTTGTAATGTTTTATGTTAATTCACTTTTCTATGTCAATAAATTTCGTTATAATTTAATGGTTGTGATTTATAAACTATTCCAATGCCTTATAGACACTCATCTATGCACAAACATGGTCATAGCAACATATTTTCCCATTAAACTGGTCTAGATCATCTTTAATTAAGTGTGAGGAATCTGGTCAGCGGGCCCACAAGTGTATATATATATATATATATTCTAAAATGAGTATCTGAGCTATTTAGACGTCCAGTACTCACTATGTGTACATAATGGTGGATATTTCAGCCAATACGTTGACTGGGAATGGTGAGAAATTGAAAGATTCATTAGTCGACAGTGGTCGCAAAACTTCAGATTTTGCGCTCAACACTGAAATTGCTTTAACATTTGAAGGAAAATAGATAAAATAGTAAAGTTACATATATTATTGAAGGGAATTTAATGTTCTACAACTCTCTGGCCAGCATTGAGTTTTTGGGTGCATAGTTGGAGAGGTACCCGGTCATAAAGAGCAAAAAATGTGAGGCAAAAATGTTTTTTCCAAAATTACAGACTTTCAATAGCGGATAACGCGAAAACTATACCAGATATTGAAAAACATGACTGAATAAAACTTGTAGCAAATGGAATCGGCTTTAATTTTGTATAGAGTAATCATTTCTCTAGGACGCATAGTTTCCGAGATTTAGCGAAAAGCCGAAAAATGGCTCAAAGGCCACGGACGGAGACTTTTGATATGTTCACCTCCTAACTAGTCCACACAAAGTTACGAAGTCAAAAATTGTGTTCCAAACATTTCCCTCTATACCTTTTCGTTGCCTGGACTATTTGGTTAGTTTTCCCTTGCTGCAGTCTTCGCATACTATCTTCTCCGAACATGTAGACACTTGGATTCCTGTGGCCAATTCTCCATTGATCAGACCCTTGATTGCAACCGGATCCTGATGTCCCAATCGACTATGCCACTGGTGTAGGCATACAGCTTATCTCGCCACATAAACTGACGAACTTGGTACCACAGTCTGAATTCTGAATAAATGCCCATCGTTCCTTGCTTCTGTGATGACCTGATGTTCTTTGTAGATGCTGCACGTGTCATTCTCGAACGTCATTTGGTGACCTTGCTCTGTTATGCGCCTCACCGAAAGTGGACTATCATCCAATTGTGGAATAAACGGTACATTTTTCAATACCGGTAGTACTTCTTGGAGGTGCCCGTCAGGTAACACCCGTGGCTCATGATCACGCGATTAACGGTCACGTTAAACTGCAAGCTTCTTCGTCAGGTAACTCGCAGTAAAATTGTCTTATCTCCGATTCCAGCAGCTACCACGGATGAACCATCAGCAAGAAAGACTGTAGTACTTCGGTCACGAATAGACATGAAAAATTGCCTATCATTGGTCATATGACTGGTTGCTCCTGAATCTATGCACCATCCTCCAGTAGACCTACTTGCAGCATGTTGTTGATCCAGTGCCTTAAATGTGGCATAGTTCTGTGTTTTGCATACCGTACTTTAACCTCAACCGATGATCTTGCCGATTCTGAACCTGGTGACCTCTGCTGTTTACTTTTCTTGAATAGATAGCAATCTGTTTTTAAATGGCCAAGTTTATTACAGTCGTAACATGCCCGTGTTCTTTGCCACCCTTATTTGGTCTTCCACTTGAATTTTTAATTGTTCCATTTTGACAAGCACGACTAACCTTACTTAAGCCTGCGACCGCTGACTGTAGTGCAACCTCTGAATCACAATTTCCAGGCACACCAGCTTCGGCACGCCTTTGGTATTCGTCAAGCATTTTCTCAGTTACATATTCCACCATTAGATCTGCCTCGTCACAGCCCTGGAGCGCTTCAGAAACACTCACCAGCAAAACCATAACAATCTCGTCGTTTTCAAGTGGCCTACCAGATCCACGCAGCAAACCCACTACTTCAAAAATTGCGTTGATGTGACTGCTCATTGGTCCACCACGATAATGTATTCTATACAGTTTACGTCGTAAATAATAACCTGCTTCCGAACGTGGATCTCTCGTACTTTCTCGACAGAGCCTGCCATGCATCACATGCATCGTTCAAATTTGCTAAATGAATAAGTTGACTGTCCTCAACACTCAATGTAATGTACGCTAAGACTTTGTTATTTTTCTTCTGCCAAACCGCGTTAATTATTTCAGGCTTTGGTTCACTGACAACTTCCCACAAATCATCACGCACTAATACGACTCGCAACTTTATTTTCCAAAATAGAAAATTTCCACCATTTAACATTGGAATATTCAACTTGACACTTTCTTGAGCCATTTTGTAACCCCCACAGACTCAAACCACACTATCGTTAGTTAAACAGGCTAGTAATCCACGTACGTGCTGTTTGCCGTAGACTGGGTCCATAACCTGATGAAATAGCAGCTTATGACAAACATCAACGACTGATGTACTGTAACACTTGAGTGCTTTTATTTGAAATTGAATATAGTAGCCTACCTTGTAACAATAACACATGTGCTCAGCCCAAATCAAGCATGGGAGATGGTCGAGTTCGTTTCCACAGAGTGTACACGCAAGACAAGACTGCCTTGCAATCCATGGTGATTAGGCTATGCTAGCGCTCTCGGCAACCAGCTTGGAGTATCTGAACCTTGTGGCAAGCGCTCTCCAACAGTAAGACTTGCAACTTCATCTGTATTAACTACTATTTGCTGAAGAAGGTCACAATGTGACAGAATCCTGTGCACTGTACTTAAGAATAATACACAGGTCTACAAAAGAAATTTTTTGGAGACCTTTTTTGAATTCAATAATTGATTTTGGATATTGAAAGTCTATGAATTCGGAAATGTCTTCTATGTTCCTGTATCACATCACGTTTTTGGAAAACGTCATACCGGCATTAAAGAAATCATTACAAGATGCGTGAACTTGAAAATCTGCATTGAATTGTTTCGTTATAGCAGGCAGAATTTAGTACATGAAAATAATAAACACATTAACTTAAGACATATTGTAACAAATACATATCAAAGTAAAAATCAGTTTGTGTTCACTTGTATGATTAAGTCAATGGAACCGTTGCCGTTTGGATGCAAAGCTTCTCATACTGCTTTTTCTCTTATTCACTCTAGTACGATCATCACGTTTTATCATCAGCCAACAGTAGATATATTGTGAAAGTTTACAATATCTTGTTAATCAAAATATTACTGCACTTATAAAAAAAATTGGTACCGTATGTGATAGGACAAAAGTAATGGCACTTCTGAGTTCAGATGACCAATATATATGTAAAATAAAAGTCAAAACCAAGAAAGGAAAAATCGTGTAGACCTGTGTAATTTATTAACTTACGGTATCAATTTCCTAATTTATTATTGTGTCTGAGTCGCCATTTCCTGTTCAGTCTCCAATAAATTCTCAATTAATAAATTAACATATAGCTAGCTACCTCCATTTCCTCCACTTGGTAAACATGATATGGTGAATGCTTCCATAAAAAGAGGAGATTTAACAAGTTGAAACCAGTTTGGCAGTACCGTACCACACAATCATCCAGCTGTCATAGTACTGGCTTCTGGCACTTCTAATAATTCTATTATTGTTGGAGTTGGTGCACATTATCCACAAGGAAAAGATCCTGCTCGTATATGCAAGTTTTTTTCTTATTGAAGGACCCTTTTTGAACAGTGAAGAGATTAATGCCTTGCATGAAAGTTCTGGAAGATGCAAATGTCAATCAATATTTGATTCTATGTTGTGCCTCCGAGGCTCAGGTAGTTTTACATCGCTGCAATCCAGGTTCAAATCTTAGTTGGTGCATGTGTCATTTGTGCTGGATAAACCAAATGCGGGACAGGACGGATTTCTCTGATATCTCCGGTTTCCCCTGTCAATTTAAACGTAATTCCAGTGACAGTCTACATTTATTTATTATCGCCACAGAAGAAAGTGTCAGTTCTTACGAACCCGATAATTTCTATTCCTCCTATATTTATCCATCCCTTACCCTGGACTTCGCTGGCATTCAAATGGTAGATTTATGTATTTGATTCTACAAACGTAAATGCAGAAAATGTTTGCATTTTATTTATGCATTTATTGGGTTGCATTTCTTAGTATTTGATAAATTAATTTGAGCACAAATGGTGAGAGTATAATAATTTATCTACCATAGGTAATTATTTATTATTATATTTATATTTCTACAAACAATGTACACAAATTAGTTGCTTTCCAGGGCCGTAGATAATATTTGTGACTGGGGGGGCATCGGTCCTTTCACCATCGAATTATTGTGCGGACGGAATTTTAATTTTTTTTATTTTTTCTGGTGAGGTTATTCAAAACCTCCATTGGCGTCACAGGTTCCGAACGATGAATTGACAGAAGGGCTAATCTATTCAGTCTTGTCTGTAAAGATACCAGGAATGACTTACAAGTGAAATAGATAGGCATATAGTACTATCAAAGATTTATATTTATTTTCATAACGTTAAATAATTATTAATATTACCGGTGGCCTATATGAAATATGAAGACTGTTTAATTTATTTACCTGCCCTGTTGAAATTCCGCAAATACGTGTTAATCCTTTTGAGAGTGGAGAATGACCTCTCTGCTGTTGCGGTTGACACTGGAAACGTTGCTAGTATCTGCAGAAGAGTGTGAATACATGTATTTGGGTAAAAATGTTTGTTGCACACAGTAAGACCATTCATGGCACTTGAGGGCCGTACACTTTGTTTGATGCATTTCCTTCTCCATAACTGAAGTTCAGCAATAACATCCTCAACACTGCCTTCCATATCTCGCACATAAAAATTAACCAACGTTTTAAACTCCTCCAGATCTTCACCCTCAACAAGTGCATTGGTGACAGTAGCTGGGAAGAGTGAGGACAATCCAGAAAGCACTTTCCTATGTTCTGAAAACTTTGACTTTAATTCACTTATAAAACAGTCCAAAAATAGAATATAGACTGCCACTCTGAAATATTCTTCAGGGCTGTGGGTCATATAATTCTGTCTGGTTTTTTTTTTTTTTTTTTTACCCTGCTATTCGTGGAACTGAGACTGTGATATCTACTTTTTGACAAATATCTTTGGCTTCTACAAAAAGGGTTCTGAAGGTGTTTGTAGCATCAGCTCGCAGACTTTCAAATTCTTCTCTTGTGTAGTCTGCTAGGGTCATTGCCTCCCTTAAGCAGCGAGTCGGGTTCTGGAGAGTTTTATTCAATATTCTACCGAGACCAAATACTCAAGCTGTCACCAAGAGGGAAATAATAAATTCACATTGTAGAATTCGACACATTATAGATCTTGCCTCGCTTGGTGTATCTGCTGAGTTTTTGACCATCCTGATACTGTTGTCAGTGCTTCTAACAATGGCTCCATAAGTTGTAAGAAATCAATGACTGCTTCAAATCTCAATCCATCGAGTGGCACAATGTATCTTAAAATTTTTGAATTAGGAGAAGCATCACATCTTTCAACACACTTTTCAACACACTCCAGAAACACTGCTTTTATTTTCGGATAGACAACAAAATTTATGAGCTGCCCCTATAATTCCTAAGCATTTCCTGACAGCCTGTATTTCACAAGATGTAGATACAGCCAAATTGAAAGAGTGAGCTGAGGAGTGAACATACAGCGCAGTAGGATGTTTCTCTCTGACTACAGCTTGTGAACCTTTAAGTTTTCCTGACATGGCAGCAGCTCCATCATAGCATTGTCCCCTTAAATGTTGAGTTTCTACACCAAATTTGGGAAAATTATCTAACATTCATCATCTTGCACAGTTTCCAGCCACATCCGGGTCTGTTTGGAAAACAAGCCTCTCCAACGTCGTCTTCCCACCATCTCTCAGCCTCCGCCCTTGTCCAGTCTTCTTCTCTCTTCTTCACGCTTTCTTCCACCCCCTTCAGCCACCTGTCTCTCGGTCTTCCTCTCGGTCTCTTTCCTTTCCACTTCGTCTCGTGTATCCTCCTGGGTATCCTCTTCTCCTCCATTCGTTTTACATGTCCATACCATCTAAGCCTACATTTCTCTATACCATCCTGTAATGGTTCCTCCTTCATTAATTCTCTGGTCCTCTCATTTGTTATTCTGTCCATATTTGTAGCTCCAATATTGCTTCTCAAGAACCTCATCTAACTGGCCTGTATTTTGCTCTTCTCCCTTCTTTCCATAACCCAGGTCTCCGAGGCATACGTCAGGATAGGGACATAGTACATCCGATATATGATCTTTTTGCTGTCCTGAGGGACATCCTTGCTCCATATCATGCTTCTCACACTACTCCGGAATGCTTCTGCCTGTCTCCCCCGCTCATTTATTTCTCTATCGTTTCTTCCATCATATTGTATCAGGCTTCCCAGATACTTGAAACTCTCCACTTTCTTCAGCTGTTCGCCACCAATTGTTATTCCCGTTGCGGTTCTTTCCGTCTTCATTGTTGTGATCACCATCTCACTCTTATATATGCTAAATTTCATCCCATATCCATCCCATATGTCCAACCCCTCATCCACGTCGAGGGAGACGGGCAACTGCACAAAGTAGGGGATTGCCTGTAGGGGCGAAGTACAGTGGGGACTCCGTGTGCCCCGGGACCGTTACGGTAGCTGTGAAGGTCCTAGAGGAACCCTGAAAAGTGACGGCTAACGGGGCTCTAGTGAAGCTACGATGGGCCCAGCAAGCCAGTAGTGGATGAAACCATATGCTTTCAAAAATGGAACGAGCCTCGGACAGGACGGATATCTAACATTAAGAAGGCTAAACCTCTCCCACTTAAATCAGTAACTGGTATGAATTGCAGAAAGTCCTCTCTGAGGGTGGGAAGCGATTCATCCAAGTCAACATACCGAACACAAAGAGAAGCTTGCTCTTTGCCACTGATATCTGCTGTTTCATGAAGCAATGCAGAGAAAATTTTGGCTTTGTTCACTTTTGTAACCATTTTGTTTAGAAGTACTGTACCGGTACCACATGATTCAATTATCTCATTTTGTATTGTTGGACTAGTAAACTTATCTCTTTTTCCAGGACCTTCCTAAAGCTTCTCGTAATTCAATGTCCACATTAGCGCAGTACCTTAATATAGAACAAAAGTGTCCATCATTGTATGGCTCTTGTGCACAATTGAGCTTCCCATAATCTTGACTGCCTCTTAAAGCAAGCTCTTGCCTTCCACACAACAGAATAGTTTCAATTATCGGCATTAACTTCTTTCTGTTCTCGGCCACTTGTTTGAGTTTCTCAGAATCCAGCTGGCTTTCAACAGAGTTTGCAGAACTTCCTCTCACAGACAAAAACCAATCGGCATCTTGACAGTTTTGATGTCACTGATGAGAGGAATGTTTATAAAAAAATCCACTGCTTTCTTCCAGTTGCTAAATTTCTTTTTACATAAAACTCCTGGAGGCTGTGGGTTTATTCCAGCTCCCGACTTCGAAAAAGCCACACAGTACTTACAGTAAGCCCCATCTTCGACAGCAGCATAAGCTAACCACTACGCTGAAATCTGAGATTTCGCCCCTTTTCTTGAAAAACTCTTGAAACTGGAAACGTGTAACTTTCATGTGGCACCCATAGCACATTCACAACTGCATTTTCAATTTCCTTGTGTTGATTTCGTCGTCGTGATTTGATGCTTTACTGCTGAAAAATGATGCATTTGAAGTTTGTGATGGACATTTATTGGCCACAGTCTTCTTTGGAGAATGAAAAAATGAATGTAGAGGTTATAAAAACTGAAAAAATCGCAACACAATATAAACTTTTCCTTGCCCGAACACAACGAACATATAAACAAAACGTCAACTTGTACAATCGATATTCGTACATCGATATCAATATTAACGCTTCAGTCTACATAACATTTCGGTGTTACCAATTTAGAAAATAAAATAGTGATTGATAATAAAGCGAACTTAGTCATTGCCTATTAACGGTTCTCTTGGTTCGAGAATGAGGCGCGTATTCGTGAACAGCTCACCTCAAATTTATCACTGGCTGTTTGTTAGATTAGAGAAGACTCTGATTAATGGTAGGAGGGACTCGACAATTCAAATAATATCCGCTAAATACACGATGTTCTTGTTGTGTTCTGACAGTACCGTACTGAAAAACTTCATAATATTTTGGTATAGCTCTCAAATCAAAACTGATACTTGCTAGTAGTACTGGGGCTTTGGGGGGGATTCGGACCCTCCTACCCCCCCCCCCCCGGGAAAAAAAAAGCCCCTGTCGCTTTCATAATCTGACAAAGAAAGAATTGTTTTACATTACCGCAGGTCGGAATGCTTAATTTTTATTCACAATCATATGAAAACCAATTCATTGTTATCGAACATGGAAATGAAAGTAATTACAGGACTGGCTGCGTGGCTCAGCGGTAACGTTCTCGCATGCTGGGCCCTAGGTTGCATGTTCGTATCCTGGCACAGTCAGCTGGCATTTGAGGGTGCGCAAATGAGAGGGAGCCGTGTCAGTAGATTTACTGGCACGTTAAAGATCCCCTTCAGGGCAAAATTCCGGCACCCCGGCGTCTCTAAAAGCCACAGTACCGTAGTTAAAAGGGACGTACAACCAATATTTAAAAAAGTAATTACAGTATTCCTAGTTACTTAAATATGAGCGATATGATGGAATTGTTGTTTTATGGGGTGGAATAGCGAGATTATCTTCCCATCGCAGGACATATAAAATACAAGTTTTGATTAACAGAAAATTTGAAGAGGGTGCCTAAATATACAAATAAATAGAACTAATAATAATAATATCGTTTACAATCGCACACATTCACAGAGAGATACTCCAACATCGAGACAGATTCCCGCAAACGACGACTGAGATTTTACGGTCACATCATGAGACTGAACGACGACCGATTAACAAAGAGAATCCTGACATACTTAGTGACAACAGTCTGGGTTACACAGGTCCAAATTGATCTCAGAAGTGCCAATATCACACCAACAGACATCGAAGATAGAATGGCATTCAGACAAAATGTCCACGGTTGGGAAGTTACACCTGAAGATCGACCAAAGAGAACGGGGAAACGATGGGCAGAGGAACGTCGAGTTTGTCATAGCGAAACGATGAAGGAGTTTTGGAAGACCAAGAAAAACAGCATCAGATAATAATTTGTTTTATGTGAAGGCCCCTTTTAAAATGAAGGGTGTTATTCTCTTTTTCATGTTGATACAAGTCAGTTTTCTCTTATTTCAAAAACGGTACACATCCAGCTAATGGTTTTCTGCAAAGGGATGAAACACTCTCCACTCCTCGCTGGAGTTGATTTAACTTTAACTACCCTCATTTACCACAAACCTACAGAATTTACTGCCTTTAAATACAGGCCACAAGTGATTTTACTTCCCGACTTTGAATGGGCGCCAAGGTTGACCATATGGGTCTTCCTGAATAAAATAGAAATAAATACATAGCTGGTGCCCCGACTATGAAACTCCATATCCCAGGCGTAGGGCATTTGGCATGCGTTTGCTGATGTACCAGGTTCATGCAAGACAGGAATATAAACACATATGAATTTTAAAGAGATAATCTATTGGCTGTTCTAACACATATGTACACAAATATACAACACAAAATACCCTTCAATACACTTGTAATAATTTCTGTACAGTACCTTTGTTCACTGAATTTATGTTCCTTGAGCAACAAAACACTTGCGATCATTACAGACCTTAGGCATATCAGCCCCCTATACATATTTCACTTTGCACTGTTTGAGCACGAATCTACACTCGCCAGACTTGTTGACTTCCACTCCGCAGCATCCTCCCATGCCTTCCACAACAGATGATGAAGTGAGGTTATGATTGTCCTTCAGGGCGTGATATTATCAGCGACCCATGGTCTATGAACTTAACCATGTTGAAAATATGTGGTCATCCAATAGCACAACGCTCAGTGGATGTCTAGTTACAGTCTCTGCTGTTCGATTACCGGACCCTGCCAGAAAATCGACCCTAGGCGCAAGAAGACTTGGACTCGGCCTATAAGGCAAGAAGACCTGATCTCTAGCTGTTCGTTACGGAAACCATGTCACGTAAAACAAACCTGAGCGCTAGTAGATCTGGACTCGGCCAATAAAGCAATAAGACCCCTTCAGAACTCCAAACACGCCATTATATGCACTAGCGCAGGGATCTACATAACCCCAATGTTTCTGCCGGAACTAATTTGTGCGTGGCCCGCTCCTAGCGGAACATCCGCGTCAACACAAACATCAGACAGTCAAAATCCACACTGACGTCACACAATAGTTTCTTCACGCGAAGTTCATGGGAGTTCATGCCATAAATAGCCTAGGTAATCTTACACAAGCCGAATTACTGCCTGTCTTTTCCGGGTATGTAACATATCCAGCACTCGAAAATACCAATTCACTGTACCTTTATAGTACAGCCACAAATCTAACCTTTAACATTACTAGGTCAAAATAAAGCAATTAACCCCAAACCAAAATGAAATAATGCTTCTACTTAATACAGTCTTATATATCCTTATTCCCAAAACGTAATAAATCGCAAAACCCCGTATTTTATAATATCAAATATCCAAAAACCGATAATTAATAAACAGTGATCCTAGGTTGTCCGGACCATCCAAATATGAATCCGTCCACAAAAACACACAGGCACAATAAGAATCACCTCTGAAACCCCACGTTAACCCAATATAATAAGATACGAATAAAATACCCCAAACTAACTGCACAAGGCAGAAAACCCGAGGGTGAGCTACTGTAACTGAATAAATTCGGTTACAGGGAGTGAACCACAATCCATAGTTTCGATTCTCATTTATATGAAAAAGAGGATAACTCCCTTCATTTTAAGGGGACATTATACTGAAATTTCTAACTTCTATATTTTACATTGAATTTTTACCATTTTTTTCTGTGATAGCCCTTTTCAAGTAAAGTAATGTTACCAAGTTTGAATATTGTACCTATAAAAATTTCTGAGTAGGAGTTTTTTAAATGCCATTTTACCACCATCTTTAAAGAAAGTCCCTTGCATCACAATATTTTTCCAATTGGTACCAAATTTTCCACAAACCTTCTTAATACCTATGCTAACAAAAGTTAGTGTCACAGTTCGTTGTTTGACAAACACATTAGCATGTAGAATTTTTTTTAAAAATGTAATGTTGATTTAAAAAAAATATGATTGCAAACAGAATTTGGTAGGTCAAAAATAATTTTGAATCGTCTTTTCACAACAAATTGCATACTAATATTTGTGCACCAACTATCTAGCTACTTCTGTGTAACATTGTACTTGTATCAGGCAAAAACTACATGACAAGGGACTTTTTTAATGAAAGAAAACATTTAAATTTTGCTAAGCCATAAAATGCAATATAAAAATCTATGCAACTTCACACACTTTAGAACTGCCCTGCACTACAGGTATACCCTCCAGACTGCTTTCTTTTCTCCTACAGTGATATTTGCATCACCTTCTTTTTTACTTAGCCCTTTGCTGTCACCTGAGCACCTTTTCCTACTTTGTCTTATGCGCTTTTGGTCTCGCTGGGTACTGATTTTCACAGCTTAGGTTGGTGCTGGCTTCCCTCTGATGGACTGTAGGACTTCAAGTGTTCTAACACACCCCATATTGAACTCACTCACAGCACTCACAATACTAAGCTATTACTACCAGTAGCACTATAAAATAATTGAAGTAATATTATGAAATAAATTTCAGCACAAGGAGTGAAACCATGGTTATTAGTAATTATTTCACTAATAATGGATCACGTAGTATAACAACTGAGCACTGAGTTGCAAAATAACACCTCTGCAAGTCTATTCTTCAATAGCATTTGAAATCCCAGTAAGAAAGACTTCAGACACACATCATTTCTTAGCAGCAATTGGACGGGGCGTGTCGAGTAGCGCGTGGAGCAATTAAATGCCACCGCAGCGCCATTTAAAAATGGTGCTGAAGACTTTAAAAATGGCGGTATTTAAGAAATAAAAACATTTTTTGTTAGAGGACATATCCGGGTATTTTTAAGTGCTATAAACCCAAATTCGATATTTTCCTCGAAATTCATGACATTTCAGTATAATGTCCCCAATATGAAAAAGAGGATAACTCCCTTCATTTTAAAGGTGGAGTTGTACCACTATTGAAATAAGGCCGTCATCTGCTCCTATGGGTCTAAACAGCTTAAATAAATACACAAATAAATAAATAATAATAATAATAATTTACGGAATGCAAAATTTAGATATTTAATTTTTAAAAATGAATTATTTGAATCACACAATACTCAAATTAATTAATTTTATAGAATCTGCATTGTCAGTACTAACAAGAAGTTCCGTGACGAACTAAAGAGCCTACTTTTCTTAAAATTTGGGATGCATGCCACTCTATATAGACCTATCTAGAATAATGAAGAAATTAAGTTGGTAATATAGAAATTTCTAATTAGTTCGAAATATTCCTGGTACAATGTAGCCTAATAGAGCACTACAGTTGGCATCCCTGGTGACTGAATATATTCTTAGTTCCATCTCATAAGGTACAAATTACAAAAGTTGGTTGAAGTCCAATGGATAACATGTGTGCAGTTAGACATTGGATCTATCAAAGCGCGTAAAATCATGTTGGCAACAATGTCATGCATGTGTTGGTCAGAAATAATCTGAAATATTATGATCTTTTGTTGCGCCAATTTTGGATGAAATCCACTTGTTAGTATAGAAGTTACATGTACTTTAAAATTGGACCTATCAGCAGGCTTAGATTCATGTTGGAAGCACTGTCGTATATTAGTTTCTCCAAATTAATCTAGAAAGTCAGGTGCTATGCGTGTGCAAAGTTTAAAGCTGTTGGCTTATATACTTTCTGATATATTAATATTAGGGTAAAAATAGAGACAGCATTTATTAACAGTTGGCAGCCTTGGTTGCTCTTAAAAATAAGCATAGTCGTATATGTTATGGCACCCATAGCACATACGAAATTTGGTTGAAATCCAATCGATAGTATAGAAGTTACATGTATTTAAAAATTGGTCCCATCTGCAGGCTTAGAATCATGTTGGTAGCACTTACGTATATAAGTTACTCCAGATTAATCTAGAATGTCAGTTACCATATGTGCGCATAGTTTAAAGCTGTCGGCTTGCATACTTTCGGACACACTGGTGTTTGGGTAAGAAAATAGAGCGAGAGAGCATTTATTAACACTTGACAGCCCTGGTGGCTTTTGAGAATACGCTCAGTCATATCTGTTTATGTACACATAGTACAAACGAAATTTTGTTGAAATCCAATTGATAGTGTGGAAGTTATATGCCTTTAAAAATTGGACTTTTCAGCAGGCTTAGAATCATTTTGGCAACACTGCCATGCATGGCCTCCTGGAAATTAAACTGAAATATTATTTTCTATATGTGTGCCAATTTTGGAATAGCTCCCATGCATACCTTCCAAGATATCCAACATGGAGCTCAAATTTCAATTGCGGTTTTTCAGCAGTTGCTAGCACTGACATCAATTTCAAATATGGGATTTAGATATTCAGGTATAGATCTTTACTCACACCAAATTTGGATTCGATTGCAGCAGCCGTTTAGGAGTTGATAGGACACACACACACACACACACACAGCCAGACAGACAGAAGGACAGACAGACATTTCCTCGGATCGATCTTATAAGTCTACTTTCTCCTCATTTTTGCAAAATGTGAAAAGTAGGCTAATGAGTCTACGTTTTCCTCATTTTTGCAAAATGTGAAAATTAGGCTAAAAATGATGTTCATTAAATGACGTACATATTTCTGTATAGAATGATACCTTCTTCAGCGTTAGACTATATGAACTAAGTTAACATTAAGAAAATTGATATTATGGTGTTTGAAACCATTTTTTCAGTGTTGTCTTACGAAATTTGATGTTCTTCAGTCGGTCAACATGATTGTACCCAATTGTGATCGGTTATTCCCTAATCCTGCAAAGAATGTGCATACGATTAATAAAGGACATCCGTTCTATAAATTTAAAATAAAAAATTCCAAATACATACATAAAAATTTCAAGTAATTAGAAGTTGTTGCATCTAGACTGGGTCATTGGGACGGCTTCGGTGGCGTAGTTGGTATCATACTGAGCTTCTATGCCCATGATCTCTGGGTCAAACCCGGCCGAAGACGTCGGATTTTAAGAGCGTTAAAAATTCCTCAGTATGCCTTCCTTCGGAGGGAAAGTAAAGCCGGCGGGCCCATGTCATAGATTTATGGCATGTAAAAGAACTTTCCACTAACTGAACTTGTGTAAAGCAAAATTTGTAGGTTAGGTTTGATTAATGCTCTTAAGTTCCAACGTTCGTCACCAGGCGCTGGTTGTGATGGCATCTATTAGTAGCCAAGTTCACAGCTAGGTGTCGTGGACGGTAGTATTTGGTAGCGAAAGTAGGAACTACTTGAAATTATCGTCTGCAGTCCTTACTTGAATTAAAAATAGATAACACACACTAATACAGCCATCATAATTAACACCGGTTATCAGACAGATTCTACACACAACCAAAGTACACGGGACTACATGACCTCGTTGTCGCAGCCCCTAAACTAACGAACCAACCAAACAGATATAAAATCATACTGAAGTCAATACGACGCAATGCAGTTCTTAGCGCATGGTAAACTTCATGACAGCACAGCTGGATTTGTCCTTTTGGATCTCCCGAACACACAACAGACTAGGAAGCAAGCAGTAAGCACAGTTTGAACCACAGCTCTTCCGAGCTTTAACTCCCCTTATTGGTTGTTAGAAAAGCTCACACTATTGGCATAATTGAAAGATGTCATCACTCACTGAAAACAGCATTGAAATGCCATGGTGAAGAGATATGGACTGATGTTTTATACATGGTTCTTCTAGGTCTTTAGAGAACACATGAGATATCTGCAACCAACCTCTTCCCACCATGTTTTTGTACACAAAGATTTATGCACACCCTATTATTTTTATGTAAAACGCAACTCGACCATCATTGGAGACAAGGTATAATGGATCCTTCATAGTGGTTTCCCGAAATGTCGGCCAAGTGTGTGGTCTACAAAAATATAATGCACAATGGACTTAAAACCAGCTTACTGAGTTGCGCCTGAGGAAAGATGGTGAATATTCCTACCACCCCTTCGTACATATTCCAGAGTAGGCCTACAGAAGATACAAAGGCTTTCCTCAATATACTCAAATTCCAAAAAAGGAGGGAGCAGTGTAGCGTATGTTGATTTCATCTTCCACGTGTTTGAAGTGTTTCTACACCTTGTTACTGTTTGTTGTGATTTTGTATTAGACTCCTCCAGGAGGTAATAAACCTGTATTTGAAAACTCCTCTACAATTCAGAGGAACGACTGATCATGAAATATCTAGAGCCCATTGCAACTGAATTTGTCTTGCTGAACGTGTGGTCTCTTGTTACTGTAAGAGCATCACCATATGTAAGTTATCATTGTAGAAATGCCAACACAGCATCAACGAGCACGAGGTCGTATGGTGGGCCTGTGGAAGCCAGGGTGGTCTTTCCGGGGAATTGCCCAACACGTTGGATGTGAGATGTCTACTATGTATCAATATTGGTGCCGGTAGTCCCCAGAAGGTGCCCATGTTCGTCATCCTGGTTCTGGACGACAGCGGCATACCGATTCATGCGTGAAGAATTTAGCAGAAATTGGAACCGTTGTTGCACCGAGTGTCAGCTAGGACCAACAGGAACAGGCTGCTGGAAGCTGGGCTACTATCGACCTTGGTACCCACTAGGCTTCCCCTCACATCTCATCATGTGCAGTTCGCCTTCGATGGTGCCGCGAGATGCACGATTCGAAGGATAAATAGCGCATTTAGTGAAGAAAGCAGATTCTGCCTTACCGACAGTGAAGGTCGTTTGTGAGTGCGGCAACTACCAAGGTATGCAGCAGCATCATACAGAATCAACTCTGGAATCATGGTGTCGGGAGTCATGGCCTAAAATGACCGAACATCTCTGGTGCTTGATGAGGAAATACTGGACAGTGAAGGATACATCCAGAACATCATCCAGCCCATACTGTTGCCCTACCTACAAAGTCTGGAAAATGTTCTGTCAGCAGAACAATGTAAGAGAATTAAATACGCTATCCCAGACGGAACCACAATTAAGTTTGTTGTTCCTTTCGAATCCCGGACAGGACTCCAATTAAGTACGCTGCTTCCAGGCGGGACAGCAATTACGACAAGGTCCACACAGGTCCTCCTCGAGTCTGAGTATATCTTGAATGAACTGAACACGAAGATTTCCAAATAATGTTGTTTATTTCCAGAAGACCACCAAATAATACATTCACAGTAGTCGTTAGTTATGTGCAAGGCATGTAGCCTGACTGCTGGGCTGTCTAGTTAACCACAGTTACTTTACTCAAAAGTTACAAAGAAGAAGAAGAAGAAGAAGAGGTCAATCTGCTCTCGTGCACCAAGTTAAATACTGGATAATCCCTGGTGGGGGTTGTGAGTTTCCCTGAAGGACTAGCCAATCAGAAGCTTGCTTCCTTAAAAGGGAGTTGCCTCTCTGAGTGCGTAAATAATAATGCGTAAATGTTGAAGGTTAGCTAAGGATTCCTTCTGGATCATTCCAAAACTCCGTAGTAAATAACTCTCAAGGCTTTCTTAGGAAAAGAGAGCTGTTTACTGGCGGTTTCCATGTCTTAAATGGAGACAGCTTGTTTCAGACCATCTAAGATATCTTGTTTTTAGATGGCTAATTCTTGTTAGGAAGAGATGGGCTACAAGGTTCATCTTTTAACTTTATGGCTTGGCTCTCTCTTAAATGGTGACTTTGTTTCCAATGAGAAGAAATGATAATAATAATACATTTTATAAGCCAAAGTCATTGGAGCACATAGACCTTGGTTCTGTACTTGATGGGGAATATAATTAGAGTACACACTTCTCGCGTTATACAACGCGCGGTCCAAGATGTTCAACTCTCCTGGCCAGCATGATCACCAGACCTGTATTGAGCAATTGGTCTACATCACCGACCAGATCCGTTGATATATTACGACAACAGGTTGATTTAGCGTGGAACACTATGTCTCATGATGGCATCTGACACCTGTATCATCGTCTCTATGAACGATTTCAGGGCTGTATTGTAGCTATGAGGAGCTATAAAAGCTGAAATTGATGCCTAACACAATATTATATTCTTAGGAAAACCAGTTGTTATGATCATATACAGTGCAAAACTTGTAGCTGTATATAACTGCATTCATGTGAGACTATTGTTTCAGGATGTTCATTTTTCATTTTTATTCTTGTGTGTATCGTTACTTTCACTTTCTGCAACGGCTTCTTTCCGTGGTCTATCAGTGCAGAGTCCTGGGTTCGATTCCCCTACTCTGCCAAGAAATTACTCTCTTGTCGAAGTCCTGGAACAGGATAAACTCAGGCTCGTGAGGGTCAATGAGAAAAGATGGGTTTAGTTCCCACTTCAGCCATCCGAGAAGTGGTATTCCATCTTTTACTTCTACACCAGGATAATGTCTAAATAGTAGGCCTAGGTTTACGGCTGCCTCTTTGTCAATTTCTCCCTATTCGAAGAACACACACTAGTACAGACAGGTTATCGCATAGATTCCAAAACCACACAAGCACTCAAGTACACGATATAAGAAACACCCGGAACGTCAATCTACCATAGAGGCCATGGAAGTCCACGGAGTAGCGGGAGGTAAAGGCTTTAACTTTTCGTGACACCGGTACTAGATAAAATGGAGTTGTCACCTCCTCACCCGTCTTTGCTCCCAGGAAATACACTGTAGGCGGAATGAACTCCAGGGTCATTTGCAGTTCTAGGAATGGTAGTTTTGTTTCCAAAATCCCGTCATGGTGGGAATCTAATCCACTCCCTTCCTGTTAAAAGCACTGCGTCTCAACCGTCTGAGCTCTGCAGGAACTCACAAGCACTTAGGTAAACAGAAATCAACAACCATTTTCTGCTACGCCATGCCTCTAATCTCTATAATGGAATTGGAGAGAAGAAATGTGAATTTAGAAACTGATGTTTTACTTCTTCTCGTTGGCAGGCGGCTGATGTCTCGCGGTAAGATGGAACAGCTAGGTGGCATACTGCAATGTGAGATCATGTACTCCGTATTGTTAAACCCCGAGGACCGCGCAAATCCAAGGACGACTGCCACCCAGCTTGTAACCTGCGGATTGTGGGGGACACGTCGCCAGACCGACGATACTCCCAGCCGCATTATCTTGGATTTAGGCCATGGGTCACCACTTCTCACGTCCAGCAACCACTCTATTGTCCTCGCGAGGCTGAATGCTCCCCGTTTCAGCCCTAGAGCCAAAGATTAAACCTCTGACAGAGCCGGGAATCGAACCTGGAGCATTATGGGTAAGAAGCAAGCGTGCTATCCCTTCGCCAAATATTGCAGCGGAGCAAAGCATATGGACCACGAGAAACGATGTACCTCCTTGTTATGTTTCATTAATAAAATGTATGCTACCTATATTTCTTTCCTCTAAATCAATACATGTAGTTAGTTATTGTCGTTTTAAGGGGCGGAACAGCGAGGTCATCTTCCCCTCAATACAGGTAGGTATACCATCATTTCCATTACACTATCATTATGGTTTTAAAAGCCATTCTTCAGTGTTGCCTTAGAAATCGAAATTTAATGTTTTTCATTCGATCAACACGATTTTACCCAATTGTAATCCTGAAAAAAAAAAAGTTAATTTACATGAGATTAATAAATACACTTGGATGACCAGTTTCGATCGTCAGGCGATCATCATCAGATCTATTACACTTAGGGTATTAAATCTATGTGCCGGTCCCGTGGCGTTGGGGTAGCGACAACACACAAGGGCGGAAGGCAATGGTAGTTTCGCCTTGACACCATGTCTAGCAGAGATGAACTTGGAGAATTTACGACATAAATAGAGGTTGAAAACACCATACACCTCTTTCTTTATCCCGAGCATTGTCGTAAATAGCCGAAGGTTAACCAACCTCTCTCCCACTCTTAAAACAATCTCAGGCAATGCTCGGGAGAGTGAACTTTTCCCACCCTCGTGTGTTGTCGATTACGTCATAATCTAACAAATAGTTCCGTGAAGAATTATACAGCCCATTTTCATATATGCTAATTATGTTAATTGCCTCTATCAACATGTAGAATTTCAGTTTGATTGCTGTAATAGATTCGTAGATATTGAGAACCGTCTAAATATTTCGGATAGTCGGCATGTTGGATTTTTATATAGGCTATGTAGGTCTTAGAGTTATGTACTATTACATGAAGATTATTGTGTAGGTGTAGTATTCAAACATCGATCGCATGATTAGGACGCAAGAAATGAAAATAAAATTTAAAATTTCACAGAGCTGCCATCTTGTGCTTATGAAAACAATTGAAATAAATTAGATGCCGATGGATTGAAATTTGTATAAGCATTTACCATACCCAGTTTCACTGCGCTCGGATGGTTAAATCGCGAGAAACGTCCATTTAAATATTTATATTTCGCGTCGCCGCCATGTTGGATTTGTGCTCACCAGGTTATTGAAGGTCCCATAGGTGAACTTATATTCATAGCGTCTATCACATACTAAATTTCAGTTTGATTGCCATCATAGATTAGTAGATATTGAGAACCGTCTAAATATTTCGGTTGGTCGACATGTTGGATTTTTATATGTAGGCCATAGTGTTATGTACTATTAGATGACGATATTTGCTTATGTTCATTATTCAAACGTTCACTTCAATCGCATGATTAATACACAAGAAATAAAAACTTAATTTTAAAATTTCGCACAGCCGTCATCTTGAGGTTATGTGAACAATTGAACTTAATTAGATGCAGTGCATTAAAATATGTATAGACATTTACTGTACCATATTTCACTGCGCTCAGATGGCTAAGTCGCGAGAAAAGTCTATTAAAGTGTTTGACCTTCGTTTGGCCGCCATGTTCGGTTTGTGTTTTACAGGTTTTTAAAATTCTCATAGATGAACTTCTAGTAGTACTCTTTATCATCGTACAAAATTTCAGGGTGATATCAGTAATAGTTTCGGAGATATAGAATGCCAGTGAAATATTTCCTACAGCCGCCATCTAGAGGTTATGTAGACAATTTAACTAAATTAGATGTCACTGCATTACAATGTGTTCAAACAATGGCTGTTCCAAGTTTCATTGCGTTTGGATTGTTATATCGCGATGAAAGTCTATTTAAAAGTATAAATTTCGCTTGGCCGCCATGTTCGTTTTGTAGTTAAGAGGTTTTTGAAAGTCTCATAGGTGACCTTTTAGTAGTGCCCTTTATCACCGTAAATTTCAGGGTAATTGATATCAGTAATATTTGCGGAGATATAGAATGCTAGTGAAATATTTCGCTCAGCCGCCATCTTGAGATTATGTAAACAATGGAACTAAATTAGATACCATGGCATTACAATGTGCATAAACATTTGCTGTAGCTCATTTCATTGCGTTTGGATCGCTAAATCGCCAGAAAAGTCTATTAAAAGTTTCAACTTTGCTTAACCCCCATGTTCGTTTTGTAGTCCACAGGTTTTTGAAAGTCTTATTGGTGAACTTCTAGTAGTACCCTTTATCACCGTACAAAATTTCAGTGTGATATCGGTAATAGTTTCGGAGATATAGAATGCCGGTGAAAATATAATTCCCACAGCCGCCATGTTGGATTTGTGAGACGTAATAAAATTTGGTCAAAATAGTACTATGGACTTACCGAGTTTCATTGAAATCGTTCCAGCCGTTTAGAAGTTATTATGGGGTGACACACACACACAGAAACACATACGCACACACACGGTCAATAGGTGATCTCATAATCCTGTTTTTTTTTTTTCATAAAATGGAAATAGGCTAAAAATTGAATTATGTAATGGTATATAAGAGATGCGATAGATGTAGTCGATCAGTATTTCGGGGTAGTTGAAATTGTAAAGATGTCTCTCTAAAGTGTTTAGCGCCCCTCAACTTATGGGGAACAGAACGAAGCCAACCGACGAGCGGTTTGGTTTGTGGTTGTTATTAGATAGTCCCCAGTGCTGTCCAGCGGTGCCATGGCGCCCTCTGTTTATTTTCCTGGCACCCTTCATAAGCACATTTTTATTCTAACGAGTTCTTAATATTAATTTAAATTTCAAATAAAAACTATTTTCTTCGGTAGGTCTTCCCAGTCACACCCATGAAGCATATTGATCTATGCTAGTCTGATACCTACTTTTCATAACGTTGTTTACATCCCTTCTCGGAACTGGGGCCCCTGCTGTGTAATAATTCCTCTGGAATTTGCGCCTTCGTCAGGTCTCAACTGGTTGAGAATTAGAGACACAGTTACTTAAATCCCAACAAAGCTATGCCGCAAACAGTAAGTTCAGTCCTTTGAAGATTGTTATTTGTACTGATAGCGACATTAGGAGATACAATCAAGCATTCAGTATATCTTGAGAGCTCGTGAGTGAAGGTTCTGGTGTTGTGATACAGAATGGCTAAAAGGCAAAGAACTTACAGTTTCAAGAGTGATTGGGAGAATCAGTATTGTTTTGTAGAATTTAAAGAGAAAAAAAACACGGTGTGTTTATTGTGTAATAGTAGTGTGTCTGTTCCAAAGGAAAGTAATGTAGGACGACATTTTTCGACAAATAACAAGGACTAGACTTTAATACCGTAGTGAATTGCAGCAAAGTATGTTTACAAGGCCAGTTCAGCAAAACAGTAATGTGACAATGGCCTCTTACCAAGTCTGTTACGTTTTAGCTAAAACCTTTCATTGACGGGGAAGTTGTTAAAGAAGCAATGGTCAGTGCCGCGGAAACTCAGCTCGATGGTCACAAAGATAAATCTTCAATGATTTCTTCCATAAAAGGACTTCAGTTGCCTCTCCAAACTGTTGCTAGACAGGTTGAGATATATAACAACTTAGAATCTCAATTATATCAGGACCTGCAGTCGAGTGAATATTTTTCGCTTCAGTTTGATGAAAGCACTAATATTTCTGATATTGCACAGCTGTGTGTATTTATTAGAATGGTCTTAAATGATTTTACGGTTGAGGAGGTGTTTGTAAAAGTTATGCCCTAACTTCACCTAACCTAACTTTACCTAACCTAACCTAACATAACATAACTGTACCTAACCTAACCTAACTGTACCTAACCTAACTTCACCTAACCTAACCTAACCTAACCTTTCAACTCTCAGATGATAATTAAATTCTATGCATAGTCGAGTTGGAACCCAAGACCTCAGGGGTAAAAACCAATTATTTTTGGTGGCTTATTTTGGTAGCTTATTTAATGGCTAACCTAACCTAACCTCAGCACACCTCGGATATCACTAGTGAGTGTTCATATCCTCTGCTAGGTAGCATGCTGGCAGTTCAGGTAGTACTCCTATTTACCGCTAGGTAGCGGAAACACACTGCATGTGACTCTTGTGAAGTTTGACCGCGTGCAAGACGTGCTTGTATAAGCTCTGTATATAAACTCAATATACAATATTAACCACTAAATGTTCAGAACTAACATGTATAGCCTTGTTTAGGGTATATAGGAGACCCTTAGCAAGAAAAGCTGTCTAACCCACCAGTCTAGAGCCATGTCATACGCAGTAAGCACCTGTTGGCAGAAAATGACCCTGATAATAATGGACTTAGTGAATATGAAACGTCTTTTGTTTGTCGTCTTAAATCCTATACCTCGTTGTTCATTACATGGCACTTAAACAGGCTCTAGATCATGGACTAAAATTGGTTAAAAAAAAATTAACGTATGCCTTTAGCCAAGGTCTTTTTTTTAACTTTAACACACGATGATTTTTTACAAATTTTAGTCCATGATCTGGAGCCTGTTTAAGTGCCATGTAATGAACAACGTGGTAAAGGATTTAAGACGACAATCAAAAGACGTTTCATATTCATTAAGTCCATTATTATCAGGCTCATTTTCTGCCAACAGGTGCTTACTGCGTGTGGCAAGGCTGTAAACTGGTGGGATGGACAGCCTTTTTTGCTAAGGGTCTCCTATATACCCTAAACATGGCTATACATGTTAGTTCTGAACATTTAGTGGTTAATATTGTATATTGAGTTTATATACAGAACTTATACAAGCACGTCTTGCACGCGGTCAAACTTCACAAGAGTCACATGCAACACGCAAAGCATGTTTCCGCTACCTAGCGGTAAATATTAGTACTACCTGAACTAATAGCATGCTACCTAGCGGTGGATATGAACAATCACTAGTGATATCCGAGGTGAGCTGAGGTTAGGTTAGGTTAGGTAAAGTTAGGTTAGCCCTGAAAATAAGCTACAAAAATAAGCCACCAAAAATAATTGGTTTTTACCCCTGAGGTTTTGGGTTCCAACTCGACTATGCATAGAATTTAATTATCATCTGAGAGTTGAAAGGTTAGGTTAGGTTAGGTTAGGTGAAGTTAGGTTAGGTAAAGTTAGGTTAGGTTGTGTTAGGTAAAGTTAGGTTAGGTTAGGTTAAGTTAGGTAAAGTTAGGTTAGGTTAGGTTAGATGAAGTTAGGTTATGTTATGTGAGCTGAGGTTAAGTCTTTAAATATTCCCTCTCTTTCAAAAACTTTCCAAGACCAAGAAAAAAATCCACAAAATACATTGACAAAAATAACTTGTCAAATAAGCCAATACAAAAGCCAATACAAAAGCCAACACAAAAGCCAAAACAAAATCCAACACAAAAGCCATCACAAAAGCCAATATATAAGCTTATGGTAAGTCACTCCATCAGCAAAACAGTTGTAACCTTTGTAGTGTGAACATCGTACTGGCAGGTCAGTTACTAGTATGGAACTTACTACAGCCAACAAAGGTAGGCAACATGCACTCTATCAAGGCTACTCTTATAACTATAATCGTCAGAATGTGAATGGAATAATATTCTGGCAATGCTCAAAAGAGATCTCAACAAAATGTCGAGGCAATTTGAAAAGTAAAAATGGAAAGGTTTTAAGATTGACTGTTCATCAATGCAGTGCTTCAAACGAACCACGGTTGCTGTTTACAAAAAATTATCAAAATGCTAAAAAGCAAGTTAAAAAAACGATATTGCGGCTAAAGATAGTGCAGTGTATGTTCAAAAGGACTTATCATGTCCTCAAAAATTCATGCTAGGGCAGTTGTCAACATCCAAGAAACCTTCAACACTATCGAAGTCAACACAGACTATAAATAAAGTGGCATTGCAAGAGGATCAAAAAGGACTATACAGTAATAGTGATGGTATTGATGATAATGATGATGATCATGATGATGATGATGATGATGATAATGTAATGCTTTGTTTACACCTAAAAATCAGTTGTTAAATTTGTATACTGGAACAAACCCAGTAAGCTAATTCTACGGCTTCGGCACCTGCATGCTTTACAACAAGCTGGGCATACCGGTCACGATTGGGAAATCAAAGAAATTGAACAAGAGTTTCGTCCTGCTGAAATTATTCTGTAATGGGTCTACCACTTTGCTACCACTTTTACCCTCACTCTTGTTTTTTATATTTGCTTATTTGCTTTTACTTTTACCTCAACTCTTTGGATCCATATTTGCTCTCACATTAAACTATTATTCCTATTACCAAGTTGACTTTACTAGAGCTTAGTCTATGCTTGACAGTTGACATGGAAATATCAGTGACTAGGTATACTAAGCCTTATGCATACTATAAAGGATATTCATATATTGTGAAACGAACCAATAAAAATGGAACTGTTATTTGGCGTTGTTCAAAACAACGTTCCAAACATTGTCGTGGTGACCTAAAAAGTAAAAATAGTGTGATTTTAAGTGTCAGTGATCATCAATGTAGTGTCCTGCGTGAAACACAGTTGTTGTCAACAAAAAATCAAGAAAACCATATTGTTACTCAAAATAGCGGATTGTTTAATGAGAAACGTTTAACCCCTGTTCTAAAAGTTATGTTTAATCCATCTTCCGCGTCGCAAGAGCCATCAACATCACAAACAATGCAAGAGGTAGTGTTGTTCTTGTCGTCGTTTTAAGGAGTGGAACAGCTAGATCATCTGCCTTGATATGCAAAAAGGTAGTATTGCAAGAGGATCAAAATGACTAAATAGTAATAACAATAAGAATTTTAAGCCTATAAAACCATTGCGGCTTGACCAGTTTCAGAAAACAACAGTCAATGGACAGTGCTATAAAAAAAGATCTACAACAAGTCTTGTGTTTAAAAACTACAACAGGGTATCGAAAACAGAGAAAGAGATGTATTCAGTGTGCATCTGTTGTCATAATCATGTATACTCTGCAATGTTAAATATTCTAATTTTGTATAAAATAAAACAACATTGTACCATCATTTAAATTTACCTACAAACTTTATATACATTTTTTGTTTCATGATAATATTTTTAAGACAATACTAAAAACTAAAACAATATATTTCTATACACATAATTTTCTTTCAGTCTATTGTCAACACTTATATTTTCCATTATTATTTCACATTAGTTTTTTTATTTACTTAAAACGAACCATGCACCTATTGTTTTTAAAACCTTCATAACTTAAGTGTACAAGTTGTACAGCATTATTCACTTCATCATAAACACTCTCCGACATGTCATTAAACCGTGTAGGCAGAAATGTCTCAAAGTTTTCACGTACACAAAGTACACGATCACCATATGTTGTTTTCAATTTCCGAATCTTGATAATGCGGAATGGAATATGCGTTGCCAATTCGCTGAGCTTCTTTGTTTCTAAGCCACATGCTTGTCCCACAGCATTCAAAACATTAATTGTAGTAGTCTATAAACAAAAGAAAATCATATCTATTACACTCTAAAACAGCTTGTAGTAATATTGTGCATACAGGTATTTTGCACAATGCATTGCTAATAAATTATACTATTTATGCAAGAAATGCCCTAACTGTAGCAGATACTACTTTTCTGCATATAGCACAAATGTTAAGTGCTAATGCAGACTTGACAAATGCTATCATGTGTCCACAAGGCAAAAAATACAACACCTAGTTCATCTTGATAACAAATTTTACGTAATTATTAGTCTCACTTCTGTATCTGTTCGTGAGACAAGTCTTTTTCATCAGCCTCATGTATTTGCTCCACGTGTTCTAGCTCTAAAGGCACTTTTATGTCTTGTGCTGCAATTACGTTTTCTTTACGAATTGTGTTCACAAATTGCTGACTTTAAGCAACACCATGTATCTACAGTTAGGTAACCAACGAGCGTGTTCCACAAAAGGGTCATCAGTCATTTGCCAATCCTTTAAAGCAAATTCACAATGAAAACATATTGTTTTATCCCCTTCACCAGTATTAAAACATCCAGCTGTTTTGTAAGGTGTTTTAATATTAATGGCCAAACATTTTTATAAGATTCTAAACGTTTTTCAAAAGAGCTGTACTTTGGGTGTGCTAGTGCTCTAGACTTGCAAACTCCCAATTTTTCAAAAGCACATGCCAATTCAACACTGTCTATGGCATATGGACCACATATATCGACACTACCGTTGGCTGGTAATACATCATTATTATTATTTATTTGTGATTCAGCTACGTAAGTAGTAGCCAATGGCCTTGAGGTTCGGTAAAATTGATACACTGGTATGTTACCCACTTGTTTTCCAAGCATGTAAGGACAACAAGGAGACCATCGCAAATGGTCTCTAAAGGGATCATCCCCTTCTTCCCAGTGTGAAAATTCAATACGACAAAACACACAGCGCACAACATCTTCTCGGTTCAAGTAATAGAAACCAGCTCCAGCAAGTTTATGTGCCGACAAAAAGCCTACAGGCCAGGACTCAAATGTTAACCAACGATCGTTTTCTGATTTTAAATTTAACCCACGAGGTAAATCGACTTGCTCACTTGTTGTATTTGGTACTAAACCATGTGTTATAATAATCATTTTTTATTGCAAGTTATTATCGTTGCACAAGAGCACAAAGTATTTTAAAGCACAATGTATGCTTGTTCACTGTCTGTTCACTACGTTAATGGCGCATGACCACACCTAAAAACAAACAAAATAATCCATCACTCAATCAATCAATCAATACTTGTAAATAAAACTTTAACGTTAATTGGCATTAAATGAAAACACCATCAAAAATATTTAATTATAAACTGTAAGTTGTCATGAGCAGTAACCCATCTACTTAATTTTCTTTTTTATAAAGCTGCAGTCATTTACATCCCCCTATAACCAATATATAAACAAACAAAAATGAATGTCATGTCATTTTGTTCAGATCATCGTGTTCGTTGAGTCCATAGGGAATGCCCATAAATTAAATTAAATTTTTGTTTAAAAAAAATCCTACATGGCCTTGTACTTTTCACAGTGAACAACCAATAAGGTTTTGTACCGTTTGCCAACACATAGCCATTAATCAAGAAAGCAATCATTGTCCCAGTCATGAACAGGTAATGAATTTTTTGTCTAGGAGTTTTCAGTAGTGGTAAAATGGAATAGAATCTTATGTTAGGCTTACCTGAGTTTTAAATAGTTCACCCTTTGGCAATGGTTGCACTCTAGTGCGTCTCGGGTTTTCAGCGACCGCTACGGCGGTAAGGCTTTTCTTTCCAAGTTTCTAAAAATAAATAAAATAAACCGCTATAAATACCTAAATTCAGGTTAATACATGCATTTCAAAAAATAAAATAAAAAATATCAATCAAAAAATGAAACAAGTTAGTTTTAAAAAATTTCACCTTGACTTGTACTGGCTTGTTGCTGTTTTCTTCTGGTTGGTTGGTTGGTTGGTTGGTTCTTAAGTTTAGGGGCTGCGACAACGTGGTCATGTAGCCCCGTGTACTTTGGGTGTGTGTAGAATGTGTCTGATAACCGGTGTTAATTGTGATGACTGTATTAGTGTGTTTTATCTGTTTTTTAATGTAAGTACTGCAACTAAGAATGTTTCAAATAGTTCCTACTTTTGCCGCCAAGTGCCACCGTCAACGACTACTAGGCCAAGTTCAGAACTGAGCTACTAGACGCCGCCGCAGTCGGCTCTTGGCAACGAACATAGAAACCTAAGAGCGTTGTTTACGTTCTTGAAATGAAAATCCACAGCCTGCTTCCAGTCTCCGACCGGGTCAGGAATGGAATGAATGAAGCCCCTATCTAGCAGCGAGGATATGAACTGTGCCGGCTGCCGAGGCCTGACGCACTCCTCTGGGGCAATGATTAAATGAATGACAGATGAAATGAAATGATAGTAGAGAATGTTGCTGGAATGAAATTTTTGACAGGGAAAACCGGAGTACCCGGAGAAAAACCTGTCTGCCTCCGTTCTGTCCAGCACAGATCTCACATGGAGTGACCGGGATTTGAACCACGGACTCAGCGGTGAGAGGCCGGCGTGCTGCCGCCTAAGCCACGGAGGCTTGTTTACGTTCTTAACCTATCCAATTTAGCTTCTCACAGGTGCAATTAGTGGAAGGATCTTTAACATGCCATAAATCTATGACATGGGACCGCCGGCTTTACTTCCCCTCCGAAGGAAGGCATACTGAGGGATTTTCAACGCTCTTAAAAAATCCGACGGCTTCGGCCGGGTTTGAACCCGCTATCTTGGGCATAGAAGCTCAGCATGCTACCGACTACGCCACCGAAGCCGCCGCTGTTTTCTTCTAGTGGGCTCAAAAGTGCAATGGTTTCTTCTCTCTCACACATGTGAGGTATACCGGTTATCTGTAAACAAATAAATAAATTATTAGTTACCTTATCAATAACTTCAAGTTTAAGGTTCATTAGCATTACATCATTAAAATAATCATAGGTACTTACCAAAAATAAAAGGATTTTTCTTCCACAGCTCTACTGTATCCGTCCGTTTGCTAAAATGGCAAGGTGCATGACTAACACAATCGTTATCAGTTAGCCTAGCAACAGATACAGTCTGCATTTTCTCAGCGTTTTGACCTTGAATGGTTCTGTGTCTTTCTCTCTCACACATGTTCCCACGCCTCGTCACATACCTCAAGCGCGATAAAATTTGAGTACCTTATACTAGTTTCATGTTTTTAATATGGAACCAAAATGGCTGCCTCTTATACATTGGTAGTCCTACTGTCTAGGAACCAACATGGCGGTCTCTGCTTAAACGTCACACCTGCTAGACAGCAGCCAAGTAACCTAACACTGCACTTCCTGCCCACGTAGACATTTCTTGTCTTATCAGCAGCAGCAGCTGTGATAAGGCCTCTTGCTAGGTACAGTATTCAGTCTCCAGCAAGCAGGACTGTGTATGTGTTAGCATTGAAAACATGTGTGTCTTATTATTATTCTTAAACATTTTACTGTAATAATAATTATTAGCAAGCGGCCATCTTCAATACATGACCATGTTAACCACATACTTTCACCACGTCCAAGAATCACTGGGTCATATCCTACCACCGTCTGCTGTGTCAGAGAGCAGTCTCGCTCATCACCGTTAAAGATCCCCTTTAGGGTAAACAATCCTAACACGCTTCACACGTTTTGGAATAATAGCGTTCATCCGTCCCCCATAACAAATATCTGAAAACGAACCGTCGTAAACCATCCCACCGTCCTGCCAAAATATCCATTGTTCTATTTGGATACCGCTACCATAGCTGGCGACAGGCTCGTTGACACACATGCCAGTGGTACCGTCTGTCTTGACAACCACGCATCATTTACAATTTAAAAACAGCTAAACTTTTGTTTTCAACATGTATGGTGTTAAGCCCTTTGTGAATTATATTTTTGCAAACAAATAACTACCACATTCAAAAGGGGCGTCACCCCGAGTCCTATGAGTCCTAGTACACGTCCCTAGCAGCATTGGTTCGCGATATATAACAAAAAATATAAAATCACATTTTTACCCCAAAATGGGTTTTTGATCCTACTCGACACAGACATTCTCAGCAAGAGGGCAACCTGACGGAAAAAATGACACCTTGTACAAGTCTCTAGCCTTATTGGTTCGTGAGATATCAGCAAAAATCACAAAAAATATGTTTACCCCAAAATCGAGTTTCCAATTTTTTAAAAATATGAGTGGCCCATTGCAAAGCCCCCGTCGGCTCGAGTCCAACGACACCTCATTCGTGAATCCCCGACCACGGGTTCGGGAGTTATCGGCTCGCATTAAAAACTGCTGACGCTAGGGCTTGAAAGCGCTATTGCCACCTACTGCACAGTTTTAGTCCTAGAGACTTGAAATTTATTTTTAGGGTAGAGAGGGTCAAGGCCAATCATTTATGTCAAACAATTTTTTTTGTAGAAATCCTAGATTCCGAAATTCGACTGTTTTCAATAAAACATAAAAAATAAAAAATGTTTCATTATAAAAATAAAGATCATAGAGACCGAATGTTTAAGCCATTGCACAACATTCTGTCATGTTTGGTTTTCAAACTATCGCCTACTTTCGAAAACATTTTTTTAATAAATATAACAAGTGGTTCATAGCAAAGGGGGCGTCACCTCAAGTCCTACGAAACCTCATTTGTCAAAATTGGACCATGGGTTCGAGAGCTATTAATTATTTAACATTCGCTTGGCCGCCATGTTGGTTTATTGGGCACAGCAGCGTCGAGCGAAGTAGAAATCCCCTTACCCCCTACTCGTGATAAAGTCACAAATGTCACATCATTCCTGTAATATGTTTAACATGACGTGAACATTGCTTAAGCCTGAAGTCGAAGCAGTCACTTTCACCATTCCAAATCACCCGACTATGCACTGTGCTTCATACTGAAGACACGGCCTCGATTTCGGTTAACGACACTCCCGGCTCCGGTTAAAATCATGTCACGCACAACGACTAACTCCGCGTACGTTCATAGTTAAAAATCAAGTGTCCTGTCTCCATGATCTGCTAACTGCACCATACATTCACATCGTGAAACAACCCTTCCGCCGACAAACATAGTTCCTTCAAATCGAAAATTTCAACTCCAAGTCACATGAATATGCATGACTTTTAATCAAAATAGATGGACATGTCACTAAAATCATTTGGCATTTCGTGGGGACTTCTTAATTCTCCCATTTCTTCTTTAACAGTCATTATGTCGAAAATAAAGCTCCAATTACTTGCGGAAATGATCCGCTCACTGCCATCCCAACTCTCCATTCCATTGACCTTGGCTGAACCAGCCCTAGCCACATTCTCGCCAGCACTGTGCCGCACAGATGTTAAAACAAAACATACGAGTTTCCCAAGATGCATGGCCTGTTGTAATTTCTGGTTCGAATGCTAGCTTCGTGAAAATGCCAGGCCGTTCCCATCCTGGGTTCGAATCCTGTATTTAATACAGCCAACTAAAACATGCATGTAATCTCAGCTAAGCCATGCATTAAAGACGGGTTCATTATAGATTGGCATGAATCGTAAATTTTAAGAAAAGTAGGCGCTTCAGTTCGTCACAGAACTACATATTTTTATTTTCCTATACCTTCAACACCGGGGACAAAGATCTGACTAAGGCAATCGCCTGTGCATGAGTTTCAAAATAACTACTTTCGACCTCTTCCCTATCTAACTGATACTCGAGGTCTTTGATTTCGATTTCAAGCTGTACGAGGTCATATTTCTCGTAAGCTTGCTCATAAGCTTTTAACCACTGAGAAATAATATCCTACGAGCTGAGACATATATTGACGCGCTTTGCGGTCCATGGTTTCCACCACCGGATCTGCATGAGAGACGTCTATCACCAACCAGACGAACTATGCGTGTGCAAGCTTTGTAAGGGTCCTTGCGACAGATACCACGTGAGGACGTGCAAGTGCAGAGAGGTGTCTCTGACGAAATTCTGTGAAAATTAGAAATATATGGACACCCCTCGGAAAAAGGCATTTACAGTGACAACGACAACATTTTGTATTAATGATGGTTCGTAAGAACCACGTTCATGCACATTGTGCGCAATAAAGTATATATTAAATAATATCAATTTTGCTCTTCTTTTGTTAATGTAGCTCAATATTTAAAAAAACGGGTAAGTTGACCTTTATAAGCGGCCCGTGAATTTAATAGCTTGTCATCTATTACTGGCATGGCTGGAAATGTGGAACAACTCACCGCTTTGCTGATAGCGGCAGGCTGAGATCTGCTCTCTGGTTTTGGAATTGTTTTTGTAGTATGATGGGGTTGTTTACGTTTTCTGACAGATTTCCTGCACCTGGCCACGGTAACCAACTAAAATATTTAAAATGCATTAGAACACACATTTGTTTTTTCAAAATATAGAATTCTGTGGTCCCAGGATGAAGGTCCCGGGTTTCGGCACTAAATGATCGGAGGTAGGAATGCGTCGTAAGCAATCCTCCGCAAAGGGGATTACGACAGATTGTAAACTAAAGAGTTTATAATGTATATAAGGATAAGAGATACATATGTGATAGACCACAGTTTGAAGTTTTTCTAGGTTCATTCTCCTTTTTTGACAAGATATAATTGAACATTAAAACAATACTACAAAGTTAGTTCAAAGGAGTAAACCAATAGGCAAAATACTGAGGTTTACCTTTGAGTTTTAAGATCTCTTAATTGATTGGCTGTAGATTACCGAAGGGGTAAAAATGCAAAATAACATAATTAAGAACAATTAATACTTGAATAAAATATTTTAAAGAGAGAGATTCTGCCCAGCAGAAGCCCTAGAAATTAAAAGATTTCATAAAAATAGAAATGTAAAAGATATTATTTAACATATACTTGACACTTATCCTGATTGGCGTTGTGCCGAAACTGGCCGACAAGGTTAGCAATGAGGCGGCCGTGGTCACACAAACAGAAGCTTCGTTCAGGCTAGCCAGAATTCCAGCTTTCCTCCAGTCGTTGTTAGATTGCAGTTTCCAAGGGAGCCCAGTAGTCGGTCCAATGAGGTGGCTGTGACCCACACCATCACAGCCTCAGATTTCACTTGTTGTATGTTTGGACCTTAAAGAAGGCCAAGAGTCCCAGGTAGGGATTCTAATGCTGTTTTGAAGAGGAAGCCTCCTCCACGACGTAGTAGCGTAACATATGTAGCTGAGTGAGCTACCTCCTCGAAGTTGAGGTGACTGGAACGTGGACTTTGAAAATGTAGTCTAGACTCAAGTAGTGACCCGGACTGTAGCCAGGCAGGTTCCCAGACATAATTCCCGTAGAATTCAGGTCAGAAGCCAAATCAGAATGCCAAAAACCAGAGCTGGAAGCTCGGATATATATCCAAGATGACGTCTCAGAGGGAGATGTCACCCGAACTGGAGAGGGAGATCTGAACAGCTAATCACCGGTCAGACACACAGCACGCCAAGATGACAATCGGACGAGAGGAACCATTACGAGTTCAAACTTGGAAAAGTGAAGAGGTCATTCTAAAACACTCCGAAAATTGAGTAAGTACAGTTTAAAAATAAGTGATTTAAATAGGCCTACACATGAACAAATATATTACCTTGTTTTGTAATTAACCGTGATCCCACTGCAAAGTAAATAACGAAATTAAGATAATGGGGCATTTAAATTAAAGAGCGTTTCACACCCATACGGAAATACAAAAGTTCAAAATAAGCCTAGGTCTATTCGCGAAAGCGAACAGCCCCTAATACAAAGCTTGCCGGTCCACGTGACTCCCTCTGACTGGCACGGTCTACCTTTCAAAACAAGTTTCTGCCACTAAGCCTAGAATCTCTCGTATCGAATTTTGAGATTGGCCCGGCTTATATTTGCGAGCAGACTGACCTGTTCTCCCTTCTGAACGTGTTTCCAGACATCAAATTTAGCACATTGGAAGGTTCATTCCCTGCATGCATTTCTTAACAATAAAATTCGAGTACAGTGTGTTTAGTAGCTTGTTCTTATCTAATGAATAATGTACAGTTTTAAAAGTTTATATTTCCGCCTGAATCAATACTTTAATGAAAATATTGTTAACAAACGGTACATGTGTCAGGGACTAATGAACACTTTTGTCCCCTTCATCAGCCAAATATAAAGTACTGTATTAAATGAACGAAATTATTATAAAGCGTAGCCTGATATGGTGCATCATATATTATATAAGTTGTTGAATTAATTATAATATAATTTATTGCAGCCAATGGCCATACAGTAAGTAGGATCATGTTACACAATATAGCAACCGTTCAGTCTTTTGCATAGTGGGACAGAGGTAATGTTCTATGTATGCACTCAATCAGGTGATACCGTGGGCAGTGTAGACAAACACAGAGTCTATGGATGGTTCATGAAAGCCCTTCCTGTTACAGATGTGATGATGAAACCCATGTATTGCGCCTCTCGTGTAGATGTGGCGTAGCTCGAAGTTTGCTTCTTTCCATTCTTGGTTGATCATGGCCGGGGCTCGATAGAACTCCGGGTTTATATTTTCTGTTTTCAGGAGTTGTTCCTCAAGGAATATTAGGGAGGCTGGGGTTGATGCCAGGTTGTGGGTAGTCATTACATCTCCAATTAAAGATCTAGTACCTGCTAGCTGGTACGCAAGTCGGGTGTGCGCGAATTTGGAAATGCAGAGAGCTCGCTTTACGTATCTGGCCTTGGCTCTGTCGAGAGACTGTAGGTTATTGTGGCTTAGGTGTGGCCATATCATATCGATGGCATATGACACCACTGGGGTGACTTTTAGCTTAAATAGTGCCATTGCGGTTCTAAGGGAGGTACAGATCAAATTGATGTGGTTGATGACGGTGTGACATATGCGAAGATAGTATGCGGAAAGCCTCTATATTATGTTCTGCAAGGGTTATTGAAGATGCATAAAGTAACCAGTTGTCCGTGCATTCATAGTCTTGTTTGAAGCAATAGGTAAATAGCTGGAGATAATAGACGTGGTATTATAATACAACACCATTTTGTGGATAATCAATGAAGATGCTTGGCTTAAAGGATCTAAATGCCAATTAAATACAGCAGAATGCAATAGATATACGACGTAGTAGGAATGGATTTCCTCTCGGTAATTAGGTTAGATAAATGTTTTAGCCTAATGAGAAACATGGAAAATACAAGGAGAATTATATAATGTGACTAAGGGGAAATTTATCGAGTGAGTTACATTAAAATAATTACGAAGTTCTATATATTCTTATTTAAGTAACATTGAATGATTATTAATTTAATCAATTTGATAACTTACATGGGGTTAGATCAAAGTTTAGTCTGGAAAATGATTTATCTTCTGTTTAATATTATTGCTAAGGTTTATGGGTGTAGCAAATTTCAAAGCTCATATACTGTATATGGTAGTAATATTGTGAAAATGAAAATTGTGGTAGTGTTAGTTCTGGAAATGGACGTAGGCTACATCTGAATGGAGAGCCTCTGTGAAAAGAGATACTCTAGGAGGAAGAAAGCGTGCAAAGTGGAAATTAAATGAAAAATCAAGTAATAGGGGATTGGTATGGCGGTGGGGTGCATCAGTGTACTAATATGTAATCATACTAATACTGTATATAAAAACTAGCAGTAGTGCCCGGCTTCGCCCGGTGGATTTATTTGTTTTGTGGATGATAATGAATACTGCTACATAACTGGCACATGATACTTAAACTAACAGAAAAACATATTTTTAAAATATAACTTTTTGTCATGGTAGTGGTGGTGGTGGTGGTTGCTGTAGTGTGGTTAAATGTAGTACAGTATAATGGACGTAACATTCAGGTAATTTTCCCGTAATGATAATAATGATAATTATGAATAGGGAAACAGCTATTTACTAACTACAGCAGTGACACATGTAATTTACATACACATTTTAAAAAAATGATTAGACAGAGGAGTAAGTGAATTAAAAGACACTGCCTTGGGCCTATATCTCATTGGCTGTTAGAAATGTAGAGACCAATAATGTCGTCTTTTGTCGCATAGTGCCGTAGGAAAATAATCAGAACACTTTGGAAAACTTCGGCTGTTCCGAGCTACTGAGGTAACAATAGTGTCATTTATCGCCATATAGCGCTCAATGATAAGGTTCGGAATAAATGAAGGTATATTTGAAAGCACCTACGCTTATTTCAGCTTGTAACCTCAATGTACTGCACAAACACCATTGCAATTATACAGAGGCATAACATTTTCATGATGATAACTGTTTAAGGGGACTAAGACATCTTTTTTCACGAATTAATCCCCGTGACTGCAACTTATAAACAGCGCAAGATGCAACTATTTTCGCAATTCTGCAACAGAACACTGGTAGGGGCGACGTGATGCTGCCCGAATTGCCAGCCAACAATAAACTTATTAAAATATACTTACAGTTACACTAATACGGACCTTAATACGTGGTTTTCAAATTCATTTTGTCTGTTATTCTAAATGTAGGGAATGGAGAGCGTTGTTCAAAATATCAAGTGGACAGTGTTACTAGCAGGGTTACAAAGTGTATGTAAACTTTGGTACAATGAGGAGAAACGGTGTAGATTTGTGATAAAGGGCCTAATTTAAAGTGGACAGTGTCACCCGCATGGTTCCAAAGGGTAAGAATATAAAATGTGGTTCAGATCGGTGAAACGGTGTAGATTTGTGCCAAAGGGCCTAAATACAGAAAATGGAGTGGTATGTCCAAAATTTCATGCAAACAGTGTTATTCGCGGGGTTTCAAAGGGTTAGCATACAAATTTTGGTTCAGATTGGTGAAACGGTGTGGATTTGTGCCAAAGGGCCTAAATACAGGAAATGGAATGGCATGTCGAAAATTACATGCTGACAGTGTTACTCGCAGGGTTCCAAAGGGTAAGTATACAAATTTTGGTTCAGATCGGTGAAAAGGTGTAGATTTGTGCCAAAGGGCCTAAATGCAGGAAATGGAGTGGTCTATCCGAAATTTCATGTAAACAGTGTTACTCGCAGGGTCCCTAAGGGTAAGTGTACAAATTTTGGTTCAGATCGGTGAAAAGGTGTAGATTGGTACTGAGCCCTAATTCACCCCCAGCCCAAGTTATGGACGGAGACGAGGATCGAACCGCCTGACAATTTTTCGAGTATTATGTGGAAATTGTAAATGAAAATTTATTTCATTGAAATAAATATTTTAGGAAGAGTTTGGAACCATTTAGAAACATTTTTGGAGAATTTTGGATGATTTTGGATTATTTGGATTTATAAGTTTTGAGGTGAATGTATATTTAACCAAGGAAGTGTCTGAGCAGAGGAAGCTGGAAATTGTCATAAGCTTCAAGTTAAGCACTCTCAAGACCGGTTTTTGTCAGCCAGGTCGACACAAACCAATTTTGCACACGACTTTGTGATAAGAGACTAGGACAGGTAGAGTTTTGATAATAAACCTGCAGCCAATGAGGATTCAGCACATAATTTGTGTGGGAAACGCTATTTAATCATATTTGCTTTATTAAGAGAGTTTAGCATTCCCAGAGATCAAGAAGAATGTATTACATTGATTATGATGAAGAGAATTATATAATTTTGGACCAGAGAAGAGTAATTAGCACAATTCTATTATAAGTGGACCGGTCGCGAGGATAGTCCATGGCTAGTTTGTCCGCGCGCGCGAACCACGGACACACAGCAGAGACTCTTTCTGATATCACCGAGGAGAGCGGACCTGTCGTGCAGCGCTCCGCAAATTTGACATTGAGTATCGACCAACGAGCTTAAACATTACTATAGAGAGGCAGGAGCGCCGCAAGACTGAAGCTACTTGAAACTGTGTCCGCCATTTTCTCTGGAGTCAAGGGAAAGGGGGAGGAGCTATGTCATATGTTGAAGTATCAGAGCAGGGCCTGTTGGAACATTAATAAGAAACATATTTACGACAAATTATGAAGTCCAATCACTTCTTAAACATTCAGAATAGTTTCAAGTTACAACAATAGTGCTGTAGGCTATTTACACTCTACAATTGTAAATACTGTCCCTTAAATAGAATCAGCTTTGTTAAAACTTGTCTCACTTGCCGTCCTCGCATTCGAGAGGACTTTTCTCTGAGTGCATGATATACTCTGCAAGTGAAGTAATACTTCAATATATGCCTTATCAGCTTCACATAGGCTAATGCGATTCTTCACATGGTTCTACTGCAGTGAATAGGTGTTCAAAAGAGAACAAACAACAGTTTAACATTGTAAATAGGCCTACCTTGGTCTTTAGTTTGAGCAAGATATTTTTGCAGTTTTTGTCCAAGATATGAGCATTACTCCTGAAAACACATTCTGCTGTCTTACACAAATATTTCAAGTCATCGGATGGATATACAATGAGTTGCCCACATCTTTGCATTTTATGAGACCAAACTTTGCGTCATTATGCCTACTCATTGTCAGTCGAACATCTGCTACCTTCCAACTCCTCGCCCTTCCCTTCCAACTTTCCTCCCCAACGGTACTTGTAGCTCACCCATTGGGTGTCCGTCTCGAAGCAGCTACAAAACTGGCGAGCCGAACATGTCCTCGGACACTCCCGGCACTAAAAGCCATACGCTAAAAAAAAATCTAAGCATTCCACACATTTGATTTTCTTCAACACATTTCTTACAACGCTACCTGCAACAAATTCTACCACTTGATCACTGAAAATGGAAAGGGTTTCAAAACACTCTACATGGTCAAGTTCACCTAGGCCTACATCAACATTAATTACAATAGGCTGCATAATGGGAGGGCTTAGGATTAGACTATTATCTGTCTTCACATTAACTTTAGGGGAAGGATCAATTTGAGCAATTAAGCATTTCCTATATGCAGCTTTGAATTCTAAGGCATTGGGATTGTTTCTGTATTTTTCAACGGGAATCTGGAACAAAAACAATTCCTTCTGTTACGGTACCAGTACGAATATAGGCTAATCGTATACCGTATAGGCCTGTATCAGACATTAATAGAAAGCAATGGAGACCAGATGTTCTGGAAAATTTATAGTAGCATCCTTACTGTATCCGTGCAGTGAAATATATTAGTAGCACAATTAGGCTATACTTCGGTAAAATAGGATATATCCGTTGTTTCATTGCTTCGATTAGTACAGCCGTACGCTGAACATACAGCAGGCATCGCTGCGGAAATTAATATGCAGTAGATTTCAACCAAGTAACACAAACGACAAGCGAAATTACAATTCACTGAACTTTTCCCTCGCAATCAGCCGACTGAATGTTTTGACTGGATGACTCCGGAAAACATGGCGGACGTTCTTACCAATATCTTCCGCTAAGAGCGCTGTGAACGGTCCCTTAGCCTCTCTATAGTATCTTTAAAGCTCGTTGGTATCGACAAGCAGCATAATATATCAAGAAGCAAGCTATTGAAACGGCGAAAAGAGAAGAAGATTGCTATATAATCTACAACATTCAACAGAAGCAAGCAATTTCGTTTTTAAAACGAATCTACACATCGCAGCATTATAACTGCAGTATTTGAGAAGCATATTACCTGACATTTTCAACATGCTAAAATCTACGAGTCGAGGGGGATATTCTTATTTTGCACCCTCTAAGATGATTGGAATGATTCACTAAAATATGGTAGGAGGATAATCTACACTATGACACGGGAAGGTTCAGAGTGGACTCCGAAGTCCTGAGATTGACGTCACCACCACTGCGATTCCACCATGCAGTTTGCTGAACTTCAAAAGCTACGTTCAAATGTCCATAAAGAACTTGGAGAGATGTTAACTACGGACTCTTAAAGCTACTATTCTGACGCGGGGGAGAAGAGATAAGAAGATGGTAAGCAGTGTTCAATGTTCCTGTTACGAGCATATAGACTTGCAAGTGTCATGAAGCCAGAAGATTGCTGTCCGCAGAGCACGAGTTCACTGAGGCCAGGTGGGCACCCGTCAAGCAGGCTCGGGGAGATCGGCTGCGAGGCGAGCGGCTGGCCCAGAGCACGTGTGGAATGCGACCGACACGCGTCAACTTTGGAGCGGAACATCGAGGCCATCGTTCGAGGTATTATCATAGCAGACTGTCAGAAAGGTACAGAATTGACAGCTCTAAGATCTCAGTAGTTTGTTGTAGTTTCTTGAGAATGTAGCAGGGTGACCTATTCATTATGTAGAAATTCTTTTTTATAACTCATGTTATTGTATGTCTATTTAGAAATTGTTAGTTAACTTCTTTTTGCACGTCGCCGTGTGTCGTTCAGACGTGATTTTATTAGCATTTGGAAGTTAGATTACCGTTTTAGTCAGGTTTTATTCAGCGTCGTTTTTAATCTTCTCATTTTAACGAAAACTGTTCTATGTTAGGAAAATGCTTCGATGGTAACACATACGATTTCAAACCATGTTATGCGTTTAGATTGCTATAATACATTATTGCTCACAATAAGATTTATGATGAGGCAATTTGATACTGTGAATAACAAGTTTAACATGTATAAACATTCAGTAACAAATTTAAAATGTTATAAACAATAACATTAACCGAATATTATTCTAATTGAAGAATACGTTATTATGTGACGATAAGTAAGTCATGAATAATTTATGTAACCACTATTTATGTCAACAAAGGATCACTACAATGACAATTGAAGTCAGGCGAGGCCTATTAATAGCAACAATTATTTGTTATAACATTGCCAATGCGAAATGAAGATAAGAAGACTTGTATGTCTATGGAAAGTCAGTAACATGTTTAAGCAAGTTGGTAAATGAAGATTTTGCTAATTCATATTTTGTAACAGAGAAACAAAGTATTATTATTGTTATTAAATTTTAGACGAGTGGACTACAACTATTTTAAAGTTTACATTTGAGTAAACGTGGTATTGTACAATGCAATGGTTTATCATTATGATCAGTTACGTGGAATGTCAAACGAGATATATATTGTTGTAGACAAATGTATGTCGAAGGTAATGAGCACGATTAATTTAAAATTAGAGAAGGAGGAGGATAGCAGTGTTTCATGAGCTGTATACACAGCAGTATTACATAGTAGGATCACTAATTCTGCTACAGGTTTGTAGACAAATGGGTTTGTTTTGAAGTATTCCGTGCAGTATTTTACGAGAGTTATTGTGACAAGAGTAAGGGGAATTTATGTTGTATTTGGAAGCGCAGGAGACGCTATGAGTATATGAAGTTCACGTTCTGGTAACGAATTGAGTATTGCCATGAGAGCAATTTACTACTACAGGGTGTTAAGAAAGTCACTGACGTTTAAGAGTGTTTGTTTGTATTGTTTTGTCAGTTAGCGTTAATGCTATAGCCACGTCATCGTCGTATTACGTTGATGTAGTTCCGTATCGATCTTTAATGTCATTATTATTCTTATGTAATGGATATGTCTACACAGAACTTTAACTAACTTCATTGTTCGTTAAAATAGTTCATTTATTTTTGACTTACAACCAGAAGCTTATAGAAGCTATCGTTTTGTGAACAAGTGTTTGTCTAGAAGTGAAGTTTGTAACAGGAGAGCTCATTAGGTTGACATATCACGTCAATTCTAGTCCAGATTCGAATACCACGTTGGTCGCGTGAAATTCAATTTGTATATAATTGTTAGTTGTATATTCCATTGATATTTTAGATTTGCTCACGTTTGTAAATAGCTGTATATCGTAGGGTATTTCAAGGTTGTTATTATTATGAGTCGAACAGCTGATCGTAGATCGAGCTCACGAGTAAGAGTCACAGGATGACTAACAAGTTTCACTATTCGATCTTATTCGAAGATTTAGGAGGTAGATATTTCATCTACAAGTGTAATTGTTTGTTTTGCAAGTTTCATGTTTTATTATGGATTACAGGGATATTCCATGTATATATTTATTTTGGGAATAAATCCCAGGCACATGTCGTTTGCCTGTTTTGTTTTATAGAAACTGATAATCTTTTCATTTCGCAATCGCCGTGCGATAATACTAGCAGTTAGTTACTAGAACTCACTTAGTCTCTACTTCACGGTTCACGACCGAGATCCGAGATTCTCGTACTACCAAGTTATTTTGGAATTAGATTTGCTAGTAAATGTGTAACTAATTGTAGTGTTATTGTACGTCCGTATGCGCCAAGGGTTTCCTACTCATTTATCCAGTGGGGATGCGTTGACGTATCTAGCTGGGTGTCAACGTCCCTACAATCCTTACCATCTCAAGCGGATATGGGTGATGGCTAATGTGAGATTCGGGTGCAGTACTGTACCCGATAATCCGGAAAGGATCCTGTTGGAATATCCATTGCCCCTGCTGGATTGCCTATTTCTAACTGCTCCGGTAAATACTACATTAGAAATCGCTTCCAACATGGTCTTTAGGGATTTACAGACAGCAGTTACCAGAATATTGTGGATCAACAACCAACTACATGGGGCACTCACCTTTACTTACCCCGGGGACTGGGACTTCAGCTTCGCCTACACTACATCCACAATACTCTGCTCCTTATATTTAAAATGAATCACACTCCAACAACAATAGAAAACAATCTGAACAAATTTATTAACATAAAGGTAAACTAATCTACTATAAACAAATAACAATAAACGAATTTAACAATAGGCATTAAAATTAAAAACACGCAATCATTCACACCTAATTTCAATTCTACATCTTACTACAATGCTGTATTAAAAATTATGAGTATAAAACTTGGCTTGGTTTTAGGCCAACACTGCGTATAAATAAAAACGTTTAGTGAAGCCTCTTAATGGCATTCCAGACACATGGTTTCATTCACAAGCCTGCGTTGTAGAACGCACGTGCCGTGGCTTTGTTTCATCAATGAAATATTGGCACCACGCCGAACTCGAAACTGGTTTATACAATAAATACAAGGCTGTGAGTCTACACCTGTTATTATTATGTCATCGCTCTCCAATGCTAACGGTGAATCATGCTCACTAGTCCACTGAGAGACTGCTTGAGTGTGCATTTATAAAACACGTGAAAATTAACATTTAGTTCTTACAAAAGTTCTTATAACTACTTTGTTTCTTAAACAATCATTCTAAAAATTTTATACACTCTTTCATTCGCACTCCGCAATTGTCCTAGATCAATTCGGTTCCACATCTACTCTTAACAATGAATAATCTTTCACACCCAAAACATCCGCTCATAAACACACACTATTCCAAAACAATTGATTAATAAATCCTACTAAATTATTTAACTAAATAAATCATTTCCACAAAAATTATTTACATGTAATATGTTTATTATAATATCCATTATCTAGTGTTGCTACAGCGATACTTTCGAGATTCTAACTTCTCGGTTACAATATAATTCTTAACTAAATATATACACTGGTTTTTCACATAACCATCCTTCTCTAACGTTCTGTAGTTTTATATACTGCATACACCTCGTCTTATATAGGTTTTATTACATTATCGGTATAACACAGTCGACTAATTAAGGTAAACTGTACGTAATTACATAAATTCGGGTTTAATAAAATTTAAAAATTGTATTATAGACGTGAGTAGACAATCTTTCTCAAGTTGTATTCCCGCTGAAACGCTCCTGTTAACAAACCTAAATCGTTAATTCACAAGAACTGGACTACTTGTATACAACGGCTCTTATCATGATACATGCCTTTTTTTAAATCAAAGAACAACAATACTTTGACTTCCTTAAAATGCGGAATTCCCTCGCCTGAGCACTCCATAGCTCTACAAATCTTCATATAACAGTATATTTGGCATAAATAATTATCATCTACTATGTTAAACAATAACCAAAAAGGGATTAATTGTTATTAACATATCTTATGTAGGAACTTCTCTCAAATAATGGCATGACATTCAGTATCATTGCACATGACTACTGGACTACAATTATACATACGTAAATTCTTCAAACGAAACTTCCAATTGTAATGAACGATATTAGACAGTCGCGATTAACCTCCTAAAGTTTACTCCACAAAAAGATAATTAACTGTTATCTCGTCTGTCGCAAATACATGTAATAACAAGAAGTTCCGTGAAGAACTATACAGCCTACTTTTCATGCCAATGATTATTCTACAGAATATGAACCTATCTAGAATAATGACGAAATTAAGTTGCTAATATCGAAATTTCCAATTAGTTCGAAATACTGTATACCTGGCATAATGTATCCTAATAGAGCACTACAGTTGGCAGCCCTGATGACTGAATATATTCTTAGTTCCGTCTCAAGATACAAAATACAAAATTTGGTTGAAGTCCAATGAATAGCATGGACGTTACATGCAGTTAAACATTGGATCTAACAGCGCGCGTAAAATCATGTTGGCAACAATGTCATGCATGTATTGGTCAGAAATAATCTGAAATAATATGATCTATTGTTGTGCCAATTTTGAATGAAATCCATTAGTTAGTATAGAAGTTACATGCATTTTAAAATTGGACCTATCAGCAGGCTTAGAATCATGTTGGCAGCACTGACGTATATTTGTTACTCCAAATTCGTCTAGAATGCCAGGTACTATACGTGTGCAAAGTTTAGAGCTATTGGCTTGCATACTTTCTGATATATTGATATTAGGGTAACAGAAATAGGGACAGCACATATTAACAGTTGGCAGCACTGGTTGCTCCTTAGAATACGCATAGTCATATCTGTTATGGTACACATAGCACATACGAAATTTGGTTGAAATCCAAATGATAGTATGGAAGTTACATGTATTTAAAGTTGGACCTGTCAGCAGGCTTAGAATCATGTTGGTAGCACTGACGTATATAAGTTACTCCAAATTAATATAGAATGTCAGGGACTATACGTGTGCATAGTTTAAAGCTGTCGGCTTGCATACTTTCTGATATATTGGTATTTGGATAAAATAAATTAGGAGCATTTATTAACAGTTGGCAGCCCTGGTAGGTCTGAAGAATACGCTCAGTCATATCTGGTTATGTACACATACAACATACGAAATTTGGTTGAATTCCAATTGATAGTATAGAAGTTATATGCATTTAAAAATTGGACCTATCAGGAGGCTTATAATCATTTTGGCAACACTGCCATGTTTAGCCTCCTGGAAATGAAACTGAAATATTATGATCTGTACGTGTGCCAATTTTGAAATAGCTCCCATTCATACTTTCCAAGATATCCAACATGGAGCTCAAATTTCAATTGCGACTTTTTAGCAGTTGGTAGCACTGACATCATTTTCAAATATGGCCATGAGATATTCAGGTATAGATCTTTACTCCTACCAAATTTTGTTTCGATTGCTGCAGCCGTTTAGGAGTTGATAGGGGGGGACACACACACAGCCAGACAGACAGACAGAAGGACAGACAGACAGACAGACAGACAGACAGACAGACACACATTTGCCCGATCTCATAAGTCTACTTTTTCCTCATTTTTGCAAAATGTGAAAAGTAGGCTAAAAATAATACTCCTGTCTCTTCTCACTTGTCAAGCTATAAATTGTTTATCGTTGAAATATCATGTCCACAAATCACTTGATGTTACACAAATAGGATAAAATAACACACATGTCATTTATAGTGTCAGATAGAATTCAATCCTGACCGGGCTAAACTAGCTTTGAATTCCTAGCCAAAGATTTGAATAATCTTCTATCAAAAGGTATTTCTTCTAACATATTGAATGAACAAAGCTCTTAGCTTTACAGATACTAAGAAAGGTTTGTCAATGTCGTAATGTTTTCCACTCTACACAAAGAATGTTCATAGGGATAAAGACTTCGGTCTTATCAAACGACTAGTATCTCTTAGATCGTCGATAGTTTATGTACAATAATGATATTACAATATCATTAGATGTTTTTTCTTTTCTTGAAGTTATATGTTGTTACATTAAAGTGCTCAAATTCAATTTAATAAGAATTTAATTTGAAGCTATGACCCAATGTCAGAATACTTGGTTCAAATGAAATTATTTAAAATTCGAGAGTCGAAACTACTAGTCTCCTATGAGGCAATATGATTCCTCAAACAAAATTTTAATGTCAGTTCCACCACTGATCCGTAGAATAAAATTGAAAAATACATGAAATGCAATCATCTTCTAAATAATCTTGAAATATAAAAATCTCAACACACTTCTGAAGTGTAAAATACATAAAAGTACTGGAATACATGAAATATGAGAATATAGAAATATGGAATAAGATCGCTGAAAATATGGAATAAGATCGCTGGCCCAGAATGTTACTAATCAAGCTCTATATAACAATTGAGATACACTAATACCTTATTTGGACGAAACTTGAAGATCTATGTAAGTATTCCCACAATACTTGAGATGTTTCCTCAGTACAAGACACTGATATGGATCTGCATTCGAACCTCAGATCTGCGACCTCAGAGATAAGACACGTCTCTCTCTGGAATTCACCAACATTCGCCTGGGCTCGAAAGACATCCTTCTGGCAAATTCTTCTCTGTTGCTGGGCTACCCTAGCATCTTGACAAATCTCTTCTGTAAAGTCTCCATTCTCCGTCGTAAATATGGATCAGCTTCATCATTGAAATATAATTATGGAAATATTCATATAAATAGTGAATGAAATATTTCCATTGCTAATTGATGTTATATTAGTGTTCGTAGACTGACGAAAATGCACAAGATGGACCGTAAACTACGTCTGTATTCAAGAATACGTTGTCTAACGAAGCTCCATCGTTGTATCTTAACTCCTGTTATCGAATATGTCTCTGGCGCATGACTGTTTAGTTCATCATATCAACAATATTAATTATGCTGAATGATAATGTTTGAAGAATAATAATAATCATTCTATTAATGTTTATGTATTGCGCCAATACTAAAAGTTCTCCGGCACTGTTCACTTGAACTGCGTTCGTCAACTTCACGTTGCAATTTATAATGATATTCAGCTTTATTTCCAACACATTTGGAAATCTAACTTGACAGGCTGATATTGTCGAAACGGTGAATATTAACACGCTCGACTTTTCACAATATAAAGTAGGCGGCCTGTTCTTAATATATATTCGCTCATTTAACTTCAAATCTCAATTATATAAGAGATATAATTAATAAAATGTTCCTCGCAACTTCACGTAGAATGGAAGTGCGGTGATCTCAAACGCTCCACCTAGCTATCCTCGCGTCTCCACAAGTCGACAGTCGTCGCACTCGGACTAAGGCTTGGGATCTCCGTTAACCCAGTAAAAACACTTCCTCACTCTTCAAAGTCTGCTGGAATGAGAACCTCGATCCTTGGATCTCCCCCACCAAGTCGAATTTTTGGTGGCCATATCAATCTCCCACCATAATTTTAGCGCGTAGATTACCAATGCTTATTACTGCGTAGATTAACCGATCTGTGGTTTTTCAAGTATCAGACATAATTTCTCTTAATATTTTCTTCATTACCAAATAAGAAAATTTTCTTCTAAGGGCCTAAATGCATAATTTCATATTGTGTAATTACAGTTGATCCCGTCTTCAATAAGACCTCTCCTCATTGGCTCTGGGCTGGGATCCAATAGCATAATTTATAACAATATTTATAATATTAATTTCCAAACTCGCTGTTGCTATGCTAAATATAGCCTTCTAGAAGCGTCCATTGTGCAACATATCACGTGATCGGGCTCTCCCACAGTCTCGAGCTTGTAACACGACACTCTTGTGTCACACTTCCAGAAATTATATTTGCTAGTTAAATTTTATCATGGGGACGGAAAATACTCTCATTTTGTCCCTAAATAATTCAATTTACGGGGACATTCCTCCGTCATCTCAAGTTAAAAACAGTTGCAAATTGTTTTAATCATACTAATTCAAGACTTTTTTTATGCCACTTGAACTCGTATATTGAATTATTTTAGCCTAATTTCTTATGATACTTTTTCAAATTTTTTGCGTTGAATTTTCCTAAAATAACGTTGTTTTCATCGTCAAATAACTCATAACAATTATTCCCATAAGCATTAGTTATGCGGAACGCTCTTTCTTCTTGGTTTTATTGCAGTTATCTTCATCTGACCCGTTCCTCTTCTTCTATTCTTCTTTCTTCAACGTCTTCTTCTTTTCTTGGTTCTGTGTAGCAGTATATCCTCTTCTCTCTTCTACTTCTTTTGGTCAACGTAAATGGTCCCTCCATATCGTCTATGAGAACCATTTCCATTACCTTCTCCTTTACTAGTGCCTGGTTTGGAATCAACACTCAAATCCTTTTTATCACCATTCCCATTTTCCTTGTCTCTTAAATCTTTAAGATATTCTTGTCCTTCCTTATGACGTTCATCATACTTCTCCTTCGTCATGATTTCATCTTGGGAGTTTCTGTTACGGTTATCGTTCTGGTTACTCCTATTGTTATTCCTGTTATAACCATTATTATTGTATCGGTAGTTATTATTGTTGTGATAATAACCACTTCTACGGTTGCCATTGCTATTCGTTATTACGTCCTTGCTGTTGCTGGTATGGACGACCTCCACGGAATCTCCTGTATCTGGGTTCTGGTCTACGATCCCGGAAATAATTATTCCTTACAGGACCAATATTTCCCTTTTCTGGTTCTTTCGGATCGTCTGTCTGTTGTGTTTGGTCAAGATATACTGTGTAAATGTCTTTGTACTCTTGCCTTTGGTTCTTCGCAACAACGTTTGGCATAGGGCTCCTGTGATCGAGTTTTCTGAGCAATTCGTCCATGCTTGCTAGATTGTTGATCCCTGACGAGATAATTAGACGTCTGACTTCAACAGGGAGCATCCTGGCTACCGCGTCTATCAACTGAGCTGTAGATAACGGGGGTTGAAGAAATCTGAGCCTGGCTAACTGACTCGTGAAGAAGTCTGCGTAGCAAGTAGGAAGAGTTCCTGAATATTTTCGTGAGTATACTCCTGCACGAAGGTAATTTTGTGCTTCAATAGACCAGAAACGCTTTACTAGTGCTTCTGCGAATTCATCAAAGTTCATGAAGGTATATCTGAAGGCCATGAACCATTCAAGGGGCCCATCTGATAAAAAGCGTTCTACGATCTTCATTTCCCTCTCTCTTGGAATATGCGCTTCGATAAAGTAATCTTTGAGATTTCTGATGTACTCTATCTGTGTGAAACTATCTAGTTTGCTGAACTTGCGCGGTTTGTCTTCAAAGTTCCTTATGACCGTTACGTTCCTCGGATATGAATCCTGAAGGTTTTGTCGAAAATCTCTATTGTAACTTTCGGGCTCTTTACTCCTCTCCTCTAAACCTTCCGTAAACCTGAATAATCTTTATTCGAGCCTGATTTCCCTTTCTTACACTTCTAGGCTATTTCTTCTAGTCTGATTCCTCGAATCTTCAAAATCTATCTTCTACCTTTCCTTTTCTTCTATCTCAGCGATAATCTTCTTCAGCTGTTGGCCTACTTCGGTCTTTAAATCTTCCTTATACGTCTCAAGCTTGGCAACATCTCCTAGATTAAGGTTTTGTAACTTCTTGGATACGTATTCTTCTAGTTCATTAGTTTTCTCCTCACTCATGGCACTAACGTTAGTGACAACCTTGTTTAATCGTTCCTCAATCGTTTTAGTTTTATTCTCTAACGATTCTTTCAAAGCATGCACATCCTGACTAGACTGAGTTCTATCCTCTACCAGCTTTTCAGTGAGCGTATCAATCCTTTTACCTAGATCTGTTCTTACTTCAATAACCTCTCTATTAATTTCTACCTGGGTACTGGCTAACTTCCTTTCTATGTTATCTTGGATTTGCTTAACATGTACTCCACTAGATTTGTTCCACTCGTCTTTCCGTACAACTACATTAGCTTTTAACATTGCAGCTATGTCCTCCTCAATATCTGCCTTAAGAATTTTATTATGGTCAATAACCTGTGTTCGTAAAGTTTCTACGTTACCTTTTAATTCGACCAGAGAAGCTGTAGTTTTTAACGCATCGTTAACAAAACGTGTCGTTAAAGCAGTTATGTTCTGTGTACACAATTCTCTAGACGCCTCTACCTCTTGTCTAATCTTATTAATGTCCACTTGGACTTTTGTTACATCTACAAATACCGTATTGACTTCTGTCTGTATTTTACCTGTGTCAGACTGTACATCAGTGACATCTGACTGCATATTATTTATGCCAACCTGAACATTAGTGACATCGGCTTGGACATTGGATACCTCTAACCTCACATTACCAATATCAGACTGTATTAAGTCTACCTTGGATTGGACATTAGATACATCTGACCTAACATAACTAACATCGGACTGTACATTAGACACATCCGCTTGTACTGAGTCTACTTTGGATCGGACAGTGGATACATCTGACCTAACATTACTAACATCACTTCGGACATCTCCGACATCTGTCCGTACACCACTTACATCGTCCTGTATCTGTTTTGAGCTGGCCTGTAATCGCGTGACATTTGCAACCATTTTAGGGGCACTAGTATGCAAACCCTCTAAAGAAGTCTGAACTTCCTGAATTTCAGTTTTGAAACTCTCCTAGACAGTTTCTGCAACTTTATCTGTAAGAGAATCAACAACTTTAACAATCACTGTGTTAAGGTCCTCCTTTCGTTCCCGCTTCAGTTGTTCAAGGTCCTCCTTAACTTCCTGAAATTTACCTTCCATATCTACCATATTCGCAGATAAATTCTCCTTTATCTTACCTTCAACAACATTCAAACTGCTCTGCAGTTGCTCCTTCAAATTCTGCTTCATACTGAACCCTTGCAAAGAAGCATATGAGACATATAACAAAATAACATGCAGGAAAAAGTGAATACCAGGATTAAAACATATGAATTTAATAACAGATCAACAAATTTACACTATTTACAACAAAAACAAAACAAGATCTCCCAAATGACACCCACTTGAATTTAATAAAAATGCCAAACCAGGCCTGATCTCAAGAGAGATCGTAAACGTCTGGACCAAATGTCCCAAAATACTGCAATGACATGTGCGTGTGCGGCTTTTCTACATGCGTTACGATGTGTACAAATAAATGCGAGATTCGTTACCATCTAGTAAACCTTCAGGGGACGAATCTGCATTGTCTTAGAGCTAGACAGACACGAGGAACCAACTAAACACTAATTAAACTAATCCGACACTTCCTACACTAAATAAGGCAAAAATAATTTCCGCATGAAATTGGAATCAAAGAATTGCCGAAGCAAACAACATTAACGCCTCAAATTAGGACTTTTCAAATCAACACAAGTAAATCAACACGTGACCAATCAAGAAAATACACATATGGCCGCTTGCCATTTTTACAAGAAAATACAAAATACACCCAGCGGTGCCACAACAGACAAATCTAACAATGAAATGAGTCATAGAAATCACTAGACTCTGAGCCAACATTTACATCAATAAAAACAAATGTTTCATTTCATACGATATGCGGTAATTCGTAACGGACATGGCGAACTCCCAATTAAAATTATGATCCAATGACCATTAAAAGAACAGGTTTGCTACAGATGGCTTACAGGGGTCAGTCGGTCAGCTGGACTGCCTAAACGATGAATCACCAGACATAGACGGGCGCAAGGTGGAATCTGCACATCTGTCAACCCACGTGTCAATTACCTCGACCTGCCGTAGCAATGGCTCGAGTCTCGAAGAAGCGTGCTCCCAAAGCACATAATATACGTGTGTGTGTCAAAATAAAATATCTTAGCATTTCCCAAGGAAATCCAAGAATCAGCACTGGACAAGGTACAGTAGCCTCGAAGAGCGCTCTGCCTTTCCATAAAAAAACAAGTAGTTCCGTGAAGAACTATTTTCATATATCCTACTTATGTTAATTGCCATTATCAACATACAAAATGTCAGTTTGATTGCTGTAATAGATTCGTAGATATTGAGAACCGACTAAATATTTCGGATGGTCGCCATGTTGGACTTTATTTATGTAGGTCCTAGATGTATGTACTGTTATATGAAGATTATTGTGTACTTGTAGCATTCGAACTTCAATCGCATGACTAGGACACAAGAAGTAAAAACTAGATTTTAAAATTTCGCACAGCTGTCATCTTGTGGTTATGGAAACAATTGAAATAAATTAGATGCCAGTGGATTAACATTCATATAAGGATTTACTGTTCCAAGTTTCACTGCACTCGGATGGTTAACTTGCGAGAAACGTCCATGTGAATATTTATACTTCGCGTCGCCGCCATGTTGGATTTGTGATCACCGGGTTATTGAAAGTCCTATAGGTAAACTTATGTTCATTGCTCCTATGAACATAAAAATATTCAGTTTGATTGCTGTAATAGATTCTCAGATATTCATAGCCGTCAAAATATTTCGGAAAGTCGCCATGTTGGAGTGTTAAATGTATAGGCCATAGAGTCATGTATCATTAAAGGAAAATAATTGCGTAGGTTCATTATTCAAACTTCCACTTCGATCGCTAAATTACGACACAAGAAATAAAAACTTAATTTTGAAATTCGCACTGCCGCCATCTTGAGGTTATGTAAACAATTGAAATAAGTTAGATACCAGTGTATTACAATGTGTATAAACATTTCCTGTACCAAGTTTCAATGCGTTAGGAACATTGAATTGCGAGAAAGGTCTATTTAAAATTTTCAACTTCACTTGGCTGCCATATTAATTTTGTAGTTAACAGGTTTTTGAAGGTCTTATAGATGAACTTTCAGCAGTGCCCTTTATCTCCGTACAAAATTAAAGGGTGATACCGCTAATAGTATCAGAGATATAGAATGCCGGTGAAATATTTCGCACAGCCGCCATCTTGTGGTTATGTAAACAATTGAACGAAGTTAGATGTCGGTGCATTACAAAAAGTATATGCATATACTGTACCAAGTTTTATTGCGTTTGGTTGGATAATCGCGAGGAACGTCTATTTAAATGTCGCAAATTCGCTTAGCCGCCATGTTGGTTTTGAAGTTACCAGTTTTTCAAGAGTCACATAGGTGAACTTCTAGTAGTTCCCTTTATCACCGTAAAAAATTCTAGGGTGATATCGGTAACAGTTTCGGAGATATTGAATGCTGGTGAAATATTTCGCACAGCCGCCATGTTGGATTGGTGAGACGTAACAAAATTTGAAGGCCACGGTCGGGGTCGCCCGGAATAGTGCTATGAATTTACCGAGGTTCGTTGAAATCGCTCCAGCCGTTTAGAATTTATTAGGGACACACACACATACCTCACACACACACACACACACACACGCACACACACACGGACAAAAGGTGATCTCATAAGCCTACTTTTTCAAAATTGAAAATAGGCTAAAAATACATCCACAATATTTGAGGGCGGTAGGCACATTCTACCCCTCATCACGAAGAATCAATGCACACACCTTTACACAATACACACACCAGAATCACACGTATGGGTTTGGCAGAAACCTGAAATAAAGGACATAAAATATTTTCCACCGACTTACGCTCCCAATCTAGTCCGTGACTAAAGAACCTGAAAAGGACTCTCAAATAAACTCAAAAAATATAGAACTAAGGTGTTCTACAGTGACATCTTAACTTGTTGAGCTCGGCAACCCTAGTATGAATAAAAACTTTTTCGTAAAACATCAAACAACTTTTACCCCCTTTTCCTACTAAAATGAATTTGAATAAAAGCACCATTTATCGACCATGACGAATCTCGCATTCGCATGGGTAAAATCAAAATACACGCGCTGTGCATACTAATAATGACTCATAGGAAAAAGATACACTCAAACAAACATTTGGCCACGTGCCAACGTACATTTAAATATGACAGTGTCGGCGCACAAAAAAATCTAAATACACAAGAAAAACAATGAATAAAATTATTTACAACGTTCCCGCGTCTAAGCTACATATTGAATAAATCAATGGTTTGTACATCACCGTGCAGCTTGTAGAAAATCAACCTCCATCCCAAGGCATTTCCCCACGGGAAATCTACTCGTTCATCGTCGACGTTCTGGTAGAGGCGTAGCACTTCATTCCACCAATCGACCTTCCTGTAGACATCTTGGCGTGGCTTCTTGGAAAGAAATGTTCAAAGTTATTATTTGACCTAGCTAGAATCGCTATGAGCTACTGACTTGCACTCAAAAATAATGTCCTGGGCGATTACTCAACGTCGAACTGACCCTATCTAAGCATTTGCTTACTCCACACGCACATATACATCACACAAAATAAAACACAAAATTTACAGAAAATATTACAATCTTCGCCCACCACGCAACTGGCTTTTAACAAGTCTCAAATTACGTCTACCGCGTAGCACTTATCTCAACTAGAGATCTCCGTCCGCTAATCATGAACTCTGCTCCCATGAGCGCAATAAAAATTGTTCGTTCAAACAGACGTGAAGTATGCTCACTAGAGCCTGATAAAATCGTGTCCCAAACTGGCGTGAACGATGCTCTTCGGAGCCCGATAAAGTTGTGTCTCAAACTACTCATCACCGATCAATTTATTAGAAACTGACAGAAAGGAGTGGAGTGGGGGCAATCTGTGAAAATAATCTGTAATTTTCAACTCACAGACTTGGGACTAGTATCAATCTTCTTCTTTTCATCCAAACGTCTCAATGGACTCATGCGGAATCCTATCGCCTCGGTGGTTCTTCATACACGTGTTTTAGCGCCTTTTTTTAAGGTACGCAAATCACCGCGTGGTTTAGGCGTCCTCTCTCCTGATTCGCTGATTCAATCGTGTATCGGTTGAAACTTCACCTCTGGCACGCCCATAATGACGCCGACTTGGCTGCGCGTTCACCCTGAATTTGTCCTTGAACTCGGCTTAACCGGTTATCGTCAGGAATAGCTACCACGCTACTTCTGTTGCAATCGTTGCGACACACTACCTGTCTTCCCTTTCTCAAATTCCAACATGCTCTGCCTGGATATCAGTAATAATAATAATAAAAATCATGAAGACTTATTGATCGGCAAATCAATAAGGGTTCATTTATCCTCAGCAAGGTTTTGAAATTCGAAGCAAGTGATTGATTTGGATTTTAAAAACAATATCCACAGTAGTATGGATAACATCACTTAAGTACCTCACTCGTCTGCCTGAGTGTACATTCCACTGTCCCAATTAGTGTGCGCGCTTCTCGCTGCAATGTGCCCCTCTCAGATGTCTTTCACACGTCTCGCTAGACCTTCCCCCTCTTACTCACACAATTACAACTTCGGCCAGACCTGCCATCTTGTTTACAAACAAAGCTCGCTCTCCCAAGTATCATGTAGCCACGTACATTTGAGTGTGGGTTCTCAAATTAATTTTTGCAATTGATTCTGCATTCCTTGTCCTGATTATTCATCAAATGGTTCCCTTCTTCTTCTTCCGCTATCGTCCTCTTCTTCTGCTACCGTCTTCTTTACCATATTTCCAGACCCATGCCTGAAACTTCGTCCCGCGAATTTCTTCTGCTATTTTTCCGCGTCTCCTCCTGTCTTGTCACCTTTTCTGCATCCTCGTTACTCTGATTGTCGGGATTTCTTCTGTTTTTCATGGCTCGTCCCCACTTCTCTTTCTCTGTTTCCTCTTCTGCATTTAATTCGTCCAAATATTTTTGCGACTCAGCGTAACGCTCGTTCCATTCATCACGGTAATCTCTCAGGTTTTCTTGCCGATAATTCCTCTGATTATTCCATCTACCGTCCCCGTTCCTTTGATATGGTCTACCCTGTCTTTGGTTGCCTCTCCAGTTAGTATATTCTCGCTGGTACGTCCTCTGATTGTGATTGTTGTTCTGATTGTTGTAATTATCACGGCGATTTTGGAAGTTCCTATTGTTATTACTATTGTATTGGTTTCGACCGTCGAATTCCTGCCGTCTGGGCGTAAATTGTGTGCTAGTGGACTGTGTCTTCGTCTGATTGTTCTGACTTTGACCGTTTTGAAGCCCCTGGACTTTTTCTGCAGTGTTCACGCAATCCATATTCCGTCTCCCGGTCTGCGGACTAACCATACTCGTTTCGTCCAAGTGGCGGAGTATCTCCTCGGCCTGAACTGCGGTTTTGATATTTCCTGCCACTAAAAATTGCTGTATGTTCATAGGAAGCTGCTTGCCGATAGTTAATACCATGTTTTCTTCAGAAGGCGGCTCGTCAAAATCCTGGAATTTCACTAGCTGCTGACTAAAAAACTCAGAAAACCTTGTAGGGTGTGTGCTATGGTATTTTCTGGTATATAAGTCCATCCTCAACCCCTGCTGCAGTGAAGGACTCCTGAACTTCCTCAGAAATGCTTCTTTAAACTGGGCCATGTCATTAAACGTATACTTGAAGCTTTGAAACCAGATTAAACTTGGGCCTTCTAAAAATTTCTCCACTAGACGAAGCTGATTTGTGGGACTGACGTGTTGGTCATTAAAATAATCATCCCGCTGGCGCAAAACTGCTTTTGGGGTAGATCCTGAATTTTCCCTGAATTTGTCTGGTTTAAAATCATTTCTCCTAATTACTTGTATGACTTGGGCAGGTGCCACACCAGGTTGTGGAGTTGACGTCTGTAATTTTGGAATGTGTTGCAAGTTATCTTTGGACTCTGACCTCGGCTCGTATCCTCAGCTAGCTTCGACCCCTCCTGACTTCCAATACTTCCGTGTTTCCCTACTGCATTTTCTGAAGAGAATAAAGTGGCATTCTCTAAAGATCTTATCTCATTGTTAACGATGAGGTCTGCGTGTTCTTGGAGCTTGGACTTGATACTTTACTCCAGAGCCTGTATTCTAGAGTTATTCTCGCCTAGCCTCTTTAATATAGTCAGCCTATCTCCTTTAGTCTCGATCACCTGCTGTACCCAATCTTTTCGGACTTTTTCTTCGTTGTTTTCCTGATTCTTCTCAAGCTGATCCCCTATTTGATCTTGTATCATCTGCTGAGTTTTAATTAATTGTTCTCCTATCTCTTTCTGATTTTTAATTAACTGTTCTCCCATTTCTTTCTGATTCTTAATTAACTGTTCTTCCATTTCTTTCTGATTCTTAATTAACTGTTCTTCCATTTCTTCTCGTATTTGCTCTTGATTTTTACTTAACTGGTCTTCCAGGTATTCGCGCAAGTGCATCCGTTCTTTCTCCGTTTGTATCTCCAGTTTGTCAAGTTCCTTTATCAACCCTAACACATTGTTGCCGACTGAATTCATCTGTTCTTGTATGTTAATATTCTTCGCCTCTATTCTGTTGAATTGCCCTTGTAATTCGTCCTGCGTGCTTTTGATCCCTGCCGTATTGTTCACACATGCTGTCTCGATTTGTTTCAGTTTGGCGGCTACCATTCCATCTAACAGTACTAGTTTGTCGTCGAATTTAGATTCTAGTTTCTTAATTTCTCCTAACTGCCTCGAATTATTCTCTGCCACCTCCCCCGCCAGTTTCTCTAGTTTTGCTTTAGTACTCTGATTTATTTCAAGGGTTATCCTCTCTAACTGAACATTTTTTAAGTTGCCTGCTCCGATAACTTATGGTTTAGCTCAACTAACTCTTTATTATTATCATTCTGTTCACGTAACTCGTGTAATTGTTTATCGTTATCCAATTTCTGGATGTGCAATTGGACCGTAATGTTACTGTTCACGTCCTGTAATTGTTTATCACTGTGTTCACGCAGCTCGTGTAATTGTTTATCGCTATCCGATTTCTGGATTTGCAGTTGCGCCGTAATGTTACTGTTCATGTCCTGAAATTGTTTATCACTCTGTTCACTCATGATTTTTAACTGTTCCTCCGTCTTTGCAGACATTTGCACGGACATCTGCTCCAACAACACTTTCATCTCGTCGATGCTAGCCATCGCAAAACACAAAAATATATTCTGAGAAAATAGGGTCATGCAATGGGATTTTAGTCGTACCACATGTCTTGATATTTAAATATTACATTGATTCTAATTTAAATAAATTTTCAGTAATCAAAATCTTACTGAATAATGACTCTTATTTCCAAACAACAAAATTACTCCCTTGCGATCTGCTTTTAAATTCCTAACTAACAGAATTTACGAAAGACACTTTAATTAACCGAAGTTAATTATATGTAAAGTAAGGCAACACCTTCCTGCTTTTGACTGAGTTCACTAAATATGCAAATTTTCTAATTTTAAGCCGGGCGCCAGAACAAGTTATCAACAAACACAATATCAATTTCTAACCTTGTTCAACATTTCTAACTTTAAGAACTCAGTGATTTTACTGATACACATGGCGGTACAACTTCGCCTCAATTTACTGAATACTTTTGTCCTGCTGACCAGGCATCATTTCTCAGCGAAATAAGTATGAGGTCTACAAAGCAACAGCAACAACAATACCCACTTGGGCAGCCATTTTTGATATATGAACCCTTGCAAAGAAGCATATGAGACTCAATGTCGGGGGGTGTAACAGTCCATTTCGTAAAGTTGTTGTTACGCGCTTCTTATAACATGCAGGGTAACATATAACAAAATAACATGCAGGAAAAAGTGAATACCAGGATTAAAACTTATGAATTTAATAACAGATCAACAAATTTACATTATTTACAACAAAAACAAAACAAGGTCTCCCAAATGACACCCACTTGAATTTAATAAAAATGCCAAACTAGGCCTGATCTCAGGAGAGATCGTAAACGTCTGGACCAAATGTCCCAAAATACTGCAATGACATGTGCGTGTGCGGCTTTTCTACATGCGTTACGATGTGTACAAATTAATGCGAGATTCGTTACCATCCAGTAAACCTTCAGGGGACGAATCTGCATTGTCTTAGAGCTAGACAGACACGAGGAACCAACTAATCACTAATTAAACTAATCCGACACTTCCTACACTAAATAAGGCAAAAATAATTTCCGCATGAAATTGGAATCAAAGAATTGCCGAAGCAAACAACATTAACGCCTCAAATTAGGACTTTTCAAATCAACACAAGTAAATCAACACGTGACCAATCAAGAAAATACACATATGGCCGCTTGCCATTTTTACAAGAAAATACAAAATACACCCAACGGTGTCACAACAGACAAATCTAACAATGAAATGAGTCATAGAAATCACTATACAAACACACATTTTGGCCACGTGCCAACGTACATTTAAATATAACAGTGTCGGCGCACAAAAAAACTAAATACACAAGAAAAACAGTAGTAGAGGAAATGTATGTTTTGAATATTGCGTAATCGCGAGGACATATTGCATCATCATGCGAGCGATCACGTGATATGTCTGCAGTGTTCGCGACAAAAAAAGTTTGTTTGGCATAAATGAATGGCCTTGACCTGCTCTAGCCCCACACCAAATTTCAACTCTCTAGGACAAAATAAATAGAATTTTGAAAATAGGCTATATTTTCCAAATTTAGGAAATCTATAAAAAAGTTTGTTTGACATAAATGAAAGCTCTCTATTTCCTCTACCAGTAAACCAACTCTCAGGTGTATAGGACAAAATTGAAAAGAAAATGTTCAAATAGCGTCTTTGTTAGCGGAAATGTTTTAGGTGTACTAACATTTGAATGAGACTGTCTGGGCGCGCCCATGGAGAGCCAGTTGGTTATTCACATGCGTTTGCTAATTGGTCTGCATGTGTTAGCACTAAGAAGAGATTGACCCTTGACCGCTTGAATCGGATAACCTTTCGCCCCCGCGGCTGTTATCGTTCTTTGGCTGCTGAACGTGGGAGGTCCTGCTTGCTGCTCCATATAGGATGTGCAGCTCATTTTTTGCGGGCTTGCATGCTCTGCGGTCTCTTTCTGCATAGACTGTTTTATAAGACAAATATATATCATTGACGGCATGAAATGAATATTGGCTTGTTTGTTTTAAATTCTTAACCATCAATATTGAACTCGGATATTATTTTAATAAGAGAACAAGTTTGGATGTCCGTTCACAGAGCCTTATTCATGTGATATGTTTAATGATCTTTTTGTTTCTTTAACATCATAGTATATAAGAGCAAGATTATTATGATGCAGTACTTACTATTCAACATGTCTCTCTGCTACACTTTTATTGCGAAGATGCAACATCTGAGAGAAGTTAAGACGCTAGCGGAGAAAGCCAGGATGTTGGGGTGTAATTTTATGGTTTCCTCCTCCAAAATGGAGGAGGAAATTATTGTCAGATCTCTCACTGCGCTAGAGAGGGATCTCTTCGACATGGAGATTCATGAAATCCTAAGAGATGAACGCTATCGCACAGAATTTGTGCTTAACGGGTTAACGTTAACCATTCTGGATGTCATCCTATCCAGAGTGGAAGCATTTAGGGCTACTCCCTCTCCCAATGGAGTATACCAAGATTTTGTGCAAAGAGAAGAAAGAGAAGAAGGTGGAGAGCATGTGGAAGAGGAAGGAGAAGAAGAAGAAGACGAAGTGCAAATAATACTTGACTAAAATGGACAGTGAACGGTGAAATGTATATATTTTTTTAAATATATTTATTTTAATCATTGTGGTTTTACATTAATTATATAATACGAAATAGTGAAAACAAAATGGTATGATCTTCGTTCTTAAAGTGGTAAGTAGTTCTTTTTTTTCGCCAAGATGCTGAGAATTGAAGATGCTGTCTGCAGAGTTGAATATCCTGGTTATCTTGTGTGGAAGGTAAGTACAATCATTCTTTTCTTTCTTGAGTGTGTTGGTTTTCGTGAGCTGAAAATATATAGAGACACATTAATAATAATAATATTAATAATAATAATAATATTTTTTGCGATGAATTAAAAAAAACTTACATTGTTTAATTAGAATATGTTTTTGTTCGAAATCCAAGAGTTGTGAGTTGAATCGAATCCTAGCCAAGATACGAAGGCTTGGGTTCCTTTTCTACGTAGTACTTTGTCAACTAAGTAAATATTAGGATGTTTGGTTCGTTGTAACTCTGCTTCATAAAACGCCCCAAATATCTGCAAATTTTTATTATCTTTTAAAAGATATGTTCGTGGATTAGTATTTTGAACTTTATAAATTGTAAATAATTCCGTAGTCCAATTAGCTTCGTATGCTTTTGTGAAGTGTTTCTTGATTTTTGATATTCTTACAATGTCACCGATTTTATATTTTGGTTTTCTTAAAGTTTCATTATATTGTGTTGGCAAGCGGGGTGGATTGTTTCTTTTTACATCAATAGGTTTCATGCCAATGCTGCGATGTATTTTGTGATTATACTTTACTAATAACTCGGGCAAAATATGTACCCATCGGTATGAACCACGTGTTGTGAACTCTTTCCACATCGATTCCTTAAGAGTTCGATTAAATCTTTCTACTACACTCGCTTTTATGGAGCTCCCAGTGGAATAATGCTTTAGATTTTGTTTCTGAGACCATGTTTTGAATTCACGGTTGTAAAATTCCGTTCCTCGATCAGTGTGAAAATAATTGGGCAATCTTTTACTTTGAGAATAAACAAATTTTAAACTTTTTACAATCTCACTTCCTTTTTTGGTTTTAAGAGGAATTGCCCATGCATATTTTGAGTAAACGTCAATAATGGTTAATAAATATTTAAATCCATTATTCCATTTTGCAAGTTTTGACATGTCCTCAAGATCAGCTTCATGGAGGTCATCGATTCCTTTGCTAATAACATGTCGTCTTTTAAACTTTTTTCTAAGAGGTGCATGAAGTTCTTTTGCAATTTCTCGTCTGATTTCGTTCATAGTTAATTTCTAAACAAAGATTTATAACATACTGTGCATTGTTTTACAAATGTATGAATTTTTATTCAATATATCCTGCATTTCTTAGTTCTTCTTCAATTGCAAAGATTTCGCTGTCAAGTCCTGTGTGACCTGCAGCTTTCGATGCAATTAATTTTTTAAGTCTTGATACTAATTTATTTGGTTCATTCCAATGGACAAATTCAATATTGTTTCCTCCTTCGAATTTCCAAATGGCTTGTGGTGTGATGTGTTTATTTTGGCCATATCCAGTATGCATCGTGGTATTTGCTTCTTCATTCTCATCTGTTGTTTTTATAATTCTATCTATGTCTTCAGTAAGAAGGGTTTCGATTATATTTTTATACTTATGAGATTGTGTTCCTCTCGGAGCTGCATTGCTTGCATAATTTCTTTTGTGCACGTTTGAAACATTTAATAATTTCAAATAAGAACTTTAATCACTCCTATCGATTAGAGAGTGATCTGGTACTTTCCTTTGAATCAATTCGAGTAGACCTTCTGTTATAGGAAATTTTTCACCACCAACTTTTATCCACTTTTTATCAAAGAAAACTCGTTCACGTCCCAAGTATTGTTTATCATTTCTTATCGTTATACCAAATGTTCTATCCACGTTTTGTTTAATGAACGGATCAAAGTAGCGGTTAAGTAGTGTAATTATTTTGATGCTATCTCCATCTTCGTCGTCTGAAGTAGCAGTTGATTCAGAATCATCATATTTTTTTTTCTTTTTTGATTTTATTTTTTCTTAGTTGACGTTGTATTAGCAATAGCTACAAGCTGATTTAATGAATTTGTTACTGGTTTAAACTTAGTCTCTATATCTAATTCTTGAAGTCTAACATCATTTTGAAGTGAAAGATACTTGTCCTTAACATCTTTTTTAAGCGAGAAAGTTTATCCTTTACTCGACTTTCAGCTTTAATCTTCAAGCTCTTCTCCATGACTAAACTAAAATTGTAGTTGTTTTATTTATTTATAGTATATTCAAAATCAATTTGAAGAGGAAGATCATTGGTTTTATGTTTCTCGGGGTCTCTAAGTCGAAACTGTATTTCATCTTGTTCTTCAACTACAATGTCACTGCCATCCAGTTCAATCTCTTGACGTATATTTAAAATTGCATACACAATTGGAGATCTTGGTGAAACAAAAATTGGTTTTAATATACCTTTATAGGGAAGTTGGTATTGTATATTATGATTATGAAGCGTGTATACCGGTGAATGGATTGATGGTGTGTTGGAGAATTTCAGAATAAATTTCGATAAGTTCTTTTTCTTTACTTCATCTTGTAATATACCATATTCTTCTTTTGATGCGGTAAAACTTTCGAGTGGTTCTTTGTTAACCAATTGCTCAATATTTTCTAGTTCAGTTTTTAACTTGTTATATTCCTCTTTGGATGCAGCAGCGTAACTTTCAAATTCTTCTTTTTTAACAATATTTAGATTGTTAGCAACACCCTCAATACGAGTTTGTAAATTGCTTAAAATTTCTTTTAGTTGATTAACTTCAGTTCGTGAAGCAGCAAAGTGTTCTACAAACCGCTTATTTGTCACATCTTGGTCGTTAACAGGAAACTCAACATTTGTTTGTTTTTGATGTTGTAGATTGTTTATAGTCTGTTTCGTTTTTTCAAATTCATCTCGTGAAGCGGCATATTGTTCAACAAACGTCTTATTTGCAACATCGTTATCGTATATGGGATTGTTTACGTGAGTAATTCGTCTACTCATCATATTTAAAGTCCCACCATCGTCTACGTTTAAGAAGTTTTGTTTATTAAATTTAGTGATTAAGTCTTCTAGATCTTTTCGAGAAGCAGCAAAGTTTTCTAAATAATATTTGTTTATTGCATCTAATGAATCGATTGGTTGAGATATGTTTGTTATTCTTCTATTTAACATATCTACAGTTTCATCATCTTTGTTTATATTCAAAAGAGATTTTTAATTTCATCGAGTTCTTTTGTTACATGATTTTTAAGAAAAGAATACGATATCGCATCTTGATTTTGAATTGGATCTTTAACATTTCTTATTCTTTTGTTACCCAAGTCGAGACTATCATCATCAAACGGAAAGTGATCTTCTGAAAATTCACTCACTAAACCATGAATGAATTCTACTCGTTGTAACACTTCGGTTATTCGGTTTTCCAGATATTTTTTTATATTCGATATATGTTGCTGCATTGCAATAAGGTTTACTGCATCATTTGCAGATGATGGTAAAGCTAAGCCTGCGAGACGTTTGTTTTCAAAGTCAAGTTGTTGTTTCTCTATTTTACAAATTGAAAAAATTAAACATTTAAGGTCGTTAATGTTTTGTTGTATGTCTTCTTTAGACTCAATTTTATTTAGCTCATTCAGTAACTTCAATACATAACCTTTGTTGCAAGCATCTTCAACATGTATGGGCGTTCCAACATCTTTTAACCGTTTGCCGTTAATACTTAGATGCCCGTCGCTTGTTGTTGTTGTTACTTGATTTCCATATTGCAGTAGCTTATCATCAACATACGATTTATTTGCAATATCATGGCGTGAAGTTGGTGGTCTGATAGACACGTTATTGATTTTGTTAAACGATGCCATAGTTATGTTGTTAACCTCACAAAGTGTATAATGCGAATGAGCATTTATCTCTTTTGAACTATTATTTATAACTGAAAATAAACATCAAATCCATTGCGATATCGACCATTTTGTAAATCGCTATCTTTATCGATAACCAAAAATCCAAACTTAGAGTTTTGCCAACAATAAGAACAAATATCGAAGAACTGATCATAGCTCATATCTGTATTTACATGATCGTTATATACATGACGCAAGTTTGTTCCGTCTTGTTTAAAAAGAATTAAAAAATTAGCGTTATCTCTAATTAGATGTTTAGGTATACAAGAATATGTTTGACAAAGATAAAATACGTCAACTTCGTGATGACGACCTCTACTGAAATAATCATTCATGTGTTGTTGTTTATTGCTGGCTACATCATCAAAAACAAATATAGAGTTCTTTCTAGCCATTTCTGGAGGCATAACTTCGTCATTATCGGAAAAAAATCACTTTTTATTTCTTTTATAGAGTCCAAAAACTTTTTTAATTCAACATACTTACTTTGAGCAAGTGATTTAGAATAAATATAAACGTTTTCAAAACGAACTCCATTTTTGTGACATAATAAATTTAGCATTACGTTTGTTTTGCCGCAGTTCGATGGACCGCAAATGATACATCGAATAGTGTTCGGTAGTAAAACACTATGCTTTCTTTTTTCACTTTTACTCTGATTTTCACCATTAGTAAATGAAATTACTGGTAGAGTGTTTGACTGCTTAACAAACTTCAGCATGTCTACGTTTACGTCTGAGAATGCACACTGCACAAAAAATCACATCACATCAACATATATTGTTTCCACACGTATCATCATAACTTGTATTATATGGAATAATAGTAGGATTTTCAGGATTTAAATCAACGTTGCCAACGTAAAACCCTCTTAAATATGGACAATATGGTGCCCATTTTTTATGATCACTTAAAGGAATATCGTTTTCTCTCCAATATTCAATTTCAATCTTACAGAATATACATTTCACCTTATCACCATGACCGGTATAATAAAATCCTGCTGATGCTAAACAAAATTCGTTTGGAGAGGGAAGAGGCCAATTTTGAAAAGTTTTAAGTCTTTCATATTCAGATTTTAATTCTATGCTAGGAGAAATATTGTTTACGTAAGGGCAAGAAAAAGCCCATTTCTTATGCTCTTCAAACGGATCATCATCTTCTTCCCAATAACTAGGTTGCAGATTTCAGAAAGCACACCTGACCATATCCTTATATCCATAATAGTAAAATCCCGCAGCTGCTAACCATGCAGTGTTCGTAAAACTGTTTGAAGACCAGTTCTTAAATGTTTTTAGCCGATCTCTTTCAGATTTTAAATTCATTCCTTTTTGACCCAATATCATTTGCATTAACTGTTTCTTGGAATACTTTACACAATTAAAATACTTCATGATGATGCTTTACTTCACAAAAAAAAAGATGTTCCCCGCACGAAGCTAAATGTGAACTGATATGAATCAACAAAACACGCTGGCTAATATGCAAGATTTGCGTGTGTTGGGTTGGCCGAGCGGTCTATGGCGTTAGACTTAAGATCTAATTTTCAGAAATTGAAAGCGAGGGTTCGAATCCCTCACCTGACAAATATTATTTTATATACATGTGGAGTGAGGAGGTGGTTGATCATTAAAGAAACTTTAATATGAAGTGGTACAAAGACCTTTTCTTCTTTATTCATTTAGAATTACAATTCATACAATTTTATTTCTCTTGTATGAGTGTTGAAGTAATCTCATTCTTTTAGTTGTCCTGATGAGTGTGTGTTGAGATGATATTGTTCTTTTAGTTGTCCAGATGTTTATTTTCTGTAGACAAAAAGTATACACTGTGTTAAAAAAGCAAACAAAACAAAATATGTATAGGTGTCAAGAACACTAGTAGATTTAATGAATTACCTTTTATAGATAGCGGTTACAGTTATCCCATTTGCAGCGAAGATGAAACAGTTGAAATTTTCTTTTTAGATGATCTGGTAGATGTTCCCACTCCAGACGAATTCGTTGTGGCTCATATATAGTCAGTATGTTTATAGGAAAGTAGTTCCAATCAAACTTATTAAAACCTTGAAGTCCATTGTTTCGAAACTTGTTTATTATCGAACACACGATTTTCATGATGCCATCAGAAGAATTTAACCAATGTTGAACAGCATTGACATTAAATTTAGCACAACTATTGCTTCCCAATGCAAGAGATGGTAAATGGTTTGGACAATCTGTAGGTAATCGTTGGCTATGCTTCAACATTAGATCTGACATTCCATCAATCGTATTAAGATCGATTAATGACCCAGGGGAAAGTGTTTTTAGTGCAAACAAAGAAAATTCTTGTGGCAAATTATACACAACTAAATATTCATATTTATTTTTAATAGAGTCAAAAAAAGAAGAAAGAGTTTTTTCACAATACGCTGCGACCCATGTTAACACAGGACTGAATGAAGGTATATTGCTGTTATTTAACATACAGTAAGCAAGTTCCAAACTGCCGTTTGGTAGCTTGCGAATGTCTGCAACTATTGGCTGCTTCTTATTCCACATGTCAGCATCAGTAGAAGGAGAGTTTGTTGTTGTCAATTCCATGATTGCAACTAAAGTGAGAATACTTCTTTACTTGATTGCTTATAACTTAGCAAATATTGGTTTAGATAATTACTTCATTAGTTAATGGTCTGTAAGATATTTGACGATCATGAATAAGAACACAATAAAGAGTTGTATCTTCAGGTATATTCTCACTTGTCTCGATTTCAATTCGCACGTCAACTGAAGATGTCTTCACTGCCTCCACTTGCTCAAGGCAATTAATTACAATAATCGGACAATGAGACTTAAATTCATCTCGCGAAACTAGAGTCTCTGAACGAAAATCATCGATCTGATAATATACATTACGAAATTTAACAAACATGTCATACAATTCGCTGTAGTCATTTATAGCAATTTCAGAAGTTGGCATTTCATAGGGATAAAAAATTGAATTAAAAAAAACTCTTATAGATTTAATGTTACAATGGTCAAAATAGGAAGAGCACGTATTTAGTACATTTCTTTTAGTTTGAAAACCTAATAAAAATTGACGTGGTTTTTGCGTTTCAGAAGTTGTCATTACAGTCCAACTATATTTAGTTGTTCTAGGAAGAAATGGCAAGACATGAACATCCCATGATCGAAAACCAACCTGAATGGGAATATTTTTCTGCATTAGTTTTAATCTTTTAATTTGTTCTTCGTCCGATAATAATAAAACTGGAATTTTTAGATAAACTTTAAATAACTTGACCTTAGAAAGATCATTTTCGGTTGCAGATTGCAACGCACGTGCGTCACTCGACGATCTGAGAAGTATTAGCTCATGCTTGCAGTTTAAAATCGGTTTTCTATAATCCTCTGCTAAACCTAACAGGTTGCTTAAAGGAAGTATTACATGGAAACGTTTTGTGATACTATCAACAATATTTGCTTCACTTGCTGGTGTTGTTAAAGAGGGAAAATAACCAGCATTTTGTAAAGCTGTATATTCGTTTTTTGAATATGATGCAAACGTTTTTATGGAACTTGTTATACCTAGATGGCGTGTACGATCAATTTCTTTACCATTTAACGTAACGCGAATTTCGCTAAAAAGATTAGCCCCAAAATTTTGGTCAGGATGTGCTGTAGTAGAAGCAGCAGGATTTATGTTACAAGTAATAATTTGTCCTTCTAAGTGAAGAAGACCTTCTGATAATAAAACTATGTTTTCTTCATTTTGAATTGGTATACGAATTTCATCATTATTTTCAAATTTATTAGCTGAATAAGGTTGGTAAACTCTTTTTTCTCGTCGCACAACTCTGTTGTCAACCTCTCTCTTATCGGTTATGTTAAACATGTTAAACATGTTAACTGCTTCAAATATAGATAGAAACTAAATAAGATTAACAATTGCATATATATATTTATATTGAAATTAAAGTACACGATAGCCTAAAGATTGTAAGAAATGTTTGTTGTTACTCGATAACTGTTTCTTAGATTTTAAGGTGTGATGGCATTGTTTTTTTTTGTTTTTTTTTTAGAAATTTTAGCTGATTGATTTATATTTCTTTTTCGAATCAGAGTTGACTTCTTTTTTTTTTCAAACTTTGAGTATTATATATTATAACCATATTTGTGAATGTTTTCTAGTAAGCTTACTCAACTAGAATGAAAATATAACAGTATTTCATTACTTTATATAGCAAGATAACGTGCTGGACGAATAATTAATTCTACAGTTAAATCTTCATCTTGCAAATCAATGAGCTGTTGAAGATGATCTTCAAGTTGCACAGATACATGTTGAATAACCTTGCTGTTCATAGGCAAAAAAATAATTGTTGTTGGTTGTACAACAATCGGATAACCAGCAGGAACATGAGCTTTAAAATTATATAAAGAGTGTGTTGGTTTATGGTTCAAATAAGAACTCGTACCAAGCACGATGTTGCAACATACTCGAATACTATTAACAGTGTTAATTTTAATCATATATTCAGAATGATGAGTTGTGTTTGCTTCGAACTTTTTATGAGAAAATCCTAACAAATCTGCAATAGAATCTGCAACACCAAAATCTATAGCAAAGTTTTTCGAATATAGTTTACAATTAGAGAACACTTTATCATAATAAATATAAATATATGAAGGAAATTTGTCTTTTTCACCTAATAAAACTGATAATAAATGTGCTAGTAATAATTCATTAATCTTTGCACTTAATTTTTGAAACGTATAGCTAGCATCAGGTATTATTAAAATTGTTGTATCCACATTGTTCATCTTTATGGCTAAAACGTTATTATTTTCGTTAATTTTTACTTCACTTTCGATTCTATTTCGATCAATCTCAATTTCTTTTTTATTCTCTTTAGGGTAAACTTTCTTTTCAATACCTAAAGCCTCTGCTACACTGTTGGGTACACTGAAATCAATATTAAACGGAGAAGACAAAACAAGACGGTTGCGTCCTTTTCCATTTATATCCTCTTCCAAATAAAGATTTGTTTTTTGTATATGATTTGTTATAAGTTTCGACAATGAGTGATAACTAAGTAAATCATCAAATGTTGAGGCTAGATCTTCAAATTCATAAATACCTGGTGGTACCACTAAATCAATTGATAACAAAAAATTAGTAAAATGAATGCGAAATTTATTATTTCGGTTGGTAACATTTCGAATAGAATTAGATGTATACAATCCTGCAAGTCCTATTTCAAAAAACTCTGCTCCTACAAGATGAAGCGGATTCTCCAATGTAACATCAATCTTTGAGCCTTTACCTTCAAGAGTTATCCGTCTTTCGAAAGCCATCTTTGAAATGTTTAAAGACAGTCTGTGTTTCCCTTATTTATACAATACAAGAAGGCTAAACATAAATGTCCACAAATCGAAGAAGTAATCGATTGATATGAATGAAAATTATATTGTAGATAACAATTTTTTAGATATGTTAAAATTTCTAATGGTGGTCTTAAATTACCGATACTATCAAAATAATGCACGTATTTACCTTGTTTACTGAAAGCCACCCAATGTGAACCAGATTTAACCATCGGTTCAAGGTTAACAATACAGTTTTCATTTTTTCGAGGATGTCTTGGTAACGTATCTCGCATAAAGACTCCTCTAAAATTTGGAATCTTTAATTGATGTGCGTATTTAGCTAAATCGAAATTACTTAATGCTTTATTTGGTATTTGGTTAATTATCTTTTGTATGCAGGAGGATTTAAATAAATGCCTTGACCTGATTTTCCTCGCATTGCTTCTATCATTCGATTGTGTCTTTTCATTTCTTTTAATTCTTCTTGTGCAGCTTTCGCTTTGTTTATAGCAGACGCTACCCCGGCTGCTCCGCCTACTAGATCCCCCAAGCCCGACAAGGCTGCAAATATCGGAAGTAGGGGTAAAATACCACCTTGCTTTTTCGATGCTCTCTTTTTTTAATCTTTTCTTGTTTTTTTTTATATTTAATTTTCGTTTACCTCCACCAAGCTTAGACTTAGCTTTCATTATGCCACTGACTGTTAGTGCAGCCTCTCTCTCTCCTAATGATGCGTCACGAGATTTTACACGAGACCAAGCTTTTGAAGCTAAAATTTCATCAGCCTCTCTTCTTTTGTTTGAATCCTTATGATTTGCGTAAGCAATGTCGTGCTCTTTGCACGCTTTATCTAATATATTTATTCCTGGATCACCACGGCTCAATCGCTTTTCTAATTTTGTTCCTGGTCCACAATATTCATATCCTGGAATGTGTAATTCCACAGGTAAATTATCAATAGTTTTATTAAGTACACGACTAATGAATGATCCACTTCCTGATCGTTTATATTGAGTGGCAGAGTTGTTCCTCTTACAACGCACCATTACTAAATGATAAGTAATATAATGTAATTATATATATATATATTTTTTTTTTCCAGGAAAATGGGAATGGTGGGGGGAGGAGTTGTAAATAATACACACAAAATTTGGGTTATTATTTATTCGTTTTTTTTAAATTATTTTTCATAAGCAAAGGAACACACACAAAAAAATTAGTATTATTAACAGAATAAAAGTGTGTGTGTGAAAGAAATAAAGTAAGTAAGAGAGATGAATTGCTTTAATCTCAAATTTGTTTCAGAGAAAAATGACCAAACGGTAAAGTATCAATTCCGTTTTCAGTTATGTGTCTTTTATCATCGTTTGATGAAATTGCCAACTTATTTTGCCGAACAGTAAATACAAAATGAGATCTTGAAATTATACAAACTTGAACTTTGCTGGCTTGATCTCTGTTATAAAGACACTTTCGATACTCATCAATATTCATAGTTTTACTCACGCTCTTCTTAATGCCTTTAGCCTTACACAAGCTATTCATTTCATCACACAATTTTATTGCATACATTTTGGGTCTTAACCCTACAAATTCTTCAACAATCCTTCCAGCATGTTCATCTTTCATTAAACCAATTTCACCTTTATTTTGTCTCACAATGCCAAAAGGATTGTTTGTTTCATAGTTTCCAGTATCAAACAAATTTGAATGCTGTTTCATGAACTCATAAATATCATAATAGAATATATACATAAAACTATCTGTGTCTGTGTATAACAACCTCACATTTGATTCAGGATTTGCTAAAATAACATTGTAATGAAAGTCATTCATTTTACATTTAGACAAATCTAATATAGATGCACCAACATATACTGGTTGATTGTGAAAAATCTTTAGTCTGCTCATCTCGATGACCATACATTGTTCATCGAATATAATTCTATGTTTAAAATTAGCCTTAGCTATTAAAGACTTAGCACCACTGGCTCCATGCCATTTGGTAACCCATTTGATGTCCCTTAACTTCCTCACATTCATCAGTGAACGACCAAAAATTGCATTATTCATCAATTTATAAAAAAAAAAACATTTTAGCATGTTTTCGTTTCTCTGTGTTCACATCAATATATGGTTTTAGCCATTGGCTCTGATTGAATTCGATTATTCTGTGAATATGTTCTAATTTCATTCCTAGTTGAATACATTCTTTAACATTCTATAATGCAAAACATAACGTTCTTTATTATCTAGGGTAGTCATTAGCTTTGTCAACTTTTCGGGGCATAGAGGGTAATCTGAATGTTTGTCATGTAACTCTTGAGGATAAGTCAAATCTACTTCCAAGATATATCCGATTTCTGAAGTATCATCAATAGTTAAAACATCAAAGCCTTCAATATTTGCAACCCATTTAAAGCCACCCGTTGGAAGATATTCCATCATCGCATATCCATATAAATTATTAACTCAAAGTACATTATGTAGGACTCTTGCTTTTTCTCATTATAAGTTTTCATGTACTTATTATTAGCAATCGCATGTCGTGTTATACACTGAACATTTCCCCCTCGAATAGATCGTTCAAAAAAGTGTAACATATCAATATCTTGAAGCAATTCGAGTTGAACGTTGGTTATCTTTTTCATCGCGCACCAAGACATAGATGGAGCAGTGTAAAAATGAGCTGCATCAATGCCATAAGTTTCCATGCCATTCGATCTAAAATTTTCAAAGACATCTGCCAAAAGAAGTGTGTCAACTTTTAAATACAAATCAGCGTATTCTCCTAATGTTTGACAGGAAAACGTTTCCCACACCGATTGAGCAAACTCATACTCCTCGTTCGATATTGTTTGATTATAAAGACTGCTATAAAACTTGGATATTTCAGGTAATTTAGTTTCGTTAAGTACATCCATACTCGTGACGTATTCATAGGGAAACACGTCTTTTCTCGCAGTAAGTCGAAACTGTGCATCATCATTAAAATAACGTCGAGTTATTTGCTTTGAATCTTCACTTAACGAAGATGAACATTGATCTAGTGAACAGGACAAGAAATTATATGTATCGATAAATCTTAACTGAAAGAATCCATTCTTAACCCATACATGCTTTGTAAACCCTTTATAACGTTCCATATTCATTGCTAACAATCTTATACGACCAGGATTATGTAACTCCCCACCTTCATGTTTCTCACAAATTTCTTTAATTATAAAATGTCCATCATACGCCGTTAGATTATGAAATGCTATAGGCAGGACCCGTGTTACTTTGGAATTTAAATTACAACTATTGTGTGCGCTTCCTCTATATTTTCCAGTTATGTGACAATGATCGCGTACTTTTAGTTCATTATCTGCAATCGGTTTCTCGCAATTATGACAAATTTTACTTAACAAAAATAATCTTTCTTCGTTTTCCGTCATCTTTAACATAGGTTTAGCTGATAAATAATATGTTTGAAGTTTATCTACAATACTATAAAGTTCCTTTACAAACAATTCTATGCAATTATTTCCCCTAAAGAGTTTAAAACTGCACAAATCACTATCAAAATTACAATGAAGGTATAAAGAAATGCTGTAAGGAATATGTTTATGGGTTAATGTAGAGTTAGGAATGTCACTATTTGGAAAACAAGAGGAAATAGGAGACAAAACGCATTCAGTATCTGCATAAATTATAAATGGAACTCTATCTTTAAATTTAAATTCTGTAAAATTAACAAATCTTTGTTCGTCAGTTGGCAATATGCTTTTTGCAACAGGAAACTGCTTACAGTCTGCAAAGTGAACATTTAACTCATCCTCAAGAGAATAATATGACAAACAACGTCTACATATATCAATCCGTCTACAATTCCTAGTGATGCTTGAACGCACAAGGCGAGCGAGATTTCTAATTAAACAAAAGTGATACCTTTCACTGTTTCCAATCTGCAACATCAATAAGTCCACACTCCTTTCATATACTTTATCTGATACATACAAAGGTACAATAGTAAATGGTTTTTTTCCCTTTTACTTCGTTTGTTCCCATACACACCCATTTGTTTTCATCATATTGTGCTCCATACACATTCACAGAAATATTGTTTTGATTTTCAAACTTGTTTAAATATTTCATTTGCATTGGAATTGGAATATCATCTAAATTTAAAACATCTCTGTAATTAGGATAGGAAGAAAGATGATTCACGTTTCGCGTTTTTGGATACAAACCAGCAACCACACTCCACGCAAAACAAGCTTCCTTTGTATCATACAAATTTAGCACTGCATGTTTATTGACTATTACATCAGGCAATCTACTAGTATTGGACATTCCTACTCGAAATCCAACATATTTATTTATATTAATTCTCAAACTATGAATTTTTTCTAAAGCCCACCCAGAGCCATTTGCTTCAAATTCGCTCATTTTTGTCAATGTACCTTCAATGATATGATTATTATAAAATTCATTTACATCCGTATACTCGAAAACTACTTTATTTTTGACAGCAAAATATTTTGTTTCTGATTTGTCGTGAAGCACATACTGTGCACACAAAACTGAATTCACCTTTAAAGCTTGCACAGTTAACGCTTTCTTAACATACTTTGTAAACCAAATATTAGCATTTGCTAAAAATTCGTGGGGATACAAAAACTCATTCTTAACATTTGAAACTGCAAGTGTGTACACTCTAGAATTGAATGCTGTTTCAATTAACTCACAGCTTAAGAAAGATTCATCCTTTATTTGAAGTGTAATTTCTTCACAATTCACAGCTTGTTGCAATATGTGCTCACTAATAACTCTCCAACATTCAATCAACTCATCACTGTTCTCAATCAAGTCCGTTTGAGTGTATTCGCCGATTTGATATGATATTGAAATAGCACCGTTTAGTTCACTTCTAAAATTAGAAACACTTTCAAATGCATTGTCCAATTGGTTTCTTATATTTTCACTGTTATTATTATGTATTACAATATCAACCTTTCTACGTTTGTTTGGAGGTGTTGCCATTGTTGTCTAAGCAATCGTCCAATTCGCACTGTTGTTAATACACCACCAGCAGTTGCTGTAACATCGGCTCACCATAAACCTATAATCTTTTAAAGTGTATTCAAGCCATTGAGATAAATTGCAGCCTGTAATCTCCAGCGAACAATGAATGGCTTCAAAGGGAAATTCGTCCTGAAGTTTACCAAGCAATTTGTTTCTATACTCATTCAATTTTGTTACTTCAAAACAAGTGATGGAAAATTCAATTTTGTAAACCTCATCAAATGTATTGTATCCGAAGAAACAAATAAAATGTTCATCTTCACATAATTCTTGTAACAAATATCTTAGAACTGTTTCTGTCACCTCTCGCTGACTATCATCTGATTTGCTAACATTAGTAACGTAGACTGAAAATGTTGAAATTCCACTCGAAGATGTCCATTTGTTAAAACAAGCTTCTTTCTCATTATGACTCACCTCATTATCATCTTCTCCTTCTTCTTCTTCTTCTTCTTCTCCTTCTTCAGACTGATGAAAGCATACACGATGATACTCTATTACCGGGTGCGATCGATGTTCAGTTCCACTCAGAAAATTAACAGTTTTCCACTTCATTTTGCTGTTCCTTTTTATTAGTTTTTAGATAATCTGAAAAAAAAATAAACAAACTTAGAAATAATAAGCAACTAAATATATATATATATATATATATATAATTCGTTATATCAATCAATACATATATAATCTGCATACATATACTCACCAAAAATTTACAGTTTTAAAACAACTTGATGTGAGCGGTTCTTCAACCCCAAATACACCAACATCAGTTTGCCTCTAAGTGAGTTTAGTTCATCGATCTCTGATGCGCTTAGTTTTGCAAATACTGCTGGTAGAAATACACTTGTTATTTCACCTTCAATGATAATGTCCACCACTATTTTTCTTCCAAATCTCGTCTCCACAGCCCGAATAATTTGGACCACATACGGTAAATCAATTATTAGTTCTGATAGTTTCTTATTAGAATACTCAACGCAAGTGGCTAAGTTATTGAACTTCGTTAGAACATCCATCACACACACAATTTGTTCCTCGTCGTTGACTTTCTTTATTTCTTTCACACACTCTCTCTCTCTTCGCGCAAACGTAGAAGTTAAACTCATCCACGCACACATGCATTTATATATCCTTCACCCCCACCTACACTCAAGAAACCAAATGCTACAAAACAAGCTTCTGACGCAATCATCTCATTATATTTTTATCACTATTACTTAAAGAAGTCAAAGATTACATTCTTACCCAATGACGTGTAAGGTCAACCACGTCTCACGCGAACACTGCAGACATATCACGTGATCGCTCGCACAGCTGCAAACTTGCATGGGTATCAAATGACGTCAACACCCATTAATTTTTATCTCCATCGCATAAATAAGTCAAAGGTTATCTGCTTCAAGCGGTTACCCAAAGGTTATCTTCTTCAAGCGGTTAAAGGTCAACCTCTTCCCAGGCTAACATGTGCACGTGCACGTGCTCACATCCGCATAGCTATCAGATGACGTCATGATGATGCAATATGTCCTCGCGATTACGCTATATTCAAAACATACATTTCCTCTACTACTAAAAACAATGAATAAAATTATTTACAACGTTCCCGCGTCTAAGCTACATATTGAATAAATCAATGGTTTGTACATCACCGTGCAGCTTGTAGAAAATCAACCTCCATCCCAAGGCATTTCCCCACGGGAAATCTACTCGTTCATCGTCGACGTTCTGGTAGAGGCGTAGCACTTCATTCCACCAATCGACCTTCCTGTAGACATCTTGGCGTGGCTTCTTGGAAAGAAATGTTCAAAGTTATTATTTGACCTAGCTAGAATCGCTATGAGCTACTGACTTTCACTCAAAAATAATGTCCTGGGCGATTACTCAACGTCGAACTGGCCCTATCTAAGCATTTGATTACCCCACACGCACATATACATCACACAAAATATAACACAAACTTTACAGAAAATATTACAATCTTCGCCCACCACGCAACTGGCTTTTAACAAGTCTCAAATTACGTCTACCGCGTAGCGTTTATCTCAACTAGAGATCTCCGTCCGCTAATCATGAACTCTGCTCCCATGAGCGCAATAAAAATTGTTCGTTCAAACAGACGTGAAGTATGCTCACTAGAGCCTGATAAAATCGTGTCCCAAACTGGCGTGAACGATGCTCCTCGGAGCCCGATAAAGTTGTGTCTCGAACTACTCATCACCGATCAATTTATTAGAAACTGACAGAAAGGAGTGGAGTGGGGGCAATCTGTGAAAATAATCTGTAATTTTCAACTCACAGACTTGGGACTAGTATCAATCTTCTTCTTTTCATCCAAACGTCTCAATGGACTCATGCGGAATCCTATCGCCTCGGCGGTTCTTCATACACGTGTCTTAGCGCCTTTTTTAAGGTACGCAAATCTCCGCGTGGTTTAGGCGTCCTCTCTCCTGATTCGCTGATTCAATCGTGTATCGGTTGGAACTTCACCTCAGGCACGCCCATAATGACGCCGACTTGGGTGCGCGTTCACCCTGAATTTGTCCTTGAACTCGCCTTAACCGGTCATCGTCAGGAATAGCTACCACGCTACTTCTGTTGCAATCGTTGCGACACACTACCTGTCTTCCCTTTGTCAAACTCCAACATGCTCTGCCTGGATATCAGTAATAATAATAATAAAAATCATGAAGACTTATTGATCGGCAAATCAATAAGGGTTCAATACTTTCTTGCAGCTTCATCTGCATCTCCTCTAACAATTTCTTTACATCCTCACTTGCCATTGCAATAACCCTTTATACAATGCTGTAGAGACATAAATAATAACAGAGCAAAATAACAACATCTGAGCAACGTCCTATTCAATATATATTTTTGAGCACCTTAATGTCTAAAACTAACTTAAAATTACCTTAGCATTAACTTAAAGTACACCCTATGTTGAATAAACTCACTCAAAATGTTCGTTATCCTGTGATTCACTCCAAATATACTACCACAAAGAAAAATTCTACCATTATAATCATCAAAACAAGTTAACTTTAGTTTTACACATGACCTTAGCAATCGTCATGTACCGGTGAAATAAAATAGATATTCAGATCGTAGGTCGTTTTTCGAAACTGTCTACCTACTACATCTCTCTCAGGTTTCTAAGATCTAATCTTCAACTGAGTGTAACCTTCCTAATATTAATTTAAATTAAGCCTATATAATTACACTCACATCCATCCGAAATTGGATAAGACATCCCACAAGTCTGGTAATTATTTCTTTCACTAGAAATGTTCAAACCAACTTTCTTTAGACACACTACGAAGCTAATTTCGTAGCCCCAAAGTTCATAGGGCGCCATTCCTACTGTACTCGATAATCCGGAAAGGATCCTGTTGGAATATCCATTGCACCCGCTGGATTGCCTAATTCTAACTGCTCCGGCAAATACTACATTAGAAATCGCTTCCAACATGGTCTTTAGGGATTTACAGACAGCAGTTACCAGAATATTGTGGATCAACAACCAACTACACGAGGCACTCACCTTTACTTACCTCGGGGACTGGGACTTCAGCTTCGCCTACAGTACATCCACAATACTCTGCTCCTTATATTTAAAATGAATCACACTCCAACAACAATGGAAAACAATCTGAACAAATTTATTAACAAAAAGGTAAACTAATCTACTATAAACATATAACAATAAACGAATTTAACAATAGACATTAAAATTAAAAACACGCAATCATTCACACCTCCTTTCAATTCTACATCTTACTACAATGCTGTATTAAAAATTATGAGTATAAAACTTGGCTTGGTTTTAGGCCAACACTGCGTATAAATAAAAACGTTTAGTGAAGCCTCTTAATGGCATTCCAGACACATGGTTTCATTAACAAACCTGCGTTGTAGAAGGCACGTGCCGTTGCTTTGTTTCATCAATGAAATATCGGCACCACGCCGTACTCGAAACTGGTTTATACAATAAATACAAGGCTGTGAGTCTACACCTGTTAATATTATGTCATCGCTCTCCAATGCTAACGGTGAATCATGCTCGCTAGTCCACAGAGAGACTGCTTGAGTGTGCATTTATAAAACACGTAAAAATTAACATTTAGTTCTTACAAAAGTTCATATAACTTAACTACTTTGTTTCTTAAACAATCATTCTAAAACGTTTATACACTCTTTCATTCGCACTCCGCAATTGTCCTAGACCAATTTGGTTCCACATCTACTCTTAATAATGAATAATCATTCACACCAAAAACATCCGCTCGTAAACACACACTATTCCAAAACAATTGATTAATAAATCCTACTAATTTATTTAACTAATTAAATCATTTCCACAAAAATCATTTACATGTAATATGTTCATTATAATATCCATTATCTAGTGTTGCTAACGCGACACTTTCGAGATTCTAACTTCTCGGTTACAATATAATTCTTAACTAAATATATACACTGGTTTTTCACATAACCATCCTTCTCTAACGTTCTGTAGTTTTATATACTGCATACACCTCGTCTTATATAGGTTTTATTACATTATCGGTATAATACAGTCGACTAATTAAGGTAAACTGTACGTAATTACATAAATTCGGGTTTAATAAAATTTAATAATTGTATTATAGACGTGAGTAGACAATCTTTCTCAAGTTGTATTTCCGCTGAAACCCTCCTGTTAACACAGCTAAATCGTTAATTCACAAGAACTGGACTACTTGTATACAACGGCTCTTATCATGATACATGCCTTTTTATCAAAGAACAACAATACTTTGACTTCCTTAAAATGCGGAATGCCCTCGCCTGAGCACTCCATAGCTCTACAAATCTTCATATAACAGTATATATGGCTAAATAATTTTCATCTACTATGTTAAACAATAACCAAAAAGGGATTAATTGTTATTAACATATCTTATGTTGGAACTTCTCTCAAATAATGGCATGACACTCAGTATCATTGCACATGACTACTGGACTACAATTATACATACGTAAATTCTTCAAACGAAACTTCCAATTGTAATGAACGATATTAGAGAGTCGTGATTAACCTCCTAAAGTTTACTCCACAAAAAGATAATTAACTGTTAACTCGTCTATCGCAAAGACATGCAATAAAAATAATACTCCTGTCTCTTCTCACTTGTCAAGCTATAAATTGTTTATCGTTGAAATATCATGTCCACAAATGACTTGATGTTACACAAATAGGATAAAATAACACACATGTTATTTATAGTGTCGGATAGAATTCAATCCCGACCAGGATAAACTAGCTTTGAATTCCTAGCCAACGATTTGAATAATCTTCTATCAAAAGGTATTTCCTCTAACAAATTAAATGAACAAAGCTCTCAGCTTTACAGATACTAAGAAAGGTTTGTCAATGTCGTAATGTTTTTCCACTCTACACAAAGAATGTTCATAGGGATAAAGACTTCCGATTTATCAAACGACTAGTATTTCTTAGATCGTCGATAGTTTATGTACAATAATGATATAACAATATCATTAGATGTTTCTTCTTTTCTTGAAGTTATATGTTGTTACATTAAAGTGCTCAAATTCAATTTAATAAGAATTTAATTTGAAGCTATGACCCAATGTCAGAATACTTGGTTTAAATGAAATTATTTAAAATTCGAGAGTCGAAACTACTAGTCTCCTATGAGGCAATATGATTCCTCAAACAAAATTTTAATGTCAGTTCCACCACTGATCCGTAGAATAAAATTGAAAAATAGATGAAATGCAATCATCTTCTAAATAATCTTGAAATATAAAAATCTCAACACACATCTGAAGTGTAAGATATATAAAAGTACTGGAATACATGAAATGTGAGAATATAGAAATATGGAATAAGATCGCTGAAAATATGGAATAAGATCGCTGGCTCAGAATGTTACTAATCAAGCTCAATATAACAATTGAGATACACTAATACCTTATTTGGACGAAACTTGAAGATCTATGTAAGTATTCCCACAATACTTGAGATGTTTCCTCAGTACAAGACACTGATATGGATCTGCATTCGAACCTCGGATCTGCGACCTCAGAGATAAGACACGTCTCTCTCTGGAATTCACCAACATTCGCCTGGGCTCGAAAGACATCCTTCTGGCAAATTCTTCTCTGTTGCTGGGCTACCCTAGCATCTTGACAAATCTCTTCTGTAAAGTCTCCATTCTCCGTCGTAAATATGGATCAGCTTCATCATTGAAATATAATTAAAGAAATATTCATATAAATAGTGAATGAAAGATTTCCATTGCTAATTGATGTTATATTAGTGTTCGTAGACTGACGAAAATGCACAAGATGAATCGTAAACTACCGGTACATCTGTATTCAAGAATACGTTGTCTAACGAAGCTCCATCGTTGTATCTTAACTCCTGTTATCGAATATATCTCTGGCGCATGACTGTTTAGTTCATCATATCAACAATATTAATTATGCTGAATTATAATGTTTGAAGAATAATAATAATCATTCTATTAATGTTTATGTGTTGCGCCAATACTAAAAGTTCTCCGGCACTGTTCACTTGAACTGCGTTCGTCAACTTCACGTTGCAATTTATAATGATATTCAGCTTTATTTCCAACACATTTGGAAATCTAACTTGACAGGCTGATATTGTCGAAACGGTGAATATTAACACGCTCGACTTTTCACAATATGAAGTAGGCGACCTGTTCTTAATATATATTCGCTCATTTAACTTCAAATCTCAATTATATAAGAGATATAATTAATAAAATGTTCCTCGCAACTTCACGTAGAATGGAAGTGCGGTGATCTCAAACGCTCCACCTAGCTATCCTCGCGTCTCCACAAGTCGACAGTCGTCGCACTCGGACTAAGCCTTGGGATCTCCGTTAACCCAGTAAAAACACTTCCTCACTCTTCAAAGTCTGCTGGAATAAGAACCTCGATCATTGGATCTCCCCTTCCAAGTCGTATTTTTGGCGGCCATATCAATCTCCCTCCATAATTTTAGCGCGGAGATTACCAATGCTTATTACTGCGTAGATTAACCGATCTGTGGTTTTTAAAGTATCAGACATAATTTCCCTTAATATTTTCTTCATTACCAAATAAGAAAATTTTCTTCTAAGGGCCTAAATGCATAATTTCATCATATTGTGTAATTACAGTTGATCCCGTCTTCAATAAGACCTTTCCTCATTGGCTCTGGGCTGGGATCCAATAGCATAATTTATAACAATATTTATAATATTAATTTCCAAACTCGCTGTTGCTATGCTAAATATAGCCTTCTAGAAGCATCCATTGTGCAACATATCACGTGATCGGGCTCTCCCACAACACGACACTCTTGTGTCACACTTCCAGAAATTATATTTGCTAGTTAAATTTTATCATGGGGACGGAAAATACTCTCATTTAGTCCCTAAATAATTCAATTTACGGGGGCAGTACCAAAGGGCCTAAATGCAGGGAATGGACTGGTCTGTCATAAATTTCACATAAACAGTGTTACTCGCAGGGTTCCAAAGGGTTAGTATACAAATTTTGGTTGAGATCGGTGAAACGGTGTACGTATCACTAACCATAACGCCAGCGCATGCGGATAGAGCAGTTCGGGAGCGCTATATTTGAAGTTATCTGAGAGGTTTAGCCTAATGCTTCACAGCCTAAACTATTCCTCTTGAATATAGCTATGATATAAAAAGAAATTTTTCGAATCGGACTGGTAGTTCCAGAGATTAGCGCATTTAAATCCACAAACACAGAAACTCTTCAGCTTTATTATATTAGTACAGATGAGATGGTGTGTGTGTATATCTGTCTGTCTATCTGTTACTCAATCACGCAAAAACCACTGATCCGAGTTAAATGAAATTTTGCATTGATGTAGCTGATTTTCCAGGTTTACATATAGGCTAATTTTGATTTCGATATTTTGCACTATTTAAAAATGGCGACCATTTTACTGACGTCACTACACCCTTTGGTTTCAAAATTTCATATTTCCATTTGAAATAAAAAGAGAACGCTAAGAAATAGCAAACTTTTATGGCATATACGAGGTTTAAAATTTAATTTTCTATCCGTAGGGTCCCTATCGCTTTTCGTGTATCTCCAACGGTTAGCGAGTAATACCTAAATTTGTGCTATAAATTACGGTCAGCGCCTAGCGGTGCAGTATATCTCTATATAAAAATGAAAGTTTTGACTGTTTGTTCTGAATTTCTACGGAAATTTGAGTTATTTACGCGTTTCAGACTGTGTTATGATGGATGCGCGCGAAAATAAAATTTTTGTCTGTCTGTTTTTTGTTTGTCTATGGACGACTTTGTTCCCTTATAACACGAGAACGGCAGGGTGTATCAACGTAAAATTTGGTACAGATATCCATCAGAGGCACGACACTAATCACTTATCAATGATCTTCTCCGTACCTCTCATAAAAGGGGGCCTACCCCCCTTAACCTTTAAGTTGTTAGGTGGTTTAAAATTTCATAAGTGGTTACATGGGGTGCTGAGATCACCCCAAAGTTTTCCTGGGATATCTCGGACATACATTTTTCAAAAAATGTCTTACTCATTTTTCATTCTATTCACATCCTTTTATGCCAGTTTTAATTACCTTACAACAATAAAATAATTCATTAAATAAATTAAACCCTTTGGATAATATACCTATATTTTTCGCTGCTTGATTCTACATGTTGCTATTTCAAGCATTTCGAGTTGACTCATTTCTTAGAAAAGTTCAGACTTGTGTTATACTAATACAAACATACCACACTTCCATAAAACAATACAATATTAATGATATTCCGTTTTATAATGAGAAATTTTGAAAGAGAAGGAGACTGATAGTCATTAATGCAAATTGGAAAGTTTCTGTCTTTAGTTCAAATTTAATGTAAATATCACTCACTAATGTAATATTATATTGTATTTTTAATACATTTATGTCATGAAACCATTACTGAAATCTTAAGTCATCAGTGTCATCAGAGGAAGAATCATGTTGACATCTGTAGCAGAAGAGTATGGATTTCTTGTCTGACTTCCTAGGACAAACAGTGCATCTTCCTGAGTGATAGTTCTGATTATAACATCGTTCATGAGCACACTGAAACAATCGTGAGGTGTTTTAGCAACTTTAGCTTGCAATCTAGTACTTGGTAAATGAGTTATGATATTCTGTGACCTGGTGCGTAAGTTATTGTTCATTCTAATATTTCGTAACCACTTAGTTTTTCTGTCATTTCCAAGCAAAAATTTCGTCATTCCTGTTGCAACCGAGTTCGAGGAAGGAAGAGTACCCATAATGGGAGATGAACTCGTTTCATCCTCATCACCCGCACTTTCATTCGATTGCTCACTTTCAGTCAAATACTCACTAAGTTGACAATCATCACGCTCACCATCATCTGACTCCCGAAAATCTGAATCGCCACACGAATCTTCAGTTTCTTCTTCAAGCATTCTCCGTATACGCTGTTGCTCCTTATTGGAAGACATGGCAAGGCAAACAATGCTTCAACACTGAACTGGGTGTATAATCTAAAAATGACTTTGACAGCAAAATATATTACTCAAGTTGTTAGGTGTGGTGTATACAGCACCCCAGTGTCAATAAACGTTTATAGCATTCAAACAGTTTGTTACTTTTGGCCAACAATGAGTTGATATCAAATGACAATGTTCAGTGAGAAGGTACTGAGCCCGCCACCAACATAGCCAACTTAGTAACTTTACAACATAACAAATAATAATGCTGGGGTGTTGTGAGCTCCCCACATAACCACTGGAGGGTTAAGTACATGATGAAATAGGCGTAGAAGGACGTGACAAAGCTCATTTTCAGCCCCTCAATGTGAGAGACAAAATTCGGGGGCCAAAGGGTCCCAGAAAACCACATTTTATGGCCCTAAAATCGACCGTTTTTAGATAATCCCAGAAAACTAATATCATTTAATAAACTAAAGAACGAATGCAAGCCGGTAACCATGGCAACAGAATCTCAGTGGTCCATCTATTGCTGTAAGAGGCAATGCAATTCCATTAATTACATTAGTGTGAAAGTTTGCAAACTGCTAGAAGGTTATCACGGAATCAAATTAAGCTGTAGAATTAATCAATACGTATAATGCGTTTAAGAGGGTCAAGGGGTACTCTAGATGTTTTCACGCGATTTACACCTGCGGCTGTGGTACGGCAGGTCTATTATATTCCTATCCACATATTAAATTATTATTATTATTAGTATTATATTATGGCGTACAACGACGAGACAATGCCCCTCGGTGCCAGAAACAAAACTCGGGGCCCCTAAAGGGTCCTCGGAAACTATATTATAAGGCTCCAAAACCAACAGTTTCCCAGAAAAATAATGTAATTTAACAAACTCATGAAGGAATGCAAGTCGGTAACCATGACAACAGTATCTCAAGGGTTGACATCCAACTTTCCATATATTTCTGTAAGAAGCAATGTCACTCCATTTATTACATTTCTGTGAAAGATTGCAAATGGCTATAAGGTTATCACGGAAACAACTTAGCATAAAAATTAGTGCTTTTCAGTCGGTCAACACGAATGTACCCAAAAGAGCTGGGTTATGCCCTTATCCTGAAATAAATTACATGAGATTAAAAAATACACTAGTATGACCAGTTTCGATCGTCAAGCGATCATCATCAGATCCATTCCTCTTAGGCTATACAATCTATGTTTGAAAATACAAGTGAAAATATTTACAATATGTACAATTATTTAGTTGCAGTATTGGTAATGCAACTGCAGTGTATGCTAATTGTAGTATATATGATGTTGAGTGAAATGCTAAAATGGTGATAGAAATCTGGAGTTTGTCTATTTGGAGTGACTATATGGTTGTAAAAAAATCAACTATGATTAAACTGTAATATTACAGGCTACTACTTATCTGGTTGTCTTCCTCGCTGGAGCTACGAGCAGTTTCGTGTTCAATCTTACACCAGGTGTGGTCGACTGAAATGGGATGTTATCTCAACGAAACTGGTTTTTTCCTTTCTCCCCCTGTTCCTAAGTGCTGTGTGAAGTCAGTGCAATGTGTTTTTGCGGGATGTTGCCAAATCTAGATAAGATGTATGTTGTTGAATGAGGTAGGTCTACAACTATTAAAGACCGTGGAACACTCCTCGCCACCCGTGGACCAATAGCTATTCATACTAAGCGCTGCCCGGTCTTTGAGGACGTCCCGGCACTTTAAATACTGCCACAAATACCGGCCTTGGTTTATTGCAGAAAAAAGTAAATCGTACACCTGATCCAGATAACATTTACCTATTAAAACCCCATAATTCCCCCCCCCCCCTTCCTTTTATTTAGCTTGGCTGTATCGCTAAGTTGTGTCTTGTTTCGGACAGGGTGTGTTTTTAAGTAGAGTGAAGAGAGGTGAGCTCTCCATAAAAGTGTGTTCATTTAGATAGTGAACCGTTTTTCTTTTCCACCGGTAGTCTTGCCCTTTTTCATTTTCTTTCCTTCGGCGTGTCGATTATCGGAATTGTTCTCTTTTCTTCTGGATTATTACTGGCCAGGGTAACCGAGCAGATCAGTGGACATTTCTATAATTGCTGATCAAGGTTCGTTATAGTGATTTTTACTATGCCTAATCGTGATCAGTGACACCTCTTTCCTTTTATTTTCTCTTTTCCGTCACCGGCAACAAACCTTTGTTACCCTCTCGAGCAGTCTTCTGTTTTTTCTATCCTGGTAGGACCTTTTTGTTTGTGCTCCCGCTCTCGTATTCGAAATGCCTGTCTTTATTTCGGTTTTCTCCCCTATTTCTGGTTATTTATTTATAGGTGCGCGTAGAGACGTGTATTTATTTTGTTTTCGTAATATTTCGTGATGTCGGATAAGCTGAATCCATCAAGGTGAGTCACGGCTTGATATTCCTTGTGTGAGGGTGTGGATATGTGTCTTGCGTATGGAATACTAGGGCATTTAGCCTTTTCTAGTATGCCCATTGTGTGTCAGTATCGTTCCTTTATCTTTTATCTCATTATCGTCGTTCCTTTTATGTTGGTTATGGTTCGGTTTACTGGATGGTACGTACATCACAGTAAGACCAGCACCTTACCTTTTATCTTTATCGGTCTACCTTATCTTAGGATTGCGTTTTCATACTCAAGTCCATGAGATTGACTTACCTTTTTACGGAATTTATCTTGATGGATATCTTTGTAATGTGTAACGTTAACTTTACTTTATATAATTCATTTCGGTTTCTTGCGTCTCATTTTTATGTTTGTTTTGTTCACGTCATGTTTACGCGTACTTTTATTTATTCTCCGACCTTTCTTATAATCCCTTACCTCTTGCTTTCTCCTGGGCTATTAGAGTTGCCGATTCCTCTTTGATGGCAGAGTCACGTTTCCTGACTTCTTGTCTACCCCTTATAATCTGTCTCCCTTCACAATGAAATTTTACTCATTTTGAGTATATCTTCCCCATTCACGTTCCCTCCCCTATCTTTACCGCATATTCCCACATAACCTTTATGTTACGGTTCCTCGTACGGTTAGGTTACCTCTTGTCTTATGTTAGACGACCATACTACCTTACCTTATCATGTATACGCTTCCTCGTCATTTCTGAAGACCATTTCCTTTGAGAATACATACGTCACCGTTCCTCTTTTTAAGTGTGGCGTTTGCGTACCTCATTTACTAATTGTTTAGATCTTTATTTCTTAAGCAATTAGGCTAATCTAAGCTAGGCACATGGTTCTTATGATTAGCCCATTCGAATAGAACTTGCATACACATCGCAGTGAATGTACTGTACCCGATATCCGGATAGTAGGCTGTCAGATATCCGCCCCCTCAATCGGATTGCCAATAATCAAACGCACCGGCACAGCTACATCAATGAAAATGGCACTGACAGATACTATCGAGATTAGAGCACAATAGTTAACAAGAAAATTATTGTGGAACACACCAAAATATACGGGGGTTCATACTTACCTTTACTTACCTCTTAAATTTATCTCGGGGACTGGGTTGTCAACTGGATCACTTAAAAGTATGCCCACACAATAACCTCCACCATGATATTTAAAATGAACCAGAACGAAGACGAGAAACTTTAAACTGCACAATAATTTATTTCACATAAAGAATGATTTTAACAACAAAAAAACAACAAAATCAACGTGGCAATCAGAAGCCATCGACCACATAACCATGTCCTCCTGTAGGACCTGTATTCTCTACATATAATGTTTCAGCTTTCTCAAGCTCATAGCAACGTAAAAATAATAATGCATATGGAATGGAAACGGGATTTGGGATGAGACATATATCAATTGTTTTGCGTGTTTATATACTTCACATTTTATTTATAGCCACAAGGCTATTATGGAACCGTCCTTGGCCTCAGTAACACAGTTGTCCGGGCCAGCTGCAAGGCACCTGCATTGTCAAAGCGGACACCCGTTCGTTCAACCCTAGCATAAGCGTGTTACCTCAGAGCCTGACTCTCCCTTTCAAATACGTAAATGTTCACATCTCAACTGAAATATTATCACGCAAATGTCTTACATGCTTCATTCAAACACCAGTGGATTACTCCAACAATCCCAAATCATGATTATTTGTTCAAACCACTTGCTTAACTTGCGTTGTTTAGAGTATTAAAAAACTCTAAATGCTAATAACAAAAGTTCATCAATTATTTATAACAATAATAAATTGTTTATAACAATGTCAAATGACAATTGAAAATTTTATACACGCCTGTATTAATCACTATCATTTTAAATTATTTAACAAAGATATTTACATAATTATTTTACAATATTATATTGTTTATATTATTTATACAAGGAATACATTAAACCACACGTTTATCCGGTTGATAATTACTCAAATCGTGATGATATAATCGACCAATGAAGGTTAGTTATATTTAACTGTCAAATTCAGGTTTAATAAGGTTTAATAATAATTATTAATATTTGTGACGGTAACCTCCATTCAAAATCTTTATCTCAAATTATTTAACACTCTTGTTAATTTTAACAGTATCTTCATATGAATAATCTTTCAAAGAACAAGAACAACATTCAGCGGGAAAATACTTCGCTTATAACGCACAAAATTGCACAACAATTGGCCCAAAATTCATCATATATCTTCATATATATGGCATAAAAATCTTCCAAACTACACACAAAAACCTCCACTTATTAATTCATCAACTTCATTAATTATTGTGGGAACCTCCTTCATAATTCAAGGGCATTACTCAACAGCGACTTTTACACGTCCACTGAACTAACGATTATACATCCATTGTTCCTCTTTAAAAATTCTTATATTCATCAATTGTAATAATGACTGTTATTATTTAACCTTCGTGGGTTTCATTCATGAATCGATATGAAGTAAAAATTTGCCAATCACAAATAAATTTAATAGCGAATACGATTAGACACTCCTGCCTGGTCTATCAAAATTGAGATTAATATCTTCAAAGTAACGCAGTATAAAAATACTATCTTCAAACAAAGTTCATCTAAACTGCAAAATAGTCGAATAGAATACCATTAGATTGTGGAATGCAAACATTATTGTTCCAATCTATAATTGAGAAAAACTCCTATCAAATGTTCATTACTATAGTGTATTCAATAAATTGTAATTAACGTTCATATTTCATAAAATTGTCTATAATGCAATGATAAATGTCTATGTTGCAATCATGTTCATAAGACGACTAGTATTTCAAAGATCGTCGATATCGAAATAGATTTTAACGCTCTAAAATCATTTAATTATTCTTCTTTCTTGAGGATGACAGAAAATTGGTCAAAGTAATTTACTGAATAGAATTACTTTAATAAAGTGACACGCTGTCTGAATTCAAATCTGCCATAGCAAATCGTTAACTTTACAGTCAAATCGTGACTACAAAAATATGCAAATTACTGAAAGAATCTAAATCATCAGTCTCAACTGATCCAAAATTATTAAGTATGCCAATGACATAGCAATGTCTCAACAAATCGAAGAAAAAGGCATAACTCATCGAAGTGTACAGAGTACAGAAATATCAATCAAGAAAATGGGGCAAAAGATAGGACAGAAAATATGGGAAGAATGGTTGCTCAGATATCGCTACAAGACTCAAATAATACAAGAAACGTTCACGACTACCTTATCTGTTGATTGAAGTTCCAGAGGAAAGTTTTCAAAGAAAACTGCTGTTGGTTCCATTTCACCAGCGTGAAGATGTGTTCCGTCCTCGAATTTGGAATCAGCGTCCTCGGAGAATCGAACTGCTTCCTCCTCCGAAATTGCACTGCTCCGTGGATACGAAAAACATCCTTCTGGCAAAACTCTTCTCTGTGCGCCGGGACAACCCAGGCCTCTCTTGAAAGTTCTCTGAAGTTCTTGCAAGAATTCGCCATGAAGTTTATTGTAGTTATTTCCGCAGAAATATTCATAGTTGTGGAGTATGAAAATATTCCCACTGTTATCTGGTATAATTCAGCGATGGATTCACGATGCATGAGTGTAGTTGGATGTTCACTACATGCTCGCTTTTGTAGAAAGACGATTAACGAAGTTCCATGCTGTTACTTTACTCCAATCAATATATGTCCCAATTGCATTAAAGCCTTAGCCTTCCATCTCAACTACTGTTATAATCATTGAAAGCACTGCAAGATTATAAAGTTCCATAGTCGAATGTATCGTTGTAATACCAAACGTATTCTCCAATATCACTGTTGCACTCCACGTGTCAGCCGTAGTGTATAATGTGGAATTTAGAAGTGTTTCTCCTGTGGCGAGAAAATCACTTTTGTTGGCAGCCTTAAAGTTCCAATATCTTTCGAAGTATAACTGTGAAATTGTTCAAATCTTCTACACACCTCAATGTTATACTGCCTAATAGAATTATAATAAAGGCTGAAGTTAGCGCTTGATATCTTGACTGGTGGAAACGTTAATGTGAGCGTTTCAACTTCACCTAGTTTCGAGCAGCGTAAAATGGAACTGCTCCGAGCTCGTTCGATGCGCCGGGCTTTAACCACGCTAAAGTCAACTTACTTCACTGAGTCACTTGAAAATAACTATATATCACCAGAAATATATATGCGATCTGACATATGAGATCTGAGAGCTCCTCTCTCCTGTGCACGACCTTTTATCAACTTCTTAAGGGGCGTATCCATCCCTTCCATAGCCTGTTGCTGCGTCATTGCTGGAAGTTTTAACTTTGGCTAAACTTGACGGATTTTCAAATTTCAAAAACTCAAAATTAATTTCTTCAAAATTCCAAATCAATGCCATAACTGAAAATAGATTTCCACAAATCTGCATGCCAAAAGTAATCAAATATCGTAGTTTCAGCAATCTCCGACTTCCTTCCAAACTATCGTTCATTGGTTCGAGTCTCTCCTCCAATAGCGTAGCTTCTTCCTTAGCACAATACCTTGTTTCCTGCGACTGCGTCGTAAATCTAAGAACTTTCTCGAACAAAATCATGACGTCACCAAGAATCTCAGCTCAATCAGCCTATTTGCCTCAAGTCTGCGTCATCCGTGCCTACGTCATGAATATCCACGTCATAACTATGACATTCATAACTTAACTCATATTTTCCAATACAGCCATCGTGGTCTCAATATAATTCAATTTCCGGGGGCATTCTCCCTTCACCACGTTTTAAAAACAGTTGCAAATTGTTTTTAAACTCTGTGTTATAAATATCTCAATTCACTTGAACACGAAATTGAATTATTATTGGCTTACTCTTGGATAATATTTCTTCAAGTTCCCAGCATTGAACTTGCCATAAACGACATTATTCTCATCATCGTAAAGTTCATAACAGTTGTTTCCATAAGCATTCGTAATTCTGAACGGACCCATGAACACTATTCCAAACTTGGGATAGATTTTCTTACCTACGTCAGCCTTGACAGGTCTGCGTAATAATACCAGATTTCCAATTTCTAAGGGAGCACCAAAACGTTTTCCAGCTACTCTTTTCAGTCGTTTTTGTGCTGCTTTCTGGAGTTGTTCCTTCGCTCTGTCTATTCTCTGCTGCCTTCCTAAGTCGGGATCTCTAGGAACGTGGTTAAAAAGATTATCCCATGGCCTTTCTGGGTTTCTTCCTAGATGAAGTCTCATTGGCACTTCTCCTGTGCTCTCCTGCACTGTAGAATTTAGACATTCCTCAATAAGGGGTACAAATCTCACCCAACCAGAATGATCATTTGGACAGAAAATTCGACAGAATTTCGAAAATTCAGCCATATATCTTTCCGAAGAATTCGATTCCGGATATCGCACGCTTGAAAATATGTGCTTAATACCAAGCCTCTCCATATCTGCAGCAAATTCCAAGGACGTAAACTGAGTTCCATGATCCGAAAGTAAATATTCTGGTTTACCAGCTTTTGGAAATACAGCATGTTCCAGTCTGCTTACAACGTTCCTCGTGTTAGCTTTTTGCATGGGACTCATTGTTACAAATTTTGAGAAGACATCCACGGTATCCAACAGATACTGATTACCCTGATATCCCTTCGGACAAGGACCAAATATGTCTGTCACCATGAGTTCATTCGGTTTAGAGGGAATCATAGCCTTAGGTTTTCCTTTTAATAGAGCGGAAGCATACTTTGCTCTTTGACATTTATCACATGAACGAATGACATTAGCAATGCTGGAACGCATGTTAGTCCAAATAAACCTCTCTTTAAGAGTATCAAGAGTTTTATCTAAACCCGCATGTCCAGTTGCGTGATGAGCTACCCACACTAAATTGACAACAAGTTTAGGTGGCACGACTATTCGAAGCTTTGTATGCGCAGAGTCAGCATACTTACATACGATGTCTCCACTCAAGACAAAGTGTCGTGTATCTCTCTGTGTAGCTGCATAGTCAACATCAGTATTGTCCATGTAACCCTTAAGGAACCTGTACATTTTCCTGATTGGAGCGTGTCTCTTCTGTGACACACCGATTCGGGCTAACCTCCTAACGGTCTCTTGATTTTGCTGCTCCAATTGTACATGGTGTATCTGCACATTTTTGATAGGGTTACGTGATAAAGCATCAGCCAGTAAGTTATCTTTCCCAGGCTGATGGACGATAGTGGCGTTAAACTGTTGGGTGAACAAAGCCGAACGTGTCAATCTATCACTAGACATGTCAGTTTGCAGCATAAACTGAAGTGCTTTGTGATCTGTAATAATGATAACCTTATGTCCCAGCAACATTTTTTTCCAAGCTTGCAAAGCTGTTACAAAAGCTAACGCTTCTAGTTCTGTCGTAAAGTAGTTTTCCTCGTGTTTCTTTAACTTCCGACTAGTGAACGCAATGTAGTGCTTGTTGCCTGCCTCGTCTTTTTGGTATAAGACTGCACTAATGCCTATTCTTGATGCATCAGACTCTATATAGAACACCTTCTCAAAGTCTGGGTACTCCAGTTTGACGTTGTTTCTGAGCATCTCCTTTGCTTTCTCAAAAGCCTCGTTTGCTGCGGTACTCCATTTCCATCTATTATTTTTCTTGAGTAAATCATACAGAGGAGCCATAATTTCAGAGTATCTCGGACAGTGACTGCTAATGAATTGGCATGCGCCTACAAATTCTCTGACTTGTTTCACCTTAGTTGGCTTTGGGAATCTAGTGATTGCATCTACTTTCTGCATGTTTGGATGATATCCATCTTTATCAATGGTATGCCCCAAGTAATTGATCTCCTTCTTCAAGAATTGACATTTTCCAAAATTGACCTTGATATTGGCCTCCCTTAAATTTTCAAACAACTTTCTCAAGTGCACTAAATGTTCTGCGGCGTTGGGTGAAGATACAATTAAATCGTCAATGTAGCAGATTACATTCTCCTTTACTTCGTCAGTGAGCTTGCTATCAAGTGCTCGAATGAGTGCTGGTCCACTGTTGACCATTCCAAAAGGCATTCTCACAAAGACCCCATGACGTCTGGTCAAATAGGAATCCAGTGTACTGCATACTTTCTTCCTCCAGTTGAACTTGGTAAAACGAAGATGTCAAGTCAAGAACACTGAAACATGCTCTCCCTTTGAACTTTCTAAGCAGATCTCTGATCTTAGGTGGTCGGTCATTTTCTGGAAGAATCTTCAAGTTGATGGTCCGAGCATCGAGACAAAGACGTATCTGACCTTTACTTTTCTTAACTACAGTGATGGGGTTTATATAAGACGACGCCTGTTTTTTAATAATCCCGTCTACCTCCATTTTTCTGATCAACCCTCGTACTTCTTGATAGTATTTCTCAGGTATGGGGTATATTTTCTTCTGGTAAGGGGTTTCATCGGTCAGCCTTATCTTATACTTATAGTCTTTAATCAATCCAGGTTTTTCATCGAAAATATCTTGGAATTCCTTTATCAAATCCTCAAATTCCCCCTGAATTTCTTCAAATCCTTCAGTTTTTCTACTGGGTATTTCTGTTATATTCTCTACGTCGTTAATAATGGTATTTAAAATTTCTTCCCTAAGGTCTATCTCCAGACTGTTTTTCACGTCCTGTTCTTCGATCTCTTCTGTGATCATGTACCCATCATTAAAGCTAATACTTCTATTCTTCATATCAATAATGGCTCCAACCTTCGATATAAAATCGATTCCTAGCACAATATCGAAATGGATCTTGTTAACCACAATGAAGATCTGTTCATAATTCCTTCCATTAATTTCAATTTTGAAAAAATAGGCTTATGAGATCACCTTTTGTCCGTGTGTGTGTGCGCGCGTGTGTGTGTGTGTGTGTGTGTGTGTGTGTGTGTGTGATTCGTGTGTGTGTCCCCCCCTAATAAAATCTAAACGGATGGAGCGATTTCAATGAAACTCGGAAAGTTCATAGCACTATTCCCGGCGACCTCGACCGTGCCCTTCAAATTTTGTTACGACTCACCAATCCAACATGGCGGCTGTGCAAAATATTTCACCAGCATTCAATATCTCCGAAACTATTACCGATATTACCCTGACATTTTCTATGGTGATACGGGGAACTACTATAAGTTCACTTATGTGACTTTTGAAAACCTGGTAACTACAAAACGAACATGGCGGCCAAGCGAATTTGCGACTTTAAATTGACGTTTCTCGCGATTTGACCAACCGAACGCAATGAAACTTGGTACAGTATATGTTCATATACATTGTAATGCACGGACATCTAACTTCGTTCAATTGTTTACATAATCACAAGATGGCGGATGTGCGAAATATTTCACCGGCATTCTATATCTCTGAAAATATTAGCGGTATCTCCCTAAAATTTTGTACTGAGATAAAGGGCACTACTGGAAGTCCATCTATAAGATTTTCAAAAACCGGTTAACTACAAAACGAACATGGCGGCCAAGCAAATTTGAACATTTTAAATAGACCTTTCTCGCGATTTAATGTTCCAAGCGCACTGAAACCTGGTACAGGAAATATTTATACACATTGTAATCCACTGGTATCTAATTTAGTTCAATTGTTTACATAACCTCAAGATGGCGGCAGTGCGAATTTTAAAATTAAGTTTTTATTTCTTGTGATGTAGTCATGCGATCAAAGTGAAAGTTTGAATAATGAACCTACGCAATAATTTTCCTTTAATGGTACATGACTCTATGGCCTATACATTTAACAATCCAACATGGCGACCATCCGAAATATTTAGACGATACTGAATATCTACGAATCTATTTTAGCAATCAAACTGCATTTTTTTAATGTTCATAGGGGCTATGAACTTAAGTTCACCTATAGGACATTAAATAACCTGGTGATCACAAATCCAACATGGCGGTGACGCGAATTATAAATATTCACATGGACGTTTCTCGCAATTTAACCATCCGCGTGCAGTGAAACTTGGTACAGTAAATCTTTATCCGAATGTTAATCCACTGGCATCTAATTTATTTCAATTGTTTCCATAACCTCAAGATGGCTGCTGTGAAAATGTTTTAAATCTCCTTGTTTTTTCTTGTGTCCTAATTATGCGATTGAAGTTTGAATACTACACGTTCACAATAATCTGCATGTAACAGTACATAACTCTAGGACCTACATATATAAAATCCAACATGGCGACCATCCGAAATATTTAGTCGGTTCTCAATATCTACGAATCTATTACAGCAATCAAAATGAAATTGTGTATGTTAAATAGTGGCAATTAACATAAGTAGGATATATGAAAATAGGCTGTATAGTTCTTCACGGAACTACTTGTTCTACTGGGTATTTCTGATATATTCTCTACTTCATTGATAATGGTATTTAAAATTTCTTCCCTAAGGTCTATATCCAGACTGTTTTTCACGTCCTGTTCTTCGATCTCTTCTGTGATCATGTACCCATCATTAAAGCTAATACTCCTATTCTTCATATCAATAATGGCTCCAACTTTCGATATAAAATCGATTCCTAGCACAATATCGAAATGGATCTTGTTCACCACAATAAAGATCTGTTCATAATTCCTTCCATTAATTTCAAAGTTCAACAGCACTTGGATCTTGCATTTCACTGCCTTGTCTTGGAAAATTCCTCTTACTTTGACGGTAGAAACTGGTAAAACTGTCATGTTTTCTCCTTTTAACAGACTTTGATAGCATTCATCAGAGATGATCGAAATAATTGCACCAGTATCCATAAGAGCTTTATACTGTCGGCCATCTATCAGTACAGAAATAATAGGTAAGGCACATGGTCTTTCCTCTTTGACAATTCCCCTCTCTTCTAATAAATCCTCATCAGTTACTTCGTAAATTTCATTAATGGTAATCAGGTGTGGTGTGGCAATGTATTCATAGTTTCTCACTGTCGTTGAGAAATCAGCGGGTTTTTTTTTGTGTTACCAATCTCAAAGTTCCCCTGCTGACTTGTAGAAGGACCAGGATCGATCACTATATCCTGTCTTTTCTTTTGGTTTTCAGCTTCCTTTTCTCGTAATTCCTTCAGATACTGCTGACTTTCTTTCTCTCTCTCTTGATACTTGTCGGGTGTCATAACCTGACCTTGAGAATTCTGATTCTGATACTGGTTATTTCGATTGTAGTTTCAATTATAACCATTGTTATAGTATCTACCTCTTCCGTTGTTGTAATTCCCTCTATTATTATTCCAGCCTCGTCTTTGCTGATATGGACGGTAGCCTTGGGATCTGTTGTTGCGGAAATAATTATTCCTGTGAGGACCTACATTTTCAGTTTTTTTTCATCAGGCTTATCAGTTTGCTGCACTTGATCCATGTAGACTGTATTAACGTCTTTGAATTCGTGCCTCTGACCTTTTTGTACCAAATTTGGCATTGGACTCGTGTAGTCAAGCCTTCTCAATAATTCGTCCATACTGGTCAAATCTCTGATATTTGACGATATGATCAGTCTTCTTACTTCCACATGCAGCATACGTGAAATCGCATCTATCAACTGCTCTGTTGACAATGGGGGTTGCAAAAATCTCAAGCGTGATAACTGACTCGTGAAGAAATCAGCGTACCGTGTTGGAAGAGTACCTGAATACTTCCTCGAGTATACCTGAGCTCTTAACGAATTCTGAGCTTCTATTGATCAGAATCGTTTTATCAGTGCCTCTGCAAATTCGTCAAAATTGCTGAAAGTGTACCGAAATGCTCTAAACCACTCAAGGGGTCCTCCAGCTAGAAATCTTTCTACGATTCTCATCTCTCTCTCTCTAGGAATGTGGGCTTCTATGAAATAGTCTTTAAGATTCCTGATATATTCGATCGGTGTGAGACTATCAGTGTTGCTAAATTTTTAAGGTTTGTCTTCAAAATTCCGGATGACTGTCACATTTCTCGGATATGAATCCATATAATTCCTCCCACTATCGCGATACTTCCATTCGGGTTCAATATTCCGATCCTCTTCTTCTTCCCTGAATCTGGATATACGTTCCTCAGGACTAATATCTCTCTCTTCTGTATTAAGGTTACCTCTTCTCACGTAATTCCTCTCCTCTTCACCAGTCAATCCTTCGGTATCCTTGTCTGTGATTTCCGTGATGACTTTCCTAATCAACTCTTCCTTATAGGTTTCCATCATGCTAGCTTCTCCTAGTTTCAAATTCTGCAGCTTGCTCGTAGTTTCGTTAACATCAGAGACAACCTTATGAATTTGTTCCTTTAATGTTTGCACGTCCTGACCTATCTGTGTTCTATCCTCTACCTGCTTTTCGGATAGCGAATCCATCCTTACATTCAAGTCTTTCCTAATCTGAACTACTTCGTTATTAATGTCTACTTGTGTACTGGCAAGTTTTCTTTCAATTCGTTCCTGAATCTGTTCTACATGTTCCCCACTTGACCTGTTCCATTCATCTTTCCACACTGTTACATTTGCAGTTAACATTTCTGCAATATCTACTTCGATGTCCTCCTTAAGTAAACGATTGTGATCTAATACTTGGGTTCTCATGACCTCTACATCGTATTTTAAACCAGCTAAAGAAGCTGTTGTCCTAACAGACTCGTCAACTAACCGAGTTGTTAATGCACTAATGTTACGAGTACAAAGTGTTTTTGAAGTTTCAATTTCCTCCCTGACTTTGTTAACATCAGTCTGAACTTTAGCAATGTCTACAAAAACAGTATTGACTTCTACTTGTATTTTATTGATATCGCTTTGCATATCGTTAACATCTGAATGAATATTATTGATGTCTACTTGAACATTTGACACATCAGTTCGAACATTACTAACCTCTCTTTGAACTTCTTCTACTTTGTCTTGTACAGTAGCAACATCATTCCTTACAACAATTACTTCAGCTCTAGCACATGAAATATCACCCCGGACATTAGCAACATCAAGATTCAACATAGTAAGATCTTTTTGTACCTTAGACACATCTATTTTAACCTCAGAAACATCTTTATGCACATTGGACACGTCTGTGCGCATGTCAGTTACAGCATTCTCGATTCCCTGGGTATTGATCTGTAAACGCGACACATTATTTTCTAGGTTTGCAGAACTGGTCTGAAGAACTTTCAAACTTTCATTCATGCTAGCTTTCATCTCCCTCGCACTTTCATCCAGCCTAATAGACAAATTAGCTGACAAATTACTAGAATTCTCCTCCATCATCTGCTTCATTCGGCTAGCATTCCTAACTTCCATCTCTTCCAACATTTTTCTCAGACTCTCGTCTGCCATTTCAATAATATTTCAATAATAAACTGCTTTAGGGACATACATCAAACAGAGCAAAATAACAACATCTGAGCAACATTCTTCACCATACATAAATTTGAGCAATTTTCTGTCTTAAATCTAACTTATAATTCTAATTCTAATAATTCTATATCTAATTACCTTATAATTAACCTTCGTAGACACTTCATGTTGAAATAAACTCAAGCACATGTTCAAGTTTCTTTGGTTCATTTTAAAATATCCTAACACAAATAATTTACATTTATAATCCAAATAGTTTAATTTTATCTTTAATATGACTATACATGTCATAAGCCGGTCAAATAAAATAAGATTCCAGATCATAGGCGATTTTTCTAAGTTTCCAGCCTATTTAACCTCTTTCAAGTCGTATAAGATCTGATCTTTTCTGAGTGTAATTTTTCTAATACAACACAACATTTATTTCCTATATAATCACACTCTCAAATTCTACAATTGGCTAAGACATCTAACAAAGAATCAACCTCTTTATTTGAGTCTTCACAATCCCTTTGACATCGATAACTTGGTAATCCAATGTTATTCGAACACTCCACAAAAATTGCGGTGTCAATTCTACTGCAATAACTTGGTAATCCAATGTTTTGCTGATCTTGCCAATCGAGACAATCGAGCCCCACCGAATTGCGGCGCCAATCCTACTGTACCCGATATCCGGATAGTAGGCTGTCAGATATCCGCCCCCTCAATCGGATTGCCAATAATCAAACGCACCGGCACAGCTACATCAATGAAAATGGCACTGACAGATACTATCGAGATTAGAGCACAATAGTTAACAAGAAAATTATTGTGGAACACACCAAAATATACGGGGGTTCATACTTACCTTTACTTACCTCTTAAATTTATCTCGGGGACTGGGTTGTCAACTGGATCACTTAAAAGTATGCCCACACAATAACCTCCACCATGATATTTAAAATGAACCAGAACGAAGACGAGAAACTTTAAACTGCACAATAATTTATTTCACATAAAGAATGATTTTAACAACAAAAAAACAACAAAATCAACGTGGCAATCAGAAGCCATCGACCACATAACCATGTCCTCCTGTAGGACCTGTATTCTCTACATATAATGTTTCAGCTTTCTCAAGCTCATAGCAACGTAAAAATAATAATGCATATGGAATGGAAACGGGATTTGGGATGAGACATATATCAATTGTTTTGCGTGTTTATATACTTCACATTTTATTTATAGCCACAAGGCTATTATGGAACCGTCCTTGGCCTCAGTAACACAGTTGTCCGGGCCAGCTGCAAGGCACCTGCATTGTCAAAGCGGACACCCGTTCGTTCAACCCTAGCATAAGCGTGTTACCTCAGAGCCTGACTCTCCCTTTCAAATACGTAAATGTTCACATCTCAACTGAAATATTATCACGCAAATGTCTTACATGCTTCATTCAAACACCAGTGGATTACTCCAACAATCCCAAATCATGATTATTTGTTCAAACCACTTGCTTAACTTGCGTTGTTTAGAGTATTAAAAAACTCTAAATGCTAATAACAAAAGTTCATCAATTATTTATAACAATAATAAATTGTTTATAACAATGTCAAATGACAATTGAAAATTTTATACACGCCTGTATTAATCACTATCATTTTAAATTATTTAACAAAGATATTTACATAATTATTTTACAATATTATATTGTTTATATTATTTATACAAGGAATACATTAAACCACACGTTTATCCGGTTGATAATTACTCAAATCGTGATGATATAATCGACCAATGAAGGTTAGTTATATTTAACTGTCAAATTCAGGTTTAATAAGGTTTAATAATAATTATTAATATTTGTGACGGTAACCTCCATTCAAAATCTTTATCTCAAATTATTTAACACTCTTGTTAATTTTAACAGTATCTTCATATGAATAATCTTTCAAAGAACAAGAACAACATTCAGCGGGAAAATACTTCGCTTATAACGCACAAAATTGCACAACAATTGGCCCAAAATTCATCATATATCTTCATATATATGGCATAAAAATCTTCCAAACTACACACAAAAACCTCCACTTATTAATTCATCAACTTCATTAATTATTGTGGGAACCTCCTTCATAATTCAAGGGCATTACTCAACAGCGACTTTTACACGTCCACTGAACTAACGATTATACATCCATTGTTCCTCTTTAAAAATTCTTATATTCATCAATTGTAATAATGACTGTTATTATTTAACCTTCGTGGGTTTCATTCATGAATCGATATGAAGTAAAAATTTGCCAATCACAAATAAATTTAATAGCGAATACGATTAGACACTCCTGCCTGGTCTATCAAAATTGAGATTAATATCTTCAAAGTAACGCAGTATAAAAATACTATCTTCAAACAAAGTTCATCTAAACTGCAAAATAGTCGAATAGAATACCATTAGATTGTGGAATGCAAACATTATTGTTCCAATCTATAATTGAGAAAAACTCCTATCAAATGTTCATTACTATAGTGTATTCAATAAATTGTAATTAACGTTCATATTTCATAAAATTGTCTATAATGCAATGATAAATGTCTATGTTGCAATCATGTTCATAAGACGACTAGTATTTCAAAGATCGTCGATATCGAAATAGATTTTAACGCTCTAAAATCATTTAATTATTCTTCTTTCTTGAGGATGACAGAAAATTGGTCAAAGTAATTTACTGAATAGAATTACTTTAATAAAGTGACACGCTGTCTGAATTCAAATCTGCCATAGCAAATCGTTAACTTTACAGTCAAATCGTGACTACAAAAATATGCAAATTACTGAAAGAATCTAAATCATCAGTCTCAACTGATCCAAAATTATTAAGTATGCCAATGACATAGCAATGTCTCAACAAATCGAAGAAAAAGGCATAACTCATCGAAGTGTACAGAGTACAGAAATATCAATCAAGAAAATGGGGCAAAAGATAGGACAGAAAATATGGGAAGAATGGTTGCTCAGATATCGCTACAAGACTCAAATAATACAAGAAACGTTCACGACTACCTTATCTGTTGATTGAAGTTCCAGAGGAAAGTTTTCAAAGAAAACTGCTGTTGGTTCCATTTCACCAGCGTGAAGATGTGTTCCGTCCTCGAATTTGGAATCAGCGTCCTCGGAGAATCGAACTGCTTCCTCCTCCGAAATTGCACTGCTCCGTGGATACGAAAAACATCCTTCTGGCAAAACTCTTCTCTGTGCGCCGGGACAACCCTGGCCTCTCTTGAAAGTTCTCTGAAGTTCTTGCAAGAATTCGCCATGAAGTTTATTGTAGTTATTTCCGCAGAAATATTCATAGTTGTGGAGTATGAAAATATTTCCACTGTTATCTGGTATAATTCAGCGATGGATTCACGATGCATGAGTGTAGTTGGATGTTCACTACATGCTCGCTTTTGTAGAAAGACGATTAACGAAGTTCCATGCTGTTACTTTACTCCAATCAATATATGTCCCAATTGCATTAAAGCCTTAGCCTTCCATCTCAACTACTGTTATAATCATTGAAAGCACTGCAAGATTATAAAGTTCCATAGTCGAATGTATCGTTGTAATACCAAACGTATTCTCCAATATCACTGTTGCACTCCACGTGTCAGCCGTAGTGTATAATGTGGAATTTAAAAGTGTTTCTCCTGTGGCGAGAAAATCACTTTTGTTGGCAGCCTTAAAGTTCCAATATCTTTCGAAGTATAACTGTGAAATTGTTCAAATCTTCTACACACCTCAATGTTATACTGCCTAATAGAATTATAATAAAGGCTGAAGTTAGCGCTTGATATCTTGACTGGTGGAAACGTTAATGTGAGCGTTTCAACTTCACCTAGTTTCGAGCAGCGTAAAATGGAACTGCTCCGAGCTCGTTCGATGCGCCGGGCTTTAACCACGCTAAAGTCAACTTACTTCACTGAGTCACTTGAAAATAACTATATATCACCAGAAATATATATGCGATCTGACATATGAGATCTGAGAGCTCCTCTCTCCTGTGCACGACCTTTTATCAACTTCTTAAGGGGCGTATCCATCCCTTCCATAGCCTGTTGCTGCGTCATTGCTGGAAGTTTTAACTTTGGCTAAACTTGACGGATTTTCAAATTACAAAAACTCAAAATTAATTTCTTCAAAATTCCAAATCAATGCCATAACTGAAAATAGATTTCCACAAATCTGCATGCCAAAAGTAATCAAATATCGTAGTTTCAGCAATCTCCGTCTTCCTTCCAAACTATCGTTCATTGGTTCGAGTCTCTCCTCCAATAGCGTAGCTTCTTCCTTAGCACAATACCTTGTTTCCTGCGACTGCGTCGTAAATATAAGAACTTTCTCGAACAAAATCATGACGTCACCAAGAATCTCAGCTCAATCAGCCTATTTGCCTCAAGTCTGCGTCATCCGTGCCTACGTCATGAATATCCACGTCATAACTATGACATTCATAACTTTACTCATATTTTCCAATACAGCCATCGTGGTCTCAATATATTTCAATTTCCGGGGGCAGTACGTTCAATCCATCGCCTCTGATACCTTCATTACTTTAGTCCGGTTTCATGGGCCAAGCGTCAGACTAATAAGAACACCGTTTCCACTGCGTCAACATCAGCGAGCAAGGCCAGACGGCACAATTGTCGGGATTGTTCTGTTTGGCTAGGTGTATCTAGATTGCTTCCTTTATGTCAAGAGCTCTGCCTTTCGATTCGTGATGAATTATTTTTAGGTCCGTCTCGATGTTAGTGAAGTAGTGCCCCGTGTCACACATAGGTTCGCAAACGGCTGAATATGTTCCATATCTTATCGCATTCCTATGTTCAGTATAACGTTTGTCTACTCGTCTTCCACTCTGTCCGATTTAATTAGCTTGACAACCAGTGTCTTGGCTCGTAATAGAATATACCCCTGACTTTGAATACGGGTCATGTTTATTTAGATTACTATTTTGTAGGTGCCTACCGGTTGTGTTGTTCGTTGTGAATGCTATTTTTATGCCTTGCTCCTCGAATAGATTGGTGATTTTATATGTGTTCACATTCACATAATTGAAACGCGCAAATTTTTTCTCCCTACCGTCCGGTTTGGGAATCGCTTTATCTTTATTTTTATGTTTGGCTATAATTTGGTCTATATTGCTTGGCGGAAAATTGTTTTCCTTTGCTATTCGCTTAATGGTTCTTATTTGCTTATTATAGTTGTCTTTTGACATGGGTATGTCTCAAGCCCTGTGCACCATTGAATTGAACCCCGCTAATTTGTGCGTACTGGGGTGATTAGACTGATTGTCGATTGTATGCGAGGTTTGTGTGGATTTCCGGAATATGGAATATGAAAGTTCGCTGTCTTTACGTTCAATAGTTATGTCGAGATATTTTTTTTGGTCTGTTTCGAATTCCTTAGTGAATTTGATTGAGAGGTGTAGGCTATTAATGGATCGGAGAATTGTTTCTTCGCTAGTTAGTTCAGTATCGTAGATGCAAATTACATAATCTAAGTATCTTTTCCATATTACTATTCCCTTTGTTGAAGTCTTTTCTAAGAATACATTTTCTCGTGCATTAATGAAGATGTCAGCGATTAGCCCGCTTAGTGGTGATCCCATCGCTAGGCCTTCTGTTTGTGTGTACATTTTATTGTCAAATTCAAACACGTTTGGACTGAGAACGACCCTCAGTAATCTCACAATCTCATCAATTTCTTTTGCCGAATTGTTAGATTTTAAGTTGTTTTCGATAGTGTTGATTGCTTCAATAATAGGAATAGTGGTGTACATGTTAGTTACATCGAAGTATACTAGCCTCAAGCTAGGTTTCATTTGTAGGGTGTTCAATGCTGTTGCTAGTTCCGTTGTGTTCTTTACAGAGTTGTTTTTTGTCCTTGAAAAGACGGTATTTTAAGATTTTTAGTAACTCTTTGCTGATTTTGTATTAGGGGCATTCCTACAATTGAATATTGGTCTCATTGTGCACTCCCTTGTGTGTATTTTAGGTTGTCCCCTCAACGACGGTATTTTCGGGTTCTTGTTTATTAGTTTTGATTTTTCGGTTTTTGGTCAGTATGTATTCTGTTTCTTTTAGCGCAATTTTTATTTATTTTTTGAATTTGTTGGTGGGGTCTTTTGATTATTCCTTGATTTCGTTATTGTTTAGGAATTCGACCGTTTTTTTTCAATGTATTCTGTTTTGTTCAATATTACTGGAGTGTTTCTCTTATCTACTTTGGTGACGATTAAGTCATGTTCTTTCATTTTTTTTGTTTCAATGATTTTATTTCTTTGAGTTGTTTATTGTTTTGAATGTTATTGCTTTCGCCCTCTCGTTTTAGGATTTTTTTTGGCTTCGTTGGAGGCAAGATATTTGGTTAATTCCCTGTCTTCTGCTGGGAGCTTGTGACTGGATATCTCGATATTTGTGATTAACTGTTTTATATTGTGGTTCGTGTGTGCGTCTGTGCAGTTGTATTTCAAACCTTTGTCTAACATATTCATTTCATCTTGAAAAAAGGTTACGTTCGTTCTGTTGTTTACCCTGCATTAGAAATTGAATTTATTGTTATTCGTGTGTCGTTCATTAGATTGATTGTTCTGTGTTTCTCCTAGCTTTCGTAATTTATTTTCTAGCTTTTCGTGCTTCCTCGTTGTTCTGATTTTGATGGTGTCATGTAGGTGCTCGGTGAAACTGTCCCATTGGTATGTGTGCCAGAAGTTACTTAGTTGCAATTGAATATCGTATAATTGTTGATTTTTGCTTTCTTGCAAATCTTAATTTATTTTTTATTCAAAGCGCTTTGGCTTGTTTAGTTGAAATGATCGAGGCTGGTGTGTTCGGTACGGTTTTAACTGGTACGCATTTAGGGGTGAGATTTAGTTCTATACATTTTTTGTTGAACCAAATTGACTTGTCTAACTTCTTGAGTTTAAGCCTGAGTGATTTGAATCTCTTGGCTTCACGATTTGCCTGACTGGCCGTGAACATTGTGGGGTTTGAAGCCATTTTTCAGTGTTGCCTTAGTAATCAAAAGTTTAGTGTTATTCAGTCGGTCAGCATGAATCCTGAAGTAAATTACATCAGATTAATAAATACACTAGGATGAACTAACAAGCGAAGAAACAATTCTCCAATCCATTAATAGCCTACGCAACTCAATAAAATTCACTAAGGAATTCGAAACAGACCGAAAAATAAATTATCTCGACATAACTATTGAACGTAAAGACAACGAACTTTCATATTCCATATTCCGGAAGGCCACACAAACCTCGCATACAATCGACAATCAGTCTAATCACCCCAGTACGCACAAATTAGCGGGGTTCAATTCAATGGTGCACAGGGCTTTAGATATACCCATGCCAAAATACAACTATAATAAGGAAATAAGAACTATTAAGCGAATAGCAAAAGGAAACGATTTCCCGCCAAGCAAAATAGACCAAACTATATTAAAACATAAAAATAAAGATAAAACGATTCCCAAACCAGACAGTAGTGAGAAAACAAGTAGTTCCGTGAAGAACTGTACAGCCTATTTTCATATATCCTACTCATGTTAATTGCCTCTATCAACATACAAAATTTCAATTTTATTGTTGTGATAGAATCGTAGATATTGAGAACCGTCTAAATATTTCAGATGGTCGCCAGGTTGGATTTTTATTTTTGTACTATTACATTAAGATTATTGTGTACGAGTGGTATTTAAACTTCAATCGCATGATTAGAAAACAAGAAGTAAAAACTAGATTTTAAAAATTCGCACAGCCGCCATCTTGTGATAATGCAAACAATTGAAATAAATTAGATGCCAGTGGATTAACATTTGTACAAATATTTAACGTGCAAAGTTTCACTGCACTCGGATAGTTAATTCGCGAGAAACGTCCATTTAAATATTTATACTTTGCGTCGAGGCCATGATGGATTTGTGCTCAGCAGGTTACTGAAAGTCCTATAAGTTAACATATGTTCATAGCCTCTATGAACATTTAAAAAAATCAGTTTGATTGCAGTAAAATATTTATTGATATTGAGAACCGTCTAAATATTTCGGATGCTCGCAATTTGGTTTGTTATATGTATAGGCCATAGAGTTATGTACCATTCAAGGACAATTATTGCCTAGGTTCATTATTCAAACTTTCACTTCGATCGCATGATTACGACACAAGAAATAAAAACTTAATTTTAAAATTTCGCACAGCCGCCATCTTGAGTTTATGTAAACAATTGAAGTAAATTAGATGCCAGTGCATTAAAATATGTAAAATCATTTACTGTACCACATTTCACTACGCTCAGAGAGTTCAATCACGAGAAAAGTCTATTAAAATGTTTCAAATTCGCATGGCCGCCATGTTCGTTTTGTACTATACAGGTTTATGTAAGTTACATAGATAACCTTGTATCAGCAACCTTTACCACCGCACAAAATTTCAGGGTGATATCTATAATAGTTTCGGAGATATAGAATGTCAGTGAAATATTTCGCACAGCCGCAATTTGGAGGTTATGTAAACAATTGAACTAAATTAGACTCTGGTGCATTACAATGTGTATAAATATTTGCTGTACCAAGCTTGGATAGTTAAATCGCGAGAAAAGTCTATTTAAATGTCTCAAATTCGCTTGGCCGCCAAGTTGGTTTTGTAGTCACCAGGGTTTTGAAAGTCTCATAGGTGAACTTCTAGTAGTGCCCTTTATCACCATACACAATTTCAGGGCAATATCGGCAATAGTTTCTGAGGTACTTAATGCTGGTGAAATATTTCCCACGGCCGTCATCTTGAATTGGTGAGGCCCAATGAAATTTGAAGGGCACGGTCGGGGTCGGTCAGAAATGTACTATGATCTTACCGAGTTTCATTGTAATCACTCCAGGAGTTTAGAAGTTATTAGGGGGGCACACCTCACACACACACACACACACGCACACACGCACGGACAAAAGGTGATCGAATAAGCCTATTTTGTCATAAAATGAAAATAGGCTAAAAATTGCGCGCTTCAACTATGTGAATGTGAACACATATAAAATCACTAATCTATTCAAAAAGCAAGGTATAACAAGAAGTTCCGTGAAGAACTATACAGCCTACTTTTCATGCCAATGATTATTCTACAGAATATGAAACTATCTAGAACAGGGGTCTCCAAACTACGGCCCGGGGGCCACATCTGGCCCGCGGACAGACTTTGTCCGGCCCGCGGAGAGCTAGCATACTTGAAAACTCCTTTTAGAGAACATATTTTTTTATAGCAAATTAAATTTAGTTTACTGAAGTATTCTAATTTTATGTTGAATAATTATTAATATGACATCTACATTGATATGGTCATGGGCTAACTACTCATAACATTGTTGTAGGCTTATTGTTATTGTTTTTGTGATAAGTTGGATAAAGAAACACAGAATTGTAATGCGTATGTATAACATGCAGACATATGAAATACCGTACTAATGAGATTTATGTAATTGAGATTTTCCACTGACAATAGTTTGTAGTTGTGGACTAATTTTACTTGTACCAATTATTAAAAGAGATTTAAGATTCTCATCAGTTAATTTAGATCTGTAAACATTTTTTGTGTACTTAATTTTGGAGAAGGTCTTCTCACACAAATAAGTAGTACCAAAAACAGAAAACAGCCCACGAGCAAATTTATGCAAATTATCAAATTGTGTCAGTGGAAGACTCTTATAAAATTCCAACAAAGATGAGTTTTGATATTTGTTCTTAATTATATCACTGCACTGTAGTTCAATCATTTCCATTTGAAGTTCCGGGGCTAGGGTTTCAATGTCAGTATCAAAAGGATCCTGAAAAATCTTAATTTGATTCGCAAAGGCATCGAAGTCCGAGAAACGAGTATCAAAATTTATTTTCAAAGCACTCAAAGTTTCGATTGCAAAATCGATAGGAAACTCAGTCTCAGTGGTGTGGCTGAATATTTCACATGTTTTAAAATGTGAAAAACATTTACTTCGTAGTTGTGATTGAAACAGTATCAATTTCTTCCGGAATGATTTGATATTAGTGTATAAATCAGGAAGATGCTGGTTTTCTCCTTGCAATCTCAAATTCAGTTCGTTCACATGTTTTGTCAAATCAACATAGAATGCTAACTTCCACAGCCATGCGTTGTTTTGTAATTCAGTAAGAGGGCGATGCTTTTCATTCAAAAAAATTTAGATCACTGCTCGAAGTTCAAAAAATCGCTGAAGGACTTTCCCACAACTAAGCCAACGTACGGCAGTATGATAAGATAAGTAATTTTCTCCAATCTCTTCAATAAATTGTCGGAATTGTCGGTGATTCAGCCCAAAAGATCTCATAAAATTAACAGTTGATATGACTGGTTTCAGAACTTCAGACATATCCAAACATTTTCCGCACAAAGACTGTTGATGAATGATACAAAGTAAGACTAATGGTTTTGAACCACCGTCATTTTCTACAGCCTTTGACACAAGAGCGACCACTCCTTTATCTTTCCCACTCATGTTTTTGCCTCCATCAGTTGTAATATATTTCAAGTTTTTCCATCGAAGGTTCTTTTGATTAATGGCCATTTCAACTCCTTTAAAATATCTGTACCAGTAGTTGTGCCATGAATACTATACATATCAAGAAGTTCTTCATGCACTTCATAGCTTTTATCTAGTCCTCGAATATAAATCAACACCTGAGCAGTATCTGACACATCCGTTGACTCATCCAAGGCCAAAGAAAACCACTCAACATCTCCATTTTTGTCGAACAGTTGAGAGGATATATTTTCAGCGATGTTTTCTACCCTTCGAGCCACAGTGTTTGCTGACATACTGACAGTTTTTAATAAATTTACCTTTTCAGGGCACATTTCTTCGGCTGCTACAATTATGCATTCTTTGATCATTTCTCCATCGGTAAATTGGTTTTCTACGTTTTGCAATTTCAAGAGCCACACGAAAGCTGGCACGAGTTGCAGCCTCTTGTTCGGTTTTGAGTTTTGTAAATGAAGATTGCTGCGATTTCAATCCGCGCTTCATAGCTTCGAATTTTTCTGTCCGCAAACTTCCTGTATATTTTGAGTAATTTTGAAAATGTTTTGTTTCATAATGACGTTTAATGTTATATTCCTTGAGAACGGCTATGCTTTCATTGCAAATCAAACATAGCGCCTTGTTACTGGACTCAATTACGAAATACTGAATGTTCCACTCATCTTTGAATTTTCTGCATTCACTATCAATTTTTCGCTTCTTTTCCATACTACTAAATCACACACAAAAGCAACAATTCAAATCAAAATACTGTTACAAAGATGTCTTAAACTTAAACACGCACAAACACGTTTTAAGGAGGTACGCACTATTTTATTTCACAACAGTGTCATAGGAACTGACTTGTGGTTGCGCAACTAGCCTTCTTATATATTCCAATTACTGCCATCTAGAAGTGAATGGAAGACACCAGAACTCTCTCGAACCAACGAGATTACTCTGTACGTGCTATTAGCGCCATCTGTTAGCGATAGAAGGTACTACCTATTTCCGCTTGTGTCCACCAGATGTCGTGTCACGTTACTCCTCATGGCTCGCACTCTACGACTAATCTATAAATTACAGATAATGACAGGAAAATTAATAATATGCAGTGTTGCCGTTTAGCGGACTTTAGTCCGATTTGCAGCCTTTTTTCAACGTTGCGTACTTTTTCGGACTTTTTTTTTTCATCAGTGGACTATTTCACTTTTTAGCACCGGCAACAATGATAATATGGTTTTGGCCCTCGGAACTTACTGGAGTAATCAGTATGGCCCTAAGGCTGGAAAGTTTGGAGACCCCTGATCTAGAATAATGACGAAATTAAGTTGGTAATATCGAAATATCTAATTAGTTCAAAATATACCTGGTATAATGTAGCCTAATAGAGCACTACAGTTGGCAGCTCTGGTGACTGAATATATTCTTAGTTCCATCTCTTAAGGTACAGAATACAAAATTTGGTTGAAGTCCAATGGACGTTACATGCAGTTAGACACTGGATCTATCAGCACGCGTAAAAGCATGTTGCCAACAATGTCATGCGTGTGTTGGTCAGAAATAATCTGAAATATTATGATATCTTGTTGCGCCAATTTTGGATGAAATCCATTTGTTAGTATAGAAGTTACATGTATTTTAAAATTGGACATATCAGCAGGCATAGAATCATGTTGGCAGCACTGCCTTGTATTAATTACTCCAAATTAATCTAGAATGTCAGGTGCTATACGTGTGCAAAGTATAGAGCTGTTGGCTTGCAAACTTTCTGATATATTGATATTAGGGTAAAAAAATATAGACAGCATTTATAAACAGTTGGCAGCCCTGATTGCTCTTAACAATACTTATAGTCATATCTGTTATGGTACACATAGCACATACGAAATTTGGTTGAAATCCAACTGATAGTATAGAAGTTACATGTATTTAAAAATTGGTACTATTAGTACTATTGTTGGTAGAACTGACGTATATAAGTTACTCTAAATTAATCTAAAATGACAGAATATACGTGTGCATATTTTAAAGCTGTTGGCTTACATACTTTCTGATATATTGGTATTTGGATAAAAATAGAGTTGGCAGCCCTGTTGGCTCTTAAGAATACACTCAGTTATATCTGTTTATGTACAGATATTACATACAAAATTTGGTTGAAATCCAGTTGATAGTGTAGAAGTTATATGCATTTAAACATTGGACCTATCAGAAGGCTTAAAGTTATTTTGGCAACACTGTCATGGTTGGCCTCCTGGAAATTAAACTGAAATAGTATTATCTACATGTGTGCCAATTTTGGAATAGCTCCCATGCATATCTTGCAAGATATCCAACATGGAGTTCAAATTTCTAGTGCGTTTTTTCAGCAGTTGGTAGCACTGACATCATTTTCCAATATGGACGTGAGATATTCCGGTGCACATCTTTACTCATACTAAATTTGGTTTTGATTGCTGCAGCCGTTTAGGAGTTGATAGGGGGGGGGGCACACACAGATAGACAGAAGGACAGACAAACAGACAGACAGACATTCATTTTCCCGGATCGATCTCATAAGTCTACTTTTTCCTCATTTTTGCAAAATGTGAAAAGTAGGCTAAAAATAGCATTCAAAACGATCAACACAACCAGTAGGCACCCACAAAATAGTAATCTAAATAATCATTACCCATATTCAAAGTCAGGGGTATATTCTATTACGTGGCAAGACACTGGTTGTCAAGCTAATTACATCGGACAGAGTGGACGCCGAGTAGTCAAGCGTTATAATGAACATAGGAATGCGATATGATACGGAGCATATTCAGCTGTATGCGAACATATGTGTGACAGGGGTCACAACATCACTAACATCGAAACAGACCTCAAAATAATTCATCACGAATTGAAAGGCAGAGCTCTTGACATAAAGAAAGCAATTGAGATACACCTAGCCAAACGAAACAATCCCAACAATCTAAATGAACACACTTTTATGGAGAGTTCACCCCTCTTCACTCTACTAAAAACACACCTTCTCGGGAACAAGACACAACTTAACGATACAGCCAAGCTAAATAAAAAGCGGGGGGGGGGGGATTAGGGGGATTTTAATAGGTAAATGTTATCTGGATCAGGTGTACGATTTACTTTTTCTGCAATAAACCAAGGCCTGTATTCACGGCAGTATTAATGTGCCGGGACGTCCTCAAAGAACGGACAGCGCTTAGTATGAATGGCTATTGGTCCACGCGTGGCGAGGAATGTGCCACGGTCATTAATATTTGTAGACCTACCTCATACAATTACATACATCTTGTCTAAACATCCCACAAAAACACATTGCACTGAGTTCACACAGCACACAGGAACAGGGGGAGAAAGGGAAAAAACAGTTTCGTTGAGATAACATCCCATTTCAGTCGACCACACCTGGTGTAAGATTGAACACGAAATTGCGCGTAGCTCCAACGCGGAAGACAACCAGATACGTAGTAGCCTGTAATATTACAGTATAACCATAGTTGATTTTTTACAACCATATAGTCACCCCAAACAGACAAACTCCGGATTTCTATCACCATTTTAGCATTTCACTCAACATCATATATACTACAATTAGCATACACTGCAGTTGCATTACCAATACTGCAACTAAATAATTGTACATATTGTAAATATTTTTCACCTGTATTCTCAAACTTAGATGTTATAGCCTAAGTGTAATGGATCTGATGATGATCGCTTGACGATCGAAACTGGTCAGCCTAGTGTATTTAATTATCTCATGTAATTTATTTCAGGATTAGGGCATAACCCAGCTCTTTTGGGTGCATTCGAGTTGACCGACTGAAAAGCACTACAATTTTGTTCACTAAGGCAACACTGAAAAATGGCTACCAACCCCACAATGTTCACGGCCAGTCAGGCAAATCGTGAAGCCAAGAGATTCAAATCACTCAGGCTTAAACTCATGAACTTAGACAAGTCAATTTGGTTCAACAAGAAATGTATTGTACCCTTTCGAACATAGGACCTTCAGGACAGGATTCTATTCTCGGGGGTGGTGCGTTCCTACTTTAGCTAACAACTGTCCTGGTATACATCATTTGGAAGATAAATAGGGCTGATTAATAAATCATCACTCAGAGAATTCAAAATCAACGGAAAAACAACATTATTAACACTGGAAAAATACAAAATAATCGAAAGAAAAGCAAAAACCAAAAATATTAAATCAGGAAAATCAAAATTTAGAATAAGAAAATATTCAAAATTGAACCAATCTCAAAACAACCTAATGAATCACGAAATTTTAAAATAGATCCAAATGAAATCAAAAATATCGAAAAAATGTTAAAATCAATCCAAATAATCCAAAAGATTTGAAAATAAATTAAAAAATGACAAGAACTCAAAAAATGAATAATTAAATTCCAATTAAATTAATTACACCTCAATGAAATTAATTACACTTCAATTAAATTAATTACACTTCAATTTATCAACCACAATTAATCAAACAACAATTCAAATCACTCAGTGAATCAAATAATATCCAAATTAAATCAATTAAACTTCGATTGAAATGCGAATCCCATCAATTATCAATAATTGATTATCAATCAATTAATTCAATCACTTAATTAAACAAACAACCAATCATTGATCATATGCCAAGATGACAATCGATCTGATCTGACCGTAAATAATATTCACCGAAATACAATCCACATCTCTGAGCTCAATATTCAAAATACCATGGCAACTTGCCGTAGTGTACCAATTAATTAATACAACAACCATTAAGCCATTCACGCATCCACCATTAATTTAGGGCTTCCCTAATTATAATATTCATGAAGTAATTATTTTATAACATGATCTGGCAACATTGCCCATGTGATCCCTTATGGTGGATTAAGATGCTTTCACCAAATCACAATACTCATGTATCCACTATTCACAACTACAAACTTTGCCCTTCAAATGGATATGAAATTTGGCACACTTCTACCTTTGAGCTTTTAAACATACGTCAATGCGTACTTATTATTATCAACAGGCAAATTCAAACACATACGACCTCAATGGGTTTTGAGTTGGAGATGAGCTACACTGTTACTTAAAATAAACACAAACTACCTTAGAAACATGATCATTCAAGGATTGAACTCAGGACTCGTAACAAATGATCCGGGTCCTGAATTCAACACAGTCTGTCAAAGTCTTATGGGCGTGTGTTTAACTATACTACTATAATACACCCGAGATGCTTGCGAGTATCATGACACGAATACGAGCTTACCGTAAGGTAAGAAATAAGGAAACCAAAATGAATACCAACTGTATGCAGAAATTTGCATATTCCAATACTTAAAACATCCGATGTTCACATTCCGCACCTAGCAACTATATTTGAAACAACGATGTGTGTATCTGTCAACGATGCCTCCGACACTGCAAGAAACAACATGACACAAAATGTATTTACAGGAGAAAGCGCTAACAGGAAAATATATACACACGTAGGCTTCGAAGCAAGGACTCTCATCTGCCGTTTTCAGAGCATGGCACGTTCACAGACGCTTGCTACTATCTGAGAGAGCAATTGTCTTCACGAAAAAGGAAAATAATCACCAAATTAATTCCAAATTAAGAGTGACCATCATCATTATTATGACTATTATTATTATTATTATTATTATTATCATTATTATCATTGATATCACTGTTATCATTATTATTATCACCTTTAATTACTACTGCCATGATGGAATCTACTATCCAAAGGTTACTGGATCCCTATACCCTAAAATAAATTCAGTCTCGAAATCAATGAATAATAATAATTATTATTATTATCATCAAGATTCATCTGAATATTAATCTATCCAAATAAAATCTTCACGACAGAGCTGGTACGCGAAAGATTTGTGGATTATAGTACCCTTACATAAGTCTATCCTCAACTCGACAACAGATTATTATTATTATTATTATTATTATTATTATTATTATTATTATTATTATTATTATTAACTAAATCATTATTATAATGAATGCCTTCATAATAGACTTGGGTCACAAGGTTTGTGTATTACAGTACCATTATGTAAATCTCACCATGAATTAACCCTATAAATGAATCTAAGTATTACACATGATTCCTTCTGACCAGGAAGTCAGCTGTCTGCATCGGGGCATGACTGTCAAGCTCAGCCTGATTAGGGCACAAAATATCCCTTTGTGGGAAGGGGGTAGGGAGTGTACGACCTTCGCAAATGACACCGTAGCTCAGACACCGAGTGGTATGGTCTATTATCTTGCACTCTCCACAAAATACACAGGCGAAATAAAATGCAGGGAGAAAACGATCTCACCATCTAGATAGTCATTGGTTCGAACTGAGTGGAACCTTACCTTGGAGCAAATCATTATCGTGGTCACATTCATCATACGAAATACCTGTAAGGGCACTTTTGCCTTACCTGATCCATTGGGCATGCTTAATAGACATTTCTCACCTTTTTTCTTTTCAATTGGCAAGCGAGTGGCATATGGCAGTGTCACCTGCAACTTCTTATACCTTTTCAATACCATTATACCATTTATTTATTCATCGTAGAGCCTCCGGGGCCTCACGGAACCTCCCGGCATCATATTGGCATACCACTCACCTATTTTCTCATTAACATACCACGATTACTCCGATGTTCACATTGCTCCCAATACACTCAAATAGATACTCGAATAACTTCTCCCACTCAATACCATACTTACCTGCGTTAAGTCAAAAGAGACGCATAAAATCATCCCTGACACAGTTCAGAGTGCAACCAGATGAATAATTATCACCACATGTGTCGAAATATGAGCATTAACATTAAAATTCCTCCCCTTCTATCCATACTAGATATTATTAATATTATTCTTCCCGATATTATTATTATTATCCCTACTTGATGTTATATTTATTATTCCCGATATTATTATTATTAATAACCCATGTTATTATCATGTCTATAAATTTTACATTCTTTAAATCTCTCTCTCTTTCCAAATCTACGTGCTCTGCTTTTTCTACTGTCTCCATTTCTGGGCTGTAATACACACATCTTAATGGGAAAAACACATGCATTCCTATCAGTATGTACAATTATGCGCGGTTCGTGAACAAATATCATCGCTAAGCATCTCCAGAACTAAAACAAACAGCATTCCGTCGTCAGGGATGCAACTAACTTTACACAAATAATATTTATAAACAAAATCTAATATTAGTCTAAGACAATATCTATTCCTGTATCAAACTACGAGTATAATAAACACGACCCAGAAAACTATGACTTATAGATAATTGATGAAAATTAATATTCATCAAACTTCCAACGCTGGCCGTCATCCTCTCCAGCAAAGACGTCGGCAACCCCTACTCATGTGCCTTTTACATCCTACAGGCACCTCACATGACCACATACAATACACTATACCACTGAGTGATTAATAATCATGGTTATCACTAAATTTCACTTTGCTTTTACACTGAAACGGTTGCTATACTCTACTGTCGGGGAAATAAGTATAGATACTCGAGTTTAGAGGTCAATAAAACCTTTACCCTTAGCCTTACATAAGAAAGGAAAGGAAGGAAGCTTGTAGTTTAACGTGACCGTTAATCTCTTACATAAGAACAACCTACTCCAAAATACTTGTTTTATTTGTCGTTTAACGATATAGAGTAAATATTTGCATTGTATCTCGTTAAAATTTTATAGCAGATTGAACAAAAAAAGTACCGGTTTTTCTTACCAAGTTTACGGAGCGCTCACTTAGAAAGATCATTACGTTAAAAGTATTGATCTTATCGTAACGAAACTTTAATACCTCTTAAAGGAACTTATTGTTAACGCGTATATGAAGTTTTAATCTGATCTGACGTTTCTTAAAATAGTTGTTGTGAATTTTGTAAAACAACTTTTTCTCGGGCCTGGATGGTCATAGCAGTATGAAATATGGCTTGTTATGAGGCTCATAGCAATGCAAGGCTTAACGTAAAACTACATTTTATCTACATGTAATTATCGATTTTATATGGATTTATATTTAATCGGACCATTGAGGGCGGCGATAGTACCGCAGCAGCCTGGCAATGTTGCCAGTTGCTCCGCGCTCGTTCCTACGCACACCAAACTCTGACCTTTGTTCTTCGTTGAGTCATTAGCAACAAGCAGCAACTATCACTGTCTGTATTATCTATTGTTTGCACATCGATCAAGCTGCCAGCTAATACGCAGTTAACGGAGGGAGAATTTGCCATGATTATAAGTGCAATATGTTTTTTTAGATGCGAGAGAGAAAGCAATAATGATAAGAGGGTTTAGCAAATACCGTAGTATCAAAGTGTATTGGAAGGTCGATAGCCACGGTGAAGAGATGTGCCGCTGCATTTAAAGATATTCCTCTTCCTCCCAGAATCCAAAAGTATGAAAGTATGACGAAAGCAGAGCTAATTGTTCACGCCAAACCTCACTTCAGGGCACCTAAAAAGAAGCTGGAATAGATAATCAAGAATGTTCGTCCTGACGTCGATCTCGTCTGGTTGCCAGTTGCTCATTGTGAGCTCAACCCCATAGAGCTGGTTAGGTCCTACGTGAAAAATAAAATAACTAAAGTGAATAAAGTAACCAGGTGGAGAGAGGAAGATCAATGGAGGTGATGCGAGATCTCTGTAAAGAAGCCTTGAGGTCTGTAACACCAGAGCTATGGAAAAAATGCATCGAACACACCAAAAAAATAGAGAAACATTACTGGGAAAAGGATTGGCTAACAGAAGACGTCCCCGTTGTTGAGCCACTTGTTATAGACTTAAATGACAGTTCATCTGATTCATCGGGCAGTGATTTTCAGACAGTTAATAAGGAAGCAGTTTTATAATCTTATAATCTCAAAGTGTAAATTACTTCAAACAATTAATCTTATAATAATAGCTTTTCAGCTGACACACCATTTTTAAACCTGCCAATGGAGGTCCAAAGCCCTCATTAAAAAAGGTGTTGGGAAATGTTTAACTTTTTGCGGAAATGAAATATAAGACACGTTTCTATAACTTGTAGGCAAAATTAGCACAGAGGCTATTAGCGGTGTACATAAGGGACGCATATTTCAGGATATAAAGAAGAATTAAATACTTAAGTTAAATAGGCGTGAATGATAGTGTATTTTATTTATATTTTATTTTTTTCTCAATCGTATTACCCTCCAGGGTTGGCTATTCCCTCGGATTCAGCGATGGATCCCACATTTACCGCCTCCATTTTGAAACTTAGGGATCGGGTATACAACTGGGGTGTGTAACCAGCTCTTCGCCCAGGCGGCCTCACCTGCAAAGCGAACAGGGACCTTATGAGGGATGGGAAGATTGGGAGGGATAGGCAAGGAAGAGGGAATGAGGCGGCCGTGGCCTTACGTTAGGTATCATCCCGGCATTTGCCTGGAGACGAAATGGGAAACCACGTAAACCACTTCAAGGATGGCTGAGGTGGGAATCGAACCCCTCTCTACTCATTTGGAGCACCCGAGGCTAAGTTGACCCCGTTCCAATCCTCATACCAATTATCAAATTTCGTGGCAGAGCCGGGAATCGAACCACGGACCTTCGGGGTGGCAGCTAAGCACTCTTACCACTACACCATGGAGGCGAATATATGTTATAATTTTTGTATTATAATTCGTCAATTTCACGTATGGTTTTTAATTTATTTTAATTAATGTCATTTTTCAAGTCCTCGTACTGCAGCTCCTTCACCAAGATTTTACTCGTATAAAATAATATCTTCCTTGTCACGTGAGCGACCCATGGTTTAACCCATTGACATTCACTTTATCTTTCCGTTTCTTTTATATACCGGTTTTGCCACCACAGAATGTCAACTACCATAATATAGTTAAGTGAACACGGAACTGCCCTTCATCCATTTTGCTGAATTATGATAAAATATTTGATGTAGTGTAATGGTGTGATAATTGCTTTGTATAACTTTGATAAAAGTTCAGTTTTATAAAATATTTGATTAAATTTATTTGACACATTTCTTTAGCAGTGTAATACCGGCCTAACACAAATTACAATTCAACAACAGAAATTCACAGACCTTACGGCTTGGAACGCGCGCGTATTATGTTTCACAGGGCAACGTCACAAGAGTTTCCTCGACCGAGCGCATTATTCCCGTCGCTTGCTACGATACATTCTTCTCACATAACCACCCGATTAAATATCAATCGATATAAAAGCAATTATCAAAAGTAGATAAAATGTAGTTTTACGATAAGCCTTGCATTGCTATGAGCCTCATAACAAGCCATATTTCATACTGCTATGACCACCCAGGCCCGAGAAAAAGATGTTTTAAAAAATTCACAACAACTACTTAAAGAAACGTCAGATCAGATTAAAACTTCATATACGCGTTAACAATAAGTTCCTTTAAGACGTATTAGAGTTTCTATACGATCCGATCAATACTTTTAACGTAATGATCCTTCTAAGTGAGCGCTCCGTGAACTTGGTAAGAAAAACCGGTACTTTTTTTGTTCAATCTGCTATAAAATTTTAACGAGATACAATGCAGATATTTACTCTATATCGTTAAACGACAAATAAAACAAGGAAACTTTTGGTGTAGGTTGTTCTTATGTAAGACTAAGGGTAAAGGTTTTATTGACCTCCAAACTCGAGTATCTATACTTATTTCCCCGACAGTAGTAACCTATCCAACACACGTACGTTGTGATACAATACACTTTTTATATACAATCGGGCTAGGATTACGCAACACTCGTTAGACCACGTGCTTACTCCTGTCATTTCTCTCTTCACACGCGCCGGACTGGCAATCTCGATGCGCTCCCTCTTCCAACTGTTCATTCACAGAGCTGTCCCTATTCCAATAGCTAAGGTTCGAGTCACGAGTGATCAACTGCGCACCTCCCAACTTCTGCGACTGAAAATACTCTTTTTATAGCTATACAGCCTGCGCTCATTTGCAACACTGCAGGCTCTTCCTGCACACATATACTGTTTACTACGGTTACTAATGTTTCTCTGAAATGTTCAACCTGCAGCCTTGAGTCGTACTAGCCATTTTCATACAACTGAGTGTCATTGTCTGTAGCGTGAAAACTGCAAGACGACTGACTGTAAACTGACTTATTTTGAGAGCGTGTATCTGTTTATCGAAAATGTGTCGAACTGCGCTGTGGCGCACTGCGAACACCATAACAGTCTCTGGCGTGTTCGCGGAACTATGCACCCACTAACTGGCAATAGTGTCGACTACTAATTCACGCACTGAAGACAAACTGCACTGGGGCTGACCGTCCACTGTCGCCTTCTCGCATAGACTCTTCGAGTGGACTCCCACGTGCGTACAAACTGTCCTGCTTTCTGCTGCCAACTGCGAACTGCATTAACACTCCCAATTGCGAACTAACTTCGTGGACTGCGCGGGGGTGAAATATATCTAAAATATGGCGACTAAGCACCTGAAGATTGATCCACGAGCAAGAGCTCCGTATTCCAAAACGTCTATCCCAATACACTCTGTACACATTATTCGTGATTGTAAGGTCCATTGAATCACAGGATTATCATCGATAATCGATCGTAATTTTAGGAGATATCAATACTGCGTCCTCCGAACTACTTATGGTGAAATAGACGCCATTCCCACTTTCACAACAAAACTCTCAAACCCAGACGGCTCGCGGAAAGAACTCATTTCTAGACCATTGATTTATTAATTTCTTGATGACTTAATTATTCTGTTTATTGGCAAAAATTCTCAGGATTATTTCCGGCTTATTGTAGTCAATGGTTCGGTCCTGGGTGCTGATGTATCGTAGAAATAAATTAATTTAGCAACTTAGGGGCGTGGTGTAACCAAAATACGACGTACAACAGAACTTTCTGGAACAAAATCTGATGCAAGCCCCTCGGAAGTCCTTGAGCGTTCACCTGCACTGGTAAATGCGTATTATAGATGCGTGTTCTCGACTCGCCTTTGTCTGTGAATTCCGTGAGACGTATCTCTGGTTCGTCAAGCGGCCAGTTGCATGACTTGCCCTAATAACATTGCAGCAGGAGTTTAATATGATTAAAAGGACGTAAAATCAGGTTTCCTTTTCCCCTGCAATTCGAGGCTCATTTAAACGCTGTTTTATAGCATGACTAAAAACCATGCGAACTTAGCCTATGGCCGTAAGATAAGGGCGCAGCATAGAACTAAATCTCACCCCTAAATAGGTACCAATTAAAACCGTACCGAACACACCAGCCTCGATCATTTCAACTAAACAAGCCAAAGCGCTTTGGATAAAAAACGAATTGAGATTTGCATACATAAGAAAGCAAAAAATCAATCAACAATTATACGATATTCAATTGCAACTAAGTAAGTTCTGGCACGCGTCCCAATTGGATAGTTCCACCGCGAACCTACATGACACCATCAAAATCAGAGCAACGAGGAAGCACGAAACGCTAGAAAATACATTAAGGAAACTAGGAGAAACACAGAACAATCAATCGAATGAACAACGCACGAATAACAATGAATTCAATTTCCACAACAGGGTAAACAACAGAACGAACGGAACCTTTTCTCAAGATGAAATGAATATGTTAGACAAAGGTTTGTGAAATACAACTGCACTGACGCACACACGAACAACAGTATAAAACAGTTAATCACAGATATTGAGTTAGCCAGTCAGAAGCTCCCAGCAGAAGACAGGGAATTAACCAAAAATCTTGCCACCAACGAAGCCAAAAATTCCTCAAACGAGAGGGCGAAAGCAATAACATTCAAAACAACAAACAACTCAAAGAAATAAAGTCATTGAAACAAAAAAATAAAAGAACATGACTTAATCATCACAAAAACAGATAAGGGAAACACTACAGTAATTTTGAACAAAACAGAATACATTGAAAAACAGTCGAATTCCTAAACAACAACGATAACAAGGAATTAGCAAAAGACCCCACCAACAAATTCCAAAAACAAATAGAAAGTGCGCTCAAAGAAACATAATACATACTGAACCCTTATGATATCATCTGATATAATAATGATTCATATTTTATTTTATTATATTTGAAAGAGGGTGTTCAGACACGCAGCAGTGGATTCGTGTTGAGGAAAAATGTTGCAACTATTGGGAGTTGGACGACAAGGCAAGTATATTTAAACCAAGCTTTTGAGACAAGGAAAAGTGTGCCATAATTCCGTGAACTGAAGAGGTCAACGTTCAATATGCGTGGCTTCAGTTAGTAGGCCATGAGACGGTTGATACCGATTTACGCGGGCAAGAGTAGGGGGAGCAGGATCTGACAGGAAGAAGATGCTTGTACGTCATAAATTGGGGAGGAGTCTCCAGGTCAAACTCTCCGAGATATATTTGAACCAACGAATGAAGCTAGGCACGAATAAGGCCCGCGAAAAACTGGCGTACCTTTGATTTGGCGCAAAATTTGAATATTAATAAAACCCATGATCATTTGTGTCTCCGCCGAACAGATTCTTAACCTGCGCAATAAGGGAAGCTCAATGTAATTAGTCGCAAGTCCGTAACTTAAAAACTCCGAATTATTTTTTAAAATTGTCCCCACTACTGTCAATTTGCTGTGTTCTCTATAAATGTAGCCAAGCTGGTGGTTGAACTGACTTTATTTCGATGTATCGTGGGGGACACTTGTGTGGACTTTATTTTGAGGGACACTTGACTTTATTTCGATGTGTCGTGGGTGACACTTGTGTTGACGAAATATTAACTTCTAAACTCTGACGAGTTCTTCAAGTATTTAAATGTGTATAATTTGCGTGTGAAGGGTAGAAGCTTCAGGCTTACAAATATTTAGGGAATGTTTTTCTTCGAACAAATTGCTCAGGACTTTGAGTGGATATTATCAGCTCATTTAGCAATTTTAGTAGTAATTGTAGTACTGTGAAATAACTGAACATTTCTATCCTAAGAAAACCAAGATATCTGGAACGAGGCCAACAGTTGGAAGGATAACCATGGACACACCAGCGACTATGTCCAAATCCGGCTAAATAACTGCTGGGTTATGAGTGGCGACGTGAGCTGAGATGTTTTGGCGGAGGGATAAGTACCACATATTGATTATTCAATTTTAGTCGTAGTTAGATAAGCTGGGGAAATGTAAATAATTTTCTTGTATTTTTTATTGTAGTTTGATTTTTTTTATTCGGTTACTGACACTCGATTATAATGTCGTGCGTGACTATTTTTTGTTCTGATTTAATTGATTGTCATATAACTTGTAAATGTACAATGCGTGTACAGTGTATTGTTCATATCGCTTGAGCGGAATTTTATGGTTTGAGCGATAAATGGTGCTTTTATAGAATAAAACTTAACGATAAACTTAGAATTTGGGGGGTAACATTTAACCTTGTGTTTGATACAACATGCGTTTTTATTGTGAATTGTCTAGAGAAATTTTATTTGCAGGGAACCATAGTTCTCTTTGTAATCTGTAAAACTAAGGAAGTAATGATTTTATGATCTTTGGGAAAGCAATTTAAGTCTTTCCGTGGAATCCTAAATCTGGACGTATTTCAGGTGGAGAGAGTGAGCTGAAGTCATTACCCAGGTGTGCGTTATTTGGTGATGTGTGATGATGTGTGTCTACATGCGCGGGGAACATCGTGGTAATCAGCCCACGATTCCTGTCTGCAGCAAAATATAATTAACGGCAGTATGAACTCCGAGGAGGCTACTGGCTGAGATGTCGCGTCTTATAATTCCTGAGAGAATTATTGGGACAAAATAGGTATTTTATACACACATGTTTTCAGGAAATACAAGGTACTTCTAGGTTCGAGAGCTGCTGTGAGCAAGCTCCCGATATTATTACGCGACGCACTGGGTGAATGACATAATGGCTTCATATGTGACGGACAGATTTAAGATAACACTAATTAGGTTTGAGGCCGGGTTACCGTGTCCTCTTCTCTTAAAGTGAGATGAGCCTGTATTCTATATCTTGATTTAAAGGGCAGCTCGCCATACTCAGACCATAATTTTCATGCATTAAGTTGAATTGATATTTATTTGTGTGTTATAATTAAATGCCATTGGGCATAGTGTTGTTCTTGTTTTTTTATCCATTTGGATTGTTGTGGTCATTGTAATTATTAAAATGACGTTCGGTCATGTCCTCGTGTATTTTGTTGTAGTCACGTACGCTTGTGTTGATTTTACCAAGACCCGCTGGGCAATTAGACGTGTTTTGGCACGTTGTCAAGATCTCGTGCGGAGATCTATTTGTATGATAAATAGTAGCGGGTGTCGGATAATTATTAAGTGTCTTGGTGTGTGTTCCCTAAGCTAATCTAATTTACGCAGAATTAAGGATTCGTTGCTTGACGGGAAACCATATGGTAACGAATCTCGTAATCGTACTTATTTCCTTCATTTAGTCAAAACATCGTCACGCGTGCACAAAGTATAGATTTGAAGTCGACGTAGTGTTTCAAACGTCTTTTTTTAAATTAATAATCTCTCCTGAGATATTTATTTAAAATGTTAAACTGTGGATATTTGAATGCCACTTGATTGATGCAGACACAACTTAGGATTTGCAGTTGTGATCTATTTAGAAGTGTGGGAGTAAATTCGAGATGTTGTTTTTGTTGATTGTTATTTGCTTTGGTTATTAAACTTGTTATTTAGTATACTGGGTTACCTCCTTTCTTTAATTATTGTATTTGCCCTATGTATCCTTGTAATCTTGAGAAGCAAAATGTAACTGCACGGCTATCATGGACCGAAACATTACCCAAAATTGAGTCTCGATACGCTTCTTCTACAAGGGTTCAATACTGACCAAAGCCGAAAATCGAAACTAATAAACATGAACCCGAAAATACCGTCATTGAGGGGACAACCTAAAATACACAAAAAGGAGTGCCCAATGAGACCAATAGTCAATTTTAGTAATGCCACTAATTACAAATTCAGCAAAGAGTTACTAAAATCTTAAAATACCGTCTTTCCAACGACAAAAACAACTCTGTAAAGAACACAACTGAACTAGTAACAGCATTGAAAACCCTATAAATGAAACCTAACTTGAGGCTAGTATCCTTCGGTGTAACTAACTTGTACACCAATATTCCTATTATTGAAGCAATTAACACTATAGAAAACAACCTAAAATCCAACAATTCGGCAAACGAAATTGAAGAGATTGTGAGATTACTGAGGGTCGTTCTCAGCCCAAACGTGTTTCAATTCGACAATAAAATGTACACACAAACAGAAGGCCTAGCGATGGGATCACCACTAAGTGGGCTAATCGCTGACATCTTCATTAATGCACTAGAAAATGCGTCTTTAGAAAAAACTTCAACAAAGGGAATGGTAATATGGAAAAGATACGTAGATGATGTAATTTGCATCTACGATACTGAACTAACAAGCAAAGAAACAATTCTCCAATCCATTAATAGCCTCAATCAAATTCACTAAGGAATTCGAAACGGACCGAAAAATAAATTATCTCGACATAACTATTGAACGTAAAGACAACGTGCTTTCATATTCTATTATCCGGAAAGTCACACAAACCTCGCATGCAATCGACAATCCGTCTATTCCTCCCAGTACGCAAAAATTAGCGGCGTTGAATTCAATGGTGCACAAGGCTTTAGCCATACTGAGGCCGCCTAAGCTTTTGCTGGTGATAGTTTTGAGAGAAGCATGGAATACTACAACTAAGAGTTACTAAACGCACCCCAGAAGCTTGTCTCAGCTTCAGGAGATCTTTTGACTTTGTTTGGAGGACTGGATTATTCTATACAAGATCGAAGATTTTTATCTTCGATGTGCATACTTGAACGAATCATTCTACGTAACTCTACATAATAAGCCACTTTAGATTGGTCTAATATTTACTTCATTTTAGTAGTGAAATAGGTATATCATCGCAGAAACGCGAAGCACATGGAAATAGTTGCTAAATGACTTCGACTGTAGTCGAAGCCGGAACACGCCGTTCCAGGCACGAGCACAACCCTCAGTGCGTTTGACACAGGTAGACGTTCAATTTTGACAGGTCGTGGAGACCGAGGGTTAAACAGTCTTTTAATAGGACCATTGAGTCCGTGATCTACGAAATATCAAGACATCGAGTATTATTTTGGCACTAAAGTGCGCTGGTGATATAGTATTTCAACAGTTTAAATCAGTGGAGTGATATATTTTCGAGGAAACAGTGAATTTCCAACTTTCTGTGCTAGGAGCACATGGTAATCGACACACCACATGGTGGACAACGTGTACGACGAAAAATCTTCAATGTGCTAAAAATATTCACAATATTCAGTGCTGTTGCTTACTAAATTATTTGTTCCATAAGTAAGAATCACGCCGTGCAAAGGCTGATATTTTGATTCAACGGATTGCACCGATGTTCAAGTGATTGTGATATCCAGTGCTTATCAAATCTGTGGTACCAGAATAGCCTCAGTGAAAGCAAGAACATGTTCAATCTTGCTTACAGCTTGCAAAGTGTAAAGCCAGTTTTGAGAATCAGTGAATTTCCACCCAATTTCGCCATTTCTACCAGAATTTCGAGATGCCGAAACTAGTCCACATGGTGTTTAATCCCACTTCCATAATGTTGACCATGAGGGCTTAAACTCCGGTATGAAGGAGCCATTGATCACCTAACGACACCTCAGGATGGAAGCCGATACTAGGATTATGATGACAATGGCCAAAGAGTTGCAATCTTTGCTCAACTCCTGGATTGAAGGAAGGACCCCTCAAATTATGCCTTCCCAAGGTTGAGGTGAACAACTGTCGCCGTGAGTTTCGATTAATTTCCTCCCTTATTGGTTATGGATCAGGGCTGGATTAGTTTTAGACAACCGTAAGCATAACAGTCATTTAGGTAGGTTTTCTTTTCTTCTTGTAGCCACCACTGATGGTGGGTTTCATTCTCAAGGGCTTCCACACGCTTTGTGTTAGCTCGGGTCTAGAGTTAGACACCCCACGGGTTCAACCCGGGTGCATTAATTGTAACTTTGTGTAGTGCACATAATGGACAAGGATTTATAACTTTTAGCAGTAAATTTTCATTAATCAGCTGTTGCTGAAAGCACAGTCATTCTTTGAAGCTCCCTTTAATGTGAAATATGTGTATGCCACTGTAGCGGGCGTATCGTTTAGATGCAGAGAAGATAACGCATCTACATAATTATTGTACATAATTTTTGTATGGCCTTAGAACCAGATTCAAGAAGAATCAGAGTAGTGTAATGGAGTGCTGTAGGTTAACTCACTCTAAACCCCGCAATACATTTTATACGTATCATTTGCAATTAACACCCCAGGTGTAGGTGTTTTATAACATTTATGGGCTTTGATGTGCTTAGCGCGCGATATTTTTGTGATAACAATCTTCCGACATGTAGTGGAATATCTTTCAAAGACATTACAGAATAAGCATGTCCTTCCTTTGCTACTCTTTGCCCATTTAATGGCTAACATATGATTATCAGTGCTTTTTAAAGGCTAACTAGAACACCTCAGATATACAAAGAGCAGTGTGATAATATTCTCAAGTGTAATAGATCAGAACTATGAACTTTATCTAGTGAAATCTACAATTTTCTTAATGTTTTGATGGACATTGCTATACAATGAATGTGAGGTACTGTTATAGCCACTCACTTGAGCTCGGCAGAATGACAGATGCCGACGCTCTAGGTTAAAGCACAGTTAGATTTCCCCAGCAGTAACCTGGAGTTTCCGTGTGAGACTGCAGACAAATATGACACAGCTCTCTTTGCATTGCCTAAAGGGGAACTTTTATCGAGACATTCTTGGTGCTCGAACGGAATGTAATTTTTGTCACAGCAATTTTTAGTACAGGGTGACCAGAGAGTCACGTCTTCCATTATATTTGTTATATTCGCATGATGTTGTAAGCGAATGAATGATGTTTCTTATATTATGATGAGTACTATCAGAGTAATTCTTAGGATTGAACCAGACTTTTGTTCATTTAGGCTATTTATTCTCACTTGAAGTGATAGATGATTTTTGCCGTGTGTTGACACGAGGATAATGGGTTGGTTACCGTTTTTGTGCATGCCAGCAGATTCAAATTGTGTTTGACTGCTGAGGTTACCTTTCTCGTGATCCGGCTGAGGGACGCGATGAGATACTTCTTGAATGGTTTGATGGAACTTTGAATGTCCATCAGGTAGTCGTGTTATTGTGGACCTGAATTATATTTGTATTATATTGGAGCCGCTTAGAGCTCATGACGGTAGTGGCTTGTCCATTTACACGTCTCGTAAGTATCTGTTTCAGACTTACGATTGGGCTTTATAAGATTGTGTTATTTTAGCAGGCAGAGGCCGCGTGTACTCTGTTGTGTTTTATTCTTTGGTCCTGAAGCCTTGCATAGTTTTTCATTCTTCATAACTAAGATACTCATAAACGACGATAATAATAATAATAATAATAATAAACAACCATAAATCATATATGCTCATTTTATTAAACCGACGCGGGTTAGAACTACTATTAAATAATAACAGCTGTTTAACGTTGATCCTATTGACCTTTGGCTGGACCAATGCAATGCGCTTGATGAGAGCCATTCCATAGACTTGACAGGAGTCCAGAGGCTGACCAGAGGTGATTAACTCGAGGGTCGAGTACCCTTGCTGATGACATGCTCTGATAATACACATACTTTGATTAATTCTTTTACACACTTTTAGATGATTAATGGAACAAAGAGTCTCCATTTCGCTGTAGGAAGGGTGATACGAATACTTGCTTATGTGTTTATTTATTTATTGAGTGCATAACTCCCTATGTGAACCCTACTATTGTTTCATCTGTAGTACTTGTTGTACAGTTATAATTGTAATGCTTATAATGTATTGAAATGACTGTTATATTAGTATTTGTTGTTAACACGGACGCTTTGCGCTGATGTTTGTGTAACTTAGGATTTAGCTTAGACAGATAAACATAAATGTAAATATGGGGAGTGGTCACAGTATGATCTAGATTTTCGCTGTCATGTTTGACTATTTTTATGGCATGATGATTCTTCTCAGAACATCGTTACCTTTTCCTTGTATTTAAATTAGGGCTTTTGTACCACTTTCCCAAGCTTTGCTTTGTTTTTGTATGTAATTAGAACTGATCATGAGGGTTAATTTCCATTAGCTTAGGGGTTGTTCGTTTCTTGTTTTTTTATTAGATAGTGGATTAGCCGATTTGAAACCCTCTGATTCTAGGTTAGGGGTTGGTTTTATTTAATAAATATTCCAACGATTTTTACTTCAGTCTGGATTTCCTTCTTTAGTAGTTTATTTCTTTTGGGGGTGTATTTCCAGGGGTGTCTCATGACAAAACAATCATGATGGGGACCTGATCCTGCGGGACAGGAGTCTCGTGGTGGCGAGCCCTAATGGAATGCACTCCAATCCGCTTCTTCGGTATGTGGTCGGAGGAAGAGGTCATCTGGAAGGCCATACTCGGTTGGTGGTGACCAGATTACCTCCTCCAACGGGCACATAACCCATGTCAAAAGACATCTATAATAAGGAAATAAGAACCATTAAGCAAATAGCAAAGGAAAACAATTTCCCGCCAAGCAAAATAGACCAAATTATAGCCAAACATAAAAATAAAGATAAAACGATTCCCAAACCGAACAGTAATGAGAAAAAAATTGCGCGCTTCAACTATGTGAATGTGAACACATATACAATCACTAATCTATTCAAAAAGCAAGGCATAAAAATAGCATTCACAACGAACAACATAACCGGTAGGCACCTACAAAATAGTAATCTAAATAAACATGAGCCGAATTCAAAGTCAGGGGTATATTCTATTACGTGCCAAGACAATGGTGTCAAGCTAATTACATCGGACAGTGTGGAAGATGAGTAGACACACGTTATAATGAACATAGGAATGCGATAAGATACGGAACACATTCGGCCGTATGCGAACATATGTGTTACGCGGGGCACAGCTTCACTAACATCGAGACGGACCTAAAAATAATTCATCACGAATTGAAAGGCAGAGCTCATGACATAAAGGAAGCAATCGAGATACACCTAGCCAAACGAAACAATCCCAACGCTCTCAATGATCACCCTTTTATGAAGAGCTCACCCATCTTCACTCAACTAGAAACACACCCTGTCGGAAACAAGACAAAACGGATTTCTATCACCATTTTAGCATTTCACCTAACATCATATACACTACTAGCTGAAGTACCCGTTCTTCGAACGGCTTTTAGTACTTGCTGGCCTAAATCATTAATATATATAATCACACATTCCTAATGTAGTTATGTTATTTCCATGTTACCAACTATATGTGTATACTACATGCATTTTCACTCACCAAATTGTTAATCTGAGGTAGGAAAGTGAAAATCCTTGGCCTGCTTTCAGTCGACCGACCGGGTCAGGGAATGGAATGAATGAAATCCCCATCTAACAGCAAGGATATGAACTGTGCCGGCTGCCGAAGCCTGTCGCACTCCCCTGAGGCAATGATTAAATGAATGACGGATGAAATGAAATTATAGTGGAGATTGATGCTGGAATGAAATTGTGACAGGGAAAACCGGAGTACCCGTGGAAAAGCCTGTCTGGCTCCGCTTTGTAGGTGAGAAAGTGCGTTTATATATTGGAAATAAATATCAGCTTCTATGTAGTGAAAGTTAAATAACCAGTCCCAAATATTGAACACCTATCGTTTAACGTCTTCATACTATATTTAAACATATAAACATTATGCTAAAAATACATCAAACTTGATAGCAATTTTCATATCCGCAATAAGTAATATTGCGGAAAGTACGTACCGTCATCATAAAGAGTAACAGTTACGGAACAAACGTCAATCATCCCAAGTAATAATAACAAAAACAAATTGATCACAGAAAAATTTTCTAAGTTTATGTCGTGTCTTGAGCGAAATTACGCCTAGTAACTCAGAGATGGGCTCTTGTGTTTTATTTGAGGACTACCAAAGGAGTAGCAAACTGTGCGATACCTCAATTCTTATTTAGAACACCTCAGCTACTTTAATGCGAGTGCTAAAGGCTAAAACAGTCTTTCACCTCCCTATAAAGGCTTCCAAAATGATTGTACATTGAATATCAGGGACAAGCAATTAAAACTCAGCAACGTTTCTAGGTTTACGCCGTGTTTTGTGCGTTTTTTATTGGCCGTGCAAGTCAAATTACCTACTTTATTGAAATAAATTTGCCCAGTTCTGCAGTAAGATTAATATGAACACTAAATACACTATTGTGACAGTCGTTAGTCTCCGACACATTCGTCTGTGAATTTGGGTTTCTGATCATGGTAAGAAATGACAAAAAAGCAGATAAATATTGGCCAACAGAAATATTCATTTAACAAAAAACAAATCGATAAAAAGGATGGTAGCATACCGTCCAAAGTATAAAGCACTATAACATTGTGAAACAGCGTAAAGATCCAAATACTCACATACAATAACCGGCACAAAGAGTATAAAATTAGACTCAAAATCACGTCTAGTATCGGACCCCACAAACTACCTCTATAAATAAAACAGATCATGTAGAGACTAACATAGACTAACATCGGTTGGCGTTGACCGTGTTTTAAAATACATATTTAGGTTTTACTCGCTAACCTTTGGAGATACACGAAAAGTGATAAGGTCCTTTCGGATAGAAAATTAAATTTTAAAGCTCGTAGTGCCATCAAAAGTTTGCTATTTCTTAGCGTTCTCGTTTTATTTGAAATGGAAATATGAAATTTTGAAACCAAGTAACGTCACTAAAATGGTCGCCATTTTTAAATAGTGCAAAATATCGAAATCAAAAGTCGCCTATGTGTAACTCTGGTAAATCAGCTATATCCATACAAAATTTCATTTCAATCGGACCAGTGGTTCTTGCGTGATTGAGTAACAGACACACAGACTGACACACAGACAGACACACACCATCTCATTTTTATATATTAGTACTAGCAGATACCCGCGGCTTCGATCGCGTAATAGTCGTGTCATATTGTTATTCAACGAAATGCAGGTTTAACTCCGTTAGCACCCCTTTAGAACCTAAATATCCAAAAATCCTCCTTAGTAGACGTTTTCGACACACAACAAACATATCACCAAAATATCATTCTTCTAACTTTAAAAGTTTTGATTGGTCGATGAGAGTGAATATCCAAAAATCCTTCCTTGGTGGACGTTTTTCTTCCAGAATTTCACCCCTTCCCATGGGTTCTTTAAATTGGATTTATGAAAAAACGGTCGAACACCTATTTATTTAATTATTTATTTATTATTAAGCTGATTGTTTTCCTCTGAGTTTCAAAGTCCTCGCCAATGTCGTTTAAGAGATACACGCTCCGTTAGGAATCCTTCAACCCCCACTTTTCACCCCTTTCACTAATAATATACACCACATCGAAAAACCATTTGACATGTCAGCTTATTTTTAATGATTAGTATATATGCCAAGTATCACACCCCCAAATGAAACCACTCGTGAGATATTGTTATTCAATTAAAAGCACGTTTGTCCCCTTAACACCCCTTTAGAACCTGAATATCCAAAACTTTCCTTAGTGGACGTTTTCGACATACAACGAACATATCCCCAAAATGTCATGTTTCTAAATTCAATAATTTTGGCTGAGCGATGATGAGTGAGTGAGTCAGCCAGGACATCTTCATTCATTTATTTTTGAGAATTTTCATCCGTTCCCATGAACCCCTTACATAGGAGTTATGAAAAAAAAGACGGTCGAACACCTGTTTACTTATTTTTAAGCTGATCTTTTTCCGCTGAATTTTAAACTTCTCGCTAATGTCGTTTAAAAGATACACGCTCCGTTAAGAATCCTTCAACCCCCAGTTTTTACCCCTTTCACCTCATAATAGACACCATATCGATAAACCCTTAGAAATATTTCTGCTTATTTTTATTGATTAATTTATATGCTGAATATCACATCCCCACATGAAACAACTCGTGAGATATTGTTAATCAATGAAATCAGATTTAACACCCTTAACACCCCTTCATAACATGAATATCCAAAAATCCATCCTTAGTGGACGTTTTCGACATACAACGAACATATCCCCAAAATTTCAAGTTTCTAACTGCAATAGGTTTGGCTGGGGGATGATTAGTGAATATCAAAAAAAAAATCCTTAGTGGACTTCTTTCCCCAGAATTTCACCTCTTATTTTTCTAGCTGACTTTTCCCCCTGAGTTTCATACTTTATGCCTCTGTCTTTTAAGAGATACTTGTTCCGTTAGGAATCCTTCAAGCCCCACATTTCACACATACACCTCATAATATACACTACATCGAAAAACCCTCAGACATGTGTCTTCTTATTCTTAATGATGAGTTTATATGCCGAGTATCGCATCCCCCAAGGAAACCAATCGGGATATATTGTTATTCAATTAAAAGCAGGTCTACCCCCTTAACACCCCTTTAGAACCTGAATATCCGAAAATCCTTCCTTAGTGGACGTTTTCGACATACAACGAACATAACCCCAAAATTTCATGTTTCTAACTTCAATAATGTTGGCTGGGCGATGATGAGTGAGTGAGAAAGTCAGGACATTTTTTTTCATTTATTTTTGAGAATTTCACCCCTCCCCATGAACCCCTTAAATGGGATTTATGAAGAAACGCTCGAACACCTATTAACGTATTTCTTAAGCTGTCTTTTTCCCCTGAGTTTGATGAGTGAGTGAGTTAGTCAGTCAGTTAGCAGACTTTCTCTCCTGTTTTTTTTTTCTTCAGAATTTCACCCCAGCCCATTGGCCCCTTAAATTGAATTTATGAAAAAAACGGTCGAACACCGATTTACTTACTTTTTAAGCTGATTTTTCCGCTGAGTTTCAAACTACTCGTCTATGTCGTTTAAGAGATACACGCTCCGTTAGGAATCCTTCAATCCCCACTTTTCACCCCTTTCACCTTATAATATACACCACATCGAAAAACCCTTAGACACATGTCTGCTTATTTTTAATGATTAGTTTATATGCCGAGTATCACATCCACAAATGAAACCACTTGTGAGATATTGTTATTCAATGAAATGCAGGTTTAACCCCCTTAAGACCCCTTTAGAACCTGAATATCCGAAAATCCTCCCTTAGTGTACGGTTTTGACATACAAAGAACATATCTCCAAAATGCCATGTTCCTAACTTCAATAATTTTGGCTGGGCGATGAAGGGTGAGCGAATGAGTGAGTGAGTCAGGGCATTTTCTTTCAATTTTTTTTTTTTTTTTTTTTTTCAGAATTTCACCCCTCCCCATGAACTCTTTAATCCTTTTGCTTTCAAGCTCTCAGCTGATGGTTGTGTCAAAACTGACAGCCATATTTACCACACTATGCACACACTTCCTGTAAGTAAGTCATGTCTCGAAACCAAAGGGGTTTAATGTAAAAAAAATAAGAAATGTGAAATCAAAATTACAAGTTTCAGATTTTGAAAGTTTGGAAGTAATTCTAGAAAATGATATTTACAGCCCAAGTTTGTTATTCGTGTCAGTAGGAAGGCTATAATATTGTTTACCAGCATAGTAAATATCAAGATTCTATGTGCATTAGATCCAAGGATAAATTAGAAAGTTAAAATGATGTAACACTGAAAAATGTCAGCCATTTTTGCATAAAACACAGATGTCTTATAAATAATATGTAGCACTCACCTATGAAGATATTACTGGATTATCATTTCCGATTCGGAAAGAGTGACATCATCGAGACTTGATTAATTATCAAGATATTCAGTGATATCATCTTCAGCTAAATGAAGTCTTTCGGCAATGTCACACACGGCAAATAACTAGGCCTAATCTAACTGAACTATATCTAACACTTCACTATCACTATGCACCTAATTACCTAAGAAAACTATATAGATAATGAACTAACACGTTAAATAAACAAGATGTTCAGGAAAGAACATATAGCCTACTTTCTCCTAAATGCATGGGTATTGTTATAACTCTTTGTCCTTTTCAAGGAGTATGATTGAATGTTGGTTGTAGTAGCTTGTTGAAATACAACGTGCTATAGGGATATTAAACATGAATATGAGGTGCCCTTTGCTAGTGCTACCTCTGTACCAAATTTCGTTCAATTCGGTTTCACCGTGTTTGAATTGATAGGGGGAATCGATTAGCACACATACGTGGCCACCATCTGCAAACTATTGGGCTGATGTTCTTGCAGTTTGGTCAGAATATGTTTCCCACATAAAGATATTGTGTTGCAAAATTTGGTAGAAACTAGATTATTAGGTTGGTCGTAATTACATTTTAGCTTTTAACATTTGGGTGGCCGCGATTACGTTTCCGTCAAGATGGCGGCGATATAAACATGACACTGAGGTGCCCTTTGCTAGTGCTACCTCTGTACCAAATTTCGTTCATTCGGTTCCACCGTGTTCGAATTGATAAGGGGAATCGAATTTTCACACAAAGATGGCCGCCATCCAAAAAATATTAGGCTAATGACCTATTAGTTTGGTCAAAGAATGCTCCCTCCATAAAGGTATGTTGTTGCTAAATTTGCTAGAGATCGGATGATTAGGCTAATCGTAATTTGATTTAAGCTTTGACCATTTGTGTGGCCGCCATTACGTTTCCGTCAAGATGGCGGCGATATAAAACATGACACTGAGGGGCCCTTTGCTAGTGCTACCTCTGTACCAAATTTCGTTCATTCGGTTCCACCGTGTTCGAATTAATAGGGGGAATCAATTTTGAGATAAAGATGGCCGCCATCCGCAAACTATTAGGCTAATGACCTATTAGATTGGTCAAAGGATGCTCCCTCCATAAAGGTATGTTGTTGCAGGATTTGGTAGAGATCGGATGATTAGGTTAATCGTAATTTGATTTAAGCTTTAAACATTTGTGTGACCGCCATTACGTTTCGGTCAATATGGCGGCGATATAAATCAAGACACTGAGATGCCCTTTGCTAGTGCTATCTCTGTACCAAATTTCGTTCCATTCGGTTTCACCGTGTTTGAATTAATAGGGGAATCGATTTTGACACAAAGATGGCCGCCATCCACAAACTATTAAGCGAATGGCCTATTAGATTGGTCAAAGGATGCGCCCTCCATAAAGGTATGTAGTTGCAGAATTTGGTAGAGATCGGATGATTAGGTTAATCGTAATTTGATTTAAGCTTTGAACATTCGTGTGGCCGCCATTACGTTTCAGTCAAGATGGCAGTGATATAAAACATGACACTGAGGTGTCCTTTGCTAGTGCTACCTCTGTACCAAATTTCGTTCCATTCGGTTCCACCGTGTTCGAATTAATAGGGGGAATCAATTTTGACATAAAGATGGCCGCCATCCGCAAACTATTAGGCTAATAACCTATTAGATTGGTCAAAGGTTGCTCCCTCCATAAAGGTATGTTGTTGCAAAGTTTGGTAGAGATCGGATAGTTATGTTAGTCGTAATTTAACTTAAGCTTTGAACATTTGTGTGGCCGCCATTACGTTTCTGTCAATATGGCGGCGATATAAAACATGACACTGAGATGCCCTTTGCTACTGCTACCTCTGTACCAAATTTCGTTCCATTCGGTTTCACCGTGTTTGAATTAATAGGGGGAATTGATTTTCACACAAAGATGGCCGCCATCCGCAAACTATTAGGCTAATGACCTATTCATTTGGTCAATGGATGCTTCCTCTATAAAGGTATGTTGTTGGAAAATTTGGTAGAGATCGGATGATTAGGTTAATCGTAATTTGATTTAAGCTTTGAACATTTGTGTGGCTGCCATTACTTTTCCGTCAAGACAGCGGCGATATAAAACATGACACTGAGGTGCCTTTTGTTAGTACTACCTCTGTACCAAATTTCGTTCCATTCGGTTGCACTGTGTTCGAATTAATAGGGCGAATCGATTTTCACACAAAGATGGCTGCCATCCGCAAACTATTACGCTGATGACCTATTAGTTTGGTCAAAGGATGCTGCCCTCATAAAGGTATGTTGTTGCAAAACTTGGTAGAGATCGGATGATTAGGTTAGTCGTAATTTGATTTAAGCTTTGAACATTTGTGTGGCCGCCATTACGTTTCCGTCAAGATGGCGGCGATATAAAACATGACACTGAGGTGTCCTTTGCTAGTGCTACCTTTGTACCAAATTTCGTTCAATTCGCATTCACCGTGTTCGAATTGATAGGGGGGGACAGACATTCAGAGTACACACACTCACACATACATACACACACACACACACACACACACAGACTCACACACACATACACACACACAGACAGGCACACTTTTTTTCGCCCTGTGTTGATCTCACAAGTCTACTTTCATTTTTTACAAATATCGAAAGTAGGCTAATATATTGCCTACGATATAACTTAATTTTACTATATAATCACGTACGAAAACACAAGAGAAATGAACGGAAGTTTGCCGGCGACCATGATGTAAACTAGATTCGGAACTCCAGTGAGCACATGTTTCAGACTCTAAGATTATCGATAAATACGGATAGCCGGTAGTTCGCGTGGAGTATAACGTGAGATACAGCTATACTCTTCTTATTCCGTGCAAAAATGCTACTATCTGGCGCGTAAATAATTAACTAATAGTAAAAAAGATGGGTAACGACGGATCGTTACCCTGTCAGTTTTCGCAGGACCGGTGGGTACCGATAGATCGTTACCTTGAAAGCCAATTGGTTAAATTTGATTTATGAAAAAAAAAAACACTATCGAACACTTATTTACTTATTTTTAAGCAGTTTCCTCACCCTGAGTTTGAAGAGGGAGTGAGTCAGTCAATCAGTAATCATGGGCGCCCATACGGGGGGGGGGGGAACATGTGGGGGCCACGGCCCCACCTGGTTCCTTGAAAAATAAAACGATATGAAAATCAGACTGAGAATAATATTTTATTTTTTTGCAAAAGTGCTCACAGTATTCTAATTAATTTGTACTAAATATAAATACTTCAGATATTTAACATTCCGACAGGCCAAACATTAAATACTGTATAGTGGCAGTGGGCGCATTAAGCCTGTCTGGCACACCTCAGAAATCTGATTTTTTTTTTAATCACAATATTTCTTGAAGAATAGTTTTGCTTCAATTAGTGAATACACTCATTCGTTCTCTACATAGTCTATTACGTAATGGTGCTCGATCAGTCGCAATCTGCCTCGCATATCACTTTTGCAACAGCAAATGTGTAGAAGGGTCATCGACAAACTGGCCGATATGGACTTGAATGTCTTGTGGAAAGACGTAACTACTGAAAGGTAGTTGACGAATATGTTGACGAATATGAGATAAGAATTAACTCGTGTGCCCGTCAGATCAGTAGCACCCACCGGAAGGTTAAAATCATCCTATATATTATGTCAGTTATGCAATAGAGCTGGTATGCTTTCGCTTTAAATTAGACACTTGAGTAATATTACAAAGGAATGTTGTAATTTATATGCGCGTAGCCTACATTCGATTCGTGTGTATTGTGTTCACTATGAACGGCCGTCGAGACTGTGTCTGTGTGCTTACAGTATTATTAATTAATAATTTAGTGTGCATCGTCTACGAATGGATTTATATTTCATTTAAAGGTAAGTAATGCAATCTTATCTTATTATATATAATCCAAAAAGGAGGTACTCGTTAATCATCGTATCTTTGTAACCACAAGGGCTATGAAAATCAAATTTTGTATGTTGATTACTCTCAGTTTGTGGGAGCTCACTAAGAATTGTTCTTAGAATATTCAAGCTTTAAGTGGGTCTGTTCGGCAATTTGGTACTCATGCATGGGTTAATATCTTGGGCGCCCTTAGGGGGGCTGGATTTCCGAGAATGTTGAAATAAGATTGTTCATTGTCACACCAGTTTATTTCATAAATGGAAGTTACAGATAGTCAACTGACAACTGTTACAACAAAAGAATTCTGTAATGTTGCTGACGTAATATGTATTACAATTTTTAAATAAAAATATGGTTCTAATGATGCCATGCACTCTGTCACCAATGGATGATGATGATAATTGATATTTAAAGGGGCCTAACATCTAGGTAAGCTCCAAATTTCAATACGGTTATGCCTAGTGTTAAATACCGTATGTTTCCCCATCACTATCTTGAGTGGCTACTACTTTTGCCACCTCACTTCGGCAGTGTCGTTATGATAAGCACGTTGTGGAGATATTTTTAGACATTGTAACATCGCTAGCGTATCTTAACCCCTAAAATAAACTTTTCTATGCTGACTAGAAAAACACTGGTCCTTTTAAGGTCGTGCTTACAATATTGGATAATTTACTGTATTCAGACCTGTATTGACGGCATGACGGGGGGACAAACTTGCAATTGCCAAGGCGGCAGGTTTTAGGGACGGAAAAATTTCTGGAAAACTGTACAAATCTGCTTGGTCATTAAACGTCAAGTTGATTAAGTTTATGCCCTCCACAAGAGAATATACTTTGGCATTGTTGATTATTTAAGGACATAAATAACAGGATCGCCTGAGTCACCTTGGTGTTCTTGCTTCTTGCTGTTGATCTGACTTGAATGTGAAATTGTACCAATGAGGAAATTCCAAACTTGTTACCGGTATTTAAAAAATTGTTTTTGCACATTGGTTGTGTATGATATCTGTTAAAATTTAATGTACATTCTTTGTATTATATTTTTAAATTTGTAATTTTAGCAAACGCATATTTATAGTGTGTGCCACTCATAGTTAAATACACACTCAGGCGAAGAAACAGCCTCATATGTTATGGAAACTTTGCAACTGCTCGGCTTCACGGGTTGCGAGAGTGTTAAACACCTGTAAGGTATGAGCAACAGCAATAAACATTCACTCTTAACTACACTGGTTACCTCATGATTAAAAGCACTATAGATCTGGTAAAATTTACAATATATTCTGATACCAGACATGAAATACACTTCGCAGGATCCTCGTCGAACAGACTATCTAACACTCCCTATCATATTCACGCAGGCACACTTATGACATATTGATGACCCTCGGAAATAATGATGACTGGTACTTACAGACGTTGACTTCAGCTGTGACGACTTAACTCTACTGATTCGGGGTTTAGTTGCTCCCAGAGAATCACTCCTACTTACTCGCAGCACAATTACTATATATTTCACACGCAAGCCTCCCAACTACGAACATTATATACATTATTACTTTGACGGTCAGCATCCAACGATTTATCTAGTTTCGTGGATCTGATTATACAAAGATGCTTTAAATCCGTGTTTTGGATTATCGCATCTAGTTCGCTCCTGAGTTTACTAATACATAGCATACTTTACTAGTATTTGTCGTATAACAATTTACCGCTATGGTCTCAGAATTTCGGTATACAGACGTTAGTTTACAATACTTCATGCGATTCGAGACAAACAATCTAGGCTATTTGTTTGAAACTAGGCGCATAATTCCCTTGAGAATATATAGCCCGCAACTCAGTAATTGCACATCGAACACCAACTTGTGATCGTCTGAAATACCTTCCTTCTCCACCAAAAACACACAAGTCCAAATTACAAGTTCCACTCCCTCACGGAGTCCTACCAAGAATACGAACCACTCCACACGGAGTCCAAAGGATGAGTACACCGCCCTACACGCGGTCCAAAGGATGAGTACTACTCCCCACGGAGTCCTAAGAATGAGTCACCCTCACAGCTTCGTCAAGTCCTAATAACATTCATCTCCCCTCCACAAATCACTGGCCAACCTGGCTTCCCTCAAGGGTCCAGCCAATCAAAACAAAACATTACCATATAAGGAGTGCCTCCTTGGTCTTCAAAATACCCTAGACACACCCCTAGCACAGGGTTGCCAAGCCTCCTACCTGCATGAGTCATCATGCACTTCAGCTTGCGAGAGAAAAACCCAGACGACAACAAGCCTACTTCCTTATTCTTGCACACAATTCCAGACTCTCTGACTGAAGATTATTCCAATGTTAAAATATTCACATATAACTAGACTCAGATCCTGCCAATTACAATCCCTTAAAACCTAAACAAATTAATCGTAAATAAATCACATGATACTGTATTATACACTTCATTACATAATTATAAAACATAAAAAGGCATCATATAAAAATATATGGACGATTATGAAAATCGTACGTCCCGAAAGTAAGGGTTCGATCCCTTGTGACCTGGAAAGGTTACAACTTAAATAAATCTGCATATTCCAAGTCGGGGGCAGCAAAGTTGTCTTTTTTTTTATCCCAGAGGCGTCAAGAACCCTAAATATGGGCCTGACTGTATTATAATCTCGCCATATTACGCCGGCTCGCCTTTCCGCGAACGTTATTCGTGTGGCGAAATGCTGTACATTTTTATTTTAAAGGTATGCAATAGTACGGTGGCTCATTTCTTGAGAACAAAGCGATAATTGCTACGAATGAACAGCAATCTTACATTGCAGTTGTAGATTCTTAACCTGCAGTGTTACATTTTCTACAATCGAAGCAATTTATAATGCAGTAGTTAAATTATCCTGCAATGTTTGTGCCACAATCAAAGTGACTTAGATTCGCACTCTTAATCGAATATAGACAAAATGGTGAATTCAATAGTGATAGACTTCGTAATGTTGTGTATGATTTCAATGGAACCCTCTTGCTAGGCAGGGAATTTTGGATGCGTAACATGTACTTATGAGACATAAGTACATAAATTTAAGAAAACTAAAAATTATTTGTATTAGATTGGTTAGACAGTACATTATTTACAGAATAAAGATTAAGCTTGACTTGTGGCTTAATCGTAACAACCAGCAATTTGAATAGGGTACGGTACTTCAACAAATTGAAAAAGATATCTGATCATCAGTAAACATAAAGATCATAACTTTCATATTTAGGCCTAATATGTGCCTTACTTAGCCTGACAATTCTGGGAAATAGTGTAAAAAAAACTTATAAATAAGAGTGTAAAAATGTATGTTCCAAGTTAAACGGCTGCGTGAGTAGCGCTTTTCTTCTCCAGGCTACTATCAAAAATCTGGAAGACATGAACACCATAGATCTGCTATTTTCCCAAAATGTCACCAATTCGACGTAAATCCATACGTGGCATGCATTGTAAGAAAGGACAGAATGTAGTAATTTGATCTTTAAGCCCATCTTTGTAGTTGAGTACCACAATTTAAGCTCCACGATGACGACTGGTTACCTAAATATTCGAAATTTGATTGCCGACGCTGACAGCAGCCATCCCTAGTAGGCCTACGATATTTTCAACACTACCTTCAGGGAAATACCACGTATGTAGCATGTTTCATGTTCCGGGGTACTCATCTCAAAACTACGGTATCGGTACTATGAAATAACATTACTTATGCACACTCGCCTAATGATACGTTATTACATAAACCGGAATTTCACTCAGAGTCAAGTACAAGGGTTGAGGTTTAAATCTGATTACAAATAAAGCAACAACATTTACAACAATGCCAGTTATTGAATATAGAAAGGTTAATTTTCCCCTCTTTAAGGGTAGCCTTAACACACATAAATTTCAAAGACTCAAAAAGTATTGGTATTAGATTGGTTAGACAGTATATTATTTACGTCACAGGTACAATAATACGGCGAAATATATCACTTGTTAATTTTATAAAACTCTACGGAATTGTACAATATCTGTTAGTTTCATTTTATCTTCTATTATTTTCATAAACAGAGAAAAGCTTGAGCATAAGGCTCAATTACACATTGAAAGAAGAGGTTTGTTTATGGTCATATCATCATTCCTGTATCACCATTCCTCTTGTTTCAGTCGAGAATTCGAATAATGGTAGTAAGAAGTACGTGATATAGTGGTTTTTATCCATTTTACTTAGTGGTTAGTAATAATCAGGCGAAATATTTTTATTGACAAAACTAATTTTTACTAAAACCATAGGCTCGAGTTTATCAGTTCGTAGGCTGCAAGTGTTTCATGATTCTAATAAGAGCAAGGCGAAGTACTTCCGATTGGTTGTTTAGAAGAGGAAAGACGTGACAATCTGTTGTAATGTCCAGCACAAACTAGATACCGTAGCCTACCGTATTTGGAAACAGTGCTATTTAAATAATTGGGCTGATTCAGATGTTGGGAGATTTCCACAGTTTAACTTAGTGATTTGGGAGCATGTGAAAATATGTCCAGTTATTTAGAAAGATGGCGAACTGGATTAACGATACCATTTTAATGAACTACGGAACTTGATTTTTATTTTTGTCGATACCACTAACTTTTTCCTGTTTTTAAGAACTGAACATTATGACGTTAAATCACGAAGAAAAGCGAACGTTAACAGATAAAAACTGAAAGAAAACATTCCTCCCATACTTGCCACAAAGTAGCCAATGGTTTCAGAGCTGTAAAATAATGAATTTCACGAAGTAAGTAAGAAATGAAACCTTCTTTTTGTGTGTGTGTGGCGGGGGGGGGGGGAGGGGTGTGACAGGTAGGTAATGAAACGAAAATATTTACTTGCCCCCCCCCCCCTGGAAACAATCCTATGGGCGCCCATGAATCAGTTAGGACACTTCCTTTCCTGTTCCCCCCCCCCCCCCGAGAATTTCACCGCTCCCCATGGGCCCCTTATATTGGATATATGAAAAAAAAACGTTCGAACACCTATTTACTCATCTTTTAAGCTGATTTTTCCCGCTGAGTTTCAAACTCCTCGCCTATGTCGTTTAAGAGATACACGCTCCGTTAGGAATCCTTCAACCCCCACTCTTCACCCCTTTCACCTCATAATATACACCACATCGAAAAATCCTCAGTCACGTGCCTTCTTATTTTTAATGATGAGTTTATATGCCGAGTATCACATCCCCCAATTAAACCAATCGGGATTTATTGTAATTCAATGAAATGCAGGTTTAACCCCCTTAAAACCCCTTCAGAACCTGAAAATCCAAAAATCCTCCTTTGTCGACGGTTTTGACATACAATGATCATATACCCAAAATGTCACGTTTCTAACTTCAATAATTTTGGCTGGGCGATGGTGAGTGAGTCAGGACTTTTTCTTTCAATTGTCTGTTACAGAATTTCACCCCTCCCCATGAACCTCCTAAATTGGGTTTATGAAAAAAAAAACTGTCGAACACCTATTTACTTATTTTTAAGCAGTTTTTTCCCCCTGAGTTTGATGAGTGAGTCTGTCAGTCAATCAGTTATGACACTTTATTTCCTGATTTTTTTTCCAGAATTTCACCCCTCCCCATGGGCCCCTTAAATTGGATTTATGAAAAAAACGGTCAAACACCTATTTACTCAATTTTTATGTTGATTTTCTTTTCTGCTAAATTTCAAACTTCTCGCTAATGTCGTTTAAGAGATACACGCTCTGTTAGGAAACCTTCAACCCCCAGTTTTCACCCCTTTCACCTCATAATATACACCACATCCAAAAACCCTCAGACACGTGTCTTCTTATTTTTAATGATGAGTTTATATGCCGAGTATCACATCTCCCAATGAAACCAATCGGGAGATATTGTTATTCAATGAAATGCAGATCTACCCCCTTAACACCCCTTTAGATCCTGAATATCCAAAAATCCTTCCTTAGTGGGCGTTTTCAACTTACAACGAATATATCCTCAAAATTTCATGTTTCTAACTTTAGTAGTTTTGGCTGGGCGATGATGAGTCAGAGAGTCAGTGAATCAGTCAGTCAGTCAGGACACTTGGTTTTATATAAGAGATAATTAGCATACAACGACAGTTGTATTACCAATACTGCAACAAAATAATTGTACATATTTTAAATATTTTCACCTGTATTTTCAAACATAGATTTTATAGCCTGAGTGAAATGGATCTGATGATGATCGCTTGACGATCGAAACTGGTCATCCTTGTGTATTTATTAATCTCATGTAATTTATTTCAGGATTAGGGCATAACCCAGCTCTTTTGGGTACATTCATGTTGACCGACTGAAAAGCACTAAACTTTTGTTTACTAAGGCATCACTGAAAAATGGCTTCAAACCCCACAATGAACCAACCTAGACTGCATAATTCATCAATGTAATTAAGGGGGTCAAGGGGTAACCTAGAATGTTTTCACGCAATTTCACGTGCGACATATAGTCTATTATATATAGTCTATTATATCTCCAAACAGCAACATTATTTTCAAAAATTCCTGAATTAAATCAGCATGTTTTGCGGCTTTTAGGAATTTGAGCCATTTGAGGCTAAAGAACCTGAATTTTCATGCACTACAAGCCTTTAAATTTATGAAAGGGGTCTTCCTGTGTATGGGGCCCCAAAACACCACGTAGAGGGTCAGTTTTTATGTGACGTGTATTTCGATTCGTCTACAAGGCTTTCAATTTTATTTCACGTCGGGAAGTACACGTTAGGTGAATTTAGTTTGAGAGCACATTTTAACTTTTTTTTTCGACATACGGGTTCATCGTAAGGATGATTTTGTTTGATACTGTGTGGTAGATATACCCATATTTGGATATCTGGGTGATATGTTGTAGACAATAGAATTGTCTGTCTGTCTTTCTGTGTATCTTTATGTACGCCTATAACTCGTGTTCGGATGCTAGGTGCATCGTAAAATTATGTGTGGTATCCATGAGAGTCAATACACCAATCATTCATAAAACTCTTCACCGTACTTCTCATACAGTAGAAGGGTGAATATGGGAAAAACTTCTCAATATACATGCTAAAATAGGCGCTTCTCAATGTGAGACACAAAATTGTTGAGTCTATAAAGGGTCTCCGAAAATCACATTTTAAGGCCCTTAAATTACCAGTGTGTTTGATATTCCCAGAAAACTAACTTCGTTCTGATAAACTTACGAAGGAATGACAAACCGCTAACCATTGCAACAGTAGCTCAATTGATAATGCCTGGTTATTTATTTATTTAGCGTATTGCATGGTTACATAATTACAAGCTAAAGAACACATTAAACATATACATTAGTATTTAGCCTAAAAGAACAATATTAAAATAAATTTTGAATGAGGAGACACATATTCAATAGATAAAAAGTTCAAATTTACAAGGTAAGATTTGAATTGGAAATCCAATCTAGAGCAGGCTGCGTTGCATCATGAAAGTCTTTGAGGTTCCCATGATAGGCTCGAAGGCTGCAGTCCTCCACGATATGTTGGATGGTCTGTCTTTCAAAACCACAGTCGCACTGAGGTGAGGAAGCCTTATTCCACTTGAATAAGCTGTCTGCGCAGACCCCATGTCCCGTTCGAATTCTGTTGAGTGATTTCCATGTATGGCGTGGTAGTTCCATGCCAGCTGGTTTCTTGATAGGATCAATGAAGATTCCATATTTCTCATGGAATAAATTATTCCATACCTCAGACCACTTGTTGTCAATCTGAAAAGTATTTAATTGTAGATATTCCGCTGTTAGGATGGGTGGTCGGCGGGATTTCAAGCGACTTATCTTTACTGTAGGTATGTCACAATGAATAGGAAGCTTTGAAGTGGAAATTATCTTTTGATATTCCCTCAAGAGAGAGTTTTGTCTACGTAAGTCAGGTGGTGCAATATGACTTAGAGGTGAAAGCCAGTACAGAGGAGTGGTCCTGATGCAACCTGATATTATCCTCATCGCCGAATTCAATTGGACATCAATCTGCTTCACATGTGGACTGTTAAGCCACACCGGAGCACAGTATTCAGCAGCTGAATAGACAAGTCCTAGAGCAGAAGATCGTAATGTTGTTGCTGTAGCTCCCCATGTGGTTCCACATAACTTCTGCAAGATGTTATTGCGTGATCTTAGTTTTGCTGCAGTGTTCTGCAGGTGCTTCTTGAAGGACAAAGTTCTAACGAGAGTAACGCCTAAATATTTTGGAAAATGTTGATGATGGAGGACTTTCTCATTAAATATGACATTCAGCTTTGTATTTGCCAACCTGTTGTTTAAATGGAAACAACTAACTTCAGTCTTACTAGGATTCGGTGTTAGTCTCCATTTCTTGAAATATTCGTTCATAATGCTTAGATCTGAGGAAAGAATTTGTTCGCTCTTCTCAAGGGTTCTTTGTTGAGTTGCCAAAGCCAGGTCATCAGCATAAATGAATTTTCTCGACTGCGTTAAAGGGAGATCTGATGTGTACAAGTTAAAGAGCACTGGAGCTAAAACGGAACCTTGTGGGAGTCCATTGTTCAGTTTCTTTTGCTTACTTATTTTGGTCCCAAGAACCACTTGGAAATATCTTTCAGACAGCATATTGTTTATAAGCTTGTTCATAGTTTGACATGGTATGATACGCATCAGTTTGTAGAGTAATCCATCCTTCCATACCGAGTCATAGGCTGCTGTAAGGTCAACAAAAGCAACAGATGTTTTAAGTTGTTGTTGAAACCCTGCTTCTATATGAGTGGTGAGACTTAGTACTTGATCTGTGCAGCTTCTACTTGGTCTAAAGCCTGCTTGTTCAATAGGTGTTACCTCATGGATATTCGAACCAATTCGGTTAAGGATGAGACTTTCCAGAAGTTTGTAGCAACAGCTTAGGAGAGCTATCGGTCGATAGCTATCTGGTTTATCCTTTGGCTTACCAGGTTTCAATACAGCTATGATTTTCGTTTTCTTGATAGCTTTTGGTAGTTTACCAGTGATCATTATATTAGAAAAGAAAGCTGCAAGCCATTTACGAGTCTTGTTCCCACAATTGACAAGGAATTCAGGATGAATGCCATCAAACCCTGGCGATTTACCTGTTTTAACATCCTTAAGCGCAGTATTAATCTCAGCTACTGTGAAGTCATTGGCATATTCTGACCGGTGGACTGCCTGTTGCTTGAGGTTGGTTAGTTCTTTCTTAACCTTTCTTGTATATTGCTTATGCGGTGGTGCCCTGGACAAAGAAATTATTCTACTGGCTATTTGATCTGGTGTAACATGTGGATCATCACGGTTAAGTGGGGAGCATCCTCCCAATTTCTTCAGCAGGCTCCACGCTTCTCTGCTTGATCTTGGAAAGTCTAAGTTCTCTGTCTTTTGTACCCAGGTTTCTCTGCAAGCTTTATCTAAGCTCTGTAACAATTCAGTAGCAATTTCATGATCATTGGTGGTTATGTAAGACTGGTATAGTTCTTCACAATCCTTGTTCCATCCTGGAATGTACTCTTTGCGAAATCCTCTTGGCATGCACTTTTTTTGCCGTTGATAAGACTGCTCCAACAAATCTTTCATAATTTTCACTCACAGGGGGGATCCACTTAATAACTTTATCAAGTTCATTGGAAAACTTGCTCCAGTTAGATTTTCTAAAGTTCCATCTTGGTTTTGGAATGGATCTGATTATAGGTATTTGAATTCCTACATTAACTAAAACTGGCCGATGTTGGCTATTTGGAAAATCCCCAAGAACTGTCCTTACTGTGGCAAGAGGTTGACATTTAGAGTTCTGACTAACAAAACAAAGGTCAGGGTTGTAGTCTTTCTTCCAGGCCGCAGATCTAAAAGTCCCTTTGTCCTTTGAGTTAAATACTAGACTTAGACTGTTAGATTCAACCCAATTAGCAAGTCTTTCACCATTCTCATCATCTTCATTGTAATTCCACATAGTATGGTGGCTATTGAAGTCGCCGATATATATGCTAGGATGAGGTAGAGTTGGGATCACTTCAGCAGACCAGTTAACTGCAGGAGGCTTGTAAACATTCGTTATTGTAATGTACTCAATTTTTATCACGATTATGTGAACATTTTGTGAGGTGTCCACAGAAATCAGATGTGCATTTTCAATATTGTTGCGAATGTAAGTAGCACAGCCGTAAGTATGGTGATAAGTAGCTCCTAAGACTTCATATCCTGCAACACGCCCTCTTGATTTAAAATTTTCCTCATTATCTATATGTGTTTCCTGTATAACAGCTACATCCACATAGTTTTCAAGGAGCATTCGGGAGAGATATTGACATTTAGATCGACTAAGTCCTTCAATATTAATTTGCATTATCCGTAAGTTGTAGCCAAGATGTCTTACTTGTTGTAGTTGCTGGTCCTGAGAAGGACCGATTCTAAATCGTTCGCCAGGAGATCTGTAACAGATAGGTCTGGCAGCCATTTTTAGCCTACTTTCGATTTTTGCAAAAAATGAAAGTAGACTTATGAGATCAACACAGGGCGAAAAAAGTGTGTCTGTCTGTGTGTGTGTATGTGTGTGTGTGAGTCTGTGTGTGTGTGTGTGTATATGTGTGTGTGTGAGTCTGTGTGTGTGTGTGTGTGTGTGTGTCTGTGTGTGTGAGTGTGTGTACTCTGAATGTCTGTCCCCCCCTATCAATTCGAACACGGTGAATGCGAATTGAACGAAATTTGGTACAAAGGAAGCACTAGCAAAGGACACCTCAGTGTCATGTTTTATATCGCCGCCATCTTGACGGAAACGTAATGGCGGCCACACAAATGTTCAAAGCTTAAACCAAATTACGACTAACCTAATCATCCAATCTCTACCAAATTTTGCAACAACATACCTTTATGGGGGGAGCATCCTTTGAACAAATTAATAGGTCATCAGCGTAATAGTTTGCGGATGGCGGCCATCTTTGTGTGAAAATCTATTAATTCGAACACGGTGCAACCGAATGGAACGAAATTTGGTACAGAGGTAGTACTAACAAAAGGCACCTCAGTGTCATGTTTTATATCGCCGCCATCTTGACTGAAACGTAATGGCGGCCACACGAATGTTCAAAGCTTAAATCAAATTACGATTAACCCAATCATCCGATCTCTACCAAATTTTGCAACTACATACCTTTATGGAGGGAGCATCCTTTGACCAATCTAATAGGTCATCAGCGTAATAGTTTGCGGATGGCGGCCATCTTTGTGTGAAAATCTATTAATTCGAACACGGTGCAACCGAATGGAACGAAATTTGGTACAGAGGTAGTACTAACAAAAGGCACCTCAGTGTCATGTTTTATAGCGCCGCCATCTTGACGGAAACGTAATGGCGGCCACACAAATGTTCAAAGCTTAAATCAAATTACGACTAACCTAATCATCCGATCTCTACCAAATTTTGCAACAACATACCTTTATGGGGGAGCATCCTTTTACCAAACTAATAGGTCATCAGCGTAATAGTTTGCGGATGGCGGCCATCTTTGTGTGAAAATCGATTCCCCCTATTAATTTGAACACGGTGCAACCGAATGGAACGAAATTTGGTACAGAGGTAGTACTAACAAAAGGCATCTCAGTGTCATGTTTTATATCGCCGCCATCTTGACGGAAACGTAATGGCGGCCACACAAATGTTCAAAGCATAAATCAAATTACGATTAACCTAATCATCCGATCTCTACCAAATTTTGCAACAACATACCCTTATAGAGGAAGCATACTTTGACCATATGAATAGGTCATTAGCCTAATAGTTTGTGGATGGCGGCCATCTTTGTGTGAAAATCAATCCCCCCTATTAATTCAAACACGGTGAAACCGAATGGAACGAAATTTGGTACAGAGGTAGCACTAGTGAAGGGCATCTCAGTGTCATGTTTTATATCGCCGCCAATTTGACAGAAACGTAATGGCGGCCACACAAATGTTCAAAGCTTAAATCAAATTACGACTAACCTAATCATCCGATCTCTACCAAATTTTGCAACAACATACCTTTATGGGGGGAGCTTCCTTTGAACAAATTAATAGGTCATCAGCGTAATAGTTTGCGGATGGCGGCCATCTTTATGTGAAAATCGATTCCCCCTATTAATTCGAACACGGTGCAACCGAATGGAACGAAATTTGGTACAGAGGTAGCACTAGCAAAGGGCACCTCAGTGTCATGTTTTATATCGCCGCCATCTTGACTGAAACGTAATGGCGGCCACACGAATGTTCAAAGCTTAAATCAAATTACGATTAACCTAATCATCCGATCTCTACCACATTTTGCAACTACATACCTTTATGGAGGGAGCATCCTTTGACCAATCTAATAGGTTATTCGCCTAATAGTTTGCGGATGGCGGCCATCTTTGTGTCAGAATCGATTCCCCCTATTAATTCAAACACGGTGGAACCGAATGGAACGAAATTTGGTACAGAGATAGCACTAGCAAAGGGCATCTCAGTGTCATGATTAATATCGCCGCCATAATGACAGAAACGTAATGGCGGCCACACAAATGTTTAAATCTTAAATCAAATTACGACTAACATAACCATCCGATCTCTACCAAACTTTGCAACAACATACCTTTATGGAGGGAGCATTCTTTGACCAATCTAATAGGTCATTAGCCTAATAGTTTGCGGATGGCGGCCATCTTTATGTCAAAATTGATTCCCCCTATTAATTCGAACACGGTGGAACCGAATGAACGAAATTTGGTACAGAGGTAGCACTAGCAAAGGGCACCTCAGTGTCATGTTTTATATCACCGCTATCTTGACGGAAACGTAATCGCGGCCACCCAAATGTTAAAAGCTAAAATGTAATTACGACCAACCTAATAATCTAGTCTCTACCAAATTTTGCAACACCATATCTTTATGTGGGAAACATGTTTTGACCAAACTGCAAGAACGTCAGCCCAATAGTTTGCAGATGGTGGCCAAGTATGTGTGCAAATCGATTCCCCCTATCAATTCAAACACGGTGAAACCGAATTAAACGAAATTTGGTACAGAGGTGGCACTAGCAAAGGGCACCTCATATTCATGTTTAATATCCCTATAGCACGTTGTATTTCAACAAGCTACTACAACCAACATTCAATCATACTCCTTGAAAAGGACAAAGAGTTATAACAATACCCATGCATTTAGGAGAAAGTAGGCTATATGTTCTTTACTGAACATCTTGTTTGTTATTCGTTTAGCACCACCCAGGGGACACGTACAGCTTAAGGAATGCTGCGGACGCGAATAACTTCATCCCCCATAATGCCTGGTGTAAACACCGAAGACCGTACTGTGCCCGTTTAGACCGGAGTCCGCACGACCACATATGCATTTTACCAATAATCAGTCAGCACGAGAATCAAAATATCCCGGAGCGCCAGATGGGTTAAAGCAAATCGCAAAAACGACATCAAATTAAAAAAATGCTTTGCTGATTTTTAGCTCAATGCAACAATAAGGATAGAAGGAGATTTAATTGGGTGAAACACATCTGGTAAAATTATCTCAGTTTATTTAAAGTTAAAATCTGACTGCAAGAATGCTCAAAGCAGCATCACTCCACGTGTGGCGATCCACACTCTTATTTACACACAATATACAGAAATCTTCCAAACACATTTGACAATCTTTTTGAAAACACAAGTCCGATTAATAGTCCTGTGGACTGTGTTCCAAAATTATTAATATTTAATTCCAGTTCAAAATTAATTGTCTATACTGGAAATAACGTAGATCACTGTTTGACTATTTACATGATATTAACACTCGTAGAATAAATGTTTATAGAATTTTTAAACTTTCACTTGTTTTTCCAGTTTCAAACATATATCGTCGAAAATATTATCATCATCGAAGCAACACAAATTATTAACACATATTAATAACATCTGAAAAGTATTTGACCTTGAGCATAGCATCGAAGAACTGTGCGAAGCACAACAACAATTAATTGTTCTTCTGACATTAAACATTCGAGAAATGACTCGATTATGAACTTCAAGTTCCAAACAAAATACATGATTTCTGAATCATCAACTTGATCAATAAATGGTTGAACCATTCAACTATTAGATTTCCCACTTGGAAAATTATTATAAAAATATTGATATTTATGGCCATTCTTAGCAACTTTCACAACTTGCAATTCTTCGACAGAATGCGGAAATTAGAATTGTAGTTTTATAATGAATTCATTTAGTTCATGGCACTAGGATTGAAAATATCCTTCAAATTATTCGTGGTTAAAGAATTATTTTTAATTGGCAGTGGCCCATTCTATTATCTGTGTAAGAACACAATATTACAACAACAACGGCAAAGGTCTTCCTCTGAAGAAGAATAAACTACTATCATGACAAATCCGGGTTCCAGCAAAATCAAAGTCTAAATGGAATTCGTAAACAAGGTTGAAATAAGAACTGAGGGTCTTCAAGAAATAACCTTCAGGTTATTCATACGACGACATGTGTGGCTCCAATACTCCTACTATAAACCTGAGCCATCGAACCTGCTATTTGATTGATGCTCGAAAAAACCTTCATTCCTGCGACTTAACATGCGCACCTGGGAATGGCATTTCAACTACTCCACACACATAAATTTTCTTCCCAAAATTTATACAATAAATCAAGCCTCTGCTTGTTATCAACACTGGAAGATTAATAAACAGACAAGTTTATTTTATTTTACCATTCAGTTCAACCCGTGAATTTACCATACTTATGAAAAGCTTTATTTCACTTTCGAGTGTATTTACGTCATGATTTTATATAAATACAAAAATATCCTATTTGATACAAATATCAATTGGTTCCCGTTTCATGCCTCTCCGTGTTATCTGAAAAATATACTTTGCTCATTGCAAATATCAACTGTTCAACCAGAACTGGAATGTTGGTTGAATGCGGGCTTGCGCTAACCACTCTCCTTCGGAAAATCTCCTGTTCCAAACTAGAAATGTTTAAACTATTTCATAGGCTCTTTCTCAATACATATGATTATTATAAAATATAATATCCAAGAATTATTTAGAAAAATTATAAAATTTATTATTATTATTATTAGGGCAGCCTCCGTGGCTTAGGCGGCAGCACGCCGGCCTCTCACCGCTGGGTCCGTGGTTCAAATCCCGGTCACTCCATGTGAGATGTGTGCTGGACAAAACGGAGGCAGACAGGTTTTTCTCCGGGTACTCCGGTTTTCCCTGTCAAAATTTCATTCCAGCAACACTCTCCACTATCATTTCATTTCATCTGTCATTCATTTAATCATTGCCCCAGAGGAGTGCGTCAGGCCTCGGCAGCCGGCACAGTTCATATCCTCGCCGCTAGATAGGGGCTTCATTCATTCCATTCCTGACCCGGTCGGAGGCTGGAAGCAGGCTGTGGATTTTCATTTTTTCATTATTATTATTAGTGGATTATTATTATTATTATTATTATTTCAAATATGTTTAATTATCATCTCATTATGTGAGAATCCACATGTTCGAACCTTCGAATATGGAAAAAAATATCCATTCCTCAACAAAAATAAATTTAACTTTTACAGTTACATCGGGGGTTTTCCGTGGTTTCCTTAAAATATGAAAAATTCAAATAAATGCTCGAAATGCTCGGCCATCGATCCTAAACTGTTCTGAGTGCTGAAAATGCTCAGAATAACTCTAACAAGTCTTGCGTAAATCATTACAAGCTTTAAATACGACGAAAAAAATGTGTTGGTCATCTGCAGAAAAAAATAGTTTGTTCCAATTAGCTAGGCATAATATAATTCAAATGTGGCTTACATTTCTTGATGGTCTTGAAGTGTAGTAAACCTGGTCTGTACCAGATTTATCCATAGACATGCCCTATCGGACAAGCATGTATAATCCTTGTATCGGCCGCCATTGTAGACCCACAAATCGTCTAGTCAGACATAGTGGTAGTACCTTTGGACGTTTGAATAAACTGTGGTTCCATTTTAATATGGGCTTCTATCAAAGCCATAACAGTTTGTTGAAATAGGGTCAGATCTAAGTGATCTCTTCTTAGATATGTCAGTTGTAACATAACTCACTGTAATCTCATCAGTACAAGAAAAACATTGACAGTCTAAGCAATTAACAGCTGTTCTGAAGATCGTTCCCTGGGCATGGTTTATTAATATCACCATCTGCCATGCGCTAAGCAACCTGCAGTTTCCCTTGCGTAGACTAATGAACGCCACCGTTATAGACTAGTCTTCAGTGTACTGACAGATCGAAGTGGTTAACTAGTTACAAAAATGAAAACTGACTTGAAATGGATTTAAACATCCAAGTATTAAGTGACTACTGGACTGTGACAAAATACTATTTTCTAGACAAAGTCTAGCATATGTCCTTGCAGAAATATAAATATTTCCACCAATGTCTGTAGAAAAACAATCACCTCAGTGATTCTCCTCACCAGAAACTTACTAAGTTCCAACTCGTTTGCGCAGCACTTCTCGTGACTATCACGATTTGAAAAGAACTTCTGCGTAGATTCGGCAACCATGTGCCTTGGCTCAGCGTAGACGCAACTTGCTTGCCAAGTGCTTGTGTTAGAATGAGCTAACCATGCCTGCTCCAGCTGGCTTTTATTCAAAACGGTCAGGGTCACGCGTCATCGCCTGATATCTAGAAATCCTCATATCTCTTGAATCCCTGGTCCGATTTACTTGATACTAATTGCATTCTCTTTCATTTGGCCGTGCCAGTAATCTGATCCCAGTCTCAAGTCTCTACTCCATAGTTAACTATTTAATCAATAAATAGCCTCCACCTCTGCTATTACTCGCTACGTCACTTGACATCCAACTACCGGTAAAATACTTCTAAATGCTTCTCGAAGCAATGTAGCGCGATATTCAAATATCTGAACTTTCAAAAGCGGCTACAGCCTTTCCCTTGATATCTAGGTGTCTGAAACTCAGAATACCCATTCCTAGAGTTGGGCACATCCACCCCACACCTAGCAAAAAATAAAAATTGAAAAATTTTTATTTTTCCTATCTACACATTAAATCATCTGGTTCTTGAATAATAGATCTTCAAATTCGATGCATTATAAGTTCCCACGATGTTACCAGTTCGTGTATTGGCTACTTCATAGCTTCCATTATTGTTTACTTCCACAATATTCAAAATCTTCAATTTCACCAGGCTTAATATCAAAAATATCGTGATACTCTTCCAAAATTTTCCCTAGCTCTGGGGACTCCTTCTCAGTGTAGACTTCTCTTCCTTCGGCTTCGTGAAAAATCAGAGACCATTGAGCATCTCCCTCGATGTCTTCCTCTTCTTTTCCCTCGAAGTTAATCTCTTCGGTATTCTTGAATTTGATCGTCTCTGTCTTCATATCTATCACTGCTTGATATTTCTGAATGAAATCTGCTCCCAATATCATGTCAAAAGCCATGTCCTTCATTACAACAAATACATGTCGGAAATCATGTCCTCCAATCGTAATACATAAGTATAATTGTGTTTTACACAGAGATATTTTATTGGGTATTATTCCTTGGATCTTAATTCCTGATACTGGAATCTCCTCTAAATTCTCTTTGAGCTTCCACGGAATATAAAGCTTCTCACTTACCAGACAAAGCATAGCCCCAGTATCGATCAAAGTATCGACAGGCATACCGAATACTTCGCATGATATAATCGGCATTCTAATTCTGGTACCCATTTCTTTTCGTTCGTCATTCTGTTGAATTAAGTCATCATCCTCTGCTTGCCATTTAATAATTCTGGAAGTGAAAGTATTCAAAATTCTATCTTCTACTGTGAATTCGAAGTTTTTTTTTTCATTACCATTCCCCCGGGATTGTTGTGTTCCCGATGGACCTGGTTCGTTGGGCCTCTGCTCCAAAAATTGCAAGTTATCTTGGTGTCTTGCTTCCAAATTTTTCCTCGTGTCCTTGTTAAACTCTTCATTGGACTGACGAGTATCTACATTCCCTCTATTATTGTAGTTGTTTCTACCATAATATCTTCTTTCCTAGTACCTTCCTTGACTGTCTCGTGGTCTTCTCCATCGAGTATTGTATCGATTGCCACCATCCGGTCTCGCATATGGCTTGTAACTGTATCTGTTACTGTACTGGTTCCATCCTCTCTTATTGGAATCTTCCCTCGGCGTTTTCTCTTCTCGCTCCTCTCGAATCTCTCGAGGTGTCTGAGAATAACTATCAGCCATAACAGCATACACAGCGTTGTTATTCTTTACTCCCTTCTGATGGAAGAATTGTGCGTTTGTATGATCCAGCTTCTGTAATACTTCATCAAATTGTTCCATATTATAGATATCAGCAGCGATCAAAGTCCTCTGGACGTCTGCTGGAAATTGACGTATCAATGCAGTAATCAACTCGTTATCTGGCATTGGCGGATCTAAATGTTGAAGTTTAGACAGCTGTCCAGAAAAGTACGTAGAGTATCGAGTAGGTTGTGACGTCGAGAATCTCTTCGAATATAACTCTGCTCTGACTTGCTGTTGGGTTTCCGGGGACCAAAACTTTTTTAATAGCCCACGAGAAAACTCCTCAAAAGTGGTTAGAGTGGATCTAAATGCTCTAAACCAAAGAAGTGCAGGACCTTCCAAGAACTTCCCTATCACTCGGATCTGTCTTTCTTTAGGGATCTTAGAATCTTTCAGGTAATCCCCTGCTTCTCTCAAAAATTCCACGGGTGTTACAGAATCTCGCCCTGAAAATTTAGAAGGCTTATCCTCTATATTCTTAAATACAGTTATGGGGTTGGATTGAAATACTGTCCTGACCTCATCCTGTCTATCAGTCTCTCTAGCTCCTCCTAGATGTATCTGTATCTGTTCCTTTCCCCTTACATTTGGCATTTTTAAAAGATGATCAGACAGTTTCTCGTCCTTGATTTGACTTTTCATAGCCTCAAGTTCCTTCTGGTTTTCTTCTGCCATCTTCTTAATTGCTTCAGTTTCTTTACAATTGTCTTTAACATCAGTGGATATCTGGTTCATAACAGCCTCATGACTTTTCAATGACCCTGTCATATCTGATATGTCCTTCTGAGTTGCTTGGATATCTTTGGCAATTACTTCAATATGGTATGACAAAGATTCCCTAATCTCATTGATTCTCTCTTGGTTCTCCAGCTTGAGTGTGTCTTTAATTTCATTGACAACTGTGGTTTTGATTTCAGTTTGCAACTCACTAATCACACCTTCTCTTATTTCTCCCATGACAAGTTCTTTGAATTGTTCCGTTAAACGTTGAACAACTAGAATTCCCATCTCGTTACTCTCCTTCTTCACTCTGACTTCCAGGTTGACCATGTCTTCACCGACTTTCCTAAGACCATGTTCTATCCTATCAGCTAAGCTTTGGGATCGAAGATCGGCATCGCGAAATTTATCGTCCATTAAACTTGCGTTAGTAGTTAATGAAGTTTCGAGCTCATGTGTGTTGTCGCATAATTTATTCATTTTACTTTCAAGTGTCATTTTCAAAATTTCAGAATTCTCTTTAAATTTACTTTCCATTGAATTAAATTTACTATTTAAATTTTCTTTCAAATTACCCTTTAAAGACTCAGAACTTTCTTTAAGTTTATTTTCTAAATTTTCTTTAAGTTTATTTTCTAAAGAATCAGAATTTTCTTTAAGTTTATTCTCTAAACTTTCCTTCAAGTTATCTTTTAAAGAATCAGAACTTTCTTTAAGTTTATTTTCTAAAGACTCAGAATTTTCTTTAAGTTTATGTTCTAAAGAATCAGAATTCTCTTTAAGTTTATCGTTTAAATTTTCTTTAAGTTTATTTTCTAAAGACTCAGAATTTTCTTTAAGTTTCCTTTCCAAAGCCTCAGTATTTTCTTTCATAATGGCTGCTACACGCAGTCCAGCCTCTTTTGAACTCTCCTCCAAACTCCTCATCATCCTCATCATTTCTTCCATAATTTTCAATTATTATTCAAAACTTAGGGGTATACAACAGTGGCAAACACAAGCTTATAACTAGAACAAGAAATATGAATAGCTAATTGGAACACTATAATAAAATGAGATTTGTCCTAATGTCGACGTGATGGAAAAACAAAATTCTCTACTTTTACGAATTACATTTACCACAATATCACAAGAAAAAATATGCAAGTTCTCAAATATCCTCCACCTGGATTCTAATAATGTGTATGTCCAGTCATCGAACGTTTACTACTGAATTTACTTGACGCCCTAATGGTTAAGCCATTATCAAAATAATCAAACCCATTCTAATTATTAACCAAGTTAAATTTTTAATTTTCACCACTAATTGGGTTTCCTACTAATTTATTCATCCAAACCAGACATCTCTCAACTCCCAAAATATTTCTATAAAAATTATCACAATTTCAAATCGGCATGCGATTGACCATGTCTAAATCGGGACCCACGTTCGAAGCCATTTCTCTCTCTATCTTATTTTATGTGCCCGTTTAGACCGGAGTCCGCACGACCACATATGCATTTTACCAATAATCAGTCAGCACGAGAATCAAAATATCCCGGAGCGCCAGATGGGTTAAAGCAAATCGCAAAAACGACATCAAATTAAAAAAATGCTTTGCTGATTTTTAGCTCAATGCAACAATAAGGATAGAAGGAGATTTAATTGGGTGAAACACATCTGGTAAAATTATCTCAGTTTATTTAAAGTTAAAATCTGACTGCAAGAATGCTCAAAGCAGCATCACTCCACATGTGGCGATCCACACTCTTATTTACACACAATATACAGAAATCTTCCAAACACATTTGACAATCTTTTTGAAAACACAAGTCCGATTAATAGTCCTGTGGACTGTGTTCCAAAATTATTAATATTTAATTCCAGTTCAAAATTAATTGTCTATACTGGAAATAACGTAGATCACTGTTTGACTATTTACATGATATTAACACTCGTAGAATAAATGTTTATAGAATTTTTAAACTTTCACTTGTTTTTCCAGTTTCAAACATATATCGTCGAAAATATTATCATCATCGAAGCAACACAAATTATTAACACATATTAATAACATCTGAAAAGTATTTGACCTTGAGCATAGCATCGAAGAACTGTGCGAAGCACAACAACAATTAATTGTTCTTCTGACATTAAACATTCGAGAAATGACTCGATTATGAACTTCAAGTTCCAAACAAAATACATGATTTCTGAATCATCAACTTGATCAATAAATGGTTGAACCATTCAACTATTAGATTTCCCACTTGGAAAATTATTATAAAAATATTGATATTTATGGCCATTCTTAGCAACTTTCACAACTTGCAATTCTTCGACAGAATGCGGAAATTAGAATTGTAGTTTTATAATGAATTCATTTAGTTCATGGCACTAGGATTGAAAATATCCTTCAAATTATTCGTGGTTAAAGAATTATTTTTAATTGGCAGTGGCCCATTCTATTATCTGTGTAAGAACACAATATTACAACAACAACGGCAAAGGTCTTCCTCTGAAGAAGAATAAACTACTATCATGACAAATCCGGGTTCTAGCAAAATCAAAGTCTAAATGGAATTTGTAAACAAGGTTGAAATAAGAACTGATGGTCTTCAAGAAATAACCTTCGGGTTATTCATACGACGACATGTGTGGCTCCAATACTCCTACTATAAACCTGAGCCATCGAACCTGCTATTTGATTGATGCTCGAAAAAACCTTCATTCCTGCGACTTAACATGCGCACCTGGGAATGGCATTTCAACTACTCCACACACATAAATTTTCTTCCCAAAATGTATACAATAAATCAAGCCTCTGCTTGTTATCAACACTGGAAGATTAATAAACTGACAAGTTTATTTTATTTTACCATTCAGTTCAACCCGTGAATTTACCATACTTATGAAAAGCTTTATTTCACTTTCGAGTGTATTTACGTCATGATTTTATATAAATACAAAAATATCCTATTTGATACAAATATCAATTGCTTCCCGTTTCATGCCTCTCCGTGTTATCTGAAAAATATACTTTGCTCATTGCAAATAACAACTGTTCAACCAGAACTGAAATGTTGGTTGAATGCGGGCTTGCGCTAACCACTCTCCTTCGGAAAATCTCCTGTTCCAAACTAGAAAGGTTTAAACTATTTCATAGGCTCTTTCTCAATACATATGATTATTATAAAATATAATATCCAAGAATTATTTAGAAAAATTATAAAATTTATTATTATTATTATTAGTGGATTATTATTATTATTATTATTTCAAATATGTTTAATTATCATCTCATTATGTGAGAATCCACATGTTCGAACCTTCGAATATGGAAAAAAATATCCATTCCTCAACAAAAATAAATTTAACTTTTACAGTTACATCGGGGGTTTTCCGTGGTTTCCTTAAAATATGAAAAATTCAAATAAATGCTCGAAATGCTCGGTCATCGATCCTAAACTGTTCTGAGTGCTGAAAATGCTCAGAATAACTCTAACAAGTCTTGCGTAAATCATTACAAGCTTTAAATACGACGAAAAAAATGTGTTGGTCATCTGCAGAAAAAATAGTTTGTTCCAATTAGCTAGGCATAATATAATTCAAATGTGGCTTACATTTCTTGATGGTCTTGAAGTGTAGTAAACCTGGTCTGTACCAGATTTATCCATAGACATGCCCTATCGGACAAGCATGTATAATCCTTGTATCGGCCGCCATTGTAGACCCACAAATCGTCTAGTCAGACATAGTGGTAGTATCTTTTGACGTTTGAATAAACTGTGGTTCCATTTTAATATGGGCTTCTATCAAAGCCATAACAGTTTGTTGAAATAGGGTCAGATCTAAGTGATCTCTTCTTAGATATGTCAGTTGTAACATAACTCACTGTAATCTCATCAGTACAAGAAAAACATTGACAGTCTAAGCAATTAACGGCTGTTCTGAAGATCGTTCCCTGGGCATGGTTTATTAATATCACCATCTGCCATGCGCTAAGCAACCTGCAGTTTCCCTTGCGTAGACTAATGAACGCCACCGTTATAGACTAGTCTTCAGTGTACTGACAGATCGAAGTGGTTAACTAGTTACAAAAATGAAAACTGACTTGAAATGGATTTAAACATCCAAGTATTAAGTGACTACTGGACTGTGACAAAATACTATTTTCTAGACAAAGTCTAGCATATGTCCTTGCAGAAATATAAATATTTCCACCAATGTCTGTAGAAAAACAATCACCTCAGTGATTCTCCTCACCAGAAACTTACTAAGTTCCAACTCGTTTGCGCAGCACTTCTCGTGACTATCACGATTTGAAAAGAACTTCTGCGTAGATTCGGCAACCATGTGCCTTGGCTCAGCGTAGACGCAACTTGCTTGCCAAGTGCTTGTGTTAGAATGAGCTAACCATGCCTGCTCCAGCTGGCTTTTATTCAAAACGGTCAGGGTCACGCGTCATCGCCTGATATCTAGAAATCCTCATATCTCTTGAATCCCTGGTCCGATTTACTTGATACTAATTGCATTCTCTTTCATTTGGCCGTGCCAGTAATCTGATCCCAGTCTCAAGTCTCTACTCCATAGTTAACTATTTAATCAATAAATAGCCTCCACCTCTGCTATTACTCGCTACGTCACTTGACATCCAACTACCGGTAAAATTCTTCTAAATGCTTCTCGAAGCAATGTAGCGCGATATTCAAATATCTGAACTTTCAAAAGCGGCTACAGCCTTTCCCTTGATATCTAGGTGTCTGAAACTCAGAATACCCATTCCTAGAGTTGGGCACAGTACGAAGAACGGGTACTTCTGCTAGTGATGTATAAAAATGTGTGTTATAGGAAAGTTACACTGTAAAGCATTCAAGGTGGTTTATTATTGGATTTAATAGTTTAAGTTATCTGTGCGAGTGTCAAATAAGATATTTGATTCAAAAATGAATTCAATAAGATTCACTGGGTCTGGAATTGTGTGTGCTGTGTTGATTTCAAATGATTCGAGAACGCTCATCATAGTACCCTTGTTAGTGTAATGTAAGATTTCTAAATCATTCTCTATGTCAGTGAATTTGTTGCCAGATTCTTCCGTATGTCGAGCCATGGCTGAATACTTTCTGTATTAGTTGCATTTAAGTGATCATTATATCTTGTGGTGAAGTTCCTTCCGGTTTGGCCTATATAATTAGCGTTACGTTCATTACAATTTAATCTGTAAACGCCGGATTTGCTGAATTTATCCTTCAAGTTGATAGTATTAGAATTAAAAAATATGTTCTGATTGGTATTGTTATTTTTGTAAGTTATTTTCTTGTTATGGTTTTTGAATTTGTTGGTGATGTTATAAGTATAATGATTGAAGTACGGTATGTAAAAACTGCGTATGAAGACTTTTTTTTATTTATATCATGGAATTAATGAATAATGGTCGGTAATAACTTTCAGAAACTACCTTTTTAACATAGATTTGGTTCTTGGTCAAAAGTGTGGTGTTTAATTCATAAATATCACTCTACTTCACTGGCTCGTTATCATCATATCCCATTGTGTGAAGAATCTTTCGCTTACAAAGTGGTGGTGAAACATTGTAGACGTTCGATTTAGCCTTTCACCACTATGAATTGGCTCTCATAATTTCCACATCATGCGGTAATAGTTTATATTTGAGGAGGACAACATCATAATTTGGCCCACATATTGTCACAGAAGCTCCATCTTCTACGACTTAACCTTTCACTCCTATTAATGGTCTTTTCACAATTTACGTACCACATGTTAATTCGTATGTCTAGGGAGGTAAAACCATAATTTGTAACTAGGAACATAAATACCGTATACTTTAAATTGTAGTCTTTAATACCTTTTGTTTCATTCTCTTACCAACAGATTGGCAATGGAAGGAAACGACGAATGGCCGAGGGATGTTCCTGTTGACCACAAAAATGTTGATGAAATGTCAGAGACTGACACTAGTCTCTACTCGGACGATTCAGGTGATGAAAAATCGGGTCCCTTAGTATTTTGTGAGTGTAGACCACAACATTCAGCTAATAGGAAACCTCTGGTAGGGAAATGCTATTGTACGAAGTGTAGAATTTTTGGTGGACAGTTTAAGTCTCCGAGGAATATTACAAATCGAGTTAGTGACTCAAGTATAGAGTCAGATGATTCAAGTTCGACATTTCCTGTTGCTTACAGAGCAAAGAGGGTTCCTTGTCGAGGAAAATCTAACCCTAAGAGCAAGCGCCTCCCTTGTCCATGTCCTCAGTGTAAAAGTACTAAGTGCCCTTCACAAATAGGCATTTCTTCGCAGAAGAGAAATCAGAGAAATACCTTGAGTATGAATTTGAAGAAACTCACGGGGCTCATTCCGTTAGGAAAGAAGAAGAAAGAACGCAAAGAAAACAGCGTATTCCCTTGTAAGATGAAAAATCCTCCGGTAATATGCCTATGCCCAAAAACATGCAATGAATATAGTTGCCCTGCTAGGAAAGTAACATTTACTGAAATGATTGCATCGAATTCTAGTTTGGGTTCACTTGAATCTGATGATGAAGAACCCATAAAAGGAGAAACAGACATAAAACGTGAAAAAGAAGGTATCGTAAAAGCCATACCACACAGACGAAGTGAAGAAGACTACAAAGCAGAAGCCCCACGACCATTAAAACATGACGATGAAGATATTCAAAATGAAGATGATCCATTTGAAGCCACGCCAGACGTAAAACGTGAAGAAGACTACAATGCAGAAACCCCATCACCCACGAAACGTGACGAAGAAGATAGTCAAAATGAAGATGATCCATTTGGAGCCACGCCAGACGTAAAACGTGAAGAAGACTACAATGCAGAAACCCCACCACCCACGAAACGTGACGAAGAAGATAGTCAAAATGAAGATGATCCATCTCGAGCTCTCCAAGTATCGGGACCACCTGCTCGACCTCAAGATGAAACACCTAAAACAACTCGACAAAGAGAACGTATAAAAATGGAACATAGATATACTCGTTCCGAAAAAGGCCCCGATGGTTCTGCTCCTTACACATATCGAAAGAGAGAAGCGATGGACATGGAAAGGGTGAACGTTCGGATTCAAAATCCGACAGTTATCGAGAGTGTACAATTCCCCGCGATCGATTATGCACTAACTCCTCAAACTGATGGGAATCGATCTGAAGGTCTAGCCACACCAGATATGAAACGTGGAAAAGACTACGGTGTAGAAACCTCAGAATCCATAAAACGCATCAAAGAAGTTAATCAAAATGAAGATGATCCAACTGGAGCCACACCAGACATAAAACGTGAAAAATACTACAAAGTTCAAGCCCCACCGGCCACAAAACGTGACGAAGATAACCAAAATGAAGATGATCCTTCCGGAGCTCTCCAAGTATCTGGACCACCTGCTCGATCTCAAGATGGAACACCTGAAAGAACTCGACAAAGAGAACGTATAAAAATGGAACATGCATATACTCGTTCCGAAAAAGGTCCCATTGATTCTGCTCCTCACACATATCGAAAGAGAGATATGATGGAGATAGAAAGGATGAACATTCGGTCTAAATCACCACAACATAACGAGAATGCACAACTCTCCGGGATCAAAGGGAAACCAACTCCTAAACAAAATGAAGATGATCCTTCTGGAGCTCTCCAAGTATCTGGACCACCTGCTCGATCTCAAGATGGAACACCTGAAAGAACTCGACAAAGAGAACGTATAAAAATGGAACATGCATATACTCGTTCCGAAAAAGGTCCCATTGATTCTTCTCCTCACACATATCGAAAGAGAGATATGATGGAGATAGAAAGGATGAACATTCGGTCTAAATCACCACAACGTAACGAGAATGCACAACTCTCCGGGATCAAAGGGAAACCAACTCCTAAACAAAATGAAGATGATCCTTCTGGAGCTCTCCAAGTATCTGGACCACCTGCTCGATCTCAAGATGGAACACCTGAAAGAACTCGACAAAGAGAACGTATAAAAATGGAACATGCATATACTCGTTCCGAAAAAGGTCCCATTGATTCTGCTCCTCACACATATCGAAAGAGAGATATGATGGAGATAGAAAGGATGAACATTCGGTCTAAATCACCACAACGTAACGAGAATGCACAACTCTCCGGGATCAAAGGGAAACCAACTCCTAAACATCGAACACCTTCTCAACATGAAAATGAGTCTCCTACTGTCCAGGCACAACAAAATAGAGAACATGAAGGCGTACCGGTACCAGACTATATGGAGAAAACAAAAGAGCCTGAAGTAGCAGCAGAGCCATCAGAATCAGAGTGTGATTGCTGTCCATGTCCGCCAGATAAATTTGGAGTAGAACATCCATCACCCGCACGTGGTTATCACCCCTCACCCCCCAACAGACAACAAGACAACAAGTCTGAAGATCCAAGTCTAACACGTCTATATGAAGATGAAGTTCGCCATGACAAAAATAGAAATAGAGAATATACAGAGACGCCAGTACAGAGAAAAATAGCTCCTTCTTCAGATGATGCACAATCTCGACCTGATTCAGAAAATCATTCTTCCAAGAAATATCAACCTTCTCCACAGACAGAATACCCGGTAATTGCAAAAACTCCTCAGGATACCAGCAAGAAAATAGTAACAATAAAGCCAGCAGAACTAATAAATTGTGATTGTTGTAAATGCCCACCGTATGAAGTTGGAATGAAACCTTCTCCTGGAATGAAACCTTCACTACCAGTAGATGAAAATCATCCTTTATCAGAAAAAATCTGTAGGCCTGGTCCATCTGCCATTGAACAAAATGATGGAACAGAACCACCTTCACAAGGTACTTTGCCAGTAGCAGGAATAGTTTCCCGTTTAAGAACGTATTATGAAAATGAAGGAACATTATTTTCACCTTTGATTACAACGCCTCAATCACATATATACTATGAACCGGTTTCAAACAATGCAAGTAAAGAATTTTCAAAACCATGGAGTACAAAAACTATATACTCGCGTGGTTATGTTCAAAAGGAACCAATAGAAGTAGCAAGCGAAACGTCAATAATAGAGAGTATAATCTTTCCACGTTCTGAAGAATATTGGGAAACTGAAAGCCAAAAGCCTCAGATACAATTACCACGCCCACAGGTCGCAAGAGCGTCCCATTTACGGGGATATTATGACAAAGAAAATTATAAGGAAGTGAAGCCATTATCCTCAAAGACGAAGAATGTGACTACCCACGGTTATGTTGAACAAGAAACTCTGAAATTACACAAAAAGAGATCATTGCAAGAGGACGTATGGATGCCACGTTCAGGAGGATTTCGAGAATTTGAATGTCCAAGGACGGAGAGAAAACTGGTTAAGCAGGATGTAGCTGCACCTCGTATACAAGGATATTATGAGGAAGAGAGTTATATGAAAGGTAAACCGTCATTTTCAAAGACAGAGGATGCAACTATACAAGGTTATATTCAGAAAGAACCCCTGAAATCGCAGAGAAAGAGACCATTGTCAGACGACGTACGGATTCCACGTACAAGAGGATTTTATGAACTTGAAATTCCAAGGACGGAGAGAAAATCACTTATGGAAGATGTAGCGGCACCTCGTATACAAGGATATTATGAGGAAGAGAGTTATAACAAAGAGAAACCGTCATTTTCAAAGACAGAGGATGTAACTATACAAGGTTATATTCAGGAAGAACCCCTGGATTCGCTAAGAAAAAGACCATTGTCACAGGACGTACGGGTTCCACGTTCAACAGGATTTCGAGAAATTGAAAGTCCATGGATGGAGAGAAAAGCACTTAGGCAGGATGTAGCGCCACCTCGTATGCAAGGGTATTATGAGGAAGAGAGTTATAAGAACAGGACAGAGGATATAACTACACAAGGTTATGTTGAGCAAAAGCCACTGGAATTGAATGAAAAAAGACCACTTTCAGGAGACGTTCGGATCCCACGTTCACGAATTTATTTGGAGAAAGAGAATTATGTGGACGTAAAACCGTCATTTTCTGAGTCGGAGAATTTAACTATGCAAGATTACGTTGAGCAAGAGCCCATTGAGTTGCAAGGAGAAAGATCATTGTCAAAGAATGTACGGATCCCACAGTCACAATCTGAAATTTTAAAGATGAAGAAGAAAGCACTAATGCAAGATATAAAGACGCATAATTTACGGGGGTATTATGAGAAGGAGGACCTAAAGCCATCACATTCAAAGCCCGAGAATTTATCTGCATACTTGCGAGGCTATGTTGAGAAGGAGCCTCTAGATTTAGAAGAAAAACAATCTAGGACATCAGACGTAAGAGTTCCACGTTCTCAGGGATACTGGGAAATTGAAACTATGGATGGAACACCGTCAACCTCAAGGAATGAAAAATTATCTACGCATGGTTATGTTGAAAAATCAAATATAGAATTGAAAAAGCAATCTTCTCTGGCAGCGGATATAAGGAAACCGCACCCGCAGAAGTTTTATGACTTATCGAGGTATTCGGAGGAGGAGTTAAAGAAACCTAACACGAGATCGACATTGTCAGGAGATTTGGTAAGTGATCAAAAGGGTGGATATTATGAACAAACACCTATTAACATGAAAAGAAAATTATCATTGTTAGAAAATGTTTCAGCTCCACCGTCTCGAGGATATTATGGGGAAGAAGATTTAGGAGTTGAGAGAAAACAGCCAGTGTCAAAAGATCGAACATCTTCTCGACCAGAAGGATATTATGAAGAAGAGCCCTTGAAACGAGAAAGAAAAGCATTAAAACTTGAGGCGGTCAAACAACCAAGCTCAAGAGGATATTATGAGGAAGCGCCCTTGAAACTTGAAAGAAAATCGCCAAACCTTCAAAACGTCAAACTACCAAACTCAATAGGATATTGTGAAGAAGAGCCCTTTGAAAAAGAAATAACTTCTGTAATGTTAGAAAAGGTGAAATTACCACGTTCACAAGGTAATTATGAAGAAGAGGGTTTGATAATTGACAGGAAATTGTCAGTAACTAAGGATATGGCAGACAGTCGTCCACAAGGTTATGCCGAGGTGGAGAACATAAGTGTTGTCACAAAAAAATCAGTGCACTTGGACGTATCAGACTCATATTCACGGGGATATTATGAAAAAGAGCCCTTGAAACTTGAAAGAAATTCGTCATTGCTACAGGACGTCGAAACACCGCGCTCAAGAGGATATTATGGAGGGGAACCCTTGGAACTTAAAATTAAATCGACAATGCTACAAGACGTTGAACCACCAATCTCAAAAGGATATTATGGAAAAGAGCCATTGGAACTTGAAAGTAAATTGTCAACGCAAAATGACGTCAAAACACCAAGTTCATGGGGATATTATGAAGAAGAGGTTTACAAAATTGAGAAGCAATTTTCAGTAACTAAGGACATTGAAGGTTTGCTTCCGGAACGTTATTATGAGGTGGAGAGCATAAGTATTGATAGAAGAGAATCAGTGACTAACGACCTCCCAGGCTCGCATTCACTTGGATATTATGAGGAAGAGCCCTTGAAACTTGAAAGAAAATCGTCAATAATCCAGGACGTCGAACCACCGCGCTCAAGAGGATATTATGGAAAGGAGCCCTTGGAACTTCAAAGTAAATCGTCAATGCTTCAGGACGTCGACCTACCACGCTCAAGAGGATATTATGGAAAGGAGCCCTTGAATCTTGAAAGAAAATCGTCAATTTTACGGGACGTCGAACCACCGCGGTCAAGAGGATATTATGGAAAAGAGCCATTGGAACTTGAAAGTAAATTATCGAAGCTACAGGACGTTGAACCACCTCGCTCAAGAGGATATTATGGAAAGGATCCCTTGGACCTTGAGACTAAGTCGTCATCGCAAAAGGACGTCAAAACACCCAGTTCATGGGGATATTATGAAGAAGAGGTTTTCAAAATTGACAAGCAATTTTCAGTAACTAAGAACATAGCAGGTTTTCATCCGGAAGGTTATTATGAGGTGGAGAGCATAAGTATTGATAGACGAGAATCAGTGACTAACGACCCCTCAGGCTCGCATTCACGTGGATATTATGAGGAAGAGCCCTTGAAACTTGAAAGAAAATCGTCAATGTTACAGGACGTCGAACTACTGCGCTCAAGAGGATATTATGGAAAGGAGTCTTTGAAACTTGAAAAAAAATCGTCAATGTTAGAGGACGTCAAACCACCGCGGACAAGAGGATATTATGGAAAGGAGCTCTTGAATCTTGAAAGAAAGACGTCAATTTTACAGGACGTCGAACCACCTCGATCAAGTGGCTGTTATGGAAAAGAGCCATTGGAACTTGAAAGTAAATTGTCAAAGCTACAGGACGTTGATCCACCACGCTCAAGAGGATATTATGGAAAGGAGCCCTTGGAACTTGAAAGTAAATCGTCAACGCAAAAGGACGTCATAACACCCAGTTCATGGGGATATTATGAAGAAGAGGTTTTCAAGATTGACAAGCAAGTTTCAGTAACTAAGAACATTGCAGGTTTGCGTCCGGAACGTAATTATGAGGTGGAGAGCATAAGTATTGATAGAAAGAAATCCGTGTCTTTCGACGTCTCAGACTCACATTCACGAGGATATTATGAGGAAGAGCCCTTGAAACTTGAAAGCACATCGTCAATTTTACAGGACGTCGAACCACCGCGCTTGAGAGGATATTATGAAAAGGAGCCCTTGGAACTTGAAAGTAAATCGTCAATGCCACAGGACGTCGAACCACCACACTCAAGAGGCTATTATGGAAAGGAGCCCATGGAACTTGAAAGCAAATCGTCAACGCAAAAGGACGTCAAAACACCAAGTTCATGGGGATATTATGGAGAAGAGTTTTTCAAAATTGGCAAGCAATATTCAGTAACAAGGAACATTACAGGTTTGCGTCCGCAACGGTATTATGAGGTGGAGAGCATACATGTTGACAGAAAAAAATCAGTGATATACGACGTCTCAGACTCGCATACACGAGGATATTATGTAGAAGAGCCCTTGGAATTTGTAACTAAGTCATCATTGCAAAAGGAAGTCGAACCCCCAAGATCAAGGGGATATTATGAAGAAGAGGCTTTTAAAATTGACAGGCAATTTTCAGTAACAAAGGACATGACTGGTTTGCATCCGCAACATTATTATGAGCTAGAGAGCATAATTGTTGACAGAAAAAAATCAGTCACCTTTGACGTCTCAGACACGCATTCAAGAGGGTATTATGAAGAAGAGCCCTTTAAACTAGAAAGAAAATCGTCATTACTACTGGACGTCAAAACACCACGTTCTAGAGGATATTATGGAAAGGAGCACTTGAATCTTGAAAGAAAATCGTCAATGCTAAAGGACGTCGAACCTCCACTCACAAGGGGATTTTATGGAAAGGAGCCATTGACACCTAAAAGAAAATCCTCATTGATACAGGACGTCGAAACACCACGTTCTAGAGGATATTATGGAAAGGAGCCCTTGGAACTTGTAAGTAAGTCATCAACGCAAAAGGACGTCAAACCGCCAAGTTCTTGGGGATATTATGAAGAAGAGGCTTTTAAAATTGATAGGCAATTTTCAGTAACAAAGGACATGACAGGTTGGCGTCCGCAACATTATCATGAGATGGAGAGCATAAGTGTTGACAGAAAGAAATCAGTTACCTTCGACATCCCAGACACTCATTTAAGAGGATATTATGAAGAAGAGCCCTTAAAACTAGAAAGAAAGAAGTCAATGCTACAGGTCGTTCAGACACCACGCTCAAGAGGATATTATGGAAAGGAGCCATTGGAAATTGACAGTAAGTTGTCAACGCTAAAGGACATCAACGCTCCAAGTTCATGGGGATATTATGAAGAAGAGGTTTTCAAAATTGACAAACAATGGTCTGTAACAAAGAACATTGCAAGTTTGCATCCGCAACGTTATTATGAGGTGGAGAGCATAAGTGTTGACAGAAAGAAATCAGTGATCAACGACGTCTCAGACTCGCATTCACAAGGATATAGTGAAGAAGAACCCTTGAAACTTGAAAGAAAATCGTCAATGTTACAGGACGTCGAACCACCGCGATCAAGAGGATATTTTGGAAAAGAGCCCTTGGAACTTGAAAGTAAAACGCCAATGTTTCAAGACGTCGACCTACCACGCTCAAGAGGATATTATGGAAAGGAGCCCTTGCAACTTGAAAGTAAATCGTCAACGCAAAAGGACGTCAAGACACCGAGTTCATGGGGATATTATGAAGAAGAGTTTTTCAAAATTGACAAGCAATTTTCAATAACTAAGAACATTGCAGGTTTGCGTCCGGAAGGTTATTATGAGGTGGAGAGCATAAGTATTGATAGAAAGAAATCAGTGACTTTCGAAGTCTCAGACTCCCATTCACGAGGATATTGTGAGGAAGAGCCCTTGAAACTTGAAAGAAAATCGTCAATGTTAGAGGACGTCAAACCACCGTGGTCAAGAGGATATTATGGAAAGGAGCCCTTGAATCTTGAAAGAAATTCGTCAATTTTACAGGACGTCGAACCACCTCGATCAAGTGGCTATTATGGAAAAGAGCCATTGGAGCTTGAAAGTAAATTGTCAAAGCTACAGGACGTTGAACCACCATGCTCAAGAGGATATTATGGTCAGGAGCCTACGAAAATTGAAAGTAAATCCACTGTGTTAGAGAAGGTGAAATTACCACATTCACATGGCTATTATGAAGAAGAAATTTTCAAAATTGACAGACAATATTCAGTAACAAAGGATATGAGAGGTTTTCGTCCAGAACGTTATTCTGAGACTGAGAAGATAAACGTTATCAGAAAGAAATCAGTGATCTTCGAAGTATCTGACTCTCATTCTCGAGGATATTATGAAGAAGATCCTTTGAAACTTCAAAGTAAATTGGCTATGTCACAGGAAGTCAAACCACCAAGCTCAAGAGGATATTATGAAGAAGAGCCCTTGAAACTTGAAAGGAATTCGTCAATGCAACAGTACGTGAAACCACCAACCTTAAGGGGTTATTATGGAAAGGAGCCCTTGAAACTTGAAGGAAAATTGACATTGCTAGAGAATGTATCATCTCCACATCCAGGAGGGTATGCTGAACAGGAAAACATACACTTGGACAGAAAGTCACCGGTGCTTGTAGATGTAAAATCTCCTCTTTTGCGAGGATACTATGAACAAGAACATATAAAATTTGACGAAAAAACTTCAATTACTGTTGATCTTAAAAATTTGCGTTCTCAAGGTTATTATCAAAAAGAAAGCATAGAACAGTTCAGAAGATTGCCAATAACAGAAGACGTCACATCCTCCATTTCACTAGGTTACCGGTATTTGGAACTGGGTGATATCAGGGTTAAAACGAGTTCATCAATGTCTGTAGACCTGAGAGCTCTGCGACCACGGGGATATTACGAACAAGAACTGATGAACGTTGGCAGAATGTTGCCAATATCAGAGGATGTTAAAGACAATGCAAGAAATCTAATACCCCGAGGCTATTATGAAAACGAACCTATCCAGGTAGACAGAAAGACTTCATTATATGAAAATATACGAGCTCCTCCATTATTGGGGTATTCTGAACACGTTCCAACTAATGTGGACGCGCTGTTTCACAGTAATAAGTCAAGATTAGAATACGCCAAAATTCCTCGTAGTTTAGGGTATAGAGTTACTGTACCTCCTGAAACCGAAAGACGAGTATCATGGACGGAGAACACTCAGATTCCGGTTTTAAAGGGTTATAGTGAAAACCAAAGAGTGATAACGGAAATGAAGGAACCTAGTATTAATGACGTAGCTGCCCCTTCATTGCATGGATTTTACGAAATCGAAACCAAACCCATAAAAGATGGCAATCTCAGGAGAATATCATGCGTAGATGTTATGATTCCTAGTGCGTGTGGTTACTGTGAGAACGAACATGTTGTTTGTGAACAAATGATGCCCACTGCTCGGGATATCACAATTCCAGTGTCAGATGGGTACTATGAAAGCAACGCTGTGCAGATACTCCGTAAATTACCACACATGCGTGATTCGGAGATTCCTTGTACTTTCGGATATTATGAAGAAGAATTCTTTGAAGGGAAACAAAAATTGGCCCATACCGAGGCAATTGAATTACCACCGCCTGAAGGCTATATTGAAAGTGAAAATTTGAATATATTGCAGAAGGATGTGTCAAAGACACAAGATATAACAATGCCCACATCAGGTTATTATCAAAGTGAACCTCATGTCGTAGACAAAAGAATACCACGAGAAAAAACTATAGAAATTCCACCACCTAACATCTACCGCGAAATTACTTTTCCTGGGGCTGATAAGATACACCCACATTCGACAGAGCCGCACGAACGAGATAGAATATCAATTAATCGAAAGTTGCCCTGGACGGAAGATATGATGGAGCGCTCTTTCGAATTATATGATTATGGTGCACAGATACCTGATAGAGCATCTGCTGAAAGTATTTTTGAACAATCACCGAAAGCTAAGAGTTATCAGCAACGAGAGCCCTCTTCTGAAGTATATGATTATGGTGCACCGATAATAGTTAGAGCATCTGCTGAAAGTATTTATGAACAATCACCAAAAGCTAAATGTTATCAGCAACGGGAAAGGAGAAGAAGACGACCACTTGAAAGTAAATATGAAGCAAAAAACACAAGATCTCCAGAAAAACTACCTAGAAGACTTCGGTATTCAGATGTAATATGTCTATGTGATAATGATGACGAAATAAATAAAGAGTGGGCCCGACATCAAACGGACTCTCTCACTGATACTTCGGAGGATCAAGAGCATGATGCAGATAGTTCACGCCAATCGACTGCGAGCAACAGCATGTCTGACTGCAGGGATAAATCTATAAAATGTGAATGCAGAGGAAGATCTATAAAATATCATCGTAGAGGAAATTCCATAACAAGTTGCTGTTCTCTATCATCCCAGCACGTAAACAAATGCAAATGCATAGGTACTATGAATAATACTGACAGGAACAAGAACAAGAAACATCTTTCAAAGTTAACGAAGGAAATATTTCACTACGGCAATCAAGACAGAACTACCTTTATGACTGAAAGTTGCTCATCTATCGAAGATATATCGGAAAAAGACTCATGCAGAACAATAGACTCAAGCAGAACAAGAGGGAGGAAAGGTCATACAATGTCAGCCTTTCATTCTAGAAACGAATCACAATCTAATGGACTCTGTGACATAAATCTAATATCCAAAATGAGCGAGCTAGAATCTTGTAACTCTCCAGATAAGGCCTACATCATTTATCACAGAGCCGATTTGGTGCATTTAGACTCCCTTCGTCAAACAAGCTGCTGTAGTTCCTCACTTAATGATACACCACCAGGTTCAACTGACAAATCCAATAGATCGTGTTCAAATACAGAAGTCAACATTGCTATCCCAGAATACACAAGATCTGCTGAAATTGAGTCTCACAGAGAAGCTTCGTCAGCGATGGTCTTCACGCTGGTCATGGGTTTAATAGTTGCCTTTTTGTTCTACCCATAACGTATCTTCTAAATTGAACTACCTGCGTCCTGTCCCTGCATTGTTTCAGTTTACTGTATTATTAAGATATCAATAAACATACCACCCCTATGATTATGTTGTCTCTCTTGACGAACATCCTAAAATAAACGTCGATAAATGGGGAACTCACATGGAAACGTGTTTTCAATGATTATCTGATTCTTGAAATTCTCTGAAAAATCTGTCTTATTAGCCCAGGCAAATTAGATCAAAAAAGGCCGTGCTTCCCGAAAAATCGTCCAAAGCTTGAATGTATTTTAATACCCTTTTGGGGTCCCAAATAAGAGTCCTGTGAGTTTGCGACGGATTCTGACTTCTGCTTAATTTTTGGGAGTCAAAAAACCACGACATTTTCGCACTTTTTTCCGTTTTTTGCTAATAACTTCTAAACTATGAATTCTACAGAACGTTTCCTCGTAACGTTTTTAAAGAACATTAAATCTGCGTTGAATGGTGTTTAGTCCGTCTAAATCAGCCCAGTCGTTTAGCCGCAATCGATTTCTGAATTTGGGCCATTTTTACCAAATTGATTAAAAAGTTGATTCTTTGTTTAGTTTTTCACTTAAAACTCCTAAACAACGCATCCTATAGGAAATTGTTTTCAAAGCGTTTTTAAGAGCATTAAATTCTGCGTCGAATGGTTGTTAGTTTGTCAAAATCGGCCCCGCTGTTTAGCCGCAATCGATTTTTTGATTTGGGCAATTTGTACCATCTCTCATGTCTCATGTAATTTTCTTTTCCAATCGTGCAGTTTTCGAAGTGGCAAAGGAGCAAATCCGGGTTGGCCTGGTTCCCCCACTTGACCTTGACAACCCAAGAGCAGCCACTCCAAAATGATGTTATGTGGTTTCAAAATATAAGAAGACATTATTATGAATAATGTTTCATTCAAAGTAACAAAAGATGTACATAAGCTACATTTACATAAGATGTTTACGTAAACGATAACGATATAAATTATGTACAGAAAGATGTATTAGTTGTGTACATGAAACATCATAATGTGAAAGATGTTGATGATTTATTTCGCCGTTTAGGAGATAACGGTGGCTCTTCGCCGATCACGTCATCTAGCTCCTCATCCTCGGAATCTTGAGAATGAGGATTCATTTCTTGCTCTTCTTCGATGATATCAATCTCCTCGTCACACTGGGTGGGATCCAGTATAACATCCTTGTCTTCAAAGATGGAATTGAGGCATGTGTGCCCTTGGCAGGTCATGCAGATGGTGGTGCATTTCACCCCCAGCTTTCCTACAGGAACAAGTTGCTTTGCACCCCTTTTTTACATGTGCACGATATGGAGTTGAGAAGTTCTTGTGGAGCCGGTGGATCAGTCGTTGTGATGGGAGTTAAGCCATTGGTGGTTATTTTCCATCTCCATCTCTCTGGATCTAGTACATTACTCCTCCATACCTGCACCTGTAAATAAGCTCTGAAGGAGTGCTGGCGAGCAGCCGCTTCTGTAGGAGGCAAGAACGCCAGGTTGACATTCTGTTTTGAAAGCGACCTCTGGAAGAGGTCAAACCTCACTTGATTGAGGGACTTACTGCTGCCACCCGTGTACAGGAATTTTATGATGTGAACACCTGCATTTGCAACTTCGTCAGGGGTTGAGATCGGGTCAAGAAAAATAGAGGCCTGATGAAAGAGGTTTTGGTTTGCCATGAATTTCTTGATACATTTTATTTTCCCCTGGCGGAAAAATGAGGATGTGGTGTCGCCCCCCGTGAAGGCATGGAGAAACAGGGTATGCTTCCTCATGTCTTCAGGCAGCGGGCAATTTCTCGGACTGTAAACGACAGTTTCCTGGTTCTGTTTCCCGGGTTTGATGAGGAACACGTTGGAGATGGGCTCTTCAAAGACAGCAACATGAAAAGTGAGCATGACCAATAGATCGGTGTCCTCTCTCACTATGAAAACATTGCCTCCTTCCATAGACCTCTCCATGGCTGTGCTCACAATCAGAGAATCTGCATCTTCAACGGTTTGTTTCACGTGAATGCCCTCGTCCATCAGTTTGCTTGTCAGCATCGATATGAGACGTTTCTTATTGTGATCATTCAACAAGAAACCATCTTTGGGCATTGTGGCCTTGGTATTTTCCTGGAATATAACCGACGAAGATGACATAACACGGGCTCTACGCGCTCTTTCAGCTGACTTTATACTCTTCTCGGCCACATCCTCTGGGTACCCATCGAAAACTATACTGATACTGTCAGACTTGTAGTTGGATTTCACGTAATTTACGTACTTTTGAATGATATTGGAAAACTGTTCTACGCTATTCCATACAAGTCTGCGTTCACAGTGAGATCTACTTTGACTGGAATGAATAGCTTGTACAGTTCTGATTTTCTACTCTGCCGCATCATGCCATCATCATCAAACAGTGAGAGTGGGTACGGGGCCAATTCGAATTCAAAGTACGATTCAAGCTGAAGCTAGGATTTCATGTGAAATCATGTCCGGACTGATGGGGACTGATTCTCCGTTGATCTATTCTGTAGCCTTCACGGCTCGTAGAGACACCACTCGATTTTTCTGCTAAGTTTAAGTTCTTTGAAGTTTTTCCCTTCAATGGTTTTCATACTGGCTGTGCCCTTTTCTATAGTTGTTTCACCCCCCTGACGAACACTGATTGCACTGGTATGAATTGAAGAAGGGAGAGGTTGTCAAGGCCAAGTGGGGGAACCGGGCCAACCCGGATTTGCTCCTTTGCCACTTCGAAAACTCCACGATTGGAAAAGAAAATTACATGAGACATGAGAGATGGTATAAATGGTCCAACTCAAAAAAATCGATTGCGGCTAAACAGCTGGGCCGATTTTGACAAACTAGAAACCATTCGACGCAGAATTTAATGCTCCTAAAAACGCTTCGAATACAATTTTCCATAGGATGCGTTGTTTAGGAGTTTAAAGCGAATAACTAAACAAAGAATCAACTTTTTAACCAATTTGGTAAAATTGGCCCAAATTCAGAAATCGATTGCGGCTAAACGACTGGGCTGATTTAGACGGAATAAAAACCATTCAACGCCGAATTAATGTTCTTTAAAACCGTTACGAGGAAACGTTTCTGTAGAATGCGTCGTTTAGAAGTTATAAGCAAAAAAAAATGAAAAAAGTGCGAAAATTTCGCGGGTTTTTGATTCCCGAAAATTAAGCAGAAGTCAGAATCCATCGCAAACCACAGGATTCTTATTTGGGACCCCAAAACGGTATAAAAACACATTCCAGTTTTGGACGATTTTTCTGGAAGCATATGTCTAATTTGCCTGGGCTATATAATCAATTCACAGCTTCATTTTCATTATAGAATTCATGTTATGCTTTTAAACGTATAACACCTAGTATAACTAGTTATTTTTTACCCTCTATAGGTTAGTTCATTAGATTCCCACTTAATTTCATTTGCATCACCTTCACGAATAGCCTCATCGAACGTATCAATTCAGATATGAAACTTTTAGCTCTTCACCGCTCTCATCTCTTTGTCTTCGCCATTAATTACTCTACCCTTGTATCTGCTACTTCCAGCTTATGTATGAGATATATGTGAGTATGCGTTCACAAATTTTTCATATCGTAATTCTTTTGTGTTTTGTGTACCAGTCGATGAACGTTCGAATATACGCTACTGCTTCCATTTGTGATCGAATATGAATGTCGGTGTTGTATATTCGCCCATCAACACGCAGTAGAATTTAGGACTATTAGTAAACACTTATGCTAACTATTTAAGGCAGGTTATTGGGCCCGTTAGACAGGAATATCGTGGGACCATCGAACACAGATAGCCCTTTCCAGCGAACTCACACCCTAAGAGGATAGGATGTGTTCTCAGGCCAGCCCCGCACGGGAAAATTAATCTCGGGTAGTATCGGGTGTTGGAGAGTTTATGAAACCAGTCCAAGGAACACACCCCAAAAACAGCAAATCTAACAATGAACAGTCCAGGCTTATATAAAATCACACTAACATTTATTTTTAAATCAAATATCCCTAGATACTTTGAAAGCTAAAATTCGGCCAGTCCGCTGATCTAATAAAAACAATCAAATCCCTTAATTGAATTCAAACTAATCCCTCTCGATATCATGTTCACAAAATAATTAATAGCAAGCAAGCTAAGGATGTGACATGTAATTAATTCCCTACGCAGTACAATAATTCGTATATAATAATAATAATAATAATAATCACACCCAGAATTTACTGCAAAGCAATCAAATCTAAACGTCGCCAATCGAAAAATATGTTATTTACATTTAATGGCACCAATTAAATATCTAAGTTATGAAGGTGTCACTTCTAACATTAAATTTCACGTTAATTGAATAGCTGTTCCTATAAAACTTGAGACGTTAAGCGTCTACTCAAATAAAATCAAGGTTATGCACAACTTAACTAACAAGAAAACATTGATCTACATAATACAAGACATCTTAAATAAATAAAAGACACTCCTGCTTTTCACACCATTTGTGTGCCTGCCATCGCAAATTAGACACTGTTTGTGTCCAATCTACATCTAATTGTGGGTAAAATTAGGTGTGGCAACTGCGTGGTTAAAACCACGTCTCACGTCGCATTATTGCTCTTGCCTGTGTCTTCAAGTTATCACAGCAATGTTCCGTCATTATACCGAAGTGTAATGTATCCTCTAGTTCCTGGGATATCCTTAAGCAGAGCTTAAGGTCCAGCAGCCAGTTCCGTTGCTTACACATTGGGATATTGGTTATATATTTAATTTAAAAAAAAAATGTTTTCGAAAGTAGGCGATATTTTCAAAACCAAACATGATAGAACGTTGTGCAATGGCTTAAACGAAATGTATCTATGCCCTTTATCATTAGAACAAAGGTTTATATATTTTTTTTTTCAAAAAAATCCAATTTTGAAAGTGGCTATATTTTGGAAACTAGTAATTCCACAAAAAAGTTTGTTTGACATCAATTCATGGTTTTTACCCCCTCTACCCCCAAACCAAGTTTCAAGTCTCTAGGACTAAAAACAAAACAGAAGGGGAGCAAAAGAGTTCTAGATCCCAGCCTACTTTCCTGATATCTCCCGAACGCCTGTTCGGGTTTTGATGTGTGACGTGTCGTAGGACTCTGGGTGACGCCCTTGTTCCCATGGAGAACGTTTTTCCCCCAAAATAAATACTACCCCTACTAGGTGGTGAAATAGTAATATTAACTAATTTTCGTCCTAGAGACTTGAAATTTATTTCGGAGGTAGAGGGGGTAGGGACCTTTCATTTATGTCAAATAACCTATTTGTAAAATTCCGAACTTTGGAAATATAAAAATTTCGATACTGGGATTTTTAATTTTTTATTCTAGAGGCTTGAAACTTGCTTTGTGGGTAGAGGGATAAGGACCTTTCATTGATGTCAAACCAACGTTTTTGTAAAATTCCTAATTTTGGAAATATAACCCCTTTTCTAACAATGTTTTGGAAAAATAAAATAAAAATAAAGACCCTCCAGCCACGGTGGCCATGCCCTGAAAAAATCCATGGCTATTTCGATGGAACGGCGGGACGTAATACGACGGTTTGTTTTCCGATGTTCGATGGAACGGCGGGACGTGATACGATGGTTCGTTCTTCCGATGTGACTGGCCATGCTTGCAAATGCATTCATTGATATTTCATGAACCATGGATCGCAGAGGATTAAGTGATCTGGCCACAGTGACGGTATTTCAATAGAACAATCGATATTTTGATGAAACGGCAGAACGTGATAGGACGATTCGTTTTTCCGATCTTTGGTATTGTGAATCGATTGCGACAGACCTAGTCAGGAAATGGAATGAATGAATTCCCCATTTAGCGACAAGGATATGAAACTGTGCTGGCTGCTGAAGCCTGTCGCACTCTCATGTGGTAATGATTAAACGAATGACCGATGAAATAAAATGATTGTGGAGAGTGTTGCTAGAATGAAATTTTGACAGTGAAAACTGGAATAGCTAGAGAAAAAGCAACCTGTCTCTCTCTGCTTTGTCCAGCACAAATCTCACATGGAGTGACAGGGATTTGAACCACAGACCCAGCGGGGAGAGGCCAGCACGCTGCCACCTAAGCCACAGAGGCTTCAAGGCATGACTGTGATGATTGAAAAATCAAGTGTAAGGATGGCCGCCGAGCTATAAGACATGACATTGACAGGGTGTGGGTGGGGAAATTAGAAATGTGAAATGCCAACCACAGGACATGCATTGAACTGGAATTGACCTGGATTACACTTACCAGTCATCTGCTGCGCTCCAATAAGAATAAATGATGAAACATTTATGTACATTATGTGTGTGTCTACGATATTTCAGTCTCAGCTCTCAACTACAAATGACTAACTGGATACACTTTGTGCTAAAGCAAAAGTGCAGAGTGTGCACTACGCATTATATGACACTTCCGGCAAAACAACAAACAGCCTGCAGAATGGCGAGTGAGTGCACAGCCTGCATGGAATAAAGATAGCGACTTGAGATTGAGAGGTACTATTCCAAACAATTGGCCAAAGACAAAGTGTGAAAACTACGGAAAACCACTTTCGAGAATGACTGCGATGGAAATCAAACCTCTTCTACTCATTTGGGGCACCCGAGGCTGACTAGACTCTGTTCCAGTCCTGAAACCAGAAATTAAATTTTGAGGCAGAGCCTGGAATCGAACCCAGGGAAGAGGGATGGGAGGAGTGAGAGGGTTTGACAAGGAGGTGGAAAGGAGGCAGCTGTGGCCTTACAGGAGGTACCATTCCAACATTTACCCAAAGCATTGTGGTGTTTGAAGCCATATTTTCAGTGTTGCCTTAGTAAACAAGAGTTTAGTGCTTTTCAGTCGGTCAACACGAATGTACCCAAAAGAGATGGGTTATGCCCTAATCCTGAAATAAATTACATGAGATTAATAAAACACTAGGATGACCAGTTTCGATCGTCAAGCGATCATCATCAGATCCAATACACTTAGGCTACAAAATCTATGTTTGAAATACAGGTGAAAATATTTACAATATGTACAATTATTTAGTTGCAGTATTGGTACTGCAACTGTCAGTGTATGCTAAATGCAGTATATATGTTAGGTGAAATGCTAAATGGTGATAGCTATCCGTAGATTGTACTTTAGAGAGATTATATGGTTGTAAACTATGGTTAAACTATAAAATTTTAGGCTAACTACTTATCTGATTGTCTTCCGTACAACAGCTACTCGCAGTTTTCGTGTACACTGGAACGCACTGTGCGGTCGACTGCGGTGGTATCTTAACGACTGGTTTTTCCCTGCTTTCTCCCCCCTGCTCCTACGTGCTGTGGGGAGTGATAGCGATGTGTTTATGTGAGGTGTTGCCAACCTAGATAAGATGTATGTTATTGAATGAGGTGGGTCTACAATTATTAAAGACCGTGGATTAGCCCTCGCCACGCGTGGAGCGTAACCCATTCGAACTAAGCGTTGACGGTCTTATGAGGACGTCCCGGCACCTTTAATACTGCCGCGAATATGGGCCTTGGTTTATTGCAGAAGAAAAGTACATCGTACACCTGATCCAGATAACATTTACCTATTAATAACCCCCTAATTTCCCCCCTTTTTTTATCTAGCTTGGCTGTGTCGCTAAATTGTGTTTTGTTTCCGACAGGGTGTGTTTTTTAGTAGCGTGAAGAGGGGTGAGCTCTCCATGAACGTGTGTTCATTTAGATTGTTGGGATTGTTTCTTTTGGCTAGGTGTATCTCGATTGCTTCCTTTATGTCAAGAGCTCTGCCTTTCGATTCGTGATGGATACCACCGCAGTCGACCGCACAGTGCGTTCCAGTGTACACGAAAACTGCGAGTAGCTGTTGTACGGAAGACAATCAGATAAGTAGTTAGCCTAAAATTTTATAGTTTAACCATAGTTTACAACCATATAATCTCTCTAAAGTACAATCTACGGATAGCTATCACCATTTAGCATTTCACCTAACATATATACTGCATTTAGCATACACTGACAGTTGCAGTACCAATACTGCAACTAAATAATTGTACATATTGTAAATATTTTCACCTGTATTTCAAACATAGATTTTGTAGCCTAAGTGTATTGGATCTGATGATGATCGCTTGACGATCGAAACTGGTCATCCTAGTGTTTTATTAATCTCATGTAATTTATTTCAGGATTAGGGCATAACCCATCTCTTTTGGGTACATTCGTGTTGACCGACTGAAAAGCACTAAACTCTTATTTACCCAAAGACAAAGTGGAAAACCACTTGTAGGATGGTTGAAGTTGGAATGGAATCCCTTTTACTCATTCAAACGACTTGAGGCTAAGGTGGCCCTGTTTGAATCTTTTTGCGACTTTTTTAAATTTTGTGACAAAGCAAATACAAAGGTGGAAATGGGTTTGCTATACAGTTAATGGTGCCTATCGCACACTAGACTGTAAGGAAGCCAAAAGAGCAAAAGGTGTAGGTAGAGCAGTTGTAAACTCACTATGTGTAGACAACTACATAGCGTATAAACAGTGCAGGATACTACAATACAGCAACCATAATTTGTATCTTGTGGAACAGAGAAAACATACTCTTGCCTTGATGAATAACAAATGTGTGTAGACGAATGACCCACGCATTAGCCTACCATGGGGTTATGACAACGAGGAGGAGGTGTGATTTTTGTATTTTATTGTTTAGAGACATGGCTTTTTTGTATCTAGTTGATTTAGTAGATTTTGTATTTTGTAAATATTTGTTTTTTGTAATTGTACATTGTATATTTTGTAAATTTTGGAAACCACTTAGGCCCTTTGCTTTTTAAAGCCGTATGCAACCCTTGCGCTGTACAAATTTGGTCCCTAGAAATGTCAAAGCAAGATTCTAAAAAATTATTTGGGGTGAGTGTGCATGTCAAGGATGTTCATTGAAAATAAATAGAGTGATTGTATTTGTTTCCAAAGACAGGCATGGTTGTGTTAATGTATGACTATAGAGAGAAAGAGAGAGAGAGAAAGCTTGTGTATGTATGTGTGTGACATTTAAAAAATGAAAATGGGAATTTTACAAATGTGTAAACAACACAATGGAAAATTCATGTTTCCATATCATAAAATTCAAAAAACTTTAAACAGACATTTTAAAAAGTGTAAATGAAAAATTGACAAATGGCAATGTGTAAAATGTGAAAATGAAAAAAATAAGCAAGCGGCTATCATTATTTTTAAAAATTAAAAAATATCGTGCTATATGGTTGAGGTGTGAATCAATCCCCCTCTACTTATTTGGACCACCCGAGACTGAGTAAACCTGTTTTAGTTCTCATACCACTTTTAAAATTTTGTGTTAAAGCTGGGAATTGAACCCAAGGGCTTTAGAGTACCAGCTAACTATGCTAACAGCTACGCTACAAAGGCAACTTTACACTACTCTTAATGAATAATAATAAGAAGAAAAAAATAATTGTTGGATTTTTTTTAGGATGAACATGGTGACACTGTTTCTGTTGCACGGTCTGCTTGCTAGCCACTAGCCAGCAGCTGGGTTCTTGGAGCGCGATACGGTTGACATTTTGTAATGAGATGTGACATGTTTCCAAGTATTATGGGTTGCTGTTAAGTGAAAACTAATCCTGTACAAGGAAGCAAGAGTTCAAACCCTTACCTGACATAACTATTGCTTTAACACGGCTTAGCAATACTGTATTATTATGATACTCGATACGCAAACCATAGATATAGTGTACTTTTTTGTGGAATTTCTAGTTTCCAAAATATAGCCACTTTCAAAATTGGACTTTTTTGAAAAAAAAATCAGAAAAATATAAACTTTTGTTCTAACGATAAAGGACATAGAGACCTTTCGTTTAAGCCATTGCACAACGTTCTAACATGTTTGGTTTTGAAAATATCGCCTACTTTCCAAAACAAAAATTTTCTAAAAAATATTTAAAATATAACCATGAAAGGGTACGTCACTCCAAGTTCAACGACACTCATTTGTCAACATCCGACCATGGGTTCGAGAGATATTAATTATTTATATGTTTCACCTACGTTTGGCCGCCATGTTGGTTTATTGGGCACAGCCACGCCATGTGAAATAGAAACCGCCTTGCTCTCATACTTACATACTAGTATACGGAGCTGATGACCATGTTATTTTTACGTTTTTGAGATACGTGACTAATGAATGAATACCGATATATTTTAATATTACAACACACCCTAGTACACGGGGTTAATGATTTATATATTCTTATTCTTCGCATTTTGAGAACACAAAGGATCGCTTTAACCAACCATTTGTTCGTCGACCTGTAGGAACTGCACGAGCCTTGCGGTCTTTCCAGTACTTCTTCATTCGTATTGATCTACTTGCCCTTTCTTGGGCAGAAAATATTCTTGTTGGAATTTTCTTTTTTTATGAGTGGAAAATGAAAAGTCATATTTTAAGTGCTGTAGTTAAACTTTTCTTATTTGTAGCATCTTCTGTTGTTAGGCCAATTTTATTTAAGTCCTCTCTGATTTATTTTAACCATCGCCATCCAGTTGGTGTTTTTAAAGCAAGATTGTACTGTACTTGTTTTAGAAGACGTGAATCTGGCATTCTCATAATGTGCCCAAAGAATCCTAGTCTTTTCTTTCGCATGGTGTCAGTAATGGGTTCCAGGTTGTTATAGACAATATTGTGGTCAGGCTGCGAGGTTGCTACATTCCCTTGCGCGTGACTCACAGCCGCCCGAGGCTACCCCCGGCCGGCCGGCCGCTTCCGCAGCGGGGACAAAAGGGATGGACCAGAATGATCGTAACCCAACTAGTGATGGAACTCTCGAGAAACCATGAAACCTGGTCCGCTCCAGAAACATCCATTGAGTCACCAGCCCCGCCATATAAGCGACCTGGTCAGCAAGGGGAGAGAGTTTTTGGGACTGTGTTTTCTGAGCGAATGAGTGTGTTCCACTGTGCGACAGAGGATTATTGCAGTGAAGTGCTGTGTGGATTGCGAAACCCAGTGAACTGTTCCCTAGCCTGCTGACGGCGAAGCAGTGTGTATTCAAGAACAGTGAGTGACAGACTGTGGCTTGTTTACAAGAGGAAGAGTTGTGGTATTTCTAGCCGAGGACACGGACCTCATTACGGTAGGATTAACTGCATGACCAAGTGAAAGGGAAGTGTCGGCAACAAGAGGGAAACTAGAGTGAGATACTAATTACTTGTATTTGCTATTGTGTGGTGTACCTTTCTGGCCTGAAATAAAGCTAATATATTTATTTAAAGGACCAAACTGTGTTGTTATTTTAAACACTGTAATCCAATAACGAACGTGCTACTAGGTGTAACACTTAACAATTGGTGTCAGAAGCCGGATTATGAACCCAAGCACAACACCTGAAGGTCCTGGTTTCAAAACCCGTGCAGGTCATTTTACCACAGTTCACTAATTCTCCTGTGAGTGCATGCCCATTACTAGACAAAAAACTAAAATGGAAGCGCAATTGCAAGCACTGCCAGGAAAGTTAAGTGGCATGGAAACCAAGATGGAGGATGGCCAGAAGAGTTAGCAGAGGACCTAACTTCCAAATTAGAAGACGGCCAGAAGAATTTTGCCGAGAACTTGAATAAGATGGAAGACGGCCAGAAGAACTTAGCCGAGGACCTAACTTCCAAATTAGAGGTTGGCCAGAAGAAGATGGAAGACGGCCAGAAGACATTAGCAGAGGCCCTGAAGAAGATGGAAGACGGACAGAATAAATTAGCCGAGGACCTGACAACCAAATTTCAGGATGGCCAGAGAAATTTGGAAGAGTGTCTGCTGACTAAATTAAAGGAAAGTCAAACGAAATTAGAACAGGGTCTGCGGGAGGAAGTCAACACCGTCTGTCAGGGCCTACGTGAGGAAGTCACGGCAGTGGAAAAGAAGTTCGTCGCTCTACAAGAGGAAGTTGACGAGCTGCGCCGACGCCCGCCCCCAGTTACACCGGAAACGTCAGGAACGGGACAGAGCAGAGTGACGCCTCCAACCTTCGACGGAAAGGTCCCGTGGAACACATACTTACGTCAGTTCGAGCGGCCTGTTCCATAAACAACTGGAACAATATGGAAAAGGCTACAGCTCTCATTGTAGCGCTCAGACGGGACGCTCTTAACGTCCTTCAGGCCATCCTGACTGAATCTCAGGACTACGCTGCACTAATCGCCCATATGGAGTGCCGACATGGAGATAGCCATCTTCAGCAGGCCTACCAGATTCAGCTCCGGACCAGGGTACAAAAGAACGCGGAAACCCTGCATGAGTTCGAGACGGACATCGCGCGCCTCGTAAGGCTCTCATATCCAACAACGCCGGCCGACTTTCTAGAACAGATTGCGACGCAGACCTTCACCGAAGGGCTACGGGACTCGGACACACAACAGGCGCTGCGACTCGCGCGCAATAGGACCCTGGCAGATGCGCTGAGCCACGCACTTGAGATCGAGACGGCAAAGCAGTGATCTAGAATGCACACGCGGGTGCGTCATGTGGACGTCGACGAGCCAGCCAAAACCAATGAGACCAAGACACTGGCCGATGAATTGATGGAGGTGCTAGGCCGTTTCTTCGATAGTTGTGGCACCACCAGCAACGACACAGCCGGAAGACACCCGGAGAGGCGGCCCGGAAGAGGACTACCGACCTGCTGGACCTGCGGTAAGCAAGGCCACCTGAGCAAGGACTGCGATGATCGCCACCGCGAGGGTATCCGACGGGAAATCAGTCGCCTGAAAACCGCACGACCCAGGGAAACGAGTATTAGCCAGCCTTGGGGGTGGCAAAGGTTGGCTTGTGACAGTTGTCAAGCCCCGGCAGTCCAAGTCCGTGTGACGAAGTTACGGAGGGACAATAGTAGCCTGATGGTCGACGGAGTCGTCAACGGAGTGAGCTACCCCATGCTGATCGACACGGGAGCATCGAGGACCATCGTCAATCCAACCGTGATCCCGAAGTGGAGAGTGCAACCTACACAAAGGAACCTCCAGCTAATAACCGCGACTGGAGAGACCACATCGGTGCATGGCGAAGCATCACTGGAGTTCGTCATTGGTCGACGGGCGGTGAAGCATCCAGTGCTCTTGACTGATGTAGCAAACGAAGTGATCTTCGGACTGGACTTTCTGGACCAAAACAACATCATCTTGGACCTGAGTACCAACACTCTCCACTGCGGAGGAGAGGAACTTGCTCTGCAACCAGCACACGAGGCCATCACCGCACGACGAGTAAGGCCGAGAGAGGACGTCATCGTTCCCGCCAGGACGAAGGTCAGCGCTGCTGTAATTGTCGCCGGAACTGCTGGGGGAGTGGCGGATGTCATCGAGCCAAAATATGAAGGACATCCAGACAAAAGGATTGCTGATCGCCAAGACCCTCATCAACACGACGTCTCGGCCGTACGTCCGCCTGTCCAACCTGAACGACTACAACATTACGGTTCACCGGGACACCACCCTAGGAGTCTGCGAACCCGTTACCTGGATTGCCCGCATCACAAATACGACGGACGGATACCTGCAGACGGACAACTGAAGAAGACGCGGCCTGCCAGAAGAACTACAGAAGCCGTACCAAGGTTCCCAGGACCATCTAGATGAGGAGCAATCACGCCAACTTCGGGACCTGTTACGCGAATTCCAGGACGTCTTCTCCGTGGGGAGCAAAGACTTCGGCAGGACAAGCTTAGTCCAGCACAGAATCGATGTCGGGGACAGCGCACCGATTAGGGCCCCATTCCGATGTGTCCCGCTCGCCAAGCAAGCTGAAGTGGACCGGATGGTAGAAGAGATGAAGGGGCAGTGGGTGATCGAGCCATCACATAGTCCTTGGAGTTCTCCGGTCGTGCTAGTGAAGAAGAAGGACGGCTCCACAAGGTTCTGCGTGGACTACAGTCGGGTGAATGAGGTCACGAAGAAGGACAGCTACCCTCTACCCCGGATTGATGACACCCTGGACACCATATCAGGGTCAAGATGGTTCTCCACCTTGGATTTGAAGAGTGGCTACTGGCAGGTGGAGGTCAACCCTAAGGACCGCGAGAAAACGGCATTCTCTTTGGGCAGCGGACTCTGACAGTTCACCGTCATGCCATTCGGTTTTCGCAACGCCCCTGCGACCTTCGAAAGGCTAATGGAGTCCATCCTGAGGGGACTACACTGGAAGACTTGCCTGGTCTACCTAGACGACGTTATCGTTCTGGGAAGGAGCTTCGAGGAGCACTACAACAACCTGAAGGAGATCTTGTTGAAGCTACGGGCTGCTCAGCTGAAGTTGAGCCCCAAGAAGTGTCAGCTCTTCCAGAAGCAGGTCCAGTACCTTGAGCATATCGTCTCCGAGGAAGGGGTGCGTACCGACCCAGAGAAGACCGCAGCTGTGAGGGAGTGGCCAGTTCCGAAGGACAAGTCCCAACTTCGAAGCTTCCTGGGACTCTGCACTTATTATCGTCGCTTCGTGAGAGGATTCGCCGACATCGCCAAACCAATGCATCGACTGGCCGAGAAGGACCAACTCTTCACGTGGACTGCAGATTGCCACAATGCCTTCGGACAACTCAAGCAGGCTATGGGCACCGCACCTATTCTGGCCTACCCCAGACCTGGTAAAAAGTTCATCGTCGATACCGATGCCAGCGACTTTGGTATAGGGGGAGTCCTGTCGCAAGTAGTAGACGGCGAGGAGATAGTAGTGGCATATTTCTGTAAGGCCTTGTAAAAGCCAGAGAGGAACTACTGCGTCACAAGGAAGGAACTGCTCGCCATCGTGAAGACCATTGAACATTTCCACAAGTACCTATACGGGCAAGAATTTCTCATCAGGACCGACCATGCATCCCTGCGGTGGCTCCTGAACTTCAAGCAACCCGAGGGTCAACTCGCGCGGTGGTCAGAGAGGCTTCAACAGTACAACTTTGAGATCCAACACAGGAAAGGTCAACTGAATTCTAACGCCGACGCCCTGTCACGAAGACCGTGCCCCGAAGACTGCACCTTCTGTGCCCGAAGGGAGGAGAACACCAGGATACAGTGCCGAAGGACTACCGTGGAACTTCAAGGGAGCTGGAGCCGCGAATCTTTCACGCGGACACAAACGGAAGATGATGACCTGGAACTGATAGCCGAATGAAAGAGGGCCTGTGTTCCCAGATCCGGGTGGAACATTGTGAGCGACTACAGTCCAACGTTCAAGTCCTACTGGGCGCAGTGGGACTCGCTGATTGTAAGGGATGGCCTCATCTGCCGTACCTGGGAGAGCACCGATGGGAAGACATCTCGGGAACAAGTCGTCGTTCCAAATGCCATGACGGAGGAAGTCCTGAAGGAAGTCCATGGAGGATCATCAGGTGGACACCTAGGCATAAAGAAGACCCTGGAGAAGCTGAGAGAGCGGTTCTACTGGCTCGGATGCCGAGCAGACGTGGAGAACCACTGCACGAGGTGCCACGATTGCGCAGCCAGCAAGGGCCCAGGACGAAGACGACGGGGCCCACTGAAGACCTACAACGTGGGCGGTCCCATGGAGAGAGTGGCCATCGATGTTGCTGGGCCATTCCCGTTGAGCGAGGCAGGGAACCGTTACATATTGGTCGTTAGCGACTTCTTCACCAAATGGCCAGAGGCGTATGCACTCCCTAACCAAGAAGTCGCGACGATCGCAGAGACCCTGGTGAAGGAATTCGTCAGCCGGTACGGAGTACCCTTGGAGCTGCACTCCGACCAAGGGAGGAACTTCGAGTCGCAGATGTTCCATAACCTATGCCAGCTGCTGGGAATCCGGAAGACAAGGACGATGGAACGGTAGAGCGATTCAATCGCACTATCGAGAACCATCTCCGGATAGTCGTCAGGGGGCACAAGAGGGATTGGGACAGACACCTTCCACTATTCCTCCTGGCCTACCGCACCGCCGTGCATGAAGCCACCGGGTGCACACCAGCCCGGGCCATGTTTGGGAGGGAACTCCGTCTGACTGTCGACCTTGCCTTCGGCTGACCTGGGGACGATCCGGTCCCGGTAAGCCAGTATTGTCAAGAACTGGCCGACCGACCGGAGGACGTGCACGCGCTCGCAAGGAGAAGACTGCGGATCGAGACCGACCGGTGAAGACCCGATACGACCAGCAGACGGATGCCGCGGATTCCACGAGGACGACCTGGTCTGGCTCTTCAACCCATTACGGAAGAAAGGCTTGTCACCGAAACTGCAGAAGTCCTGGGAGGGCCCGTACCGAGTCGTGAAACGGATCAACGATGTCGTCTACAGGATCCAGCGGAGCCCGAGAGCGATGAAGATCGTACATCGAGATCGCCTGGCAGCCTACGGAGGGACACAGACGGACCAATGATTGATCGGGACGATCAGCCTTTTAGGAAGGGGGTGGTGTAGCGGCTGCGAGATTGCTTCATTCCCTTGCGCGTGACTCACAGCCGCCCAAGGTTACCCCCGGCCGGCCGCTTGCGCAGCGGGAACAAAAGGGATGGACAAGAATGTTCGTGACCCAACTAGTGATGGAACTTTCGAGAAACCGTGAAACCTGGTCCGCTTCAGAAACATCCATTGAGTCACCAGCCCCACTATATAAGCGAACTGGCCAGTGAGGGGAGAGAGTTTTTGGGACTGTGTTTTCTGAGCGAATGAGTGTGTTCCACTGTGCGACAGAGGATTATTGCAGTGAAGTGCTGTGTGGATTGCGAAACCCAGTGAACTGTTCCCTAGCCTGCTGACAGCGAAACAGTGTGTATTCAAGAACAACGAGTGACAGACTGTGGCTTGTTTAAAAGAGGAAGAGTTGTGGTATTTCTAGCCAAGGACACGGACCTCATTACGGTAGGATTAACTGCATGACCGAGTGAAAGGGAAGTGTCGGCAACAAGAGGGAAACTAGAGTGAGATACTAATTGCTTGTATTTGCATTCTTCAAAGGACTAAACTGTGTTGTTATTTTAACCACTGTAATCCAATAACGAACGTGCTACTAGGGGTAACACTTAACAATTGTTAGGTATTATTCGCCATTGCCCATCTTTTTTATAACTTTTATTGATACTAGTTTTTCCAATTCGCCTTTCGATCTTCTGCAATCTGTCGGTTTTAGAATGTTCATTTAGTTGGAATAATGTTTCTGCTGCGTATGTGGCTTCCTGTTTTATGACTGTATAGTATTGTTTAATTTTTGCATTAATTGATAAGCATTTCTTTTTGTAAGTTTCCCATGTTAATTTGTGTGCCCTAGATAACTTGTTTGTTCTTATTTGAATCGATGCTTTCTCATTTATGTTGTTTGTTATTAACTCTCCTATATATTTGAATCGTGTTACAATTTTAATTTTTGTACCATTAATTTGTATTTTTTAAAGGGTTTTGGTTTTAGTGGCATGATATCTGTTTTTTTCAAATGATATCTTAAGGCCAATTTTATTGGCTATGGTCTGAAGATCTGATATCTGTGTTTTGGCTTCCTCTAAATATTTCGCCAATAATGTCAGTCGTCTGCAAAACCAAGACAGTTAGAATTTCCTTACCTATTTTGTTTATATTTGGAGGGCATTTCCTAGACCATTCTCGCATTACCATTTCTAATGCACAATTAAATAGTAATGTTGATAAGCCATCACCTTGTCGTAAACCTGTTGTGACCTCGAATGGGTCAGAGAATTCACCTATGAATTTAACTTTGATTTGGTGCCTGTAAGAGTTAGTTTTATGAGATTTGTCAATTTGGGGTTTAATCCCATTTGTCTTAGATTTTTTAATAAAGATTCTCTATGAATATAATTATATGCTTATTTGAAGGCGTTAATGTTTTCACCAAATCTCTATTCCTTTTCCTATTAAAATCCATTCTCAGTTTTAGGCTAATGATTTTATCTGGGCAACTTCTCCATGGTCTGAAACCACCTTGATATTCTCCTAATTCATTTTCAAGTTGTGCTTTAATTCTATTGAGAAGAATTCGAGAAAGAATTTTATAGGTAACATCCAGGAATGAAATCCTTCGATAATTGTTAGGGTATGTCTTATCCCCTTTTTAATGTAGTGGATTGATGGTCGCTGATGTCCAATGTTCAGGGAATTTTCCTGTAATCCAGATGTTGACTAGTTGTTGGTGAAGGGCGATTTTTGGTGAATTTTCAGCATACTTCCAAATCTCCGCAAAAGTCTGGTCTCTTCCAGGGGCTTTGAAATTCTTCATCTCATTCAGTGCTATGTAAACGTCTTTTATTGTGGGCGGATTAATGTTCTCTGGTGGTGTTGTTATTGGACTGTCAACATCCATTTAAAGAAATTCTATGGGTTCTTTACAGTTTAGGTGCGTCTAAAAATATTTAGTCATAATTTGTGCATTATGCTGATTGTTGTAGGCCAATTGACCTTTTTCATCTTTTACCAATAAGGTTGTGCTTCGTATTTTGTTAGATGTTGTTTAAAATATTTGGTAAAAATTCCCTGATTGTGAAATTTTGAATTCCTCTTCAATTGATTGTAGGGTGTCAGTATGATATTGCCGTTTTATTCTTCTTAAAGTTTTAGTTGTTTCTTTTCGTTGTGCAACTAAAATTTGAAAAGACGTTTCAGATTTTTGGGATTGGTGTAACAACAACGCTCGGTGTCGTTTTTCAATCATCTCATCACATTCATTATTTCACCATTGATATTTTCCGCGGATTAATTGGCGCCAGGTCTTCGGCAATTTGCTTTAGGTTGTGAACCAAGTTTTCGAGTGGATCAGTTATTTTATTTTTTCAGTTGCTTTTTGATAATGTTCATTGTTAATTAACTGGATAGGATCTATTGTTCTTTTAGTTTTGGGGGTTTGCCTTTGTTGTCTCCTCTGGGGCGTGAGTTTAATTTTAATTTTGACTACGTAGTGATCAGAACCTGGGTCAATTCCACGGAGGACTTTGACGTTATACATGTAGATCCTTTTGTGGTGGCGTTTATCCATGCACACGTGGTCCAGATGCCATTCTCCCTTAGTTTAGTCAGGGTGTTTCCATGTTAAGGTTTTTGAGGTTTTTGTTTAAAACATGTAGATTTTGAGATTAAGTTATGGTTTCGACACAGGTCAACTAGTCGTTCTCCATTTTTCTTTGTTCTGTTGTTTGCTGGCCATTTTCCGATGATGTCACGGTATTTTCTTTCTCTACCTAGCAGAGCGTTGAAGTCGCCAATTAATAATTTTACATTGTGTTTGGGCAGGGGCGGTTCGACCTTGTATATCTAGTGGGCGGGGGGGGGGGGGGTGAGAATTTAAAAAAATGCCGTCTGGCTGTTTAACATTGCCGACTATACGCTTAAAACCTGAGCAACGGGAGGAAATGAGTGGAAGGGGGGGGGGGGGGAGGGCGGGGGCAAACAAGACAAATGTACTCAATTAACGGCTTTCATTTAAAATGTATTTTATGTATTTTATGTATTTTATGTATTTTATTAGTTCCAGAATTTTGAATTGTAGGAAAATTTTATAAATGAACATAATAAGTGTTTAAATATTACAAGAATAAAATATCTAGTTATTCTTTCTAAATCCCTACTCTACGATGTTTTAACAAGAACCACTTCTCCTCTATCTCCGTAATGTCAATGTCGTCGACCTTATCTTTCGTTGAAAACAACATCATGAGGTAGTCTAAGCGGTCGACACCCATCGATGTCCGCAAATGATTGAAAATTAGCTTCAACTTGCTGAAGGACCGTTCGGAAGAAGCTGAAGACACTGGAGATGTTAAAATCAGTCGAACTACTTGATAACCACACGGGATAATCCTCTTTAATTTAACAGCAACTTTTGCGATTTCTTTAAAAAATGAGCACTGTTTACTGGCATCAAGCTCAGGCAGCACAAGCTCTTCATCTTGAAGGATGGTTTTCGGGTGTGATTGCTTTATAGATCGGACGCGCTCGATGGTGCAGTTTTTTTCTGTCAGCTCTTGAAAATGATGTGGAATGGCTCTAGCAAAGAAATTAGTTTTGTGAGATTGTTCTTGCACGCTTGTAGTAAATACATCCACAAATATTCGGAATTCCTTTCTATAGAATGTAAGGAAATAAATTTCTGTTGTCGTTTCAGCGTGCGCGTCATACTTCTTTGCAAGTCGCCGGGTCTGTGGGGCTTTAAGAAGTCTTCCTCCGCATTTACTTGCATACCTTTCGCAAATTACGATGCACTCTTTATTAAGGCGTTCATCTTGCCGTCGTTGTTGATATCTTCAAAAGACTTAAAACGCTCTGAATCCGCTGCATCGCGTCTACTACATTCAGCTCCTCCGCTTCTAAGAGCTCGGTTACGTTCTTAATTTTAAACATGATGTTTTTGGTAAAGTACATGCCTCAGATAAAATCAAAGTCTAGAAGCTTTTTGTGCAAGCCTGACGCAAAAGTTCAGGTTTTACTGTCAAATTTAAAATCGAATGAGGTTTTCATTGTTTCCAATGCTGTGACTCATGGGTGCCCGCAGGATTTTTTCCAGAGGGGGACCTAGTTATAATTTTCATTTCTTTACCCCCCCCCCCTCTGCTTGATTTTGATATTATTGTCGATACATGGCGATACAACTATTTTTACCTGTTTTTGAGAACTGAAGATTATGACAATGAATCACAAAAGAAGAAACGCGAACTTCCATGGACAAAAACTGGGAACTAAAAACAAAACATTCCTCCCAATCTTGCCATAAAGCAGCCAACGGTTTCAGACCAGTCAAATAATGAATTTCACGAAAAAATAATAATTAACGTGACAGCCGGTAGAATACGACACATTCGACTGTGAATATGGGTTGCTGATCATGGTAAAAAACAAAAAAGAGCACATCAAAATTGGCAAAACAACATTCAGTTAACAAAAAACAAATTTATAAAGAAAATGAAAGCATACCATACAAAATAGAGAGCATCTTAACATTGTAAATTAGAGTAAAGATCTGAAAACTCGCTTAAAATAACCAGCTCAAAGAGTATAAAATTAGACTCAAAATCACGATCGTATCCGACCCCAAAAGCCACCTCTATAAATAAAATATATCTCATGTTACGCGTATCAATGTGAAGAGCAATGTTCATTGTTAGAAGTGGGAACCGAACCCAGCGTTTTAAGGCCATAAAACGAACGGTTTTCGAGATAATGCCAGAAAACTATCCCCGGTCTGCGAAATTTCAGCGGTTGCCATAGTAACATTGATCTGTTTCTCAGAGGGTACACAGTTATTTTGGAATATCTCCGAAACCATTCTTTTAGGAACTAAATGTGTGTTTCTGGGTCCCTACAGGACCTCCGAGTATTGTTTCTCGTATCTGGCGGCTTAAAATGAGCTAAATCCGAACTTTTTACCGACTGTCCTTGCTCAGTGCCAAAGGGCCGAAAAAAGTCACTTACAAATCGAATTTTCAAAAACCGTTTCTTAGTGGGCCTCTACATACTCGGATCACCAACATGCAACATTTCAGCTTTCTAGGTCTAGTGGTTTGAGCCCTGCGTCGATGAGTCAATTTTGGATGGTCAATGCCAAAGGGCCGAAAAAAGTCACTTACGAATTGAATTTTCAAAAACCGTTTGTAGTGAGCCTCTAAATACTCAGATCAACCAACATGCAACATTCCAGTTTTCTAGGTCTAGTGGTTTGAGCCCTGCGGTGATGAGTCAATTTTGGATTATATATAATAGATGAGATTTGCTCGTAGAAATATGTAATATAGCTCTTTTTGCGCGTATCAATGCGAGGAGCAATGTTCGTAGTTTCCACTTCTAGGAAGTGGGAACCGAACCCCGCGTTTTAAGGCCCTAAACCGAACGGTTTTCGAGATATTGCCAGAAAGCTATCCCCGGTCTGCGAAATTTCAGCGGTTGCCATAGTAACGTTGATCTGTTTCTCAGAGGGAACACAGTTATTTTGGAATATCTCCAAACCCGTTCATTTTAGGAACTTAAAAAGTGTGTTTCGGGGTCCGTACAGGACCTCCGAGTATTGTTTCTCGTATCTGGCGGCTTAAAATGAGCTAAATCCGAACTTTTTACCGACTGTCCTTGCTCAGTGCCAAAGGGCCGAAAAAAGTCACTTACAAATTGAATTTTCAAAAACCGTTTTTTAGGGTGCCTCTACATACTCGGATCAACCAACATGCAACATTTCAGCTTTCTAGGTCTAGTGGTTTGAGCCCTGCGTCGATGAGTCAGTTTTGGATGGTCAATGCCAATGGGTCGAAAAAAGTCACTTACAAATTGAATTTTCAAAAAGCGTTTCTTAGTGAGCCTCTAAATACTCAGATCAACCAACATGCAAATTTCAGCTTCCTAGGTCTAGTGGTTTGAGCCCTGCGGTGATGAGTCAATTTTGGATTAAATATAATAGATGAGACTTTCCAAGCCGATTTGCTCGTAGAAATATGGAATATAGCTCTTTTTGCGCGTATCAATGCGAGGAGCAATGCTCGTAGTTTCCACTTCTATGAAGTGGGAACCGAACCCCGCGTTTTACGGCCCTAAAATGAACGGATTTCGAGATATTGCCAGAAAACTATCCCCGGTCTGCGAAATTTCAGCGGTTGCCATAGTAACGTTGATCTGTTTCACAGAGGGAACACAGCTATTTTGGAATATCTCCGAAACCGTTCATTTTAGGAACTTAAAAAGTGTGTTTCGGGGTCCCTACAGGACCTCCGAGTATTGTTTCTCGTATCTGGCGGCTTAAAATGAGCTAAATCCGAACTGTTTACCGACTGTCCTTGCTCAGTGCCAAAGGGCCGAAAAAAGTCACTTACAAATTGAATTTTCAAAAACCGTTTATTAGTGGGCCTCTACATACTCGGATCAACCAACATGCAACATTTCAGCTTTCTAGGTCCAGTGGTTTGAGCTCTGCGTCGATGAGTCAATTTTGGATGGTCAATGCCAATGGGCCGAAAAAAGTCACTTACAAATTGAATTTTCAAAAACCGTTTCTTAGTGAGCCTCTACATACTCAGATCAACCAACATGCAAAATTTCAGCTTTCTAGGTCTAGTGGTTTGAGCCCTGCGGTGATGAGTCAATTTTGGATTATATATAATAGATAATTAGCCCCGTGTACTTGGGTCTGTTGTCATATTAAAATATATCGGTAATCGGTCATTATTCACGTGTGTCAAAAACGTAAGAATAACATGGTCATCAGCTCCGTATACTAGTATGTACGATAATTCATAAACTGCTCAAAAAATTAAAGCACCACTTTCTTCAAAGGCCACCAAATTTTGAAAAGTTGACCGCATAAGCTCTAAATCTCAGTATGACGTTTGCCCTGACGCCTACCAAGTATATGCTTCAGCACAACTCCCCAACTTGTGTAGTTTCGGGATAGCGCCCCCTAAACCAGCCCATTTTTGAAAACCGTAAATTGAAGTTTGCGAAAAACGCTGTAGGACTTGTCGCAGGTTGCCAAAGCAGTCGAAAATGAATGAGTCTTGCTCTTAAGGTTCCACGAACACGTTGAAATCGTTACATTTGACGTTTGGGCATTTTCAACCCCCTTCATCATCCCCTAAACATGGACTACCATTGGGGGCGTCTGAGAAGGTACCGGATGTGCTTAACCACCTGAAAACCTGCACACCGTCCTCAGTTGCTGATTGCAGTAAGTTCTTAAGGCCTCCGGCAATGTTCACCCCTTCTAACACCCTCAACTGGCAAGGGACCAAACCACCCCGTCTTGATTCACCCCTAAGGAAGGTTTAAATCGAGATTTTTATCAGTGCTGCTAATGGGAGGGTCTTCTCCTAACGTTTCAAAAAAGGACCTGTGCCTGTGTCGCCACCCCTTCCCTTGCTACCCCCTTTTGTATGATTTTTCGAATCAGGCCCTTTTTAAGGGCTGAAATGAGGTGTTAATCGCTGAAAGGGCTGTAAAGGTCCTTAGAAGTAGTGGTGACACGAAATCAACCCCTTCCGATGTTTGATTGATATTCCATCCCCCAAAGTTGACATTTTTGCACCCTCAACCCTCCCTGTCCGGACGCGTAACACGTCATGGCAGAGTTTTCAGAGTTGGATCAAAATGAAGCTTAGGGCCTGCAACCTAGCCCAAAAAAGCAGGTTGGATGGAAATGTATCAGTAAGATGGGAAACGAGACCAAAATATTTTCAAAAAAAGTTAACACCCTCTAGTAAGTACGCCGATGCCTACGCAACCCACATCACGTCCTTGCGTGCGGGTTGCCTATGATGAAAAGATGGAAATGGGAAAAAAATGACTCTTTGTAATGATTTTTACCCTTTAATAGCGCGTAGCGCCTCCATTTGCATCAAATACAGCCTCACACCTTCGCCTCATGCTCTCAACCAGCGTTCTGATTAGGTCTTGGAGAATGTTGGTCCACTCTTCGTGTAGCGCCTGGCGCAGTTCTGCCAGAGTATGGGGTTGCCGTTGTCGCTGCTGCACTCGCCGGATCAGCTCGTCCCAGAGATGTTCAATGACGTTTAAGTCGGGGCTGTATGCTGGCCAATCGAGTGTATGGATGCCCATTGCGTGTATGTAGTCGAGCGTAACCCTTGCGACGTGCGGTCGTGCATTATCATGCTGGAGGATAATGTCTCGGCCAGCAGCTTCGATGAAAGGGACGATGTGACGATCAACAACTTCGGCGACGTACCGTTCTGCTGTCATGCTGAGTGGGGGTATGTGAACTAAAGGTGTTCGCCCGTCGCTCGCTATACCCGCCCACATCATGACGGACCCTCCACCAAACGCTTCTTTTGGCTGGTAGTAGTCTAGTCGGTACCTCTCGTTTTTTCTTCTATAGACCCGCACCCGCCCGTCACAGCGCCGCAACTTAAACCGACACTCTTCCGTAAATAAGACGCCTTGCCAGCGTCGCCTGTTCCAACCTTGGTGTTCTTGAGCAAAAGCTACCCGATTGCGCCGTTGTTGCCGTGTAAAAGCTGGACCTCGCACAGGTCTTCTGGAGCGAAGGCGTGCGCACTTCAGAATATTGCGGACAGTTTGGTCGCTGATTCACCGATTAGTGGCGTTCTGATGCACGGACGCCAGCATCGAGGCCGTCGCCGTACGGTCCTGAAGAGCACCGTGGACTATGGCACGATCTTCTCGAGGCGTCGTGCAGTGAGATCGCTCCTGACCAGGTCGCCGTCGGTAAGAATTTGTTTCCTGAAAGCGGCGGTAAGCATTGGAGACAACCGTGTGATTCCTCCCCAAACGGTGGCCGATCTCTCTGAAGGACAAGCCTGCTTCCCTTAGTGCAATGATTTTAATGCACTCCTCCTCACTCACCGCTCGTCGGACCATTGCGGCTACCTGCCAAGGGAGACACGAAGAATCAGCACGACGTTTCCTTAAGACTTTCAGGGCCGTCTTTATGACATCCCTTTCCTTTTAAGATGAGACACTACTCACTTTCGATGCCTGAGTTGACGTTCTTGGAAATAACTTCCACCGTAGACAGCACTCCGACCGTTGATTGAAGAATTTATGAGATACTGTGTCTTCTAGACAGGATGAAGAACTGATAACCCAGGATGTGGACACCGTGCTTTTAAAGGGCTATGGATGCTTCTCGAAGCTTTGAGTAACCGTAAACAAAGTACTGTGTATCCGGTAACACAGAACCTTCGAGAACCTTCGAGAACCTGTAGGACGAATGGCTAAAATTCTACGCCGGTACTGAGCCTTGAACCTACGATCTCCCGCATGGTAGGAATCGGCTCTAGCCATTAAGCCATAATTAACGTTGCCAAAAGATACGGTAGAATGGTACGTGAACGGAATCGACTAATCAAATGACGTTCCCGACGCTTGTTGAGAGCATGAGGCGAATGTGTGAGGCTGTAATTGATGCAAATGGAGGCGTTACGCGCTATTAAAGGGTAAAAATCATTACAAAGAGTCATTTTTCTCCCATTTTCATCCTTTCCATCATAGGCAACCCGTATGCATGGACGTGATGTGGGTTGCCTAGGCATGGGCGTACTTACTAGAGGGTGTTTAATTCTTTGAAAACGTTTTGGTCTCGTTTCCCATCTTACCGATAAATTTCCATACAACCTGCTGTTTTGGGCTCGATTTCAGTCCATAAGCTTCATTTTGATCCAACTCTGAAAACTCTGTCATGACGCGTTACGCGTCGAGACAGGGAGGGTTGAGGGTGCAAAAATGTCAACTTTGGGGGATGGAATGTCAATCAAACATCGGAAGGGGTTGATTTCGTGTCACCACTACTTCTAAGGACCTTTACAGCCCTTTCAGCGATTAACACCTCATTTCAGCCCTTAAAAAGGGCCTGATTCGAAAAATCATACAAAAGGGGGTAGCAAGGGAAGGGGTGGCGACACAGGCACAGGTCCTTTTTTGAAACGTTAGGGGAAGACCCCCCCCATTAGCAGCACTGATAAAAATCTCGATTTAAACCTTCCTTAGGGGTGAATCAAGACGGGGTGGTTTGGTCCCTTGCCAGTTGAGGGTGTTAGAAGGGGTGAACATTGCCGGAGGCCTTAAGAACTTACTGCAATCAGCAACTGAGGACGGTGTGCAGGTTTTCAGGTGGTTAAACACATCCGGTACCTTCTCAGGCGCGACCAATGGTAGTCCATGTTTAGGGGATGATGAAGGGGGTTAAAAATGCCCAAACGTCAAATGTAACGATTTCAACGTGTTCGTGGAACCTTAAGAGCAAGACTCATTCATTTTCGACTGCTTTGGCAACCTGCGACAAGTCCTACAGCGTTTTTCGCAAACTTCAATTTACGGTTTTCAAAAATGGGCTGGTTTTAGGGGCGCTATCCCGAAACTACACAAGTTGGGGAGTTGTGCTGAAGCATGTGCTTGGTAGGCGTTGGGGCAGACGTCATACTGAGATTTCGACCTTGTGCAGTCAACTTTCCAAATTTGGTGGCCTTTGAAAAAAGTGGTGCTTTAATTTTTTTGAGCACTATATAATGTGGTTAGAATACCTTGATCATAAGTATCGTGTGGTAAAAGAGTTATAAATACCATGGCTATCTTAAAATAAATTTAATAAATTTGATTAGATATTCGCCAATTTAAAGGAACAGTTTTCATGTGTATAGTAATTAGTCAGCGCCTGTTGACTAGCATCTACCGTTACACAACGGTTTTAATAAGCTGTACTTAGCTACCCAAATCGTCTCTGGTATAATGTCTCGTTTTTGTAAATAAAAACATGGTCACTCAGTTTCTATATAGGCGTAAGCATCTGTTGTATATGAACCAAAATGGCGGGCTACTCTCTAATACCCTATCCACTAATCAAAAACAGGCATAGTCGTCAAAGTGTTTCCTGGTAGCTAACTCGTGTCTGGTTAGCAAATTGTTATCACAAGGCCGCTCAAGGCCTAAAAATCAGTCTTAAGTTATACTGTAATCATCTTTCTACCTACATAGCCGAGCGTAATAAATAGTCAATATTCTATTCTCGAATGTAATATAGTGCGCCTATAGAGCTTTACTCTTACGTCGCGCAACAAAGGTTTTCTTGATTAAACGTAAAATTAAACCCCCTACGGGTATAGCCATGCGTTAAAAGTGTATACAGAGTGTCCCACCTAATTTTGCGACCTCAAATATTATCGAAATGAAACAAGATGTGAAAAATATACTTGCGCAGGAATTTAGCCAAGTCAGGGGGTCACACAATGGGAGGATATGCATAGTCCAGGAAATTATAACAATATCACTTTCGACGCAAAGTTACCTTTTGATGTGTAACATCTTTCCACTCGGAATCTGGATAATTTTGTGGCACTCGGTAGCTGGACATTTTTGTGAGAGTGATTTTGGAAAAGAGACGGAAGTGGATGGGACGGACGTGGATGGGACGGAAGTGCATGGTGGTGTATTCTTGGAATACACGGTACGAGAGAATATAATTTTTAATGCTTTTGCATGTTCATTCCTTCCTCTTTATCAAACACCAACAGTGATCTTCTATTTTCTCTTTGATGGTCATGTCTCTTATGTCTTTGTGAGTCAGTTCTAGATATATATCTTCCATGACCCACCTAGCGTCATCTAGCAGCGAATCTCTGAAGCTCCTCAATTCTTCCTGGTGCAAGAGGACTTCCTTTTCCATCTGGCCACCAGATCTCGTTGCCATCGCCAGCTATTATCTCCGTGATCAAGAGAACTTCGTCTACTCTTTCACCCACCAGGCTGTGCTAGTATCGCCTGCTATCAACTCTTTGAAGACCATTTCCTCATGAGAATTTAAGTTTACAATATTGGTCATGCTTATATGTTCTCCTTTTGTCTCTTACCCCAGTCTTTTCCCTTCATTGTACCCTCCGCGCTTCGCTGAGTGGGTCTCACTTGTAAGTCGGCAGTTGACTCGGTCAGTCAAGGCTCAACTAGAGCCAGTCTCCTCAAACCAAGAGGCACTCTCTACATTCTACGCCATGTTGGCACATTAAGTATTCGTCAAAGGGAACTTCACCTTCGACATGCAACCAAGATAAGTACAGACTTAAGGTTTTAACCTCATCTTCATCAGTTTTATTATCTACATGCTTTTATTGATCATTTTATAGACAGCGTGAGATTACTTATTTGGGGCGGTAATCATTCTTCGCGGGATTTGCCATGTTGGGCTTTTGTCTGTCTAAGCCAACCTTAATAGAAAGTAGCTTTTCTTAAGCTATTTAAATGAGATATCTTCTCACAACGTGGGATATTATCTAATACCCGCTGTCCATAAAATATTAAGCTCGTTCCACCGCTGGATTAACTTTGGCCCCATTCTTCTATTAGGATTGTTCTGGAACCTTCCAGATTCTGTACTCTATCTACAAGTCTTGCCGTCATGTATTTTTCACTCACTTGTGGGAATATTATTTAAAATGAGGAATCTTCCTTATAAATTACTGCAATAGCTAAATTTTCTTCCACCGTTGGAATGTTCTATGGCGCATTTAATTGTAATTCACAACTTTCTCAAGCAATAGACTCTCGCCTACCTAGTGCAACCAGTTATTTTTCATCATTGCAATAACTTTCTTTCCCATAAACTTTCGTGTTACTACAGTGAGCATTTCATCCATTCAACAAACTATAGTGAGAACTAGTGCTTGTTCAACATTTCTACCGCGTCGCGATCGTCCGATTACCATAAATAAGGCCATGAACATTTATCCTAAATCCCAATTGATCTTTCCTAAACCTTCTACTAACAAACCATATTAATAAAATTGTTACTCTAGATCATTTTCAATGAGGTGTCACTCTAACGAAGTGCCCTTCCATCTTGCTTGTTTATCATTAATTAATTTCTGCATAACCACGTGTTTTATACACGGTGCAAGCTTACATTTTTTCTCCCTTATAATCAGGGAAAACAATTCCTTCAACTCATGAGTTATTTCTAGGTTTCACGAAAGGGAAACTTGCCCCATTTGTCTCGTGATTCTTATCTAACCATCGGAAGTCTAGAACCTTCCTTTTGACTTTCTCTTCAGGTTTCACAGTAAGTGACCTGCTCTATTTTGCATAGCTATCATAAAAGTAATTCTGTATAAATATAAGAAGTTATAGGAACTTCTCTTCCATTCTACCTGGTTTCTTTTTTTGTTATTTCCGAAATTGTAACTTTTTCTAAGATAGGTACTCAGAAATTTCTTATAGTACACACCTTGTATAAACTTTAATCACCTTAATTGTCTTTGCATTTTGAATTTTTATCTTCGCTATTTTAAATCCTTGCTAGGATTTTATAAAGGTTTGAAACCTAATAAATTGTTAATTGCCTGGCGCAAACGTTTAATGTTTTCTGAGGTCTGTGACCCCAAAATTGTTAACCAAATTGAAACTATATATTTGTTAAAGTTATCAACTTCTTTTGCCTTGTTAAATAAATTAAATATTTGTTTTTGGATTTATCATTTCGCAAATCCTACAGTTAGGCAAGATCCTGGCTTTCCTAACTCTTCCTAGGTTCATGCCCTCGTTAATACGCAATAAATATGTTACTATTTGTCTTGTCAGACCATCACCCTTCCCCATAGTAGGCATATGCATGCTTGAGAGGGAATACGCTAAAGCCTTTCTCTGGCAAACCGCCCAAGTCCTAGCTGCGGTCCCCGTCAGCTTCGACCAGATCCTTACCCACTTTAGGTATCAGAGAGCGGATTTGCGGTGGCAACCGCCTCTGATAGCATTTAAAGTTAAATTCATAACTTTTGTGGGACTCTCCTCCTATTTTTCTATCCTTTTTCTCCAGTCCTAAACCCACCTCCTTTTCTTTATCATCTTCCCTTGGTGGTTAGGTTATTCCTCAGCCAATAATCTACCCAAAATTTGGTACCAGAAACCCGGGAGAGTCCATTTGCTATTTCTATTCTTTGTCAAGTGTCATTTGACAATACCTTACAAATTATTAATATCTGCTTTGAATCTTTCAGCTATAACTACATCGAGCAAAGCCTGTGAAGGGGAAAGAGGCCGCTCCTGTCTTCCGTGGTGTGTCCCCTTCTTTCAGCTTATTCGCTGCTGCCAGCCTGACAGCATCTCCAAGGTTCAACAGTTTCGTGAGTTACATTTTAATTTACTTACTTTGTCATGGCTCCTACTGAAAAGGATGAAACTCTCATTGCCAGACGTTCTTCCTATAAAGGGCAACTTACCAGATTCAGAAATTTCATCAACAAAATAAATCCCGCCGAGTGTGATTTAGACATCTTGACACAACGCCTTAAGTTGTACGAACGGTCCTATGATTATTACGATCAAACTAAAAACCGAGATTGAATCCGCTTGCCCAGAACTTCAATCGGTTCGGGACGTGGTCAAACCCTTGTATTTTGAAGGGATTGCCAAGGCCCACCAACTGATCCGCAGTATCTCAGAACCGGACACTAGGGTCATCAATCCGGCCCAGTTCGCACCCGCTTCAGTTCACAAGGATAAACCGAAACCGTTACTTCCAAAGATAAGCCTACCTCACTTCTCAGGCCAGGAAGGTGAATGGTATTCTTTTTATGAACTTTACTGCTCCCTAATTCATGAAAGCACTGACACTCTCATCTACAAAGTTTCGCTCACTGAAGAGCTTCCTAACACAAAAAGACAAATTCTCTCTGAAATTGCAAAAATTTTTGATCCGCTTCAATTCCTTGCCCCAGTTATCGTTATAGCCAAACTCTTCATGCAAGAGCTGTGGTCGCTCAAATGTGAATGGGATGACACTGTTCCTCTTTCTTTTCTTAATCGTTGGCTCTCGTTTCGCAGCAATTTGCTGGATCTTTCCCTTATTGAAATTCCCAGGAATTTAATTAGCTCTCATTCTAATGCATCCGTTTTCCTTCATGTGTTCGCGGACAGTTCCGAAAAAGCTTATGGTTGCTGCGCATATTTAGTTTATCGTGGTTCATTAAATGGATCTTCAGTTTCCAACCTTGTTTGTGCCAAATCTAAGGTCGCTCCTCTTAAAACAATCACTTTGCCTAGGTTTGAATTGTGTGCTGCACTCATGGCCGCAGAACTTGTTAAGAAATTACGAGAAGTTTCAAAAGTCGAATTCTCACAAATCTATCTCTGGAGCGATTCCATGATCACCCTTTCTTGGATCGCCAAGAACCCCTCTCGCTGGCAAACTTTTGTTGCAAACAGAGTTTCCAAAATTCAAACTCTCTCTTCGGGATGTCAATGGAGGCATGTGCCCAGCGCTGACAACCCAGCCGATATTATCTCTCGTGGATGTTCACCCTCTCAATTGGCAGCTTCCCAGTTGTACTGGCATGGGCCCTCGTGGTTAATCGAAGACTACTCTTGTTGGCCTTCTAAACCTCCAGCTACAAACTCCAACTTACCTGACGCTAAAGTACCTCTATCTATTGCTTCGTGTCTTGTTTCCAACGCTTCTCATCCCTTGTTGTCCCGCTATTTTTCTTTTCATAAATTAATACGAATTGTCGCCTATCTCCTTAGATGGAAATATCTTGTGGTTGACCTACCTCTTCTCCCTAAACCACACCTTACCAATTATGAATTGAATCTCGCTACCATTAAGGTTTTACAACTGACACAGCAAGAAGTCTTTTCTTCTGAATTGTCTTTACTTTCTTCTAAAAGGGATCTTCCCAAATCCAGTCGTCTACGTGCTTTAGCCCCGTTCCTTGATGACGATAGGTTACTCAGGGTAGGTAGTAGGCTCGCTCAATCTTTGCTCTCTGAAGACAAAAAGCATCCCGTTATTTTGCCTTCCAAACATCACGTAACTTCCTTAATTATACGTGACTTTCATTATCGCAATCTGCATGTTGGCACACGCACTCTGCTTTGCCTCTTAAGGGAAAAGTACTGGATTATAAATGGAATTCACGAAGTTTCCTCCGTAATTCACAAGTGCATTCTTTGTTTCAAAGCGAAACCTAAGGTCAATACTCAACTAATGAGCGATCTGCCTTCCTTTCGCTCTTCTCCTATACGCCCATTTGCTTTAACTGGTGTGGACTATATGGGTCCGTTCCAATATCAACGAAATTCCCCTGAAGCTAAACGCAATTTGTTTGGTAAGCTCTATGTTTCTCTCTTTGTTTGCATGGTTACTGGCGCAATCCACTTGGAACTAGTAACGAATGCTTCTACTTCTTACTTTTTATCAGCTGTCTCTCGCTTCACTGCTAGGCGTGGTGTTCCTTCAGAGATGTTCTCTGATAACGCTGCCACTTTTCAGGGCGCAGCTTCCCTGTGGAAGAAAGCTCTCACTTCCTCTCCTGCCATGGAACAAATTTCTAATTTTTCCTACTCAAAGGGTTTCAAATGGCGCTTCATACCTCCCTACGCTCCTCATCACGGTGGTAGGTGGGAATCTTGCGCAAAACTCACTAAACGTCATTTAAGAAAAGTCTTAGGTAATCGAATTCTGACTTATGAAGAATTCAATTCACTGTCCGTTCTGATTGAAGGTGTTGTTAATTCTCGCCCTTTAACTCCTCTTTCCAATGACCCCGATGACTTGCTTCCACTCACATCTGGTCACTTCCTTATCGGCACTTCTCTTTCTGCCCCTCCTCCTCTTCCCAATTCTTACAGGGATTCTAATTTACCTATTGTTTGGCGTAAACTTGAAGCCCTCCGCAATTCCTTTTGGAAGAGGTGGAACTTGGAATATTTAACTTCCTTGCAACGGAGACAGAAGTGGTTTCTTTCCAGTCCCGACATCAAAGTGGGGGACTTGGTCTTGGTTAGGGACGTTTCCCCTCCCCTGGTCTGGATTTCTGGTAGAGTGACCGAGTGTTATCCTGGAAGGGATGGGAGAGTCAGGGTGGTCAGAGTCTTGACCACTAAGGGTCCGATCACAAGACCACTGTCTTTGATCGCTCCATTACCTTCAAATGTTTAACTGCTTATTTGTTCTCTGTTGGTGTTTTTCCCTCCCAGTATGGTGTATTCGTGGAATACACGGTACGAGAGAATATAATTTTTAATGCTTTTGCATGTTCATTCCTTCCTCTTTATCAAACACCAACAGTGATCTTCTATTTTCTCTTTGATGGTCATGTCTCTTATGTCTTTGTGAGTCAGTTCTAGATATATATCTTCCATGACCCACCTAGCGTCATCTAGCAGCGAATCTCTGAAGCTCCTCAATTCTTCCTGGTGCAAGAGGACTTCCTTTTCCATCTGGCCACCAGATCTCGTTGCCATCGCCAGCTATTATCTCCGTGATCAAGAGAACTTCGTCTACTCTTTCACCCACCAGGCTGTGCTAGTATCGCCTGCTATCAACTCTTTGAAGACCATTTCCTCATGAGAATTTAAGTTTACAATATTGGTCATGCTTATATGTTCTCCTTTTGTCTCTTACCCCAGTCTTTTCCCTTCATTGTACCCTCCGCGCTTCGCTGAGTGGGTCTCACTTGTAAGTCGGCAGTTGACTCGGTCAGTCAAGGCTCAACTAGAGCCAGTCTCCTCAAACCAAGAGGCACTCTCTACATTCTACGCCATGTTGGCACATTAAGTATTCGTCAAAGGGAACTTCACCTTCGACATGCAACCAAGATAAGTACAGACTTAAGGTTTTAACCTCATCTTCATCAGTTTTATTATCTACATGCTTTTATTGATCATTTTATAGACAGCGTGAGATTACTTATTTGGGGCGGTAATCATTCTTCGCGGGATTTGCCATGTTGGGCTTTTGTCTGTCTAAGCCAACCTTAATAGAAAGTAGCTTTTCTTAAGCTATTTAAATGAGATATCTTCTCACAACGTGGGATATTATCTAATACCCGCTGTCCATAAAATATTAAGCTCGTTCCACCGCTGGATTAACTTTGGCCCCATTCTTCTATTAGGATTGTTCTGGAACCTTCCAGATTCTGTACTCTATCTACAAGTCTTGCCGTCATGTATTTTTCACTCACTTGTGGGAATACTATTTAAAATGAGGAATCTTCCTTATAAATTACTGCAATAGCTAAATTTTCTTCCACCGTTGGAATGTTCTATGGCGCATTTAATTGTAATTCACAACTTTCTCAAGCAATAGACTCTCGCCTACCTAGTGCAACCAGTTATTTTTCATCATTGCAATAACTTTCTTTCCCATAAACTTTCGTGTTACTACAGTGAGCATTTCATCCATTCAACAAACTATAGTGAGAACTAGTGCTTGTTCAACATTTCTACCGCGTCGCGATCGTCCGATTACCATAAATAAGGCCATGAACATTTATCCTAAATCCCAATTGATCTTTCCTAAACCTTCTACTAACAAACCATATTAATAAAATTGTTACTCTAGATCATTTTCAATGAGGTGTCACTCTAACGAAGTGCCCTTCCATCTTGCTTGTTTATCATTAATTAATTTCTGCATAACCACGTGTTTTATACACGGTGCAAGCTTACATTTTTTCTCCCTTATAATCAGGGAAAACAATTCCTTCAACTCATGAGTTATTTCTAGGTTTCACGAAAGGGAAACTTGCCCCATTTGTCTCGTGATTCTTATCTAACCATCGGAAGTCTAGAACCTTCCTTTTGACTTTCTCTTCAGGTTTCACAGTAAGTGACCTGCTCTATTTTGCATAGCTATCATAAAAGTAATTCTGTATAAATATAAGAAGTTATAGGAACTTCTCTTCCATTCTACCTGGTTTCTTTTTTTGTTATTTCCGAAATTGTAACTTTTTCTAAGATAGGTACTCAGAAATTTCTTATAGTACACACCTTGTATAAACTTTAATCACCTTAATTGTCTTTGCATTTTGAATTTTTATCTTCGCTATTTTAAATCCTTGCTAGGATTTTATAAAGGTTTGAAACCTAATAAATTGTTAATTGCCTGGCGCAAACGTTTAATGTTTTCTGAGGTCTGTGACCCCAAAATTGTTAACCAAATTGAAACTATATATTTGTTAAAGTTATCAACTTCTTTTGCCTTGTTAAATAAATTAAATATTTGTTTTTGGATTTATCATTTCGCAAATCCTACAGTTAGGCAAGATCCTGGCTTTCCTAACTCTTCCTAGGTTCATGCCCTCGTTAATACGCAATAAATATGTTACTATTTGTCTTGTCAGACCATCACCCTTCCCCATAGTAGGCATATGCATGTTTGAGAGGGAATACGCTAAAGCCTTTCTCTGGCAAACCGCCCAAGTCCTAGCTGCGATCCCTGTCAGCTTCGACCAGGTCCTTACCCACTTTAGGTATCAGAGAGCGGATTTGCGGTGGCAACCGCCTCTGAGTGCATTTAAAGTTAAATTCATAACTTTTGTGGGACTCTCCTCCTATTTTTCTATCCTTTTTCTCCAGTCCGAAACCCACCTCCTTTTCTTTATCATCTTCCCTTGGTGGTTAGGTTATTCCTCAGCCAATAATCTACCCACATGGGACGGAAACAATGAGCACGCGTGGTGGCGGAGATCAGTACAACGACGTACTGTAAGCCATGTGACTATGTGTAATGTGAATCGCATACGGTTTACCTCAAGGTTTGGAGGCCCCATTAAAGAAATTCCCACAATAAATCATATTTAAGTTGTCGTTCTTTGGTGTGAAAATATTCATTATATCATATTTGCTGAAAACAATTACGATTTATTAAATCTTCGTACATTTGCTGTATTCTTATTTAATGTAAGCACTCGATACTTCGAGTGCTATATCGCATCAACCAACACTCCAAACAACGTAGGAATTCAGTATATTAACACCGACTACTAACAATAATTGAAACTTCGTTGGTCTAAACATATCACTGGGAGAAACATATTTAACATGCCTTCCGCACACTTAATTTTTAATCGCGCCTATACATTGCAGTGCGCTGATCGTCAAAACGAGGCCATTTTCAATAACATCGCTAGCATGGGTTCACTAACTGGCCGGTATAGAGCGCACCTCGCATCAAGTAGGCGGTGGGTTGCTTCCGCCACGGCAAATAACAATTATGATTCATTACGGTCAGGATTTGGCACTGGAGTTTACGAGTAGTTATTTCAATGACACAGTTCACTGTCAACAAGGGATTTGCGCTCCCGGGACGCACATAGTAGGATGACATGTCACTTGTTGCACATCATATGCGACTACTGTAAGGCTCGTATAATTTTTAGGTAGATTTCATTAGAAAGCTAACTATTTTTTTTTAATGGAACATACATGTTTTTTCTAGCAAAATCAAAAGTAAACATACAATTATTGATAACAGAATTGGTTTCATTTCTCTAAACCTCGTACCGTCTGAAATAACTAACGTTGTACAGGATGACAATGGAGACACTGCTTGTCACATTTAACACAACTGTAGAACTGTACACATACCGATAGTACAAAAGGTACAATTACCGATTTCCTAAACAAACTTGTGGCCTATAGCTTAAGGAAACGTCATGTTTTTAAATTACATCCAGCACGGAATAGGCATTCACAAGTAAGCAGTAACATCTTAACTGATGAAACTGTGTCACTTCAGCAGATGTTTAATGTGACCCCCGTTTGCATCAATGCACTTCTGTAGACGGTGAACAAGAGAGCGTTTTACTGATCCCAGTGTTTCCACAGATATTTCCGCACATGCCGCAGTAATATGCTGTTGCATATTCGCTATTGTAGTTGGGACTTCCTGATAGACTCTATCTTTCAATGCACCCCAGAGAAAGTAGTGTAATGGCGTCAAATCGGGGGACCGTGCTGGCCATCTCACAGGACCACCACGTCCTATCCACCGATTTGGAAACTTCGCATCCATTACATCTCTGGCAACACGTGCGAAATATGCGGGGCACCCATCCTGCTGGAACCACAGTGATACACAGTTTCCAATCCCACGACCTCCATGAGAAGGAGTAACGTGTCCTGAAGAAATTATGCATATCGCTGTCCGTTTAGTGTTCCCTGATAAAAAAAAAATAAGGATCTACAATACGTTTGCCAATTATACCGCACCGAACATTGATACTCCACTGTCGTTGGTTAGCAACCTCGTGAAGCCAGTGGGGGTTTTCCATGGACCAGTAGTGCATGTTCCTCAAATTCACATTGCCATGATTTGTGAACGAAGTTTCATCCGTAAATATAACATCCCTTAGGAATGCGTTATTATCGTGCAACTGCTGCAATGCAAAACGACAGAATGCAATGCGGGCTTCAAAGTCATTCCCGTACAGTTCCTGGTGCAGTGACCTAATATGATACGGATGAAATTTATGCCTGTGCAAAATTCTCCTAACACTACAGCGGCTTATTTCAGAACCGCGTTAAATTTGTCGTACACTCACTGCGGATTGTGAGCTACAGCAACCAGTACAGCGGTTTCGTTACCGTTGTTAGTTGCTCTCATTGTACGTTGACGTTTTCTGGGAGCCCACCTTTCTGTTTCTGAGAGACATCTGCACATGTATTGGCAATGGTAGGTCTACGAGGCGACGGACACCGTCGATCTGGGTAGCGTTCAGCCAGCATACAATGTCACAGGCTTTGTTGCATTTCAGTGACATTCACCGTAAATTAAAATAATGTCTAGCTTTTCTTCATTACTGAAGGCCGGCATACTGGTATGTATTAGATGAAACAAGAGAATAAAGAGGTAGAAACAAAATAGATTTCCAAATATCAAAGTATCTGCGAACATAAACATAAGATTCGTAGGTATATTAAAATGGGTATTTGCCTCTTTCACACTGACAGAAGTACAGACGACCAGACCAGGGGCCACGAGTTCACTAAGAAGTGCGGCTGTAATGTTACTGTCTCGTTTCCTGAATGCTTTTAGTACAGCGATGCAAACAATCCAGCTGTGTGTAGGCCAACGGCGTGCGCTGCACTGTTGTTAATCGTCACAAACAGAGTCTTCTTTACCATCCTCTACAACTTTAGTTATTTCAGGAGGTACGAGGTTTAGAGAAGTGAAACCAATTCTGTCATCAATAATTGTATGTTTACTTTTGATTTTGCTAGGAAAAAAAACATGTATGTTCCTTTTTTAAAAAGGTAACTTTGCATTGGAAGTGATATTGTTAAAATTTCCTGGATTGTCCATATCAGTAAGGGGGTAGTGGGTGTTCTAACGCACTCTAGAACCCTCCTTGCCCCACTACTAAGCCTCAGCCATGTTAAATAATTAATATCTCTTGAACCCATGGCCGGATGTTGACAAATGAGGTGTCGTTGGACTCGAGCTGACGTCCTCTTTTCTATGGACTACTCGTTATATTTTTGAATGTTTTTTTGAAACTTTTTGTTTTCGAAAGTAGGCGATAGTTTGAAAACCAAACACGATAGAATGTTGTGCCATGGCTCAAACAAACGGGCTCTATGTCCTTTATTTTTTATAATAAAACTTTTTTCTTTTCTTACTTTTTTTGAATAAAGTGTAATTTTGAAAGTCATATATTTTGGAAACTAAAGAGTTTACAAAAAAGTTTGTTTGACGTAAATCAATGGTCCCTACGCCCTCTACCCCCAAAATAAATTCCAAGTCTCTAGAATAATATCCTGACAGTAGTGCTAGGTCAGGGGTTCTGCTACACTTAGGAAGTTGTGAGCCCCTGGCGACCTTGGAATGGAAGGAGTCATGCTAGGAGGGCGTGCTTGGATTAGTTTTTTTCGTCTCGTTGCGCTCTTTACGGGAATGTAGGTGTCGAAAATGTGAAATGCTGGGAACATGGTTTTTTGGGGGTAAAACCATGATTTTAGACTTTTTGTTATATCTCGCGAACCAATCATGCTAGAGGCGTGTACGAGGGGTCCAAAAACTCGGGGTGACGTCCTCTTTGCTTTGGACCACTCGTTATAATAAAAAAAATATTGGAAACTTGATTTTTGGGGTAAACAAGTGTTTTTTGTGATTTTTGCTGACAACTCACGAACCAATAAGCCTAAAGACGTGTACGAGGTGTCATTTTTTTCCTAGCGTTGTCCTCTTGCCGAGGATGTTCGTGTTGAGCAGGAATGAAAAACCATTTTGAGGTAAAACCGTGATTTTAGACTTTTTGCTCTATCTCGCAAACCAATAACGCTACAGACGTGTACAAGGTGTCCTAGGACTCGGACTAACGTCCCCTTTCGAATGTGGTAGATATTTCCCCCAAAAAATTCACAAAGGGCCTAACGCCATACATGTTGAAAAAACTGTTTTTTTTACCTGTTTATAATGTTCATGAAGCGTGGTTGTTGAGAGAGACGATACTGCTGGGTGTGTGTGTGTGTTTCAACGAACCTGTCGCTGACCACGGTGGCTGTGCTCAATAGAACAATCGATATTTCGACGGGTCGGTTTATGACAGAGCGGGGGTTCGTTTTTCTGATCTTTCCTATGACAGATGGATGGAGGCTAATATTTGAAAATGTGTGAAGCATGCTAAGATTTTTTACCCCCGAAGGGGATCTTTAACGTGTAAACGATGATGAGAACTTGGTTCTATGTTGGTCGAAGCGAGTACAGAAAACAAACTTGCAGAGGAGCAGATGAGCAGGAGGTGAATATCATTTGAGCTTATTGGAATGCGCTGATCTGACTTGACAACAGGTGCAATGGAAAATGACAAAGACGCTTTAAGGTTAAATAATCTGACAATCGTGGTGGCAGGGAAGAGCGAAATGCATGTGAACACGTGTGAGATGACATGTACGCTAAACAAGTTACATCCTGTTTGCTTCGTACGTGACAAAATGCAAGTTTATGTGAAATTTGACCTGGCACAGATGTTCACCTGGGACGTTAGCTGTCCACGTGCACGATCACTGTTAACAAGTCACATCCTGTTTTGATTCGTACGTGACAAAATGTAATTTGGCGTGTAATATGATCCATCACACGTGTTCACCTTGGACGTTAGCTGTCCACGTGCCCGATAACAGAATGTTCAAAGCGTGGGAATCGCTGAATCAGTAAAAAGTATGATGCAACTTGTGGGAATGATGTCTCAACCAATAGATAGGCCAGAGCTGCGAACAGCAGTGGTGGGAGGTGAAGGGGGGAGAGGGGGAGGGGTAATGTAAGAGAGAACACAGGTGGAAAAAGAAAGAAATATGTGGAGCTGAGGGCTGTACACACAGAGCTATAGGTGGTGTACAACATGTGTGAATAAATAAAAAGTGCACAGGTTTACACAACATGTAATTTATTGATCCAAGAATTAAACGTAGAGTTAAATCCTAACCATTTGACATATAGTTTATTTCCTTTTTGTTTCAACTCTTTTTCCACAAGATAATGCTTAGGAAATGCTGTTTTCTGAAGTTCATGGAGATAAAATCTACCTTTTATGGGTTGATGGTTGAGGTCCTCGAGTAAATAGGTGACTGGACTGTCCAAGTTGACTTGACGAATTCGAAATAGTTCAGTCCCCACTGAGGCGTGTAGCCCTTATTGAAGGCAGACTTAAATTTGCTCACAAGAACATAATCCCCAATTTTCAGTCGGTGACGTTTAGGGTCTGCTGTTTTTATGGGGTTAAACAGTTTATCCAGTCGCTGAATATTTTTGGTCACGAGGCGTGGCTTGGTCCCAATGGTTCTATGTTTGGTGTCATTGTAACGTGACACTAGCTCAGGTAACATGTCCAACCAGCGATAAGTGCGCTGAGCGGTAAACGCTTTCCACATATGTGTTTTCAATTTTCGGTTAAACCGCTCGACCACGCTGGCTTTGAGATTGCTGTAGGTGGTGTATTGGTGAATATCCTTAAATTTGAGAAAACTGGAGAAATCCTTGTTGAAAAATTCTTTCCCCTGGTCGGTTTGTAGTAACTGAGGTTGGAGTTTGGAGTGTTGAATAATATGTTGGTTATATATATAGTTATTGTTGTTTTAAGGGGTGGAACTACGAGGTCATCTGCCCCTCTTAACACAGATTAAAGAATACAAATTTTGAATTGAATTTAAAATTTTGAGGTGGACATCTAAATTTAAAAAGGACCAAAAATTAATAAAACAAAAACAAAAAGAAATTTAATAAAAAACAAAATTATAAAAATAAACAAAAATTACGGAAAAAACAAAAACATTATCATTCAAAAACGAACAAGTCGTTGAGTCAATGTTCACTGGAAATTTTAGATTGCTGGCCCTAACCCACTCTCACTTATAAAGCGGATAACGCGATCAGCAGCCACCGCGTCATCGGCTAATATAAGTTTGAGTGTCGTCTGCAAACCAAGGTTTCTTCGTAAGTCAGCAAGATCCACACACTCGGTAAAAATGTGGGCCACGGTGAATACGGCTCCACAGGTACAAAGTGGGGGAATAATATGTTGAAAGGCCTTGGTAACTAGTGGACCAGACTTGCGACGCACAGGTTCAACAAAGGCCATTTTGGAACAGACATCAATGACGGTCAACATATAGCGTACACCGTCGTTAACGCCAGCATAGGGTATCATTTCAACCAGGTCTGCTTGCCAGAGTTCATCCACACCTCGTGAAATCACCTTGAGTCGTGGATAGTGACGCCTAGCTGGGCGATGCAACTCGTGAGCAATACCCATTTTAATGGGTGAGAGCTTAAACAATAATTAGGGCATTTCGAAGTCCTTGTTCAATTTCTTGAATTTCCCATCGTAATCGGTATGGCCGGCTTGACGTGAAGCATGCAACAACTGTAGCCGCTGGACGAACTTATTGGGATTGTGCCAGTAGGTAACATCCACAAGGGGTTTTAATGGTTTAAATGTCACTCCCGAAGCGGATGCTTTACGACGACCACTTTGACTGGTGGGAAACATTTTTGCAATGATGGTTTTATATTTTTGAGATATATTGGAATTCACTTGTTGAGCTGGATCATACTGTCTTTTGTGGGCATGGGTGTCCAATAAAATGGATTTATATTTGTCAAGATCCTCTGACGTATAATCATGGGAAGAGGGAGTCCGAGAGAAGAGCAGCTTTAACAATCCTGGTGTTAATTTATAGTTGATGATTTTAATGGCAGCTTTAGTACGAGCAAATTTAATGGATGAATCGCCAATTTTAAAACTATCATCCTCATAGCGAACACCATACGTGGTATCTGTGTTTCCAATAAATAGATCGGTGAAATAGGGTTTCAATGTTATTCCATAATATTTTATTAAAATGGTTTTCAGTTGAGCTTTATGTTGAGGGGTGGCCAAGAGTTGTGAAAACGGAGACGATCTGGAAGGGCAAGGTGTTTCGACCATGGCCAAGGATTTCTTTTTTCTTAAAAACTCTGCAAGGGGTGAGGCCTTTTTTTGAGGCGTAAACACTTGTTCCTCGTCATCCTCAACTTCGCTAACACTAGTCAAATCTTCCTGTTCCTGTTCCTGTTCCTGTTCCTCTTCCTCAGGGTCCTCGTGCAGCGTCTGCGTGGTTTGTGAAACGGTGGGTAGCGTTTCAGATGGCTTGGACGAGGGTTTCAACATGGCTTTTAGCGGAGGTGCTAAATGTTGTTGAATAAACAAAGCATGATTTGCACGTGATCGTTTCAATTGACGAAACTTTTGGCGAATAGTATTTTTGCTCTAATAATATGCTTTTTCAATTGACTCTCTGCTAACGCCATGGTGTCTTGACAAATGACTTGACAGGGAATGAGACAGGGCCTTAAATAGCAATAAAATGATCAAACCCTAGGCGATACCGTCCTTGGTTGAGTTCACTTTGTTTGTCAATCACTAAACAGGCATGACGTTGAGTGTTCCAGCACTTGGCACACAATTCAGTAAACATTTGAAAGGTCATATCCGGATTCACATGTTCATTATAAATGTGACGACCGTTCCTCTAGTCCTGGCGAAATAAAACAATGACATTGGCATTGTCACGAATCAACTGTTCGGACATTTTTGAATACGTTTGTCCAAGATAGAAGCAATCGATATGTTTGTGACGACCCATGCTGAAATAGCTTTGAATGATGCCTTGTCGTTCAGTGGATACATCATCAAAAATCATGAGTGAATCAGGCTTTACCTCATCCGGTGAAATCACATTTTCTTGCATGGAATATGTAAAATAACCCATATTCTATTTTTGTAATCCAGACATGACTTGATCTAGAAACACGTAGAGGGGTTGGTAGAGAGATTTTGCAAAAATATAAATATTTTGAAAACGCAGACCATTGGGCGCTGTGATGAGCGTCAGCAAAAGATTGTTCTTCCCACAGCCGGAAGGTCCCACAATGATGCAGCGAATGGAAGATGGAAACAGTGAACCGTGGCGTTGTTCACGTGATGTGGGACAGAAATGGGAAACCATGTCCCCCACAGGATATGATTCTTGCTGCTTAATAATCTTCATATCTACTAAGGCTTAGCCAAGCTAGCAGGCTGTCTATATACAGGACACCGAGCCTTGTCATAGAAACAGTAGACTCGTACTACAGGTTGACGATGGATGTCTTTGGACGTGCGTTGATGGCCAAAGCTAGGTCTGTTCCCATACATGATCCTAAACAAGAAACAGATCCTGCTAATAAAAGCTATGTGGATAGGTCTGTAGTGCCACGCACAAAACAGGGAGATTATGACTTTAAGGGAAAGCGGTTAACCCATGTAAAACATCCTCAAATGTCTACAGACGTTACTACGAAAAAGTATGTGGATAACAAAGTGTATGAGTTTTATGATAAAGTGCCCCAGCTTACAGTGAATGGCTATAGCGCTAATCACCATCGGATTATTCACGTGGAAGACCCGCAAGACGAAGACGATGTCTGTACCAAGCGTTACGTGACCTATGAAATGAAAAGGCTTTATAAATTTATCCCATCTGTATTTTTAGTGTATCTGACAAATGAAAAATCTGTGAATGAGAGAAAACATATACCGCTAGTCCACGACCAGCACTTGACCTATGTGCTTGCTTCAGGTTTAAGCCACTATCGATTACACTATGATGGAACCATTCACATCAAATACGCGATGCCTGATGAGAACCATTTACAAAGACAGATGAACGATCATAGGATGTTGGTTCATAACCATGAAATGGCCAATGCAGGTGACGAATTATCCTTTCATCTCATGTTGACATGGGAAAAAAACCAGAAACGATTTCCCACTTTATGTGGAATTGGAATATACAGCCATGAAATAACAACCTGACGTTAGTTGTGACTTAAACTTTCTTGTGAAAGGTTGTTGGTCATTATCATCATGGTGAAACAAAGGTATGTGGTGAGAAAGACTAAAAATAAGACCCCGTCCTTGGCAAAGCCTGGGCTTAAGACATTCGTGGACAAGCCCTCGCGAAAGAAAAAGAAAAGAAAAAATAATGTATTGACCATAAGGAAAGCTCTTCGAGCAGCACAGAAACGTGTTATCCCAAAACGTCAGCGACAGGGTTCAAAACAAGGGCGAGTGATTCCCGTCCCCAAACGAGCTGGATTTTTACCTGCATTATTTGCCGGTTTGGCTGCTCTTGGTTCAATTTTGGGCGGTGCCAGTGCAGTGGCGAAAACCATTAAAGCCCCGCAGCAGGGCAAGCAACAACTCAAAGAAAGTCAGCGTCACAATGAAACGATGGAAGCGATTGCTATGGGGGCTAGAAATGCCAATTTAAAGCCAGCCTTTTATCAACAAGGATTCGGGATTTCACCATTTCGTAATATTAAAAAAAATAACCTCAGCCATAGCAAGACATGCCCTGACGCATCAGCAAGTGGAAAGCTATGCTAAACAACTAAAGCTTTCTCATTTTCGAGGTGTGTTTATACGAAACCAATTACCCCCACGACCCTGGAAAGAGGAATGTGCAGTTGTCAATTTGGATGTTCACCGAGGACCAGGAACGCATTATGTAGCTTATGTCAAAGAGGGACCCATCGTATGGTTCTTTGACAGTTTTGGGAATTTATCCCCGCCCATGGAACTAGTGACCTATTTTGGAAACAGAATCAAGATATATTATAATGTGAAACGTGAGCAAACGTTTAACAGCCAACAGTGTGGACGATTGTGTTTAATTTTTTTATATAAGAAGCAGCATAAGCAAAAACGCCACCAGTATGTCGGCAGAAAGTAAAACGTTTACACTGCATGGACGTGGATCCGAAGTCAGCCTAGACTTTTACCCGCCTATCGAATTGAGTGAAAAACCCCATGGTTTAGGACTTGTTTCTATTGAAACGTACAATCGAATATACAACATACGTGAAAATGTGAACAACAAGTTTTACTATGATGATTCTGTGCTCACCCTGAACTCTGGTGGATACGCAATCGATGACATTTATGAACACATTTGTGTGGTGTTGATCAATGAATATGGTTTAAAGTCATTTCTCGATGGAACGTGCAAGTTTGAATTTGTAGGAAATACCAACACTCATCGCTGCAGTATTTTCTCTACCTTCAAAATTGACTTTAAAACATACCCCGATTCCATTGGTCCATTACTAGGATTTAAACCACGCGTGTTGGAACCCAACAAAAAACATGAATCACACCATGAAGTGAAATTCATTGAGGACCATCATGTGTCAGTGACGTGTAATATTATTAGCCAAGTGTACACCAATCAAGAACCATCGCATTCACTTTATGACTTTATTGTGACATCGTCCAATGGGTATATTATTCGTGAAAACCCTCCAGTGGTGCTTTTTCATTCTGTGGCTGTCGATAGTATTAGTAACTAGCTGAAGTACCCGTGCTTCGCTACGCGTCATAAATAAATTAAAATGTGAAGGTGACAGTTAAAATAGGGGATAGGCGAGGTGCTGCGCAGAGGGAGATTAAGGATGAAACATTTTGTCCAACTACAACGCTCGGCGTTGGCCGTGTTTTATAGCACAAATTTAGATTTTACTCGCTAACCGTTGGAGATACCTTTCGGATAGAAAATGTAATTTTAAACCTCGTATATGCCATCAAAAGTTTGCTATTTCTTAGCGTTCTCTTTTTATTTCAAATGGAAATATGAGTTTGAAACCAAAGGGTGTAGTGACGTCACTAAAATGGTCGCCATCTCTAAATAGTGCAAAGTATTGTAATCAAAAGTAACCTATATGTTAACCAGGTAAATCAGCTACTTCCATGTAAAATTCACGTATATCGGACCAGTGGTACTTGCGTGATTGAGTAATACACAGACACACACCATCTCATTTTTAGCCTTGCTTCGCTCGCGTCATTACTTACATTACTTACATGGGTAGGAGCGATCATCCTTTCAAAGTTAAGGGCCGACCACAGCGAACAAATTATGGTAAATATTCTTTTGTAAACCGTGCCATTGATAACTGGAACTCTCTACCTGCCGCAGTCTTAGAGCCTTTTCCCAAACATATAGGTGTGTTTAAGAAAAGACTGACTATTTGTGTAAATACTCCAGTTTAATTGTTGTATAATTGTTATTGAATTGTTATGTGTAATTATTTATTTGTTATGTATATCCAATTTGCCTCCGGGGGCCACACCCTCCATTGCAAATAAATGAATGAATGAACGAATGAGTGTCATATTGTTATATAATGAAATGCAGTTTTAACCCCGTTAACACCCCTTTAGAACCTGAATATCCAAAAATCCCTCCTTAGTAGACGTTTTCGACACACAACGAACATATCCCCAAAATGTAATTCTTCTAACTTTAATAGTTTTGGTTGGTCGATGAGAGTGAACATCCAAAAATCATTCCTTAGTGGACGTTTTTCTTCCAAAATTTCACCCCTCCCCATAGGCCCCTTAAATTGCATTTATGAAAAAACGGTCGAACACCTATTTATTTTATTTATTTATTTATTTATTTTTAAGCTGATTGATTTCCTCCGAGTTTCAAACTCCTCGCCTATGTCTTTTAAGAGATACACTCTCCGGTAGGAATCTTTCAACCCCCACTTTTCATTCCTTTAACCTCATAACATACACTACATGGAAAAACCATTAGACATGTGTCAGCTTATTTTTAATGATTAGTATATATGCCAAGTATCACATCCCCAAATGAAACCACTCGTCAGATATTGTTATTCAATGAAATGCACGTTTACCCCCTTAACTCCTCTTTAGAACCTGAATATCCAAAACTCTTTCCTTAGTGGACGTTTTCGACAATGAACATATCCCCAACATTTCATGTTTCTAATTTTAATAATTTTGGCTGGGCGATGATGAGTGAGTGAGTCAGTCAGGACATTTTTCATTTATTTTTGATAATTTCACCCCTCCCCATGAACCCCTTAAATTGGATTTATGAAACAAACGGTCGAACGCCTATTTACTTATTTAAAGCTGTTTTCCCCCTGAGTTTGATGAGTGACTAAGTGAGTCAATCATTTAGGACACTTTCTTTCCTGTTTCCCCCCCCCCCAGAATTTCTCCACTCTCCAAGGGCTCCTGAAATTGGATTTATGAAAAAACGGTCGAACACCTATTTACTTGTATTTTAAGCTGTTTTTCCCGCCGAATTTAAATTTTTTCGCCTATGTCGTTCAGAGATACACGCTCCGTTAAGAATCCCTCAACCCCCAATTTTCACCCCTTTCACCTCATAATATACATCACATCGACAAACCCTTAGACATATGTCTGATTATTTTTAATGATTAGTTTCTATACCGAGTATCACATCCCCAAAGAAACAAATCATGTGATATCGTTATTCAATGAAATGCACCTTTACCCCCTTAACACCTCTTTAAATCCCGAATAAACAAAAATCATTCCTTAGTTGACGTTTTCGACATACAACGAACATATTCCCAAAATTTCATGTTTCCAACATTAATAGTTTTCGCTGGGCGTGATGAGTGAGTGAGTCAGACAGGACATTTTCTTTCAATTATTTTTACCAGAATTTCACCCTTCCCCATGGGCCCCTTAAATTGGATTGATGAAAAAACTCTTGAACACCTATTAACTTATTTTTTAAGCTGTCTTTTTCCCCTGAGTATGATGAGTGAGTGAGTGAGTCAGTCAGTAAGGACAATTTCTCTCCTTTTTCACCCAGAATTTCACCCCACCCCATTGGCCCCTTAAATTAATTTATGAAAAAAAAACGGTCGAACACCGATTTACTTATTTATTTAGCTGATTTTCTTTCTCTGAGTTTCAAATTTCTCACCTATGTCGTTTAAGAGATAGGCCTTCACGCTCCATTAGGAATCCTTCAACCCCCACTTTTCACCCCTTGCACCTCATAATAATACACCATATCGAAAAACCCTTAGACACCTGTCTGCTTATTTTTAATGATTAGTTTATATGCCGAGTATCACATCCACAAATGAAACAACTCTTGAGATATTGTTATTCAATGAAATGCAGGTTTAACCCCCTTAAGACCCCTTTAGAGCCTGAATATCCAAAAATCCTCCCTTAGTGTACGGTTTTGACACACAACGAACATATCTCCAAAATGCCATGTTTCCAACTTCAAAATTTTTGGCTGGGCGATGATGAGTGAGTGAATGAGTCAGGACATTTTCTTTCATTTGTTTTTCTTCAGAATTTCACACCTCCCGATGAACCCCTTCAATTTGATTTATCCAAAAAAAACTGTCGAACAGCTATTTACTTACTTTAAAGCAGTTTTTCCCCCTGAGTTTGATGAGTGAGTCAGTCAGTCAATCGGTTAGGACACTTTCTTTCCAGTTTTTTTCCCCCTGAATTTCACCCCTCCCCATGGGCTCCTTAAATTGGATTTATGAAAAAACGGTCAAACAAATATTTACTTATTTTGTATGCTGATTTCTTTCCGCTGAGTTTCAAACTCCTCGCCTATGTCGTTTAAGAGATACACGCTCCGTTAGGAATCTTTCAATCCCTACTTTTCACCCCTTTCACCTCATAATATACACCACATCGAAAAACCATCAGACACGTGTCTTCTTACTTTTTAATGATGAGTTTATATGCCGTGAATCACATCCCCCAATGAAACCATTCGAGAGATATTGTTATTCAATGAAATGCAGGTTTAACCCCCTTAAGACCCCTTTAGAACCTGAATATCCGAAAATCCTCCCTTAGTAGACTGTTTTGACATACAATGAACATATCCCAAAACGGTCATGTTTCTAACTTCAATAATTTTGGCAGGGCGATGATGATGAGTGAGTGAGTGAGTGAGTGAGTCAGGACATTTTCTTTCAATTTTCTTTTTTCAGAATTTCACCCCTCCCCATGAACCCCTTAAATTTGATTTATGAAAAAAAAACTGTCGAACAGCTATTTACTTACTTTAAAGCAGTTTTCCCCCCTGAGTTTGATGAGTGAGTCAGTCAGTCAATCAGTTAGGACACTTTCTTTCCTGTCCCCCCACCAGAATTTCACCCTTCCCCATGGGCCCCTTAAATTGGATTTATAAAATAACGGTCAAACACATATTTACCTATTTTTTATGCTGATTTTTTTTCGCTGAGTTTCAAACTCCTCGCCTTTGTCGTTTAAGAGATACACGCTCATTTAGGAATATTTCAATCCCCACTTTTCACCCCTTTCACCTCATAATATACACCACATCGAAAAACCCTGAGACTCGTGTCTTCTTATTTTTAATGATGGGTTTATGTGCCGAGTATCACATCCCCCAATGAAACCAATCGGGAGATATTGCTAGTCAATGAAATGCAGGTCTACCCCCTTAACACCCCTTTAGAACCTGAATATACAAAAATCCTTTCTTAGTGGGCATTTGCGGTCCTTGGGGAAGCTGCATACCAAATTTCATTCCAATCCGTTCGGTGGTTTCTGAGATTTCGTGATGAATGAATGAGTGAGTGAGTGGTATTTGACAAATATATAGTAGAAGATAGTGTCAAGTCTTTGTTATGCTAAACTCGGTTGACAGTGCTGTGTGAGTAGGTGAGTAACTAACGGGATTTCAAGTAAAGATGCTCATTTTCTATACCAGTAGTGCAGAGCGCAACTGGCATCCAGACGGCCGTGTCTCGACTTGAGCTATGTTGCCATGGAAACTATCTGCCTTGCCATTCCTTCATGAGTATATTTTATGATTTGATTAGCCTGTGCTTGAGTCAAAAAGGGCCTAAATCAAAATAATGAGAAAGACTATCGAAAATTCATGTAGCCAACGGTTCCTTCCGGGTCCTAAACTATGTGTATGCAAAATTTGGTTGAGATTGGTGGAACGGTGTGGATTTGTATACTTCACTTTTATATATTAGATATAACATTAAGACTGATCAATAGAGAGCAACAACTCATTGATCTAGCTTCTACCACACCAGTGACTTACAAGTTGGTGCTAAAGCCACTATGAAGTTTGTGTATAAAGCAACAACACCGTCTAGGAATGGTGTTAGTTGTTTGCCACGTGAATACACGTTAACATCACAAGAGAAGCAAATTTTACATCATTTGGGACTACCACGTCAGCCCCCATGATGAATTCTATCGTAGCGGTAGCGAACCGCATCGAGGAGCAACCAGGGGTGGTAAGAATTGATCTCCATTCCTATTAAGCTCAAACACCTGGACTCAATAACAATGATGAAATTCAATTTGTTATCAACAGCCAAAATATTTACACCCTACCGCATGAAAGTGTCATTCAGATTGAAGGTCGACTCACCAAAGCCGATGGCTCTACACCCGCCACATCCAAGTTGGCCAACCATGGTTTGGCCTTTCTGTTTTCTAAAGTACGTTACGTGATTAACGATATCGTGGTGGATAGCACTCGAAATGTGGGCATTTCCAGTGTCATGAAACTATACCCCTCTTATAGTGAGGAAGAAGGTAAAACACTTTGCATGGCAGGTTGGTGCCCTGACTCAACCAATGACTTGATGGTACACACCGATGGCACCTTTACTGGATATTTACCTCTTAAACTGATTTTAGGATTTGCCGAAGATCACCAGCGCATTGTGGTCAACCCAAGGCAAGTGCTTTGTTTGGTGAGAGACAGAAGTGATAATAATGCACTCAAGGGAGCTGACAATGCCCCCATAGATTCAAAAATTCAACTACAACGCTTGCTATGGAATGTGCCCCATGTGACCCTTGACGATAGCAAAAAACTGGACATACTCAAGATGGTAAAGAGAGATATGCTTCTACCCATGGAATTTAGAAGCTGGGCACTCCATTGCCCACCACCAACACACATACTGTAGTTGGTCTGTAAAAACAGCTCGCTATACTGAGAGACCTCTCTACATTATCGTGGGTTTTCAAACGAATTGCAAGTATCAACAAACCAAAGGTGCCACGCAATTTGATCACCTGCTATTGAGAAATGCACGTCTTTTCCTCAATGGTGCTGTGTTTCCCTATGAAGGACTGGATTTGGATTTTTCAAAAAATAAGTTTGGCCCCCTGTACGACATTTTTTTTTTAAATTTCGATGGTCGTATTATCAAAAAGAGAACGGCCCCATGCTGCTACCCCAAGCGTTTAAGGCAAGGGCGCCACTGATTGTCTTTGACTGTTCTCACCTGGATGAGTCTGTCAAGCCATCCAATATTGACATTCGACTGGATTTTGAAACGCATGACAATGTACCAGCCAATAAGACGGCCTACTGTTTGATTATTCATCACAAACAAGTCAACTATTTTCCACTGTCCAATCAAGTGACGAGTGTATAAATAACAGGTCAACCCACGTCAAGCCGCTCAGTCATGTCTTGCTTCAAAGCCTCAAGAGACGTCACATCCATGAATTTAAACTCCGAGGAACAACGTTTCAAGACTTTTGCAACATGGACAGTGCCTTTCATAAACCCTCAAGCCTTGGCGCCCGCTGGATTCTACTATTTAAAAACAAGAGATGAAGTGAAATGTGCCTTTTGTCCCATCATCATAGACCAATGTCAAGAGAGCGATGAACCCATGCAGGAACATCAGCACTGGTCACCTGCCTGCCCCTACCTGTGCAGAATGGAGGTGGGAAATATACCCTGTCATTCAAGCTACCCCTCACTCGTACCTCTGAGTGATGAAAAAAAAAAACGAGTTACGATACGTGTGGACTGTATGGTGTGCATGGTGCTTCGGTGAGCAGCTCACCATCAAAAACGCCTAGTTTAGAGACATTGGGACATCATCGGTGTTATGGACGTTACAAACACAAGAGACTATATTGTTGTTTCAGATGGTATCGTCCCTATCCCAAAATGACAAAAGCCTGTAAGACGTGTTATGGTAATAAAATGATGTAATTCTTAAATTCTTATTTTTTCATGTCCCCCTGTCCTACCCTAACCACATTTTTTTTTGAAACTAGCAAGGTAGTAAGTTCATGTCATGGTCACACTTTAGTGGTCGATCGTCAGTCAGTCATCAGTTGAACTCGGTCCAGGCAAGCGTCAACATGTTGCGCACACTCATTGTGGATTGCCAAAGGTTTAAAATTGGTGACAAAAAATTATATTTAAACAAGTGACCATTATCGATTGTACCACGTTTTGGATATCGCAAGCTACGCATTTGCTATTTAAACCGCCCCATGCTTTTGATTTCTTGTGTGAAAAAGACCGTAAACAAACCGAGTAGATTGAAAATCATAGGCAACTACACTGGAATCAAGGAACCATTTCCTATAAATATTTGGACGTGGTAATGAAAGCACACTTGTCCTCGGCCAATGTGGTATTTGTGAAAGGTAATGAAAAACGTCAATGGTTGCAACAATTTTTGGCGTCTTACTGTCAATGTATCGACCTCATGGAGTTGGGCTGCCCATCCCTGCAAACGCTCATGGATACTTGTTCCTGTGGCAACATTACCCATACAGCCCTAGCCCATGTGTGGCATCTCTTTCATTGGTTAACCACCCATGCCTGTTGGGAGTTGTTGAACAAAATTATAACTCAAGATTTACCTTTGAATGACGCCAGTGAGATTTCTACAAGCGAAGTGTAAACATCTACATCACGTGATACCATGGAGAAAGGCAATGCTACGGACAAAGCCATTGGCAAGTTCTTTGTGTGCAAAAAGAAACTAGACAGTTTTACCAAAGAGGATCTCTTGGCGCTGACCAAGTCGTTCATTTATTATGTGGCTGCCAACGCGGTGAAAGAAATCTGGCAACATGTAACAAAATCATGGACTCAAGACCCTGTGTTGAGTGAATTGCAACCCTGTACAGATTACGATCACCATAAGCAAGTGGCCATGGCAAAAATACCGTCTATGCGTCAGTGCGCGACTTGTCAGCTGGGTAGATTATTGGCTGAGGAATAACCTAACCACCAAGGGAAGATGATAAAGAAAAGGAGGTGGGTTTCGGACTGGAGAGAAAGGATAGAGAAATAGGATGAGAGTCCCACAAAAGTTATGAATTTAACTTTAAATACACTCAAAGGCGGTTGCCACCGCAAATCCGCTCTCTGATACCTAAAGTGGGTACGGACCTGGTCGAAGCTAACGGGAACCGCAGCTAGGGCTTGGGCGGTTTGCAAGAGAATGGCTTTAGCGTATTCCCTTTCAAGCATGCATATGCCTACTATGGGGAAGGGTGATAGTCTGGCAAGACAAATAGTAACAGATTTATTCTGTATTAACGATGGCATGAACCTAGGAGGAGTCAGGGAAGACAGGATCCTGCCTTACTGTTGTACCAGAGAAATGATGAGTCAAAGAAAGAAAGTTTAAGTTTATTTAACAATTCAAAGGAAGTTGATAACTTTAACAAATATATATTTTCAATTTGGTTAACAATTTTGGAGTCACAGACCTCAGAAAACATTAAACGTTTGCGCCAGGCAATTAACAATTTATTAGGTTTCAAACCTTTATAAAATCCTAGCAAGGATTTAAAATAGCGAAGATAAAAATTTAAAATTTAAAGACAATTAAGGTGATTAAAGTTTAACAATAAATAGAGTGCAAGGTGTGTACTATAAGAAATTTCTGCGTACCTATCTTAGAAAAAGTTACAACTTCAAAAATAACAAAATAAAAGAGAACAGGTAGAATGAAAAAGAAGTTCCTATAACTTCTTATATTTATGCGGAATTACTTTTATGATAGCTATGCAAAATAGAGCAGGTCACTTACTGTGAAACCTGAAGAGAAAGTCAAAAGGAAGGTTCTAGACTTCCTATGTTCAAGTAGGAATCACGATACAAATGGGGCAGTTTCCCTTTCGTTAGACCTAGAAATAACTCACTCATGAGTTGAAAGAATTGTTTTCCCTGATTATAAGGGAGAAACAATGTAAGCTTGAACCGTGTATAAAACACGTGGTTATGCAGAAATTAATTGATGATAAACAAGCAAGATGGAAGGGCACTTCGTTAGAATGACACCTCATTGAAAATGATCTAGAGTAACAATTTTATTAAAATGGTTTGTTAGTAGAAGGTTTAGGAAAGATCAATTGGGATTTAGGAACAATGTTCATGGCCTTATTTAAGGTAAATGGACGATCGCGACGCGGTAGAAAAGTTGAACAAGCACTAGTTATCACTATAGTCTGTTAAATGGATGAAAAGTTCACTGTAGTAACACGAAAGTTTATGGCAAAGAAAGTTATTGCAATGATGAAAAAGGACTGGTAGCACTAGATAGGCGAAAGTCTAATGCTTGAGAAAGTTGTGTATTACAATTAAATGCGCCATAGAACATTCCAACGGTGGAAGAAAATTAGCTATTGAGCTTTAATTCAGAAGGAAGATTCTTCAATTTTCAATAGTATTCTCACAGGTGAGTGAAAAATACATGACGGCAAGACTTGTAGATAAAGTACAGGATCTGGAAGGTTCCAGAACAATCCTAATAGAAGAATGGAGCCAAAGTTAATCCAGCGGAGGAACTAGCTTGGTATTTTATAGACAGCGGGTATTAGATAATATCCCACGTGGTGAGAAGATTTCTCATTTAAATAGCTTAAGAAAAGCTACTTTCTATTTAGGTTGGCATGGACAGACAAAAGCCCAACATAGCAAATCCCGCGAAGGATGATTTTTGCCCCAAATAAGTAATCTCACACTGCCTATAAAATGATCATTGAAGTATGTAGAATTAAAACCGATGAAGATGAGGTTAAAACCTTAAGTCTGTACTTATCTTTGTTGCATGGCGAAGATGAAGTTCCCTTTTGACAGATACCTAATGTGCCAACATGGCGTAGAATGTAGAGAGTGCCTCTTGGTTTGAGGAAACTGGCTCTGGTTGAGCCTTGACTGACCAAGTCAACTGCCGACTTACAAGTGAGACCCACTCAGCGAAGCGCGGAGGTTCCAAGGAAGGGAAAAGAGTGGGGGTAGGAGACAAAAGGAATACATATAAGCATGACCAATATTGTAAACTTAAATTCTCTTGAGGAAATGGTCTTCAAAGAGTTGATAGCAGGCGATACTAGCACAGCCTGGTGGGTGAAAGAGTAGACGAAGTTCTCTTGATCACGGAGATAATAGCTGGCGATGGCAACGAGAACTGGTGGCCAGATGGATAAGGAAGTCCTCTTGCACCAGGAAGAATTGAGGAGCTTCTGAGATTCGCTGCTAGATGACGCTAGGTGGGTCATGGAAGATATACATCTAGAACAGACTCACAAAGAACATAAGAGACATGACCAACAAAGAGAAAATAGAAGATCACTGTTGGTGTTTGATAAAAAAGGAAGAAATGAACAAGAAAAGAGCGTTAAAATTTATATTCTCTCGTACCGTGTATTCCAAGAATACACCATCAGCTAGTGAAACTGTATCACGGTCATAAAAGTCCGTGTAAAGACTTGGTTGAATCATTCCACGGGTGTCATGGCGAGAAAAAGCAACAACAACAACAAACACAAACATCGACCACAGAAGAGGAGGAAGACGACCAAACCTTTTTACCATCGATGGCAAAGGATATGCCAGGCCTGTTCTGGCAAAGGCGTCATTGACAAAGTGATTCAATACTTACCTTTCGAAATCCATCTTCCAGGTTATAGTTTTTGTGGCCCTGGAACTCGTCTCGAAAAACGTTTGCAGCGTGGTGATGTATCCATTAATCTTTTGGATCAAGCATGCAAAGAATATGACCTTTCTTATCGCCATAGTCATCCTGGTTTAAGACATGTGGCAGATAAATTGTTATTGAAAAAAGCTAAACAACGTTTCACATCCTGTGATGCCTCAGTGGTTGAAAGGATGGCAGCCCTGATTGTGATGAGTGCTATGAAAGGAAAGTTGATGATGCGTGGACATAAACATTAAGGAATGGAGGAGTGAGGAATTGAGATGTGTTTGTATTCTATTTTCATTTGTCAATCCCCTTATGGTTATGAAATAAAAACAAAGGTTTGCCAGAGCACGATGTTGTTAAATTTTAAAAAATCATGATGTTGATGGATGATTTTTCATTTTACACATTTCACACATAATGAATTCACACATTGCCATTTTTCAATTTGCAATTTACAGTTTTTAAAAATGTTCATTTCAAGTTTTACGTTTTTGATGATATGGATTTTTCCATTTTGCTAATGACACTTTTTAAACCATGTCCGTTTGAAGTTTTTGAATTTTCATATTTTACACATGGCCATTTCCAGTTTTTTAATGTCCGTTTTAAGTTTTGCTGTTTTTGGTGAATGGAAACATGGATTTCCCATTTTGCTGTTTTGACATTTTTCCATTTGGTGCATGTTCAAAGTTGAGATTTGACAATGATGTTGATGCAAGTGTTTCACCATGGCGATGCTGCAATGTGTTTATGGGACTGTGGAAACGACGAGGTCCACGACTACTGCAGGTAAGACTGTTTTTTACAAAAATAATGTCTATTGACTGCCACATTTCAAAACAAAATGAGTATATAAGTGACCATTTCCCTCCAACCCACCCACTCTACCTCACCGTGTTTGCTCTGGTCATACATACACACCAGCTTTCTCTCTCTACTCATACACATTCTTGACATGCACACTCATCCCAAAAGAACTTTTTAGTTTACCATAGTTAGTCATCTACACGTAGCGATTTTACCACTGCCCTACCTACACCTTTTGCTCTTTTGGGTTCCTTACAGTCTAGTGTGCGGTAAGTATACATTTTTGAGGCCAAACCTACGAATTGCGTCATAATGGAATCACCGCATTCATCTTTTAAAACGCCCATTACCTTCTTGTTTTTATGGTCAGCTGAAACATGTTGTCAGCGCTATAGGAAGAGGTGTCGAACCAGTCGCTATGCTGCCTCATGACGTCATAGGGGTTGCAGTGGCGAATGTGGAAAATGAATGAGTCCGTATCCATATACAAAAGAGAGACGTCCTCAAAATGGCGTTTGGCAAACTCATAGTGAAATCGATACATGACCGATTTAGAAACGTCTAAAATGACTTGGCCCAAGTAAATGGGTTTATCCATGGTCACGCTGGTCTTACTCATTTCAATAGTAGCCAAAGCCTCATCGATAATGTTGATCGATTTGAAATTTGGCTTGGCAATGTACCGCCGGGCACCCCACCACCCCTCCCAGACATTCACCAATTTAATGTCACTGTATTTGCGGACATTCTCCATGGACTTGCCATAGATGCAGTTGTTCATTAATTTCTAACTGCTGTGTTGCCATTTGTCGGTGCTCTGTGTTGAGTTGCATGTATGGCTTGAGCCATGATTTTGAGCAAAAGAAATACCCCTGTGGATTTTCTTCAACACCAAGCCTTGGGCGAGGCATTGCATCAACATTTGCATATGTAGCACATACCGATTTTTGTTGTAAAGTGTGCCCATGAGTTTTTCAATTTTCACTTTACTGTCAGGGGGAACCATTTGCTCAAGGCAGAATGGGAAATCGACATGTTCATCATACAAGGATGAGGGATATTCAATGTCCACTTCTAGCACATATCCACGGCCTGTTTCTCGGCTAGCCTTGATCACATCAAATTCTGACACTTGTTTCTCTGTCAGCCAAACAAACTTCCCATAGGGCAAAGGCTGATTCATGGCGTAACCATACAAATTATTCACGTCATAGTACATTAAGTACGATTCTGGTTTGTCTGGTGAATAATCAGGCATGTAGACATTGTTCGCTTCGGCATGGCGTTGGTTAAGCGACACAAAGCCGCCACGAATGCCCTTTTCAAAAAATAGAACCATGTCTACATCAGTGAGTAAATCCAATTCCACTTGAGTGTATTTCAAAGCGGCATCGAACGAGAGCCCAGGACTCGTATAATAGTGAGCGGGGTCAAGACCGTAAATGTGTTGACACAACTCACGGAATTTTTCAAACACATCGGTGAGCAGCAATACATCCAGTTTTAGGTAATGCAAAGCATATTCACTTAGCGTCTTCATGCCAAACACTCGCCAAACTTGACATGCATGTGCATAGTCTTCATCGGAAACGGTACTTGTGTTAATTTTGAGTAAAATTTCTCTTGTGGTGGGAGTTTTCTTTTCTTTAACACGTCCCAGCTGTTGCAGAAATCATATGGGAATATACCTTTCCGAATGCACAATTGAAATTGCTCAGGATCATTAAAATGCATTCTGGTATTTTTTTAATTACTCCTCATTCAAGCCATTCACAAGGCTGTCTAGCGAGGATGCCATAAACTTAAATGAATCCAAAAATCGAATGCTTAAGTCGCTCAACCTCCATGTCAGGGCTGTAAAACGCTCATGGTTTTGGGGGAATAATGGTAAACGAGCCCTTGTTGACATGACCCAATTCACGAATCAAAAACTGAATGTCATAATTTGCCAGATTGTGGAAAAGGACATTGATGAAACGAGGAGCTGGAAAGTTCAAATTGCATTTACTATGCGCAGCTACACGAAACTCCCCCGTAAAGTGCGAGTGGTCTCTGACTTTTTCTCTCCGCCTAAAATAGGCCTTTCACAAATATGGAATGTCGTGGCATGCTCATACTGCTGCTGCTGTTCTGGAGATGGGCTCATGGGTACTGGGTGGTCCAGTAATTCCTGTACATCATGAGCCAACTTGAAAAGTTCATCCAAGAACCATTTGGCACAATCTGGCCCCTCACGGTATTTATAAACGGATTGTGTGGGGTCATAGGCACACTCGACATTAAATCCTATGGCAAAGGGTTCATGTTTTTGAATGGGTGTGGTTGATGATGGTGGGATCTGGTTCACATCCCGCCATGGGTGTAGTGAGAGCTTCGAAATCTGCATACACCACATAGGGGACAGTGTCACGCTTGTGAATGTCCTTAAACTTTAACACAGCCTTGTCCCCTTGTGGCAATATCAATCTCACCGCTTCCTGAGTAACACAATCTACCTTATGACGTTCCAAAAGCGTAGGAGTGGTAAAATATTGCAGACAACGGTCACAAATATGTTTCTTAGGTTTATGTTTAGACGTTTGACTGCTTAGCAATCTACTTCAGCTTTTAATGAGGCAATAGTGATTCACCTCTCCTACAGATAAATATAAAATATGAATGTGATGTCGTTTCGGTTCTTTTGTGGCATAAAGAGGACCCACAATCTCATCACCATCAAGGCCATACACCATGAACGAAAAGTCATGGTTGTCTTGTTCAAAGCTATGGATCTCGGTTAAGTCCATAGGGAACGATACTCGAGTTAAATTTAATGTTTGTTTTAATTCATCAATCTTGGCCTTGTACACTCCTGGTCGACAACTGTCACGTTGTGCTGGCTGCAAATACGAAGCCACAGACCAAAGAAAGCAATCATTGTCATGGTTCTTTATATTCACCACTGCCTTTTTCGAAGCTATTGTTGGTGCATTCAACGGGTTAAATTGACAAATGTTGATTTGTAGATAATGAATTTTGTTTAACGCTAAACCACTGAGTCCTTGTTGCAGTTTATCAAATTTTGATAGCAAGGCATTCACCACATGGCTTTGATACCACTCGTTCAGATTATCGGCTATAAAAAGCTCTTGCATTTAACTGCAAATATAAATTGTCTCTTTATGCTCTACGTCCTTCTTTTTATATATGAAATCGCACACGAGTTCTGTATTCACCTTTAAAGCCGTATGCAACCTTTGCGCTGTACAAATTTCAATTTTTAAAATTTCAAAACAAGATTCTAAAAATTCTTTGGGAATCAAACATTTTCTAACATTGACCACACGACCAGAGCACACGCGATTTGAAACAATTGTTTAGAGGTTCCCAAGTTAACGTATCCGCAGCAGTAAAAGACATTATTTTGAAAGAACACTCTCACCTGAGTTTTCAGATGTAGACTGCTTGACAATGGTTCCATTCTAAAGCCACTTGGTTTTCAGCTGTTGTGACTAAAGCAGTAGAGTTTTTTCTCCAAATATCTAAAAATAAATAAAATAAACCACCATAAGTATATATATTCCATATAGTTTATGCATGTCATAAACAAAACAAAATCAAACAGGTTATATATATTTAAAAAACAAATCTCACCTTGACTTGCAATGCTTTGCTTTAATCCCGTCTAGTGGGCTAGTCTGGTTATGGTTTCCGTCTCTAGCTGTCCGTCTTTCTCTCTTCTTCAATCTCTTTCCCACAGACACACAACAGGTAGGCTGCAAACAAATCAATAAACATTATTTATAACTTCAACAATCAATACATAATTGCATGTAAATATATATAAATCAATAAATATATAAATCAATAAATATATAAATAAATACCTTAGGAAAGACCGAGTTTGTTACTAACATCAAGGATGCCCCTAGAATGATGAGAGCCAGTGATAACATCTACATCAAGAGAGTCAAAAGTGTAAAATACCTTGGGGAATGGTTTTCAGAGGACCTCAGCAAAACAGTGGCTCTTGAACACAGGAGACTCAAACTAGATAAGGCTTACCATGCCTGTAGAAAACTATATGCTTCAAAAAATTTGTCGATGAATGTCAAACTAAGACACTACAATGCAGTTGTCAGACCTTCAGTTCTCTATGCAGCAGAGTGCCTTTGTCTAACTAAGAAGACCCCATTAAGAGCCCTCGAGGTACAAGAAAGAAAGTTCCTGAGACTGATAGTAGGACCAAGAATTCTACCAGATGGAAGCCGATGGTATCAACCAAATCGTGAGCTATATAAACACCAAGAAAATCTCATAGATGCCATCAGAAGAAGGCGACTGGCTTTTTACGGACATCTATTCAGAATGGACTCAAACAGGTTATCCCATAGGATCTTCAAGGCTGCTAACAAGGGCAAAGCTACTGGATTCTTGTGGAAGAAGCAAGTGGAAAAGGATCCTTCGGAACTCCATATAAATGAAAATGACATAGGCGACCGGAGTAACTATCATACAGCTCTTAAAATTAAATCCTTCGTAACATCCCTCACAGAAGTTACCCACAGACCAAAAGACGAGACTAGGAAATGGTCTGAGGAACGTAAGATTCCATTTAGCCGGAAAATGAAGGACTACTGGGCCATCAGAAAAGCTCGAGGTACCAACATGAAAGCAGCTGCCAAACCCACCACTAAGAACACCAATCGTGGCAAGCCTGACGATGACATCAAGAAACAGCTAAAACACAAGCACCGTGGTCCATAGATGGCCCTAACGAAATAAAAAACTAACCCACAACAAGGTTAAGTATTTTCCACCAACACCAAAACTGTTAAACAAGACCAAGTGTTTCACGCAACGCAACCTAAGTGATAGTGGAAATAATAACGACATGTCTTTATATATGCTACGTTGCATGTATAATCATTTTTTCCCACGCTTTGAACATTCTGTTATCATGCACGCAAGTAGGATATAAAGGGCGGTTCTGGCACAGGGGCTAATGGGCAAGATGGCCGCCAGTGCAACCAGCCCTATGTTATTCTTATGGAGGGGACAGTCAGAGCTGGCACAGGGGCTATTGGGCAAAATGGCCGCCACGCTCTGAGACCGTCAATGACGTCACAGAGAGAGGTCGGCCATGTAGTTGCCAAATGGAATATTTATTATTATTATTATTATTAGGTAATTATTAATTGATCATGTATAATCAAGACCAGCCTTATATTGTCCACCTCTTGGTGTAGTGGCTAGAATTCTTGGAGGTCATTCCTGAGGTTCGAATCCCGGCTCTGCCAAGAAATTTAATTTCTGGTCTCATGAGTGGAACGGGGTACACTCAGCCTTGTGAGGCAAAACTGACAGGATCTGGCTTTTGATTCATACCTCAACCATTCTGCCTAACCCAACTTCACCTAACCTAACCTAACCTAACCTAACCTAACCTAACCTAACTTCAAAGTCAGAGCAAATATGAGAGCAAATGTGAAAGCACACATAATAACCTAAGTTATAACCTAACCTAACTTCACCTAACCTAACCTCACCTAACCTATCCTAACCTAACCTAACGTAACCTACCTAATTTTAAATTGCAAGCGAAAAAAAAATTAGCAAAAAGTGAGAGCAAATGTGAGAGCACAAATAATAAACTTAGTTATAACCTAACCACACCTAACCTAACCTAACCTAACCTAAACTAACTTAACCTAACCTAACCTAACCCAACTTAACCTAACCTAACCTAACCTAACTTCAAAATGCAAGCAAAAAAAAGTGAGAGCAAAAATTGTAATGAAAAAATTAAGAGCAAATGTAAGAACACAAATAATAAACTTAGTTATAACCTACCCTAACCTAACCTAACCTAACCAAGCATTTCCTCACCTAATTTCACCTATCCTAACTTCAAAGTAAGTGCAAATACAAGAGCAAAAAGTGACAGCAAAAAGTGAGATCAAATAGTGTATGCAAGAAAGTAAGAGCAAATGAGAGAGCACAAATAATAAACTTAGTTATAACCTAACCTAACCTAACCTAACCCCAGAAACCTCATTTTAAGATTTTAGATTTTACATTTTAACATTTTACATTTTAAGATTATAGATTTTTGATTTTTTCATTTTACTTTTTTAGATTTTACATTTTTGATTTTTTGTATTTCAGTTTTAGTTTTTTTAGATTTTACATTTTAAATTTAATATTTTTTGATTTTAGATTTTACAATTTCCATTTTCCGAAAAGAGTCACTTACCTAACCTCACTAAACCTAACTTTACCAAACCTAACTTAAGCTAATCCAAAGGGCTAATGCACATACACAAAGTATATAAGGACACATGCAACTCTCCTTATGCTAGTCTTATTGGCTACTGTACAACATGATCACTACCCAACCGTTTTTTTTTTCATTTTGTTGTTTACTCATTTGTCAATTTTCCAATTTCCCATTTTCAGTTTTTTTAAATGTCAGTATTAAGTTTTTTTTAATTTTATAATATGGAAACATGGATTTTGCATTTTGTTGTTTACACATTTGTCAATTTTCCAATTTCCCATTTTAGTTCTTTTTAATGTCAATTTTAAGTTTTTAAATTTCATGATATGGAAACATGGATTTTGCATTTTGTTGTTTACTCATTTGTCAATTTACCAAATTCCCATTTACAGTTTTTAAAATTTTAGTTCAATGTTTTTTCTATTTTGTCAATATGGAAACATAGATTTTCCAATTTGTGTGTTTTACATGTTCATTTTGCATTAGGAGTGGAGAGAGGTGGGTAGTAATTAAAAATGTACAAGCAGTGTCCATACAATATTTTTTATTTTAAATACATGTACACTATTTACACTTAAATACATTTTTATATATAGTCTATTTTTTGTTATAAATTGTACAGTTGTTTTTATTTTTGTTTTCTATTTTATTTATTTTTTGATTATGAATACTATTTTTTTATTTTTATAGTGCCATGGTTTTATTTACTAAATAGTTTTGTTTTATGTATTTGCTAGTTGCAGGCAGAAGATTTTGATATTCATAACTTAACTCTTTAAGCATGGTCAATGATTGAGTAATGACCATAGGCATGTGTACCTATACCATTAGCATCAATCACTCTTTTATCATCACCAGGACACAAAGCAATTTTGTTTAGCCTTATAGATGATATGTCATGTTGTTTAGAAGCGATAATGTTCATGGGTATTCTTTTTACATTGTTTTTCATGACACAATCCTTATAATCTTGAAAGCTTATACAATTTTTGACAACACCTCTGCTAATACCTTTAATCTTTTTGATTTCTTTACCATTTATGTCTAAAGCATACATTTTAGCTCTAAGTCCAACAAATGCTTTTATAATTTGTCCACAAGCCTCGTCTTTAAATTTCCCCAACGTTTTCTTGTTTGATGTAGAGTAACATATGTGATTAGTAGGATAATCTGATGTGTCCAGGTGTTGTAGGAAATCCAACTTGTCTTGATATACATCTGGGGTGTTAACCAAATATATGAACGAGTCAGTATCCATATACATGAGTTTAAGATTGTCCATGCCATAATAAGGTAGCAGGACATCATAGTGGTGGGAATACATGAGAGTTTTTGAAATATCCAGTATACACATTCCAATATATATAGGCTTATTGAATACAATGTTACGTTTAGCCATGTGGAAAGCAGCTAGGTTAGGGCCATAAATTGTTCTGTCGATAAATGTCGGCTTTGCTATTAGCTTTTCAGCCTTTTTGCTGTCAGTCACAAGACGTATGTCTATTCTTTTACGGATATTTTCCATTGTTTTCCCAAAAATGGCATTGTTGAATAATTTGTACAGATTTTTCTCAAAATCATTTTTGGCTTGTTTTCGAAGGTTGTTATTAAAATCAACGTATGCCTTTAACCAAGGTCTTTGTTTAAACTTTAACACACGATGAAGTTTTATCAATTTTATTCCATGATCTAAAGCCTGTTTTAATGCCATGTAGTGAACAACATATCGCCTTCGATTTCCAAGATGAGGAATTAGTTTTTTCAGAGACGAATCCTTAGGTTGTGTACACTCTGGTAGGAAAGGTAAATCGTTGTGTAGATCATGCAGGTCAGATGGGTAATCAACATCAACGTCTAGAATGTATCCCACAGGATCGTCTTTCTTTAGTTTTTCTAGATCAACAGTATCTGGAGAAACCCACTGAAATCCACCATAAGGAAGGGAGTGGCACATAGCCCACCCGTATTGGTTGTTGGCATCATCATAGGTAATAAACTGCGATGGTTTCTCAGAATCATAGGTTTCCATGTATTTATTGTTAGCTTCAGCATACCGATGAGACACCTGGCATATGCCTCCACGTATTCCAGACTCGATTAAAAGAATCTGATCGTAATCCTGTAGCAATTCCAGTTCAATGCCTGTGTAAAGGAGCATTGCCTCGAAACTTAAACCAGGCGAAGTAAAAAAGTGTGCAGCATCCACTCGGTGTGTTTCTAGTGTTTTGTTTCTAAACGTTTCAAAGCTGTCTGCAAGAAGGAGTACATCTGATGTTAGGTAGAGGTCACTATATTCCCCTAGAGTTTTAATGTTGAACTGATTCCAGACATTTTTGGCATGTTCATAGTCTTCTTGACTAACATCTTCTTGACTTAATTTGTTAAAGAATGCCTCTTTTGGAGGTAAACACGTTTCACTTAACTTTTCCCATGAGTCAATGTAGTCATAACAAAATACCCCTTTACGAGTCATGAGCATTGCATTTTCTTTTCCAAAGTACTTGTCTGTTTCAGGGTATACTGTTAAGTTGGAAACTAAGTTTTCCAAACTACTCGGCATTAACCGAAACGTATCCACAAATCTAAGCTTAACATTTCCTACATATTTGGTAAAGGAAATGTACTTTTCTTTGGAGTTAGCGATAACATCCACTCTCTCAGTAGTACACCCCAATTGCTTTACAATGAAATTTGCGTCGTAGCCACTCATATTATGTAGAAACACAGGAACGGGGTTTCGTGTTTTACACCTCAAATTACAGTTATTGTGAGCACTTCCACGGTATTCCCCTGTAATATGGCAGTGGTCTCGAACTTTCCAGTCCTGTTGGGTAAATGGTTTTTGACACAAATAACAGGTTTCAGAACATTGGAACTCTGCTTCTTGAGCCTGAGTTAAGGCCTTTGGAACATTTAAGCTGTAAAGGCGATCAATTTCATTAGCTATTGAGATCAAACAGTCCATAAACTTTTCTGCAGCGTCAGGCCCACGATAAATAACAGGTTGGCTTGAAAGATTTGTCTTTATGTGTTCCACAGCAGGTGAGGGTTTAACGTATATACCAAAGCTCATAGGAACATGACTCTGGTATGGCACTGTATAACTTGCCTCAGGATTAGGTAGACATGTTTGATAGGGTAAGAGTATACTTTCAAAATCTGCATAGATAACGTAAGGTATTCTCAGCATTTTTTCAACATTTAAGAATTTGACAATGGGGTTTTTAATAGGCATTTCAACCCTAGCAATGTCATGCTGGACACACAAAGCTCTATGTTCTTTCATTTTTTCCATTCCTTGTTGTCCATATCGATTATCAAAGTGTGTAAAACACCGTTTACACGTATATATTTTATGTTCATGGCGAGTAATCTGATGTCTTACTAGTTTATCAAAATCTTTGATAAAGACGTAGTGGTTCTGGCCGGATGATGAACTTAGCAAAAGGAGGTCGCGATGATCTTGCAGCTCTTGATCCACAACCTTCAGAGGGAACAATTTCTTGTCTTGTTCCAATCCAAATACATTAATGGATATATCGTTGGCTTTTTCAAATTTGGGAATGTCAGCTAGCGATGTAGGAAACGATATTACAGAAAAATCATACTTGTTTTCCAGGTCCTTGTATTTACTAATGCGATGAGCATTCTTTTTAACCAGTTTTGCTAAAATGGCATACATAAAACACTTTTCATTTTTCAAGTTTTCAGGATTAATGCAGGCTTTTCTTGCTTGTATAGCTGCTGGTAATGGAATATATGTGCTTCCACGCAAGGGATTGTACTTATTTATTTTCAATCGTACTCCTTCCACTGCTAACAAAGCCCAATTACTGCCTTTTAGCTCAGATTCCTCCATTTCCGTAGTTAACTTTGTAAATTGTGTTTCCAAGAAACTACTTAAGTCCGTTTCCAAAAATAGGGCCTGATTTCGTGTTTTAAAAGCACGATCTGTAATGTCATTGGTAGATGTATGAATGAATCTACATTCAGCCACAAGATTAACTTTTATCGACTTGTGCATTGCTAGTTCTTTCTGCATAGCTTGTATTATTTGCTGTTTGGACTCTTTAAGGTATGAATTTAAATCCTTGCACGTATCGCAACGAATGAAATAGGATTTAAGTCGACCTTCAAAAGATGTCTCATATTCAATAAGTCCATTTTTGTCAGGGACCAATGACAGTAGGTAATGTTTTGTAGGCTCTGCCTTTTGTCTTTTAGCTGCCGACACAACATTACAACATTCTTCATGACGACGTCCATTGTAGGCATTGTTGAATGTACTACCACAGGTCTTGCACTCATGAAATTCACCACACGATACTTCATGTCGCTTCCTATGATAGTCTCGAAGAAAAGTCTTTCCACACTCTTTACACATATAGCTAGGAATGGCTTCTTCCATTATGATTGTTGATTTCTGCAAACAGCTGCTTACTGCGTATCACAGGGCTAGAGGTTGGTCAGTGAGACGGTCTTTCACGATGTGAACACCGTGAGAGGTAGTAGTCAACTGGTGCTATTCTTGTGAAGGGTCCACTAATATACCCCTAGTCTAGACCAACAGCTCTTTACAGCGTATGACAAGGCTGTATACTGGACAGTGAGACGGTCTTTCACGATGTGAACACTGTAACAAGTAGTAGTCAACTGATTATATACTTGCTAAGGGTTCTCTAATATACAATAGTCGAGACCAACAGCTACTTACTGAGTAGTACAAGGCTGTACAATAGTTGTTTTGACAGTCTTTCACGATGTGGTCACTGTGAATGGTAGTAGTCAACTGATGATATTCTTGATAAGGGTCCTCTAATGTACACCTGGTTAAGGGTAACAGCTGTTCACTGCTTATGACAAGGCTAAAGACTGGTTACTTCAACGGTCTTTCACAATGTTAACACTGTGACAGGTAGTAGTCAACTGAAAATATTCTTATGGCCTACTCAAGGTTATCAGGTACTTACTGCATATCAAAAGGCTGTACACTCATGTGTGTTAGGCACTCTTTCTTGCTAAGGACCCCAATATTCCCTACACAAGGCTATACATGTTAGTTCTAAACACTTAGTGGTTAATTGTATATTCAATTTTTGTACAAAGCATATACGAGCACGTTTTTATGAGGTAAAACTTTACCAAATAGTCAAATGCGACACGCAAAGTATGTTGCCGCTATCTAGCGGTGACTATGAGAACTACTTGACCGACCAGCATGCTACCTAGCGCTCCATTTCAATACTCGCTCACTGAACGAACAGCATACTATCTAGCGGTCGATATCAATACTCACTCAACTACCAGCCTGCTACCTATCGGTCAATATAACAACTCACTCAACTACCAACATGCTACATGGCTTTTTTGGTCAGTTTTTTGTTGGCTTATGTTGGCTTTTATTGGCTTTTGTTGGCTTTTGTTGGCTTTTGTTGGCTTTTTGTTGGCTTTTGTTGGCTTTTGTATTAGCTCTTTTATATTTGCTCTTGTTTGTTGGGAAAGTATGTTGGTCTTGGAAAGTATGTCAGTCCTTTTTTTATGGCTGTAAAATGCTTACAGCCATGTTTGTAAGCAGCAACAACAACAACAACACACAAAATTCCAAAAAATATCGAAAGTACTCTAAGTTTTATCAATGACTCTCAACTCTTACACTTACCTCTATTCCATGCATAGTCAAAAATTAGTGTATTTTTCAAATTTTTCAAAAAATATTTGGAAAGTAGGCTGTATCATTAAACTAAAAATCCTGAAAAGACATATGTTAACTCCAACACCTACTTCTATACCCCTCTCAGTCCAAAAATAGTGTATTTTTCAAATTTTCCAAAACATATTTCCAAAATGGGTTATATTTCCGAAATTTAAAAGTTTACAAAAACGTTTGTTTGACATAAACGAATGGCCTTTGTCCCCTCTACCGTCGTACCAAGTCCCAGGTCTCTAGGACAACAAACATAAAAATTTGAAAATGGGCTTATATTTCCAAAATTAGGAATTTTACAAAAACGTTTGTCTGACGTAAATCAGTGGTCATTACCCCCTCTATCCCCACACTAAGTCTCATGTCTCTAGAACAACAAAAATAAAATTTTGAAAATGGGCTTATATTTCCAAAATTAGGAATTTTACAAAACCGTTTGTCTGACGTAAATCAGTGGTCTTTACCCCCTCTATCCCCATACCAAGTCTCAGGTCTCTAGGTCAACAAAAATAAAATTTTGAAAATGGGCTATATTTCCAAAATTAGGAATTCTACAAAAAAGTTTGTCTAACGTAAATCAATGGTCTTTACCCCCTCTATTCACATACCAAGTCTCAGGTCTCTAGGTCAACAAAAATAAAATTTTGAAAAAATGGTCACTATTTTGGAAACTAGGAATTCTACGAAAAAGTTTGTTTAACATAAATGAAAGGTCTCTATCCCCTCTACCTGTAAACCAAGTCCCAGGTCTGTAGGACAAAAATGAAAAAAGTTCAACTGGGAAAGTAGGCGATTTTTCATAAAACCAAACATTCTAAAAAGTGTTCTATGGGTATAAAAGAATGGTCTCTATGTCCTTTATTTTTTGTAATAAAACTTTTTTATTTTTTGAGTTTTTTTGAAAAAGTTCAATTTTGAAATTTTTATATTTTGGAAACTAACAAGTTTACAAAAATGTTTGTTTGACATAAATAAATGGCCCTGACCCCCTCTACCAACAAAATAAATTTCAAGTCTCTAGGACTAAAACTGTACAGTAGTGGAGTAGTGGTGCTTCTAACCCACCCATTTTACATGCCTGAGGCTTAGTAGTGGGGCAAGGAGGGTTTTGGAGTGCGTTAGAAGCGCCACTACTCCACTACTGTACAGTTTTAGTCCTAGAGACTTGAAATTTATTTTGTTGGTAGAGGGGGTCAGGGCCATTTATTTATGTCAAACAAACATTTTTGTAAACTTGTTAGTTTCCAAAATATAAAAATTTCAAAATTGAACTTTTTCAAAAAAACTCAAAAAATAAAAAAGTTTTATTACAAAAAATAAAGGACATAGAGACCATTCTTTTATACCCATAGAACACTTTTTAGAATGTTTGGTTTTATGAAAAATCGCCTACTTTTCCAGTTGAACTTTTTTCATTTTTGTCCTACAGACCTGGGACTTGGTTTACAGGTAGAGGGGATAGAGACCTTTCATTTATGTTAAACAAACTTTTTCGTAGAATTCCTAGTTTCCAAAATAGTGACCATTTTTTCAAAATTTTATTTTTGTTGACCTAGAGACCTGAGACTTGGTATGTGAATAGAGGGGGTAAAGACCATTGATTTACGTTAGACAAACTTTTTTGTAGAATTCCTAATTTTGGAAATATAGCCCATTTTCAAAATTTTATTTTTGTTGACCTAGAGACCTGAGACTTGGTATGGGGATAGAGGGGGTAAAGACCACTGATTTACGTCAGACAAACGGTTTTGTAAAATTCCTAATTTTGGAAATATAAGCCCATTTTCAAAATTTTATTTTTGTTGTTCTAGAGACATGAGACTTAGTGTGGGGATAGAGGGGGTAATGACCACTGATTTACGTCAGACAAACGTTTTTGTAAAATTCCTAATTTTGGAAATATAAGCCCATTTTCAAATTTTTATGTTTGTTGTCCTAGAGACCTGGGACTTGGTACGACGGTAGAGGGGACAAAGGCCATTCGTTTATGTCAAACAAACGTTTTTGTAAACTTTTAAATTTCGGAAATATAACCCATTTTGGAAATATGTTTTGGAAAATTTGAAAAATACACTATTTTTGGACTGAGAGGGGTATAGAAGTAGGTGTTGGAGTTAACATATGTCTTTTCAGGATTTTTAGTTTAATGATACAGCCTACTTTCCAAATATTTTTTGAAAAATTTGAAAAATACACTAATTTTTGACTATGCATGGAATAGAGGTAAGTGTAAGAGTTGAGAGTCATTGATAAAACTTAGAGTACTTTCGATATTTTTTGGAATTTTGTGTGTTGTTGTTGTTGTTGCTGCTTACAAACATGGCTGTAAGCATTTTACAGCCATAAAAAAAGGACTGACATACTTTCCAAGACCAACATACTTTCCCAACAAACAAGAGCAAATATAAAAGAGCTAATACAAAAGCCAACAAAAGCCAACAAAAAGCCAACAAAAGCCAACAAAAGCCAACAAAAGCCAATAAAAGCCAACATAAGCCAACAAAAAACTGACCAAAAAAGCCATGTAGCATGTTGGTAGTTGAGTGAGTTGTTATATTGACCGATAGGTAGCAGGCTGGTAGTTGAGTGAGTATTGATATCGACCGCTAGATAGTATGCTGTTCGTTCAGTGAGCGAGTATTGAAATGGAGCGCTAGGTAGCATGCTGGTCGGTCAAGTAGTTCTCATAGTCACCGCTAGATAGCGGCAACATACTTTGCGTGTCGCATTTGACTATTTGGTAAAGTTTTACCTCATAAAAACGTGCTCGTATATGCTTTGTACAAAAATTGAATATACAATTAACCACTAAGTGTTTAGAACTAACATGTATAGCCTTGTGTAGGGAATATTGGGGTCCTTAGCAAGAAAGAGTGCCTAACACACATGAGTGTACAGCCTTTTGATATGCAGTAAGTACCTGATAACCTTGAGTAGGCCATAAGAATATTTTCAGTTGACTACTACCTGTCACAGTGTTAACATTGTGAAAGACCGTTGAAGTAACCAGTCTTTAGCCTTGTCATAAGCAGTGAACAGCTGTTACCCTTAACCAGGTGTACATTAGAGGACCCTTATCAAGAATATCATCAGTTGACTACTACCATTCACAGTGACCACATCGTGAAAGACTGTCAAAACAACTATTGTACAGCCTTGTACTACTCAGTAAGTAGCTGTTGGTCTCGACTATTGTATATTAGAGAACCCTTAGCAAGTATATAATCAGTTGACTACTACTTGTTACAGTGTTCACATCGTGAAAGACCGTCTCACTGTCCAGTATACAGCCTTGTCATACGCTGTAAAGAGCTGTTGGTCTAGACTAGGGGTATATTAGTGGACCCTTCACAAGAATAGCACCAGTTGACTACTACCTCTCACGGTGTTCACATCGTGAAAGACCGTCTCACTGACCAACCTCTAGCCCTGTGATACGCAGTAAGCAGCTGTTTGCAGAAATCAACAATCATAATGGAAGAAGCCATTCCTAGCTATATGTGTAAAGAGTGTGGAAAGACTTTTCTTCGAGACTATCATAGGAAGCGACATGAAGTATCGTGTGGTGAATTTCATGAGTGCAAGACCTGTGGTAGTACATTCAACAATGCCTACAATGGACGTCGTCATGAAGAATGTTGTAATGTTGTGTCGGCAGCTAAAAGACAAAAGGCAGAGCCTACAAAACATTACCTACTGTCATTGGTCCCTGACAAAAATGGACTTATTGAATATGAGACATCTTTTGAAGGTCGACTTAAATCCTATTTCATTCGTTGCGATACGTGCAAGGATTTAAATTCATACCTTAAAGAGTCCAAACAGCAAATAATACAAGCTATGCAGAAAGAACTAGCAATGCACAAGTCGATAAAAGTTAATCTTGTGGCTGAATGTAGATTCATTCATACATCTACCAATGACATTACAGATCGTGCTTTTAAAACACGAAATCAGGCCCTATTTTTGGAAACGGACTTAAGTAGTTTCTTGGAAACACAATTTACAAAGTTAACTACGGAAATGGAGGAATCTGAGCTAAAAGGCAGTAATTGGGCTTTGTTAGCAGTGGAAGGAGTACGATTGAAAATAAATAAGTACAATCCCTTGCGTGGAAGCACATATATTCCATTACCAGCAGCTATACAAGCAAGAAAAGCCTGCATTAATCCTGAAAACTTGAAAAATGAAAAGTGTTTTATGTATGCCATTTTAGCAAAACTGGTTAAAAAGAATGCTCATCGCATTAGTAAATACAAGGACCTGGAAAACAAGTATGATTTTTCTGTAATATCGTTTCCTACATCGCTAGCTGACATTCCCAAATTTGAAAAAGCCAACGATATATCCATTAATGTATTTGGATTGGAACAAGACAAGAAATTGTTCCCTCTGAAGGTTGTGGATCAAGAGCTGCAAGATCATCGCGACCTCCTTTTGCTAAGTTCATCATCCGGCCAGAACCACTACGTCTTTATCAAAGATTTTGATAAACTAGTAAGACATCAGATTACTCGCCATGAACATAAAATATATACGTGTAAACGGTGTTTTACACACTTTGATAATCGATATGGACAACAAGGAATGGAAAAAATGAAAGAACATAGAGCTTTGTGTGTCCAGCATGACATTGCTAGGGTTGAAATGCCTATTAAAAACCCCATTGTCAAATTCTTAAATGTTGAAAAAATGCTGAGAATACCTTACGTTATCTATGCAGATTTTGAAAGTATACTCTTACCCTATCAAACATGTCTACCTAATCCTGAGGCAAGTTATACAGTGCCATACCAGAGTCATGTTCCTATGAGCTTTGGTATATACGTTAAACCCTCACCTGCTGTGGAACACATAAAGACAAATCTTTCAAGCCAACCTGTTATTTATCGTGGGCCTGACGCTGCAGAAAAGTTTATGGACTGTTTGATCTCAATAGCTAATGAAATTGATCGCCTTTACAGCTTAAATGTTCCAAAGGCCTTAACTCAGGCTCAAGAAGCAGAGTTCCAATGTTCTGAAACCTGTTATTTGTGTCAAAAACCATTTACCCAACAGGACTGGAAAGTTCGAGACCACTGCCATATTACAGGGGAATACCGTGGAAGTGCTCACAATAACTGTAATTTGAGGTGTAAAACACGAAACCCCGTTCCTGTGTTTCTACATAATATGAGTGGCTACGACGCAAATTTCATTGTAAAGCAATTGGGGTGTACTACTGAGAGAGTGGATGTTATCGCTAACTCCAAAGAAAAGTACATTTCCTTTACCAAATATGTAGGAAATGTTAAGCTTAGATTTGTGGATACGTTTCGGTTAATGCCGAGTAGTTTGGAAAACTTAGTTTCCAACTTAACAGTATACCCTGAAACAGACAAGTACTTTGGAAAAGAAAATGCAATGCTCATGACTCGTAAAGGGGTATTTTGTTATGACTACATTGACTCATGGGAAAAGTTAAGTGAAACGTGTTTACCTCCAAAAGAGGCATTCTTTAACAAATTAAGTCAAGAAGATGTTAGTCAAGAAGACTATGAACATGCCAAAAATGTCTGGAATCAGTTCAACATTAAAACTCTAGGGGAATATAGTGACCTCTACCTAACATCAGATGTACTCCTTCTTGCAGACAGCTTTGAAACGTTTAGAAACAAAACACTAGAAACACACCGAGTGGATGCTGCACACTTTTTTACTTCGCCTGGTTTAAGTTTCGAGGCAATGCTCCTTTACACAGGCATTGAACTGGAATTGCTACAGGATTACGATCAGATTCTTTTAATCGAGTCTGGAATACGTGGAGGCATATGCCAGGTGTCTCATCGGTATGCTGAAGCTAACAATAAATACATGGAAACCTATGATTCTGAGAAACCATCGCAGTTTATTACCTATGATGATGCCAACAACCAATACGGGTGGGCTATGTGCCACTCCCTTCCTTATGGTGGATTTCAGTGGGTTTCTCCAGATACTGTTGATCTAGAAAAACTAAAGAAAGACGATCCTGTGGGATACATTCTAGACGTTGATGTTGATTACCCATCTGACCTGCATGATCTACACAACGATTTACCTTTCCTACCAGAGTGTACACAACCTAAGGATTCGTCTCTGAAAAAACTAATTCCTCATCTTGGAAATCGAAGGCGATATGTTGTTCACTACATGGCATTAAAACAGGCTTTAGATCATGGAATAAAATTGATAAAACTTCATCGTGTGTTAAAGTTTAAACAAAGACCTTGGTTAAAGGCATACGTTGATTTTAATAACAACCTTCGAAAACAAGCCAAAAATGATTTTGAGAAAAATCTGTACAAATTATTCAACAATGCCATTTTTGGGAAAACAATGGAAAATATCCGTAAAAGAATAGACATACGTCTTGTGACTGACAGCAAAAAGGCTGAAAAGCTAATAGCAAAGCCGACATTTATCGACAGAACAATTTATGGCCCTAACCTAGCTGCTTTCCACATGGCTAAACGTAACATTGTATTCAATAAGCCTATATATATTGGAATGTGTATACTGGATATTTCAAAAACTCTCATGTATTCCCACCACTATGATGTCCTGCTACCTTATTATGGCATGGACAATCTTAAACTCATGTATATGGATACTGACTCGTTCATATATTTGGTTAACACCCCAGATGTATATCAAGACAAGTTGGATTTCCTACAACACCTGGACACATCAGATTATCCTACTAATCACATATGTTACTCTACATCAAACAAGAAAACGTTGGGGAAATTTAAAGACGAGGCTTGTGGACAAATTATAAAAGCATTTGTTGGACTTAGAGCTAAAATGTATGCTTTAGACATAAATGGTAAAGAAATCAAAAAGATTAAAGGTATTAGCAGAGGTGTTGTCAAAAATTGTATAAGCTTTCAAGATTATAAGGATTGTGTCATGAAAAACAATGTAAAAAGAATACCCATGAACATTATCGCTTCTAAACAACATGACATATCATCTATAAGGCTAAACAAAATTGCTTTGTGTCCTGGTGATGATAAAAGAGTGATTGATGCTAATGGTATAGGTACACATGCCTATGGTCATTACTCAATCATTGACCATGCTTAAAGAGTTAAGTTATGAATATCAAAATCTTCTGCCTGCAACTAGCAAATACATAAAACAAAACTATTTAGTAAATAAAACCATGGCACTATAAAAATAAAAAAATAGTATTCATAATCAAAAAATAAATAAAATAGAAAACAAAAATAAAAACAACTGTACAATTTATAACAAAAAATAGACTATATATAAAAATGTATTTAAGTGTAAATAGTGTACATGTATTTAAAATAAAAAATATTGTATGGACACTGCTTGTACATTTTTAATTACTACCCACCTCTCTCCACTCCTAATGCAAAATGAACATGTAAAACACACAAATTGGAAAATCTATGTTTCCATATTGACAAAATAGAAAAAACATTGAACTAAAATTTTAAAAACTGTAAATGGGAATTTGGTAAATTGACAAATGAGTAAACAACAAAATGCAAAATCCATGTTTCCATATCATGAAATTTAAAAACTTAAAATTGACATTAAAAAGAACTAAAATGGGAAATTGGAAAATTGACAAATGTGTAAACAACAAAATGCAAAATCCATGTTTCCATATTATAAAATTAAAAAAAACTTAATACTGACATTTAAAAAAACTGAAAATGGGAAATTGGAAAATTGACAAATGAGTAAACAACAAAATGAAAAAAAAAACGGTTGGGTAGTGATCATGTTGTACAGTAGCCAATAAGACTAGCATAAGGAGAGTTGCATGTGTCCTTATATACTTTGTGTATGTGCATTAGCCCTTTGGATTAGCTTAAGTTAGGTTTGGTAAAGTTAGGTTTAGTGAGGTTAGGTAAGTGACTCTTTTCGGAAAATGGAAATTGTAAAATCTAAAATCAAAAAATATTAAATTTAAAATGTAAAATCTAAAAAAACTAAAACTGAAATACAAAAAATCAAAAATGTAAAATCTAAAAAAGTAAAATGAAAAAATCAAAAATCTATAATCTTAAAATGTAAAATGTTAAAATGTAAAATCTAAAATCTTAAAATGAGGTTTCTGGGGTTAGGTTAGGTTAGGTTAGGTTATAACTAAGTTTATTATTTGTGCTCTCTCATTTGCTCTTACTTTCTTGCATACACTATTTGATCTCACTTTTTGCTGTCACTTTTTGCTCTTGTATTTGCACTTACTTTGAAGTTAGGATAGGTGAAATTAGGTGAGGAAATGCTTGGTTAGGTTAGGTTAGGTTAGGGTAGGTTATAACTAAGTTTATTATTTGTGTTCTTACATTTGCTCTTAATTTTTTCATTACAATTTTTGCTCTCACTTTTTTTTGCTTGCATTTTGAAGTTAGGTTAGGTTAGGTTAGGTTAAGTTGGGTTAGGTTAGGTTAGGTTAAGTTAGTTTAGGTTAGGTTAGGTTAGGTTAGGTGTGGTTAGGTTATAACTAAGTTTATTATTTGTGCTCTCACATTTGCTCTCACTTTTTGCTAATTTTTTTTTCGCTTGCAATTTAAAATTAGGTAGGTTACGTTAGGTTAGGTTAGGATAGGTTAGGTGAGGTTAGGTTAGGTGAAGTTAGGTTAGGTTATAACTTAGGTTATTATGTGTGCTTTCACATTTGCTCTCATATTTGCTCTGACTTTGAAGTTAGGTTAGGTTAGGTTAGGTTAGGTTAGGTTAGGTTAGGTGAAGTTGGGTTAGGCAGAATGGTTGAGGTATGAATCAAAAGCCAGATCCTGTCAGTTTTGCCTCACAAGGCTGAGTGTACCCCGTTCCACTCATGAGACCAGAAATTAAATTTCTTGGCAGAGCCGGGATTCGAACCTCAGGAATGACCTCCAAGAATTCTAGCCACTACACCAAGAGGTGGACAATATAAGGCTGGTCTTGATTATACATGATCAATTAATAATTACCTAATAATAATAATAATAATAAATATTCCATTTGGCAACTACATGGCCGACCTCTCTCTGTGACGTCATTGACGGTCTCAGAGCGTGGCGGCCATTTTGCCCAATAGCCCCTGTGCCAGCTCTGACTGTCCCCTCCATAAGAATAACATAGGGCTGGTTGCACTGGCGGCCATCTTGCCCATTAGCCCCTGTGCCAGAACCGCCCTTTATATCCTACTCACGCAGACAACTTACGTCCAAGATGAACACCTGTGCCAGGTCAAATTTCACATGAACTTACATTTTGTCACGTACGAAGCAATCAGGATGTAACTTGTTTAGCGTACATGTCATATCACACGTGTTCACATGCATTTCGCTCTTCCCTGCCACCACGATTGTCAGATTATTTAACCTTAAAGCGTCTTTGTCATTTTCCATTGCACCTGTTGTCAAGTCAGATCAGCACATTCCAATAAGCTCAAATGACATTCACCTCCTGCTCGTCTGCTCCTCTGCAAGTTTGTTTTCTGTACTCGCTTCAACCAACATAGAACCAAGTTCTCATCATCGATTACACGTAAAAGATCCCCTTCGGGGGTAAAAAATCTTAGCATGCTTCACACATTTTCAAATATTAGCCCCCATCCATCTGCCATAGTAAAGATCAGAAAAACGAACCCTCGCTCTGTCATAAATCGACCCGTCGAAATATCGATTGTTCTACTGAGCACAGCCAACGTGGTCAGCGACAGGTTCGTTGAAACACACACACCCAGCAGTATCGTCCCTCTCAACAACCACGCTTCATGAACATTATAAACAGGTAAAAAAACAGTTTTTTCAACATGTATGGCGTTAGGCCCTTTGTGAATTTTTTGGGGGAAATATCTACCACATTCGAAAGGGGACGTTAGTCCGAGTCCTAGGACACCTTGTACACGTCTGTAGCGTTATTGGTTTGCGAGATAGAGCAAAAAGTCTAAAATCACGGTTTTACCTCAAAATGGTTTTTCAATCCTGCTCAACAGGACCATCCTCGGCAAGAGGACAACGCTAGGAAAAAAATGACACCTCGTACACGTCTCTAGGCTTATTGGTTCGTGAGTTGTCAGCAAAAATCACAAAAAACACTTGTTTACTCCAAAAATCAAGTTTCCAATATTTTCTATTCTAACGAGTGGTCCAAAGCAAAGAGGACGTCACCCCGAGTTTTTGGACCCCTCGTACACGCCTCTAGCATGAATGGTTCGCGAGATATAACAAAAAGTCTAAAATCATGGTTTTACCCCCAAAAAACCATGTCTCCAGCATTTCACATTTTCGACCCCTACATTCCCGTAAAGAGCGCAACGAGACGAAAAAACTAATCCAAGCACGCCCTCCTAGCATGACTCCTTCCATTCCAAGGTCGCCAGGGGCTCACAACTTCCTAAGTGTAGCAGAACCCCTGACCTAGCACTACTGTCGGATATTATCCTAGAGACTTGGAATTTATTTTGGGGGTAGAGGGCGTAGGGACCATTGATTTACGTCAAACAAACTTTTTTGTAAACTCTTTAGTTTCCAAAATATATGAATTTCAAAATTACACTTTATTCAAAAAATGTAAGAAAATAAAAAAGTTTTATTATAAACAAGATGTTCAGTAAAGAACATATAGCCTACTTTCTCCTAAATGCATGGGTATTGTTATAACTCTTTGTCCTTTTCAAGGAGTATGATTGAATGTTGGTTGTAGAAGCTTGTTGAAATACAACGTGCTATAGGGATATTAAACATGAATATGAGGTGCCCTTTGCTAGTGCTACCTCTGTACCAAATTTCGTTCAATTCGGTTTCACCGTGTTTGAATTGATAGGGGGAATCGATTTGCACACATACTTGGCCACCATCTGCAAACTATTGGGCTGATGTTCTTGCAGTTTGGTCACAATATGTTTCCCACATAAAGATATGGTGTTGCAAAATTTGGTAGAGACTATATTATTAGGTTGGTCGTAATTACATTTTAGCTTTTAACATTTGGGTGGCCGCGATTACGTTTCCGTCAAGATAGCCGTGATATAAAACATGACACTGAGGAGCCCTTTGCTAGTGCTACCTCTGTACCAAACTTCGTTCATTCGGTTCCACCGAGTTCGAATTAATAGGGGGAATCAATTTTGACATAAAGATGGCCGCCATCCGCAAACTATTAGGCTAATGACCTATTGGATTGGACAAAAGATGCTCCCTCCATAAAGGTATGTTGTTGCAAAGTTTGGTAGAGATCGGATGGTTATGTTAGTCGTAATTTGATTTAAGCTTTAAACATTTGTGTGGCCGCCATTACGTTTCTGTCAATATGGTGGCGATATTAATCATGACACTGAGATGCTCTTTGCTAGTGCTACCTCTGTACCAAATTTCGTTCCACTCGGTTCCACCGTGTTCGAATTAATAGGGGGAATCAATTTTGACATAAAGATGGTCGCCATCCGCAAACTATTAGGCTAATAACCTATTAGATTGGTCAAAGGATGCTCCCTCCATAAAGGTATGTTGTTGCAAAGTTTGGTAGAGATCGGATGGTTATGTTAGTCGGAATTTAACTTAAGCTTTGAATATTTTTGTGGCCGCCATGACGTTTCTGTCAATATGGCGGCGATATAAAACATGACACTGAGATGCCCTTTGCTAGTGCTACCTCTGTACCAAATTTCGTTCCATTCGATTTCACCGTGCTTGAATTAATAGGGGGAATTGATTTTCACACAAAGATGGCCGCCATCCGCAAACTATTAGGCTAATGACCTATTCATTTGGTCAAAGGATGATTCCTCTATAAGGGTATGTTGTTGCAAAATTCGGTAGAGATCGGATGATTAGGATAATCGTAATTTGATTTAAGCTTTGAACATTTGTGTGGCCGCCATTACATTTCCGTCAAGATGGCGGCGATATAAAACATGACACTGAGGTGTCTTTTGTTAGTTCTACCTCTGTACCAAATTTCGTTTCATTCGGTTGCACCGTGTTCGAATTAATAGGGGGAATCGATTTTCACACAAAGATGGCCGCCATCCGCAAACTATTACGCTGATGACCTATTAGATTGGTCAAAGGATGCTCCCTCCATAAAGGTATGTAGTTGCAAAATTTGGTAGAGATCGGATGATTAGGTTAATCGTAATTTGATGTAAGCTTTGAACATTCGTGTGGACGCCATTACGTTTCAGTCAAGATGGCGGCGATATAAAACATGACACTGAGGTGTCCTTTGCTAGTGCTACCTCTGTACCAAATTTCGTTCCATTCGGTTCCACCATGTTCGAATTAATAGGGGGAATCAATTTTGAAAAAGATGGCCGCCATCCGCAAACTATTAGGCTAATAACCTATTAGATTGGTCAAAGGATGCTCCCTCCATAAAGGTATGTTGTTGCAAAGTTTGGTAGAGGTCGGATGGTTATGTTAGTCGGAATTTAACTTAGGCTTTGAACATTTGTGTGGCCGCCATTACGTTTCTGTCAATATGGCGGCGATATAAAACATGACACTGAGATGCCCCTTGCTAGTGCTACCTCTGTACCAAATTTCGTTCCATTCGGTTTCACCGTGTTTGAATTAATAGGGGGAATTGTTTTTCACACAAAGATGGCCGCCATCCGCAAACTATTAGGCTAATGACCTATTCATTTGGTCAAAGGATGCTTCCTCTATAAGGGTATCTTGTTGCAATATTTGGTAGAGATCGGATGATTAGGTTAATCGTAATTTGATTTAAGCTTTGAACATTTGTGTGGCCGCCATTACGTTTCCGTCAAGATGGTGGCGATATAAAACATTGCACTGAGGTGCCCTTTGTTAGTACTACCTCTGTACCAAATTTCGTTCCATTCGGTTGCACCGTGTTCGAATTAATAGGGGGAATCGATTTTCACACAAAGATGGCCGCCATCCTCAAACTATTACGCTGATGACCTATTAGTTTGGTCAAAGGATGCTCCCCCCATAAAGGTATGTTGTTGCAAAATTTGGTAGAAATCGGATGATTAGGTTAGTCGTAATTTGATTTAAGCTTTGAACATTTGTGTGGCCGCCATTACGTTTTCGTCAAGATGGCGGCGATATAAAACATGACACTGAGGTGCCCTTTGTTAGTACTACCTCTGTACCAAATTTCGTTCCATTCGGTTGCACCGTATTCGAATTAATAGGGGGAATCGATTTTCACACAAAAATGGCCGCCATCCGCAAACTATTACGCTGATGACCTATTGGTTTGGTCAAAGGATGCTCCCCCCATGAAGGTATGTTGTTGCAAAATTTGGTAGAGATCGGATGATTTATGTTAGTCGTAATTTGATTTAAGCTTTGAACATTTGTGTGGCCGCCATTACGTTTCCGTCAAGATGGCGGCCATATAAAACATGACACTGAGGTGTCCTTTGCTTGTGCTACCTTTGTACCAAATTTCGTTCAATTCGCATTCACCGTGTTTGAATTGATAGGGGGGGACAGACATTCAGAGTACACACACTCACACACACACACAGACACACACACACACATATACACACACACACACACCGACTCACACACACACACACACACACACACACATACACACACACAGACAGACACACTTTTTTCGCCCTGTGTTGATCTCATAAGTCTACTTTCATTTTTTGCAAAAATCGAAAGTAGGCTAAAAATAAAGGACATAGAGACCGTTCGTTTGAGCCATGGCACAACATTCTATTTTGTTTGGTTTTCAAACTATCGCCTACTTTCGAAAATAAATTTTTTTCAATAATATAACGAGTGTTCCATAGGAAAGAGGACGTCAGCTCGAGTCCAACGACACCTCATTTGTCAACATCCGACCATGGGTTCAAGCGATATTAATTATTTAACATGGCTGAGGCTTAGTAGTGGGGCAAGGAGGGTTCTAGAGAGCGTTAGAACACCCACTACCCCCCTACTCATATCCTCCCATTGTGTGACCCCCCTGACGTGGTTACATTCCTGCGCAAGTAGATTTTTCACATTTTGTTTCATTTAGATAATATTTGAGGTCGCAGAGTTAGGTGGGACACCCTGTATACTTGTGGTCACTAAAGAAAACCAAAAATCTATCTGGTCGCAGTCAGTCGAGTGTCATGTTACATATCTTTGTGTAAACCCATTCTTTCTATTGAGAATGTATACCATTTAAAAATAATATTTATAAAATTTAATTTTCTATTTACGTCGTATATCCCAAAGTAAAAGAATAACCCGCTTTTTTATTCAAGCTGTTGTATAACATTTAAAAATTATCGGTTACGGAAATCTCAAGTCAATAAAGGTACAGTCATGTTTTAAGAAATGTGTATTTGTTTAAATTCCTACAGTGCGGTTTACAGAAAAACGAATATTGGATAGCTTGTGGTACTCTAACTGCTGGACGCATGTTTGTCATAAATAAAATTTAATTATTTGTTCGCTAAATCTCTAGTCAATCGACTAGTATTAATTAGTTACCCTAAATTTCGAGTCAATAACTTAACGGTTTGGTCTTTTAGCTAAATGTAAAGTCTAAAATATAAAATATCTAATATATAAAAGTGAAAGTCTGTATGTATGTATGTATGTATGTGGGTTGGTTCCGTATACAAATCTACACCGTTCCACCAATCTCAACCATATTTTGCATACACATAGTTTAGGACCCAGAAGGAACCGCTGGCTACATGAATTTTCGAGAGTCTTTCTCATTCTTCTGATTTCGGTCCTTTTGTACTCGAGCAAAGGATAATATAAAGTCATAAAATATACTCATGAAGGAATGGCAAGGCAGATTATTTCCATGGCAACATAGCTCAAGTCGAGACACGGCCGACTGGATGCGAATTGCGCTCTGCACTACCGGTATAGAAAAAGAGGATATTTACTTGAAATCCCGTTAGATACTCAACTGCTCACACGGCACTGTAAACCGAGTATAGCATAACAATGTATCTACTATATACAGGGTCATTCATATAAAATAAGAACGCCAAGCGCCCACGATAGTCCTATGTGATTAATCAACGAAGACTTTCCCTAGCTCTCGCTTACACACGCACAATACAACACTTGAAAAAAATACAGTAAAAATTTACATGAAATGTACACTTCAAACCCATCGTCACTGGCTTGACAATACAAGTTTTAAATCTGCCTGTCTCGCAGTCGTTATCTCGCTCGGTAATCTCTACTGCTCTGCGTGGACCTTCGGTCGGGTTGAGCGCTAATTGGAATGTTACTCAAGTCTTGCCCCTAAGAGCTGAAAATAGTTGTCTTCAAGATAATATTTAAATACTTAAGATCACCACGCAAACTGGCGTGAAGTTAGCTCACCAGAGCTCAAAACGTTAGACTTCAAATAATACTAGAGCTTTAAAAATTACTACGCAAACTGGCGTGAAGTTAGCTCACCAGAGCTCAAACAGATAGACCTCGAAACAGCGTCTCGTCGATCAATTTATTGGAAACCGACAGAGTGAGGTGGAGTGGGGTGAATTAAGAAAAATTTTCTAGAGTTTTCATCTCACACACATGGGCCTAGTGTCAATCTTCATCATTTAATTCAAACGTCTCAGCGCACTCATGCGGAGATATTTCGGATCGGCGGTTCTTTAGATAATCAATTCCGCGCGCTTTTTACCAGTGACGCCACCCATCGCGTGGTTTAGGCTTGGTCTCTCCTGATTGGGTGATTCAATCGTAGGTCGCTTGCAAGAAACTCGTGACCATCCCTTTATGACTCCAATTCTGGTGCATGTTGTTACACAATTTGGCCTTGAACTCAGCTTACCCGGCCGTTCTCAAGAATAGCTACCAAGCCCTGATTCTGTGGCAATCATTGCAACACGCTAACTTGCCTTCCTCTTTGTCACCATCCATAAGTACTGCCTGGGTCGCAGTAATAATAATAATAAATCATGAATACTTATTTATCGCAGATTAATAAGGGTTCAGTGTCGGAAAACTGTATCATAATGAGGCTCATTATAAACATATAATAAAGTTATAATTATCGTCGAACATAAACAGTCGTTTGCAACTCGCCTATAATGGTAATTAAGACACTCGTATGGAAATTATAAAACTCGCATACGCTCGTTTTATAAAGATACTCGTGTCTTAATTATAGCCATTATAGGCTCGTTGCATAATGTACTATTATGTTCGACCCTGACTATTAGACCTATATGTCTGAAAACTGTATCATAATGATGGGCATTATAACACTATTTTTCATTATGAAACAGTTTCTCCCACCAATCACAGCTCAAGAAACAGTTGTTTGACCAATTAGATAAGGATACCTTCGCGCATGCGCTCAAAATCCAACATGTCTATATAAATTACCGAAAGTGCACCGTCCATATATTCGCGTAAATCAACTGGTGAATATGAGACAAGAAATAGCACTGTACCTTAATATCCCCAAAACCAATTTCTACACAGCGCGTTGTTTTCAAACGACTTCGGTGACAGTTTTACTGAATACTGGTGCACAATCTGCACATATGGCATTGAAGCACACAGAGCGCATGCGTCGGTCGGCCAGAGAGCTTGGAGAACAGAGATATCCCACCCAGCGCAGCACCCGATCACAAAATTCTAGTGACTGAACAGATATTTATGAATAGTTATGTTAAAACATATAATGAAGTTATAATTATCGTCGAACATAAACAGTCATATGCAACTCGCCTATAATGGTAATTAAGACACTCGTATGAAAATTATAAAACTCGCATACGCTCGTTTTATAAACATACTCGTGTCTTAATCATAGCCATTATAGGCTCGTTGCATAATGTACTATTAAAACACTATGAGGGCTAAATAAATGATTAAACTGAATAAAAATAATACTATGATATATATTTTCTCTTGGCCTGTTTGCCATCGTGATGATTGCAGTACATTTGCATTTGTATGTTGGCACAGGCTAGAGTAAAATGTGGCTCTTCACCGATGTTTCAGTCTCACTCATGGCTGTGATTATATGGAAGCTACTGAGGTATGGGTGGTGATTAGTAATATGACATTCAGGGCACAGTCAGTGCCTATGGATGCTGTGAAAGGTTCTACTCATAGGGTTAGTACCGCTGTTCTGAATCAGTGAGGAAAGCAATGGCAAACTACTTCACTCCTCTTCTTGCCTAGTACGCATCAGTATAGCGCTGACTTGGGTTTTTGTGGGTATCTACCCTCATGACCAAATGGCGGTATTTTTGAGGATACAACCAGCCTTCGGGCTGACTATCTAACAGACAGATATTTTCTCAAGTAAATAAGCAAGTAAATGATTTAATATTTAACTAATATTTAGTAAATTTGAATGTACTTTTTTTAATCTTCGAATTTCATCCATTTGAGATGACACCTAATACAAGCCTAGGACAAGCTGACACTTTAGAATCGACGAATTGTAATTTCTGGCATAACCCCTGGAAGCCCATAAACTTGCAATTGAGGAATTGGATGCAATAACAGCGTTAGTCTACTTATGCTGTTATTGCATAAACACCAATTTCGAAATCCTTGAACCCTGTGCTACCAGACAATCCAACTCGTAGTTCCATCTGATGCCCCTAGGGGTCAGGAGCTGACGGAAAGTGTCACCGGACACTACGCTGTTGTTGCAGGGATCCAGACTGTACTGCAAGAACAGCGTGAAGACGTGAACATGGCGTCTACTAGCGGGATATTACAGTCACAAACTGAGTGCAATTCTAGCGATTATGAGTGCTCTGTGTCAAGTGAATGTGATTCATATGTAACTAAAGGTACGGAAAGTGTGAATTATAGTTTTACACCTAAAGGCAGTGGGAAGAAGACGAACCGGAACCCAAAGAACTGGAAGAGAAACGTAGCAAAACGGGCGCGAAACAGTGGCAAGAGTTACATTTCGGTCGTAACTGGAAAGGAAGTAAAGAAGATGGTATTCCTAAGAGTGAATAAATGCTGTAGAAAAAGGTACTACATACTGTGCCCTTTTAGCAAGAAATATGCAAATCACAGTATGCCAGCATTGCTCAATTCGGGATTTTCGGGGTTGTAGTATGTTCTCCCACTCTGTGACTTACACATTTTGGATTAAATAGAGGATACACTCGCAAAAATAACAACAAAATCAACTCCTATTTTAAAACATTTAATTAACCAAAATTATGGCGCCACAAACAATAAAACAATTAAACTACTGACCGATATCTTTCTACTTGTTCAAAGTGTACAAGGAATAATATAAGAATTAAACAAATATTATTTTAAAACACATGGTTTCCTTTAAAACCAACAATTCATAATTATTTTTACTTCCATAAAGTATCTATCTTAAAGTTCCATATAACTACGAGCTCCTTTGGCTCGATACATTCCAATAATAATGGTGTCATTCTTCTTGTACACCTCAAATACTATTTTTATATTTTCTTATCATCAAAACAAATATATAATTACATTTAAAGTACATGTTAATTCTTTACTTAAATATTTGGGCACTTCACATGTTTTCAGCATTTATCATCCCTCTCAAGTCTTTACAAATTCACTACAGTGATCGGGAAAATACTTGTGTACTCCAGAGTTATAAAGATTACTTGACAAAGTCAAAAACTATGATTACTCCCAGAATCTAGTTACCTTCATTTAACTCGTGGAATCCTACTTCCTTACGACATTACAATAGGGATTGTTATTTATTTTATTTGTCTTATAAGACCATTATCACATAAGAAAACTACGATCTGAACTGGCAAGCGATAATTTCATCTACAAGGACCTCGGTTCACTTCCCGGGTCATTAACAACTTTTTAACACAAACGGTGTATTATTTACTTCTTACAGACGGCCTTCACCCAACCCTCCTGCTATGAGGGTCAGACCGTTATACTCGAGCGAGATTTATGACTGGTAGGGTGACTCCCTGTCTAGTCTGCGGGGGGAGCTCTCCTCAATGCTTTTAAAACAAATCTTCCTTTCCTTTTCAGTTCTCTGGAGAGACCTGGCTTTTACTTCACTTATTTTCTTTCAACAACATTTTAGGTTCATAAACCACTTTCGTAACCTGGGCATTTATTAATTATAAAGGGTCCTCATTGATTGGGAAGAGTAATACACATTTTACGACGAATAATTAGGGGCTTCAACAACAAGAGGATTCTAGGTTCGAATCTCTTAACATGTCTCGGGATCCATTTCCACATTTGAGGACTTATACAAAATGCGATTTAGGGTCAGCCGTAGCCTACATGACCTACGCTCAATAATACCCTTTTCAATATAAATAACACACACATGGCCTCGTGATCTATGTCACTATTGGAGGACTTACAACATATCTCAATTCACTGCAATCAACTACCCCTCATAAGTAATTTACCAAGTACTTTTAACTTTTACGCATTCCTAGCGTGACATTTTATTTTAATTGCGCTCCATTGCGCTATACATTATTTTTAAGCCTAGCGTCTTCCAAAGAACTGATAAATTCCATATTAACAATTGATACATATCTCAATTTTTATATTAATCTTTTCCTTTGACAATAATTGCTCTATTTTAATAACATGCATTAATATCATGTCTTATACTTTTATTAAGGCTCCAATGCTCTTATTTTCATATTATTCAGTTTAATCTTTATTTATATTTCCTTTATATTATTATTATTATTATTACGCTTGCTTTTATGACTTTCGTCAAATACACTGACCTTTTATTCATACATTTCCTCTACAGGATTTACTCTTTCACATAATTATTTAAAATTTCTCAAAATTCTATTTTTGTTCAGACCGCGTTCTTATTCTGTATTTAGTTATTTAGAAACATCCCTTTTACTCAAACACTCCGGTGGATTTGTACACAATCATTTCCCCGACACCAAAACATAATGAAAATCTTTACTCACATGTTTAAGGTCGTTTCTTGACCCTTCTCCTCGTGCGATGTGTCATTTTTGGACCACTTTTTAACTTACTCCATCGTGTACAACTTCATTGCATGTACAGATATATCTTGACACATATTTAACACGTATATATTTAACACTAATAACATTTTAAATACACTGGTGTATCCGTTTAGAACACACAATAAAAAAAACACTGAAAATATATTATTTTTAACACAAAAACTTGATATATTTACACTTCACAAATTTTGATCACTAGGCCGCTATTTAAGCCTATCACACGTGACCTCTTGATCTCCCGTCTCCAAGGGTGAAATTTAGTAATGTCGGCTTCCTATCCTCTCTGAATGTGAAAGTCTCGACTCATCTACTTTCTCCCTGCAATAGCACTCCTTCGAATCCCGTTCTTGACGATCTGCTATTCCTCTGACACGAACGGCTCCCCTTTTAGATTCTGTTTATTGATCTTAATGAAAGTCTGTTCTGTTCACGGTTCCCTTGATAATTTATCGGTGACCTATGGATTTTTTTTAGCAACTAATAATTCTTGCGTCTTAGTGCTTTTGAATAGTTCGTCTACTTTCTTGAAACGATGTCTCTAGTTTCCTCTCTTCTTCTTCTTTGCTTATTTGGTTCTCGCACTTCTAATCTTCCAGGATACTTACGAACCTTATTTTCTCTGTCCCTGCTCGGGTTCTTTAAATTAGATAAACTGTTTATCTCGCTGTTACGGTACTTCCGTACGTTATGATATTTTTGGTCGTTTACTTAAAGACCTCTCGCCCTGAGTCCTAAGTTCGCAGCCTGCTCTGACTGTATTTTATGAACTTTTCACTGTAAACATTTATACTGTCGGACCTAAATCCTGTAACTAGGATTTTCCTACTTTTTCAACACGGCGATACTGTACTTTTACTTCTTTACAACTCCTTACGGAGGCACGCAAGTTATTGATACTGCGACGCCCGTGGCTATCGGATATTTTCTATGCGATGTGATACAGCGTTTTTTCCCTCAAGGAAAGCTGGTATACCGTCTTCGGTGTGTTTCAGCGTGACGCCCCACACGGACTATCGGAATTCGATGTCTGATGAAGCAGCGGACTGTCGGAATACTGCATGTACTGATCCAGCGTGACGCCCCCCTGGGTTATCGGAAACTGCATGTTTGGTCTGGCTCTTCCAGGAGTTTTATACTCTTTAGTCACAAAAAGATAAAATCCTAGTCCTTTTCGTGACACACTTTTGAACTAATTGTCGTACAATTATAAAAATTACATCTCCAGAAAGCTCGTCTTCTCAACGTCAAATGATCTCATTGCGCATAAGAATCGATCGTGCAATTCTGAGATATTAATTAATTTGTAGTCTTCAGCTGCGTGGGTGTTGCTGTTCATTTTTAATATTCCCCACTCCTCTGGTATCAGTGAATCCCCGATGACGTATACTGCGTTTGCAGTTTTTTTCTGTGCAATTATTACAAGGTTTTTCTTTACACAAAAATCTCTAATCCGAAATGATTCACAGTACTGTATTTATTTACTTATTTTCATTCCTGCAAATGGGTTAAATTTAATTATTCTTCTTCTGGCACCTCGGCGGTGTTGCCGTTTTCCTGCAAGCTAAGCTGGATTTCCGAGTCACGCCTCTCTGTCTCACAGTAAAAATTTTCCACTCGTTCTATTAATATCCATGACCCGCTCCTCTCAAGGAGTCAAGAGCCGTGATCTCATCTTCTGAACACCTGGTCCTCGCCGCTTGCACAACGTTAGGCTAGAATCCTGGCTTGAAATTTCTCTATGTTACATTAGAAACTGTATGTTTCTTTCATTCCTTTCCCAAATACATGGATTCGACCCCTTTTGAGCCAATGGTACATGGGTTCATCTCTCCCCTCCTTAGGTAAATAAATTTTCGAAAAATTTTGAGGAAATTTATTTCAATTATTCATAAAAATCTTATTTTTCTATATTCGTCGAAGCCATCATAACGTTATCCGTACCTTCTGTTTCTTTTATTTCTTTAAAGTCATGTCCGGTAATTGTGTAGGTTGGGTACGCTCTGTCCCTACCCTTTCTTCCCTTTTTTTTAATTTGTCTGGACTTCAAGTCTCCAGAACCTCATTTTTCTTTACGGGTGTGGTCTATCCCTACCCGTTTCCTTATTTCATCATTCTCCTTTCTTAAATTGAAATTTTCTTCTTCAGCAAAATCAATTATTTCTTTTATTTCCCAAAATAATTTCTCCAATTCGCATTCGCACTTGAATGCTTGAGCTCTGTTTCCTTTTTCTTCCTTATTCTCGTTTCTATCAAAAGTGGATTCCTCATCTCTAAATTGTTCCACAACCAGGGCTTGTTCATTGGCTTCATCGAAGTCTTCAGGAGGGTAATATACTTTCAAATTCGCTGAATTCATGGTCACTTCGTGATTCGTTTCACAGTACCGAATTCTATAGGCATTATTTCTCAAATCTCTTATTATTTGATACGGTCCGTGGTACATTTTCTGGAACTTTTTGTACACGCGGTTCCCTGGATCCGAAATGGCTGGTCTTTTTACTAACACCATTTCCCCTGCTAGTAGTGGCCGATGATATCTCTTGTGCCTATTTCTTCTTTGCCTCCTGTCGGCTTGAGCTTTTAGATGCTCAAAGGCTCTTCTAATACGAACATCTCTTCCAGGCTGAGCGTCTGCTGGCCTAGGAATTACCAGACTCCAAGGTCTCTCTAGTTGCTCATTCCGATGTAACGTTATTGGTATCTCTCCCGTAGATTCATGGATTGTATTGTTTATACAAAATTCGATAATATCCAAGATATCTATCCACTTCCAATTTTCTTCGGCACAGTATATTCTACAATACTTGGCCGTCTCCCTCATCACTCTTTCTACAGGATTTGCCTCAGGATGGCGAATACTTGACAAAATCTGACGTATTCCAAGTCTTTCTAATTCTTGTCTGAACTCTACACTGGTGAAACAACTACCGTGATCCGACAACAAATTCTCAGGTTTTCCCAGAATCGGTATCACTTTTTCTTTGAGTCGTTTTAACACCTGTTTGGTACTAGTCTTCTGTATGGGAGCAAGGACAACCATTTTTGTGAAGACATCCATAGCCACCATTATGTGTCGATTTCCTCTTCTTGCCTTGGGCAAAGGTCCAAAATTATCAATAGAGATGATTTGACCCGGCCTCTCGGGCAACAATGGTATAGGCTTTTGTCTCATCAGAAATGCATTTGGTTTGATCCTTTGACATAGATCACATGTCTTTAGCGTGTCCCTTACAGTTTCTCTCAGTCTCGGCCATACAAATGCTTCTTTCAGCATCGAGACTGTTTTGTCAACTCCCATATGTCCGAACGATCTATGGGCTAATCATACTATTTTCCTCTGCAAAATTGCACGTACCACAATCCTTAATCGTGTATGGTCAGAGTCCACAAACTTATATAATAATCCATTATAAAATGTGTCATCTTGAGCTATCTTATTCGCTTCCGTGTACGCCGGTGTTCCCCTTATCAAACTTCCTTCAAGGAAAGATAGGAGCATGTTCATCCATGGATCCTCACGTTGCCGTTGACTAATGCTTCTTAACTCATTTAGAGTACGCTGATCCCTGTCTTCCCAATCAATAGCCATTACTTCCTCTTCTGTGGACTCTGGCTGTCTACTTAAATAGTCTGGAACTATATTTTCTTTTCCTGGGCAGTATTCTATCTTGACATCACACTGTTGAATGTATAAAGCCCAACGCATCAACCTTTGACTGTATAGATCAGTCTTCATCAAAAAGGTTAAGCCTTTATGATCCGTTCTTAAAGTGACTTGAAACCCATATACGATCTTTCGCCAATATTGCAGCGCGTGCAATATCGCTAACAGTTCGATTTCGCTGATCGTATAATTTTTCTTGTGTGGTTTCAGTCTCCGACTAGTGAAAGCTAGATAATTTTTCTTATCAGGGTTATCCGGGTTTTCCTGATATAGCATTGCCCCTATTCCAATCTGGGATGCATCTGTTTGAATGATAAATCTCTGATTAAAATCAGGATATCCTAGCTTCACATAGTTTAAGAGCATTTCCTTGGCCTCCACAAATGCTTTTTCTGTTTCCTCCGTCCATTTCCACTTGCCCCCCTTCTTCAGAAGGTCCTGTAGTGGTGCAACAGTTTTTGTGTATGATGGACAATGTCCTGAGAAAAATCCAATCAATCCCAAAAACTGGCGAACGTTCTTCACCTTCAAAGGCCTTGGAAAATCTCTTATCGATTCTAATTTGCATGGATTTGGTTTAACACCATCCTTGTCAATCACATGCCCTAAAAATGTTACTTGTCTTTGACAAAAATTTGACTTATTTAAATTGATTTTAAAATTTGCCCTTCTTAAGTCTTCCAATAATTTCTTCAACTTTTCTAAATGTTCCTCAATGTTCTCCGAGGTAAGCAAAATATCATCCACATAACGGATAGTGCAATCTTTCACTTCCTCTGACAGGTTTCGATCAAGCGCTCTTATTAAGGCAGATCCCGCGGTCTTCAATCCAAACGGACATCTCCTAAAACAATATGTTTGTTGGTCGAACTGAAATCCAGTTAACAGGCTGGTTTTCTCTTCCAGTTCGAGATGATGATACGAAGAAGTCATGTCAATATTTGTAAAAATCTTCTTGCCTTTGAATTTCCTCAGTATTTCTTTTATGGGTGGTGCCGAATCATTTTCTGGTATGATTTTTGCATTTAAATTTCTGGCATCTAGACACACCCTTACTGAGCCATCCGGTTTACTCACAATCACTAATGGACTAACATATGGTGTCGCCATCTTTTCTCTAACACCTGCATTCATCATCTCCTGCAGTGTTTTCTTCGTTTGTGGGTAATGTTTTTTCCGCAACCGGGTATGGTTTTTGTCTGAACGGTGCCCAATCATTGACTTGGAACGCATATTTAAAATTTTCAATCTTCCCTGGCTTGGAATCAAATACGTCCCTAAAATTTAATAATAATTTCTTTAATTGTTCCTTATTTTCGAAGTTAACTTTAGCTTCTTCTACTTTTCCCGACAGGTTGGTCTCGAACTCAGTTTCCAAATTATCTTCGAGTTCTATGTTGAGGACTTCAAATATCTTTTCTATGTCCTTATAACTTTCCTCAGTTACGTCTTCCACATGCCACACCTGTTCTCCTATTTTTGCATCCTGTTCCTGTAGGTTAATGTTTTGTTCATCCACATCCTCTCTTTGGATTCTAATGCAATTTTGCGCTAGGTCTATGATGACCTTGTTCTCACGGATAAAATCAATACCTAATATGACATTATACGGTAATTGATTTACCAGCTAAAAGCATTGCGGAATTTCTGCGTTACCCATGATCAGATCGATGTATACCTGAAATTTGCATGTTAAAGATTTTTCAGGGATAATCCCCTTAATCTTTACACTCGATGTGGGAATCTTTAATACGCGGCCCCTAGTTTCCAGTTCATTTAGAAGGGTTTGCGTAATTAAACTTATTGTGGATCCGGTATCAAATAATGCCCTGACCAGTAATCCTTCTATCCTTAGCATAATTATGGGTAATTCTCTTTTAATAGGTGGAATTCCTTCCACATCCTCGTTAATTAGCTCATCTGGTCTTGCTATCCAAATTCACAATTTCTACCTCCTCCCAGCTCCTGGTATGTTTCCACTTTTGACGATTTAAATTTGAAGTTTTTTTTATCCTGAGGGCTTCCTTTCCCCTCATTCTTTAATTGAGCTTGTAGTTCCAAGCTTTGAGCTCCGTCTAGTCGGTCGGGTGATTTCCGGTTCTTTATTGCCTCACTCCAACGGACTTTTTGCCTTTCAGGTTCGTCTGGTCGTTCGTTCATATAACGGAGACTTTCCTGATACCTCTCTTCTATTTCGGCCCGATATTCATCATCCCTATCCTCTGGCCTTACGTTCCTTCTGGGATAATTCTCCCATTTCTTTCGGTTTTCTTGCCTCTGATGGTTATTGTTATAGGGTCGGCTCTCTTGTTGCCTATAACCCGTATTCCTAGGATTTCTTCCTCGATATCCTCCTCTGTAGTATGGCTGTATTCCCCTAGGCTCTTGGTGCCCATACTCTCGACCCAGTCCTTGAGTATCAGTGCTAGTGGACTGATTTCTGGTCGATGGTTTCCCTCTGTCTTCCTGACTGCTGGCCATATGTACCTGTTCAGTCTGTCTTTGATGCCTGGGAGTAACGTGCGAAGTCGTCATATCTAACTGACGTAATACACTCTCCACTTCCACAGCACTTCTGGCTTTGGATGAGATTAACAGCCTCTGAATCTCATATGGAAGTTGTCTTGCAATGGCGGCACACAGGTCGTTCTCAGCTGGAGCAATGTCAAGTTCCCGGAATTTACACAGCTGAGCGGTGAAAAATTCTGAGTACTTAGTTGGTGCATTTGTGCTGTACTTCCTAGAGTACAGATCTAGCCTCAAATTCTCTTGGACATCTGCTGCCCAATATCGTTTTAAAAAGGCTTCTCTAAAGCCTTCCACCGTATCAAAGGTGTACCTGAAGCTTCTGAACCAGGTGAGACAATCACCTGCCAACAGCTTTTCAATAGCTCTCAGTCTCCGATCCTGAGGAACTTTCATTTCGTTTAAGTACTCTGCAACTTCCTTTAACCAGTATTTTGGGGTAATTGACATGTTATTACGCGTAAACTTTACCGGTCTGTCCTCATTCGACTTAATGATGTTTATTATCTGACCATTTGTCTGGTTCATGTACGGGGTTGACATCGCCATCGGATATCCTGGGTTCTTATAAGGGCTCTCCCCTCCTAAGTCCCTATTTGTATTTGTGCCTTGTTCACGGGAATCTACCCATCCTGTCTTTGGAAACTCCTCCTGATTCTCAAATTCTAACTTCCTTTCTCTTCGGGCACTTTCTTCATTAGCCATGAGTTGGATTTCCATTTGACTGTTCTTATGTTCAGTCCTCTCCAACCGGGATCCTAATTCATTTTGAATTCTTTCCTGATTTTTCTTACTGGTTTCCAGTTCTCGTTTGAGTTGGTTTTTGTCGTCCCTGAAGCTATTCCTGATTTCATTTAAGTGTTCTTCTACCTCTTTCTTGATGACCATGACCTGTTCTGTTATAATTTCTGGTTTAACGTCACCTCTGGTATCTAGGTCTTCTCGTATTTCCTTTATTTTCTCCTCCATTTCTCTTTGTCTTTGACCATATCTACTTTAATTCCTTCAAGCTTTTCCTCTGTTTTCCCTTGACTCTTATACAATCTCCTCAAGTGGTCTTGGACCTGATTCACTTCAGTATTAGTTTTTCCTACTTGGACCTTTAATGTTCCGATGGTTTCCTGAACCTCATTAATACCCTGACTTATTTCATCTATCTTAAGGGTACTTTCCTTATTTTCTTCCTTTCGTTGTTTTCTTTCACTCTGGAGATGCTCCTCGTATAGACCTAATCTTTGATTTATTTCCTCCCCGTGCATTTTTAAATTCTCATCTACCTGCCTGGTAAAAAGATCAATCTGCCCTTTCATATCCTGTACATCTTTTTGATTTTGATTTTTTATCTCAGTTACTTCATTCTGAACTCCATCGACCTTTCCCTCGAGTATTTCTACTTGGTCCTTTACCCCTTTAAATTCGTCTCCTAATTTCTTAAAACTTTGTTTTATCTCATTCCGGGAGGTTTCACAAATATCGCTGTTAGATTTTATCTGAGCTTCTAATTCTTTCTGCACACCTTGGATCTCGTTCACAAGTTCATCTTTACACGCATCTACATTTCCCTCCATATTACTTAATTTAGTTTCCATGGAACTCAAACTTTTATTCAAAATTTCAAAATTTTCTTGACATGCAGTTTGAGATTTTTCCGTGCTACCCTTCAAGATATTTATTTGGTCTTGCAATTCTGACTTAAGTATATTATTTTCCTGTTTAATTTCACTTGTGATTTTCCCTTTAAAATCATTTAACTTCTTCCCAAACTCAGTGTCAAAACCTTGGAATTTGTTATTTATTTTATCTATCTCAACCTTCAATTCACCGTTCATTGTTACACAGTTAGTTTCGATAGCTTCCAATTTAGTTCCCATGTTATCACTGTTAGTTTTAAGAGATCCTAAATTGTGATTTATGGATTCAAATTTTTGTTTATTTTCCTCCTGTTGGCTGTCCAACTTATTGTTTATAGATCCTAAGTCCCTTTTATTTTCACTCTGTTGGCTGTCCAACTTATTGTTTATGGCCTCCAAGAGCCGTTGCATCTCCTCACTCAATGCCATCTTATTAGAATATAGTGGGCTACTCATGCCACATCGCTAATACATGCTTGAGAGATGGTAACTGAACCTTTGTGTCCCAATTCAAAAAATTTTACTTTTTACGGGTATTTACTACAACGTACCCTTTTGATACTTTTATTCAATGTCATAAACTTTATGGAAGTATTTAAAATTCAAAATTTCGAAAAACCATTTTTTTTTTCAAAAATTGAAAATTTTGATTTTTCGAGAAAACTCGGGTTTTCCCTAGGAAAACTCATCCCTGCGTACTGGGCGCCATGAAATGTTAGGTAGGGGGTTGTTTATATCAGGGCTGCTCGGTGTGAGTTTCTACGGACCCATGCGGTCAGTTAACATTATACGTTGTAGCTATTCCTAATATTACTTTACTTTACATGAAATGACCGTCTTTAGTGTTCCTCTAGTTATTAATCCAAGCACATTACTTTATATACCCCCATGTGCCCTTTTAGCAAGAAATATGCAAATCACAGTATGCCAGCATTGCTCAATTCGGGATTTTCGGGATTGTAGTATGTTCTCCCACTCTGTGACTTACACATTTTGGATTAAATAGAGGATACACTTGCAAAAATAACAACAAAATCAACTCCTATTTTAAAACATTTAATTAACCAAAATTATGGCGCCACAAACAATAAAACAATTAAACTACTGACCGATATCTTTCTACTTGTTCAAAGTGTACAAGGAATAATATAAGAATTAAACAAATATTATTTTAAAACACATGGTTTCCTTTAAAACCAACAATTCATAATTATTTTTACTTCCATAAAGTATCTATCTTAAAGTTCCATATAACTACGAGCTCCTTTGGCTCGATACATTCCAATAATAATGGTGTCATTCTTCTTGTACACCTCAAATACTATTTTTATATTTTCTTATCATCAAAACAAATATATAATTACATTTAAAGTACATGTTAATTCTTTACTTAAATATTTGGGCACTTCACATGTTTTCAGCATTTATCATCCCTCTCAAGTCTTTACAAATTCACTACAGTGATCGGGAAAATACTTGTGTACTCCAGAGTTATAAAGATTACTTGACAAAGTCAAAAACTATGATTACTCCCAGAATCTAGTTACCTTCATTTAACTCGTGGAATCCTACTTCCTTACGACATTACAATAGGGATTGTTATTTATTTTATTTGTCTTATAAGACCATTATCACATAAGAAAACTACGATCTGAACTGGCAAGCGATAATTTCATCTACAAGGACCTCGGTTCACTTCCCGGGTCATTAACAACTTTTAAACACTCACGGTGTTTTATTTACTTCTTACAGACGGCCTTCACCCAACCCTCCTGCTATGAGGGTCAGACCGTTATACTCGAGCGAGATTTATGACTGGTAGGGTGACTCCCTGTCTAGTCTGCGGGGGGAGCTCTCCTCAATGCTTTTAAAACAAATCTTCCTTTCCTTTTCAGTTCTCTGGAGAGACCTGGCTTTTACTTCACTTATTTTCTTTCAACAACATTTTAGGTTCATAAACCACTTTCGTAACCTGGGCATTTATTAATTATAAAGGGTCCTCATTGATTGGGAAGAGTAATACACATTTTACGACGAATAATTAGGGGCTTCAACAACAAGAGGATTCTAGGTTCGAATCTCTTAACATGTCTCGGGAACCATTTCCACATTTGAGGACTTATACAAAATGCGATTTAGGGTCAGCCGTAGCCTACATGACCTACGCTCAATAATACCCTTTTCAATATAAATAACACACACATGGCCTCGTGATCTATGTCACTATTGGAGGACTTACAACATATCTCAATTCACTGCAATCAACTACCCCTCATAAGTAATTTACCAAGTACTTTTAACTTTTACGCATTCCTAGCATGACATTTTATTTTAATTGCGCTCCATTGCGCTATACATTATTTTTAAGCCTAGCGTCTTCCAAAGAACTGATAAATTCCATATTAACAATTGATACATATCTCAATTTTTATATTAATCTTTTCCTTTGACAATAATTGCTCTATTTTAATAACATGCATTAATATCATGTCTTATACTTTTATTAAGGCTCCAATGCTCTTATTTTCATATTATTCAGTTTAATCTTTATTTATATTTCCTTTATATTATTATTATTACGCTTGCTTTTATAACATTCGTCAAATACACTGACATTTTATTCATACATTTCCTCTACAGGATTTATTCTTTCACATAATTATTTATAATTTCTCAAAATTCTATTTTTGTTCAGACCGCGTTCTTATTCTGTATTTAGTTATTTAGAAACATCCCTTTTACTCAAACACTCCGGTGGATTTGTACACAATCATTTCCCCGACACCAAAACATAATGAAAATATTTACTCACATGTTTAAGGTCGTTTCTTGACCCATCTCCTCGTGCGATGAGTCATTTTTGGCCCACTTTTTAACTTACTCCGTCGTGTACAACTTCATTGCATGTACAGATATATCTTGACACATATTTAACACGTATATATTTAACACTAATAACATTTTAAATACACTGGTGTATCCGTTTAGAACACACAATAAAAAAAACACTGAAAATATATTATTTTTAACACAAAAACTTGATATATTTACACTTCACAAATTTTGATCACTAGGCCGCTATTTAAGCCTATCACACGTGACCTCTTGATCTCCCGTCTCCAAGGGTGAAATTTAGTAATGTCGGCTTCCTATCCTCTCTGAATGTGAAAGTCTCGACTCATCTACTTTCTCCCTGCAATAGCACTCCTTCGAATCCCGTTCTTGACGATCTGCTATTCCTCTGACACGAACGGCTCCCCTTTTAGATTCTGTTTATTGATCTTAATGAAAGTCTGTTCTGTTCACGGTTCCCTTGATAATTTATCGGTGACCTATGGATTTTTTTTTAGCAACTAATACTTCTTGCGTCTTAGTGCTTTTGAATAGTTCGTCTACTTTCTTGAAACGATGTCTCTAGTTTCCTCTCTTCTTCTTCTTTGCTTATTTGGTTCTCGCACTTCTAATCTTCCAGGATACTTACGAACCTTATTTTCTCTGTCCCTGCTCGGGTTCTTTAAATTAGATAAACTGTTTATCTCGCTGTTACGGTACTTCCGTACGTTATGATATTTTTGGTCGTTTACTTAAAGACCTCTCGCCCTGAGTCCTAAGTTCGCAGCCTGCTCTGACTGTATTTTATGAACTTTTCACTGTAAACATTTATACTGTCGGACCTAAATCCTGTAACTAGGATTTTCCTACTTTTTCAACACGGCGATACTGTACTTTTACTTCTTTACAACTCCTTACGGAGGCACGCAAGTTATTGATACTGCGACGCCCGTGGCTATCGGATATTTTCTATGCGATGTGATACAGCGTTTTTCCCCTCAAGGAAAGCTGGTATACTGTCTTCGGTGTGTTTCAGCGTGACGCCTCACACGGACTATCGGAATTCGATGTCTGATGAAGCAGAGTGACGCCCCCTCACGGACTGTCGGAATACTGCATGTACTGATCCAGCGTGACGCCCCCCTGGGCTATCGGAAACTGCATGTTTGGTCTGGCTCTGCCAGGAGTTTTATACTCTTTAGTCACAAAAAGGTAAAATCCTAGTCCTTTTCGTGACCAACTTTTGAACTAATTGTCGTACAATTATAAAAATTACATCTCCAGAAAGCTCGTCTTCTCAACGTCAAATGATCTCATTGCGCATAAGAATCGATCGTGCAATTCTGAGATATTAATTAATTTGTAGTCTTCAGCTGCGTGGGTGTTGCTGTTCATTTTTAATATTCCCCACTCCTCTGGTATCAGTGAATCCCCGATGACGTATACTGCGTTTGCAGTTTTTTTCTGTGCAATTATTACAAGGTTTTTCTTTACACAAAAATCTCTAATCCGAAATGATTCACAGTACTGTATTTATTTACTTATTTTCATTCCTGCAAATGGGTTAAATTTAATTATTCTTCTTCTGGCACCTTGGCGGTGTTGCCGTTTTCCTGCAAGCTAAGCTGGATTTCCGAGTCACGCCTCTCTGTCTCACAGTAAAAATTTTCCACTCGTTCTATTAATATCCATGACCCGCTCCTCTCAAGGAGTCAAGAGCCGTGATCTCATCTTCTGAACACCTGGTCCTCGCCGCTTGCACAACGTTAGGCTAGAATCCTGGCTTGAAATTTCTCTATGTTACATTAGAAACTGTATGTTTCTTTCATTCCTTTCCCAAATACATGGATTCGACCCCTTTTGAGCCAATGGTACATGGGTTCAATACATCCTAGTATTTGTATTTAGAATTTTTTGTTAAAAGCTAGCCATACTAACTGTTAGGATTGTATTCCTTTTATTGATTAATCATTACATTTTCAGGTGCTTTGAGACTGTAAATCATGAAGAACAAAAGGAATGTCATAAATCATTTTGGGACACTGGCGATAAAGTGCTGCAAGATGCGATCTTACTGGGTTATATGAGGAAGAAAGAAAAAAAGTTTCAGAATCAAGATCGGACAAAGGAGTGGAATAACATATGGAGCTACTGTGTGAAAGTCAAGAATCATGACAAGGTAGTCTGTAGGTAGTTTCTACTCTCCGTACTGCAGATATCAGAGATGAGACTAAGGACTGTACAAAACGCAATGTATTCTGCAATATTTATATACTCTGATTTGTGGAAATTAGAAACGCAAACAGAGTAATTAAGTGCTTTTACATCAATAATTGTTACAGGCGGAGTCTTGGAGGAACGCAGGGACACACACAACAATCGTCCAAACCAAAATATTCGGAAATGTGTGGGAACTTGTTGAAGAGCACTGGATGCAGATTCCCCACAAGGGAGCTCATTACAGTCGAGCAAAAACAATCCGAAAATACTTTGAGGACCCGGTTTGGAATGCAGTAAAACTGTATACTGCTTTCAAACAATATTTTTATGAAAAGACGGGAAAACAACTACAAATGAGTTACAATACATATCATAAGTATTTCAGAGCAAACAGTGAACGGCAACCAAGGACTTATAAGTGTGTTTATTGTGCAGAATGAGAGGTTAAACTGAAAGAAAATCCTAATAGTGCATGTAAATCGGAATACATGTTTCATAAAAAGAGAGTTGATACTTATAATGTATTAAAGTCAGGTGTACTGGCCAAGGCGAGCAATGACGATCCTACTTTACTCGTACTGGAATTTGAGTATGTCCAAAACCTTCCGCTACCTCGTATAAATGTAACGGCTCAGTTCTATAAGAGGCTTTTGTGGCTTTACATATTCAGTGTGCATTGCCACAATGATGGAAGTAGTATCTTTTGTTTTCTTGAGTCAGAATCGAAGAAAGATCCAAATTCAGTCTATTCTTTTCTTTATCAAGTTATTAGTCAAAATTTTGAAAGAAGGCTTCACATAGAAAAGGTTGTATTGCTGTCCGATTCCTGCGGAGATCAAAACAAAAACAGTACCATGGTAATGATCTGTGCTTGACTGAGTAGGGTATGTAATGTAGAGACAGAGCACCACTTCTTCTAAAAATGTCAAATCTGGTTTTGACGCTTCTGGGATTGCTCCGTTTAACCCAATGAAGATCATATCAAAGCTGTCAGGGTCTAACACAAACTCTCCAAGTACCGATACGCAGCAACTATGGGCTCGTTCTGTAATTGAACACCTCAAGGAGGTTTGATGAAATGAAACAGCCACCCAAGAAGCACGAAGTCAACGCAGAGAAAGGAAGAGAATGAACATCGAACCTGGCAGAAGTGTTGTAGGAAGAGACCTGACAAATTTGCTTATCAGAGGAAAGGGTAGATGATCCAGCATCAGAAGATGAACCAGAGGTTGTTGACAACAATGCTGTTGGTGAAGCAGAGCCTGATCAGCCCGTGGTTCAGTGCAGTAAAGATGACCATGTGTTGGTTGGCTTCAGTACAAATAAAATGGATCGTTTCTTTGTGGGCAAGATCGAACAGGAAATAGAGAATGAAAATGTCGTAATAGAATTCCGAAGGAACCGGAAGGGTAAGAAAGGGGATTGTTTTGCGTATCCAGAGGTGTCAGACATTCAGACAGTTTCCAGAAACAACTTCCTAATGAATGTTAAAGTAAGTGATATTAGGAGGGGTCGATATTTAGTTATTGGTATGAATTTAGAAAATATTGAGTAAGATGAATCCATTACCGTCATTAATATTAGTTTATGAATTTACCAATTGTTCGGTATTGTATTAAGTGTACTGTATATTTAGGTTAATGTTAGGATTATTAGGATATGAAGTTTTGTGTTGCGGTATTTGTTCCTTCAATTTAAATTACCAAAAATCAATAAATACTAAGAATTTTTGTCAGATAATTGCCTTTCAGTTGTAGTATTTTCTATTAAAAAGTACCATAGTGATCCACTTTCCCCCTACAGTGGGATAAAGAGGTTTTATAGTTCAAAAAACATTGATGATCCGCTTTACCCCAACCTATGAGGTAAAGCGGATCACACTTAACAACAACACTAAAAGAGTGATCATTTTGTTTTCAACGGAATATGAAAGCTCCTAAGTCTTACATATTAACTTTAAATCTTGGAAATTTTATTATCAAAATAAATAACCTAAACCTTTAAAAACCTAAAATGTTGATCCTCTTTACCCCATTTTACGATATGCTTACTAGTATGGCATGATTTGCTGTTTGAAATCAATATCATCAGTAAAAGTCTTCAAGGGAAAGTCAAAGGCGTCAGTGATGATGTGAATAAGTTCAATAATTGCTTGGATTCTTAGACAGATTTAGAAAGAAAAAAAGGATACACTAACGTAGTAATTTCCGCACAGGAAATTGCAGAAGAGCTAGAATTACAACCAATCTTCCCTGAAGAAAGAATTCGCAAAAAGAAACGTGTCTTTTTGTACGAAAATGCAAGTGACGAAGTGCAAACATCTGCTGAAGATGCATTCAAGAGGGAGGTATTTTATCCATTGGTGGATACAGTTGCAACATCAGTGAAAAGTAGGTCCACTGCAATTTATAATCAAAACTCGCAGTGGGGGTTTTTGTATAACTTTGCTAACCTTCCACCAAAAGATGACTTAAAACAAAGTTGTTTGAAACTAGAAACTCTCTTAAAAAATACTGACGGCGTATCAGATATCAACCGCAATGAACTTTTTTGTGAACTGCTACATGTGAACTCCATCTTGGAGCTGAATGAACCCCAAGTTCGAACAATCGACGTGTTGCGAGCAATCAAGAAAACGGGCAGCAAAGACTAATTTATAAATCTCTGGATTGCACTAAGGGTTTTGTTAACTACACCAGTGACAGTTGCGACTGCTGAGCGTAGCTTCAGAAAGCTGAATAAAGACATATTTACGGTCATCCATGCACAGGAGAGACTGAATTATCTTGCCACCGTGTCGATTGAAAACGATGTGGCTAGAAATAGAATTTAAAGACATTCTCAAGACATTTGCTCGTGCAAAATCCAGGCGAATGCCATTTAATGTTTAGGATCTTATATCTAATTGTGATAACAAGGTTTTCTTTTATTATGTATATTCTATTCAGAGTAGGTTTGGTTTGAGGTTTTGCACACCATTGCATTAATTTCAATTTGTATTGTATTAATTAATAACATATATATACAGTACTTTTATGGGTGTTAATATTTTCTTACTTTATTTGTATGGATTTAATTAACATCAATTAAAAACGATTTTCATCGAAAATGTAAGTAATTTAATTCCTGATTCCTCAATCTAGTATTTTTGTAAGGTAATTCAATCCGTTCAGGTGTCTCTTGTTCAGACAGCGACGCAACCCGCCACGCAACTTTGTTTAACGAACATCGCTCATTGTGTGTTTGGGGGGCAGGGGGCGGTGGCGGGGGTGGGGCGGGGGCGGGGGGTGCCTGACAACATCCCGCCCCGGGCGCCAATAAACCACGCGACGTCCCTGCCTACGACACTTCGTTAACTTGATGGCGGTACATGGGTACCACCATAAACTGTGCGTCATCGAGTACTTTCATGACACAGACGTATCCTGTATTTGTAAATTTTGTGGGTCACAATGTAGTCGGTACCACGTAATCACATGTAAGAACCGGGGATCTTCTATTGTGATATTTTGCGAAGGTGGAAGGTGAAAACACACATGTATATTCAAATTTATTAACCCTATGCACACTTTTTGTGCTGTATTTTCAATATTATCTTTAGAAGAGTATTTCTTCTATTCTGTTCTTTTGGCATTGTTGAAGGTTGTGGTACTTCCACCCCTATGTGGACTCCTGAGTGTTTATGTGCTTACTCCTTTTCTCTTTTGGTTTTCATTATTTCGGTTGTTTTCGGAGCATGATAACATTTGTGATATATCACGCTTTCCTTTTAGCATTTTCTCTCTTTTAGTGATGGCCTTATTATACGGTGAAAATTTATTTGTTCCCGCAAAACCTCCGAATGATGATAATCGTATTCACTTATTGTACGCAATCAAATATAATATGTATTAGATCTAACTTGTGCATATTTATAACACATACCTTGAGAGTGTTGCAGACCTCGGTCTACTCCTGGTGCTTGATTCAAACTGACTGCATCATGGCTACAGCGCCCTCCCACTCTGTCATGTGAGCTACGTCACAGTGGCTTCCATCAAGTGGCCTTTCGCCGTCTTCGATTCTGGCACGTGGTCTACATGTTCTGGAAGGATCCATGGACCTATATACAGTATATGGACGTGCTCACCTATCTCATGCACACACACAGTACACACAGCAGATGACTACACAACCTCGTCTCTTGTGGATTGTAGGCTGGCTGCGTGGTTTAGCGGCAACGTTCTCGCTTGCTGGGCCCAAGGTAGCAAGTTCGTATCCTGGCTGGCGTGATGATGCGCAAATGTGAGGGAGACATGTCAGTGGATTTACTGGCACATTAAAGATACCCTTCGGGGCAAAATTCCGCCACCCGATCGTCCCTAAAAGCCAGAGTTAAAAAGGACGTAAAACCAGTAACATTATTATCTCTTCTGGATTGTGGATATTCCATATACAGGTACAGGCCCACAGAAAATCAGCCCGTCGCCGACGAGAACTTTCAGTCTTTATTTGCGATCATCGGAGTTAAGCACTTTTGCCGTGGATGGCTGACCACATTCACTACGCGGTACGCCTTCCGTGCTACATATATTGGCACATTCCAGCTTTTCTTTTAAATCACATAACTTAACTTCAAATTATCAAAATTAAAATCCCCAAAAATAGAGTAATAGGAGCCTAGCTCATAGGCGCCAGACTCTTCCCTCAACTCACATAACCACAATGGTTACGGAGACCTCACTGCATAAGAGTAGTGGTATTCTGCAGCTAGCTGCCGAGAGAGAAGGTCGTGTATTGACCAATGCTTTTCCTTTTCTTCTGGAGTGGCCTTCTAGGGAGTCTGGGTAGGTGATTAAATACTGGAGTCCTCAGCTCAATCGTCGGCACCTATAGCGGTGGGTTGACCTTCTTGCCTACGGCTTGGATCCATTAACTACGAGATCATCAGACCGAACTTCAACCAACCCTCCTACCTAATAGGAAGATAGGCAGGAGGGTGAGAATGGTGGGTTTCTTGGAGGCCTTCTTGGCGGTTGCAAACGGACTGGGTCTAAACACTCCGATTGGCTGTGGCACTTGACGCTGCTAACTCGGGGCTTGGCTCTTGAGACGAGCTTTCCTACGGCACCTTCGGGTACAAAGCAAAGGGGCAAGCTTCTTCAGCTACGGTTCCAGGCTCGGTAGTGCCTACCATCTCACCCCCAGTCTACGATTCGGTTTATACTGAATATAGAGCCGTCTAACGCAAAACACAGGTTTGTTACCTAGTGAAGCGTACTACAAAAACCTCTGTCCAACTCTGGGTATTCTAGCTCTGTCGTGGAGGTACCACTATAAAAACTGGACCTAGCTCGAATCCCAGGGAAGTGCACAGAGGACGCTGAGATTCTCGATAGGTTTGATATCCTTGCTGCAAAACTAAAACATCAAACTGAATAGGGAACCGGTAAAACACAGTAAAGTAATCCTCCCCAACGGGGGAAATATTTACTCGATTCATAATAATCAACCTTGAGAAATAAATTAAACTTGAATCGAATATACCCTAGCTTAAGGAGTAAAAATAAAAATATTTGAACATTACCTAATTCAAAAATAAAACTAGCGATGGCCTTTCGCTATTACAAAACACCTCTGAATTTTATACAAAACTCCTTAAATCACATTAATCCCTATTCCATAAACCTGGTAAATTATTCAAACTATTGTAATATATCAGCATCTACAATTCCATATAACCATTCCAAACCCAGATTCACTTCCACCGACTCACAAGGAGATAAGGAGCATCACATTACATCTAAAAGCAATAAAGCACCAGGGGAAGGTGGTGTAATCGCCGAGATTCTCAAGATCGGGAGGGGGGAACAAATGGTCAACCAATTTCAAGGTATTCTTAAGTTTTTGGGTTCGTAAAATAACTGGTCAGGCTTATAATGCACTAACTCTTTATATACACTAATGTACTGCGCCCGAATTCCTCTAGACCACAGTTCCAAATCCGCGCAGATGGTAAAAGGATCGTAGGAAATTCAACACCCGGCTAAGAGTTGAACAACTCCCACCTGACTAATGACTAGGGAACCCTAGGAACACATATATACATTTCCAACTATACTACTAACTAGTTGCATACAGAACAAGAAAAATTAAAGATAGAGCACTTACGAGCAACTCGGCTCTCGGGCGTTAAGATACAGTTGGTGTATTCTTGGAATACACGGTAAGAGAGTATTCTTTTTAATTCTCGTTGCATGTTTATTTTTTCCTTTTTATCAAACAACAACAGCGATCTTCTAGTTTCTCTTTGGTGGTCATGTCTCTTATGTCATTGTGAGTCTGTTCTAGATATATATCTTCCATGACCCACCTAGCGTCATCTAGCAGCGAATCTCAGAAGCTCCTCAATTCTTCCCTGTACAAGAGGACTTACTTATCAATTTGGCCATCAGATCTAGTCACCATCGCCAGCTATCATCTCCGTGATCAAGAGAACTTCGTCTACTTTTTCACTCACCATGCTGCGCTAGTATCGCCTACTATCAACTCTTTGAAGACCATTCATCAAGAAGAACATTTATTTTTGATAAGTTGTCTATTCTGTTATGTTCTCCTTTTGTCTCCTACCCCCACTCTTTTTCCTTCCTTGGTCCCTCCGCGCTTCGCTGAGTGTGTCTCACTTGCACGACGGCAGTTGACTCAGTCAGTCAAGGCTCAACTAGAGCCAGTCTCCTCAAACCAAGAGGCACTCTCTACATTCTACGCCATGTTGACACATTAAGTATCCGTCAAAGGGAACTTCACCTTCGGCATGCAACAAAGATAAGTACAAACTTCTGGTTTTAACCTCATCTTCATCAGTTTTATTATCTACATGCTTTTATCGATCATTTATAGGCAGTGTGAGATTAATCATTTGTGGCAATAATCATCCTTCGCGGGATTCTCCATGTTGGGCTTTTGTCTAATTAAGCCAACCTTCGTGAAAAGCAGCATTTCTTATGCTTATTAAATGAGAGAGCTTCTCACAACGGGGGATATCATAGAATACCCACTGTCTATAAATATTAAGCTTGTTCAACCGCTGGAGTAACTTTGGCCCTATTCTTCCATTAGGATCGTTCTGGAACCTTCCAGAATCTGCACTTTATCTACAAGTCACGCCGTAATGTATCTTTCACTCACTTGTGGGAATGCCATTTTAAACTAAGGAATCTACCTTATAAATTAATGCTCAATAGCTAAATTTTCTTCCACCGTTGGGATCTTTTCTGGCGCATTTAATTGTAATCCACAACTTTCTCAAGTAATAGACTTTCGCCTATCTAGTGCAACCAGTCATTTTCCACTATTGCAATAACTTTCTTTGCCATAAACGTTTGCGCTACTACAGTGAACTTTCCATCCATTTCAACGAACTATAGTGATAAACAGTGTTCTTTCAGTATTTCTTCCGCGTCGCGCTCATCCGATTATTATAAACACGGCCATGAACATTTACCTTTCATCCCAATTGCTTTTTCCTAAACCTCTTACTAACAACCCATAATAAATTGTTAATTTAGGTTTGTTTCAACGAGGTGTCAATCTAAAGATGTGCCCTCCCATTTTTTCTTATGTGTAATTAATTAACTTCTGCATAACTACGTGTCTTGTACACGGTTCAAATTATCTTGTTTCTCCCTTCTAATTTAGGGGATACAATTCTTTCAACTTATAAGTGAGTTATTTCTAGGTTTCACCCTATTTGTCTCGTGATTCCTATTTAACCATAGGAAGTCTAGAACCTTCCTTTTGACTTTCTCTTCAGGTTTCACAGTCCTATTTTGTAACTATTATAAAAGTAATTCAGCGTAAATATAAGAAGTTATAGGAACTTCTCTTCCATTCTACCTGCTTTCTTTTTTGTTAATTTCGAAGTTGTAACTTTCTTTAAGATAGGTACTTGGAAATTTTTGAAAGTACACACCTTGTACTCGATTTAATGTCTAAACTTTAATCACTTCATTTTTTTTAAAATCTTACAAAGATTTTAGTACATATATAAGGTTTGAAACCTAAAGAATTGTTAATTGCCTGGAGCAAACTTTAAATGTTAGGAGGTCTGCGACCCCAAAGTTGTTAACCAAATTGAAAATATATATTTGTTAAAGTTATCAACTTCTTTAGAATTGTTAAATAAATTAAATATTTGTTTTTGGATTTGTCTGTCTGTTAGGTAGTCAGCCCGAAGGCTGGTTGGATCCTCAAAAAGTACCGCCGTTACGTTATGCGAGTAGATACCCACAAAAACCCAAGGCAGCGCTATTTTGAGGCGTTCTAGGCAAGAAGAGGAGTGAGGTAGTTTGCCATTGCTTTCCTCACTGAATCAGATCAGTAGTCCTAACCCTATGAGTAGAACCTTTCACAGCATTCACAGGCACTGACTGTTCCCCGAATGCCATTACTAAGCACCACCCATACCTCAGTAGCTTCCATATATTCACAGCCATGAGTGAGACTGAGACATCGGTAAAAAGCCACCTTTTACTCTAGCCTGTGCCAACTGATAAATGCAAATGTACTGTATTCATCAAGAGATGGCAAATCATTTCGCAAATACAACGGTTAGGCAAGATCCTGGCTTTCCTAACTCTTCCCAGGTTCATGCCCTCGTTAATACGCAATAAATCTGTTACTATTTGTCTTGTCAGACCATCACCCTTCCCCATAGTAGGCATATGCATGCTTGAGAGGGAATACGCTAAAGCCATTCTCTGGCAAACCGCCCAAGTCTTAGCTGCGGTTCCCGTCAGCTTCGACCAGGTCCTTACCCACTTTAGGTATCAGAGAGCGGATTTGCGGTGGCAACCGCCTCTGAGTGCATTTAAAGTTAAATTTATAACTTTTGTGGGACTATCCTCCTATTTCTCCATCCTTTTTCTCCTGTCCGAAACCCACCTCCTTTTCTTTATCATCTTCTCTTGGTGGTTAGGGTATTCCTCAGCCAATAATCTACCCAAAAATTGGTCCCGGAAACCCGGGAGAGTCCATTTTCTATTCCTATTCTTTTTAAAAGATCATTTGGCAATACTTTGCAAATTATTAATATCTGCTTTGAATCTTTCAGCTATAACTACATCGAGCAAAGCCTGTGAAGGGGAAAGAGGCCGCTCCTGTCTCCCGTGGTGTGTTCCTTTCTTTCAACTTATTTGCTGCTGCCAGCTTGACAGCATTTCCAAGGTTCCACAGTTTCGTGAGTTACATTTTAATCTATTTTCTATGACATGGCTCCTACTGAAAAGGATAAGGATGAAAAACTTACTTCCAAACGAGCATCTTATAAAGGGCAAATTACCCGATTCAGAAAGTACATAAAAGAGTTAGATCCCTCAGAAGCTCAATTAGACTTGTTGAAACATCGTGTAAGGGATTTTGAACGTTCTTATGAAAATTATTGCAACATCCAAACTGAAATAGAAACTAGTATGCTCAATCAAACCGAAGATCGAGTCGAAGTAGAAAACCAATATTACGAAGGCATAGGTTCTGCTTTCAAAATAATACGCCAACTCGAAGAGGAGCAGAAAAAGGACGCTTCTGCTCTTGGTTCCCTTCACGGACCACAAACTTCTTTCCGTGATGGTACTCACAAGCCCAAACCAATTTTACCTAAAATTGATTTACCCCATTTCTCTGGAGATGAATCTACTTGGGATTCTTTCTATGAATTATTTTGCTCTCTTGTTCATGACAATGAAGAAATTCAAGTCATATACAAGTTTCATTACTTGAGATCTATCCTCCGAGGTCAAGCTTTGCAGTTAGTCGAAGCACTTCCTCTACGTGCCGAAAATTACCCCATTGCCTTCAACTTATTAAAAGAAAGATATGGAAATTTACGGTTACGTATTCAACGCCATATGAAGGCTCTGTTCAACCTGCCAGCCGTCAAACCTAATGACGTCACCTCTTTAAGCGACCTGTTAGACTCTATGCAATTAAATGTCAGAGCATTATATCAACTCAAGCAACCAGTCCAAACTTGGGACACTATTCTTATTCATCTAGCCACATCAAGATTCGATTTTTCAACATTAAAGGCTTGGGAGATCGAACTCACTCGCAACGAGGAACATTCGTTTGAACACCTCATCTCGTTTCTCAACAGCCGGTGCCAAGTTCTTACAGCACTCTCATTTCAGTGCGAAAATGTCGAAACGAGTCATAGGGTAGAGCGGGGCTATTCCGCTCATTTCAAATTGTAAACATTATAAATCAAAAACTATTATTTTTTCTAAGATGGAACCAACAGCAAAGCACACCTTATTTATTGCTTATTACATACGAATGTTGTCAAAATACAGTTATAACAATATACCGGCGTGATGAAATAAAATATAAATCAAAGCAAAAATGACGAATCACAAATTTAATGGGGCTATTACGCCCATGCTTGGGGCTATTTCGCTCACTGTAATAATGCCCTTTCCTCAACGGCATTTACCACAAACGAAGTTTTTCCTTCCTGTAGCCCCAACATACATGTCATGATACCAAGTTTCACAGTCTTTGCATTGAATCCAACCACCCTTTAATGATGACTGAGCGGTATAAAAAGTTACGCCACAAAATCCACATGGTGTTTCTTCCTTGTCAAAGTCTTTTGGTCGTACGGATTGAAGGTACCGGTCATTTGTCTTGCAAATGTCTCGAAAATGTTTTTGGCAACCTTTCCTTTACGGGCCTTATCAAATTTTAAGCTCCGTTTTGCCCTTCGAATCTGTTCTGGTGTGCATCCAAAACCTCTTGCTGCCAAGCATGTTAGCAGGGAAGTTAACTCCGTCTCCTCTTGCATACTAAATGCTGTGGGATGACCCGGTGGTTTGTCCACTATGATTTTCCCTAAGGGTCCTTGTCGTTTACGCAAATGAACACGATTTTTAAGTGTTGAATAAGGCACATTGAATAGTTCAGCTGCACCTCTCATGCTCACTTCGCCTCGTAATACAGTTGAAATAGGTCGGTCAATATCTTCCTCCGTCCATGTTCGAACTGACCCTTTCCTTTTATACGTCCGTAACATCTCTAACGTAACAAGGAAGAGATACTAATCTGCTATCTGAAATAATTTGGTTGCAATATTATAACAAGAGAGAAGTCTTGGCCGAGCGGAATAGCCCCCATATTTCTGGGCGGAGTAGCCCCAATTACTGGAATTTACAATAGCGCGTTCTGTGATAGCTGTGACCAAGGAAACGCGCTACCTGCTATGTCCAGATGTAACTTAACCTTCAGACTGCCAGGCGCCACATTTCCGGGAAAAGAAAAGCCGCTACTGTGGACACAAATCCTTAAGTTGCAAGCACAAATTCTTAATGACGACAAATTCCACAACATAAACAATGTACCTTGCAGTATTCTTCCTTTGTTTTACTCAACACTCAAGCTGTCACTCTCAAACAAACGATAGATGTAGTAGCACAGAGACCGAGGGTCACACTGAACACAAAGGGCGATATCAGCTGAGCAGGGTGGCTGCTCAGTGCAACGTCAAGCTTATTTTGAGCGGGATAGCCCCGTGGGCGAATTAGCCCCGCCGTACCCTAAGTGTCACATTTTTGAGAAAAAACTTGTCTCTTCAAATGGTCATCAGCCCCCATCTGTCGAGAACAAGCAAACCCGTTCTGCTTCTTTCAACCATCCAAGAGAACATATCAGGCCACTCAACAAATCTTTAAAATGCATGCTCTGCAAAAAGTTGCACATTTTGTACTTGTGCAAATCTTTTAAAGAATTGTCTGTCGAAGATCGAAGGAAGTTTGTCTTCAATAGTAAGCATTGCTTCAACTGCTTGTCACCTAAGCATTCTTCTTCAAACTGTACGTCTTCCAAGCTCTGTTTCCATTTCAAAAAACCGCACCATTCTTTATTGCACGTTCATGATAAATCGAGGTCACCAGTACCCGCTTCTTCAAACTCCATGCAGAGCAGCTCCGAACAAACAAATGCTTCTTCCTGCATTTCTAACGCCGAAACCTCTCACACTGCGCAAGTCCTTTTGTCCACTGTACAATTCGAAATCCAAGATAAATTTGGAAATTGGTTTCGAACCCGCGGTCTTCTCGATTCCGCTTCAACTCACAACTTTGTTTCGCAATCGTTAATTAAAAAACTAGGTCTTTCATCATCACCTATTTCCATCAATGTATCCGGCATTGACAATTTGAAAACTCAAGCCTTGCAGTCTTCAAAATTGAAAATCAGAGACATTTGTCAAAGAAACACCAATCTTAACTTAAACTGTCTCATTCTTACCAGTATTGGCAAGGACACTCCTAGCAGCTCTATTAAGCATTTAAGGCTAGCTGATCCTTTGTTCAGCATGCAAAACCCTATTGACATACTCTTTAATGCCAATGTTTTCTGGAATTGCCTTCGTAAACAGGTTCGCAAGTTATCCTCTAACGTGGTCGCCAGAGACACTAATTTTGGATGGATCGTCACAGGTCAACTTCCCCATTGTTCTCCCCAACCCGCATCGCAATGCTACTTTGCCAATACTGACTTGGAACAGTTCTGGAGGCTTGAAAGCGTTGATCCTCCTAGCGTAACCTCTTCAGAAAATGAATTCTGTGAGCAACTTTTTTTGAACACCACCACTCGTTCTTCTGATGGCCGGTTCGTTGTTCAAATACCAAGATTACATAATCCTCCCAAACTTATTAACTCTCAGCCCAAAGCTCGAAAATCTCTCTCTGCTATCGAGAGCAAATTCAAGAAAGAACCTCTTGTTAAACAGCAGTACACTGATTTCATGGATGAGTATGAAAGCTTAGATCATATGGAAGTTGTTATCAAATCTGATGATGAATCCCACCCCCCAATTGAAACTGTTTATTTAAATCATCATCCCGTATGGAAAAACCCTCTTGTAAAAGATAAAATCCGAGTTGTTTTCAATGGTTCATCACCCGACGTTAATGGCAACAGCCTTAACGACACCCTTTACTCTGGTCCTGCTATTCAGTCAGATCTATCTGCTATACTCTTAAACTTTCGATTATTTCCCATAGCTGTCATAGCTGATATAAAACAGATGTACCGCCTAGTTTTAATTCAACCGGAACAACGAGATCTCCAAAGAATCTTGTGGCGTGATGAAATCAGTAAGCCCATTAAAGTATTTCGCTTAAAAACGGTTACTTATGGCTTAAAACCCTCTGCTTTCCTTGCTATCCGATCCCTACACTTGCTAGCCTCACAAGATGGTCATTATTTTTAATTCCAAAGCTTCTGAAGCGCTAACTACGTCATTCTATGTTGACGATTATTTGCAGTCCTTCCCCACTTTGGAGGAAGCTTCTTTTGTGTCTTTAGAACTTCAGGCATTGCTAAGGAATGGAGGTTTCCCACTTCATAAGTGGAATTCCAACTCCCCTGAGTTTCTCGCCCAGTTTCCCATCGAAGACGTAGATCCTTCTTCTGTCGAAATTTGTGGAAACTCCGAATCCATAAAAACTCTAGGAGTTCATTGGTGCACTAGCACTGACACTCTCATCTATAAAGTTTCGCTCGCAGAAGAGCTTCCTAACACAAAAAGACAAATTCTCTCAGAAATTGCAAAAATTTTCGATCCGCTTCAATTCCTTTCCCCAGTTATCGTTATAGCCAAACTCTTCATGCAAGAGCTGTGGTCGCTCAAATGTGAATGGGATGACACTGTTCCCCTTTCTTTTCTTAATCGTTGGCTCTCGTTTCGCAGCAATTTTCTGGATCTTTCCCTTATTGAAATTCCCAGGAATTTAATTAGCTCTCATTCTAATGCATCTTTTTTCCTTCATGTGTTCGCGGACAGTTCCAAAAAGGCTTACGGTTGCTGCGCATATTTAGTTTATCGCGGTTCATTATATGGATCTTCAGTTTCCAACCTTGTTTGTGCCAAATCGAAGGTCGCTCCTCTTAAAACTATCACTTTGCCTAGGCTTGAATTGTGTGCTGCACTCATGGCTGCAGAACTTGTTAAGAAATTACGGGAAGTATTAAAAGTCGAATTCTCGCAAATCTATCTCTGGAGCGATTCCATGATCACCCTTTCTTGGATCGCCAAGAACCCCTCTCACTGGCAAACTTTTGTTGCAAACAGAGTTTCCAAAATTCAAACTCTTTCTTCAGGATGTCAATGGAGGCATGTGCCCAGCGCTGACAACCCAGCCGATATTATCTCTCGTGGATGTTTACCCTCTCAATTGGCAGCTTCCCAGTTGTACTGGCATGGGCCCTCGTGGTTAATCGAAGACTCTTCTTCTTGGCCTTCTAAACCTCCAGCTACAAACTCCAACTTGCCTGACGCTAAAGTACCTCTATCTATTGCTCCGTGTCTTGTTTCCAACGCTTCTCAGCCCTTGCTGTCCCGCTATTCTTCCTTTCATAAACTAATTCGAATTGTTGCCTATCTCCTTAGATGGAAATATTTTGTGGTTGACCAACCTCTTCTCCCCAAACCACACCTTACCAATCATGAATTGAATCTCGCTACCATTAAGGTTTTACAACTGACACAGCAAGAAGCCTTTTCTTCTGAATTGTCTTTGCTTTCTTCTAAAAGGGATCTTCCCAAATCCAGTCGTCTTCGTGCTTTAGCCCCGTTCCTTGATGATCATGGGTTACTCAGGGTAGGTGGAAGGCTCTCGCAATCTTTGCTCTCTGAGGACAAAAAGCATCCCGTTATTTTGCCTTCTAAACATCACGTAACTTCTTTAATTATACGTGACTTTCATTATCGTAATCTGCATGTTGGCACACGCACTCTGCTTTGCCTCTTAAGGGAAAAGTACTGGATTATAAATGGAATTCATGAAGTTTCTTCTGTAATTCACAAGTGCATTCCTTGCTTCAAAGCAAAACCTAAAATCAATACTCAATTAATGAGCGATCTGCCCTCCTTTCGCTCCTCTCCTATACGCCCGTTTGCTCTAACTGGTGTGGACAATATGGGTCCGTTCCAATATCAACGAAATTCCCCTGAAGCTAAACGCAAATTGTTTGGTAAGCGCTACGTTTCTCTCTTTGTTTGCATGGTTACTGGCGCAATCCACTTGGAACTAGTAACGAATGCTTCTACTTCTTACTTTTTATCAGCTGTCTCTCGCTTCACTGCTAGGCGTGGTGTTCCTTCAGAGATGTTCTCTGGTAACGCTCCCACTTTTCAGGGCGCAGCTTCCCTGTGGAAGAAAGCTCTCACTTCCTCTCCTGCCATGGAACAAATTTCTAATTTTTCCTACTCAAAGGGTTTCATATGGCGTTTTATACCTCCCTATGCTCCTCATCACGGTGGTAGATGGGATTCCTGCGTAAAGCTCACTAAACGTCATTTAAGAAAGGTTTTAGGTAATCGCATTCTGACTTATGAAGAATTTAATTCACTCTCTGTTCTGATTGAAGGAGTTGTTAATTCTCGCCCTTTAACTCCGCTTTCCAATGACCCTGATGACCTGCTTCCACTTACACCTGGTCACTTCCTTATCGGCACTTCTCTTTCTGCCCCTCCTCCTCTTCCCAATTCTTACAGGGATTCTAATTTACCTATCGTTTGGCGTAAATTTGAAGCCCTCCGTAGTTCTTTTTGGAAGAGGTGGAACTTGGAATATTTAACTTCCTTGCAACGGAGACAGAAGTGGTTTCTTTCCAGTCCCGACATAAAAGTGGGGGACTTGGTCTTGGTTAGGGATGTCTCTCCCCCCCTGGTCTGGATTTCTGGTACAGTGACCGAGTGTTATCCTGGAAGGGATGGGAGAGACAGGGTGGCCAAAATCTTGACCACTAATGGTCATATCACAAGACCACTGTCTTTAATTTCTCCATTACCTTTAAATGTTTAACTGTTTATTTTGTTCTCTGTTGGTGTTTACCCCTCCCAGTATGGTGTATTCTTGGAATACACGGTAAGAGAGTATTCTTTTTAATGCTCGTTGCATGTTTATTTTTTCCTTTTTATCAAACACCAACAGCGATCTTCTAGTTTCTCTTTGGTGGTCATGTCTCTTATGTCATTGTGAGTCTGTTCTAGATATATATCTTCCATGACCCACCTAGCGTCATCTAGCAGCGAATCTCAGAAGCTCCTCAATTCTTCCCTGTACAAGAGGACTTACTTATCAATTTGGCCATCAGATCTAGTCACCATCGCCAGCTATCATCTCCGTGATCAAGAGAACTTCGTCTACTTTTTCACTCACCATGCTGCGCTAGTATCGCCTACTATCAACTCTTTGAAGACCATTCATCAAGAAGAACATTTATTTTTGATAAGTTGTCTATTCTGTTATGTTCTCCTTTTGTCTCCTACCCCCACTCTTTTTCCTTCCTTGGTCCCTCCGCGCTTCGCTGAGTGTGTCTCACTTGCACGTCGGCAGTTGACTCAGTCAGTCAAGGCTCAACTAGAGCCAGTCTCCTCAAACCAAGAGGCACTCTCTACATTCTACGCCATGTTGACACATTAAGTATCCGTCAAAGGGAACTTCACCTTTGGCATGCAACAAAGATAAGTACAAACTTCTGGTTTTAACCTCATCGTCATCAGTTTTATTATCTACATGCTTTTATCGATCATTTATAGGCAGTGTGAGATAAATCATTTGTGGCAATAATCATCCTTCGCGGGATTCTCCATGTTGGGCTTTTGTCTAATTAAGCCAACCTTCGTGAAAAGCAGCATTTCTTATGCTTATTAAATGAGAGAGCTTCTCACAACGGGGGATATCATAGAATACCCACTGTCTATAAATATTAAGCTTGTTCCACCGCTGGAGTAACTTTGGCCCTATTCTTCCAATAGGATCGTTCTGGAACCTTCCAGAATCTGCACTTTATCTACAAGTCACGCCGTCATGTATCTTTCACTCACTTGTGGGAATGCTATTTCAAACTAAGGAATCTACCTTATAAATTAATGCTCAATAGCTAAATTTTCTTCCACCGTTGGGATCTTTTCTGGCGCATTTAATTGTAATCCACAACTTTCTCAAGTAATAGACTTTCGCCATCTAGTGCAACCAGTCATTTTCCACGATTGCAATAACTTTCTTTGCCATAAACTTTTGCGCTACTACAGTGAACTTTCCATCCATTTCAACGAACTATAGTGATAAACAGTGTTCTTTCAGTATTTCTTCCGCATCGCGCTCGTCCGATTATTATAAACACGGCCATGAACATTTACCTTTCATCCCAATTGCTTTTTCCTAAACCTCTTACTAACAACCCATAATAAATTGTTAATTTAGGTTTGTTTCAACGAGGTGTCAATCTAAAGATGTGCCCTCCCATTTTTTCTTATGTGTAATTAATTAACTTCTGCATAACTACGTGTCTTGTACACGGTTCAAATTATCTTGTTTCTCCCTTCTAATTTAGGGGATACAATTCTTTCAACTTATACGTGAGTTATTTCTAGGTTTCACGAAAGGGAAACTTGCCCTATTTGTCTCGTGATTCCTATTTAACCATAGGAAGTCTAGAACCTTCCTTTTGACTTTCTCTTCAGGTTTCACAGTAAGTGACCTGTCCTATTTTGTAACTATTATAAAAGTAATTCAGCGTAAATATAAGAAGTTATAGGAACTTCTCTTCCATTCTACCTGCTTTCTTTTTTGTTAATTTCGAAGTTGCAACTTTCTTTAAGATAGGTACTTGGAAATTTTTGAAAGTACACACCTTGTACTCGATTTAATGTCTAAACTTTAATCACTTCATTTGTCTTTTTTTAAATCTTACAAAGATTTTAGTACATACATAAGGTTTGAAACCTAAAGAATTGTTAAGTGCCTGGAGCAAACTTTAAATGTTAGGAGGTCTGCGACCCCAAAGTTGTTGTTGTTGTTGTTGTTTGAGTCTTCAGTCTTTTGACTGGTTTGATGCAGATCTCCATGCCTCCCTGTCCTGAGCCAATCGTTTCATCTCTACATAGCTACCACACCCTACATCCGAGGCTATCTGTTTAACATATTCTAACCTTGGTCTACCCCTACAGTTCTTGTCCTCGACCCTTCCTTCCATAACTAAGCTTGCTATTCCTGGGTGTCTTAGTATGTGTCCTACCAACCTATCTCTTCTCTTCATTAGCAGTCGCCAGAAACATCTCTCCTCTCCCACTCGCCTTAATACCTCTTCGTTTGTAACCCTATCTACCCATCTGATCTTCATCATTTTCCTGTAACACCACATTTCAAATGCTTCAATTCTCCTCTTTTCTGCTACACCAATAGTCCAAGTTTCACTTCCATAGAGCGCCACGCTCCAGACAAAGGCTTTCAAAAATGACATCCTAATACCTAAATCTATATTCGATGTCAACAAATTCCTTTTTTGTAGAAAGGCTTTCCTTGCCTGAGCCAACCTATTTTTATATCCTCTTTGCTTCGTCCATCACTGGTTATTCTGCTTCCTAAGTAACAGAAGTCTCCTACTTCCTTCAGCTTTTCACCTGCCAATTTGATCTCCATGGAGGTTTCTGATTTATTTCGGCTGCATTCCAGTATTTTTGTTTTACATTTATTAATATTCATCATGAATTCCTTCCGTAAGATGGAATCCATACCATTCAAAAACTCATTCAAATCCTCAGGCTTGTCGGCCAAGATGACGATGTCATCAGCAAATCTCAGAGTTGAAATTATTTCTCCTTGAATCTTCACTCCCACTTTAAATTTTTCTCTAATTTCCTTCATTGCTTGTTCAATGTAAAGATTGAAAAGTATGGGTGATAAGTTGCAGCCTTGCCTTACACCTTTCTGAATACCAGCTTCTCTCTCATGTCCTTCAGCTCGAATGACTGCTGTCTGGTTTCTGTATAGATTGTATATCACCCTCCTATCCCTGTACTTTATTCCAATAGATTTCAAAATGTCAAACAATTTAGTCCAATCAACGTTATCAAAAGCCTTTTCTAAGTCTACAAATGCCATGAACGTTCTCTTATCTTTCCTTATTCTACCTTCCAAAATCAGCCTAAGACTTAGTACAGCTTCCCTTGTTCCTACATTTCTTCTGAAACCAAACTGGTCTTCACCCAACTCCGTTTCTATCTGGCTTTCAAACCTCTTGTAAATTATTCTAGACAGGATCTTTGAAGCATGAGTAATCAAGCTGATTGTACGGTAATCTTCACATCTGTCAGCTCCCACTTTCTTCGGTATAGGGATGATAACATTCTTCTTGAAATCAGGGGGTACCTCACTTGTCTCATAAATCCTACACACCAAGTGAAATAACCTGATCAGACCTTCATCTCCTATGCAGCGTAGCAACTCAATCGGTATATCATCTATGCCTGGTGCTTTGTTCCTGCCTAAGTCCTCTAATTCTCTGTCAAATTCTGATCTCAATATTAAATCTCCTTTTGCATCCTCATCAATTTCCTCCTCCCTTTCCATTACATGATTCTCAATCTCCTTTCCCTTATACAAGCACTCTATGTAAGCTTTCCATCTCTCAACCTTTTCTTCCCTATCTGTTAGAGGCTTTCCATTTGTGTCCTTAATATTACAGCACTTAGTCTTCTTTTCCCCAAAAGTATTCTTAATCCTTCGATAAGCTGTGTCTACTTTTCCTAATTTCAGACAATTTTCTATACCTGCACATTTCTCTTTCAACCATTCTTCTTTCGCTTCCGTGCACTTCTTGTTAACCTCATTTCTCAGACGTCTGTATTCTGCTTTCCCCTTTTCATCTCTTAGATTCTTGTGTTTCCGCCTTTCATCCATCAATTCTAGTATATCCTGAGTGATCCACGGTTTTCTACCTATTCTTTCTTTCCTACCGATGTTTTCTTCTGCGGATTTTGTTATTTCATTCTTCAAAAGTGCCCATTCGTCTGCAATTGAAGTTTGTTTAGGGGTTTTGATTAGTCCTTCCTTTATACTCTTCTTGAATCTTTCATTTACATCCTTCACTTTCAGTCTGTCTATTGCCCATCTTTTTGGCTTTTGACTTTTCTTCAGTTTCTTCAACTTTAATCTGCATTTCATTACAACCAGATTGTGGTCAGAGTTTATGTCAGCACCAGGATATGTTTTACAATCCAAAATCTGGTTTCGAAACCTCTGCTTGACCATAATGAAGTCGATTTGGTAACGCCCTGTATCTCCTGGTCTCATCCATGTGTATATTCTTCTATTGTGGTTATCGAATAAGGTGTTAGCTATGACCAACTCATGTTCGGTGCAGAATTCCATCAGCCTGCTTCCTCGATCATTCCTTTCACCTAATCCGAAATCTCCTACTATCTTCCCTTCTCTCCCTTTTCCTACCACAGCATTCCAATCTCCCATTACTATAACATTTTCATCACCTTTGATATACCACAGAATGTCATCTATTTCATCGTAGACCTTTTCAACATCCTCATCATCAGCTTGACTGGTAGGCATATAGACTTGTACCACTGTGGTGCACGTAGGTTTAGTATTGATTTTTGCTACAATAATCCGTTCACTGTATTGCTCATAATATTCCACCCGCTGTCCAAGTTTCCTACTCAATATGAGACCAACCCCTGCTTGGCCATTGTTTGATTTAGTGTTAATGACCCTATAGTCTCCTGACCAAAAGTCCTGCTCTTCCTGCCAGCGCATTTCACTAATCCCAACCAAATCCAACCTCAACCTATCCATTTCCCTTTCTAAGTTTTCTAACTTTCCACTTCCTAGCAGACTTCTAACATTTCACGCTCCGATCCGTAGAATGTCAGATTTCCTCTTTGTCACTTCTGTGATGTTAACCCCCTCTCGAGTAGTCCCCACCCGGAGATCCGAACGGGGGACTAGTTTACCTCCGGATTGAAATTTTACAAGGGAGGAGGACATCATCACATGTAATTATGCATAGAGAGGTGCATATCCTCGGGAATAGCATTACGGCTGTAGTTTCCCGTTGCTTTCAGCCGTGCAGCAGAACGCAGTGTAGCCATTAGTTGGCTTATATTATCAATATCTTAACCGTCTATTAGACAAGTAAAGAATTGATTTATTCTGAAAGGCTGCTACTCCCTTTCAGAATAAGTAAAGAGCAATTCTACTACAAAATACTAACCTTGTACTAACAATTAAATACCAAAATTTTACTAACGAAAAAAATACTAAAGTTTCACCAACAAACAAATACTACCACTAAAACAGTCTGTCACCAGGCCCACTCACATGCACCCTCACCAGACACACTCACACACCACAGTCTAATAGAACAATGACATATATCTAATAAACAAATTAACTTCATACTTACAACTAAAACTAACTACATACTTACTTTACTGTAATTTGAATTGACAATATTTACAAAATTTAAAATGATAATCTGGTAGCAAAAATATCTACCCCGTCCGGGATTCGAACCCGAGATCTCTAGGTAGGTCGGTAGATACCCACAAAATGATGATAATTGTTGTTTTAAGGGGCCTAACATCGAGGTTATCAGCCCCTAATGTTTTGGGTGATCGTGAAGATGAAATCAAATGTTCTTACAGAAGGGAATTTAGAACGAAAAGATTCACAAAAGGAATAGATTGAAAAATACCCACAAAATGAAGGCTAGGTTCAAAATACGTGCAAAATGCAATGTAGCGTCGAAATACCTACAAAATGCAATTGAAATTCAAAATACTTACAAAATGCAATTGAAGTTGAAAATGCTTACAAATTGTACGGTAGATTCAAACGACTCGTGTGGATTGACAATACTTACAAAATGCAATTAGATTGAAAATACTTGACAAAATGTAATTTAGATTCAAAATACCCACAAAATGCAATTAAGAATCAAAATATGTGCAAAATGCCCACCAAACAAAATGCAATTTAGATTCAAAATTCGTGCGAAATGCGGTTTTGGTTAAAAATACTTACAAAATGCAATTGAAATTCAAATTTCTCACTAAGAATTTCTGAGAAAGAACCTGAAAAAGATAACTATGTGCTGGTTGAGTTTAGGGATAAAAAAAAGTAAAATGGATTATGTTGGGAAGATATTGAGGGCCATTATTGAATCTAATGAAAGGAAAGCGTATGAAGTAATGTTTATGAGATGTTCAAAACAATCACGTGAAAAATTTGTTTTTCCTCAAGAAGATGACATTTCAACAGTGGGACGTTGTGATATCTTATTTGTCCTGCCCAATCCTGAGGAGTGTGATAAAGAAACTCATCGTCAAAGATCATTCGTGAAATTCCCTGCAAAATTAAGTTCATTCAATATGCGCTAGAAAGACAGCTCTTATTCTAAATTCACATGTCACAAGTTTTGTATTCCATTTCAATGATCATTTCTCGACCTTTCAGTGACCAATAAAGTTTTAATAACGTCTTTCTTACTTTTTTGTAGTTATGTTCTAATCATGTGTTTTATGAATTCATTTGTAGTTATCCTTTATTTATGTGTTTCTTATTACTTCTGTTATAATAATGTTCTTCTATATTCAGCAAAAAATGCTTGGATTGTATTAAATTTCCTTTTCAACTTCCTTTATGGACATTTCTTGACCAAACCTACTTCTTGCCTGTACGACCCATTGTGCCCCGCTGATGGCTCATAGTACCCCAGGGATGGGGCACCATGAGTCATTCATTAAGAAATGTACTTTTCCTCCTTTATGAAAAACCAAGCAATATTTAACTAATGTACACAATGAATTTTAAAATATAGATGATCCATTAATTATAAAACAAAAACTAGACAGATAATGTTATATTTAAAATAACTTTTGAGGGTGTACATTTTAGTGGCTCATGGTGCGCCGGTCTCCCCTAAATGTATTCTATAAGAATCTCTGTGTGCCTGTGGAGATATTTAAGTGGATACTACAGTCTGATGGAAGCAGTGATTTAAAATGTGACAGATGGACCAAACTGGACAATTTGGTGAGTTATCTTTCTAATTATAATGGTGAACATGTTTCTATTTCTGACAGAATTCACTTGCTGATAGATTTTTTAACGGAAGCCATGTCTCTTGATTGTGACATTAATTTAATAAGAGCTAGGAAAATTAAATTTGCTTTAGAGCAATAGGAATTGTCCTTTGCAACTCAGACTCAGTATTCGCCAGAGCTATTGATATGGGCTGCCACAATTTCCTATTCGTATCCAGGGGCCTATCAGTCAATGAGAAAAACTAACATGATCACACTACCTCACCATGTATATCTTCGACAGTTTCTTTGTAGAATAGGTCCAAAAGGATGGGGATAGGGCCATATAAAAATCATTCTCATAGGAAATACGTCAACTACTATACGATGATGAAAAGGTTGTAACAGTAATGATGGATGAAATACATGTTAATGCCAAGCTATAGTACTGCACAAAGCTGAAAAAATCATGGGAATAGCTGAAAATGGATCAGAAACAGAGGCGACAACTACTATGCAGGTGTTTATGTCTTTATCTTTACACTCACAACATAAGGATGTTATAGGTCTCTTTCCAGTGAAAACTATGAATACTGCTGAAGTTAACAGTAAACATCCTCAAACTCTTGAATGAACTCTACTATGACGTAGTTTGTTTGGTGTCAGATAACTACCGAACAAACAGAAAAATGTTTGAGATGTTGAGCGGTGGTGTCTTAAAAACGTCTGTCCCTAACCCAGCTGATCCTTCTAACCCCCTCTTTCTTCTCTTCGATAATGTGCATTTGTTGAAGTGCATTAGAAACAACTTGCCTGGAGAAATGCTCGTCATTCCAGATACTAACATTCACACTTATTGAAAACATAACCAAATTGAAAATATATATTTGTTAAAGTTATCAACTCCTTTTGAATTGTTAAATAAATTAAATATTTGTTTTTGGATTTATCATTTCGCAAATACAACGGTTAGGCAAGATCATGGCTTTCCTAACTCTTCCCAGGTTCATGCCCTCGTTAATACGCAATAAATCTGTTACTATTTGTCTTGTCAGACCATCACCCTTCCCCCTAGTAGGCATATGCATGCTTGAGAGGGAATACGCTAAAGCCATTCTCTGGCAAACCGTCAGCTTCGACCAGGTCCTTACCCACTTTAGGTATCAGAGAGCTGATTTGCGGTGGCAACCGCCTCTGAGTGCATTTAAAGTTAAATTTATAACTTTTGTGGGACTCTCCTCCTATTTCTCCATCCTTTTTCTCCAGTCCGAAACCCACCTCCTTTTCTTTATCATCTTCCCTTGGTGGTTAGGTTATTCCTCAGCCAATAATCTACCCAACAGTGTCGATCGGCTGTCTGCATCTAGCTAGCGGTATCGTTATAGCGTAATTAAGCGTTGAATCAAGAATCAGTTCTATAAAACTTAGCAAGAATAAAATATTACACTTGCCATTTGTTGACAAAAATATGAAACGACATAACAATTTATGTCCCCAACACCAATAATAAAATAGAAATAAAATCACTATTTAAAATGAAATATCTACGCCTCATTTAGGCTTGATGCGTTTAACAAGTGTCTCTCCTGCATCATTTCACATATGTAAATAAATCTTGCAGATGCGGTTCTAGCTCTGGGCCGGGGGGGCCCGGCCCCCCCCCCCCCAGTTTTAGTGAAATAATTATTTTAAAATTCCTTGGTTACTAAATAAATTGATAATTTACAGGTATAATTTATCTGATATAAAACAAACTAATGCATTTTATTAAGTTAATTTTTCTTTCAATTTCAAAGTTTATTTATTTTATTATATGTAATTTAAACACACAATTGAAATCCTGTATAAATATAATATTTGTAATATGCGTAGTGCATACACCAAGAGTATTAAACTCTTTTCCCTACTTTATGGCATGCAAGTTCAGAAGTTTCCAATGTAGAGAAACCTCCATGCGATACAAGTGCATCGATATCTCCCCAACTCTGTGACAAAAATGTGAGTGCAACTGTTTCTAATATAGGCGAACCAGTACCATTTTATATCAGTGCATCGATCTATGATGGTCCATGCCAACCCCGTAAATCAGTTTATAAACAAACGTTACTATACAATAAGAACAGAAGTTTTAACAGTAAATGGTTTGATAGGTATACATTTATTGAATACTCTGAGAACAAAGATGCTGTTTTCTGTATCGTCATTTCGTTCAATCTGATTCAAGCAATGCTGAACATGTTTTCAGTAAAACTGGATTTTGCAATTGGAAAAGAATATGAGAAAAACGTGCAAAGCATGCTGATAGTGAATGTTATAAATCTTCAATAGTAAAGTGAAACAGTTTTCTGGTAAGTGAACATAGTAGCACAGTGATTTCGAAGCTAAGCGAGAAACCTCTGGTTATATTGCGTAACCGCTCAGCTGTGGCAACAATGGCCCGAGTCGCATTACTTTGTGCTCGGCAAGACATTGGGCGTAGAGGTCATCGCCAAACAGTTTCGGATCATGACAATGTTAATAATAAAGGGAATTTTGATGAAATTTTAAATGTAATTAAACTAGAAAGTGAATGCACAAGTAAACAGTCTGTCAAAGAATGCAACTTACTCATCTAAAGATTCTCAAAACGAATTTCTTGATATCTCAGCTAATATAATAGTTGAACATATTGGAGGAGAGACGAAAAAATATAACAATGGTTATGTTTCCTTAATCCTGGATGAAGTTAGTAAAGTGGAACAGATGTCCGTATGTGTCAGATATGTAGGACAAAATTCTATAGAGGAGCGTTTCGTTGGTTTTATACATTTGTCTCAACTGAATGCTGAAAGTATAGCTAATTCAGCTTTAGAGTACCTTGTTTCAGTGGATTTCGATCCATGTAAGTGCATTGGACAAGCATATGATGGAGCCGCGTTTCTGTCAGGGAAGATAAACGGTGTGCAGCGTTTATAGCGACAGAAGGTCAATAACTTTGAAAGAATAATAGATTTTCCGCCTTCAATACTGTTTATTTCTATTTACTTACAGGGACTAGTTTCGGGGAGCCCCCGGGGAGTTACGTCAATACGGACCTGAATAATCGACATTATGAGTAGGTCAATAACCCGTGTGTTTACGTGCATTGTTATGCACATAGCTTAAATTTTGTGGACGTTTCAAAGCCAGTTTGTAGACGTGGTAGGGGACACTTTTGGTTTACTGGAAGCAATTTATGCTTTTCAGTCTGTATCTACTGTAAGACACCAAAAGTTTGTTGAGATACAGAGTGATCCTCATCCAGGAGAACGTGTTTTAGAGATACCTCTTCAAAGTGACACGTTATGGGTATGTAAATATAGAGGAGCAATGTATTTTCAGAAACGTTTTGCTTCAGTTAAAGCAGCTCTGGAGTATTTTTCAAAGTCAGTTAACAAGAAAGAGGCAGCAGAAGCAAAAGGTTTGTTGAAACAGCTTTGTAAAGTGAAGGTGATGTTTGTGTTACAAATCTTTTCTGATATTCTCGAGCTTGCCAATGGAGCCTCTATGTTCTTACAACAAAAACATGTGGACTTCGGAGGGGCACATAGATTGATCTATGGTCTTGAAAAATCGTTGCAAGAAAAACGAAATGATTATTATTTTAAGGAACTATGGGCGGTTACATGTAACTCTGTTCAGTCGTTAGGCGTGAAAGTTTATAAGCAATCTAGAGTCTCAAGTATTCCAAAGAACTTTTCAGACTACGTTTTATTAATGCCAGTCTCTGCGGAGAAAGAGGAGGAAAATGTCACATTATCAGAGACATGTAAAAGAAATCTTTTTGAAATATTAGACAACATGGTAGAAGAGTTACTGCGTAGATTTACTGAAAATGATTTTGTGTGCAATGCAATGGATGCCTGTAACCCAAGAAGTGAAAACTTTTTAAATTTTGAATATATATATATTCTCACGTTCTGTGAAAAGTATAATCTAATCTTCACAGACTGTAAGGTACTACAGACTGAAATCAGTTTAGCTAAGAATGTATTTAGAGGCAAATATCCAAACACTTCCTCATTCTTTTTCTCTGAACTTCTGAAAATGGAAGTTGCTTTTCCACAGCTACTATTATTTTTCAAGTTGATGCTGACTCTTCCTGTGTCATCTGCTTCTGCTGAGCGCAGTTTCTCTGTCGTGAAACGAATAAAATCCTATTTAAGAGCAACAATGGCAACAAAGAGGCTTTCCAATCTCGCAATTCTTTCAATTGAAAGAGAATTAAGTGGAAAATTACTTCACGACCCTTCTGATATAGTGAACCAGTTTGTCCAGAATAGAAACAGAAGAATAAATTTATGTGACAGTGAAATATGCTATTTTTTTACCAATGATAGTTTTTAGCCTACTTTTCTCATTTTGCAAAAATGAGGAAAAAGTAGACTAATGAGATCGATCCGGGAAAATGTCTGCCCCCCCCCCAGATTTAAGCTTCTAGAACCGCCACTGAAATCTTGCTCCAAGATATTTTTAAACACACATTATTTAAATTCAGGACACTAATATCTGTCCTACCTGTTCACTAAAATTATACTTTAACGTCCCAAAATAACTGGCATACTCCCTACGTAATACATCCGTTAAAGTCCTTTAAGTATAATGTCAAGTTTCCAAATGCTGTTAAAAATGGTTAATAATAATGATAATAAAATATTTACATTTATTTACATGATCGCGACCCGCACGGTTTCATAGTATCTGTCTCCAATTTACTAGAGTTCATTTCACAACTTTTCTCCGTATCTCACAACTTTTCTCTGTATTTCACACAATAAAACTGGTCATTATAGGTATTTATACGTCAATTCCATGTGAATCATGGACACAAACAATAAAGTTAATATCTCATCACTTACGTGTACAACTCCGGTATCTCATAAGTTAATAATTATACAAACTTGCAACGCATGACTATTCAGATAAGCTCTCAAACCAAATATCGAGTGTGTGTGTGGCATTAACCCTCACTTCCCACACTCTCATCTCCTCAAAACACAAAATACGGCTTCTCTTAATCATCACAAAATATTTCAAAACCTTTCCACTCAAATTCTTAGTCTCACATTTCATATCATCGCGTCTGTGTTATGCTTCCATCAATATAATTGCATCTCATTAATATTTCCTCTTTAGCACTTTCACAAAACTTCTACGGTTCCATATCAACTACTTTCATCAAAGTATGATATTCTGTATTCCTACTAGAAATCACAAATGCAATCTCTTTCATGAATACATTGCTCCTCCTTCTAAAAAATCCACTATCGATTATACATTTCCGTGCTATGTTTAAAACCTTTCCACTCAGATTCTCTATCTCATAATTTTATCGCACAACCTCTCCACAATTCTTACTACCATAACTCATCTCATACTTTTTTTCTCTGCTTCAAAAACTTCCTTGTTACAATTTCTCGCTTAACTCTGAATTTTAAGTCTGCTTGCGTCTGTTATGTAAATAACAATTACCTTTCCTCACGTTTCTCTTAACAATAGATGCCAATATCCTTCCTTCCATTTCGCATTATCATTTATAACAAATATACATTCATAACATTCTATAATAGCGTTTCTTATTTAGTTATACCTTCAACTATCGCATACTGTCCTTTCCCGTACAACAGAGCTTCTGGGTTTTACAATGTCATTATCTTCCTTTCATACTGGAGTTCTTTCAATGCCAATATTGAATACTCCTATTAACAATTTCGTTTTATGCATAGTATTCTCGTTTCTGAAATGAATAAACTCTTTATTATAGGATTCTCATGTCCTTCCTTTCTCTGATATTACGTTGTAAACTATTCACGTGTGTCAAACACATGACTGTTCTCTTTCTCTGATACATTATTTATTTATCACAAATTTACGCTTCTCCTCTCATGTTCCAATACATATATGGTCGTTCTCCGATGTTGCAACAAATCTACGGATTATACGTGAGCAATCGCAACGAAATTAACTCTTAGTAAAATCTAAACGTTCTAAAATGACAGTGAAAAATACTAACGATGTCTAAGATCAACGAACAAGCCTTCAAAATACGTCCGAGTAACGTATGAATTAACTATAGAAATTACTAAAAACTTTCAAGAAAATACAATAACATGGGTTATAAATGCAAATATGTTGGTCAAAATTCTGGAATAACGTGTACAAGAACTAACTACAGATGTCTGTAAAATTGCACTGGTCTACCTTCACTCTGAGATCGCTGGTGACAGACCTGATGATGTTTCTGTCCGTGGAATTTCTCCCCCGTGTCTCTGGTATGCGGCACGCCTCCGCGGACTGGTTTCGTTATGTCATCTCTGCTATGTCTGGATTTCACTGCAGGTGAATGCCCTGGGATGTTGTCTCCAAACCAGTTCCCAGCTGGAAACTCGCCTGCCTGCTCCCCCGTCCTTGGCGATGACACGACCCCCTCGCAGCTCTTGGTGGTTGGCGCTCGCCAGCTCCAGATTCTCCGCTTTCTCCATCTCGAATCCCGCTCGTCTCTTCTTAGGTCTCGATGTTCATTGAAGTCGGTAGCTTGCAGTGTTCTTTCCAACACAAGAAATCACCTCTATATTGTGAATTTCTTTGGTAGTAGCTTGTAGCATTATGTGAGCGAAAACTGCGGTGTTCTGCAGCTCGCTACTCATATTGCTATATTATCTGGTCATTTCTGGATTTCGCTAGTTAGCATAGCTCTACGTTCCCAACATAATGAAGTTAGAACATTCTCCTCATCGCTAAATGATGTGAAGTCGTAGTTTCTCCCCTCCGACCTGTTTCCTTATACATTCTTGTGTAGTTTGATGACATTCTTACTATATAAAGTCCCACTTCTTCTGACTTCCTTCCTGTGTAGTTACGTGTTTGATGTTTCACTTTGAAACTTTCAATTACTATATCACGACGTATATCTCTTCTTCAAATGCAGTAAAAATACTTCTTCTTAATACTGTTAACTAATGATGCTTATTTTTCCATTTCGATAGCTTGTTGCTTCATCTTGAAGTCTCACGTTCACAAAGACCTTTGTATACTTCTCGAAGAGTAAAAATTATAACGTCTTGTCTCCTAGACTGTCCCAATAGAAAGAGCCTCGTCTCTTGGCGTCTGCTAGCCTCGTCGATCAGATTTCCCCCGCAAATCTGGTCAACTAGCCTCCAACCGCTATGAAAATTGACTGATTTATACATAACTTCTCTCTCAGCCATTTAATTCAATATCCGTCTTGCCAGTTACATTTCTTTTTCTCTGCTGGTGAATTCAATATGTAACACTCTCATAAAATATTAAAGTAATGATTTTAATATTTATTCATTTCTTAGTATTCAAACTGTTCTCTCATTGGTCATTAGCTAATTCTGGCGCGCTCTCGACACGCGTCTGCTCCCCCACTCTAGACCGTGGCGTGTGTCTGTCCTCAAGTCGACTTTGCTTCCTCTCCCTCGGCTCAAAACTGGTTTCTCGCGGCTAACATCGACTAGAAGTGTAGATTTCCAGGACTGTTCTCCAATCATTTATGCTTGGATAAAAATCACCAAGTCATAAAACTTCCATTATTTCTCGAAATAAAAATATTTCTCTAGGCGAAAAATTTCCCAAATGCTTATTTAATCATGATCTTCCATCCAGACTGCAAATTATATCCATAATTCCAATTTTTTTAATATGCCATTCGTCTGAGGTGGTCCTCAGTTCATACCTCATCCTGTCTTCTTCTCCCAACTAGACATGATTTCGAGCCTCCGTCGCCCTCCACGCTTCACGCAGCTAGATCTGCAACTCGACTCCACACTAAGAACCGTCGTGAACTCAACAACGCAGACTGATTCAGACTGCTGCTCGTCGCACTTCGCTGGTATATATCCAGTCGGCCCCTGCCCTGGAAGGTTCTGGATGTCACCACTTCTTGCAATAGCGAGTATGTTCTCGTTGGTTGGTTTCTAGAACTGTCCAGTCTCTCCCACCGGTGTTCTGGATCTTCCCGTTGCATCAAGTGGCCTCGAGAAACAGAACAGGCTGGTAGCCCGCGCGCCAATGATCTACCTGACTCATAGGGCTATTGTTATTGTGGCGGCCTTGGGAGGGACCAAGAGGGGTGCGTTGCTGATAACTACCTCTCCCGTTGGTAGATTCGCCGCACTGCCCCTCCCCCCGCCCCTTTCCCGAGAGCTGCCTGTCCGACTCAGTGACACGTTACAGTATTATAGCAGATATATGGGAAAGTGGAGTCATGCCTGCATATTGGAAAACTGACCTGATCCATCCACTGCATAAGAAAGGGGATAAGATGAATCCAAACAACTACCGAAGCATTTCTCTTCTGCCAATCGCATACAAAATTCTTTCACGTGCTCTGCTTACCAGATTGGAACAACATACAGAAGGTAAGATTGGTGAACATCAGATGGGCTTCTGTCCGCATCGATCGTACGTGGAACAGGTCTGGATGATCCTCCAACACCGCCAGTCAAACCGCACTGTGGTCACTTTCGTAGATTTTCAAAAAGCTTACGATTCAATAGACCGTGGTATCTTATTCCATGTCCTTCCAGAATACGGTGTTGATAAAAAAAAAACATTCACGTTAATCCAACAAACTTTAATAGATACAACCTATAAAGTAAAGTTCATGGGTGAAATCTTTGAACCCTTTGAAATAAAAGCAGGTGTTCGCCAAGGCGATTCATGTCTCTACCTTTGTTCAACCTAGTACTGGATAAGGTCATTAAGACATGGGAGAAATAAGTACCCGGATTAAACATGGGAACGAAAGACAAACGGATTAACATTAAACGCCTTGCCTTTGCCGACGATCTAGCAATAATTACCTGAACTCCCGAGGAAGCCAGGCACATCATTGAGAAGCTTCACGAGATTACCATCAAAATTGGTCTCCACATCTCCTACGACAAAACGCAATATATGGACTCCAGGTGTCCCCGCCAAGCAACACTTGCAACCAACTATGGCAACATCATTCAGGTCAAACAATTCCAGTACTTGGGTGAAATTATTGGTCATTCAGGCACTGAAAACGCACCGAACAAAATGTGCGCAGGGAAATTACGCAGAGCATACACAATCACCTGGAACTTCTACAATAAGAAATCCCTATCCACAAAAGTCAAACTCCGACACTACCACACTGTTGTCCTACCAGAGGTACTCTACGCAACAGAGACATCGCCACTCACAGTTCACATCAAGGACATCGAGAAAATTGAACGACAGTTACTAAGAAAGATATTCGCGCCCAAGTTTCAAGAGGGTATATGGATGCGAAAAAGTTCGGAAGAACTGTATGCATTAACTGAACGATTCTCTTCAGTCGCTCGCAAACGGCGTATGAAATTTTATGGACATTGTACACGAATGGATGTTTCACATCTGACTAAGAAAATATTTCTTATTATCAATGGGAACCGACAAACCAAAATTCGCTGACTAGTAGAAACACAAATGGACCTTACTGAAGTCGACATTGATCCAATTACTACAACAAGGACTACATAAAGACACAAGATCAACACCCACAAATTTGCACCCAAGAATCCATCTGAGAAAAGCTTCAAACTCCAAAACCCATGGACACAAGAAAGACGGCAGGCCCAGAGTGAAAGAATGAAGAAATTTTGGGCGAATAAGAAGTTCAAACGATGAAGAATTCCAGTGCTATTTAATGGTTCCACGTGCTCCTTAGGGGGCTGAACGAATATAATATAATAATAATAATAATAATAATTAAGAATATATTTCCTCACTAAATTGTCCACTTAATGACAAACCCTAGATCTTTACTATAATGCAAATTGAATTAATAAAAATAATAACAATAGCTCTATTATCAATGGTTCCATAACGCAACAACTGCCTTCGAACCTTCCTTTTCGAAATATAAAGCTTCGCCGTACAGTTTCCTTCAACAATTCACAAATATTTAACTCCACGGAATAACTTTTCCAAGACCAACAATAAGGCTTTCCTCAATAATACTTGAAGTATTTCTTAAAACCCTTCTTTTTCTTCATATTCAACGTTAGATCATTTTTCAAAAATCCGTCATCCATTTAAAATAATGTCAGCTCTCAAAATTCACTCAAGCAAAATGATCACTAAACGATCGTCGCCTTTAAAAATAACGAAGATTAAAATTTAAATCGCATATTATAGAAATCCCAAATATCACCATAATAATCTCAAATCCTAAAAATACCTAAATACGATCATAGATCAACCTAGTTTTTTTTTAAATATTACGTAACCTTAATTCGATTCCAAATTTAAAAGAAAAATTCTAATCCAACAATTAAAATAAAATAAAATACGGCAAAAATAAATAAACAAATTGAAAATACGAGGACTAAATCATATAGCCAGATATCGAAAATGCTACTTTAGATATATTCAAGGCATGCCTACATTCAAATACTACATAAATGGATTTCTTTTACCTGGTGTTGACCTAAAGATGACAGGCTGAGTTCCATCTTCCGCTCCGAAGAATAGAAATAATGCTGGAATAGCATCATTACTTCTCCATATTCCTAGATCGTCGTTATCGTAACTGGGAACTCGCCTGACAACCTCGTATTGAACAATAAATGTGTCCTCTGGTGGGTCACTTTTCCAATCACCGTCACCTCGTTCTGACTCCATCTCTAGATTCGATTCCAATCTCCGACCTTCCTTCATCTTATCAGATGGGAACGCCTGACAACTTCGTGTTGGATTAAAATCGCCGAATTCCATTGTAGTATATCGTGAAATGCATTCTTATCTAAATATCTGCTGAATTTCAATCATGGCCACGATCATTATCATCACCTTCCGTGTCCAACTTGTTCACATCAAATGTCTTCCAGATCCTGCACATTACGTATCCTCCATAAATTTAGAAAGCCATAATTTCAACTTCGATAAAGTTCCGAATCCTCTCTCCCGATTCCAATTTAATAACATCAATTATAGTATCTCGTAATACTGGTCTCGTGGTTTAATACAACAATTCTTCCTCTTACTGGTTTGGTTATTCACTTCACGTAATTAAACTTCAGAAGTCGGACGTCTATCACCTCAATTTTCCAAGTTCACAGTAAAATGCTCAATAAGCTATCGTCACTTCCTATCGTTCGAAAAATAATAATATTTCGTGAATATTACTCCATCACCAATCACATCAATAACGTTATAATTCACTGACACAATGTTTCTGCGAAACTCATTAAACTATTTCCTCCCTTTATATTATAACGCTTCCCTAGGCGCTACAATTCACTTATTTATTCCGCTCACAGAATCTCTCCCGAACAAACACTAAGTTCTCTTTCACGAGTGCGGCCTTTTGTCACCGCTTGACCGAAATAACCGCCTCGGTTCCCGGTAGTCAAAGTGTAACATTTCCCGCACCCCCAGATCACTCAAAATTGCACGTCTTTCTCGTTCAGGCGACACCAATTACCTCGACCTCCCACAGTCTCTTCCCCTTCACAATTTTTGATGGCGTCCTCCTCGAAAGAGCGCGCCTTCCTCGAAATATACAGTTTTCTGCCTTATTTTCATATTCATATAAAAGTTAACATTCAGTTAATTATTGTTATTAATTATCCCATCCTTCAGTTTCATAAAATCCTTTTTAACTGGCTCGTTAAATAGATATGAGCAGCTTCTTAATCGAACTATATTACGTTCATGATTTATGGTCCCATATCACGTGATTTCCATTGTCTCAAACTTTGTTTCTCTCCGATATTCATTTCCCTCGCCAAAGTTAGGCGGATTGCCTATTACTCCTTCCTCGATACCATATACGACACAAAGCTTCTCTCCTATTGGCGCGGCATTCCTGTATAATTCAACCTTGACTGGTACGCCTAAACTCTCTCGTAATAGTTTCTCTGATTGGGCCGGCACTTTCTTTGCTATCAGGAAGCCCCGGTCTCTTCCCTGCTCCAATCCTTAGACAACCAAATATCGACACAAAGCCTCCTTTCCAGCACTGTCAGAAATGCAATTCTTATAACAATAAAATTCGAGGAATTTGGAATAGATGGCAAAACGCGGGCAATTATAAAACAGACACTAACATAAACCGTCTCCAAAGTAAAATTTCAAGGAGAAATCTCAGAGGCTTTTGAGATTAAGACAGGAGTCAGACAAGGAGACGGACTATCACCAATTTTGTTTAACATCGTCCTGGAAAAAATAATGAGAGTATGGAGGAAAGCAATAAAAGAAGAAGGTATAGAAGGAATCTGTTTAGGAACAAAAAAGCAAGGTGTAAAGGTGGATTGCTTAGCATTTGCTGATGACATGGCATTGCTAGCCAAAGGAAAAGACGAAGCTCGAATAATGCTTGAAAAATTACATGAAATAGCTGAGAAGACTGGACTCAGGATCTCATATGAAAAAACAGAGTACATGGAGTACAAACACAATAAAGAAAAGCATCTGGAAACAAGATATGGGAAAATCAAGAGAGCTGATAAATTTAAATATCTTGGAGAATGGATCCAGCCGAATGGAGTTGATAAAGAAGCAAATAGAGGAAGAGCTAGAAAGATGGAGCTAGCCTATAAATTAGTACAAAATAGATACAACAAGAGAACTATATCCTACAGGGCAAAGATAAGACACTATACCACGGTTGTCAAGCCAGAGGGACTCTATAGCTCAGAATGCTTGATATTGAATAAGAAAGGGGAAATCAAGGATTTAGAGAAGAAGGAAAGGAAAATCTTGAGAAAGATCCTAGGACCTGAAAAACAAAAAGATGGTACATGGAGGAAGAGGAGAAATGAAGATCTCTACAGACAGGCAGAGAAAATCACAGACACCATCCGTAAGAGGAGATTGAAGTTTTATGGACACCTCATGAGAATGAGCGAGAGTCGACTAACGAAGAGAATCTTTAACTACATCACCAAGATCAAGGCAACTACATTATGGATAGAGGAAACGAGAAAAGACATGGAGGAAGTGGGGATAAATCCAGAAGACATTTGGAATAGAGATGTGTTTCGAGCTAAGATTGATAAATTCAAGGGGTTCCAGGAAAAGCAATGTAAAAGGGCCAAAAACACCTGGTCAGATGAGAGGAGGAGGAACCACAGCGAAAGGATGAAGAAATTTTGGGAGAAGAAAAAAAGACTAACCAACAAATCAGTTGTTTTCCGTGGTCCACAGTAGGCCAAAATCGAAGGAAGAAGAAGAAGAAAATTCGAGTACAGTACCAAGCTGTTGTAATACCATCTCTGCTCTATGGTTGCGAAACCGGGACTACCTACAGAAGGCACTTAAGGAGTATGGAAAGATACCATCAGTGTTGCATCTGGAGAAATATCGGAGTTAAGTGGCAGGACCGACGCACCAATATCAGTGTCCTGGAGGAAACGAATCAGCTTCGATGGGCAGGACATGTTGTTCGCATGCCTGAACGACGTCTCCCAAAACAAATCACGTACTGCCAGTTACAGATTGGACAGAGAAAGAACGGAGGGCAACGGAAACACTTCAAAAACGTCCTAAAATACAATTTAAACAGTAAAATCGACACGGACAAATGGGAGACTACGGCATCAAATCGTCAGGTATGGCGTCACAACGTCCACCAAGGTCCACTAATCCATAAATTTGCGTAACTTTGTAAGTTTATATCCTTTTAGAAATGTACTGAACAAAATAATACATATTTAGTATCAAATGATTTAAGAAAACGGCGGAAAACGCTAATGAAATCGTTGATTGCAAGGCATAATATCTTGGAGTTGTACGTATCCAGTTGTTAAGCAAGTATTATCATACGCCATCTGTGGCTTAGTGGTAGCGACCAGGACTCACGGTTTAGATCAAATCCCAGCAGGTTCAAATATTTTTACTTCTTTCTTTTTGTATTTATTGATTTACAACTACTCACATCTTATAGTTTTAAGCATATATAGTGTGTATTTGCAATCGAAAATATTATATTTATTACTCACATAACGTAACGGCGGTGCTTTTGAGGATCCAACCAGCCTTCCGGCTGACTACCTAACAGACAGACTTATAACATAACATATTTCAACACTCGACTACAGCGATTAAAATTCGTTGTCCTTGATCCGCGGTAGAGTCTATTGTTGTTGTTTTTGTTGTTGATTATTTAGGGGTGTTGCGGCATCATGGTCTTGTAGCCCCGTTTAGTTGGTTGTGTGTAGAAGTTGTCTGATAACCTGTGTCACTGTGACGTCTGTAGGCTTACTAGTGTGTGTACTTTCATACGAGGAAGGATTTGGGTAGGAAGCTGTTGTTGTTGTTTCATTTGAGGTGCATGCACATCATGGTCATTTATCCCCGTGTAATTAGGTGAGTGTTGAATTTCGTCTGATAACCTGTGTTATTGTGATGGCTGTATTAGTGTGTGTGTGTGTGTATAATGCAGGTGAGAATTCAATCAATCAACGTATAATAATATAGCACGTTGTATCTCAACAAGCTACTACAACCAACATGCAATTAAATATACTCCTCGAAAAGGACACAGAGTTATAACAATACCCATGCATTTAGGAGAAAGTAGGCTATATGTTCTTTACTGAACATCTTGTTTTTTTTATATAAATAAAAATAGGCTAAAAATGGATATCCTTACAAAAAAAATACGAGCCTTACAGTAGTCGCATAAGATGTGTAACATCTGACATGTTATTCGAATAATTCCATATTACTTACTCGCATTTTTTTAAGAATTAACTCATAGTGCTACCTTGTGCCAGCAAACATGAAAGGATTCTCCAATGCATCTGCAGTAGTGACATATACCTGCAACAGTATGCGGGAGCAATCCACTGCCTACTTGATGCGAGCTGCACTTTATACCGGCCAGTTAGTGAACCCATGCCAGCGGTGTTATTGAAAATTGCCTCTTATTGCCGATATAGCGCACTGCCAAGTAAAGGCGCGATTAAAAATTAGGTGTGCAGTAGGTATATTAAATGCGTTTCTCCCAGTGATACGTTTAGACCAACGAAGTTTCAATTATTGTTAGTAGTCGGTGTTAATATACTGAATTCCTACGTTGTTTGGAGTGTTGGTTGATGCGATATAGCACTCGAGGTATCGAGTGCTTACATTTAATAAGAATACAGCAAAAGTATGAAGATTTAATAAATCGTAATTGTTTTTAGCAAATATGATATAATGAATATTTTCTCACCAAAGAACGACAACTTGAAGATGATTTATTGTGGGAATTTCTTTAATGGGGCCTCCAAACCTTGAGGTAAACCGTATGCGATTTACATTCCACATAGTCACATGGCTTACAGTACGTCGTTGTACCGATCTCCGCAACCGCGCGCGTTCATTGTTTCCGTCCCATCCACTTCCGTCCCATCCACTTCCGTCTCTTTTCCAAAATCACTCCCACAAAAATGTCCAGCTACCGAGTGCCACAAAAATATCCAGATACCGAGTGGAAAGATGTTACACATCAATAATTGATTACAATTAATGCTCCAAATACATTTTTTTTTTTTCAAACATTAGAAAATGTTGCTTCCAAACTGGAGCTGCGATGGATTGTGGTGACTTCGTGAACACTGTAATGAGTAGAGATAAATAAAAATTTGGGACCTTTGCACAATTTTAACTCAGAAAAACTCGGTAGTTACTGTACTATTTATTAACAAATGGAGTGAAATGTTAACATGACTAGAAGGTAGGGGCTGATATCCAAATAAAATACAAGTTCCACAAGACAAGTAGTTCCGTGAACTGATTATGTAAACAAACCCCTCTAGCGGATCCGATGAAGTGCCGTATGCAGATAGATACAGCGATCTCTGGCGAGTCCAAAATTTCAGGGTGATATAAATACTGTACGTAAAACAAAACTATTGGAATGCAGCCGAAATAAATCAGAATCCGTTATAGACATCAAATTGGCAGGTGAAAAACTAATGGAGACTTCTGTTACTTAGGAGGCAAAATAACCAGTGATGGACGAAGCAAATAGGATATAACAAGATGTTAGGTAAAGAACTTATAGCTTACTTTCTCCTAAATGCATGGGTATTGTAACTCTTTGTCCTTGTCAAGGAGTATAATATATTGAATGTTGGTTGTAGTAGCTTGTTGAAATACAACGTGCTATACCGATATTAAACCTGAATATGAGGTGCCCTTTGCTAGTGCTACCTCTGTAAAAAATTTCATTCAATTCGGTTTCACATACATGGCCGCTATCTGCAAACTATTGGGCTGATGACCTTGTAGTTCAGTCAAAGGATGCTTCCCACAAAAAGGTATGTTGTTGCAAAATTTGGTAGAGATCAAATGATTAGGTTGGTCGTAATTTGATTTAAGATTTTAACATTTGGGTGGCCGTCATTCCATTTCCGTCAAGATGGCGGCAATATAAAACATGACACTTATTTGCCATTTGCTAGTGCTACCTCTGTACCAAATTTCGTTCAATTCGGTTTTACCGTGTTTGAATTGATAGGGGAAATCGATTTGTATACATACATGGCCGCCATCTGCAAACTATTGGGATGATGACCTTGTAGTTTAGTGAAAAAACGCTCACTATATGAATATATGTTGTTGCAAAATTTGATAGAGATCGGATGATTAGGTTAGTCGTAATTTGATTTAAGATTTTAACATTTGGATGGCCGTCATTCCATTTCCGTCAAGATGGCGGCAATATAAAACATGACACTTATTTGCCATTTGCTAGTGCTACCTCTGTACCAAATTTTGTTCAATTCGGTTTCACCGTGTTCGAATCGATAGGGGGGGGGGGGAGTACGGACAGAACATTCAGAGTACACACACTCACACACACACACACACACACACACACACACACAGACACACAATTTTTGGCCCTGTGTGGATCTCATAAGTCTACTTTCATTTTTTGCAAAAATCGAAAGTAGGCTAAAAATAGGTTAGCTCAGGCAAGGAAAGCATTTCTACAGTAAAGGAATCTGTTGACATCGAATATAGATTTAGGTGTTAGGAAGTCATTTTTGAAGGCCTTTGTCTGGAACGTGGCGCTCTATGGAAGTGAAACTTGGACTATTGGTGCAGCAGAAAAGAGGAGAATTGAAGCGTTTGAAATGTGTTGTTACAGAAGAATGATGAAGATCAGATGGGTAGATAGGGTTACAAACGAAGAGGTATTAAGACGAGTGGGAGCGGAGAGATGTTTCTGGTGACTGCTAATGAAGAGAAGAGATAGGTTGATAGGAAAATATCTAAGACACCCAGGAATAGCAAGCTTATTTATGGAAGGAAGGGTCGAGGATAAGAACTGTAGGGGTAGACCAAGAGTAGAATATGTTAAACAGATTGCCTCGGACGTAGGGTGTGGTAGCTATGTAGAGATGAAACAATTAGCTCAGGACAGGGAGGTGTGGAGCGCTGCATCAAACCAGTTAAAATACTGCAGACTCAAGCAACAACAACAACAACTGTTGCGGAGATATACAGGGTCATTTTAAAGGGTCGTCGAAAACGGTGGCAGCAATTTAAAACAATCATAGCTCAGGAACTATTGAGATATTAAAACGAGTTTTTTTTAACTAACCAACTCAAAAAGTTTTTTTCTCATACCTGATAATGTTTCTATGTCCGCTCCCTTGGTTGCTCTGCAAACATCCAGTCGATTGTCTATTTTGGACCAAGTGCGCTGGATCATCTCAGGCGTGATTGTAGCAACAGCAGCGGTGATGCGTTGTCTTAAATATTGCAGATCTCTGACTGGTTAACTGAATACATTGTTTTGTACGTATCCCCTTAAAAAAAAGTCTAGGGGTGTCAAGTCGGGCCTTCTAGGAGGCCATTGAATAGGACCGGCGTGGCAGCTTAATGTCGCGCACTCATTCTGCACATCGGCTGAAGGTCACGGGAGGAGTACAGTCACATCTAAAACTAAAACTCAATGAGTTCCTGATTAGTTTTCCGGTCGAATTATTAATTTATCTCACTTACAACGGGAGATATGATTTTTTGAAATTGCTGCCACCTTTTCTATTGACCTTGTATATGTGCGTGCGAGAAAACACTGCAAACTAAGCCGGCTGATTGTATATTGGCTTCCACGGCCGGTCAATTAAAAATCAGCAATTCTTCTAGGTTTGTGCCGTTTCTTGTGTGGGGTTTCACCTAGGACACCAAGCTGGCTCATCGGAGGGCTCTTGGTGTCCCCACCCGGACCCCCACTGGAGTAGCGAACTGCGCGCCACCTCCCTTTATATAAGGTGCAACTGCACCTCTTGACTGCGAGAACTAAAAGCCCAAGCAGCCTCAACCTCCCTATGAAGGCTTCCAAAAAGATGGTATATTGGCTTTCACGGCCAGTGAATTAAGAGGTGCAGTTGCACCTTATATAAAGGGAGGTGGCGCGCAGTTCGCTACTCCAGTGGGGGTACGGGCGGGGACACCAAGAGCACGCCGATGAGCCAGCTTGGTGTCCTAGGCGAAACCCCACACAAGACACGGCACAAACCTAGAAGAATTGCTGATTTTTAAGCCGGCTGTAACCGGCGCAGATCGCGGCCGCGCGTACCCGGTTCAGCCGCCGGTGGTTGGCGCGCTCCGCTGACTCATATCGTTATACTCTGTATTTCAAAAGAAAGAACGCGAAGAAAATGGCGGGAGTTTGGAACAGCTGAGCTGTGTTGCCAAGTTTTATTGTCGATGATAGATCAGCTGATTCGAATAATACACAGGGCTACACTTCGGACATTATTTCAGTACTATAAGGTGCGTTCAAAAAGTAACGAGCTGGAGGCTGGAATGTGCAAACCGGTGACGACATCGGCTAATCGTGGCGTGTGTAACGAGGTGTGGTTCCGACCAGAGCGTGGAATGTCACAGCCCGTCGCTAGAGGGCACGCGTGCACGTCACGTGACGATACAAAGCGAGCAGCAACATGCATCAATCGTCCAACCAAGACCAAGACAGTAGGCCATTCGACATGCTTCCTGGTGTGGTTGAAGACTGTGGGGCACCCATTGGACACACACTTTCCGCAAGTGCAGTCGTTCCTTCATGTTAGTGCGCAACTTCCGACGCTCAATCCGACCACGGCGGCTATGACGTTCACTGTCACTCGGCGGTCCTGGGTAATGAGTGCATCAACCAGCTGGACGTTGTCATCGGTAATGCAGGGGGTGCCCCAGACCGGGCATCATCGGCTAACGACACCCGTACTTCCCTGAAGCGCTTGTGCCACGCCTTGACCCTTGCAAGGGACATGCAGTGTTCGCCGAACACTTGTGACATTCGGCGATGAATGTCCGTTCCCCCTACTCCTTCCGCTGTCAGAAACCGATCAACACCTCTTTGCTCTTCGGTTGACGCCTCCATGCCACTGTTTGCAATGCGACTGGCAGCGTTGGACGTTTGATGAGTGCTGCTGCTCACTATGTATCGTCACGTGACGTGCACGCGTTCCCTCTAGCGACGGGCTGTGACCTTCCACGCTCTGGTCGGAACCACACCTCGTTACACACGCCACGAATACCCGATGTCGTCACCGGTTTGCGCATTACAGCCTCCGGCTCGTTACTTTTTGAACTCACCTTATATTATGCGCAAATAATGCAAATGTCGATCCTGAGCAACGCCGAGGACATTCAAATAGAGAGATACGGTACATAAATAAATAATATATCTGGAACAAATCTAATTTCGTCACGTTTGGGCTTCGTTGTCAACTCTTCCCAGGAGTAGATAGATGGGGAGAACCGATTTCGATCAATTCTACGTTTTCTTTCGATATTTTACACACAGAACTCCTGCGCTGTGGCAATTCTCTTCACAACTTGATGGAAGGGAATCAGGAGAGAATTCAAAGTTTGCATATTTGTGTTCTCCTCGAAAAACTGTCTGGCGGCACAAAGCATTTCCCTCGCCTGGCTGCGAATTGTAACACCTCGACCAGTGTTAGATCTTTCACGGGGTAGAAGAGTCCTGGGCCTACCTCTTCGAGAAATCATATCTCAAACAGAAATAACTACAGTACTTATCTAGCTATAACCTACCTATTATTAACAAACTAACTAGCTGACTAAGAACACGATGAAACTAGAAAATAATAATAAAAGAAATGACCAAGTAAAAATGGAAACAAAAAATATTAAAACTCGATGCTAAAAGTAAACGAAACGATGACATTGAAACTAACTCCGACACAGACAGCGGTTAGCAAGCGACTGAATCATGAGTAAAGGTCACCACACACAGAAAGCTAAGCTAAACTACGCTACGGTATGCTATGCTAAGCAATGCCAAGCTATGGTGTGCTATGTCACGAACAAAAAGCTAAGCTAAACTAAGCTAGGCAGCATATTTCTTATTACATGCTTTCTCACTAATGAAAATGTATAGTATCTTTATAGGAAGAGATCCTACAGGATTAAATTAGATTAATAATATTATTTTAATACTGCTTTCTAAATTAATTTTGTATGATACTGTATATGTAACTTAAAAATAGGAACGTAGCCAGGATTCTGTTTAGGTGGGGGTCAAGGTCTTGCTATTTTATTAATTAAAATTGTGGCCCACTATAGCTATGTAGATACGTGTTTTTTCTATAACTATTCAAATTTGCCTATACGTATATACAATAGCAATAGAGTAGATACTTCTATATTACCGTATTTGAAAAGCCTATGTCTTCATTTAAAAATGATATTATTAGATTATTTGCGTTATCAACTATATTCAATACTATAAGGATTATTTGACAAAATGAATTTAAAACGGTAATAATACCGGCACTACTAACAAGAAAATAAGAATAATACGATAATATCACAATTGTCAAACGATAAGTTTGCCTCTTGGTTTAATTTCGGAGCGAATCCGGACCTGCCCTCTCCTCTGACTACGTCTCTACTACAAATTAAAACTAAACAATTAATTAATTGCCTCCGTCTTCATAGTTAATTATAATTACATTTTGTTGTTGGAGGCTGGATGGACCAGTATGGGTATTATGTGAAGATATTACAAGAAGATTAGTATTTCTTAAAGCTAAATATTCCTCTTCTGCAGTGGATACACTATTAAATACTTTAATGGAGAAAGGGGAAGAAAACATATTGAAACTTATAACATTCTCCATGAAGTCTTGAAATCTAACGCGGGATTCGGTTCTTAAATCTGATATAATTTCTGCGTACTTTTGAGAATTTTGATTATCACAGTTTTGTAGGTCTGGGAAATGAACAAAGTTGTTCTTTTGACCTGTCACCCATTGTATAAATAAAACGAAGTACGGTACTACCTGAATTACTACACTACACTCACACGACACGGCTACGCACACAACACAAAGGTCTGCGACAGCCCGCCAGATCAACTGTTCCGAAATGAAAAGCGCATGCGCCAGGCCAGCTACAGCCAAGAAAATCGCCTGCCTAGCGATCTGTCTAGCTCAGCTTAGCTTAGCTTCGCATAGTATAGCTTAGCATAGCGGCCTGTGTGTGTCACTGTACTTAAATGCACTGAGAGCGATATTTTTCATAACACCGCGTAGCTTAGCTTAGCTTAGCCTAGCTTTCTGTGTGTGGTGGCCTTAATGCGCCGGCAACGTGTGGCACTAGTTGTCAAAATCCAGCCAATAGGTGCCCACGGTGGCCATTTTATATTGTTCCCGCCAAATATGGCAAGTTCTTACTCTCGAAATACAGAGTATAGTTCACACGTGTTTTGTCATTCATATGGGGGTGTATCTGCAAAACATAGACATTAGTGTTGCATGTTTAGTGACTATTGTGATTCCTGTGATTGTTGGTCATGCCTAGACACCAATTCACATTGCGCGAACGTGTGTATAACCATAATTCGTATTTGAAAAGCAGAAAATCTTGTTCTGAAACGAGACGAAAATTTTGAATCAAGTTACCAGGAAGACCTGTGCCTAATGCCAGTAAAATTAGGAGGCTCGATAAACGATTCAAGGAAAAAGTCTCCGTAAATAATAAAAGAGTTGACAGACATTCTTTCATCAGAAGATGTCAGGTGTGTGTTGCAAGATAGGGATGACATTTTCAGCATCGCCTATGAGCACTGTAAGTACACATAATTGAACATGTTTTGTAAAAGTGTGAAAGTGCCCGCCACCACCAGATCGGCCTGTGCATGGAACAGCCTACCGTGTTCCCTGAAGGCCAGCAACAATAATGCCCTTCAGTTCAAGAGGAAGCTGCGGCATTATTTGTTCAACAAGTAGGTTGTTCTTCATAAATTATGCCCCGATTCTTTGTTGTGTTAGTGTTTCCTGTGTATCTCCATTTGCAATATTTATTTGATCTCTTCTCTTGTTGTCCTCACTTATCCTATATAAATGTGTATTTACCATCCCTCTAATGTATACTGTAAATAATGTAATCATTGCTCGATTCTCACTAATTGCCATCGTGTGTACATATGTAAATATAATCCCGTATATATAGTGGGGGCTCTGACGCATCCCGAATGCGAAGTGGGGCTTTGCTATTTTCAGAGACTCCCTTCAGTGTACTGTTAATATAGTGTAAGGCACTGATGAATAAATATGAAATGAATGCGCTATAGATTATTCACACGATCAGTGACGAAGGTTAAATTGCAATTAGCCCGCCTACCACTAACAAGGGACGCTGCCAAGTACCACTCCCTCCGCACTCACCAGCAAGTACAGGCATGGTTAGGCAATCAATTTCTCCCATCAGTTTGGGGATGGAGCCTAACCACGCGAGGGGTACTACCAATCCCCACAACCAGAAATGCTGCGCCGGATAACATCCTCCAGATTGTTTCCTGCAAGTGCAGCAAAGGCTGTAGCACCGGAACTTGCAGCTGCAAGAAAGCAGGCCTTAGGTGCTCAGCAATGTGCAAGCACTGCATAGGCCACTCCTGCGAAAAAGCCCCCGCAACTGATTTGAACGAGGAGGACTCACCAGACATAGTCGACGAATACGACGATGGCGAGGACGCCATTAACAGCCTGATCACTCAGGAGGTCGACGAACACTTAGAAGCAGAACCAATGGCTAAGAAATCCCGACGGAAACAGTAATGAGTACAAATGAGTACCTACTATGATATGTGCATGTATATACAGGTATGAGTACCTTTCAATAATAATATCTCTATTCCACATAATGTATGCCTTGTGAATACCTTAATATTATTAATTACATTAATTCTTTCCACGAAAGGACTACGTCTTTTTTACCTGCCCTGTGATAATTATGTAGTGGGAGGGGAGGGGGAGGGGGGAGGTCGATCTGAAAAGTAACTAATATCAATAGCAACATGATGTGAATATGGTTGGCTTTCATCAGAGAAGAAAATTAGCTTTTGTGAATAGGGGTTGAGCGGGGGAAGGGAGGAACGGGGGTGGGGTGGGGTTGGAGGATTTCAAAGTTGGTGATTGTAACCAGGAACCATAATTATGACAACATTTCATCATAATTTGGGTATAACAGAAGAAATAAGGTGGAAATCTGCATTTTTGGACATATTTTTAGTGAATTTCGAAAAATGACATTATTTCGAAGCGCCATATCTCGGTAACGAATTGACATACAAACATGTTTGAATAGTCAAAATTGTAGGAACATTAACGCTCTACAAAAACGCATAGGAATGCTGTTGCGGTAGGACGTAAGGGAAAAGGGTTATTGAGGAAAAACCGGAGGAAGGTCGAAACTTTTGCAGTTTCCTTCCCCCTCCTCTTTTGGCACAGGGTCATCGAGGTCCAAAACTCGATAAAATGTTAATTAACCATCCCTCAACAACATCCCAAAGTTTCATTAAATTCCGACCTTTTCCACCTAACCCCATTTCTTCCAACCTGTCGACTGGACTAAAAGGCGAATTGGAAGAACTTGTATCAATAAAGGATATAAAAAAGATGGGCAATGGTGAATAATACCTAACAATATGGTCTATAACAACTTAGAACCCATTACTGATACCATGCGAAAGTAAAGACTAGGATTCTTTGGGCACATCATGAGAATGCCAGATTCACGTCTTCTAAAACAACTAGTACAGTACAATCTTGATTCAAAAAACACAACAACTGGATGCCGATGGTTAAAAGAAATCAGAGAGGACTTAAAAGAAATTGGCCTAACAACAGAAGATGCTGCAAATAAGAAACGTTTAACTACAGCACTTAAAAATATGACGTTTCATTTTCCACTCACAAAAATAAAAATTCCAACAAGAATATTTTCCGCCCAAGAAAGGGCAAGACGATCAATACGCATGAAGAAGTACTGGGAGGACCGCAAGGCTCGTACAGTTTTTACAAGTCGACGAACTAATGGTTGGTTAAAGTGATCCTATGTGGTCTCAAAAGGCGAAGAAGGAGATGAAGAAGAAGAACATGATGATAATTACTGTCCGCTCGTCCTTTGTTATGTTGCAATTGCACAATTAACTTGATTAAATTCAAAATGACGAGGACTTTTAGCATTTCATGAATACATAGAGCTTTTATTGACTTGACACAACACACAACTGTACAATGATTACCAACGTCAAAAGCGTCATACACATTACAATCACGTTCGTTTCTTCTTGGACTGCAAAATATTCTTTTTCTTAAAAAAACTATTCTTAACTTTTCCACATTTCACACAGGTTTTAGAACTCTGCGAATTCAGTCCTCTTCTATTTTCTACATGTTCTTTGTGGTGAATCTGTTTCTCTTTCAAAATTATCATGGCTGGTATATAGTTCTCAGTGTTTCGTGCCTCTCTCCCATCAGCGACTATTTCATCCGAAGACTTGTGACCATGGATCGTATGTGAATATTTATCATATATATTGGGATAATTTCTACCCGAGGTGCTGGGTGGATTCGACAAATTATTTCTTATTGGATCGTAGTTTTTGAAGTAGCCCTTCTCACTTTGAAATAAATATACTTCTCGACCATTCTTGTTGTTCAAATCTGTTTCTGAAGAGAATTTCACTCCACACTGCCTAACCTCTCCAAGATATCGAACGGATGGGCCTTTATAGTAACCAATTTTCGATTTGTTGCTTTTCTTACCATCTTTATTACCATTACTTGTAATATATATGTTCTTCACAGACATACCTCCTCGTTTTGAATTGCTCACATCTCCTTGACAAGACTCTCTTCCTCTATTCCTCGTAGGAGAAAAATATTTAGGTTTCCTGGGACAAATAGTGCGTTTATTGAAAGAAAATGGTATGTATTCTGATGCAGACTTTCGTTGAACATCACAATATCTGTAGAACTGTTTATGTCGTTTCTGTCTTCCACGGTTATGTTTCGCAATATATCTTTCCCAGAACTTTCCCTCCTATTACGAGATCTTCTTTTATACGGGTAATGTCGCGATTTCCCTTTATATTCATTAGGCTTACTCTTTGCAGTTTCTTCCACACTTTGCGATTCTTCAGTTCCCATGTACGAGACTCCATCTTCCGGGTACGATTCCCACTGGGAGCTTTCTGCAGTACTTCCTTCGCTCGTCTCTTTATTATATAACGGTAGATGAAAACATGTTCTTACAGAGCTTCTTTTTGTTTCACAGTCAGTGTCAACATCTACGTCATGTTGTTCTCTACCATGCTCATACGAGGAATAAGACTGATCAGTGCGAGATCCTTCCTTCTTTCTTTTATAGTTAGTAACGTACATGGCTGAATGACTTTCGGCTACTGTGTCTCTCTCATGATTGCCTCGAAATTCTCCTCCCTTTACTTTACACACAGCATCGTACGTTAATGTACAATTTGCATTTACCTTATCTGTTGGTTGTTCTTCTCTGGATGTCTCTTGTGTAGAACAAGATTGGCCACTTCTTGTATTTTCACTGGCAGTCCCGCATACGATTGAATGCCTTCCATCTACCGTATGTGTTGAGGGTTCTTCTATATAATCGTATTTGTCAGTGTTAAAAGTAGAACAAAATCTGTTATCACGTGGTAATTTTGTTGAAGTTTCTTTTCCTTCCTTGTTTCCTTCTGATTGAACATCAAGAGAAAAGAATCTATCATTTCGAGACGTCGCCAAACTTTTACTGCGTGTTCTGGCAGAATCCTCCGCAGATGAATTTGGGAAGTATTCATCAGAGGAGATCCTGTAAGTAGTCTTTATTGACTCACCAGGACTGTTTTCTCGGCTTGTAGTAGAATCAGGTGAAGAGGCAGTTAAAGATGACTTGGTAGACTTTGAAGGTACTGGATGCATTCTTGTTCCCGATTGTTCCATTCTTACTGAAGATGAGATATTTTTATTTTCTCCGTGCAGTGTGCAACTGTTATTTTCATAGTAGTTGAAATCACTTCTCTCACGTACATTCCTCAATGAACAAGTGTAAATAATTGTATTCGTTTCTTCACTTCCACTTGCTATTTCTTTACAGCGTTACCACTACCTATCGAAGATACTGCTCCTGCCGTTTCTGTCTTATAAGTTTCTAAAGCTGAACTACTAATGTTTCTTCTATCAACATCAACTGGAGATATTTCTTCAGATTTATCGCCGTTATCTTCTTGAACTGTTCTTGCATTCTGAGCACAAGAATCAGAAGTAGACTCAGTGAACTGTGCTCCACTTTGTTCACCAGGATATTTTGGATTTATAGTTTGGTGGTGTTGATGTTCATGAGTAATGGATTGTTCCCCTTGTCGGCTGGTATTCATCTCCCCTAAATCAGACTCCTTCTGGGATGTTGAGACGTTGTATCGTAATAAGCTACCTGAGGACAAATTAGTCTCGCAGACCATGCTTGTATTCATTACGATACTTGTCTTAGCACCCGAAACTGCTCTTTCACATTCTTGTTTTGGGTTTTTAATGTGAGAAGTGGAGTGTTTTAAATATTTATTTCGGCTATGGGCAGTGTCGAGTCTACATGGAATATACAGACATCTTGAGAACTGTCTGTCTTCATCAGAACTTCGTAATGACATTTTGTCAAGTGGCTCTTCCTTTAATCCTTGTGTAGATAAATCGTCAGAGGCAGTTTCACTCTCTTTACAACTGGTACCGGTATTTCCGGATAGACTGGCTATTTCGCTGAAATATTTGTCTTGCACATGTCTGTTGACATTTACCATTACTCTGTCACTATAATCTCCTATTTTTGCAAATTCTGTACTGCTGTCAGTTGAAACAAATTTTGAGGGAGTCATCACATTACCACAGAGATGTTGCTTGGCAAACGAAGATTTTTGTTTAATCACTTCACGATCGCCGGATTCGTCCTCGGATAAACTTGGATTGTTACATTTTACTGGCCTAACTCCTGGCCATGCGTCATATATAGGTCGATCTTTTACGCTCTTCCCAATGTCATCCCTACGTCCTCCTGTATCTGTATTCCTTAGATTGTTTTGTAAGGAACAGTTGTACAAACTATTTTGAGTTAGCTTGTATGAAGAAGAACATTTCCCAGACTCATAATACATATTCTTAATATTAACATTTCTTTCATATTTTGTATCTGGATATAACATATCGTTAATTGAGCTGTTGCTTGGAGAATATTCAAGCCAGGTGGTATTATTTCTGTGTCTCTTTTTACGATCGCCATAATCGTTTCCTTCCAAGCAAGGTGATATGGAAATAAGCTCGTCATTTGTTATATCAGCATTCAATTCCAAGTTACTGTACGGGAAACTGTGCATATTTCTTTCTCCTATAATGCCCCTTCTTTTCTTATTTGTCAACAATAAGTGAATTTCGTATTCAGGATTGCTGGGACGATATGATTTCAAATAAATTTCACTTTCAGAACTGGATATAGTTTTCTTTTCATTATTTCCATTTCTCTGAGACGCAGGCTCTACTTTCACACCTGCCTTGTGTCTTAAAGTTGGATTCGTTTTGCGGTGGTTGGAGCGCTTTTTTAAGTTGCCTATGTCGTAGTACTCAGTAATAACTTCGGGTGAAGTGCTCTGTGTCCTGTTCTGGTGAAGCGACATTCCTCTGTTTATTCCGTAGGGACAGTTACTACTATCTATTGACGCCCTTAATTGCTTGGTCTGGCGTCCAGTAGATTATCCTTCTTCAGGAATTTCCTGAACATATGTACGTCGTACCCCTTTGTTTGAGAACATTTCTCGGTTCGTCCCAAATCGTTCTGATATGCATTTCATGGGCTCAAATATATCATTACAGATGAAATCACGGCACAACATATCTTGCTCTTGAGATTGCCTGTAAAATGTTCTTTTCAAAACTGCTCCACGATTTCGATTGTTAGCACTGTCTGGCAGTACCGCTGACTGGCTTATCAACCTGTTCGCGCAGTTTCTATCAATAATATATTTTTCGGGATAAATGACAGATCCTAACTTTCTAGAATATTTCATTTGATTATTATTGATTCTATAAGGCCTCGCTCCAGTTTCAGTATGCCGAATGTCATTACAAAAGTTATTCTCCTGCAGCGAACTAGTTGAACTAGCCTGTTTAAGTTCATCGCTGGTATTGGTAGAAATATGGGCTATTATTTCGTCATCACATAGATAACAGCATCTCGACTGGTCTTTTGATCGTTTTTCATACAAAACAAGGTCTCGGTCTATCTCGCGTTCCTCTGTAACCTTACGTACTTGAACGGGGAAATTGCCGTTCTTTTCTTCTTTCCTTTGATCGGCATTGTTTGCAGCTGAATACCGACGTGCATACTCCATTGCTACAGATTCATGTTTTCGCGTCTCATTACAGTGCACTGCTGAAAATTGTCGGTCATGTCTATTATTTTCATTGGTTGTTACTTGTTTTCTGATTGTACCCCTCTCCCCATCATTTCCATACAATATATGGTCTCGGACGGTCTCGCATTCCTCTCTAGTCTTGCGTACTTGAACGGGGAAATTACCGTTCTTTTCGTCTTTCCTTTGATCGGCATTGTTCTCAGTTGAATAATCACATGCATACTCCATTGCTACAGATTCATGTTTTCGCGTCTCATTACAGTGCACTTCTGAAATTTGTCGGTTATGTCTTTTATTTTCATTGGTTGTTACGTGTTTTCTGATTGTGCCACAGTCCCCATCATTTCCATACAAAATATGGTCTCGGACGGTCTCGCATTCCTCTCTAGTCTTGCGTTCTTGAACGGGGAAATTACCGTTCTTTTCGTCCTTCCTTTGATCGGCATTGTTCTCAGTTGAATACCCACGTGCATACTCCATTGCTACAGATTCATGTTTTCGCGTCTCATTACAGTACACTGCTGAAAATTGTCGGTCATGTCTATTATTTTCATTGGTTGTTACGGGTTTTCTGATTGTACCACTCTCCCCATCATTAATTTTAATATTTTGCTCTCTTTGAATTCGGCTCAAATGATATTCGGAATCAGTCGTATCACTTTTCAAACACAACGCGCTTTTAAAGTGCGCATTTCTTCTATCTCTTGCTGAACCATCTTGGAAACAATGCGCTCGTCTTACTCCACTTGAAGGCATCAAATCTAATCTTGACTTAACTGTGTATGAACTACTCACGGTTGGCTTCTCACTTGATCTGAGGGATCCCCTGACACTTAGTTGAAAATTAGTATTTGCCGCTTTGGAGCAGTCTTTGGCCGCACATTGATCTTTGATCATTTGAGCAGACTTGAATGGATTTACTTTTTTCATACCTTCAACCACCTCCGACCGTACGTAGTCTGATTTACTTCTACTTTGTGGCTTTACCACTCTTGCGTCAACTAAACCATCATTTTGAGCTGAAACATTTCCCACAATAGTTTCTTTTTTTCCTTCATTTTCAACTGGAGTTGGAGTGAAGACTTTTCCGCATAGTTCAGATAGCCTTTGACATTCTTCTGGGGTTACTTTTATTATTCCGACTATTTCCACCTCAATCTTCTCTCTGCTCGTATCTGTGTCACTCGCCTCGCATATGATTGGTCTCTTGACTTTTAGCCGAGAGTGGGCAGTGTCTTTGAGATCAAGGTAGTCCATGGGCCTACTGGGCCTAGGTCTGCATTCAATGAGCAAACTCCCCCCTGAAAATAAAAGAGAACCTCATATTTGCAGATATAGCCATATCACATGTAAGTTAAATTTTTGGATTTATTTTGTGTAGCAAGATTAGGGCCAGTTGACTCTCGATACCAACTATTCAGGCTTCGGTGGCGTAGTTGGTAGCATGCTAAGCTTCTATGCCCAAGATCGCGAGTTCAAAACCGGCCGAAGTCGTCGATTTTTTAAGAACGTTAAAAATCCCTCAGTATGCCTTCCTTTGGAGGGGAAGTAAAGCCGGCGGTCCCATGTCATAGATTTATGGCATGTTAAAGAACCTTCCACTAATTACACCTGTGTGAAGCTAAATTAATATAGGTTAAACATTTGACTAACGTTCTTAGGTTCCTACGTTCGTCGTCAAGAGCCGACTGCGGTGGCATCTGGTAACTAATTTCTGAACTAGTTGCTCGTTGACGGTGGCGTTTGGCTGCAAAAGTAGGAAATACCTGAAAAAAATCAATGCCTGCAGTCCTTACTTGAATTAAAACAGATAACACACACTAATACAGTCATCACAATTAACCCCAGTTATCAGACAAATTCTACACACACCCAAAGTACACGGGGCTACATGACCGCGTTGTCGCAGCCCCTAAACTGAAGAACCAACCAACCCAATCCAACTATTCAGATTATATGAGTACAGTTTAAATGACATAACAAGAATGAATGTAACTGCATACATCTACAACTATAACACAAGTATAATAACATGAGTGCTAGTATCTGTCTCTATACTTATACAAGCGAAAGCCCTAAATGACTCGCTCACCACTAATTCTCACACTTCCCTTGAAACTAAAGGGCTGAACTTCCTTGTAAACTAATTAAGAATATTCAAGATGTTTAGTTCCAATGTTTTGACAATGAGGGCGTGAAATTAGGATGAAAACCTTGGTTGGTTGGTTCCTTAGTTTAGGGGCAGCGACAACGCGGCCATGTAGCCCCGTGTACTTTGGGTGTTTGTCAATCTGTCTGATAACCAGTATTAATTGTGATAACTGTATTAGTGTGTGTGTTATCTGTTTCTGATTCAAGTGAGGACTGCAGACGATAATTTCAAGTAGTTCCTACTTTCGCTACTTAAAGGCTACTGTTCAGCGCCTAGGAACGAACGTTGGAACTTAAGAGCATAATCAAACCTAACCTACAAATGTTGCTGCACACAAGTTCAGTTAGTGGAAGGTTCTTTTACATGCCATAAATCTCTGATATGGGCCTGCCGGCTTTACTTCCCCTCCGAAGAAAGGCATACTGAGGGATTGTTAAAGCTCTTAAAAAATCCGATGACTTTGACCGGGTTTGAACCCGCGATCTTGGGCATAGAAGCTCAGCATGCTACCAACTACGCCACCGAAGCCACCTCTCGAAGAGCTCTGCTTGTGTAATAATGTACAGAGTATAGGTCTTGCGACAAACTGTACGGAAATTTTCAAACATCTGACAAAAGTAAAACATCAGTTTACAAGTACAAATCAGAATACTCGCCCAGCGTGCGATAAGAAAATGTATCCCACACACGCTTGGCCCACTGATACTGATCCTCACTAATACTCGTTTGTGTAAGCGAACTGAAAAAAGCTTCTTTTGATGGTCATGTTAAGAACATCAATATGTGTAATATCTATTATATAATACGCTAAGTTCATCCGACAATAAACTCAAGCTCCTGAACCAGAAGGAGTCAAAGGTGCGGTTTGTGCCAAAATCTTCCAAATCGTCTCAATAGTACAGGAAAAATCTTGCATTTCTTGAAAAGTAAACGGATTTTATTTTGTTTTTGTTTAAAAAGAGTGTTTAAACCAACGTGCTTAAACATTACAACGTTTAATATCAGCATAGCACGTTGTATTTCAACAAGCTACCACGTTTTAAACGAGGCAATTAACACAGAATGTGGTCAACACGTTGATGTACAGGTACATAAATTACGGAAACCTCGAATGATTGTATATGATATACCAGATAATATTACGGTGGAAAATGCTTCTGAGACAATCAGAACACAAAATCCTGAACTAAATTTAAAAGAAGATGATATTGCTTCCAAGTTCAGTTTCAAGACACGAAAAAATATTAGTAATTTAATCATAGAAGTAGGTCCACAAACTCGAAGACAATTACTTCATACGAAATTAAAGGTTGGATGGGTAATTTGTAATGTGGCAGATTATCTAGTTGCTAATAGATGCTACAAATGCAGCAGGTACAATCACCGGTATCAAGCATGTAATGGCGATGAAACCTGCCCTTTATGTGCAGGTAATCATAAAATGAAAGATTGTACAGCTCCTGAAAATGAACATCGTTGTATTAACTGCATCAATTATAATAAGTATAATAAGAAAGAAAATATATGTGTGAAGCATTCTTCTTTACACAAAAGTTGCCCTAGTTTGCGTGCTGTTTTAACAAGGTACATGATGAATATAGATTATTAATGTTTATTCTACAATATCAACATATATGACATCAAATCGAGGAACTTACATAAATTGTATTCAAATAAATCTACAGCATTCAAGGGCTGCAACAGCCAACTTAATGAAGATCATTGAGATAAATTCATCGGACATAATATTTATTCAGGAACCATATACGTACAACAACCAAACTGCAGGCATTTCTAAACGATATCGTACATTTACTTCTGGTAATGAAAAGAGCAGAGCTGGCATAGTAATTACAAATAGGGGTATAGACGCTTTACTTATTGAACAATTATCAGACGAAGATATTGTTGTCATGCAAATAATATTCGGAAAATTTCAGTTCTTCACAGCAAGTGTATATTTAGATTATAGTCTTCCATTAGAAGAAGAATTAAAGAAAATAGACCAGCTGTTAAAATTTACTAACGGAGCCGGGGTCATTATAGCTATGGACAGTAATGCCAGATCAGCAACATGGCACGATGTGCTAACGAATTCAAGAGGTAGAATATTAGAAGAATATATTGCTAGTAAATCACTTCATATAATCAATGAAGATAGTGAAAGAACTACATTTCAAAGCAGCAGAGGTTCTAGCAATAATGATCTTACTATAGTTAATGATCAACTTCTGGCAGTAATGCAGGCAAGGAATATTAGCGAAGAGGAGAGTTGTTCAGATCATAACATTATAAAATTTGAAATCAGGACTGAAATACCGATACGTAACAAGCAAGAGTGTAGTTTTCAAGGTGTAAGGTTCAAAGTGCAAGGCGATAAATATAAAGAATTTGATAATAACCTCGCCAAAAATCTTTCTAGAAATTTTAACCAGGCTAATTATATTGGAGACATGAAGGAATTAGATCAGTTTCTGTCCCAGAGTGTGGAAAGAGAAGTAGAATTAGAATCTATTGTTAACAAATTTGCTGAGATATTACATTCAACTTGTAGGCAAACATTTATAACACTTAAGGGACCAAATATGTCAGAAAGGAAGAAATCAGTTCCATGGTGGACTGACGCCCTTACTATACTTAGGAAAAGAACGGCAGCCTTAAGACGGAGATTCCAAAAAACCAAAAATAATTACGAACTCAGAGAGATCCGTAAGCAAGCGTATTTTGTTGAGAAGAGGAAGTACCAAGCAGCTATCAGAAAAGAGAAATTTGACTCCTGGAAACAATACTGTACCACAACATCATCTGTAAATCCGTGGAATGAAGTGTATAAATTGGCTTCAGGAAAAATAAGGAACAGCATTATCATGTCAACTCTTCAGAAACCTGACGGAACGACAACATTAAATATGGAAGACACTATAGAATATATTATGGATTATCTTATTCCGGAAGGTAGAGAAGAAGACGATACAGATCACCATAAAAACATAAGGAGGTTAATTAATGAATTAATTAATACTTGCGATGATAGATATTTCACCGAGGAGGAGATTCGTCAAACCATTAGTAGCTTCAATCCAAAGAAAGCACCAGGCGAAGATGAAATAACTATGGAAATACTCCTACGAACTTTCAATAATTTTCCTAAGTTTTTAACGTCAATATATAATGAATGTCTCAAAAGAGGATGCTTCCCTAAAATTTGGAAGAGAGCAAAAATAGTTCTCATACTTAAACCAGGAAAAGAAAAGAGTACAGATCAATCGAAATTTAGACCAATTAGCTTGTTGAATCTAGCGGGCAAGGTACTGGAGAAGTTATTGATTAGTAGAATAATGCATCATATGTACAAAAATAAATTAATGAATAATAATCAATTTGGATTTACACCACAGAAGAGCACAATCGACGCAGCAATGGAAGTGAAGCAATTTATAGAACCGGAATTAGAAAAAGGGAACGTAATAATTATGACCAGCTTGGACGTTAAATGTGCTTTTGACGCCGCTTGGTGGCCTGCTATTCTAAAAGGACTAAAAGATATGGAATGCCCTAGAAATCTATACAAACTCTCTCAAGACTATTTCCAAGGAAGAACAGCTTTCATGTCCATTACTAGCAACAACACTGAGAGAAGACTTACTAAAGGTTGTCCACAAGGTTCATGCTGTGGTCCTGGTTTCTGGAATATACAATATAATTCTCTTCTTACATTGCAGTATACAAATCGCACGAAGGTAGTTGCATTTGCAGATGACGTATTACTGCTTGTTAAAGCAACATCTATTAAAGAGGCAGAAAATTATACTAATATAGAAATGGACAAAATTTCAATTTGGGCTAAACTCAATAAGATCAGATTTAATGAACAGAAATCAAAAGTTATGGTCTTGTCGAGAAGAAAAAGAAAAGAAGAAAAAGAGATTAAAATGTATCTTAATTACAAAAGCTTAGATCAGGTGGACACCGTTAAATATCTTGGAATTATTTTCGACCACAAACTTACATTTAGAGAGCACATTAACTATATGACTGAACAATGTAGGAAACTGATATTTAGTCTCTCAAGATTTGCAAAGCTAAACTGGGGTTTAAAGCATACAGCTCTGAAGGTAATATACAAAGGTGGAATCTTACCTCTCATTTTGTATGGAGCACCGGTATGGAGAAAGGTTATAGAGAAAACTTGCTATAAAGTAAAATTGATAAGAGTCCAAAGGCTGATAAATATCAGAATAGCTAAAGCTTATCGCACTGTATCTAATGAAGCTCTCTGTGTGATAACAGGATTAATTCCAATTAATATTCAAATTGAGGAGACGGTAGCATACTACGATCTTATTAAAGTTAATAGTAAAGAAGAGCGCTCAATTGACATGGACATGGAAGTAAATCAATGGTCTCACACTGCTGACATTGTTAAAATTATTGACGTAAATTATGAACAGATGCATTCTTTCAATGTTTACACTGATGGAAGTAAAAGTGAGGATGGAGTAGGATCAGGAATTGCCATATACAATGGAAACGAGTTCATTCAACAGCTGCAATATAAACTAGACAAACGATGTTCTAATAATCAAGCAGAACAGCTAGCTATCTTTAAGGCATTGCAACATCTAGAATCCATGGACACGGAGCAGAGAACCGCACTCATTTTCACAGACAGCCAAATTACAATAGATGCACTTAAAAACTACAAAAACCATACATTTCTCATAGAGAAAATTAGAAGAAAAACAATTGAAATGGAGAAACAGAATTGGGTGATTGTCTTCAGTTGGGTTAAGGCGCATAACGGAAATGAGGGAAATGAATTAGCGGACCAGCTGGCTAAAGAAGCAGCACAAAGCGGTTTAAGTGAGTGCTATAATAGAATTCCAAAAAGTAATATGCTAAAAGAATTAAGTGTGTTTAGTTTGAGAAAGTGGCAGAATGAATGGGACAATACATCCAAGGGCGAAATTACAAAATCATTTTTCCCCAGTGTACAGGACAGACTAAAATTGAAAATGAACATAACGCCCAATTTTACAGTTATGACAACAGGACACGGCAATATTAAATCATACTTATTCAGATTTAAAATTATAGATAGTCCAACATGTATATGCAATAACGGTCACCAGACTGTAGATCACTTACTATATGAGTGTAAGTTATTAGGGAAAGAAAGAGGTATATTAATAGCACATGTTTTAAGATCAGACAACTGGCCTATAAAGAAAGATGAACTTGTTAGAAACTACCTTAGGGAATTCTTTACTTTTGTAAACTCTATCTCATTTGAAATACTAAATAGATAATTTTTATTCATATTTTCTTAACTGTTAATCATTTTAGTGTCACAAATTTCATTTAAGAGGCCATAGATATAAAATATTTATAATATAAATTGTATAGTTTTAATCTGAAATGATTAATAAGTAATAATTAAGCATGTAGTATTACTACATTGTAATGGGGCATGCTGTAAAAAAAATAAAAAAGCTACCACAACCAGCATTCAATTGTTGTTTTTTGAGTCTTCAGTCTTTTGACTGGTTTGATGCAGCTATACATTCATCCCTAATAGTTTCATCTCTACATAGCTACCACATCCTACATCCGAGGCAATATGTTTAACAAATTCTAACCTCGATCTACCCCTACAGTTCTTGTCCTCGACCCTTCCTTCCATAACTAAGCTTACTATTCCTGGGTGTCATAGTAGTGTCCTACTAACCTATCTCTTCTCTTCATTAGTAGTCGCCAGAAACATCTCTCCTCTCCCACTCGTCTTAATACCTCTTCGTTTGTAACCCTATCTACCCATCTGATCTTCATCATTCTCCTCTAACACCACATTTCCAACGCTTCAATTCTCCTCCTTTCTGCTGCACCAATAGTCCAAGTTTCACTTCCATACAGTGCCACGCACCAGCATTCAATTATACTCCTTGAAAAGGTCAAAGAATTATAACCATAATAATAATTAACACCTGGCACTACAGCCCATCAAGGGCCTAGGCCTACCAAGCGACCGCTGCCCAGCCATTTGATCTGCAGATATTGGGGCGACGCGTGATCAGCGCATCGGGTCCCCTCGGCCGTTACTCTTCGTTCTCGTAATCGGGGCGCTGCCTCACTGTCAGACAGCTACTCAATTGTCCTCGCGAGGCTAAGTGCACCCCGTTCCAGCCCTCACATCAGTTTCTAAAATCCCTCACAGAGCGAGGAAGCGAACCCGGTGCCTCCGGGTGAGAGGCAGGCGCGCTACCCCAACACCACGGGGCCGGCAAAGAGTTATAACTATACCCATGCATTTAGGAGAAAGTAGGCTATATGTTCTTTACTGAACATCTTGTTTTTCGAATCAAGAGCAGTTCGAACTTATCTCTCAAAAAGGAATATATCTATTATATAAAACAAAGTGTCCTGACTGACTGACTCATCATCGCCCAGCCAAAACTATTAAAGTTAGAAACCTGAAATTTTGGGGATATGTTCGTTGTAAGTCGAAAACGCCCACTAAGGAAGAAGTGGATATTCAGGTTCTAAAGGGGTGTTAAGAGGGTACACCTGCATTTCATTGAATAACAATATCTCCGGATTGGTTTCATTGAGGGATGTGACACTTGGCATATAAACTCATCCTTAAAAATAAGAAGACACGTGTCTGAGGGTTTTTCGATGTGGTGTATATTATGAGGTGAAAAGGGTGAAAAGTGGGGGTTGAATGATTCCTAACGGAGCGTGTATCTCTTAAACGACATAGGCGAGGAGTTTGAAACTCAGCGGAAAAAAATCAGCTTAAAAAAAGTAAATAGGTTTTTGACCGTTTTTTCATAAATCCAATTTAAGGGGCCCATGGGGAGGGGTGAAATTCTGGGGGGGGGGGGGAAACAGGAAAGAAAGTGTCCTAACTGATTGACTGACAGATTCACTCATCAAACTCAGGGGAAAAAATGCTTAAAAATAAGTAAATAGGTTTTCGAGAGTTTTTTTCATAAACCCAATTTAAGGGGTTCAAGGGGAGGAGTGAAATTCTGAAAAAAGATAATTGAAAGAAAAAGTCCTGACGCACTCACCATCGCCCAGCCAAAATTATTGAAGTTAGAAACATGACATTTTGGAGATATGATCATTGTATGTCAAAACCGTCCACTAAGGGAGGATTTTCGGATATTCATGTTCTAAAGGGGTCTCAAGGGGGTTAAACCTGCATTTCATTGAATAACAATAACTCCCGATTGGTTTCATTGGGGGATGTGATACTCGGCATATAAATTCATCATTAAAAACAAGAAGTTCCGTGACGAAATAAAGAGCCTACTTTTCTTAAAATTTAAGAATCATGTCAATGATTAATCTATATTATGGATATATCTAGAATAATGACTGAATTAAGTTGGTAATATCCAAATTTCTATTTAGTTCGATATACTGTATACCTGGCATAACGTTGCCTAATAGAGAACTACAGTTGGCAGCCCTGGTGACTGAAAATATTCTTAGTTCCATCTCATAAGGTACAGAATACAAAATGTGGTTTAAGTCCAATGGATAGCATGGACGTTACATGCAGTTAAACATTGGATATAACAGCGCGCGTAAAATCATGTTGGCAACAATGACATACATGTATTGGTCAGAAATAATCTGAAATAACATGATCTATTGTTGTGTCAATTTTGAATGAAATCCATCAGTTAGTATAGAAGTAACAAGTATTTTAAAATTGGACTTATCAGCAGGCTTAGAATCATGTTGGCAGCACTGACGTATTTTAGTTACTCCAAATTAATCTAGAATGCCAGGTACTATACGTGTGCAAAGTTTAGAGCTATTGGCTTGCATACTTTCTGATATATTGATATTAGGGTGACAAAAATAGAGACAGTATTTATTAACAGTTGACAGCCCTGGTTATTCTTAAGAATCGGCATAGTCATATCTGTCATGGTACACATAGCACACACAAAATTTGGTGTAAATCCAAATGATAGTATAGAAGTTACATGTATTTAAAGTTGGACCTCTCAGCAGGCTTAGAATCGTGTTGGTAGCACTGACGTATATAAGTTACTCCAAATTAATATAGAATGTCAGGTACTATACGTGTGCATAGTTTAAAGCTGTCGGCTTGCATACTTTCTGATATATGGGTATTTGGATTTCAAAACTTGAGAGCATTTATTAACAGTTGGCAGCCATGGTGGCTCTTAAGAATACGCTCAGTAATATATGTTTATGTACACATAGCACATACGAAATTTGGTTGAAATCCAATTGATAGTGTAGAAGTTATATGCATTTAAAATTTGGACCTATCAGCAGGCTTATAATCGTTTTGGCAACACTGACATGTGTGGCCTCCTGGAAATATATCTGCAATATTATCTATATGTGTGCCAATTTTGAAATAGCTCGAATTAATACCTTCCAAGATATCCAACATGAAGCTCAAATTTTAATTGCGATTTTTCAGCAGTTGGTAGCACTGACATCATTTTCAAATATGGACGTGAGATATTCAGGTATAGATCTTTACTCCTACCAAATTTTGTTTCGATTGCCGAGGCCGTTTAGGAGATGATAGGGGGGGGGACACACACACAGCCAGACAGCAGACAGACAGACAGAAGGACAGACCTACAGACGACAGACACACATTTGCCCGATCTCATAAGTCTACTTTTTCCTCATTTTTGCAAAATGTGAAAAGTAGGCTAATAAGAAGACACGTGTCTGAGGGTTTTTCGATGTGGTGTATGTTATGAGGTGAAAGGGGTGAAAAGTGGGGGTTGAAGGATTCCTAACGGAGCGTGTATCTCTTAAACGACATAGGCGAGGAGTTTGAAACTCAGCGAAAAAAATTCAGCTTAAAAAATAAGTAAATAGGTGTTCGACCGTGATTTTTTTTCATTAATCCATTTTAAGGGGCCCATGGGGAGGGGTAAAATTCTGGGGGGAAAAAACAAGAAAAAAAAGTGTCCTAACTGATTGACTCACTCACTCACTCTTCAAACTCAGGAAGAGAAAACTGCTGAAAAATAAGTAAATATGTGTTCGACAGTTGTTTTTTTTTTCATAAATAAAATTTAAGGGGTTCATGGGGAGGGGTGAAATTCTGAAGAAGAAAAAATGAAAGAAAATGTCCTGACACTCACTCACCCACTCATCATCGCTCAGCCAAAATTATTGAAGTTAGAAACATGACATTTTGGAGATATGCTCTTTGTATGTCAAAACCGTACACTGAGGGAGGATTTTCGCATATTCAGGTTCTAAAGGGGCCTTAAGGGGGTTAAACCTGCATTTTATTGAATAGCAATTTCTCACGAGTGGTTTCATTTGTGGATGTGATACTCGGCATATAAACTAATCATTAACAAGAAGTTCCGTGACGAACTAAAGAGCCTACTTTTCTCGAAATGTAAGATTCATTCCAATGATTAATCTATATGGACCTAATTAGAATAATGACGAAATTGAGTTGGTAATAACGAAATTTCTTATCAGTTCGAAATATAACTGGCATAATGTAGCCTAATAGAGCACTACAGTTGGCAGCCCTGGTGACTGTATATATTCTTAGTTCCATCTCGTAAGGTACAGAATACAAAATTTGGCTGAAGTCCAATGGATAGCATGGAGGTTACATGCAGTTAAACATTGTGTATAACAGCGCACGTAAAATCATGTTGGCAACAATGGCATGCATGTATTCGTCAGAAATAATCTGAACTATTATGATCTATTGTTGTGCCAATTTTGGATGAAATACATTTATTTGGATAGAAGTTACATGTATTTTAAAATTGGACCAATCAGCAGGCCTAGAATCATGTTGGAAGCACTGACGTATATTAATTACTCCAAATTAATCTAGAATGTAAGGTACTATACGTGTGCAAAGTTTAGTGCTGTTGGCTTGAATACTTTCTGATATACTGATATTAGGGTAAAAAAAATAGAGAGAGCATTTATTAACAGTTGGCAGCCATGGTTGTTCTTAAGAATACTCATAGTCATATCTGTTATAGTACACATAGTACATACGAAATTTGGTTGAAATCCAATTGATAGTATAGAAGTTACATGTATTTACAATTTGTCCTATCAGCAGGCTTAGAATCATGTTGGTAGTACTGAGGTGCATTAGTTACTCCATATTAATCTAGAAAGTCGGGTACTATACGTGTGCATAGTTTAAAGCTGTCGGCTTGCATACCTTCTGATATATGGGTATTTGGATAAAATAAATTGAGAGCATTTATTAACAGTTGGCAGCCTTGGTGGCTCTTAAGAATACGCCCATTCATATCTGTTTATGTACACATAGCACATACGAAATTTGGTTGAAATCCAATTGATCGTGTAGAAGTTATATGCATTTGAAATTTGGACTTATCAGCAGGCTTATAATCATTTTGGCAACACTGACATGTATGGCCTCCTGGAAATTAAACTGCAATATTATTATCTATACGTGTGCCAATTTTGATATAGCTCCCATTCATACCTTCCAAGATATCCAACATGGAGCTCAAATTTCAATTGCGATTTTTCAGCAGTTGGTTACACTGACATAATTTTCAAATATGGCCGTGAGATATTCAGGTATAGATCTTTACTCCTACCAAATTTTGTTTCGATTGCTGAGGCCGTTTAGGAGTTGACAGGGGGGGACACACACACAGCCAGACAGACAGACAGACAGAAGGACAGAAGGACAGACAGACACACATTTGCCCGATCTCATAAGTCTACTTTTTCCTCATTTTTACAAAATGTGAAAAGTAGGCTAAAAATAAGCAGACATGTGTCTAGGGGTTTTTCGATGTGGTGTATATTATAAGGTGAAAGGGGTGAAAAATGGGGGTTGAAGGATTCCTACCGGGCGTTTATCTCTTAAACAACATAGGCGAGAAGTTTGAAACTCAGCGGAAAAAACAGCTTAAAAAGTAAGTAAATCGGTGTTCGGCCGTTTTTTTTTCATAAATTCAATTTAAGGGGCCTATAGGTCGGGGTGAATTTCTGAAAAAAAAAAAGATATTAAGTGTCATAACTGACTGACTAACTCACTCACTCATCAAACTCAGGGGAAAAAGACAGCGTAAAAAATAAGTTAATAGGTGTTCGAGCGTTTCTTAATAAATCCAATTTAAGGGGCCCATGGGGAGGAGTAAAATTCTGGTAAAAATAATTGAAAGAAAATCATCTGACTGACTCACTCATCATCACCCAGCGAAAACTATTGAAGTTGGAAACATTAAATTTTGGGAATATGTTCGCTGTATGTCGAAAACGTCAACTAAGGAAGGAGTTTTGTTTATTCGGGCTCTGAAGAGGTGTTTAGGGGGTAAACGTGCATTTCATTGAATAACGATATGTCATGAGTTGTTTCTTTGGGGATGTGATATTCGGCATATAAACTAATTATTAAAAATAAGCGGACATGTCTAAGGTTTTATCGATGTGGTGTATATTATGAGGTGAAAGGGGTGAAAATTGGGGGTTGAAGGAATTTTAACGGAGCGTGTATCTCTTAAACGACATGGGGAGAAATTTGAAATTCAGCGAAAAAAACAGCTTAAAATATAAGTAAATAGGTGTTCGACCGTTTTTTCATAAATCCAATTTAAGGAACCCTTGGAGAGGGGTGAAATTCTGGGGGGAAAACTGGAAAGAATGTGTTCTAACGGATTAACTCCTCACTCAACAAACTCAGGGGGAAGAAGAGCTTAAAATAAGTAAATAGGTGTTCAACCAATTTTTTTTTCATAAATCCAAATTAAGGGGTCATGAGAGGGGTGAAATTCGGAAAAATAAATGAAAGAAAATGTCCTGACTTACTCACTCACTCATCATCGCCCAGCCAAAATTATTGAAGTTAGAAACATGAAATTTTGGGGTTATGTTCGTTGTATGTCGAAAACGTCCATTAAGGAAGGATTTTTGGATATTCAGGTTCTAAAGTGGTGTTAAGGGGGTAGACCTGCATTTAATTGAATTACAATATCTCCCGATTGGTTTTCTTGGGGGATGCGATATTCGGCATATAAACTCGTCATTAAGTATAAGAAGACACATGTCTGAGGGTTTTTCGATGTAGTGTATATTATGAGGTGTATGTGTGGAAAGTGGGGGGTTGAAGGATTCCTAACGGAGCAAGTATCTCTTAAAAGACGAGGCATAAAGTATGAAACTCAGGGGGGAAAATCAGCTTGAAAAATAAGTAAATAGATGGTCGACCGTTTTTTCATAAATCCAATTTAAGGGGCCCATGGGGAGGGGTGACATTCTGGGGAAAGAGTCCACTAAGGAAGGATTTTTGGATATTCACTCATCATCCCCCAGCCAAACCTATTGCAGTTAGAAACTTGAAATTTTGGGGATATGTTCTTCGTATGTCGAAAACGTCCACTAAGAATGGATTTTTGGATATTCGTGTTCTCAAGGGGTGTTAAGGGGGTTAAACTTGCATTTCATTGATTAGCACTACCCTCATTTGGGGATTTGATATTGGGCATATAAATTAATCAATAAAAATAAGCAGACATATGTCTAAGGGTTTATCGATATGGTGTATATTATGAGGTGAAAGGGGTGAAAATTTGGGGTTGAAGGATTCTTAACGGAGCGTGTATCTCTTAAACGACATTAGCGAGAAGTTTGAAATTCAGCGGGAAAAAATCAGCTTATATAATTAGCTTAATTCATAAATCCCATTTAAGGGATTCATGGGGAGGGGTGAAATTCTCAAAAATAAATGAAAGAAAATGTCCTGACTGACTCAATCATCATCGCCCAGCCAAAATTCTTGAAGTTAGAAACATGAAATTTTGGGGATATGTTCGTTGTATGTCGAAAACGTCCACAAAGGAAAGATTTTTGGATATTCAGGTTCTAAAGGGGTGTAAAGGGGGTAAACGTGCATTTCACTGAATAACAATACCTCACGAGTGGTTTCATTTGGGGATGTGATACTTGGCATATAAACTAATCATTAAAAATAAGCTGACACATGTCTAATGGCTTTTCGATGTGGTGTATATTATGAGTGAAAGGGGTGAAAAGTGGGGGTTGAAGGATTCCTAACGGAGCGTGCATCTCTTAAACGATATAGGCGAGGAGTTTGAAATTCAGAGGAAAACAATCAGCTTAATAATAAATAAATAAATAAATAAATAAATAGGTGTTTGACCGTTTTTTTTTCATAAATCCAATTTAAGGGGCCCATGGGGAGGGGTGAAATTCTGGAAGAAAAACGTCCACTAAGGAAGGATTTTTGGATATTCACTCTCATCGACCAACCAAAACTATTAAAGTTAGAAGAATGATATTTTGGGGATATGTTTCTTGTGTGTCGAAAACGTCTACTAAGGAGGGATTTTTGGATATTCAGGTTCTGAAGGGGTGTTAACGGGGTTAAACCTGCATTTCATTGAATAACAATATGACACGACCATGACGCGAGCGAAGCCGCGGGTACCTGCTAGTATTATATAATACGCTAAATTCATTCGACAAAAAAAAAGTTGAAGAACCCTGAAGCTCCTGAACCAAAAGGGGTCAGAAGGTGCCAAAATATTCCAGATCGTCTCAATAGTACAGGAAAAAACTTGCATTTCTTGAAAAGTCAACGGAAATATATTTGTTTAAAAGAGTGGCACCTTCTGACTCCTTCAGGTTCAGGAGCATCAGTTTTTTGTCGGATGAACTTAGCTTATTATATAATATATATTCCTTTTTGAGAGATAAGTTCAGTCTGCTCTTGATTCGAAAAGCAAGATGTCCAGTAAAGAACATATAGCCTAGTTTCTCCTAAATGCATGGGTATAGTTATAACTCTTTGTTCTTTTCAAGGAGTATAATTTTTGAATGCTGGTTGTAGTAGCTTGTTGAAATACAACGCGCTGTATGGATATTAAACGTTGATTGAATGAATCCTCTCCTGAATTATATATACACACACTAATAAAGCCATCACAATAACACAGGTATCACACAAAATTCAACACTCACACAAGTACGCGGGGCTAAATAGCCATGATGTTCATGCATCTCAAATGAAACAACAACAACAACAACAGCTTCCTACCCTAATCCTTCCTCGTATAAAAGTACACACACTAGAAAGCCTACAGACATCACAGTGACACAGGTTATACAACTTCTACACACACCCAAGGAAACGGGGTTACAAGACCATACTACCGCAAAACCCCTAAAGAATCAACAACAAGAATAGACTCTACCGCGGATCAAGGTCAACGAATATTAATCGCTGTATTCGAGTGTTGAAATAAAGTGGTGATGTAAGTAGGATACTGTATTATATAAAATATTTTCGATTGCAAATACACACTATATATGCTTAAAATTATAACGTATGAGTAGTTATTAATCAATACATACCAAAAAAAACGAAAAAATTGATCCTGCAGGGATTTGAACCACGAACCCCGAGACTATGAGCCATGGAAGCGGTACAACAACTTTCGTAAACAACTGGTTTAGAATAACTATGTCATATTTAGGTAGATTTCATCAGAAAGCTAACTATTGCAATGGGTACCGTGTTTCGACTTCCGGAAAATATCGACATATCTTCGCGTTTCACATCCCTCGGTGGATAGATATGTTTTATGGATGATAATGAATACTACTACAGAACTGGCACATGATAGGGCCTACTTAAACTAACAGAAAAACTTTAATAATATAACTTTTTGTGGTGGTAGAGGGAGCATTTAAATGTACAGTATAATATACGTAACATTCAGGTCATTTTCCCGTAATGATAATGATAATAATGAATAGGGAAACGGCTATTAACTAACTACAGTACTGACACCTGTAATTTACAAACGAATTGAAAATATGATTAGAAAGAGGAGTACCGGTAAGTGAAATAAAATTCACTGCCTAGGGCTTATATGTCATTGGCTGTTAGAAAAGTAGAGACCAAGAATGTCGTCTTTTGTCGCATATCGCTGTAGGAAAATAATTACAGCACTTTGGAAAACTTCGGCTGTCCCGAGCTTCTGACGTAGCAATAGTGTCATTCATCGCCACATAGCGCTGAAGGATAAGAATCGGAATTAATGAAAGTAAATTTTAAAGCACCAAGGCTTATTGCAGCTAATAACCTCAATGTACTGCACCAAAACCATCGTACTTATACAGAGGCATAATATCTTCATGATGATAACTGTTTTCAGGGGTCTAAGAAATCTTCTTGCAGCAATTACTCCCCGTGACTGAAATTTATAAGAAGCGCAAGATGTATCTATATTCGCAATTCTGCACCAGAACACAGGTAGGGGTCATGTGATATAGCTCGCATTGCCAGCAAACAATAGACTTATTAAAATACTTTTAGTTACACTACTACGGACATGAATGTTTCTAGGGCCTTGAAACGTGGCTTTCAGGTTCCTTTTGTCTGTTATTCTAAATGTAGGGAATAGAGAGGGTTGTCTAAAATATCAAGTGGACAGCGTTACCAGTAGGGTTTCAAACATCTGGGTGAAACGGTGTAGATTTGTGCTACAGGGCCTAAATGCAGGGAATGGAGTGGTCTGACCAAAGTTTAAAGTGGGCAGTGTTACCTGCTGGGTTCCAAAGGGTAAGCATACACAATTTGGTTCAGATCGGTGTAATGGTGTGGATTTGTGCCAAAGGGCTTAAATGCAGGTAATAGAGTAGACTGTCCGAAATTTCAAGTAGAAAGTGTTACTCATCGGGTTCCAAAGGGTAAGTAGGCCTACATAAAGTTTGGTTCAGATCGGTGAAACGATGTAGATTCGTGCCAAAGGGCCTAAATGCATTGGTCTGTCCAAAATTTCATATCGTCAGCGTTACTCGTCGGGTTCCAAAGTATGTATGATTTGGTTCAGATCAGTGAAACGGTGTGGATTTGTGCCAAGGGGCCCAAATGAAGGGAATGGAGCGGTCTGTTCGAAATTTAAAGTGGACAGTGTTATTCACAGGTTTCCAAGGCACTGGAGAACACAGATAATGATAAACCAACCCTGATACTTGGTGACCTGAATTGCCGCATAGACAAATGGGATACAAAATCTCAAGCGGTCACAGACTTTCTTCTAGACTACCAGCTAAGGCTACTAAACAGGAAGAGTGATTACACGTACATTGCTCCAAATGGAAGGAGCACAATCGATTTAATCTTCTCAAATGCAGGAGGACACGCACAAGTGAAGACCGAAAAAGTAGTAATCAGAAAACACCTTCCAGTAATAGCGGAAATCCAACTAAGTACTGGAACACAGCATCAGAAGGAGAACCCCGTAAGCAGCGAGTCTCTAGACATATAGAGGAGGAAAGATGGAAAATGAACAGAGAGGAGATACCGACAATCATGCATATGATAGGGCAGGGGAACCTGGATGGAGCGACAGCAGCACTGAATGACACAATTCTACACGCCACCACTATTCTACCTACATATGATCGCATTGCAAAGCCATGGTTTGATGAGGAATGTTACAAAATGCGACAAACAACGATACATTTACTTCATTCCGCTAGGGAATATGGTATGGACGCACTAACGAAATATGCTGAGGAGCGTCAGAAATATAAAAGTCTACTAAAAGAAAAGAAAACAGAGTACGATTTATACTTAGAACAGAGATTAATAGCCGAGGCGGAAGCGAAGCCTTATAAAATCTTAAGGAACTCAAAGAAAAAGACATCAACTCCTCTCGTAAACATGGCGCAATGGGAGGCACATTTTAGTCATCTTCTCGGAGAAACTAATATAAGGACAAACGGCTTCACACCACAGCTGGCAAACATCCAAGACACTCGTCCAATCACAACAGAGGAGGTCAGACAACTTATAAGCAATGGGAAAAATAACAAAGCTGCTGTGCCAGATGGGATTTTTACAGAGCATTTAAAAGACACACTCCTTGATATGTTAGATCCGCTAACATGTCTATTTAACGAATGCCTAAAACGTAAGTCAATCCCAGAACAATGGAGGAAGACACTCATAATTGTGATCTACAAAGGGAAAGGGAAGAAGGAGGATCCAAACTCGTACAGGGGAATTGCCCTGGAAAATATTGTGTACAAAACCTTCTCTAAACTCCTTCTAATACGGGTGGAACATAGACTACGTGCTAGCATACCATCAAATCAATATGGCTTTACCCCGGGTAGATCAACTCCACAGGCTGTACAGGAACTTGTGCAAGAAATAATATCGACCTTAGCCCAACCCGGTAGACCGCTGTATGCAATCTACATAGACTATTCCAAAGAAACATTAAAATCGATTTTAAACGTGAACTATGTTACAATCCATGACGGCATCACCACGTCGAGGAGTATCACTCAAACAAAGAGGGTTCTACAAGGGGATCTCATGAGTCCAGTCCTCTTCAACGTAATGACCTCAGACATTGGACAAACAATAGACTCAAGAACAGTCAAATTACTCATGTACGCGGATGACATGGTCATCCTCTCAAGATACCGAGATGACCTACAAACAGCTATGTGCAACATTAGGGTATGGGCGGAAGAGAACTCTATGGAAATTAACAGCTCCAAAACAAAGGCTATGAAATTTAGAAGGGGAAGAAGGATATCTAAAATGGACCAACTCAAGTGTGGAGAAGAACCTTTAGAATTCGTACCCAACTTCAAATACCTGGGTGTCGTGCTACAAACTACTGGAACTGCTTTCTCCCTGCATGTACAGGAGCGAGCTATGGCAGCAACGAAAGTCTCATACGACATTCCCAAACTCCAAAGCCTATCCCTGTCAACAGCGATAAAGCTATTCGAAATTAAAGTTATACCGACCGCCGTATATGGCATACAATTAATTTGGCCCTACTTGTCGGTGAATAACCTCAGGAAGCTAGAGAGCGTCAAAGCGCGATTTATTAAGAGAGCTCTCTCTATATCAAAATTCTCAAGGAACAGCTACGCCTATAAAATAGCACAGGAATCCTTCTTTATTGAAGACATAAATCACTCCTTCAATCTACTGGAAACTCAAAGTATAAAACCATCATCGAGAAGAGACGGAAAAAAGCCGACGAGATACCCCAAGAAATAATGGAGACTGAAGCCATGAAGACAGATATCTGGAAGGGACCAAATTTCAAACTTCGGCATCTGTATACCCGATTTGCTGTCCATGGGTTCCATGGAAGGATCTGTCAGAATCAGGGGCGGATCCAGACACTGATCTTGGAGGGGGCGGTCATGATATCTGTCCTCAAAATGGAGGGGGGGGGGGAAATATACCATAATACAAATTTAAAAGTTAACAATAAACATCGAATCATTTGCGCATACTTTTACCAAAATGTCATTTTTTTTTTCGAAATGTGAAATTTTTCGTTACTTTCCTACTTTCTGTGTGGTTACTAAACAATATTTTGTTTGCTCATACTTATCTATACTTACGTACACTCTATCAGTATCGGACTGGCCCTAAGAGCCCTCGAAGGGAGCGGGAGAGTAGGGGCCTTACCACCCCACCCCTCCTCACCCACACTCTTCCCAGTGACTTGCTCCAATTTTTACGCTGAAAAATATTTTTATGCTGAGTTTACTGGCACGGGGATCGCGCGCATTGAAATACTGTGATCGTAATAAGCCCCCTTTGGAACTTACCCCCCCCCCCTTTTCCCTATTTTTAGATACAATATAATAAGCTGATGTTAGAGGCCTACTCGAGGGCCGAGGTCATTAATTTTAAGGCCCCGAGGCCCCTTGATGCCTCAGATGCCTTGAATGGTCCAGGGGGGGTCAAAAGTCCCCCGGACCTCCTCATAGGTAATGATTGACTTTGTCCCCTTTGCGAGTAGCCCCCAACCCCTCTCTTAAGTTGTAAACAAAGACGCAGAATATCTTAGCTAGCTAATAACTGGGGTCACAGGCCTATTTGCGCAAGGGCCTAAGGGCGGGCCTCGGCACTCCTAGTCTCCTGCCCCAAGGCCTCGATGGGAACTCCCGTTCTTCCCAAATGGCCAGTCCGACACTGCTCTCTATATTATCATTTGCCATGCCAATAATATCGCTGGAGCGCTTTCGTAAAGATAGACTTTTAATTTTATCCAATACGCTATCATACCGGGTTCATAGTTTATAGTTAATGTATTAATGTAATTAAAGGGTAGGAGGGTAAAATCAGAGTTATATAGTTTACTGACTAACAACCGTAAAAAAATAATTATATTGCTTAGACAATAGCTTCAAGATTAAATAAAAACCCGGCTCGAGGCCCGAGGAATTTTAATCGATCGACGAGAAAAAGATCGTTAAAGATACGATTTAATCAGATTTACGGGAGTTTAAAACTATATTTAACCTTTATTTGAGGGGTATAGGTTGAGAGAATTAAGAATAAGGCTACCCGAAATTATGACAGGTACATGTGTATTGCTAATTGCACGTAAATATTACAAATACAGCAATTTTGTCCATAAAAACAATTTTAAGCTAAACAACAAACTCTAGTCGCCGGTTTGGTTTTGTCGCGTACCGATCAATCACGCGAGATGGATCAACATAAACATCGTAGTGGACGTGCAACAAAGCAAGTCCGTTTAATCGTTCATCGGACATAGTTGACCGCAACCACGTCTTCAGCCTTCTCAAAGAAGAATATGACCTTTCCGATGAAGCGGCGCTGACGGGTAAAGTAGCATAAATCTTGAGAAATCGATGAATACTGGGGTACAACTCTTTATCGCAGGCAATTAAAGCTTCCATAGCTTTCTTTTGGATGGTTGATCCCGATTCAAGCTCCCGGGACCACTTTACCTTTCACATACGAAGTTCAGCCTGTAGAAGCCGTGCCGCCGACGCGGCAGAATGTTGATTGAGAAGTTTGAAGTACTTTGCAGCGATTGTGTCCACATCCGCTGACGTCCATGATGATATTGGCATCATTGCTGATAGGCTGTGTAACTCTTGCGTTGCTTTAGGGAAGCGAGTGTTTAGGTCTTCTAGGACGTAGTCTAAAATGGGTATGAAAACGGCCCGGCGATAGTAGTCTTCTACGGTTGACGCTGGATGATTTTCGCGGTGCTTTTGCAATTGTGCGATGCGTGGGAGCAGACGGTCGGTTCCAAGTTGTTTTGCCAGAGCTTCTGATTCTTGGAAGAGCTCAGCAAATTGTGTTTCGCACTCTTCGCGCCTCTTGCTCAACACATTAGTAGTGTCGTCTAGCGCATCCTGGGCTTCCTTCAAGTCTATTTGCCCTTTTTTGAAACAAAATGCTGAGTGTTTTAGTGTCTCCAAGGATTTCTGACAAGCAAATGACGATAACTATAAAATCACTCTCACAAAGAGCAGCTATGAGCGTTTTTGCCTTAGAAGCACTTTCTGAGTCTTTCAATAAAGTAATCGAGTCTAATCTCTCGACTATGTTCGGGAGTAAAGAGCGAAATTGTACAAAACCGTCGTGCCGTTCGATCCACCGCGTCTCACAAAGTCCACATAAAAGTTCACCTAGAGTTGCTTTAAATACATAGGAGCGTTTAGAGGACGAATCAATGGACGTAATAGTGGCCTCCAAAACTCCTATTGCATTTCGCACGGCGACGACTTTCGAGGACTTCGAAATAGACAAATTCAGAGCGTGATTATAACAAGGGCACCTAACGGCATGCTCTGCCTCGGTTTGCTCCACGGCGACAGCACCACAAGCTACTGACGCCATGATAGCGCACCCGTCAGTACCAACGCCAACACACAGTTTTACCCACGTCTCTGCCGGTTACGGTAGGCTCTGGGACTCCTTTGGTTTCTTGTTTCTTGCTGGTTCTCTCTTTGGTTTGCGTTTTCTTTTTCTCCTCTATAGTTCTTGCATCTGCATCTTCATCTCTTGTTTGTTGGTCGTATTCATCTTCATCCTCTGGTTCTGCTACATTTTTCTTCTTTTTCTTGATAGTAGGCTCTGCAACTTGTTTCTTGGCTTTATTTTTGGCTTTACATTTTCTCTTCGAATCCTCCTTAGTTTCTTCTCCATCTTTATATCTTGCTTGTGGATTTCTTCTTCGGTTTCTGCTTTCTTTGGTTCTTTTCCTTCCTGTAGCTCTCGCTCGGTTTCTGTTTCCGTCACGCTGTTTGCTTTTTCAATATTGTTATCATTTAGCATCTCTTCTCCAGTTTTCGGATTTGGCGATTCTTGCGCTAGCCCTTCAGTATTAATTTTATTTCTCTATCGACATTCCCTTCGTTTCGGGCGATATTTTCCTGTTCGGATACTGGGATTTCGACTTTTTTTCTTCCTTTTACTTTCCATTTTATTACGTCTTTTCCATTTAAACGGTTGGGCACTGTTTCTCGGAGATTTATAAAGCTTATGAAGTCTTCATACAATTTACCTCGATAGGCATATCTCAGGCGCGGGTGGAGCGGGCCGAAGGGGATTGTTCGTTTGTACTCGGCTCCGTTCGGACAGGCGGCGCGGCGGCTGCGCTGTGCTCAGTCTGCTCGGCTCGTCACAATAATAGCAACAGTGCGAGTGGGGTAGCGAGAAGAAAACGTCGCGGCTAGGTAATTTAATTTATATTGCACGATTATTAACTGAATACTAGTTAGGTTAAAATCGTTGTTTCTTGTTCGTTTGGTGCGTCTCCTCCTTCGCTTCTCTCCTTCCTCTTCTCTCCTCTCCTTTACTTTCTCTTTTTCCCTCTCTTCTTTTCTCTTAGGGGGGGCGATCGACCCCCATCGCCCCCCCCCTGGATCCGCCCCTGGTCAGAATAAGACATTTCATGAGCCCAAGGAGGACTGCGTCTGCAAGAATTGCAATAATCCATGCCCCAAATACCACTTAGTGGAATGTGTAAGCAGGTCTCAATCTCTAATCGCAGAAATGACAGAGTGGTGAAAAAACTTGATTGTACACATTGTGTTTAATAAAATAATATATAAAAGAGTAAGTATACACATTTTGCTTCAGATCAGTGAAATGGTGTAGATTTGTGCCAAAGGGCCTAAATGCAGGGCATGGAGTGGTCTGTCCGAAATTGAAAGTGGACAGGGTTACCCGCAGGGTTCCAAAGGGTAAGTATTCAAATTTTGGATCAGATCGGTGAAGCGGTGTAGATTTGTGCCAAAGGGCCTAAATGCAGGGACTGGAATGTTTTTTTTCCGAAATTTAAAGTGGACAGGGTTACCCGCAGGGTTCCAAAGGGTAAGTATACAAATTTTTTGTTCAGATTGGAGAAACGGTGTAGATTTGTATAAATAACAAACAGACAAACAGACAAACATTGAGCTTTATACATATAGATATATGTATATATATCAGTTTCCTGTGGATACGATAACTGCCGTAATTTTGCACCAATCAGTTTGATTTTTTTATATAATATGTATCCCGTTAGAATCTCAGTCGAGTTCGTTAATGGAAAAAATCGGTCGAAGGGGGAGAAAATGGGGGGCTTTTTTTCAAGAAAGTGAAATATCGCAATAACTATCTTAATACGTGATTATATCGAATCCATTCAAACTTCATACTATGTGTCGGATAAGGGCCAAAAATGTATGTTCTAAAACTTTTTTGATAGCACCAACCATTGACCAAAGGGGTGGAAAAAAGTGGGTTTTTCGGGAGTAAATTAATCATATCTCTCTTGATAGGCACAATATCAAAACCGTACAAAATGGACAATATTCCCCTAATAATTACCTAAAACTTTTGTTTGAAAGAATTTTTGATATGACCCACCATTCCGCCAAGGGATGAGAAAAATGATTTCGGAATAATTATAAGAAAATGCCACGAGCCATCAGAGGTCACCATGACAACGCTTCTAAATTGATTAGGGATGAGCTATCAGAGGTTGCCATGACAACGCCATTGCACGAGATCACATTCAGTTTTCCATCTGACTCTGTGGGAAGCGGCTTCGGTGACTTAACTGGTAGCATGCTGAATTTCTATACCCATGGTCGCGGGCTCAAAGCCGGCCGAAGTCGTCGGATTTTCTAAAAGAGCAAAAAATACCTCAGTATGCTTTCCTTCGGAGGGGAAGTTCCAACGTTCGTTGCGAGTTGCGGTGGCATCTAGTTGCTAGGTTCACTGCTAGGTGTCGTTGACGGTAGTATTTGGTAGCAAAGTAAGTAACTATTACTTGAAATTGACCGTCTGCAGTCTTTACCTGAATTACAGACTAATGCAGCCGTCACAATTAACACCGTTTATCAGACAGATTCTACACACACCCTAAGTACACGGGGTTACATGACCGCGTTGTCGCAGCCCCTAAACTGAGGAACCAACCAACATCTCTGCGAGAGATAAAATTTTGCGTGATGAAGTAACAGACTGTTAGATAGTTACACTTCAGTGTCGAAACCTTGCATAAGGACAGTGGGACCACAAGTATAACAAGTAGTTCCGTGAAGAACTATACAGCCTATTTTCATATATCCTACTCATGTTAATTGCATCTATCAACATACAATATTTCAGTCTGAAGGTTGTGATAGATTCGTAGATATTGAGAACCGTCTAAATATTTCAGATGGTCGCCAGCTTGGATTCTTATTTACGTACTATTACATGAATATTATTGTGTACGTGTAGTATACAAACTTCAATCGCATGATTAGGACACAAGAAGTAAAAACGAAATTTTAAAATTTCGCACAGCTGCCATCTTGTGGTTATGAAAACAATTGAAATAAATTAGATGGCAGTGGATTAACATTTGTATATGCATTTAACGTGTAAAGTTTCACTGCACTCGGATGTTTAAATCGCGAGAAACGTTCATTTAAATATTTATAATTCGCGTCCCCGCCATGTTGGATTTGTGCTCACCAGGTTACTGAAAGTCCTATAGGTGAACTTATGTCCGTATCCTCTATGAACATTAAAAAAATCAGTTTGATTGCTGAAAAAGATTCGTAGTTATTGAGAACCGTCAAAATATTTCGGATACTCATCATTTTGGATTGTTATATGTATAGGCCATAGAGTTATGTACCATTAAAGCATTGCATAGCTTCATTATTAAAATTTTCACTTCGATCGCATAATTACCGCACAAGAAATAAAAGCTTAATTTTAAAATTTCGCACAGCCGCCATCTTGAGGTTATGTAAACAATTGAACTAAATTTGATGCCAGTGCATTACAATATGTATAATCATTTACTGTACCACATTTCACTGCGCTCAGATGGTTAAATCACGAGAAAAGTCTATTAAAATGTTTCAAATTCGCTTGGCCGCCATGTTCGTTTTGTTCTTTACAGATTTTTGAATGTTACATAGATAAACGTGTAGAAGTGCCCCTTATCACCGTACAAAATTTCAGGGTGATATCGGTAATAGTTTCGGAGATACTGAATGCTGGTGAAATATTTCGCACTGCCGCCATGTTGGATTGGTGCGACAAAATAAAATTTTAATAGTACGGTCGGGATCGGCCAGAATGGTGCTATGGTCTTACCGAGTTTCATTGAAATCGCTCCAGGCGTTTAGAAGTTATTAGGGACACACACACACACACACGAATCACACGAACACGAATCACACACACATGCACACACAGACACACGGACAAAAGGTGATCGCATAAGCCTTTTTTTTTTTTTTCATAAAATGAAAATAGGCTAAAAATGGACCCCAAATGACAAGAAGGTTACCGTCCCCATAAGACAATAAAATTTAAAAATATGCATAGAAAGACGAAAAAATAAGTTAATTAAGCTCCAATTGTAAAATACTTTCTGGCAATAAAAGAAGCCTGATCGTCTACGAAAATCTGCACATTTTTCCTTTTATAGCCTATCCCCTAGTTTGCCCGGTGAAATCGACCTCCGCCTTCCGGCGTGCCGAAAGGACTTTTTTGTGTTGAAATCAACGATTGCATTAGCATTTTCTGGCGTTTCGATAATCCAGTTGCCTAAATATGGATTATTTTGATTAAAACTTAAGAGTAACTAATCCTCCCTTTTCATAGCTTTTCACGAGGTAGATTATTGAAAATATATTATTTATGATTCACATACCTTTTTTGGGAGTCGTTACAAGTTGATTTCAATGTCAATTTTCCACAGCTGCACCGACAATATTTGTTTCTTTACGTAAATAAAGAAATATTGATCGTGTTCATTTCACTATCGGCGCCATGTAACATTGACGTCAGACAGTACGTCATACCCCATGTGACACGTTGCCAACATGTCCGATACAAAATTCACCACACGACACGTGAATAATGAAATAAAAGGCAAAACCATTGGCCTGATGAAGATTATTGATGCGTGACTACCCCCACTGTGCGTGACAAAAACTAAGGGTGTTCCGCGCTACCTAACAATTATTGGCTTAGGCAAAAACCATTGGTCTGGAATAAAATATTGGTCTAGACAAAATCATTGGCCTGGATAAAGATTATTGATGCGTGACTACCCCCACTGTGCGTGACAAAAACCAGGGGTGTTATATATTAGCTAACGCGGCAGAGCCGCGCTGCCTAACCATTATTGGTCCAGGCGAAAACCATTGGTCTGCCGGATACGATATAGTACCGAATGCGTGGGGTTAGCACTATTGACTCATTGAAAAAGATAGCTGTCAGAGCGGCAATTTCAACTATATAAGTCGTGATCCTATTTGGGATGGTTGGGTGGGTCTATGACAGCGGAGGAGTACACATCTAATACAACATCTTCTCCAGAAATTCTCCCGACTATTACTCCAGGTAATTTGCTTCATTTCAGTACTTAAGAATTTTTATAGAAAGGATTAGGTACTCTTAAGCGCCATCATATTTTGCTCAGTACATTCCTAAAAGGATATAAACTTACAATGTTATGGAAATATCTGGATATACTAGCAAATATAGCAGCCATTTTGACAACGGGACGGCACGGCTTCAGAACGATATGGCACGGTAAGCCTGATCTGTTAGTCACTTCTACGGTTACATATCACATGGTATTTCAGTAGTAGAGATCCCTCCTGTGGCGCTCACAAGTGAACGATCGTGACAAATGAGCATTCAAATGAAAGAAAATAGACATTAGCAGTGACGAATTGCACTCTAATTTCATAAATATCTATAATTTCTTTAAAAAATTACTTTTAAAAAATGTACGAAGTGTGCGATTTTCACACATGACACACGTCATTTTAACATTCTGAGGTATTTCCTTTATCACTTTGCATGGATTTCAGAAACAGTAAATCAAAGGAATGAGTACTCAAATCGTACACACATCAAAAAAAGTTTTGCATCACCTCGGTTCCCAGATCTCCGGCATATAGACGTTGACTGTGTATATTGTATCCAAGATACAGTCCCTTTGACTGTTCATAGATGTCCCTAAAACTGCTCAAAGATGTAAACAACCATGCATGAGCAGGGCCTATTAGACGGAGGGGGTACGACAGCCGATCAGTTCCAGTCATTCCACCAGGACGAAGGTACGCTGCTCATGTTGTCTGTAGTTCTACCATGCCTAGAAGGTCAATACCGCAGTTCGATCGCGTCCGCATTGTTACTTTGTGTCAAGAAGGGCTCTCAACAAGGGAAGTTTCCAGGCGTCTCAGAGTGAACCAAAGCGATGTTGTTCGGACATGGAGGAGGTACAGAGATACAGGAACTGTCGATGACAGGCCTCGCTCAGGCCGCCCAAGGGCTACTACTGTAGTGGATGACCGCTACTTACGGATTGCCGCTCGGAGGAACCCTGACAGCAATGCCACCATGTTGAATAATGCGTTTCGTTCAGCCACAGGACGTCGTGTTTCAACTCAAACTGTGCGCAATAGGCTGCATGATGCGCAACTTCACTCCCGACGTCCATGGCGAGGTCCAGCTTTGCAACCCCGACACCATGCAGCGCGGTACAGATGGGCCCAACAACATGCTGAATGGACCCCACGGAATTGGCATCAAGTTCTCTTCACCGATGAGTGTCGCATATGCCTTCAACCAGACAATCGTCGGAGACGTGTTTGGAGGCACCCTGGTCAGGCTGAACGTCTTAGACACACTGTCCAGCGAGTGCAGCAAGGTGGTGGTTCCCTGATGTTTTGGGGTGGCATTATGTGGGGCCGACGTACGCCACTGGTGGTCATGGAAGGCTCCGAAACGGCTTTACGATACCTGAATGACATCCTCCGACCCATAGTGCACCCATATCGGCAGAATATTGGAGAGGCATTTGTCTTCATGGACGACAATTCTCGACCTCATCGTGCACATCTTGTGAATGCGTTCCTTCAAGATAACGACATCGCTCGACTACAGTGGCCAGCATGTTCGCCAGACATGAACCCTATCGAACATGCCTGGGATATGTTGAAAAGGGCTGTTTATGGACGTCTTGACCCACCAACCACTCTGAGAGATTTACGCCGAATTGTCGTTGAGGAGTGGGACAATTTGGACCAACAGTGTCTTGATGAACTTGTGGATAGTATGCCACGACGAATACAGGCATGCATCAATGCAAGAGGACGTGCTACTGGGTATTAGAGGTAGTGGTGTGTACTGCAATCTGGACCACAAATGCTGAAAGTCTAGCTGTATGATGGTACAACATGCAATGTGTGGGTCTCATGAGCAATAAAACGAGCTGAAATGTTGTTTGTGTTGATCTCTATTCCCTTTGTATTTAAAGGTTCCGGAACTCTTGGAACCGAGGTGATGCAAAACTTTTTTTGATGTGTGTATATAAAGTCTCACTTCTTCTGACTTCCTTCCTGTGTAGTTACGTGTTTGATGTTTCACTTTGAAACTTTCAATTACTATATCACGACGTATATCTCTTCTTCAAATGCAGTAAAAATACTTCTTCTTAATACTGTTAACTAATGATGCTTATTTTTCCATTTCGATAGCTTGTTGCTTCATCTTGAAGTCTCACGTTCACAAAGACCTTTGTCTGTATACTTCTCGAAGAGTAAAAATTATAACGTCTTGTCTCCTCGACTGTCCCAATAGAAAGAGCCTCGTCTCTTGGCGTCTGCTAGCCTCGTCGATCAGATTTCCCCCGCAAATCTGGTCAACTAGCCTCCAACCGCTATGAAAATTGACTGATTTATACATAACTTCTCTCTCAGCCATTTAATTCAATATCCGTCTTGCCAGTTACATTTCTTTTTCTCTGCTGGTGAATTCAATATGTAACACTCTCATAAAATATTAAAGTAATGATTTTAATATTTATTCATTTCTTAGTATTCAAACTGTTCTCTCATTGGTCATTAGCTAATTCTGGCGCGCTCTCGACACGCGTCTGCTCCCCCACTCTAGACCGTGGCGTGTGTCTGTCCTCAAGTCGACTTTGCTTCCTCTCCCTCGGCTCAAAACTGGTTTCTCGCGGCTAACATCGACTAGAAGTGTAGATTTCCAGGACTGTTCTCCAATCATTTATGCTTGGATAAAAAATCACCAAGTCATAAAACTTCCATTATTTCTCGAAATAAAAATATTTCTCTAGGCGAAAATTTTTCCAAATGCTTATTTAATCATGATCTTCCATCCAGGCTGCAAATTATATCCATAATTCCAAATTTTTAAATATGCCATTCTTCTGAGGTGGTCCTCAGTTCATACCTCATCTTGTCTTCTTCTCTCAACTAGACATGATTTCGAGCCTCCGTCGCCCTCCACGCTTCACGCAGCTAGATCTGCAACTCGACTCCACACTAAGAACCGTCGTGAACTCAACAACGCAGACTGATTCAGACTGCTGCTCGTCGCACTTCGCTGGTATATATCCAGTCGGCTCCTGCCCTGGAAGGTTCTCGATGTCACCACTTCTTGCAATAGCGAGTATGTTCTCGTTGGTTGGTTTCTATAACTGTCCAGTCTCTCCCACCGGTGTTCTGGATCTTCCCGTTGCATCAAGTGGCCTCGAGAAACAGAACAGGCTGGTAGCCCGCGCGCCCATGGTCTACCTGACTCATAGGGCTATTGTTATTGTGGCGGCCTTGGGAGGGACCAAGAGGGGTGCGTGGCTGAGAACTACCTCTCCCGTTGGTAGATTCGGCGCACTGCCCCTCCCCCCGCCCCTTTCCCGAGAGCTGCCTGTCCGACTCAGTGACACGTTACAGTATTATAGCAGATATATGGGAAAGTGGAGTCATGCCTGCATATTGGAAAACTGACCTGATCCATCCACTGCATAAGAAAGGGGATAAGATGAATCCAAACAACTACCGAAGCATTTCTTTTCTGCCAATCGCATACAAAATTCTTTCACGTGCTCTGCTTACCAGATTGGAACAACAGACAGAAGGTAAGATTGGCGAACATCAGATGGGCTTCTGTCCGCATCGATCGTACGTGGAACAGGTCTGGATGATCCTCCAACACCGCCAGTCAAACCGCACTGTGGTCACTTTCGTAGATTTTCAAAAAGCTTACAACTCAATAGACCGTGGTACCTTATTCCATGTCCTTCCAGAATACGGTTTTGATAAAAAAAACATTCATGTTAATCCAACAAACTTTAAAAGATACAACCTATAAAGTAAAGTTCATGGGTGAAATCTTTGAACCCTTTGAAATAAAAGCAGGTGTTCGCCAAGGCGATTCATGTCTCTACCTTTGTTCAACCTAGTACTGGATAAGGTCATTAAGACATGGGAGAAATAAGTACCCGGATTAAACATGGGAACGAAAGACAAACGGATTAACATTAAACGCCTTGCCTTTGCCGACGATCTAGCAATAATTACCTGAACTCCCGAGGAAGCCAGGCACATCATTGAGAAGCTTCACGAGATTACCATCAAAATTGGTCTCCACATCTCCTACGACAAAACGCAATATATGGACTCCAGGTGTCCCCGCCAAGCAACACTTGCAACCAACTATGGCAACATCATTCAGGTCAAACAATTCCAGTACTTGGGTGAAATTATTGGTCATTCAGGCACTGAAAACGCAGCGAACAAAATGTGCGCAGGGAAATTACGCAGAGCATACACAATCACCTGGAACTTCTACAATAAGAAATCCCTATCCACAAAAGTCAAACTCCGACACTACCACACTGTTGTCCTACCAGAGGTACTCTACGCAACAGAGACATCGCCACTCACAGTTCACATCAAGGACATCGAGAAAATGGAACGACAGTTACTAAGAAAGATATTCGCGCCCAAGTTTCAAGAGGGTATATGGATGCGAAAAAGTTCGGAAGAACTGTATGCATTAACTGAACGATTCTCTTCAGTCGCTCGCAAACGGCGTATGAAATTTTATGGACATTGTACACGAATGGATGTTTCACATCTGACTAAGAAAATATTTCTTATTATCAATGGGAACCGACAAACCAAAATTCACTGACTAGTAGAAACACAAATGGACCTTACTGAAGTCGACATTGATCCAATTACTACAACAAGGACTACATAAAGACACAAGATCAACACCCACAAATTTGCACCCAAGAATCCATCTGAGAAAAGCTTTAAACTCCAAAACCCATGGACACAAGAAAGACGGCAGGCCCAGAGTGAAAGAATGAAGAAATTTTGGGCGAATAAGAAGTTCAAACGATGAAGAATTCCAGTGCTATTTAATGGTTCCACGTGCTCCTTAGGGGACTGAACGAATATAATAATAATAATAATAATAATAATAATAATAATAATAAAAATAATAATAATTAAGAATATATTTCCTCACTAAATTGTCCACTTAATGACAAACCCTAGATCTTTACTTTAATGCAAATTGAATTAATAAAAATAATAACAATAGCTCTATTATCAATGGTTCCATAACGCAACAACTGCCTTCGAACCTTCCTTTTCGAAATATAAAGCTTCGCCGTACAGTTTCCTTCAACAATTCACAAATATTTAACTCCATGGAATAACTTTTCCAAGACCAACAATAAGGCTTTCCTCAATAATACTTGAAGTATTTCTTAAACCTTTCTTTTTCTTCATATTCAACGTTAGATCATTTTTCAAAAATCCGTCATCCATTTAAAATAATGTCAGCTCTCAAAATTCACTCAAGCAAAATGATCACTAAACGATCGTCGCCTTTAAAAATAACGAAGATTAAAATTTAAATCGCATATTATAGAAATCCCAAATATCACCATAATAATCTCAAATCCTAAAAATACCTAAATACGATCATAGATCAACCTAGTTTTTTAAAAATATTACGTAACCTTAATTCGATTCCAAATTTAAAAAGAAAAATTCTAATCCAACAATTAAAATAAAATAAAATACGACAAAAATAGTTAAACAAATTGAAAATACGTGTACGAGGACTAAATCATATAGCCAGATATCGAAAATGCTACTTTAGATATATTCAAGGCATGCCTACATTCAAATACTACATAAATGGATTTCTTTTACCTGGTGTTGACCTAAAGATGACAGGCTGAGTTCCATCTTCCGCTCCGAAGAATAGAAATAATGCTGGAATAGCATCATTACTTCTCCATATTCCTAGATCGTCGTTATCGTAACTGGGAACTCGCCTGACAACCTCGTATTGAACAATAAATGTGTCCTCTGGTGGGTCACTTTTCCAATCACCGTCACCTCGTTCTGACTCCATCTCTAGATTCGATTCCAATCTCCGACCTTCCTTCATCTTATCAGATTGGAACGCCTGACAACTTCGTGTTGGATTAAAATCGCCGAATTCCATTGTAGTATATCGTGAAATGCATTCTTATCTAAATATCTGCTGAATTTCAATTATGGCCACGATCATTATCATCACCTTCCGTGTCCAACTTGTTCACATCAAATGTCTTCCAGATCCTGCACATTACGTCTCCTCCATAAATTTAGAAAGCCATAATTTCAACTTCGATATAGTTCCGAATCCTCTCTCCCGATTCCAATTTAATAACATCAATTATAGTATCTCGTAATACTGGTCTCGTGGTTTAATACAACAATTCTTCCTCTTACTGGTTTGGTTATTCACTTCACGTAATTAAACTTCAGAAGTCGGACGTCTATCACCTCAATTTTCCATGTTCACAGTAAAATGCTCAATAAGCTATTATCACTTCCTATCGTTCGGAAAATAATAATATTTCGTGAATATTACTCCATCACCAATCACATCAATAACGTTATAATTCACTGACACAATGTTTCTGCGAAACTCATTAAACTATTTCCTCCCTTTATATTATAACGCTTCCCTAGGCGCTACAATTCACTTATTTATTCCGCTCACAGAATCTCTCCCGAACAAATACTAAGTTCTCTTTCACGAGTGCGGCCTTTTGTCACCGCTTGACCGAAATAACAGCCTCGGTTCCCGGTAGTCAAACTGTAACATTTCCCGCACCCCCAGATCACTCAAAATTGCACGTCTTACTCGTTCAGGCGACACCAATTACCTCGACCTCCCACAGTCTCTTCCCCTTCTCAATTTTTGATGGCGTCCTCCTTGAAAGAGCGCGCCTTCCTCGAAATATACAGTTTTCTGCCTTATTTCCATATTCATATAAAAGTTAACATTCAGTTAATTATTGTTATTAATTATCCCATCCTTCAGTTTCATAAAATCTTTTTAACTGGCTCGTTAAATAGATATGAGCAGCTTCTTAATCGAACTATATTACGTTCATGATTTATGCTCCCATATCACGTGATTTCCATTGTCTCAAACTTTGTTTCTCTCCGATATTCATTTCCCTCGCCAAAGTTAGGCGGATTGCCTATTACTCCTTCCTCGATACCATATACGACACAAAGCTTCTCTCCTATTGGCGCGGCATTCCTGTATAATTCAACCTTGACTGGTACGCCTAAACTCTCTCGTAATATTTTCTCTGATTTGGGCCGGCACTTTCTTTGCTATCAGGGATCCCCGGTCTCTTCCCTGCTCCAATCCTTAGTCAACCAAATATCGACACAAAGCCTCCTTTCCAGCACTGTCAGAAATGCAATTCTTAGAACAATAAAATTCGAGTACAGTACCAAGCTGTTGTAATACCATCTCTGCTCTATGGTTGCGAAACCGGGACTACCTACAGAAGGCACTTAAGGAGTTTGGAAAGATACCATCAGTGTTGCATCTGGAGAAATATCGGAGTTAAGTGGCAGGACCGACGCACCAATATCAGTGTCCTGGAGGAAACGAATATCAGCTTCGATGGGCAGGACATGTTGTTCGCATGCCTGAACGACGTCTCCCAAAACAAATCACGTACTGCCAGTTACAGATTGGACAGAGAAAGAACGGAGGGCAACGGAAACACTTCAAAAACGTCCTAAAATACAATTTAAACAGTAAAATCGACACGGACAAATGGGAGACTACGGCATCAAATCGTCAGGTATGGCGTCACAACGTCCACCAAGGTCCACTAATCCATAAATTAGCGTAACTTTGTAAGTTTATATCCTTTTAGAAATGTACTGAACAAAATAATACATATTTAGTATCAAATGATTTAAGAAAACGGCAGAAAACGCTAATGAAATCGTTGATTGCAAGGCATAATATCTTGGAGTTGTACGAAACCAGTTGTTAAGCAAGTATTATCATACGCCATCTGTGGCTTAGTGGTAGTGACCAGGACTCACGGTTTAGATCAAATCCCAGCAGGTTCAAATATTTTTACTTCTTTCTTTTTGTATTTATTGATTTACAAGGAGGCTTTGTGTCGATATTTGGTTGTCTAAGGATTGGAGCAGGGAAGAGACCGGGGCTCCCTGATAGCAAAGAAAATATTATATTATATTTATACTTATAACATAACATATTTCAACACTCGACTACAGCGATTAAAATTCGTTGTCCTTGATCCGCGGTAGAGTCTATTGTTGTTGTTTTTGTTGTTGATTCTTTAGGGGTGTTGCGGCATCATGGTCTTGTAGCCCCGTTTACTTGGTTGTGTGTAGAAGTTGTCTGATAACCTGTCTCACTGTGACGTCTGTAGGCTTACTAGTGTGTGCACTTTCATACGAGGAAGGATTTGGGTAGGAAGCTGTTGTTGTTGTTGTTTCATTTGAGGTGCATGCACATCATGGTCATTTATCCCCGTGTAATTAGGTGAGTGTTGAATTTCATCTGATAACCTGTGTTATTGTGATGGCTGTATTAGTGTGTGTGTGTATAATGCAGGTGAGAATTCAATCATTCAACGTATAATAATATAGCACGTTGTATTTCAACAAGCTACTACAACCAACATGCAATTAAATATACTCCTCGAAAAGGACACAGAGTTATAACAATACCCATGCATTTAGGAGAAAGTAGGCTATATGTCCTTTACTGAACATCTTGTTTTTTTATAAATGAAAATAGGCTAAAAATGGATATCATTACAAAAAAATTACGAGCCTTACAGTAGTCGCATAAGATGTGTAACATCTGACATGTTATTCGAATAATTCCATATTACTTACTCGCATTTTTTTAAGAATTAACTCATAGTGCTACCTTGTGCCAGCAAACATGAAAGGATTCTCCAATGCATCTGCAGTAGTGACATATACCTGCAACAGTATGCGGGAGCAATCCACTGCCTACTTGATGCGAGCTGCACTTTATACCGGCCAGTTAGTGAACCCATGCCAGCGGTGTTATTGAAAATTGCCTCTTATTGCCGATATAGCGCACTGCCAAGTAAAGGCGCGATTAAAAATTAGGTGTGCAGTAGGTATATTAAATGCGTTTCTCCCAGTGATACGTTTAGACCAACGAAGTTTCAACATTGTTAGTAGTCGGTGTTAATATACTGAATTCCTACGTTGTTTGGAGTGTTGGTTGATGCGATATAGCACTCGATGTATCAAGTGCTTACATTTAATAAGAATACAGCAAAAGTATGAAGATTTAATAAATCGTAATTGTTTTTAGCAAATATGATATAATGAAGATTCTCTCACCACAGAACGACAACTTGAAGATGATTTATTGCCGGAATTTCTTTAATGGAGCCTCCAAACCTTGAGGTAAACCGTATGCGATTTACATTCCACATAGTCACATGGATTACAGTACGTCGTTGTACCGATCTCCGCAACCGCGCGCGTTCATTGTTTCCGTCCCATCCACTTCCGTCCCATCCACTTCCGTCTCTTTTCCAAAATCACTCCCACAAAAATGTCCAGCTACCGAGTGCCACAAAAATATCCAGATACCGAGTGGAAAGATGTTACACATCAATAATTGATTACAATTAATGCTCCAAATACATAATTTTGTTTTTCAAACATTAGAAAATATTGCTTCCAAACTGGAGCTGTGATGGATTGTGGTGACTTCGTGAACACGGTAATGAGTAGAAATAAATAGGAATTTGGGACCTTTGCACAATTTTAACTCAGAAAAACTCGGTAGTTACTGTACTATTTATTAACAAATGGAGTGAAATGTTAACATGACTAGAAGGTGGGTGCTGATACCCAAATAAAACACGAGTTCCACAAGACAAGTAGTTCCGTGAACTGATTATGTAAACAAACCCCTCTAGTGGATCCGATGAAGTGCCGTATGCAGATAGATACAGCGATCTCTGGCGATTCCAAAATTTCAGGGTGATATAAATACTGTATGTAAAACAAAACTATTGGAATGCAGCCGAAATAAATCAGAATCCTTTATAGACATCAAATTGGCAGGTGAAAAACTAATGGAGACTTCTGTTACTTAGGAGGCAAAATAACCAGTGATGGACGAAGCAAATAGGATATAACAAGATGTTAGGTAAAGAACTTATAGCCTACTTTCTCCTAAATGCATGGGTATTGTAACTCTTTGTCCTTGTCAAGGAGTATAATATATTGAATGTTGGTTGTAGTAGCTTGTTGAAATACAACGTGATATACGGATATTAAACATGAATATGAGGTGCCCTTTGCTAGCGCGACCTCTGTAAAAAATTTCATTCAATTCGGTTTCACATACATGGCCGCTATCTGCAAACTATTGGGCTGATGACCTTGTAGTTCAGTCAAAGGATGCTTCCCACAAAAAGGTATGTTGTTGCAAAATTTGGCAGAGATCAAATGATTAGGTTGGTCGTAATTTGATTTAATATTTTAACATTTGGGTGGCCGCCATTCCATTACTGTCAAGATGGCGGCAATATAAAACATGACACTTATTTGCCATTTGCTAGTGCTTCCTCTGTACCAAATTTCGTTCATTTCGGTTTTACCGTGTTTGAATTGATAGGGGAAATCGATTAGCATACATACATGGCCGCCATCTGCAAACTATTGGGCTGATGACCTTGTAGTTTAGTGAAAAAACGCTCACTATATGAATATATGTTGTTGCAAAATTTGGTAGAGATCGGATGATTAGGTTAGTCGTAATTTGATTTAAGCTTTGACCATTTGGGTGGCCGCCATTACGTTTCCGTCAAGATGGCGGCGATATAAAACATGACACTGAGGTGCCCTTTGCTAGTTCTACCTCTGTACCAAATTTTGTTCAATTCGGTTTCACCGTGTTCGAATCGATATGGGGGGTGTGGAGGACGGACAGACATTCAAAGTACACACACTCACTCACACACACACACACATACACACACACACACACACAGACACACAATTTTTGGCCCTGTGTGGATCTCATAAGTCTACTTTCATTTTTTGCAAAAATCGAAAGTAGGCTCAGGCAAGTTAGCTCAGGCAAGGAAAGCATTTCTACAGAAAAGGAATCTGTTGACATCGAATATAGATTTAGGTGTTAGGAAATCATTTTTGAAGGCCTTGTCTGGAACGTGGCGCTCTTTGGAAGTGAAACTTAGACTATTGGTGCAGCAGAAAAGAGGAGAATTGAAGCGTTTGAAATGTGTTGTTACAGAAGAATGATGAAGATCTGATGGGTAGATAGGGTTACAAACGAAGAGGTATTAAGACGAGTGGGAGAGGAGAGATGTTTCTGGTGACTGCTAATGAAGAGAAGAGATAGGTTGATAGGAAAATATCTAAGACACCCAGGAATAGCAAGCTTAGTTATGGAAGGAAGGGTCGAGGATAAGAACTGTAGGGGTAGACCAAGAGTAGAATATGTTAAACAGATTGCCTCGGACGTAGGGTGTGGTAGCTATGTAGAGATGAAACAATTAGCTCAGGACAGGGAGGTGTGGAGCGCTGCATCAAACCCGTTAAAATACTGCAGACTCAAGCAACAACAACAACTGTTGCGGAGATATACAGGGTCATTTTAAAGGGTCGTCGAAAACGGTGGCAGCAATTTAAAACAATCATAGCTCAGGAACTATTGAGATATTAAAACGAGTTTTTTTTAACTAACCAACTCAAAAAGTTTTTTTCTCATACCTGATAATGTTTCTATGTCCGCTCCCTTGGTTGCTCTGCAAACATCCAGTCGATTGTCTATTTTGGACCAAGTGCGCTGGATCATCTCAGGCGTGATTGTAGCAACAGCAGCGGTGATGCGTTGTCTTAAATATTGCAGATCTCTGACTGGTTAACTGAATACATTGTTTTGTACGTATCCCCTTAAAAAAAAGTCTAGGGGTGTCAAGTCGGGCCTTCTAGGAGGCCATTGAATAGGACCGGCGTGGCAGCTTAATGTCGCGCACTCATTCTGCACATCGGCTGAAGGTCACGGGAGGAGTACAGTCACATCTAAAACTAAAACTCAATGAGTTCCTGATTAGTTTTCAGGTCGAATTATTAATTTATCTCACTTACAACGGGAGATATGATTTTTAGCCTACTTTCGATTTTTGCAAAAAATGAAAGTAGACTTATGAGATCAACCCAGGGCGAAAAAAGTGTGTCTGTCTGTGTGTGTGTATGTGTGTGTGTGAGTCTGTGTGTGTGTGTATGTGTGTGTGTGAGTCTGTGTGTGTGTCTGTGTGTGAGTGTGTGTACTCTGAATGTCTGTCCCCCCCTATCAATTCGAACACGGTGAATGCGAATTGAACGAAATTTGGTACAAAGGTAGCACTAGCAAAGGACACCTCAGTGTCATGTTTTATATCGCCGCCATCTTGACGGAAACGCCATGGCGGCCCCACAAATGTTCAAAGCTTAAATCAAATTACGACTAACCTAATCATCCGATCTCTACCAAATTTTGCAACAACATACCTTTATGGGGGGAGCATCCTTTGACCAAACCAATAGGTCATCAGCGTAATAGTTTGCAGATGGCGGCCATCTTTGTGTGAAAATCGATTCCCCCTATTAATTCGAACACGGTGCAACCGAATGGAACGAAATTTGGTACAGAGGTAGTACTAACAAAAGGCACCTCAGTGTCATGTTTTATATCGCCGCCATCTTGACGGAAACGTAATGGCGGCCTCACAAATGTTCAAAGCTTAAATCAAATTACGACTAACCTAATCATTTGATCTCTACCAAATTTTGCAACAACATACCTTTACGGGGGGGGGGGGAGGATCCTTTGACCAAACTAATAGATCATCAGCCCAATAGTTTGCGGATGGCGGCCATCTTTGTGTGAAAATCGATTCCCCCTATTAATTCGAACACGGTGCAACCGAATGGAACGAAATTTGGTACAGAGGTAGTACTAAGAAAAGGCACCTCAGTGTCATGTTTTATATCGCCGCCATCTTGACGGAAACGTAATGGCGGCCACACAAATGTTCAAAGCTTATATCAAATTACGATTAACCTAATCATCCGATCTCTACCAAATTTTGCAACAACATACCCTTATAGAGGAAGCATCCTTTGACCAAACGAATAGGTCATTAGCCTAATAGTTTGCGGATGGCGGCCATCTTTGTGTGAAAATCAAACACGGTGAAACCGAATGGAACGAAATTTGGTACAGAGGTAGTACTAAGAAAAGGCACCTCAGTGTCATGTTTTATATCGCCGCCATCTTGACGGAAACGTAATGGCGGCCACACAAATGTTCAAAGCTTATATCAAATTACGATTAACCTAATCATCCGATCTCTACCAAATTTTGCAACAACATACCCTTATAGAGGAAGCATCCTTTGACCAAACGAATAGGTCATTAGCCTAATAGTTTGCGGATGGCGGCCATCTTTGTGTGAAAATCAAACACGGTGAAACCGAATGGAACGAAATTTGGTACAGAGGTAGCACTAGCAAAGGGTATCTCAGTTTCATGTTTTATATCGCCGCCATAGTGACAGAAACGTAATGGCGGCCACACAAATGTTCAAAGCTTAAGTTAAATTACGACTAACATAACCATCCGATCTCTACCAAACTTTGCAACAACATACCTTTATGGAGGAAGCATCCTTTGACCAATCTAATAGGTTATTAGCCTAATAGTTTGCGGATGGCGGCCATCTTTATGTCAAAATTGATTCCCCCTATTAATTCGAACACGGTGGAACCGAATGGAACGAAATTTGGTTCAGAGGTAGCACTAGCAAAGGGTATCTCAGTGTCATGTTTTATATCGCCGCCATAGTGACAGAAACGTAATGGCGGCCACACAAATGTTCAAAGCTTAAGTTAAATTACGACTAACATAACCATCCGATCTCTACCAAACTTTGCAACAACATACCTTTATGGAGGAAGCATCCTTTGACAATCTTATAGGTTATTAGCCTAATAGTTTGCGGATGGCGGCCATCTTTATGTCAAAATTGATTCCCCCTATTAATTCGAACACGGTGGAACCGAATGGAACGAAATTTGGTTCAGAGATAGCACTAGCAAAGGGCACCTCAGTGTCATGTTTTGTATCGCCGCCGTATTGACAGAAACGTAAAGGCGGCCAAGCAAATGTTCAAGGCTTAAGTTAAATTACGACTAACATAACCATCCGATCTCTACCAAACTTTGCAACAACATACCTTTATGGAGGAAGCATCCTTTGACAATCTAATAGGTTATTAGCCTAATAGTTTGCGGATGGCGGCCATCTTTATGTCAAAATTGATTCCCCCTATTAATTCGAACACGGTGGAACCGAATGGAACGAAATTTGGTTCAGAGATAGCACTAGCAAAGGGCACCTCAGTGTCATGTTTTGTATCGCCGCCGTATTGACAGAAACGTAAAGGCGGCCAAGCAAATGTTCAAGGCTTAAGTTAAATTACGACTAACATAACCATCCGATCTCTACCAAACTTTGCAACAACATACCTTTATGGAGGGAGCATCCTTTGACCAATCTAATAGGTTATTAGCTTAATAGTTTGCGGATGGCGGCCATCTTTATGTCAAAATTGATTCCCCCTATTAATTCGAACACGGTGTAACCGAATGGAACGAAATTTGGTACAGAGGTAGCACTAGCAAAGGGCACCTCAGTGTCATGTTTTATATCGCCGCCATCTTGGCTGAAACGTAATGGCGGCCACACGAATGTTCAAAGCTTAAATCAAATTACGATTAACCTAATCATCCGATCTCTACCAAATTCTGCAACTACATACCTTTATGGAGGGAGCATCCTTTGACCAATCTAATAGGTCATTCGCCTAACAGTTTGAGGATGGCGGCCATCTTTATGTCAAAATTGATTCCGCCTATTAATTCGAACACGGTGGAAACGAATGGAACGAAATTTGGTACAGAGGTAGCACTAGCAAAGGGCACCTCAGTGTCATGTTTTATAACGCCGCCATATTGACTGAAAAGTAATGGCGGCCACACGAATGTTCAAAGCTTAAATCAAATTACGATTAACCTAATCATCCGATCTCTACCAAATTTTGCAACTACATACCTTTATGGAGGGAGCATCCTTTGACCAATCTAATAGGTCATTCGCCTAATAGTTTGCGGATGGCGGCCATCTTTGTGTCAGAATCGATTCCCCCTATTAATTCGAACACGGTGAAACCGAATGGAACGAAATTTGGTACAGAGATAGCACTAGCAAAGGGCATCTCAGTGTCATGATTAATATCGCCGCCATATTGACAAAAACGTAATGGCGGCCACACAAATGTTTAAAGCTTAAATCAAATTAGGACTAACATAACCATCCGATCTCTACCAAACTTTGCAACAACATACCTTTATGGAGGGAGCATCCTTTGACCAATCTAATAGGTCATTAGCCTAATAGTTTGCGGATGGCGGCCATCTTTATGTCAAAATTGATTCCCCCTATTAATTCGAACACGGTAGAACCGAATGAACGAAATTTGGTACAGAGGTAGCACTAGCAAAGGGCACCTCATATTCATGTTTAATATCCCTATAGCACGTTGTATTTCAAAAAGCTACTACAACCAACATTCAATCATACTCCTTGAAAAGGACAAAGAGTTATAACAATACCCATGCATTTAGGGGAAAGTAGGCTATATGTTCTTTACTGAACATCTTGTTTGAAATTGCTGCCACCTTTTCTATTGACCTTGTATATGTGCGTGCGAGTAAACACTGCAAACTAAGCCGGCTGATGGTATATTGGCTTCCACGGCCGGTGAATTAAAAATCAGCAATTCTTCTAGGTTTGTGCCGTTTCTTGTGTGGGGTTTCGCCTAGGACACCAAGCTGGCTCATCGGAGTGCTCTTGGTGTCCCCACCCGGACCCCCACTGGTGTAGCGAACTGCGCGCCACCTCCCTTTATATAAGGTGCAACTGCACCTCTTGACTGCGAGAACTAAAAGCCCAAGCAGCCTCAACCTCCCTATGAAGGCTTCCAAAAAGATGGTATATTGGCTTTCACGGCCAGTGAATTAAGAGGTGCAGTTGCACCTTATATAAAGGGAGGTGGCGCGCAGTTCGCTACTCCAGTGGGGGTACAGGCGGGGACACCAAGAGCACACCGATGAGCCTGCTTGGTGTCCTAGGCGAAACCCCACACAAGACACGGCACAAACCAAGAAGAATTGCTGATTTTTAAGCCGGCTGTAACCGGCGCAGATCGCGGCCGCGCGTACCCGGTTCAGCCGCCAGTGGTTGGCGCGCTCCGCTGACTCATATCGTTATACTCTGTATTTCAAAAGAAATAACGTGAAGAAAATGGCGGGAGTTTGGAACAGCTGAGCTGTGTTGCCAAGTTTTATTGTTGATGATAGATCAGCTGATTCGAATAACACACAGGGCTACACTTCGGACATTATTTCGGTACTATAAGGTGCGTTCAAAAAGTAACGAGCTGGAGGCTGGAATGTGCAAACCGGTGACGACATCGGCTAATCGTGGCGTGTGTAACGAGGTGTGGTTCCGACCAGAGCGTGGAAGGTCACAGCCCGTCGCTAGAGGGCACGCGTGCACGTCACGTGACGATACAAAGCGAGCAGCAACATGCATCAATCGTCCAACCAAGACCAAGACAGTAGGCCATTCGACATGCTTCCTGGTGTGGTTGAAGACTGTGGGGCACCCATTGGACACACACTTTCCGCAAGTGCAGTCGTTCCTTCATGTTAGTGCGCAACTTCCGACGCTCAATCCGACCACTGCGGCTATGACGTTCACTGTCACTCGGTGGTCCTGGGTAATGAGTGCATCAACCAGCTGGACGTTGTCATCGGTAATGCAGGGGGTGCCTCAGACCGGGCATCATCGGCTAACGACACCCGTACTTCTCTGAAGCGCTTGTTCCACGCCTTGACCCTTGCAAGGGACATGCAGTGTTCGCCGAACACTTGTGACATTCGGCGATGAATGTCCGTTCCCCCTACTCCTTCCGCTGTCAGAAACCGATCAACACCTCTTTGCTCTTCGGTTGACGCCTCCATGCCACTGTTTGAAATGCGACTGGCAGCGTTGGACGTTTGATGAGTGCTGCTGCTCACTATGTATCGTCACGTGACGTGCACGCGTGCCCTCTAGCGACGGGCTGTGACCTTCCACGCTCTGGTCGGAACCACACCTCGTTACACACGCCACGAATACCCGATGTCGTCACCGGTTTGCGCATTACAGCCTCCGGCTCGTTACTTTTTGAATTCACCTTATATTATGCGCAAATAATGCAAATGTCGATCCTGAGCAACGCCGAGGACATTCAAATAGAGAGATACGGTACATAAATAAATAATATATCTGGAACAAATCTAATTTCGTCACGTTTGGGCTTCGTTGTCAACTCTTCCCAGGAGTAGATAGATGGGGAGAACCGATTTCGATCAATTCTACGTTTTCTTTCGATATTTTACACACAGAACTCCTGCGCTGTGGCAATTCTCTTCACAACTTGATGGAAGGGAATCAGGAGAGAATTCAAAGTTTGCATATTTGTGTTCTCCTCGAAAAACTGTCTGGCGGCACAAAGCATTTCCCTCGCCTGGCTGCGAATTGTAACACCTCGACCAGTGTTAGATCTTTCACGGGGTGGAAGAGTCCTGGGCCTACCTCTTCGAGAAATCATATCTCAAACAGAAATAACTACAGTACTTATCTAGCTATAACCTACCTATTATTAACAAACTAACTAGCTGACTAAGAACACGATGAAACTAGAAAATAATAATAAACGAAATGACCAAGTAACAAGATGTTCAGTAAAGAACATATAGCCTACTTTCTCCTAAATGTATGAGTATAGTTATAACTCGTTGTTATTATCAAAGAGTATAATAGAACTATTCTTTGTTGAAGACCTTAGAAACGATTTACCTCTACCAAACGCCACAACCTAGATAAAAACTGCTACCATCATTGAAGAAAGAAAGATAAGAAGTATATCAAGAATGTTATGGATCTGGAGACATAATCGACCGGACTGGCTGCGTGGCTCAGCGGTAACGTTCTCGCTTGCTGGGCCCTAGGTTGCAGGTTCGTATCCTGGCGCAGTCAGCTGGCATTTGAGGGTGCACAAATGCGAGGGAGCCGTGTCAGTACATTTACTGGCACGTTAAAGATCCCCTTCGGGCCAAAATTCCGGCACCCCGGTGTCTCTAAAAGCAGCAGTAGTTAAAAGGGATGTAAAACCAATAACATTATTATTATTATTATTACATATACGACCTGCCGTGGGCAACATCCAACTTTGAGTTGAGGCATGTCTTTACACGTCTGGTTGTGCATGGCTCTCACAACCCTAATTGAATTAACAAATCTTTCCATGACCCTACAGAGACGTGTGTATACAAACTATGTGGATATTTTCGATTGCTATTTGCCTGAAATAAAAGTAGTAATTAATAACCTGAACTAACACCAACGCCTTGAATTCAGTTACTATGTGAAATCGTTTTGTTCTTTACTTCAAATAACATTTTCAAGTAACGCAAAATAGGCTGTTACAAACCCTTTAAAATAAAAAGTAAAAATGTATCGTAGTATCATCTTGTCATTCTTCAAATTCGATGCGCATAGAATGCCAATGGTATAGTAATCAATGGAGCCCCACGTAGACTAGTCGAGACATCTAGTGGTGAAATATCGAACAATATAATCCTAACAGAGCGAGTGCATTCTAGCGGCCAGAAGAAGAAACTTTTCAATAAAATCTGGAAGTTAATAAGTAGGTCAACAACAAAAAGTCAACCCCTGGCACTATCCAGCCCATGACGGGCTAAGGCCGACCAAGCGACCGCTGCCCAGCCGTTTGGCCTGCAGATATTGGGGTGACGCGTGATCAGCGCGTCGGGTCCCCTCGGCCGTTAATCTTGGTATTCGTGATCGGGGCGCTGTCTCACTGTCAGACAGCTACTCAATTGTCCTCACGAGGCTGAGTGCACCCCGTTCCAACCCTCACGTCAGTTTTAAAATCCCTGACGGAGCCGGGGATCGAACCCGGGGCCTCCGGGCGAGAGGCAGGCGCGCTACCCCAACACCACGGGGCCGGCAATAAGTAGGTCAGCGTGCAGTTACCTTTTTGGCAGCTAGATGTCTCGAGTAAATCTGCTGGCGAATTATGTTTTAATTAAATATATATTTTACACCATAATATGCACAATATAACGCTTAATTTTAAAACATCTGAGTCATTACAAAACAATAAACATATAACATTTCAAGAAAAAAACCTAGCTCTGATCGGGTTTGAACCATAGGCATTTGAGCGATAGGCTAACGCTCTACCACTGAGCTAATTGTGTCAACGAATATCGATCTATATAAAATGACTTACATAGAACTTGTTAGCAAATAATGATTTATACTAAACGATTTCATCACTGGAGTATATTATTTATATATAAAGCATTTCATACAAAGTTTATTTATTTTGTATCAGTACGCTATATTGCATGCAATACTCAAATTAGTGAAATATAAGTCAGGCACAAGATATCCGCTGCCATCTTGTCTTATTAATGAATCAGCTCAGCTTTTAAAAATCACGTCTGCACTATAGTATTACAAAATAAACTTTTAATTTCGAACGTGCCTCTTCCTTTAGAACAGTTAAAACGATTCTCGGCTCGATAATCGGAACTGGTGGGTCCCATGATATGGATTATAAAGTTTGCATAATTCGCACGGCCGCCATCCTGAAATGGTATGGCGGACGACCTTGTAGTTTGGTCACAAGACGCATCCTATACGAAGGTATGTTGTTACCAAATTTGGTAGAGATCGGATGATTTGGTTAGTCGTTATTTGATTTTACGTTTTGAACGTTTGAGTGGCCGCCATTCAGTTTTAGTAAAGATGGTGGCGATATGAAACATGACACTGAGGTGTCCTTTGCTAATGCTACCTTTGTACCAAATTTCGTTCAATTCGCATTCACCGTGTTCGAATTGATAGGGGGGGACAGACATTCAGAGTACACACACTCACACACACACACACAGACACACACACACACAGACTCACACACACACATACACACACACACAGACTCACACACACACATACACACACACAGACAGACACACTTTTTTCGCCCTGTGTTGATCTCATAAGTCTACTTTCATTTTTTGCAAAAATCGAAAGTAGGCTAAAAATGGAAACAAAAAATATTAAAACTCGATGCTAAAAGTAAACGAAACGATGACATTGAAACTAACTCCGACACAGACAGCGGTTAGCAAGCGACTGAATCATGAGTAATGCGCCGGCAACGTGTGGCACTAGTTGTCAAAATCCAGCCAATAGGTGCCCACGGTAGCCATTTAATATTGTTCCCGCCAAATATGGCAAGTTCTTACTCTCGAAATACAGAGTATAGTTCACACGTGTTTTGTCATTCATATGGGGGTGTATCTGCAAAACATAGACATTAGTGTTGCATGTTTAGTGACTATTGTGATTCCTGTGATTGTTGGTCATGCCTAGACACCAATTCACATTGCGCGAACGTGTGTATAACCATAATTCGTATTTGAAAAGCAGAAAATCTTGTTCTGAAACGAGACGAAAATTTTGAATCAAGTTACCAGGAAGACCTGTGCCTAATGCCAGTAAAATTAGGAGGCTCGATAAACGATTCAAGGAAAAAGTCTCCGTAAATAATAAAAGAGTTGACAGACATTCTTTCATCAGAAGATGTCAGGTGTGTGTTGCAAGATAGGGATGACATTTTCAGCATCGCCTATGAGCACTGTAAGTACATAATTGAACATGTTTTGTAAAAGTGTGAAAGTGCCCGCCACCACCAGATCGGTCTGTGCATGGAACAGCCTACCGTGTTCCCTGAAGGCCAGCAACAATAATGCCCTTCAGTTCAAGAGGAAGCTGCGGCATTATTTGTTCAACAAGTAGGTTGTTCTTCATGAATTATGCCCCGATTCTTTGATGTGCTAGTGTTTCCTGTGTATCTCCATTTGCAATATTTATTTGATCTCTTCTCTTGTTGTCCTCACTTATCCTATATAAATGTGTATTTACCATCCTTCTAATGTATACTGTAAATAATGTAATCATTGCTCGATTCTCACTAATTGCCATCTTGTGTACATATGTAAATATAATCCAGTATATATAGTGGGGGCTCTGACGGTTCCCGAATGCGAAGTGGGGCTTTGCTCTTTTCAGAGACTCCCTTCAGTGTACTGTAAATATAGTGTAAGGCACTGATGAATAAATATGAAATGAATGCGTTATAGATTATTCACACGATCAGTGACGAAGGCTAAATTGCAATTAGCCCGCCTACCACTAACAAGGGACGCTGCCAAGTACCACTCCCTCCGCACTCACCAGCAAGTACAGGCATGGTTAGGCAATCAATTTCTCCCATCAGTTTGGGGATGGAGCCTAACCACGCGAGGGGTACTACCAATCCCCACAACCAGAAATGCTGCGCCGGATAACATCCTCCAGATTGTTTCCTGCAAGTGCAGCAAAGGCTGTAGCACCGGAACTTGCAGCTGCAAGAAAGCAGGCCTTAGGTGCTCAGCAATGTGCAAGCACTGCATAGGCCACTCCTGCGAAAAAGCCCCCGCAACTGATTTGAACGAGGAGGACTCACCAGACATAGTCGACGAATACGACGATGGCGAGGACGCCATTAACAGCCTGATCACTCAGGAGGTCGACGAGCACTTAGAAGCAGAACCAATGGCTAAGAAATCCCGACGGAAACAGTAATGAGTACAAATGAGTACCTACTATGATATGTGCATGTATATACAGGTATGAGTACCTTTCAATAATAATATCTCTATTCCACATAATGTATGCCTTGTGAATACCTTAATATTATTAATTACATTAATTCTTTCCACGAAAGGACTACGTCTTTTTTTACCTGCCCTGTGATAATTATGTAGTGGGAGGGGAGGGGGAAGGTCGATCTGAAAAGTAACTAATATCAATAGCAACATGATGTGAATATGGTTGGCTTTCATCAGAGAAGAAAATTAGCTTTTGTGAATAGGGGTTGAGCGGGGGAAGGGAGAAACGGGGGTGGGGTGGGGTTGGAGGATTTCAAAGTTGGTGATTGTAACCAGGAACCATAATTATGACAACATTTCATCATAATTTGGGTATAACAGAAGAAATAAGGTGGAATTCTGCATTTTTGGACATATTTTTAGTGAATTTCGAAAAATGACATTATTTCGAAGCGCCATATCTCGGTAACGAATTGACATACAAACATGTTTGAATAGTCAAAATTGTAGGAACATTAACGCTCTACAAAAACGCATAGGAATGCTGTTGCGGTAGGACGTAAGGGAAAAGGGTTATTGAGGAAAAACCGGAGGAAGGTCGAAACTTTTGCAGTTTCCTTCCCCCTCCTCTTTTGGCACAGGGTCATCGAGGTCCAAAACTCGATAAAATGTTAATTAACCATCCCTCAACAACATCCCAAAGTTTCATTAAATTCCGACCTTTTCCACCTAACCCCATTTCTTCCAACCTGTCGACTGGACTAAAAGGCGAATTGGAAGAACTTGTATCAATAAAGGATATAAAAAAGATGGGCAATGGTGAATAATACCTAACAATATGGTCTATAACAACTTAGAACCCATTACTGATACCATGCGAAAGTAAAGACTAGGATTCTTTGGGCACATCATGAGAATGCCAGATTCACGTCTTCTAAAACAACTAGTACAGTACAATCTTGATTCAAAAAACACAACAACTGGATGCCGATGGTTAAAAGAAATCAGAGAGGACTTAAAAGAAATTGGCCTAACAACAGAAGATGCTGCAAATAAGAATAGTTTAACTACAGCACTTAAAAATATGACGTTTCATTTTCCACTCACAAAAATGAAAATTCCAACAAGAATATTTTCCGCCCAAGAAAGGGCAAGACGATCAATACGCATGAAGAAGTACTGGGAGGACCGCAAGGCTCGTACAGTTTTTACAAGTCGACGAACTAATGGTTGGTTAAAGTGACCCTATGTGGTCTCAAAAGGCGAAGGAGAAGAAGAAGAACATGATGATAATTACTGTCCGCTCGTCCTTTGTTATGTTGCAATTGCACAATTAACTTGATTAAATTCAAAATGACGAGGACTTTTAGCATTTCATGAATACATAGAGCTTTTATTGACTTGACACAACACACAACTGTACAATGATTACCAACGTCAAAAGCGTCATACACATTACAATCACGTTCGTTTCTTCTTGGACTGCAAAATTTTCTTTTTCTTGAAAAAACTATTCTTAACTTTTCCACATTTCACACAGGTTTTAGAACTCTGCGAATTCAGTCCTCTTCTATTTTCTACATGTTCTTTGTGGTGAACCTGTTTCTCTTTCAAAATTATCATGGCTGGTATATAGTTCTCAGTGTTTCGTACCTCTCTCCCATCAGCGACTATTTCATCCGAAGACCTGTGACCATGGATCGTATGTGAATATTTATCATATATGTTGGGATAATTTCTACCCGAGGTGCTGGGTGGATTCGACAAATTATTTCTTATTGGATCGTAGTTTTTGAAGTAGCCCTTCTCACTTTGAAATAAATATACTTCTCGACCATTCTTGTTGTTCAAATCTGTTTCTGAAGAGAATTTCACTCCACACTGCCTAACCTCTCCAAGATATCGAACGGATGGGCCTTTATAGTAACCAATTTTCGATTTGTTGCTTTTCTTACCATCTTTATTACCATTACTTGTAATATATATGTTCTTCACAGACATACCTCCTCGTTTTGAATTGCTCACATCTCCTTGACAAGACTCTCTTCCTCTATTCCTCGTAGGAGAAAAATATTTAGGTTTCTTGGGACAAATAGTGCGTTTATTGAAAGAAAATGGTATGTATTCTGATGCAGACTTTCGTTGAACATCACAACTATCTGTAGAACTGTTTATGTCGTTTCTGTCTTCCACGGTTATGTTTCGCAATATATCTTTCCCAGAGCTTTCTCTCCTATTACGAGATCTTCTTTTATACGGGTAATGTCGCGATTTCCCTTTATATTCATTAGGCTTACTCTTTGCAGTTTCTTCCACACTTTGCGATTCTTCAGTTCCCATGTACGAGACTCCATCTTCCGGGTACGATTCCCACTGGGAGCTTTCTGCAGTACTTCCTTCGCTCGTCTCTTTATTATATAACGGTAGATGAAAACATGTTCTTACAGAGCTTCTTTTTGTTTCACAGTCAGTGTCAACATCTACGTCATGTTGTTCTCTACCATGCTCATACGAGGAATAAGACTGATCAGTGCGAGATCCTTCCTTCTTTCTTTTATAGTTAGTGACGTACATGGCTGAATGACTTTCGGCTACTGTGTCTCTCTTATGATCGCCTCGCAATTCTCCTCCCTTTACTTTACACACAGCATCGTACGTTAATGTACAATTTGCATTTACCTTATCTGTTGGTTGTTCTTCTCTGGATGTCTCTTGTGTAGAACAAGATTGGCCACTTCTTGTATTTTCACTGGCAGTCCCGCATACGATTGAATGCTTTCCATCTACCGTATGTGTTGAGGGTTCTTCTATATAATCGTATTTGTCAGTGTTAAAAGTAGAACAAAATCTGTTATCACGTGGTAATTTTGTTGAAGTTTCTTTTCCTTCCTTGTTTCCTTCTGTTTGAACATCAAGAGAAAAGAATCTCTCATTTCGAGACGTCGCCAAACTTTTACTGCGTGTTCTGGCAGAATCCTCCGCAGATGAATTTGGGAAGTATTCATCAGAGGAGATCCTGTAAGTAGTCTTTATTGACTCACCAGGACTGTTTTCTCGGCTTGTAGTAGAATCAGGTGAAGAGGCAGTTAAAGATGACTTGGTAGACTTTGAAGGTACTGGATGCATTCTTGTTCCCGATTGTTCCATTCTTACTGAAGAGGAGATATTTTTATTTTCTCCATGCAGTGTGCAACTGTTATTTTCATAGTAGTTGAAATCACTTCTCTCACGTACATTCCTCAATGAACAAGTGTAAATAATTGTATTCGTTTCTTCACTTCCACTTGCTATTTTCTTTACAGCGTTACCACTACCTATCGAAGATACTGCTCCTGCCGTTTCTGTCTTATAAGTTTCTAAAGCTGAACTACTAATGTTTCTTCTATCAACGTCAAATGGAGATATTTCTTCAGATTTATCGCCGTTATCTTCTTGAACTCTTCTTGCATTCTGAGCACAAGAATCAGAAGTAGACTCAGTGAACTGTGCTCCACTTTGTTCACCAGGATATTTTGGATTTATAGTTTGGTGGTGTTGATGTTCATGAGTAATGGATTGTTCCCCTTGTCGGCTGGTATTCATCTCCCCTAAATCAGACTCCTTCTGGGATGTTGAGACGTTGTATCGTAATAAGCTACCTGAGGACAAATTAGTCTCGCAGACCATGCTTGTATTCATTACGATACTTGTCTTAGCACCCGAAACTGCTCTTTCACATTCTTGTTTTGGGTTTTTAATGTGAGAAGTGGAGTGTTTTAAATGTTTATTTTGGCTATGGGCAGTGTCGAGTCTACATGGAATATACAGACATCTTGAGAACTGTCTGTCTTCATCAGAACTTCGTAATGACATTTTGTCAAGTGGCTCTTCCTTTAATCCTTGTGTAGATAAATCGTCAGAGGCAGTTTCACTCTCTTTACAACTGGTACCGGTATTTCCGGATAGACTGGCTATTTCGCTGAAATATTCGTCTTGCACATGTCTGTTGACATTTACCATTACTCTGTCATTATAATCTCCTATTTTTGCAAATTCTGTACTGCTGTCAGTTGAAACAGATTTTGAGGGAGCCATCATATTACCACAGAGATGTTGCTTGGCAAACGAAGATTTTTGTTTAATCACTTCACGATCGCCGGATTCGTCCTCGGATAAACTTGGATTGTTACATTTTACTGGCCTAACTCCTGGCCTTGCGTCATATATAGGTCGATCTTTTACGCTCTTCCCAATGTCATCCCTACGTCCTCCTGTATCTGTATTCCTTAGATTGTTTTGTAAGGAACAGTTGTACAAACTATTTTGAGTTAGCTTGTATGAAGAAGAACATTTCCCAGACTCATAATACATATTCTTAATATTAAAATTTCTTTCATATTTTGTATCTGGATATAACATATCGTTAATTGAGCTGTTGCTTGGAGAATATTCAAGCCAGGTGGTATTATTTCTGTGTCTCTTTTTACGATCGCCATAATCGTTTCCTTCCAAGCAAGGTGATATGGAAATAAGCTCGTCATTTGTTATATCAGCATTCAATTCCAAGTTACTGTACGGGAAACTGTGCATATTTCTTTCTCCTATAATGCCCCTTCTTTTCTTATTTGTCAACAATAAGTGAATTTCGTATTCAGGATTGCTGGGATGATATGATTTCGAATAAATTTCACTTTCAGAACTGGATATAGTTTTCTTTTCATTATTTCCATTTCTATGAGTCGCAGGCTCTACTTTCACACCTGCCTTGTGTCTTAAAGTTGGATTCGTTTTGCGGTGGTTGGAGCGGTTTTTTAAGTTGCCTATGTCGTAGTACTCAGTAATAACTTCGGGTGAAGTGCTCTGTGTCCTGTTCTGGTGAAGCGACATTCCTCTGTTTATTCCGTAGGGACAGTTACTACTATCTATTGACGCCCTTAATTGCTTGGTCTGGCGTCCAGTAGAGTATCCTTCTTCAGGAATTTCCTGAACATATGTACGTCGTACCCCTTTGTTTGAGAACATTTCTCGGTTCGTCCCAAATCGTTCAGATATGCATTTCATGGGCTCAAATATATCATTACAGATGAAATCACGGCACAACATATCTTGCTCTTGAGATTGCCTGTAAAATGTTCTTTTCAAAACTGCTCCACGATTTCGATTATTAGCACTGTCTGGCAGTACCGCTGACTGGCTTATCAACCTGTTCGCGCAGTTGCTATCAATAATATATTTTTCGGGATAAATGACAGATCCTAACTTTCTAGAATATTTCATTTGATTATCATTGATTCTATAAGGCCTCGCTCCAGTTTCAGTATGCCGAATGTCATTACAAAAGTTATTCTCCTGCAGCGAACTAGTTGAACTAGCCTGTTTAAGTTCATCACTGGTATTGGTAGAAATATGCGCTATTATTTCGTCATCACATAAACAACAGCATCTCGTCTGGTCTTTTGATCGTTTTTCATACAAAACAAGGTCTCGGTCTATCTCGCGTTCCTCTGTAACCTTACGTACTTGAACGGGGAAATTGCCGTTCTTTTCTTCTTTCCCTTGATTGGCATTGTTTGCAGCTGAATACCCACGTGCATACTCCATTGCTACAGATTCATGTTTTCGCGTCTCGTTACAGTGCACTCCTGAAAATTGTCGGTCATGTCTATTATTTTCATTGGTTGTTACGTGTTTTCTGATTGTACCACTCTCCCCATCATTTCCGTACAATACATGGTCTCGGACGGTCTCGCATTCCTCTCTAGTCTTGCGTACTTGAACGGGGAAATTACCGTTCTTTTCGTCTTTTCTTTGATCGGCATTGTTCTCAGTTGAATACCCACATGCATACTCCATTGCTACAGATTCATGTTTTCGCGTCTCATTACAGTGCACTGCTGAAATTTTTCGGTTATGTCTTTTATTTTCATTGGTTGTTACGTGTTTTCTGATTGTGCCACAGTCCCCATCATTTCCATACAAAACATGGTCTCGGACGGTCTCGCATTCCTCTCTAGTCTTGCGTTCTTGAACGGGGAAATTACCGTTCTTTTCGTCCTTCCTTTGATCGGCATGGTTCTCAGTTGAATACCCACATGCATACTCCATTGCTACAGATTCATGTTTTCGCGTCTCATTACAGTGCACTGCTGAAATTTTTCGGTTATGTCTTTTATTTTCATTGGTTGTTACGTGTTTTCTGATTGTGCCACAGTCCCCATCATTTCCATACAAAACATGGTCTCGGACGGTCTCGCATTCCTCTCTAGTCTTGCGTTCTTGAACGGGGAAATTACCGTTCTTTTCGTCCTTCCTTTGATCGGCATTGTTCTCAGTTGAATACCCACGTGCATACTCCATTGCTACAGATTCATGTTTTCGCGTCTCATTACAGTGCACTGCTGAAAATTGTAGGTCATGTCTATTATTTTCATTGGTTGTTACGGGTTTTCTGTTTGTACCACTCTCCCCATCATTAATTTTAATATTTTGCTCTCTTTGAATTCTGCTCAAATGATATTCGGAATCAGTCGTATCACTTTTCAAACACAACGCGCTTTTAAAGTGCGCATTTCTTCTATCTCTTGCTGAACCATCTTGGAAACAATGCGCTCGTCTTACTCCACTTGAAGGCACCAAATCTAATCTTGACTTAACTGTGTATGAACTACTCACGGTTGGCTTCTCACTTGATCTGAGAGATCCCCTGACACTTAGTTGAAAATTAGTATTTGCCGCTTTGGAGCAGTCTTTGGCCGCACATTGATCTTTGATCATTTGAGCAGACTTGAATGGATTTACTTTTTTCATACCTTCAACCACCTCCGACCGTACGTAGTCTGATTTACTTCTACTTTGTGGCTTTACCACTCTTGCGTCAACTAAACCATCATTTTGAGCTGAAACATTTCCCACAATAGTTTCTTTTTTTCCTTCATTTTCAACTGGAGTTGGAGTGAAGACTTTTCCGCATAGTTCAGATAGCCTTTGACATTCTTCTGGGGTTACTTTTATTATTCCGACTATTTCCACCTCAATCTTCTCTCTGCTCGTATCTGTGTCACTCGCCTCGCATATGATTGGTCTCTTGACTTTTAGCCGAGAGTGGGCAGTGTCTTTGAGATCAAGGTAGTCCATGGGCCTACTGGGCCTAGGTCTGCATTCAATGAGCAAACTCCCCCCTGAAAATAAAAGAGAACCTCATATTTGCAGATATAGCCATATCACATGTAAGTTAAATTTTTGGATGTATTTTGTGTAGCAAGATTAGGGCCAGTTGACTCTCATTACCAACTATTCAGGCTTCGGTGGCGTAGTTGGTAGCATGCTGAGCTTCTAAGCCCAAGATCGCGAGTTCAAAACCGGCCGAAGTCGTCGGATTTTTAAAAACGTTAAAAATCCCTCAGTATGCCTTCCTTTGGAGGGGAAGTAAAGCCGGCGGTCCCATGTCATAGATTTATGGCATGTTAAAGAACCTTCCACTAATTACACCTGTGTGAAGCTAAATTAATATAGGTTAAACATTTGACTAACGTTCTTAGGTTCCTACGTTCGTCGTCAAGAGCCGACTGTGGTGGCATCTGGTAACTAATTTCTGAACTAGTTGCTCGTTGACGGTGGCGTTTGGCTGCAAAAGTAGGAACTACCTGAAAAAAATCAATGCCTGCAGTCCTTACTTGAATTAAAACAGATAACACACACTAATACAGTCATCACAATTAACCCCAGTTATCAGACAAATTCTACACACACCCTACATGACCGCGTTGTCGCAGCCCCTAAACTGAGGAACCAACCAACCCAATCCAACTATTCAGATTATATGAGTACAGTTTAAATGACATAACAAAAATGAATGTAACTGCATACATCTACAACTATAACACAAGTACAATAACATGAGTGCTAATATCTGTCTCTATACTTATACAAGCGAAAGCCCTAAATGGCTCGCTCACCACTAATTCTCAAACTTCCCTTGAAACTAAAGGGCTGAACTTCCTTGTAAACTAATTAAGAATATTCAAGATGTTTAGTTCCAATGTTTTGACATTGAGGGCGTGAAATTAGGATGAAAACCTTGGTTGGTTGGTTCCTTAGTTTAGGGGCAGCGACAACGCGGTCGTGTAGCCCCGTGTACTTTGGGTGTTTGTCAATCTGTCTGATAACCAGTATTAATTGTGATAACTGTATTAGTGTGTGTGTTATCTGTTTCTGATTCAAGTAAGGACTGCAGACGATAATTTCAAGTAGTTCCTACTTTCGCTACTTAAAGGCTACTGTTCAGCGCCTGGGAACGAACGTTGGAACTTAAGAGCATAATCAAACCTAACCTACAAATGTTGCTGCACACAAGTTCAGTTAGTGGAAGGTTCTTTTACATGCCATAAATCTCTGATATGGGCCTGCCGGCTTTACTTCCCCTCCGAAGAAAGGCATACTGAGGGATTGTTAAAGCTCTTAAAAAATCCGATGACTTTGACCGGGTTTGAACCCGCGATCTTGGGCATAGAAGCTCAGCATGCTACCAACTACGCCACCGAAGCCACCTCTCGAAGAGCTCTGCTTGTGTAATAATGTACAGAGTATAGGTCTTGCGACAAACTGTACGGAAATTTTCAAACATCTGACAAAAGTAAAACATCAGTTTACAAGTACAAATCAGAATACTCGCCCAGCGTGCGATAAGAAAATGTATCCCACACACGCTTGGCCCACTGATACAGATCCTCACTAATACTCGTTTGTGTAAGCGAACTGAAAAAAGCTTCTTTTGATGGTCATGTTAAGAACATCAATATGTGTAATATCTATTATATAATACGCTAAGTTCATCCGACAATAAACTCAAGCTCCTGAACCAGAAGGAGTCAAAGGTGCGGTTTGTGCCAAAATCTTCCAAATCGTCTCAATAGTACAGGAAAAATCTTGCATTTCTTGAAAAGTAAACGGATTTTATTTTGTTTTTGTTTAAAAAGAGTGTTTAAACCAACGTGCTTAAACATTACAACGTTTAATATCAGCATAGCACGTTGTATTTCAACAAGCTACCACGTTTTAAACGAGGCAATTAACACAGAATGTGGTCAACACGTTGATGTACAGGTACATAAATTACGGAAACCTCGAATGATTGTATATGATATACCAGATAATATTACGGTGGAAAATGCTTCTGAGACAATCAGAACACAAAATCCTGAACTAAATTTAAAAGAAGATGATATTGTTTCCAAGTTCAGTTTCAAGACACGAAAAAATATTAGTAATTTAATCATAGAAGTAGGTCCACAAACTCGAAGACAATTACTTCATACGAAATTAAAGGTTGGATGGGTAATTTGTAATGTGGCAGATTATCTAGTTGCTAATAGATGCTACAAATGCAGCAGGTACAATCACCGGTATCAAGCATGTAATGGCGATGAAACCTGCCCTTTATGTGCAGGTAATCATAAAATGAAAGATTGTACAGCTCCTGAAAATGAACATCGTTGTATTAACTGCATCAATTATAATAAGTATAATAAGAAAGAAAATATATGTGTGAAGCATTCTTCTTTACACAAAAGTTGCCCTAGTTTGCGTGCTGTTTTAACAAGGTACATGATGAATATAGATTATTAATGTTTATTCTACAATATCAACATATATGACATCAAATCGAGGAACTTACATAAATTGTATTCAAATAAATCTACAGCATTCAAGGGCTGCAACAGCCAACTTAATGAAGATCATTGAGATAAATTCATCGGACATAATATTTATTCAGGAACCATATACGTACAACAACCAAACTGCAGGCATTTCTAAACGATATCGTACATTTACTTCTGGTAATGAAAAGAGCAGAGCTGGCATAGTAATTACAAATAGGGGTATAGACGCTTTACTTATTGAACAATTATCAGACGAAGATATTGTTGTCATGCAAATAATATTCGGAAAATTTCAGTTCTTCACAGCAAGTGTATATTTAGATTATAGTCTTCCATTAGAAGAAGAATTAAAGAAAATAGACCAGCTGTTAAAATTTACTAACGGAGCCGGGGTCATTATAGCTATGGACAGTAATGCCAGATCAGCAACATGGCACGATGTGCTAACGAATTCAAGAGGTAGAATATTAGAAGAATATATTGCTAGTAAATCACTTCATATAATCAATGAAGATAGTGAAAGAACTACATTTCAAAGCAGCAGAGGTTCTAGCAATAATGATCTTACTATAGTTAATGATCAACTTCTGGCAGTAATGCAGGCAAGGAATATTAGCGAAGAGGAGAGTTGTTCAGATCATAACATTATAAAATTTGAAATCAGGACTGAAATACCGATACGTAACAAGCAAGAGTGTAGTTTTCAAGGTGTAAGGTTCAAAGTGCAAGGCGATAAATATAAAGAATTTGATAATAACCTCGCCAAAAATCTTTCTAGAAATTTTAACCAGGCTAATTATATTGGAGACATGAAGGAATTAGATCAGTTTCTGTCCCAGAGTGTGGAAAGAGAAGTAGAATTAGAATCTATTGTTAACAAATTTGCTGAGATATTACATTCAACTTGTAGGCAAACATTTATAACACTTAAGGGACCAAATATGTCAGAAAGGAAGAAATCAGTTCCATGGTGGACTGACGCCCTTACTATACTTAGGAAAATAACGGCAGCCTTAAGACGGAGATTCCAAAAAACCAAAAATAATGACGAACTCAGAGAGATCCGTAAGCAAGCGTATTTTGTTGAGAAGAGGAAGTACCAAGCAGCTATCAGAAAAAGAGAAATTTGACTCCTGGAAACAATACTGTACCACAACATCATCTGTAAATCCGTGGAATGAAGTGTATAAATTGGCTTCAGGAAAAATAAGGAACAGCATTATCATGTCAACTCTTCAGAAACCTGACGGAACGACAACATTAAATATGGAAGACACTATAGAATATATTATGGATTATCTTATTCCGGAAGGTAGAGAAGAAGAAGATACAGATCACCATAAAAACATAAGGAGGTTAATTAATGAATTAATTAATACTTGCGATGATAGATATTTCACCGAGGAGGAGATTCGTCAAACCATTAGTAGCTTCAATCCAAAGAAAGCACCAGGCGAAGATGAAATAACTATGGAAATACTCCTACGAACTTTCAATAATTTTCCTAAGTTTTTAACGTCAATATATAATGAATGTCTCAAAAGAGGATGCTTCCCTAAAATTTGGAAGAGAGCAAAAATAGTTCTCATACTTAAACCAGGAAAAGAAAAGAGTACAGATCAATCGAAATTTAGACCAATTAGCTTGTTGAATCTAGCGGGCAAGGTACTGGAGAAGTTATTGATTAGTAGAATAATGCATCATATGTACAAAAATAAATTAATGAATAATAATCAATTTGGATTTACACCACAGAAGAGCACAATCGACGCAGCAATGGAAGTGAAGCAATTTATAGAACCGGAATTAGAAAAAGGGAACGTAATAATTATGACCAGCTTGGACGTTAAATGTGCTTTTGACGCCGCTTGGTGGCCTGCTATTCTAAAAGGACTAAAAGATATGGAATGCCCTAGAAATCTATACAAACTCTCTCAAGACTATTTCCAAGGAAGAACAGCTTTCATGTCCATTACTAGCAACAACACTGAGAGAAGACTTACTAAAGGTTGTCCACAAGGTTCATGCTGTGGTCCTGGTTTCTGGAATATACAATATAATTCTCTTCTTACATTGCAGTATACAAATCGCACGAAGGTAGTTGCATTTGCAGATGACGTATTACTGCTTGTTAAAGCAACATCTATTAAAGAGGCAGAAAATTATACTAATATAGAAATGGACAAAATTTCAATTTGGGCTAAACTCAATAAGATCAGATTTAATGAACAGAAATCAAAAGTTATGGTCTTGTCGAGAAGAAAAAGAAAAGAAGAAAAAGAGATTAAAATGTATCTTAATTACAAAAGCTTAGATCAGGTGGACACCGTTAAATATCTTGGAATTATTTTCGACCACAAACTTACATTTAGAGAGCACATTAACTATATGACTGAACAATGTAGGAAACTGATATTTAGTCTCTCAAGATTTGCAAAGCTAAACTGGGGTTTAAAGCATACAGCTCTGAAGGTAATATACAAAGGTGGAATCTTACCTCTCATTTTGTATGGAGCACCGGTATGGAGAAAGGTTATAGAGAAAACTTGCTATGAAGTAAAATTGATAAGAGTCCAAAGGCTGATAAATATCAGAATAGCTAAAGCTTATCGCACTGTATCTAATGAAGCTCTCTGTGTGATAACAGGATTAATTCCAATTAATATTCAAATTGAGGAGACGGTAGCATACTACGATCTTATTAAAGTTAATAGTAAAGAAGAGCGCTCAATTGACATGGACATGGAAGTAAATCAATGGTCTCACCCTGCTGACATTGTTAAAATTATTGACGTAAATTATGAACAGATGCATTCTTTCAATGTTTACACTGATGGAAGTAAAAGTGAGGATGGAGTAGGATCAGGAATTGCCATATACAATGGAAACGAGTTCATTCAACAGCTGCAATATAAACTAGACAAACGATGTTCTAATAATCAAGCAGAACAGCTAGCTATCTTTAAGGCATTGCAACATCTAGAATCCATGGACACGGAGCAGAGAACCGCACTCATTTTCACAGACAGCCAAATTACAATAGATGCACTTAAAAACTACAAAAACCATACATTTCTCATAGAGAAAATTAGAAGAAAAACAATTGAAATGGAGAAACAGAATTGGGTGATTGTCTTCAGTTGGGTTAAGGCGCATAACGGAAATGAGGGAAATGAATTAGCGGACCAGCTGGCTAAAGAAGCAGCACAAAGCGGTTTAAGTGAGTGCTATAATAGAATTCCAAAAAGTAATATGCTAAAAGAATTAAGTGTGTTTAGTTTGAGAAAGTGGCAGAATGAATGGGACAATACATCCAAGGGCGAAATTACAAAATCATTTTTCCCCAGTGTACAGGACAGACTAAAATTGAAAATGAACATAACGCCCAACTTTACAGTTATGACAACAGGACACGGCAATATTAAATCATACTTATTCAGATTTAAAATTATAGATAGTCCAACATGTATATGCAATAACGGTCACCAGACTGTAGATCACTTACTATATGAGTGTAAGTTATTAGGGAAAGAAAGAGGTATATTAATAGCACATGTTTTAAGATCAGACAACTGGCCTATAAAGAAAGATGAACTTGTAAGAAACTACCTTAGGGAATTCTTTACTTTTGTAAACTCTATCTCATTTGAAATACCAAATAGATAATTTTTATTTATATTTTCTTAACTGTTTATCATTTTAGTGTCACAAATTTCATTTAACAGGCCATAGATATAAAATATTTATAATGTAAATTGTATAGTTTTAATCTGAAATGATTAATAAGTAATAATTAAGCATGTAGTATTAACTACATTGTAATGGGGCATGCTGTAAAAAAATTTAAAAAATAAAATAAAATAAAAAAGCTACCACAACCAGCATTCAATTGTTGTTTTTTGAGTCTTCAGTCTTTTGACTGGTTTGATGCAGCTATACATTCATCCCTAATAGTTTCATCTCTACATAGCTACCACATCCTACATCCGAGGCAATATGTTTAACAAATTCTAACCTTGATCTACCCCTACAGTTCTTGTCCTCGACCCTTCCTTCCATAACTAAGCTTGCTATTCCTGGGTGTCATAGTAGTGTCCTACTAACCTATCTCTTCTCTTCATTAGTAGTCGCCAGAAACATCTCTCCTCTCCCACTCGTCTTAATACCTCTTCGTTTGTAACCCTATCTACCCATCTGATCTTCATCATTCTCCTCTAACACCACATTTCCAACGCTTCAATTCTCCTCCTTTCTGCTGCACCAATAGTCCAAGTTTCACTTCCATACAGTGCCACGCACCAGCATTCAATTATACTCCTTGAAAAGGTCAAAGAATTATAACCATAATAATAATTAACACCTGGCACTACAGCCCATCAAGGGCCTAGGCCTACCAAGCGACCGCTGCCCAGCCATTTGATCTGCAGATATTGGGGTGACGCGTGATCAGCGCATCGGGTCCCCTCGGCCGTTACTCTTCGTTCTCGTAATCGGGGCGCTGCCTCACTGTCAGACAGCTACTCAATTGTCCTCGCGAGGCTAAGTGCGCCCCGTTCCAGCCCTCACATCAGTTTCTAAAATCCCTCACAGAGCGAGGAAGCGAACCCGGTGCCTCCGGGTGAGAGGCAGGCGCGCTACCCCAACACCACGGGGCCGGCAAAGAGTTATAACTATACCCATGCATTTAGGAGAAAGTAGGCTATATGTTCTTTACTGAACATCTTGTTTTTCGAATCAAGAGCAGTTCGAACTTATCTCTCAAAAAGGAATATATCTATTATACACACATCAAAAAAAGTTTTGCATCACCTCGGTTCCAAGAGTTCCGGAACCGTTAAATACAAAGGGAATAGAGATCAACACAAACAACATTTCAGCTCGTTTTATTGCTCATGAGACCCACACATTGCATGTTGTACCATCATACAGCTAGACTTTCAGCATTTGTGGTCCAGATTGCAGTACACACCACTACCTCTAATACCCAGTAGCACGTCCTCTTGCATTGATGCATGCCTGTATTCGCCGTGGCATACTATCCACAAGTTCATCAAGACACTGTTGGTCCAAATTGTCCCACTCCTCAACGACAATTCGGCGTAAATCTCTCAGAGTGGTTGGTGGGTCAAGACGTCCATAAACAGCCCTTTTCAATATATCCCAGGCATGTTCGATAGGGTTCATGTCTGGCGAACATGCTGGCCACTGTAGTCGAGCGATGTCGTTATCTTGAAGGAACGCATTCACAAGATGTGCACGATGAGGTCGAGAATTGTCGTCCATGAAGACAAATGCCTCTCCAATATTCTGCCGATATGGTTGCACTATGGGTCGGAGGATGTCATTCAGGTATCGTAAAGCCGTTTCGGAGCCTTCCATGACCACCAGTGGCGTACGTCGGCCCCACATAATGCCACCCCAAAACATCAGGGAACCACCACCTTGCTGCACTCGCTGGACAGTGTGTCTAAGACGTTCAGCCTGACCAGGGTGCCTCCAAACACGTCTCCGACGATTGTCTGGTTGAAGGCATATGCGACACTCATCGGTGAAGAGAACGTGATGCCAATTCCGGGGGGTCCATTCAGCAAGTTGTTGGGCCCATCTGTACCGCGCTGCATGGTGTCGGGGTTGCAAAGCTGGACCTCGCCATGCATCATGCAGCCTATTGCGCACAGTTTGAGTTGAAACACGACGTCCTGTGGCTGAACGAAACGCATTATTCAACATGGTGGCATTGCTGTCAGGGTTCCTCCGAGCGGCAATCCGTAAGTAGCGGTCATCCACTACAGTAGTAGCCCTTGGGCGGCCTGAGCGAGGCCTGTCATCGACAGTTCCTGTATCTCTGTACCTCCTCCATGTCCGAACAACATCGCTTTGGTTCACTCTGAGACGCCTGGAAACTTCCCTTGTTGAGAGCCCTTCTTGACACAAAGTAACAATGCGGACGCGATCGAACTGCGGTATTGACCTTCTAGGCATGGTAGAACTACAGACAACATGAGCAGCGTACCTTCGTCCTGGTGGAATGACTGGAACTGATCGGCTGTCGTACCCCCTCCGTCTAATAGGCCCTGCTCATGCATGGTTGTTTACATCTTTGAGCAGTTTTAGTGACATCTATGAACAGTCAAAGGGACTGTATCTTGGATACAATATACACAGTCAACGTCTATATGGCGGAGATCTGGGAACCGAGGTGATGCAAAACTTTTTTTGATGTGTGTATAAAACAAAGTGTCCTGACTGACTGACTCATCATCGCCCAGCCAAAACTATTAATGTTAGAAACCTGAAATTTTGGGGATATGTTCGTTGTAAGTCGAAAACGCCCACTAAGGAAGAAGTTTTGGATATTCAGGATCTAAAGGGGTGTTAAGGGGGTACACCTGCATTTCATTGAATAACAATATCTCCGGATTGGTTTCATTGAGGGATGTGACGCTTGGCATATAAACTCATCCTTAAAAATAAGAAGACACGTGTCTGAGGGTTTTTCGATGTGGTGTATATTATGAAAGGGGTGAAAAGTGGGGGTTGAATGATTCCTAACGGAGCGTGTATCTCTTAAACGACATAGGCGAGGAGTTTGAAACTCAGCGGAAAAAAATCAGCTTAAAAAAAAGTAAATAGGTGTTTGACCGTTTTTTCATAAATCCAATTTAAGGGGCCCATGGGGAGGGGTGAAATTCTGGGGGGGGGGGGGAACAGGAAAGAAAGTGTCCTAACTGATTGACTGACAGACTCACTCATCAAACTCAGGGGAAAAAATGCTTAAAAATAGGTAAATAGGTTTTCGAGAGTTTTTTTCATAAACCCAATTTAAGGGGTTCAAGGGGAGGAGTGAAATTCTGAAAAAAGATAATTGAAAGAAAAAGTCCTGACGCACTCACCATCGCCCAGCCAAAATTATTGAAGTTAGAAACATGACATTTTGGAGATATGATCATTGTATGTCAAAACCGTCCACTAAGGGAGGATTTTCGGATATTCAGGTTCTAAAGGGGTCTCAAGGGGGTTAAACCTGCATTTCATTGAATAACAATAACTCCCGATTGGTTTCATTGGGGGATGTGATACTCGGCATATAAACTCATCATTAAAAACAAGAAGTTCCGTGACGAACTAAAGAGCCTACTTTTCTTAAAATTTAAGAATCATGTCAATGATTAATCTATATTATGGATATATCTAGAATAATGACTGAATTAAGTTGGTAATATCCAAATTTCTATTTAGTTCGATATACTGTATACCTGGCATAACGTTGCCTAATAGAGAACTACAGTTGGCAGCCCTGGTGACTGAAAATATTCTTAGTTCCATCTCATAAGGTACAGAATACAAAATGTGGTTTAAGTCCAATGGATAGCATGGACGTTACATGCAGTTAAACATTGGATATAACAGCGCGCGTAAAATCATGTTGGCAACAATGCCATACATGTATTGGTCAGAAATAATCTGAAATAACATGATCTATTGTTGTGTCAATTTTGAATGAAATCCATCAGTTAGTATAGAAGTAACAAGTATTTTAAAATTGGACCTATCAGCAGGCTTAGAATCATGTTGGCAGCACTGACGTATTTTAGTTACTCCAAATTAATCTAGAATGCCAGGTACTATACGTGTGCAAAGTTTAGAGCTATTGGCTTGCATACTTTCTGATATATTGATATTAGGGTGACAAAAATAGAGACAGTATTTATTAACAGTTGACAGCCCTGGTTATTCTTAAGAATCGGCATAGTCATATCTGTTATGGTACACATAGCACACACAAAATTTGGTGTAAATCCAAATGATAGTATAGAAGTTACATGTATTTAAAGTTGGACCTCTCAGCAGGCTTAGAATCATGTTGGTAGCACTGACGTAAGTTACTCCAAATTAATATAGAATGTCAGGTACTATACGTGTGCATAGTTTAAAGCTGTCGGCTTGCATACTTTCTGATATATGGGTATTTGGATTTCAAAAATTGAGAGCATTTATTAACAGTTGGCAGCCTTGGTGGCTCTTAAGAATACGCCCATTCATATCTGTTTATGTACACATAGCACATACGAAATTTGGTTGAAATCCAATTGATAGTGTAGAAGTTATATGCATTTAAAATTTGGACCTATCAGCAGGCTTATAATCGTTTTGGCAACACTGACATGTGTGGCCTCCTGGAAATATAACTGCAATATTATCTATATGTGTGCCAATTTTGAAATAGCTCGAATTCATACCTTCCAAGATATCCAACATGAAGCTCAAATTTTAATTGCGGTTTTTCAGCAGTTGGTAGCACTGACATCATGTTCAAATATGGACGTGAGATATTCAGGTATAGATCTTTACTCCTACCAAATTTTGTTTCGATTGCCGAGGCCGTTTAGGAGATGATAGGGGGGGGGGACACACACACAGCCAGACAGCAGACAGACAGACAGAAGGACAGACCTACAGACGACAGACACACATTTGCCCGATCTCATAAGTCTACTTTTTCCTCATTTTTGCAAAATGTGAAAAGTAGGCTAATAAGAAGACACGTGTCTGAGGGTTTTTCGATGTGGTGTATGTTATGAGGTGAAAGGGGTGAAAAGTGGGGGTTGAAGGATTCCTAACGGAGCGTGTATCTCTTAAACGACATAGGCGAGGAGTTTGAAACTCAGCGAAAAAAATTCAGCTTAAAAAATAAGTAAATAGGTGTTCGACCGTGATTTTTTTTCATTAATCCATTTTAAGGGGCCCATGGGGAGGGGTAAAATTCTGGGGGAAAAAAACAAGAAAAAAAAGTGTCCTAACTGATTGACTCACTCACTCACTCTTCAAACTCAGGAAGAGAAAACTGCTGAAAAATAAGTAAATATGTGTTCGACAGTTTTTTTTTTTTTCATAAATAAAATTTAAGGGGTTCATGGGGAGGGGTGAAATTCTGAAGAAGAAAAAATGAAAGAAAATGTCCTGACTCACTCACTCACCCACTCATCATCGCTCAGCCAAAATTATTGAAGTTAGAAACATGACATTTTGGAGATATGCTCTTTGTATGTCAAAACCGTACACTGAGGGAGGATTTTCGCATATTCAGGTTCTAAAGGGGCCTTAAGGGGGTTAAACCTGCATTTTATTGAATAGCAATTTCTCACGAGTGGTTTCATTTGTGGATGTGATACTCGGCATATAAACTAATCATTAACAAGAAGTTCCGTGACGAACTAAAGAGCCTACTTTTCTCGAAATGTAAGATTCATTCCAATGATTAATCTATATGGACCTAATTAGAATAATGACGAAATTGAGTTGGTAATAACGAAATTTCTTATCAGTTCGAAATATAACTGGCATAATGTAGCCTAATAGAGCACTACAGTTGGCAGCCCTGGTGACTGTATATATTCTTAGTTCCATCTCGTAAGGTACAGAATACAAAATTTGGCTGAAGTCCAATGGATAGCATGGAGGTTACATGCAGTTAAACATTGTGTATAACAGCGCACGTAAAATCATGTTGGCAACAATGGCATGCATGTATTCGTCAGAAATAATCTGAACTATTATGATCTATTGTTGTGCCAATTTTGGATGAAATCCATTTATTTGGATAGAAGTTACATGTATTTTAAAATTGGACCAATCAGCAGGCCTAGAATCATATTGGAAGCACTGACGTATATTAATTACTCCAAATTAATCTAGAATGTAAGGTACTATACGTGTGCAAAGTTTAGTGCTGTTGGCTTGAATACTTTCTGATATACTGATATTAGGGTAAAAAAAATAGAGAGAGCATTTATTAACAGTTGGCAGCCATGGTTGTTCTTAAGAATACTCATAGTCATATCTGTTATAGTACACATAGCACATACGAAATTTGGTTGAAATCCAATTGATAGTATAGAAGTTACATGTATTTACAATTTGTCCTATCAGCAGGCTTAGAATCATGTTGGTAGTACTGAGGTGCATTAGTTACTCCATATTAATCTAGAATGTCGGGTACTATACGTGTGCATAGTTTAAAGCTGTCGGCTTGCATACCTTCTGATATATGGGTATTTGGATAAAATAAATTGAGAGCATTTATTAACAGTTGGCAGCCTTGGGGGCTCTTAAGAATACGCCCATTCATATCTGTTTATGTACACATAGCACATACGAAATTTGGTTGAAATCCAATTGATCGTGTAGAAGTTATATGCATTTGAAATTTGGACCTATCAGCAGGCTTATAATCATTTTGGCAACACTGACATGTATGGCCTCCTGGAAATTAAACTGCAATATTATTATCTATACGTGTGCCAATTTTGATATAGCTCCCATTCATACCTTCCAGGATATCCAACATGGAGCTCAAATTTCAATTGCGATTTTTCAGCAGTTGGTAGCACTGACATAATTTTCAAATATGGCCGTGAGATATTCAGGTATAGATCTTTACTCCTACCAAATTTTGTTTTGATTGCTGAGGCCGTTTAGGAGTTGATAGGGGGACACACACACACAGACAGACAGACAGACAGACAGAAGGACAGAAGGACAGACAGACACACATTTGCCCGATCTCATAAGTCTACTTTTTCCTCATTTTTACAGAATGTGAAAAGTAGGCTAAAAATAAGCAGACATGTGTCTAGGGGTTTTTCGATGTGGTGTATATTATAAGGTGAAAGGGGTGAAAAGTGGGGGTTGAAGGATTCCTACCGGGCGTTTATCTCTTAAACAACATAGGCGAGAAGTTTGAAACTCAGCGGAAAAAAACAGCTTAAAAAGTAAGTAAATCGGTGTTCGGCCTTTTTTTTTTTCATAAATTCAATTTAAGGGGCCTATGGGTCGGGGTGAATTTCTGAAAAAAAAAAAAGATATTAAGTGTCATAACTGACTGACTAACTCACTCACTCATCAAACTCAGGGGAAAAAGACAGCGTAAAAAATAAGTTAATAGGTGTTCGAGCGTTTCTTAATAAATCCAATTTAAGGGGCCCATGGGGAGGAGTAAAATTCTGGTAAAAATAATTGAAAGAAAATCATCTGACTGACTCACTCATCATCACCCAGCGAAAACTATTGAAGTTGGAAACATTAAATTTTGGGAATATGTTCGCTGTATGTCGAAAACGTCAACTAAGGAAGAGTTTTGTTTATTCGGGTTCTGAAGAGGTGTTAAGGGGGGTAAACGTGCATTTCATTGAATAACGATATGTCATGAGTTGTTTCTTTGGGGATGTGATATTCGGCATATAAACTAATTATTAAAAATAAGCGGACATGTCTAAGGTTTTATCGATGTGGTGTATATTATGAGGTGAAAGGGGTGAAAATTGGGGGTTGAAGGAATTTTAACGGAGCGTGTATCTCTTAAACGACATGGGGAGAAATTTGAAATTCAGCGAAAAAAAACAGCTTAAAATATAAGTAAATAGGTGTTCGACCGTTTTTTCATAAATCCAATTTAAGGGGCCCTTGGAGAGGGGTGAAATTCTGGGGGGAAAACTGGAAAGAATGTGTTCTAACGGATTAACTCCTCACTTAACAAACTCAGGGGGAAGAAGAGCTTAAAAATAAGTAAATAGGTGTTCAACCAATTTTTTTTTCATAAATCCAAATTAAGGGGTCATGAGAGGGGTGAAATTCGGAAAAATAAATGAAAGAAAATGTCCTGACTTACTCACTCACTCATCATCGCCCAGCCAAAATTATTGAAGTTAGAAACATGAAATTTTGGGGTTATGTTCGTTGTATGTCGAAAACGTCCATTAAGGAAGGATTTTTGGATATTCAGGTTCCAAAGTGGTGTTAAGGGGGTAGACCTGCATTTAATTGAATTACAATATCTCCCGATTGGTTTTCTTGGGGGATGCGATATTCGGCATATAAACTCGTCATAAAGTATAAGACACATGTCTGAGGGTTTTTCGATGTAGTGTATATTATGAGGTGTATGTGTGGAAAGTGGGGGGTTGAAGGATTCCTAACGGAGCAAGTATCTCTTAAAAGACGAGGCATAAAGTATGAAACTCAGGGGGGAAAATCAGCTTGAAAAATAAGTAAATAGGTGGTCGACCGTTTTTTCATAAATCCAATTTAAGGGGCCCATGGGGAGGGGTGACATTCTGGGGAAAGAGTCCACTATGGAAGGATTTTTGGATATTCACTCATCATCCCCCAGCCAAACCTATTGCAGTTAGAAACTTGAAATTTTGGGGATATGTTCTTCGTATGTCGAAAACGTCCACTAAGAATGGATTTTTGGATATTCGTGTTCTCAAGGGGTGTTAAGGGGGTTAAACTTGCATTTCATTGATTAGCACTACCCTCAATTGGGGATTTGATATTGGGCATATAAATTAATCAATAAAAATAAGCAGACATATGTCTAAGGGTTTATCGATATGGTGTATATTATGAGGTGAAAGGGGTGAAAATTTGGGGTTGAAGGATTCTTAACGGAGCGTGTATCTCTTAAACGACATTAGCGAGAAGTTTGAAATTCAGCGGGAAAAAATCAGCTTATATAATTAGCTTAATTCATAAATCCCATTTAAGGGATTCATGGGGAGGGGTGAAATTCTCAAAAATAAATGAAAGAAAATGTCCTGACTGACTCACTCATCATCACCCAGCCAAAATTCTTGAAGTTAGAAACATGAAATTTTGGGGATATGTTCGTTGTATGTCGAAAACGTCCACAAAGGAAAGATTTTTGGATATTCAGGTTCTAAAGGGGGTAAACGTGCATTTCACTGAATAACAATACCTCACGAGTGGTTTCATTTGGGGATGTGATACTTGGCATATAAACTAATCATTAAAAATAAGCTGACACATGTCTAATGGCTTTTCGATGTGGTGTATATTATGAGTGAAAGGGGTGAAAAGTGGGGGTTGAAGGATTCCTAACGGAGCGTGCATCTCTTAAACGATATAGGCGAGGAGTTTGAAATTCAGAGGAAAACAATCAGCTTAATAATAAATAAATAAATAAATAAATAAATAAATAGGTGTTTGACCGTTTTTTTTTTCATAAATCCAATTTAAGGGGCCCATGGGGAGGGGTGAAATTCTGGAAGAAAAACGTCCACTAAGGAAGGATTTTTGGATATTCACTCTCATCGACCAACCAAAACTATTAAAGTTAGAAGAATGATATTTTGGGGATATGTTTCTTGTGTGTCGAAAACGTCTACTAAGGAGGGATTTTTGGATATTCAGGTTCTGAAGGGGTGTTAACGGGGTTAAACCTGTATTTCATTGAATAACAATATGACACGACCATGACGCGAGCGAAGCCGCGAGTACCTGCTAGTATTATATAATACGCTAAGTTCATTCGACAAAAAAAAAAGTTGAAGAACCCTGAAGCTCCTGAACCAAAAGGGGTCAGAAGGTGCCAAAATATTCCAGATCGTCTCAATAGTACAGGAAAAAACTTGCATTTCTTGAAAAGTCAACGGAAATATATTTATTTGTTTAAAAGAGTGGCACCTTCTGACTCCTTCAGGTTCAGGAGCATCAGTTTTTTGTCGGATGAACTTAGCTTATTATATAATATATATTCCTTTTTGAGAGATAAGTTCAGTCTGCTCTTGATTCGAAAAGCAAGATGTCCAGTAAAGAACATATAGCCTAGTTTCTCCTAAATGCATGGGTATAGTTATAACTCTTTGTTCTTTTCAAGGAGTATAATTTTTGAATGCTGGTTGTAGTAGCTTGTTGAAATACAACGCGCTGTACGGATATTAAACGTTGATTGAATGAATCCTCTCCTGAATTATATATACACACACTAATAAAGCCATCACAATAACACAGGTATCACACAAAATTCAACACTCACACAAGTACGCGGGGCTAAATAGCCATGATGTTCATGCATCTCAAATGAAACAACAACAACAACAGCTTCCTACCCTAATCCTTCCTCGTATAAAATTACACACACTAGAAAGCCTACAGACATCACAGTGACACAGGTTATACAACTTCTACACACACCCAAGTAAACGGGGTTACAAGACCATACTACCGCAAAACCCCTAAAGAATCAACAACAAGAATAGACTCTACGGCGGATCAAGGTCAACGAATATTAATCGCTGTATTCGAGTGTTGAAATAAAGTGGTGATGTAAGTAGGATACTGTATTATATAAAATATTTTCGATTGCAAATACACACTATATATGCTTAAAATTATAACGTATGAGTAGTTATTAATCAATACATACCAAAAAAACGAAAAAATTGATCCTGCAGGGATTTGAACCACGAACCCCGAGACTATGAGCCATGGAAGCGGTACAACAACTTTCGTAAACAACTGGTTTAGAATAACTATGTCATATTTAGGTAGATTTCATCAGAAAGCTAACTATTGCAATGGGTACCGTGTTTCGACTTCCGGAAAATATCGACATATCTTCGCGTTTCACATCCCCCGGTGGATAGATATGTTTTATGGATGATAATGAATACTACTACAGAACTGGCACATGATAGGGCCTACTTAAACTAACAGAAAAACTTTAATAATATAACTTTTTGTGGTGGTAGAGGGAGCATTTAAATGTACAGTATAATATACGTAACATTCAGGTCATTTTCCCGTAATGATAATGATAATAATGAATAGGGAAACGGCTATTAACTAACTACAGTACTGACACCTGTAATTTACAAACGAATTGAAAATATGATTAGAAAGAGGAGTACCGGTAAGTGAAATAAAATTCACTGCCTAGGGCTTATATGTCATTGGCTGTTAGAAAAGTAGAGACCAAGAATGTCGTCTTTTGTCGCATATCGCTGTAGGAAAATAATTACAGCACTTTGGAAAACTTCGGCTGTCCCGAGCTTAAAATACTTTTAGTTACACTACTACGGACATGAATGTTTCTAGGGCCTTGAAACGTGGCTTTCAGGTTCCTTTTGTCTGTTATTCTAAATGTAGGGAATAGAGAGGGTTGTCTAAAATATCAAGTGGACAGCGTTACCAGTAGGGTTTCAAACATCTGGGTGAAACGGTGTAGATTTGTGCTACAGGGCCTAAATGCAGGGAATGGAGTGGTCTGACCAAAGTTTAAAGTGGGCAGTGTTACCTGCTGGGTTCCAAAGGGTAAGCATACACAATTTGGTTCAGATAGGTGTAATGGTGTGGATTTGTGCCAAAGGGCTTAAATGCAGGTAATAGAGTAGACTGTCCGAAATTTCAAGTAGAAAGTGTTACTCATCGGGTTCCAAAGGGTAAGTAGGCCTACATAAAGTTTGGTTCAGATCGGTGAAACGATGTAGATTCGTGCCAAAGGGCCTAAATGCATTGGTCTGTCCAAAATTTCATATCGTCAGCGTTAATCGTCGGGTTCCAAAGTATGTATGATTTGGTTCAGATCAGTGAAACGGTGTGGATTTGTGCCAAGGGGCCCAAATGAAGGGAATGGAGCGGTCTGTTCGAAATTTAAAGTGGACAGTGTTATTCACAGGTTTCCAAGGCACTGGAGAACACAGATAATGATAAACCAACCCTGTTACTTGGTGACCTGAATTGCCGCATAGACAAATGGGATACAAAATCTCAAGCGGTCACAGACTTTCTTCTAGACTACCAGCTAAGGCTACTAAACAGGAAGAGTGATTACACGTACATTGCTCCAAATGGAAGGAGCACAATCGATTTAATCTTCTCAAATGCAGGAGGACACGCACAAGTGAAGACCGAAAAAGTAGTAATCAGAAAACACCTTCCAGTAATAGCGGAAATCCAACTAAGTACTGGAACACAGCATCAGAAGGAGAACCCCGTAAGCAGCGAGTCTCTAGACATATAGAGGAGGAAAGATGGAAAATGAACAGAGAGGAGATACCGACAATCATGCATATGATAGGGCAGGGGAACCTGGATGGAGCGACAGCAGCACTGAATGACACAATTCTACACGCCACCACTATTCTACCTACATATGATCGCATTGCAAAGCCATGGTTTGATGAGGAATGTTACAAAATGCGACAAACAACGATACATTTACTTCATTCCGCTAGGGAATATGGTATGGACGCACTAACGAAATATGCTGAGGAGCGTCAGAAATATAAAAGTCTACTAAAAGAAAAGAAAACAGAGTACGATTTATACTTAGAACAGAGATTAATAGCCGAGGCGGAAGCGAAGCCTTATAAAATCTTAAGGAACTCAAAGAAAAAGACATCAACTCCTCTCGTAAACATGGCGCAATGGGAGGCACATTTTAGTCATCTTCTCGGAGAAACTAATATAAGGACAAACGGCTTCACACCACAGCTGGCAAACATCCAAGACACTCGTCCAATCACAACAGAGGAGGTCAGACAACTTATAAGCAATGGGAAAAATAACAAAGCTGCTGTGCCAGATGGGATTTTTACAGAGCATTTAAAAGACACACTCCTTGATATGTTAGATCCGCTAACATGTCTATTTAACGAATGCCTAAAACGTAAGTCAATCCCAGAACAATGGAGGAAGACACTCATAATTGTGATCTACAAAGGGAAAGGGAAGAAGGAGGATCCAAACTCGTACAGGGGAATTGCCCTGGAAAATATTGTGTACAAAACCTTCTCTAAACTCCTTCTAATACGGGTGGAACATAGACTACGTGCTAGCATACCATCAAATCAATATGGCTTTACCCCGGGTAGATCAACTCCACAGGCTGTACAGGAACTTGTGCAAGAAATAATATCCACCTTAGCCCAACCCGGTAGACCGCTGTATGCAATCTACATAGACTATTCCAAAGAAACATTAAAATCGATTTTAAACGTGAACTATGTTACAATCCATGACGGCATCACCACGTCGAGGAGTATCACTCAAACAAAGAGGGTTCTACAAGGGGATCTCATGAGTCCAGTCCTCTTCAACGTAATGACCTCAGACATTGGGCAAACAATAGACTCAAGAACAGTCAAATTACTCATGTACGCGGATGACATGGTCATCCTCTCAAGATACCGAGATGACCTACAAACAGCTATGTGGAACATTAGGGTATGGGCGGAAGAGAACTCTATGGAAATTAACAGCTCCAAAACAAAGGCTATGAAATTTCGAAGGGGAAGAAGGATATCTAAAATGGACCAACTCAAGTGTGGAGAAGAACCTTTAGAATTCGTACCCAACTTCAAATACCTGGGTGTCGTGCTACAAACTACTGGAACTGCTTTCTCCCTGCATGTACAGGAGCGAGCTATGGCAGCAACGAAAGTCTCATACGACATTCCCAAACTCCAAAGCCTATCCCTGTCAACAGCGAGAAAGCTATTCAAAATTAAAGTTATACCGACCACCGTATATGGCATACAATTAATTTGGCCCTACTTGTCGGTGAATAACCTCAGGAAGCTAGAGAGCGTCAAAGCGCGATTTATTAAGAGAGCTCTCTCTATATCAAAATTCTCAAGGAACAGCTACGCCTATAAAATAGCACAGGAATCCTTCTTTATTGAAGACATAAATCACTCCTTCAATCTACTGGAAACTCAAAGTATAAAACCATAATCGAGAAGAGACGGAAAAAAGCCATGAAGACAGATATCTGGAAGGGACCAAATTTCAAACTTCGGCATCTGTATACCCGATTTGCTGTCCATGGGTTCCATGGAAGGATCTGTCAGAATAAGACATTTCATGAGCCCAAGGAGGACTGCGTCTGCAAGAATTGCAATAATCCATGCCCCAAATACCACTTAGTGGAATGTGTAAGCAGGTCTCAATCTCTAATCGCAGAAATGACAGAGTGGTGAAAAAACTTGATTGTACACATTGTGTTTAATAAAATAATATATAAAAGAGTAAGTATACACATTTTGCTTCAGATCAGTGAAATGGTGTAGATTTGTGCCAAAGGGCCTAAATGCAGGGCATGGAGTGGTCTGTCCGAAATTGAAAGTGGACAGGGTTACCCGCAGGGTTCCAAAGGGTAAGTATTCAAATTTTGGATCAGATCGGTGAAGCGGTGTAGATTTGTGCCAAAGGGCCTAAATGCAGGGACTGGAATGTTTTTTTTCCGAAATTTAAAGTGGACAGGGTTACCCGCAGGGTTCCAAAGGGTAAGTATACAAATTTTTTGTTCAGATTGGAGAAACGGTGTAGATTTGTATAAATAACAAACAGACAAACAGACAAACATTGAGCTTTATACATATAGATATATGTATATATATCAGTTTCCTGTGGATACGATAACTGCCGTAATTTTGCACCAATCAGTTTGATTTTTTTATATAATATGTATCCCGTTAGAATCTCAGTCGAGTTCGTTAATGGAAAAAATCGGTCGAAGGGGGAGAAAATGGGGGGCTTTTTTTCAAGAAAGTGAAATATCGCAATAACTATCTTAATACGTGATTATATCGAATCCATTCAAACTTCATACTATGTGTCGGATAAGGGCCAAAAATGTATGTTCTAAAACTTTTTTGATAGCACCAACCATTGACCAAAGGGGTGGAAAAAAGTGGGTTTTTCGGGAGTAAATTAATCATATCTCTCTTGATAGGCACAATATCAAAACCGTACAAAATGGACAATATTCCCCTAATAATTACCTAAAACTTTTGTTTGAAAGAATTTTTGATATGACCCACCATTCCGCCAAGGGATGAGAAAAATGATTTCGGAATAATTATAAGAAAATGCCACGAGCCATCAGAGGTCACCATGACAACGCTTCTAAATTGATTAGGGATGAGCTATCAGAGGTTGCCATGACAACGCCATTGCACGAGATCACATTCAGTTTTCCATCTGACTCTGTGGGAAGCGGCTTCGGTGACTTAACTGGTAGCATGCTGAATTTCTATACCCATGGTCGCGGGCTCAAAGCCGGCCGAAGTCGTCGGATTTTCTAAAAGAGCAAAAAATACCTCAGTATGCTTTCCTTCGGAGGGGAAGTTCCAACGTTCGTTGCGAGTTGCGGGTTGCGGTGGCATCTAGTTGCTAGGTTCACTGCTAGGTGTCGTTGACGGTAGTATTTGGTAGCAAAGTAACTATTACTTGAAATTGACCGTCTGCAGTCTTTACCTGAATTACAGACTAATGCAGCCGTCACAATTAACACCGTTTATCAGACAGATTCTACACACACCCTAAGTACACGGGGTTACATGACCGCGTTGTCGCAGCCCCTAAACTGAGGAACCAACCAACATCTCTGCGAGACAAGAGTTTAGTGCTTTTCAGTCGGCCAACACGAATGTACCCAAAAGAGATGGGTACATTCGTGTTGGCCGACTGAAAAGCACTAAACTCTTGTTTACTAAGGCAACACTGAAAATATGGCTTCAAACACCACAATCTCTGCGAGAGATAAAATTTTGCGTGATGAAGTAACAGACTGTTAGATAGTTACACTTCAGTGTCGAAACCTTGCATAAGGACAGTGGGACCACAAGTATAACAAGTAGTTCCGTGAAGAACTATACAGCCTATTTTCATATATCCTACTCATGTTAATTGCATCTATCAACATACAAAATTTCAGTCTGAAGGTTGTGATAGATTCGCAGATATTGAGAACCGTCTAAATATTTCAGATGGTCGCCAGCTTGGATTCTTATTTACGTACTATTACATGAATATTATTGTGTACGTGTAGTATACAAACTTCAATCGCATGATTAGGACACAAGAAGTAAAAACGAAATTTTAAAATTTCGCACAGCTGCCATCTTGTGGTTATGAAAACAATTGAAATAAATTAGATGGCAGTGGATTAACATTTGTATATGCATTTAACGTGTAAAGTTTCACTGCACTCGGATGTTTAAATCGCGAGAAACGTTCATTTAAATATTTATAATTCGCGTCCCCGCCATGTTGGATTTGTGCTCACCAGGTTACTGAAAGTCCTATAGGTGAACTTATGTCCGTATCCTCTATGAACATTAAAAAAATCAGTTTGATTGCTGAAAAAGATTCGTAGTTATTGAGAACCGTCAACATATTTCGGATACTCATCATTTTGGATTGTTATATGTATAGGCCATAGAGTTATGTACCATTAAAGCATTGCACAGCTTCATTATTAAAATTTTCACTTCGATCGCATAATTACCGCACAAGAAATAAAAGCTTAATTTTAAAATTTCGCACAGCCGCCATCTTGAGGTTATGTAGACAATTGAACTAAAATTGATGCCAGTGCATTACAATATGTATAATCATTTACTGTACCACATTTCACTGCGCTCAGATGGTTAAATCACGAGAAAAGTCTATTAAAATGTTTCAAATTCTCTTGGCCGCCATGTTCGTTTTGTTCTTTACAGATTTTTGAATGTTACATAGATAAACGTGTAGAAGTGCCCCTTATCACCGTACAAAAATTCAGGGTGATATCGGTAATAGTTTCGGAGATACTGAATGCTGGTGAAATATTTCGCACTGCCGCCATGTTGGATTGGTGCGACAAAATAAAATTTTAATAGTACGGTCGGGATCGGCCAGAATGGTGCTATGGTCTTACCGAGTTTCATTGAAATCGCTCCAGGCGTTTAGAAGTTATTAGGGACACACACACACACACACGAATCACACGAACACGAATCACACACACATGCACACACAGACACACGGACAAAAGGTGATCGCATAAGCCTTTTTTTTTTTTTTCATAAAATGAAAATAGGCTAAAAATGGACCCCAAATGACAAGAAGGTTACCGTCCCCATAAGACAATAAAATTTAAAAATATGCATAGAAAGACGAAAAAATAAGTTAATTAAGCTCCAATTGTAAAATACTTTCTGGCAATAAAAGAAGCCTGATCGTCTACGAAAATCTGCACATTTTTCCTATTATAGCCTATCCCCTAGTTTGCCCGGTGAAATCGACCTCCGCCTTCCGGCGTGCCGAAAGGACTTTTTTGTGTTGAAATCAACGATTGCATTAGCATTTTCTGGCGTTTCGATAATCCAGTTGCCTAAATATGGATTATTTTGATTAAAACTTAAGAGTAACTAATCCTCCCTTTTCATAGCTTTTCACGAGGTAGATTATTGAAAATATATTATTTATGATTCACATACCTTTTTTGGGAGTCGTTACAAGTTGATTTCAATGTCAATTTTCCACAGCTGCACCGACAATATTTGTTTCTTTACGTAAATAAAGAAATATTGATCGTGTTCATTTCACTATCGGCGCCATGTAACATTGACGTCAGACAGTACGTCATACCCCATGTGACACGTTGCCAACATGTCCGATACAAAATTCACCACACGACACGTGAATAATGAAATAAAAGGCAAAACCATTGGCCTGATGAAGATTATTGATGCGTGACTACCCCCACTGTGCGTGACAAAAACTAAGGGTGTTCCGCGCTACCTAACAATTATTGGCTTAGGCAAAAACCATTGGTCTGGAATAAAATATTGGTCTAGACAAAATCATTGGCCTGGATAAAGATTATTGATGCGTGACTACCCCCACTGTGCGTGACAAAAACCAGGGGTGTTATATATTAGCTAACGCGGCAGAGCCGCGCTGCCTAACCATTATTGGTCCAGGCGAAAACCATTGGTCTGCCGGATACGATATAGTACCGAATGCGTGGGGTTGGCACTATTGACTCATTGAAAAAGATAGCTGTCAGAGCGGCAATTTCAACTATATAAGTCGTGATCCTATTTGGGATGGCTGGGTGGGTCTATGACAGCGGAGGAGTACACATCTAATACAACATCTTCTCCAGAAATTCTCCCGACTATTACTCCAGGTAATTTGCTTCATTTCAGTACTTAAGAATTTTTATAGAAAGGATTAGGTACTCTTAAGCGCCATCATATTTTGCTCAGTACATTCCTAAAAGGATAAAAACTTACAATGTTATGGAAATATCTGGATATACTAGCAAATATAGCAGCCATTTTGACAACGGGACGGCACGGCTTCAGAACGATATGGCACGGTAAGCCTGATCTGTTAGTCACTTCTACGGTTACATATCACATGGTATTTCAGTAGTATAGATCCCTCCTGTGGCGCTCACAAGTGAACGATCGTGACAAATGAGCATTCAAATGAAAGAAAATAGACATTAGCAGTGACGAATTGCACTCTAATTTCATAAATATCTATAATTTCTTTAAAAAATTACTTTTAAAAAATGTACGAAGTGTGCGATTTTCACACATGACACACGTCATTTTAACATTCTGAGGTATTTCCTTTATCACTTTGCATGGATTTCAGAAACAGTAAATCAAAGGAATGAGTACTCAAATCGTATAATTTCATACATATCGAATAACCGGTGAGTGTTACAGCTAAGCTGTCAATCAATGGACTCGGCACACAGATGACATCAGCAGTGAAGAATTGCATTCTAATTTCATAAATATACATTTTTGTAAGAAGTGTGCGATTCGCAAATACTGGTGCTGTAGGAAAATACGCGACATCATTGCTGTTCAGTTCGGATTTTGGCCGTTATAAACCTATTGGGGAAAGTGTGGTTTATGAACATGCGAGATTTCTCGCATGGGTCCGCTAGTTCTATTATAATATGCTAATATCCTACCGGTCACCTCCTTGAGGACAGTTTAAACCTCCCTATGTACGATAAGCTGAATTGTTGAGGCCAGGCCTATTTGAATCGCAAGTTACGGTTTGGCTATAATACTTGCATGATTCATACATCCGCCATCTTGAAACTATTTGGCTGATGACCTTGTATTTTGGGCAAAAGACGTTTCTCACATTAAGGGGGTAGACCCTGCTTAACAGAGGAAAAAAGGCCAATATTCATTCGATTGTTAAATATGCTACACATATTGTTGACAAATGCTGCACATATCACATTATTGGTATGCTTCCTGGCAACTAGAAGCAACTTCAATAAGGTAAAAATTCTAATTATAACATTTTAAAATAAAATTTTCAAAATTTCCCGCCTTTTTAAGAATATATCACTGTTTCCCTTATAAATTCCAAGTTTATAAGAATTTTCGTACTTTTCCTTTTTAAAGTGTGTATCAAACCTCAACCTACAAAATGAACCTCAATCACTAACATACACTGTACCGGGTGAGTTAGCCGTGGTGGTTACGGCATGACTGATGGCAGTCGCTCACATCCGGGAGGCGAGGAGGTTCGAATCACCCCGCCGGCAACCTTGAAGATGGTCTTCTGTGGTTTCCCATCTTCCTTCCAGGCAAATGCCGGGGTTGGTCCCTAACTATAGGCCACAGCCGCTACCTTCCAACTCCTCGTCCTTACATTCCAACTTCCCTCCTTCCCTCCCCAACGGCACTTGTAGCTCACCCATTGGGTGTCCGTCTCGAAGCAGCTACAAAACTGGCGAGCCGAACATGTCCTCGGACACTCCCGGCACTAAAAGCCATACGCTAAAAAAAACATACACTGTGATTTAGATATTCTTATAGAGTTTCAATTTATTTTATTTTATTCAGGTGCTCAGAATAAAAACTCTATAAAAGTATCTAAATCACAGTGTATGTTAGTGATTGAGGTTCATTTTGTAGGTTGAGGTTTGATACACACTTTTAAAAAGGAAAAGTGCGAAAATTCTTATAAACTTGGGATTTATAAGGGAAACAGTGATATATTTTTAAAAGGCGGCTAATTTATAGAATTTTATTTTAAAATGTTATAATTAGAATATTTACATTATTGAAGTTGCTTCTGATGGCCAGGAATCATACCAATACTGGGATATGTGCAGCATTAGTCAACAATATGTGTAGCATATTTAACAATCGAATGAATATTGACCTTTTTTCCTCTGTTGAGCTGGGTCTCCCCCCTTAAGGTAGGCCTATATTGTTGCAAAATTTGGTAGAGATAGGATTTTTCTTTTTAGCGCATGCCTTTTAGTGCCGGGAGTGTCCGAGGACATGTTTGGCTCGCCAGTTTTGTAGCTACTTCGAGGCGGACACCCAATGGGTGAGCTACAAGTACCGTCGCGTGTGGAGTGTTGTCTGGGGAGGAAAGTGAATGTAAGGACGAGGAATTGGAAGGTAGCGGCTGTGGCTTATAGTTAGGGACCACAGAAGACCATCTTCAAGGTCGCCGGCGGGGGATTCGAACCTCCTCGCCTCCCGCATGTGAGCGACTGCCAGCAGTCATGCCGTAACGACCACGGCTAACTCACCCGGTATTGGGCTGATGACCTTGACGTTTGGTCAAAAGACGCTTCCCACATGAAGGTATGATGTTGCAAAGTTTGGTAGAGATCAGATGATTAGGTTGGTCGTAATTTGATTTAAGCTATGAACATTTGGGTGGCCGCCATTACGTTTCCGTCAAGATGGTGGCGATATAAAGCATGACAGTGAGGTGCCCTTTGCTAGTGCTACCTCTGTACCAAATTTCGTTCAATTCGGTTTCACCGTGTTTGAATTGATAGGGGGGGGGGTATGCAGAGTACACACACATACCCACATACATACCTTCATATGGGACGCGTCTTGCGCCCAAACTACAAGGTCATCAGCCGTACTGTCCCCGTTATCCGGATAGTAGGCTGTCAGATATCCGCCCCCTCAATCGGATTGCCAATAATCAATCGCACCGGCACAGCTACATCAATGAAAATGGCACTGACAGATACTATCGAGATTAGAGCACAATAGTTAACAAGAAATTATTGTGGAACACACCAAAATATACGGGGGTTCATACTTACCTTTACTTACCTCTTAAATTTATCTCGGGGACTGGGTTGTCAACTGGATCACTTAAAGTATGCCCACACAATAACCTCCACCATGATATTTAAAATGAACCATAATGAAGACGAGAAACTTTAAACTGCACAATAATTTATTTCACATAAAGAATGAATTTAACAAAAATAAAACAACAAACTCCACGTGGAAATCAGAAGGCATTGTCCACATAACTATGTCCTCCTGTCGGACTTGTATACTCTACATACAATGTTTCAGCTTTCTCAAGCTCAAAATAACGTAATTAATAATGCACTTGGATTGGAAACGGGATTTGGGACGAGACACATATAGCAATTGTTTTGCGTGTTTATACATATCACATTTTATTTATAGCCACAAGGCTATTATGGAGACGTCCTTGGCCTCTATCATACAGTTGTCCGGGCCAGCTGCAATGCACCTGCATCGTCAAAGTGGACTCACCCCTCCGTTCAACCCTAGCATAAGCGAGTTCCATCAGAGCTTAGCTCTCCTTTCAAAACACGTTAAATGTCCACATCTCAACTGAAATATTATTACGCAAATGTTTTAAATGCTCCATTCAAACACCAGTGGATTACTCCAACAATCCCAAATCATGTTTAATTGTTCAATCCACTTGTTTAATTAGCGTTGTTTAGAGTATAAAAAACAAAACTCTTAATGTTAATAACAAAAGTTCATTAATTATTTATAACAATAATAAATTGTTTATAACAATGTCAAACGACAATTGAAAATTTTATACTCGCCTCTATTAATCCCTTTCATTTCATATTGTTATCAAAGATATTTACAACATTATTTAAAATATTAATATTGTTTATATTATTTATACAAAAAAATACATTAAACCACACGTTTATCCGGTTGATAATTACTCAAATTGTGTTGATATAATCGACCAATGAAGGTTAGTTATATTTAAATGTCAAATTCAGGTTTAATAAGGTTTAATAATTATTATTAATATTTGTGACGGTAACCTCCATTCAAAATCTTCATCTCAAATTATTTAACACTCTTGTTAACTTTAACAGTATCTTCACATGAATAACTTTCAAAGAACCAGGACAATACATTCAGCGGAAAAATACTTCGCTCAAAACGCACAAAATTGCTCAACAATAGGCCCAGAATTCATCATATATCTTCATATATATGGCATCAAAATCTTCGAAATTACATACAAAAACCTCCACTCATAAATTCAACAACTTCATTTATTACTGTGGGAACCTCCTTCATTATTCAAGGGCATTACTCATCAGCGACTTTTACAGGTCCACTGAACTAACGATTATACATCCATTGTTCCTCTTCAAAAATTCTTATATTCATCAATTGTATTAATGACTGTTATTATTTAACCTTCGTGGGTTTCATTCATGAATCGATATGAAGTAAAAATTTGCCAATCACAAATAAATTGAATAGCAAATACGATTAGACACTCCTCCCTGGTCTATCAAAATTGAGATTAATATCTTCAAAGTAACGCAGTATAAAAATACTATCTTCAATCAAAGTTCATCTAAACTGCATAAATAGTCGAATAGAATACAATTAGATTGTGGAATGCAAACATTATTGTTCCAATCTAGAATTGAGAAAAACTCCTATCAAATGTTCATTACTATAGTGTATTCAATAAATCGTAATCAAAGTTCATTTTTCATAAAATTGTCTATAATGCAATGATAAATGTCTATGTTGCAATCATGTTCATAAGACGACTAGTATTTCAAAGATCGTCGATAACGTAATAGATTTTAACGCTCTAAAATCATTTAATTATTCTTCTTTCTTGAGGATGACAGAAAATTGGTCAAAGTAATTTACTGAATAGAATTACTTTAATAAAATGACACGCTGTCTGAATTCAACTCTGCCATAGCAAATCGTTAACTTTACAGTCAAATCGTGGCTACAAAAATATGCAAATTATTGAAAGAATCTAAATTATCAGTCTCAACTGATCCAAAATTATTTAACTATGCCAATGACATAACAATGTCTCAACAAATCGAAGAAAAAGGCATAAATCATCGAAGTGTACTGAGTACAGAAATGTTAATCAAGAAAATGGGGCAAAAGATAGGACAAAAAATATGGGAAAAATGGTTGCTCAGATATCGCTACATGACTCAAATAATACAAGAAACGTTCACGACTACCTTATCTGTTGATTGAAGTTCTAGAGGAAAGTTTTCAAAGAAAACTGCTGTTGGTTCCATTTCACCAGCGTGAAGATGTGCTCCGTCCTCGAACCTGGAATCAGCGTCCTCGGAGAATCGAACTGCTTCCTTCTCCGGAAATTGCACTGCTCCATGTATACGAAAGACATCCTTCTGGCAAAACTCTTCTTTATGAGCCGGGTCCTCCCTGGCCTCTCTTGAAAGTTCCCTGAAGTTCCAGTCGTAATTCGCCATGAAGTTTATTGCAGTTATTTCCGCAGAAATATTCATAATCGTGGAGTATGAATATATTTCCACTGTCATCTGATATAATTCAGCGATGGATTCACGATGCATGAGTGTAGTTGGATGTTCACTACATGCTCGCTTTTGTAGAATGACGATTAACGAAGTTCCATGCTGTTACTTCACTCCATCGATATATATCCCAATTGCATTAAAGCCTTAGCCTTCCATCTCAACTTCTGTTATAATCATTGAAAGCACTGCAAGATTATAATGATCCATAGTAGAATGTATCGTTGTATTACCAAACGTATGCTCCAATATCACGGTTGCGATATACGTGTCAGCCGTAGTGTATACTGTGGAATTTTAAAAGTGCTTCTCAGGTGGCGAGAAAATCACTTTTGTCTGCAGCCTTAAAGTGTCAATATCTTTCAAAGTATAACTGTGAATTTGTTCAAATGTTCTACACACCTCAATGTTGTACTGCCCAATTGAATTATAATAAAGGCAGAAGTTAACTCTTTATATCTTATCTGGTAGAAACGTTAATGTGAGCGTTTCAACTTCGCCTAGTTTTGAACAGCGTAAAATGGAACTGCTCCGTGTTCGTTCGATGCGCCGGGCTTTAACCACACGCTAAAGACAACTTGCTTCACTCATTCACTCGACAATGACTATCTGACATCAGAAATATATATGCGGTATCAGCGGTATGATCCGTATGAGAGCTCCTCTATTCTGTGCACGACCTTTTATCAACTTCTTAAGGGGCGTATCCATCCCTTCCATAGTCTGTTGCTCCGTCATTGCTAGAAGTTTTAACTTTGGCTATACTTGACGGATTTTCAAATTTCAAAAACTCAAAATTAATTTCTTCAAAATTCCAAATCAATGCCATAACTGAAAATAGATTTCCACAAATCTGCATGCCAAAAGCAATCAAATATCGTAGTTTCAGCAATCTCCGTCATCCTTCCAAACTATCGTTCATTGGTTCGAGTCTCTCCTCCAATAGCGTAACTTCTTCCTTAGCACAATACATTGTTTCCTGCGACTGCGTCGTAAATCTCAGATCTTTCTCGAACAAAATCATGACGTCACCAAGAATCTCAGCTCAACCAGCCTACTTGCATGAATTCTACGTCATCCGTGCCTACGTCATGAATATACACGTCACAACTATGACATCCATAACTTTATTCATTTATGCCAATACAGCCATCGTGGTCTCAATATAATTCAATTTACGGGGGCAGTACCATATCAGGATGCCGCCGTGTGAATTATGGAACCATTATAATTGATAACTTTGAACCCATTAGTTCCGATTATCGAACCAACAATGGTTTAAACGGGCTTAAATAACGTGGCTCGTTCGATATTTTAAGTTCATATTATAATATTACATGGTAGCAGTGGCTTAAAAAAGCCGAACCCTCTCGGTTACAAGACAAGATGGCAGTTGATATCCTGTGCCAGACCTATATTTCACTAGTTTGAGTTTTGCATGCAATATAGACTACTGATAGAAATAATATAAACGTTCTATAAAATGCATTATATATAACAAGATGTTCAGTAAGGAACATATAGCCTACTTTCTCCTAAATGCATAGGTATAGTTATAACTCTTTGTCCTTTTCAAGGAGTATAATTGAATCTTCGTTGTAGTAGCTTATTGAAATACAATGTGCTATACGGATATTATACTTTGATTGATTGAATCCTCACCTGAATTATATACAAACACACTAATACAGCCATCACAATAACACAGGTTATCAGACAAAATTCAACACTCACCCAAGTACATAAGGCTAAATGACCATGATGTCCATGCATCTCAAATGAAACAACAACTACAGCTTGCTACCTTAATCCTTCCTCATATAAAAGTACACACACAAGTACTGACATCACAGTGACACAGTTTAACAGACAAATTCTACACACACCCAATTGCACGTGACTACATGGCCCCGATGCCACAAAGCCCCTAAAGAATCAACAACAAAAACAACAACAATAGACTCTACCGGGGATCAAGGACAACGAATTTTAATCGCTGTAGTCGAGTGTTGAAATATATGGTGTATAATATTTTCGATTGCAAATACACACTAATGCTTAACATTATAACGTGTGAGTAGCTATAAATCAATAATAATACAAAAATTTGCGAAGAAAAACATTTGACCCCGCTGGGATTTGATCCACGCAACTACACTCTAGGAGACCAGGTCGCTATCACTACGACGAAGATGCCGTACTCTAAGGATTGGATAACAACTGGTTAAGTATAACTCCATGATATGTGTTGCAGTCAACGATATCATTAGCGTTTTCTGCCGTTTCTATAAATCATTTGATACTAAGTATGCATTATTTTGTTCCGTACATTCCTAAAAGGATATAAACTTACAAAGTTACGGAAATATATGGATTTACCAGCAAACAATAGCGGCCATTCAACCCAACAGGACGGCACGGACAAGCACGATATAGCACGGTCCAATGAACTGTTAGTCACTACTGCAGTTACATATTCTATTTTAAAATCCTAATATCCTACCGGTCACCTGCTTGAGGACAGTTTAAACCTCCCTATATACGAAGAGCGTATTTGGTAAGGCCAGGCCTTGTTGAATCGTAAGTTACGGTTGGGCTATAATACTTGCATGATTCATACATCTGCCATCTTGAAACGATTTGGATGATGACCTTGTAGTTTGGGCAAAAACTCTTCCCACATTAAGGTACTGTATATTGTTGCAATATTTGGTAGGGATCGGATGATTAGGTTAGTAGTAATTTGATTTAAGCTCAGAACTTTTTTGGGTGGGCGTCATTTCTTTTTTGTTTAACGGAGGCATTATACAACATGACACTGAGTTGTCCCTTGCTGGTGCTACCTCTGTACCAAAGGTGGCTCGATTTCGTTTCGTTGTGTTTGAATTGTTAGGGGAGATCGATTTGCTTACATACACGACCGCCATCTGCAAACTACTGTGCTGATGCCCTTGTAGTTTGGTCAAATGGCGCTTCCCACATGAAGGTGTGTTGTTGCAAAATTTGCTAGAGATCAGAAGATTAGGTTAGTCGCAATTTGATTTAAGCTTTGAACATTTGGGTGGCCGCCATTACGTTTCCGTCAAGATAGCGGCGATATAAAGCATGACACTGAGGTGCCCTTTGCTAGTGCTACCTCTGTACCAAATTTCGTTCAATTCGGTTTCACCGTGTTTGAATTGATAGGGGAGGGGGGACAGACATACCAAATCCCACACAAACATCACACACACTCACACACAGACACACAATTTTGGCCCTGTGTAGATCTCATAAGTCTACTTTCATTTTTGACAACAATCGAAGGTAGGCTAAAAATATACTCCAATGAAGAAATCGTTTAGTCCAAATCATTATTTGCTAAGACGGTGTATGTAAGTCAATTGATAATGACGAATTTCGGTCGACATGTTTGGCTGTTTGGTAAAGCGATAGGCTAGTCTTTTACCCGTTTGACTATAGTCCGCTGGTCTTTACTTCCATCTTGACGTTTTGGCACCGTCAAGTGGCGAGGAGATTTACTTCAAACCAGCCAATCCTAGGCAGCAGCTTACATCGATAAGCCGATCTGGCGAGGTGTTGTTGCCGCCAGTCTTTGTTTATATTTCCCACGTGGTAAAACTAACCCGCTCAGCGCGCCGTGTCCGGTTCTGTTGTGCTATTTTGTCAGTCGTTTGCTTCGTTCTTTCGAATATCTCGTAGTTAGTTGCATACTTCCTCTTTAGTAGTATAGAGTAGTGTAGTATAGAAGACCATTACCGCTACGTATAATAATAAATTATAGGCTCAATAGTGTAGTCGTAGGTTAATTTTAAGTCCGTTCGAGTATTCGTGAACTTACTGTGTGTGTTTCTTTCAGTGAATTTCACAATGTCAAAGGGCAGTTACCCCACGGCAGGCAAATGCCAAGGGAAAGAAAGGAATTATACAAGGCACTCCACTGAGGAGTCAGGCTCGTGAAATGTTGTGTAATGTGCGCGAGTATTTAGAACGAGAGAAAGACAATGGTAGCAATATTACCTGTGGCGCAAGCAGTGCAGTGATGCTACAAAAACCAGTCTTTCCTCAGTTATTGCAATCTGGAAGGAGAAGTACCGCGCCGAAGAGCAAGGAGCTGGGAAGATTGCAACACAGGGTAGGAACAGGAATCTATCCAAACGAGTTACAAATATCGACAGTTTTGAGCAAGATGCTAAACGTCGGCATATCTATGCGTTTATCGCAGAAAGGAACATCCGACCTTTGCAAAGCTGATCTTTTCTGTGGTAGTAGGCCTAAGTCTTCGGTAACCGTAGTTGTGAAATATCTTGGGTTTAGGTATAAGAAAGGGAACGGCAGAAGCAGGCAGACTTTCTGTTTCGAGTCTTAGCTTTTTAACGGTTTCGAGCATAATTATGTAAACTTTGAACAAGACCAGGATTTTCGTTTTACCCAGCCGTCTCAACCGAAAACCTGAACAATATCAGAAACGGTCCGAAGTTGCTATTTGGATTCAAAATTCTAATAAACAGTGGTGCTTGCAACTCGATAATGAGCCCAAACATAGCACATGATGAATATTTAGTAGAATATTTGTTCAGAGAACAATTCTGCATACAGTCTGTCCATTCAGAAACGATAGCTGAAGACAATGTACAGTTCCCTATGTTTTCTGAATACGATATTAACGAATCCATAGATTTTCGAGTCATCCAATGGCACGACTATTTCCGTTAATTGGATCAGCTAATTTTGTGAAACTAGGTGCAAAAATAGATTATAAATCTAACCTAGTTACTATAAATAACAAAGTCATACCATTTCGCTTTCACTTGACAAGTAAACAAGTGAATCCTCAACCCGCAGTTGTTACACATAATTCTGCGATTCCCACTAATATTGAGCAGGGAGAGGTGTATTTTCTAAATTTAAAATACGGTGAAATGCACTATCTAAATGAAAACTGCCAGGTCATACATCCCACAGAAATACAACAAGAACAGGGATTTAAAGAATATGCTTCAATAAGTAATGAAATAAAAATATTTCGACCTATAAATAAGGAACATATCCTTTTCTTCCGTTAGACACCTGAGATAATTATGCAAACATGCATAGAAACTCAAAATTCTCTGCAAATCTCAGGCCCACAAGTAATATATTCAAATGAGTCTTGTCCAATTTCTAGTATAGGAACAACGTTACATCAAAACCTACCAACTACGTCCATAACTTCCCGATCCTGAATATTCATGATGAACCCATAATAAAGAATGAAATAAACCTTCTCCATTCCCATCTTGATGTAACAAAGCTGAAATTAGACTTCAAGCCCATTCCCATAGCTTATATCACAAGGAAGCAATTTATATCCACTTACAATATATGATTTTTGTACTAACTATAATATTTCTGATTTTATTTATATTCAGACAAAAATTAAGTAACCTGTGTAAATCTGCAAAACTTAGATGTAAGAAAAATGTAATAACTCAGGACAGTAATTTAAAACTGAGAGGGGAGGAGCCATGTACCCTGCCAAGTACTTCAATTGATACTCATAGTGCTGTAACAACTACACCTTACTCATCCAGGCTTAAGATACGTACGCTCGAACGGGATGGAGTCTGTAGCCTATAACTAGTTTTCAAAATACAAATGATCTAACTCTTTTGGCAATTCCCATGTACGTTTTTAATGAAACAACTTCTTTTGTAGGGTGATTTGTGTAGCATTTCTTGCTATTTCAGAAATATTTTATTATGGCTACGGTAATGTAACGCCGGCAATTAAAGAGAATGTTAACATGCGTCGAGTTGAGCAATACATTGAATACATTGTACAAATCAATATAGTGTAATTGTTGTTTGTAAAACTGTTGATTCTAAATTGGATTGTAAATACAATATCAGTGCTATTTTCGAATTGTTAAACTATTTATTTAATGATATTTATGTTCAATTTTGTTTGAACGTTCACGTAAGGAAGGAGGGGATATAAGGAATTGTTACAATGGAGGAGGGGTACATTTTATGGAATTTTTGAGAATGTATTTTAAGGATGACCCCTCAAATGGTACCAGGAGTGGTGACTATTTCGCGTTTATATTTATAGGTTGGTTGGTTGGTTGGTTCTTAAGTTCAGGGGCTGCGACACCGCGGTCATGTAGCCCCGTTTACTTTGGGTCTGTGTGGAATCTGTCTGATAACCGGTGTGTTAATTGTGATGACTGTATTCGTGTGTGTTATCTGTTTTTTAATGTAAGTACTGCAACTTAGAATTTTCAAATAGTTCCTGCTTTTTCCGCCAAGCGCCACCGTCAACGACTACTAGGCCAAGTTCAGAACTTAACTACTAGACGCCACCGCAGTCGGCTCTTGGCAACGAACGTAGAAACCTAAGAGCGTTGTTTACATTCTTAACCTATTCAATTTAGCTTCACACAGGTGCAATTAGTGTAAGGTTCTTTAACATGCCATAAATCTATGACATGAGCCCCCGGCTTTACCTCCCGTCCGAAAGAAGGCATACTGAGGGATTTTTAACGCTCTTAAAAAATCCGACGGCTTCGGCCGGGTTTGAACCTGCTATCTTGGGCATACAAAGCTCAGCATGCTACCGACTACGCCACCAAAGCCGCTTATATTTATAGGTAGAAATCGAGAAAAAAAAACCACACCACCCCCTCTGATTTAATATTTTTGAGGGGGGGATTTGGACTCTCCTGTTATGAATCTTATATATATTATAATTCAATCAGAGCCAAGGGCAGATAACCTTGCTGTTCCGTCCCTTAAAACAACAATAACTAAGGGTACACGGACATCTTTGTACCAGTGACGTTCAAATCGTGGTGTAGCGGCTAGCATGAAATTTCAAGTAGCTCCTACTTTTGCTACCAATGCTACTGTCAACGATACCTAATTGCAAGCTTGGTTACTGGATGCCACCGCAACCAGAACCTGGCAGCGAACTTTGGGACTTGATGATAGTGTTAATCAAATTTAACCTACACATTTTAGCTTCACGCGAGTGTAGTTAGTGAGAGGTTCTTTTACATGCCAAAAAGCTTTGACATTGGTCCGTCGGCTTTACTTCCCCTCCGGAGGAAGGCATACTGAGGGACATTTAGCGTTCTTAAAAAGTCCGACGCCTTCAGCCGGGTTTGAACCCGCGACCTTGGGCATAGAAGCTCAGCATGCTATTTTCTTCATCCTTCAAAACTAACCACACGCACTAAATAACAACCAACCACACCTCCAAACACTAGCCTGCGTGCTTATAAGAACGGAGTGCCAAGTTGCCGACCAATAGAAACTGATTCGATAGATCGATTTAAATCGAGGATTACTCGAAATCTCCTCCAGCTGTTGTGAACAGCGCGTTGCCGCCAGCTGATCGATGAACTTTCAAGTCGGAAGTTATATTTGCCAGACTATATATACAAATCTACCATTTTTTTTTTCTTAAACAGTTTTCATATGTTTAAGGGGTAGGCCTACAGTAAGTATGTAGTTAGTTTTAGTTGTAAGTATGTAGTTAGTTTGTTTATTAGATATAGGTCATTGTTCTATTAGACTGTGGTGTGTGAGTGTGTCTGGTAGCAGTTGCATTGTTTATTAGTTATAGTTCATTGTTTCAGTAGACTGTGATGTGTGAGGGTGCATGTGAGTATGCCTGGTGACATACTGTTTTAGTGGTAGTATTTGTTGGTGGTGGAACTTAAGTTTTTTTTCTTCGTTAGTAGAATTTTGATATTTAATTGTTAGTAGAAGGTTAGAATTTTTGTTAGTAGAATTTGCTCCTTATTTATTCTGAAAGGGAGTAGCAGCCTTTCACAATAAATCAATTCTTTACCAGTCTTATAGACAGTTAAGATATTGATAATATAAGCCAAATAATGGCTACACTGAGTCTGCTGCACGGCTGAAAGCAACGGGAAACTACAGCCGTAATGCTATTCCCGAGGATATGCACCTCTCTATGCATAATTACATGTGATGATGGCCTCCTCCCTTGTAAAATTTCAATCCGGAGGTAAACTAGTCCCCCGTTCGGATCTCCGGGTCGGGACTACTCGAGAGGGGGTTAACATCACAGAAGTGACAAAGAGGAAATCTGACATTCTACGGATCGGAGCGTGGAATGTTAGAAGGCTGCTAGGAAGTGGAAGGTTAGAAAACTTGGAAAGGGAAATGGATAGGTTAAGGTTGGATTTGGTTGGGATTAGTGAAATGCGCTGGCAGGAAGAACAGGACTTTTGGTCAGGAGACTATAGGGTCATTAACACTAAATCAAACAATGGCCAAGCAGGGGTTGGTCTCATATTGAGTAGGAAATCTGGACAGCGGGTGGAATATTATGAGCAATATAGTGAACGGATTATTGTAGCAAAAATCAATACTAAACCTACGTACGCCACAGTGGTAAAAGTCTATATGCCTACCAGTCAAGCTGATGATGAGGATGTTGAAAAGGTTTACGAAGAAATAGATGAAATTCTGAGGTATATCAAGGGTGATGAAAATGTTATAGTAATGGGAGATTGGAATGCTGTGGTAGGAAAAGGGAGAGAAGGGAAAATAGTAGGAGTTTTCGGATTAGGTGAAAGGAATGATCGAGGAAGCAGTCTGATGGAATTCTGCACCGAGCATGAGTTGGTCATAGCTAACACCTTATTCAATAACCACAATAGAAGAATATACACATGGATGAGACCAGGAGATACAGGGCGTTCCAAATCGACTTAATTATGGTCAAGCAGAGAGGTTTCGAAACCAGATTTTGGATTGTAAAACATATCCTGGTGCTGACATAAACTCTGACCACAATCTGGTTGTAATGAAATGCAGATTAAAGTTGAAGAAACTGAAGAAAAGTCAAAAGCCAAAAAGGTGGGCAATAGACAGACTGAATGTAAAGGATGTAAACGAAATATTCAAGAAGAGTATAAAGGAAGAACTAATGAAAAACCCTAAACAAACTTCAATTGCAGACGAATGGGCACTTTTGAAGAATGAAATAACAAAATCCGCAGAAGAAAACATTGGTAGGAAAGAAAGAATAAGTAGAAAACCGTGGATCACTCAGGATATACTAGAATTGATGGATGAAAGGCGGAAACACAAGAATGTAAGAGATGAAAAGGGGAAAGCAGAATACAGACGTCTGAGAAATGAGGTTAACAAGAAGTGCAAGGAAGCGAAAGAAGAATGGTTGAAAGAGAAATGTGCAGGTATAGAAAATTGTCTGAAATTAGGAAAAGTAGACACAGCTTATCGAAGGATTAAGAATACATTTGGGGAAAAGAAGACTAAGTGCTGTAATATTAAAGACACAAATGGAAAGCCTCTAACAGATAGGGAAGAAAATGTTGAGAGATGGAAAGCTTACATAGAGAGTTTGTATAAGGGAAAGGAGATTGAGAATCATGTAATGGAAAGGGAGGAGGAAATTGATGAGGATGCGAAAGGAGATTTAATATTGAGATCAGAATTTGATAGAGCTTTGGAAGACTTAAGCAGGAACAAAGCACCAGGCATAGATGATATACCGATTGAGTTGCTACGCTGCATAGGAGATGAAGGTCTGGTCAGGTTATTTCACTTGGTGTGTAGGATTTATGAGACAGGTGAGGTACCCCCTGATTTCAAAAAGAATGTAATCATCCCTATACCAAAGAAAGTGGGAGCTGATAGATGTGAAGATTACCGTACAATCTGCTTGATTACTCATGCTTCAAAGATCCTGTCTAGAATAATTTACAAGAGGATTGAAAGCCAGATCGAAAGGGAGTTGGGTGAAGACCAGTTTGGTTTCAGGAGAAATGTAGGAACAAGGGAAGCTGTACTAAGTCTTAGGCTGATTTTGGAAGGTAGAATAAGGAAGGATAAGAGAACGTTCATGGCATTTGTAGACTTAGAAAAGGCTTTTGATAACGTTGATTGGACTAAATTGTTTGACATTTTGAAATCTATTGGAATAAAGTACAGGGATAGGAGGGTGATCTACAATCTATAGAAAAACCAGACAGCAGTCATTCGAGCTGAAGGTCATGAGAGAGAAGCTGATATTCAGAAAGGTGTTAGGCAAGGCTGCAACTTATCACCCATACTTTTCAATCTTTACATTGAACAAGCAATGAAGGAAATTAGAGAAAAAAATAAAGTGGGAGTGAAGATTCAAGGAGAAATAATTTCAACTCTAAGATTTGCTGATGACATCGTCATCTTGGCCGACAAGCCTGAGGATTTGAATGAGTTTTTGAATGGTATGGACTCCGTCTTACGGAAAGAATACATGATGAAAATTAATAATTGTAAAACAAAATACTAGAATGCAGCCGAAATAATTCAGAAACCTCTATGGACATCAAATTGGCAGGTGAAAAACTGAAGGAAGTAGGAGACTTCTGTTACTTAGGAAGCAAAATAACCAGTGATGGACGAAGCGAAGAGGATATAAAAAGAAGGTTGGCTCAGGCAAGGAACGCATTTCTACAAAAAAGGAATCTGTTGACATCTAATATAGATATAGGTATTAGGAAGTCATTTTTGAAGGCCTTTGCCTGGAGCGTGGCGCTCTATGGAAGTGAAACTTGGACTATTGGTGCAGCAGAAAAGAGGAGAATTGAAGCATTTGAAATGTGGTGTTACAGGAGAATGATGAAGATCAGATGGGTCGATAGGGTTACAAACGAAGAGGTATTAAGACGAGTGGGAGAGGAGAGATGTTTCTGGCGACTGCTAATGAAGAGAAGAGATAGGTTCGTAGGACACATACTAAGACACCCAGGAATAGCAAGCTTAGTCATGGAAGGAAGGGTCGAGGACAAGAACTGTAGGGGTAGACCAAGGTTAGAATATGTTAAACAGATTGCCTCGGATGTAGGGTGTGGTAGCTATGTAGAGATGAAACGATTAGTTCAGGACAGGGAGGCATGGAGAGCTGTATCAAACCAGTCAAAAGACTGAAGACTCAAACAACAACATTCAAAGTCAGCCAATGTGCTCTAATAACTTTGGTATTTAGATGTTATTATTATTACTATTCATGTTTGAGACACAAAAGCTGTATTCTGTTTCAAACGTACACAAGCACGTTGCTAAACCCTCAGAAGGCTAGCCCAGGTAGCGAGCCGACCCTCGGCCAAGCCTTGTTGAAAACTCAAGAGTAAAAGCTGGTATCACCACTTAAGGGAAACAACAGGCATTACTCCGATATAATCTTTTCTCAGAACGACAGACCGTCTCTGCTCCTTGTAACAAACTTTACTTAGAAAACCAAGCAGTCGCCAGTCCATGACCAACGTTCTTAGAAATGGCCATTCCTCTTCCTTGCTCACTCCGAGTACCTAGGAAACCCCTATTCCCAGAAAGTCAGTATGTCGCCGTGGAGCCACGCCTGGTCACCACCTGGGAAAGCATACTGTCATTGGCTATTGTCCTTCCCTTTCCACAGGTTTACCTTTGGTGTATTCTTTGGAATACACGGTAAGACAGAGTAAGCTTTTGCTTCTCTTTGCTTTATTTCATTACTTCCTTTTTTTTTCGCAAACACCAACAGTGATCTCCTGGTTTCTCTTTGTTGGTATACTTTGCTTATACTACCTGTGAGTCTGTTCTTGATATATATCTTCCATGACCCACCTAGCGTCATCTAGCAGCGAATCTCTGAAGTTCCACAATTTTTCCCTGTACAAGAGGACTTCCTTACCAATCTGGCCACCAGATCTCCTCGCTATCGCCAGCTATCATCTCCATGATCAAGAGGACTTCATCTACTTTCTCATCCACCAGGCTTCGCTAGTGACGCCTGCTATCAACTCTTTGAAGACCATTTCATCAAGAGAATTATTTTTTATAATGTTGGTTATTCGTATGTATATTCCTTTGTCTCCCACCCCCACTCTTTCCCTTCCCTGGTCTCTCCGCGCTTCGTTGAGCTGGCCTCACTTGTGCTACAGTCGTCAAGACTTCCAGTCGGAGCTTACCTAGAGCTCGTCTCCTCTCCTCAAGAGACAAACTTTCAAATTGGACGCCATGTCCAGATCGTAACTAACGGTCAACTAGAATCGCCGTTCATCAGAAATGAGCTAAGTACTACTTCAACGTTCTTCAACTCATTTTAATTGCTTTTAAATAGCTACATGCTTTTTAACCATCATTTTACAGACAGTGTGAAATTGCTAAATGTGGGGCAATAACCATCTTCTCTGGATTTTCGAGGTTGGGCTTTGTCTATCTAAGCTAATCTTAACATGAAGCAGCATTTCTTATGCAAATTAACTGAGATAATTTCTCACAACGTGGGACATCTTTAAATTACCCACTGTCTGTAGAAAACTTAGCTCGTTCCACCGCTGGACTTTTTCTGTCAATTTCAAGAGTTATGATTGTTCTGGAATTTTCCATGCCAAACAATTCATCTACAAGTTAACCTTCTAGTATTTTCCACTCACATATGGGAATACGTTTTCTAACCAAGGAATTTTCCTTGTGAATAGTTAATCAACACCTAATTTTTCTTCCTCCGGTGGAATTTTTCTGCTGCATTCAACTATCACCTACAAATTTTCAACGCAATAGACTCTCGCAAATCTAGTGCAACTAGTTGAAATGAAAATCCATAGCCTGCTTCCAGTCTCCGACCGAGTCAGGAATGGAATGAATGAAGCCCCCATCTAGCGGCGAGGATATGGACTGTGCCGGCTGCCGAGACCTGACGCACTCCTCTGGGGCAATGATTAAATGAATGACAGATGAAATGAAATGATAGTGGAGAGTGTTGCTGGAATGAAATTTTGACAGGGAAAACCGGAGTACCCGGAGAAAAAACTGTCTGCCTCCGTTTTGTCCAGCACAGATCTCACATGGAGTGACCGGGATTTGAACCACGGACCCAGCGGTGAGAGGCCGGCGTGTTGCCGCCCAAGCCATGGAGGCTTCTTAGTGCAACTAGTTATTTTTTACAATTGCAATAACTGTCCTTGCTATAAACTTTCTGTGCTACAATAGTGAACTTTTCAACCACGTCAATAGACTATAGTGATACAGTGCTCGTTCGATTTCTCATCCGCGTCGCACTCGTCCGAAATAAATAAAATAGGCCAAAAACTTTCTCTACAAAGTTCCTATTTCCTCTTCCTCAACCCCTCTTCACTAACAAATTAGGTTAATCTTTAAATTTATGTATTTTGCAACGAGGCTTCGCCAAGCCATAGGCGCCCTCCCAACTTTCTCCACTTACCATTTATTCACTCTGTATAAATATCAGCAGTTAGAAACTGCTTATTAATCATTTCTTTTCTTGATAGCACAAGAATTGGTTATTGTCTACCAAACCTTTCATTAATCTCTTTAATCCAGGTTTCACGAAAGGGTAACTGGCCCCATTTTTTCCTCGTGATCCTGTTTAAATATAGAAGGTCTAGAAACTTCCTTTTAATTTTTCTCTTCAGGTTTCACAATAAGTGACCTGCGCTATTAGTATAACCTCTAAAGTGATTCTGTATCAATATAAGAAGTTATAGAAACTTCTATTTCATTTCTCCCTGTTTTTTGTTGTTGTTACTTTCGAAGTTGTTATTTGTTCATATTTCTAAGATACCCATCTAGAAATCCTTAAAGTACGGTACACATCTTGTACTTGATTTATTATTTAACTTTAATTACGTTAATTATCTTTAAATTTTCTCTCTTAGCACCATTTCAAAATCTCGTGAAGATTTTAGTGCTTATAAAAGGTTCCAAACCAAAAAATTGTCAATTGCCTGGTGCAAGCTTTAAATGATTTAGGAGGTCTGCGACCCCAATTGTTTATAAAATCAAATTACATATGTGTCAAATTGATTACACTTTTTGCATTGTTAAATAAATCCAAATTTATCCTTTTGCTTTATCATTTCTCTAGCGGCTTCGGTGGCGTAGTCGGTAGCATGCTGAACTGCTGTGCCCAAGATAGCGGGTTCAAACCCGGCCGAACTCGTCGGATTTTTTAAGAGCGTTAAAATCCTTCAGTATGCCTTCCTTCGGAGGGGAAGTAAAGCCGGCGGTCCCATGTCATAGATTTATGGCATGTAAAAGATCCTTTCACAGACTAAACTTGTGTAAAGCAAAATTTGTTAGGTTAGATTTCGTCAGAACGCTCTATCAAAGTTTCAACGTTCACCACTAGGTATCATTGATATCTGGTGGCGAAAGTTGGAACTACTTGAAATTGAACGGAACTTGTAGCTCGCCCTTTAGGGTGTCCGCTGGAAGCAGCTACAGACTCAGGCGAGCCGAACATGTCCTCGGACACTCCCGGCACTAAAAGCCATACGATAAATAAATAAATAAATAATCATTTCTCTAAAATAACGATTAGGCAAGATCCTGTCTTCCCCTAGTCTTCCTATGGGCTTAAATTTAAAAACCTTACAAATAAAATTAATAACGGTTCCACTTTTTGTTGCGTTTGAGCAAGAACTCTTAGTAACAAACTTATTAAAGTCTCTCTTAGCTTTGATAGCTAATTCTAACTGGCCAGTAAGGCAAGCATAGCTCGCTACTTCCTGCTTGTTGAGATTTTCTAAGTTTTTCTCATTGTCTAAACTTTTAGTCGGCGCTTTGCTGGGTAAAAGCTTAGCCATTCCTATGCAACTGTTGGTGCTCTTACCAAAATTATTCCCAAGGGTATAATTGCTTTATCCCTACCCTTCTTGGAAACATTCGGTCGTTTTTTAGAAATTCTACATTTTAAGAATCAAAACATCACGGCCAATTCAAACTATTTGTATTCTTCAAAATATTGGTTTAAAACAAACTCCTTTGAAAAGATACATAGGAAACTCATCATTTCTTTCTTTGCCAGACCACCACCCTTCCCCATAGTAGCCGAATCTTGGCTTGGAAGGGAAGGTACCACCTCCTTTCGCCCGCAAATAGCCCAAGCTCTAGCTGCGTTTCCTGTTAGCTGTGTTCAGGTCCCCAATCACTTTAGTGATTTCACGGGCTTTGCGGTGACACTTTTCTCCAAAAATTATTGGTATTTGATGTTGGACTTTCGTCCTATTATCCACACTTGTTCCTCTGTCCAAAAGCCCACTTCCCTTTACTTCTTTATTCATCTCCCTTGTGGGTAAGGTTAATTCTTAGCAAAAACCTACCCAACCTTTATTGGTTGTAACTAAACTAAAGTGTTTTCTCATTGGTAAAACTCAATCGGAGACACTCGGGAATACCTCGTGTCCCCACCAAGACTAACCCTAGTATTTAACCTCATGTTGGAGCAACTCCTGCCTCTTCAACAGCATACTTGTTACTATGTAGTCACTGTGTTAAGCTTTGCTAAGGCAAGCACGATAGGCTTCGTGCCAATGTATATTTATGTAAATAGTTGGTGTTTGGTGAACTAAATGAACAACATTTCAAAGTCTTCATATTCTTTCTGAAATAATATAAGAACTCAGACACGAGGAGAATCTGTGAGGACCTGACTAGTAGATTCTCACTCAAGTATCTAAGCATACAAACATAAATTTGATAAGTTAACCATTCAACTAGACAACCGGCTATAGATCTACAAACTTATCTCATGTACAACGTTACAACGTAACTAGTGTTGCGTACCACGTAGGCTACATTATTATTAGTTTTTAAGCAAATCCGAACAGGCATCCACCCCAGTTAGTTCGGATTTCCGGGGTTTGGTTGTGCATAGCCTATAGGTCTAAAGAACGTGTTGACAATCTCTTACTTGGATAGCATGGTCATCAACACTGTGTGCTTGTGTGTCTATAGAATGTTATTAATAACCTGTGATATTTTGGAATCGATATTAGTGTGAACCCGTTTGTTAGTAACCTGTGCCTGTTCTCTCAACTCTTTTACCAAACTGCTAGGTCATCTACCTCTCTCCAGTATCGTAGAGAAGTACAATTGTCGACTTAACCAAAGAGAAGTATTACTGACTGAGATATACAATTAATTGGTGTCACAAAGATGCGAGTTAATTCGTTAGCACTTGTAACAACTAGAAAAGCTCTTTCACAAACTCCTACGTCATCTGCCTCTCTATGCGTAATAGTTAATAATCTATCCATTATACTATGCATCCAGCTTCTCTTCCCATCTCGTCACATCAGCCTATTCCAATAATAATACTACTAATAATAATAAATCTAGTTAGCGTTATACTTAATAATCATTGGTAACCCATCACCACCGAGTCTCATTTTGTTTATTTCATGGATCAAAATTTTAAATCTTGCGCCAAAAATAAACATTCTAGGAGATTTAGTGGGTTTTCACACCCGAAGGTTGGTCACCTCTGATGGGAATTCACATGACCTTGAGGTTTATACCGGCCAACAACTTGGCCAGGTGTCAGGGAATCCCCGGCTGCTATTTCAATTTCTTCAATAAATCGATCAAGAAAATCAATCAATTATCCATCAAGCAATCGAAAATCAATTATGCGGCGGCCATTTTGATGTGTGGGCAGCGGCCATCTTGCGCATTAGCCCCTGTACCATATACATAGGTGTGCAAATTATTAGGCTCAACGGCAGTTTTACAAAATGTCATTTATACTTTTCATGATTTAATGCACTAAATATATTTAGGAGGCGCTGAAGTTAATTGAAATATTTATCCATTAGTCGTAATTGCATTTTATTTCAGAAATTTGTAGTAAAATAATTATATAGAGGGGCCTCGTTAATGCAAAATGCCACACGATTTGTTTTATTCTACTTTTCGTGTGAATTTAGAGCTGAGGAATTCAAAGTCGTTTATACTGATCATCCGCTCTTGAACTATACAAATATTTGTGGGCCATAGATTTAAATCACCTGACTTAGAGGTCACATTCCAAAGTCAATGACAAAAGAGGAAACGTACCCAGCTCAGGTATCCCTCGGATTGCCCATTTCTGAAAATTTGCAGTCTTAATTCCTTATGGGAAAAGTTATAAGTCTACAGGGGGGGGGGGGGGACTTCACCAAGTAGGTTGATAAAGGATGTCATCCGTTGTTCGATAAAATGATTTGGGATTTAAATAAAAAATCTGACTGATTTAAATTCTCTATTTGATACTAACAATTTGCACCCCTCTGTAGCCCTTATTTATTCTACTACTATTGCTGAAGGTTTTACTCGAAACAATTTAGAATGGAAAATTTCACTAAAAATACATGTTCTGGTTGTTTTGATTCATGCTATTGCTATAGGTGTTAGTCCTGATGATATAGAACAGGATCTCTCACTCCAATACATGAACTAGTTGTTTTAATTCATGCTATTTCTATAGGTTTTGGTCCTGATTATTTACAACGGAATCTACCTCTCTAACACATGTTCTAGTTGTTTCCATTCATTCTATTGCTATAGGATTGATCCCATTGATTTAGAACGAGATTTTCCACTCAAGTGCCCATTTCGGTTGTTCCAAAGAAGATACCGTACGTCTATGGTGGTGACATTTCGAACGTGTACAAGGGCAGTGTATTTTAATTTACGAACGATGAATATTGTATTTCAAAATGAGTATTTCTGCGGTTACATTCTCTTAAATATTAAGTGCTTTGATTCCATCATCATATTCAAAAATAAAATACCATAAACAATATTGTTTCTTCCTTCAGGCTCATAACTATCAATGTTGATCATATCTCGTTTTTGTGATTTAAAATGCAAACGAAAACTAATCTTCTTTAATCCATATTTCTAGCGAGCATAGATTACCTTTTTGAGTCCATGGGTTTGAAATCATCAACATTCTATTTCCGAAAGCCTTTAGCATAAATCTTCAATTTCTGCATTGCTCATCGATCCTATGTTCTCTCACTGAAGACTGGTATAGAATTGCTACTTTGTTGCGACGAGCGGTATATAGTAGAGCATCGGAGGCAACACTAGCACGGTTCTACGGTAGTTCACGGCTCCAACTTGCTGTTTCGAAATTCTCTGAAAGTCAACTATAGATACAGAATCATGAACCGATTGTTTTCATAAAGATCGCGGTTTGTCAAATACATTCTCACTTTCTCTCTCAAGACTTCATTTCGATGTTATCTCACGTAAACTTGCTCTAGGACTTTCTGCTTCACTGCGATTGGATGTATATCTTCTAACGTGTGGTTCAACAAATGAGGATTTGTGTAATTCTCTGAATTCAATTTATTACAGATTCACTTTCATTAATCGTTTAACTTCTGAAATCTTTTGGTTCATCATACACGTCTTCACTTCCCCTTATAAATCCACGATCTGATGTTCTTTCAGGACAATTTGATCTACAGCTTTCGCGTTCACTACGCAGGGATGGGTATCGTCCATCATCTGGTTGGACAGGTGTATATTCTATTTTGTCATTAATTACAGCTTCATGCGCTGACATTCTACCATAATCCGTATTCACCCGCGTTATGTCTGCTGAATGCTCCTGGTTCGTCAGATATATATTCAGGCTTTTTCTATCAAACATTGTTTACTATGTTCTTTCACGAAATCATGGATCCACAGGATTCTCCAAATTGCTACGCTGGGATGCATATCTTCTAACATCAGTATCAAAAAAGTAGATTTTCTCGTGAAACTCTCGGAGTTTCAGATACAGATTCACTTTCATTAATCATTTCTCTTCTGAAAGATTATGGTTCGTCATACACACCCACACTTCCCCTTCTAGATCCTCGGTCTGATCTTCTTTAACGACAATTTGATCTACAGCTTTCGCGTTCACTGCTCAGGGAATGGTATCATCCTCCTACTGGCCGGACAGGTGTAGATATTCTCTCGTCCATAATAATTACAGCTTCATGCCCTGAAATTCTATTATTTGTATTTAGAGAGGTTGACTCGCCGCGTTATGTCTGCTGAATGCTCCTGGTTCTTCAGATATACCCCCGGCTTTCTCTATCAAGAGTTGTTTCCGATATTCTTTCACGAAATTTGGATTCCGTAGGATTTACCAACTCGCCACGCTGGGATTCATATCGTCCAACATCAGGATCAACAAATGTGGATATCCTCGGGTCTCTTCGTGAAATTCTCTGAGTTTCGGTAACAATTTCACTTTTATTAATCGTTTCTCCTCTGAAAACTTTTGGTTCGTCATACACATCCTCACTTCTAATTCTAAATCCTCTATCTGATGTTTTTTCTGGAAAATTTGATCTATGGCTTTCGCGTTTACTACGCAGGGATGGGTTTCTTCCATCTACTGGTCGGACAGGGGTAGACATTCTCTCGTTCATAATTACAGCTTCATGCCCTGAAATTCTATTATCTGTATTTAGAGAGATTGACTCACTCACGTTATGTCTGTTGAATTCTTCTGGTTCTTCAGATATATTCTGGCTTTCTCTCTCTAATGTTGTTTCCGATATTCTTTCACGAAATCTGGACCCCATAGGACGTTCTGATTCGCCACGCTGGGATGCATACTGTCCATCATCACCATCAACAAATGTGGATTTTCTCTCGCCTCTTGGTGAAAATCTCGTAGTTTCAACTACAGTTTCGCTTTCATTAATCGTTTGTCTTCTGAAAGATTTTGGTTCGTCATACACATCCACACTTCTTCTTCTTCTAGATCCTCGATCTGATGTTCCTTCGGGACAATTTGATATACTGTTTTCGCGTTCACTAGTCAGGGATGGGTATCTTCCATCTACTGGTCGGACAGGTGTAGAAATTCTCTCGTCCATAATTACAGCCTCATGCACTGAAATTCTACGATCTGTATTTAGAGTGATTGGCTCGCCCGCGTTATGTCTGCTGAATGCATCTGGTTCTTCAGATTTATTCCGGATTTCTCTCTCAAACGTTGTTTCCGATCTTCTTTTGTGAAATCCGGATCCCATAGGATTTTCCAATCCGCTACGCTGAGATGTATATCTTCTAACATCAGGATCAACAAATGTGGATTTTCTCTCGTTTCTTCGTGAATTTCTTAGAGTTTCAATTACAGATTCACTTCCAGTAATCATTTCTTTTCTGGAACCTCTTAGTTCGTCATACACATCTCCACTTCTTCTTCTAGATCCTCGATTTGATGTTCTTTCATGAAAGGTTGACCTACGACTTTCGCGTTCACTAGGCAGGGATGGGTATCTTCCATCTTCTGGTCGGACAGGTGTAGATATTCTCTCGTCCATAATTACAACTTCATGCCCTGAAATTCTATGATCTGTATTTAGAGTGCTTGACTCGCCCTCTTGTCTGCTGAATGCTTCTGGTTCTTCATATATATACGGACCTTCTCTCTCAAAAGTTGTTTCCGATATTCTTTCACGAAATCCGGATCCCATAGGATTTTCCGGTTCGTTACGCTGGGATGCATACCTTCTAACATCAGGATCATCAAATGTGGATTTTCTCTCGTCTCTTCGTGAAATTCTCTGAGTTTCAATTACAGATTCACTTTCATTAATCGTTTCTCTTCTGAAAGATGTTGGTTCGTCATACACACCCTCACTTCTTCTTCTTCTTCTTCTTGACCCTCGATCTGATGTTCTTCCGCGAAAATTTGATCTACGGTTTTTGCGTTCACTAGGCAGAGACGGGTATCTTCCATCTACTAGTCGGTCAGGTGAAGTTATTCTCTCGTCCGTAATTACAGCTTCGTGCCTTGAAATTCTACGATCGGTATTTGGAGTGAATGACTCGCCCGCGTTATGTCTGCTGAACGCGCCTGTTTCTTCAGATATATTTCGTCTTTCTCTCTCAAACGTTGTTTCCGATGTTCTTTCACGAAATCTGGATCCCATAGGAATTTCCAATCCGCTACGCTGGGATGTATATCTTCTAACATCAGGATCAACAAATGTAGATATTCTCTCGTTTCTTCGTGAAAATCTCGGAGTTTCAATTAAAGATTCACTTCCATTAATCGTTTCTCTTCTGAAAGATTTTGGTTCGTCATACTCATCCACACTTTTTCTTCTAGATCCTCGATTTGATGTTCTTTCAGGAAAGGTTGACCTACGACTTTTGCGTTCACTAGGCAGGGATGGGTATCTTCCATCTTCTGGTCGGACAGCTGTAGATATTCTCTCGTCCTTAATTACAGCTTCATGCCCTGAAATTCTATGATTTGTATTTAGAGAGCTTGACTCGCCTGCGTTATGTCTGCTGAATGATTCGGGTTCTTCTGATACCGAGCCTTCTCTCACAAACGTTGTTTCCGATATACTTTCTCGAAATCTGGATCCCATAAGTTTTTCCAGTTCGATACGTTGGGATGCAAACCTTCTAACATCGGGATCAAGAAGTGCGGATTTTCTCTCGTCTCTTCGTGAAATTCTCGGACTTCCAATTACAGATTCACTTTCAATAATCGTTTCTCTTCTGAAAGACGTTGGTTCGTCATTCACATCCTCACTTCTTCTTCTTCTGCTAGATCCTCGATCTGAAGTTCTTTCAAGAAAATTTGAGCTATAGTTTTCGCGTTCACTAGACAGGGATGAATATCTTCGATCTACTGGTTGGACCGGTGTAGATATTCTCTCGTCCATAATTACAGCTTCAAGCCCTGAAATTCTATTATCTGTATTTAGAGAGCTTGACTCGCCTGCGTTATGTCTGCTGAATGGTTCGGGTTCTTCTGATATAACCGGGCTTTCTCTCACAAACGTTGTTTCCGATATACTTTCTCGAAATCTGGATCCCATAGGATTTTCCAGTTCGATACGTTGGGATGCAAACCTTCTAACATCAATATCATCAAATGTGGATTTTCTCTCACCTCTTCGTGAAATTCTCGGACTTTCAAATACACATTCACTTTCATTAATCGTTTCTCTTCTGAAAGATTTTGGTTCGTCATACACATCCTCACTTTTTCTTCTTCTAGATGCTCGATCTGATGTTCTTTCACGAAAATTTGATCTATAGTTTTCGCGTTCACTAGGCGGGGATGGGTATCTTCCACCTTCTTCTCGGATAGGTGTAGATATTCTCTCGTCCATAATTACAGCTTCATACCCTGAAATTCTATGATCTTTATTTAGAGAGCTCGACTCGCCCTGGTTATGTCTGCTGAATACTCCTGGTTCTTCAGATATATTCTGGCTTTCTCTCTCAAACGCTGTTTCCGATGTACTTTCATGATATCTAGATCTCATAGTACTTTCCAATTCGCTGCACTGGGACGCATATCTTCTAATATCAGGATCAACAAATGTGGATTTTCTCTCGTCTCTTCGTGAGTTTCTCTCATTTTCATTAAGAGTTTCTCTTCTGAAAGCTTTGGGTTCGTCATACCCATCCTCACTTCTTCTTCTTCTTCTAGATCCTCGATCTGATGTACTTTCACGACAATTTGATCTACAGTTTTCGCGTTTATTAGGCAGGGATAGGTATCTTCCATCTTCTGGTCGTACAGTTCTCTCATCCATAATTACATCTTCATGCCCTGGAATTCTATGATTTGTATTTAGAGAGCTTGACTTGCCAGCGTTATGCCTGCTTAATGCACCTGGTTCTTCAGATATACTCTGGGTTTCTCTCACAAAAGTTTTTTTCTGTGTTCTTTCACGAAATTGAGATCCAATACGATTTTCCAATTCACTACGATGGGATGCATATGGTCCCAGAGCAGGATCAACAAATGTGGATTTTCTCTCGTCTCTTCGTGAAATTTGAGGACTTACAGTCGCAGATTCATCGTCTCCATCAAGTACTCCTTCATATGGATACATTGGTCTGTCGTCATCTAGCCGTGTACTAAATCTAGGAGCAACTACCTCGTCTGTCATATCTCTCCATCCCCTATCTTTTAATAATGATTTCTCTACGGATTCATCACGTTTGCTCCCTAACATCAGAGATTTCGTATTAACTTCCAGACCCTTACTCTTCTTACTGCTATCCCTATGTTCCTGATCATCAGCTGATTTGTGAGAACTTAGTACAGATCTTTGATCGTTATACGTACCTATTTTTGCGCCGTCACCCATCTCTGCCACCTCATCAAGCGATTCTCGGTACGACTTTCCACGATGTTCATGTAATAAGCTCGATTGTTTTTGAAGATCTGCTGTTAGTCGCCTGTCAACAGGAGTTCTCCTCTGTTGGCTTATACGTTCTTCTCCTTCTTCTCGAAATCCTTCAAGTGGTCCATTTTCATCAGAAGCACGTAGTATTCGACCTTCTCCCGTATATGAACACCTGCGATCTTTTGATCTGGACATACTATCTCTTTGTTCGATCATATCTTCTAGTTCTCTTTCTTCGGTTCTTTCAGTTTCTCTTTGAACCCGATCTCTATCTGACTGCGATAGCTCTCTTAAAGCTGCAGAATGTGTTTCTCTCCTATTCAAAGTATTACGTACACTCTGTCCCACCATCGAGTCTTGTGTGGGTTTTCTATCCTGATATGCATATTCTCCAGTATACTGAGATGGATCATCAAACTTTTCTTCAGCATTAGTGATTCTTCCTCTACCCCTTTGGCTTCTTCTAGGCTCTCTAGGCTCACTATCAAGACGCGATCCTCTGTGTGCTCTAAGTGTAGTGTCTGTAAATCTTCTGCCATCCTTGGCGTTTTCCTGCAGTAAAATGCCTTGAAACTCAATGGTGGGTTCTATATCTTCAATAGTCTGACTTCCAAGATTTGCTGGTTCTTCATAAAAGTTTTGACTCTCTCCTTGAGATATCCGCTCCGATGTTCTTTCACGGCGTGGAGACCTTCTAATGGTTTCTCTTTCTCTGTCCTGGGGTGTATATCTTCTTAAAATGGATACTGCTCTTTGGCTACCTCTCATACTTTTCTTTCGTTCTATCGGTTGCTCTCTGCCTTGACTGTTATCACCAAACTCCACAGGCATGTCACCTCGCAAGCTCACCCTGGGACGTTCAGTCATGTTAAAGGACCTTTGTCTCCTCTCGACCTCTGAACTTTGGTAAGAGTTATTAACTATATTCTGTCGTTCTCTATACGGTATTGGACCACCATTTTCTGGGAACACATTTCTTTCGTGTCTCGACTTTGTTCCTCCATCTGCCCTACTTGATCTACGGGAAGATTTTCCCGGAGTGATTTCATCTTTTAACGTAGCCCCTCCATTGGGATCCTCGCTCCTTCTAGCTTCTACTAATTCGTCGTTAAGCGTTACAGCATTTACCGTCTGTGGACTATGTTCATTGGGTCGTAAAAAACTTCGAGGATGTATATCACTAAGCATTATCTTGTCATCCCCAGGATGCCGGGGAATTTTATGTTGTTTTCCTTGCGTGTCATGATGAGAATTTTCTTCCGGACGAGCATCATCACACGGAAGTCCAGATCGAATTGAAATGTTTTTTCTACCTTTTCCGAAATCGACATTTTCTTCGCAGTATTTGCCGCTACCAATTCGAGGTATTGACGTGTTTCTTGATGCACTGTTCCGACGCGTCTTTTTTAGACGTGGAGTGACGATTACAACAGATCTGAAAGTAAACATATATTTAATTGAAACCTGATATTAGTTAACATTATAGCAGTCAACAGCATAAATGTGCAAGAAAATCTATGAAGAACCTAAAGAAATACTTTGTTAATTCAAGACATTCACACATGTGCTGATCAGAATACTACCCGTATACTACGACTTGTAGAAATTGTCATGTACATATTTTAAACGGAAGACAAAAACGAGTTATTTGGCTAGGTTTTCTGAGAAACAGTCCATATCCTGAACCTTCCTATGATCAAAAGGAAGCTTGTAGTTTAACGTGACCGTTAATCTCGAGATCATGAGCCACGGGCTTCCTATGATCCTCCACCACCCACCAATGTAATTGTCTCCGATACCTCCTACCTCCCGCCCACTGAGTGTAGGAGGGTTGAAATATGCCTGTCAGCACGTGCGCCAAAGGGAAAGCGTCTCCTTCAATATGTGTAAATATTTCGGTTGAAGTAATCTTGTTCTTTTATATTTTGAGATAACTTCTATTAGATATTTGCTTGTATTTGTTTGATAAGTAAATAAAATAGACACAACATATTAGTTTTAACTCTTCACTTTTTTTACGTAACGACTTCACCGCATTGTAGATTTTATTTTAAAAACAAAAGAGCGGTTGCCAACTTCCATAGATAACAAAATGACTTTTTAGCCAACCTTAACATACCTCCTGTAAAAAAAGGAGATTTTGATAAACATACATATTTGGCACAAAATAATGCCAAATAAAGGCAATAAAGTAATATTACAGGTAGCAGTCTTGATGTTTCTTGCTTTACATGACAAGCTGATCCCGGAATTGTTGATATTTCCCCCGTTTGAGGGCCTTGGTAAATATATCTACTTGTTGAGTTTCAGTGTAGACATGCTTTATCTTGAACCATCCTTAGCTCAACTCATCACTGACAGAATGATATTTAATGTCAATGTGATTGCTGTTTAGAGTCAGCTGCCCAGTCTTGATCATATTAATGGTACTCATATTGTCCATGAACAGAGTCACTGTTGGCTTTCTGTTGAGCAGTTCATGAACAAATGTGGTGATGTGCTTCAGCTGTGCTACACATTTTGCTGCAGCCACATACTCAGCTTCAGGCGATGATAGTGCCACTGTAGTTTGTTTCTCGGAGCACCAGGCGATAGGTCCATTTGCATATTTTATTACAAATCCTGTTGTGCTCTCTCTATGTTGATTTCCTCCCAGGTCAGAGTCGGAGAATGCTTCAATTTTCAGTACGTCTGCTTCTTTTGCAACATACTTAATCCCTTTTGGGGCAGTGCCTTTTAATATCTTATTGTTCTTTTTACATTTATGACATCTCCTTGAGAAGGATCAGTGGTATGCCTACTTGCATGATGTCAGGTCTAGTCTTGATAGACAGACTTGGGTTTGGATTTTCCCAGCTTGAAGCGTCGTATTATCTGTTCACAGTAGTTCTTCTGAGACACTGAGATTCCATCTTGGTGAATCTCTATGTGCATGCCTAAATATTGTTTTGGACGGTCACACACAACAGTTTCAAAAATATCCTTCAGTCTTTTCAGCAGTTTTTCCACTTCTTCTTCTGTTTGGCCCATAATCAATCCGTCGTCCACATGAAGGGTAATGAATAGATTCTTCTTGTTAGTAAAGACACATCACACATGTCAGATTTTGTTTGTTCCAGATGTTCAGTCTTTAGGAAATCACTTAGTTTTCTGTACCACTGACGGGGCGCTTGTCTCAGTCCATAAAGTGCTTTGTTGAGTGCACACACCATGCCTGGATGATGAAACCCCTGTGGTGATCTCATGAATATTTCTTCTTTGAGATCTCCATACAGGAAAGCTGACTTTATGTCAAATGTCTTGATCACATATTTTCTTATAGCTGCTATGCCTAGTAGAACTCTGAGGGACTGAATTTTCACAACTGTTGAATATGTGTCATTAAAGTCTAGAGAATTATTTTTTGCTGACATCCCTCAGTTACAACTCTAGCACGATATCTTCCATCTTCTTTTAGTTTAAATACCCATCAGCTAGTTATTATTTTGTTGCCTTTGGCATATTTTTCTGGAACCAGTGTTCATGTATTATTACTTTTAAGACATTCTTTCTCTTCTTGTATGGCTTTTTCCCACTGTTTCTTTTCAGCGCTTTCCATGCAGTCTTCATACGTTAGTAGAGCTTCATTTTCTTCATCTTCAGAGCCCATATAATAATCCTTGTGCCAGGCAGGCTTTCTTCTCTCTCTGCTTGGTCTTCCTTGTTCTTCATCCACGTGACGTACATTTTCTCTTCGCATTTTTTCATTTTCTCGGTGTGGTTGTTGATCCTCTTGTTCTTCTTCCCCATCATCTTCTTCTTCTTCACTACTAGAATCTTCACTTTCTTCTGATTCGTTGTCTTCTTGTTCTTGATTATTTATTTCGTCTTCTTTTTCATCCTCATCAAAATCTTCCACAGTGACAACTGATGCTGGGGCTATTCTCTTCTCAGGCTCATCGACAGGTATTATGTAATGGGAAGTGTAGATTTTCTTGGTTATTTTGTTGAATATCTTGTAACCATTTGATGTATATCCCACAAATGTTCCTTTGTTGCTTCTATGTTGAGTTTCTTGTTCTTTCGTACTACTTTTGAGTACACTTCTTTCCCGAAGATGAACATTCTTGACAGGACTGGTTTCTTGCCATACCATAGTTCTACTGGTGTATTCTGCCCCACATGTCATTTTCTAGTTTGGCATCAAGTAGCATAGCTCTGAGTTTATTTAGCAGGGTCCTGTTCATGCACTCCGCTTTTCCCGTTCAGTTCTGGAGTATGAGGAACTGTATTATCCAGCACTGTTCCATTTTTCTTGCACCATTTTTTGAAGAAATCACTGTTGTACTCACCACCATTGTCAATCCTCAGTTTGTGCACTTTCATGCTGAATTTATCTTGAGCTGTAGTGATGTATTCCTGCAGATATTCTTCAGCTTCATCCTTTGTCTCTAGACGGTACACTTCCAGAAAATGAGTGTAGTCATCTAGCATTGTCATAAAATATTTTTTACCATTGTATGTTGGTGGATCAAGCTTTCCACATACATCACTATGTATTATCTCCAACGGGCGTGTAGCTCTAGCTCTCACAGTATTGAAAGGAACTCTTACTTGTTTAGCTTCTGCGCACACATCACACTTGATGTCTTCACACTTTGACAGGCTGCTTGATACTCCTTGACTGAGTTCTGGCACTTTCTTCAGATACCTTGTACTGATATGGCCATCTTCCGATGCCACATCACGGCGGTATTTGTTTTTCCTTTCTTTGTCACGTGAGCTTCCAGATTGTTTTTCATGTCTATCACGAACAGACCTATTGCATTTTTACTGCCTGTCATTAAGACATTTTCATTCTTGTTAAATATTTTAACTTGGTTGCCTTTAAACATAACTGTTCCACCTTCATTTGTGACACAGTTCACTGACAGTAGATTTCTACTCAGCTCAGGCACATATGAGACATTCTGAAATATGATACCTTTGGTTTCAATGTCTCCTTCAAGTTCAGTCCCACCTTTCTTTGCAACTTTTATATTTTGAGGCTCAGTTGTTCTCCTGTTGGTGAGCAGCGCATCATGTTTGGTCATATCGCTCGTGCTTCCACTGTCCACAACAAACTCTTCAAGAAACTCTTCTCCAGATTTTTCTCCTGTCTTAAAGCATTGTTTTTCAACCATGTATAGCTCCTCTTCTCTATTTTGAACCCTTTTTCTACGCATCTTCTCTCTGTGGCAATTCCAATCTGGATGATTGTCTAAATCACAATATTTGCATGGTTCAAAGGTTTTACCTGCATAGCAGTCAGAGGTTTCGTGCCCACCTTTATTACAATTGATACGTAACTACATGATAACGGACCGATGTGATTCGAGAAGTTGTTAGCTATGCCATCTATTGCTTTATATTTGAGGCGCTACTCGTTCTAGAGAAATGAAACGCACCCGCAGTGGAGTAGAAGAGATGTAATTGAGGAACTCGACCTGTATTATTGCGATATCGAGAGGCTTTGTTAACGAGAGAGGAACTAAAAGTCGGCAGACATGACGGACGATATGTAAAAAGCCTCTTTGAAAAGTTGCTTTCACCGTGCGAGATTATAATATTTAAATGACTGAAGATGTTATTGGAGATATGGCAAGATGCGGATGAGATTCTGATGCTGGGATGAAAATGTAGTATGTGAAATTTATTGTGTAATCTATCCTGAGATCTTCCAGAATGTCTCCCAAAGCTAAGTGGTTTATATTATCTTGGTGAAAAGCAAAGGTTAAAGAAGTACCTTTTCTATGAAGGAATAACATCATGTCCTCCCCTTTTCAGTGTTAAACTGTCCCATATTCTTCGACAGTCAAGTTAGATTGGAGATTGTCTTGCTTGTTGTTTGATTATTAATTTGTGTCCTCCTTCTTTTATATTCACGTAACGTAGAGATGAATCGTGTTGTTGTTGTTTGGGTTGTATTTATTTATGTTTTGTTCGTTACGGTACACAGTTTCTTCTTAGTGTTATTTTATTTTCGTGATTTTGTTTTGTCCGTCATGAAACGTGATCGTAATCTATGAGCGGTATTTCTTATTAACCTCTAACCCTTGTATCAGTATGGGATGCTACTTGTACCTTGAGGGGTTAGCAAAGTTTTTGTTTTTAATTGTAATTTGAGCCTAGACGTAGTAGTGTGTGGTGTTTACGCATTGGCTGACTTCGTCAGTCTTAATAGTGAGAACACACACAATGTTGGTTGTTGTTTTATTTAGGGTTTTACGCTATGTCTGTCATCTGTGCTCCCTTATGGACAACCCTCTGGGTTTTAATTCTTTCGTCCTTAAGGGCTGGGCAGACATTTCTTCGTAAGCGTATTTGTTTTTGTCTTCTGTTCGGTCGACCAGTGCTCCTTGGAGTTTCCCTCTTTCTTTCGTTTCCCATAAGGAGTGGACGTACAGTAGAACCTGTATGTACCGAAAGGCTTCTCATATTATTATCACGTTTCTAGACATGTATTTAAGGGTGGGTTAATGTTTTGTTTAAGTGGGAGCGTGACTGAAAGTGGAGGGTAGTTCTCGGGTTTGGTTTTGTAACTTTCAGTTGAGAAGCAACGCGTATTCTCTCTTACGTTTATTAATGAGGTTCATCAGGTTTTCTTACTGTTAGTGACGTGGATGTTCATGGCATGGACCCGGGCCTGTTATCTATGTTCATTTTACTGTTGGTAAGATGTCTGAATCTCATACTTCGTCCGGATAGAAGATTTATTCAGGTGGTTTATGAAGTCGGGTTATGTTTGATCGAGGGGTTGTTGTTGTTATTTATTTAAGGGTTATGTTTGTGTCTACATCTTATCTTGGGGTTTTCTTGTTTTGTTGGTAACGTTCTGTAATAGTGGATGTTTTGACCGATTTTCCTTTACTGCAGTTTTGTTGGTGATACCCTTTGATTTTAATTTATCAAAGGGTTTATTTAGCTTGTACGACTTCATATGCTAGTTAGAATATTTCTTCTGGTTACTTCTGTAATCAGCCTTTGGTGGGACGAAAGTATTATTTCGTATTTATTAGTTTTAGCATTCCCTTTGATTTCATTTTGTAATTTTGATGCGATCTCCAATCTAACCAGTGTTTTCTCTGTTCGTCTTTTATTATCTTTATTGTGTTTTTAATATATATTTTATTGTTTCCTTTTGTTAACCTTGTATATTTAATTACAGCCCCATCACCCATCATTTACCATTTCATGCGCGTCTCACGTCCCTCGTTTACTTTTGTTTTGATATGAAATTCTGTTTACAACCTTTACTCGAGAGATGTGGTTCTTAGTAGTTGCATCTCCATCTAGTTCAAAATGTGAAAAAGGTACACAACTGGGTTATTAGATCCACGGCCGGTCCTTTACCGCGCATGCGAGAAACCTGTTTGGTTTCTCAGTCTGGCCATCGACTGCATGCGTGGGATGCGTAACTGTCTCAACAATTTTTATCATTTTAAATGATCTTGTCGACTTCGTCGTTACGCTGGGGTCTGGCGTTACGTTACGGTGACGGGACGAAATGTACCCAGATGCACTGAGGTGTGTGACGTCATAGTACCGCTTGGTGCATGTGTTCGCCGACAATCTCTACTCGTTAGTATAAGACAAAAATCCCCGATTCTTGGATGTCACGAGTAATCTCGAGAACCACTGGATGGATTTGATGCGGTTTTCACCATTCTGTAAAGGATATCTCGAGGAAAGATTCTGTAGAAAAAAAAATATGTATGATCAAAGGAAGCCAAGCAGTAACGATTTCAGTGAAAAAGTCGAATACAAACTTGGCGTCCGTGCGCTTCTTAAGCTTACGCTGGGCAAACCGTTAAAAATATCAATATACTATGAGCGTAAGAATTGGTCAGCATGAAAAGTTCTACAAAAAAGGTCCGCGAGAGCATATCTCTATCTTCAATACATCGCCCACTATAAGTGTTTTTATACTGGATGGAAGGAGCACGTCTCCGCGCGCTCTGGTGAGCGTGCGGCATCTCGCGCGCTTGACCTTGCTTTGCCCTTGGTTTGCACTTGCCATTCGCGAGTAATTTGAAACAAGATAAGCAAGATAAGTATTATGCAGATAATTGTCTAACATGTCAAGAGTATTTGGCTTCGAACGAAGCGAGAAGCCTCCAGACTTTCTAGCATTTTTCAGCATTTGTAGCATTTAAAATGATACAAAGTGTAGTCTTTCAGACTGACTGTCACTTTTACACTGCAGATCACTTTTTCCTGAAGTTTGTTGCTGTTGCTTCTGTTTTGGCCTTCCCTGGTCTTGCCTGTTAGGAGGGCAGTTGTTAGCTTTATGTCCAATCTTGTTACACTTGTAGCATTTCACTTGACTTTGATTGATGGATTTCTTTTCAGTCTTGAAAGCTACTTTGAGTTCTTCATTATTGTATTTGATTCTTCTTGTATGATAAGTCTTGAAATGAGATTTTCCAGGGTTCTCTCAGCAGCGGGTGTGGCCTCCCACGCTGTATTAAAATATCTGAATTGGTCTGGCAGACTGGTAATTATTTTGGTGATTACCATCTGTTCACTAATGTCTTCTTTTAGACTCCTGAGTCTTGCCACTAGATTTCTTACTTCAGATATATTTTGCATGAGGGTTTTGTTATCATACTTGTATCCACAGAAAGATGACAATAGCTCATACGGTACTTCTGTTGTTCGGTGTCTCTCTTGTCCTACTTTTGTTAGGAGATCGAACATCGATTTTGATGTTTCACAAGTTAGCACTAGAGGTTTCAAAGAGTAATCTATTGTCTTGAGAATGTAGTACCTAACATTGGCATCCTTGGCCTCCCATTGTTCCAAGTCCTTTGCCTTGTCCGTATCTGGTTTTGTAGCAGTTCCTTTCAGGAAAGGTAGGAGAGACTTGTATTGGAGCAGCGTTGTTAAATCTAGCTCCCATTAAAAATAGTTTTCTGCATTTTTTTGTATGGTAAAACCTTTTAGCTCACCCACGCTATTTTCTTCGGTCATCGTTTACTGGGACGCCGGTCTTGCTATTTCTTATTTCTTGATTTTCTCGATCCTCTTAGCTCAATGAGCGTGTCTGAAGCCCATAACATGTTGAAGTACTCTTGTTCTTTTATATTTTGAGATAACTTCTATTAGATATTTGCTTGTATTTGTTTGATAAATAAATAAAATAGACACACCATATTAGTTTTAACTCTTCACTTTTTTTACGTAACGACTTCGCCGCACTGTAGATTTTATTTTAAAAACAAAAGAGCAGAGGGTTGCCAACTTCCATAGATAACAAAATGACCTTTTATAGCCAACCTTAACAATTTCTACATTTCACCAGGAAACACACGTATACAAGAATTTCGTAAATTAAGTATCATAGTTTTCCGACGATCACGGCCGTTATCGTTATTGACGTTCATTTCTGGGAATCATGATTGTTCATACATTCATTAATTAATCAGCGGTTCTCCTTCTGATGAAGGAGGGCGTTTTAAAGCAGGAACTGATGTGAAACATGAACTGTTGGCGCAGCAGAAAAGAGGGAATTGAAACATTTGAAATGTGGTGTCACAGGAGAATGATGACGATCAGATGGGTAGATAGGGTTACAAATGAAGAGGTATTAAGACGAGTGGGTGAAGAGAGACGTTTCTGGTGACTGTTAATGAAGAGAAGGGATAGGTTGATAGGATACATACTGAGACACACAGGAATAGCGGTAGACCAAGGTTAGAATAAACAGATTGCCTCGGATGTAGGGTGTGATAGGTATGTGATTTGAAACAATTAGCTCATGACAGGTAGGCATGGAGAGCTGCATAAAACCAGTCAATAGACTGAAGTCTTAACCAACAACAACTGATGTAATTTCGAAATTTTATGATCGTACACTAGTTACATCAGTTCCTGCATTTTTCAAGTATAATATTATCGTATGTCCTCGGGTGTCGGCTTCAAGCATTGTTATTTTGCGCCCAGAGGGCAGCTTGCATGGTGAATTTTGTTGTTCCTTGGAGCGCTATGAAAGTCAAGGAGATTAGATACCTATGCTTCTTTACACTATAGCGCTTTCTAGTAGAGAAAGGAGGAACTTTTGTGTTGGAGGAAAATCCCGAGATTAATTTTGACATTATGAACACGGCCTACTGAATTCAAATAGGTTATTTAACATGCCAACAACGTATGACAAGCGTGTCGTGATTTTTATCGCCTTTCAAAAAAATCACTTACCATGGCCAGGGGCGAACCTGCAAGCTTGGGGTTGGTAATCCGACACGATAACCACTCACCCACCGTGGCAAGCCTTTTTCAAGTTATTTACTATGGCCAATTTGTGTAATCTGTCATGAAAATAACCTTCACAATTGGTAGATATGTTGGTTAACCAGTTAATAGAATGCAAACGATCTATTCACCTACGTCGGAGTACTTTAATAATACATTATGCAAGGAGCCTATAATGGCAATAATTAAGACACGAGTTTGCTTATAAAACAAGCGTAGCGAGTTTTATAATTTCCATACGAGTGTCCTAATTTTCATTATAGGCGAGTTGCATACGACTGTATGCTCGACGATAATTATAACTATTTTAAGTTCGAACATAAATATTCATAAATATCTGTCGAGATATCACCAGTTTTATGTACTGAACACAGCACATGGGACGCAGAGAATACATTGTATTTGACCATGGCCTCCTGGAATACCTCACTATGACACTCGCCACGCAGTGAAATTTAAAATAGGGGGCCATGGAAGTGAGCGCAGGTGCGATGCTATCCTCACCTAATTGGTCACACAACTGTTTCGTGAACTCGGTTTGGTGGGAGAAACTGTATCATAATGAAAATTTGTACTATAATGAGCCTCATTATAGTACAGTTTTCTGACATATAATATTTACATTTCGCCAGGGTCGAACATAAAGAAAATTCGAGCTACAGCCTACAGACTATCGAGGTATATGTGCCTCGTTTAGTATTGGACCAGTGGAATAAATTCTATCTCAAGGAGAAGTATCTGGCAAGAATGAGGGGATCAGTGTTATTGTTAATAAACCATCTATCTGTATAGCCGAAACTGAACTTGATTACTATATTGTGTCTTTGTCGGCCTTTCTTTTATAAAGATTTTCTGTCTCAAGGCAAGAAATCCCAGAAAGAAACCTCAATAGTATAATTTATCTTCGTTTATTCTTGCCATCTGCGTTTTATTGTGAGAAGTAGACGATTTAGCTAACCACGACGACTCAAGACTTTCTACGGTCTAGGATGACAAAAGCGTCAAAACGACTTCAGCATATTTTTTGTATCCATGTCTGAAATATGTAACAAAATACTTTGATCCGTTTGATCACCTATCTAAAATATATTTTAACATATATCTACTTTCAGAGTAGGCTACACAGTCCACTTGAAAACATAGTCCCCATTATCATAACGTAAGAAATGCATTCAGCCTCTTAAACACAGTTGTAATCTAACCACCTCATTGATAAATCGTAGCTGTAATATTTATCGTATTTCATTTGCAACCAAACAAGCATGTTGAACGGACGTGTAGTGAAGTGTACGAAAACAATGGGAATCGCTATTTTCAGCAGTACCGGGCGGTCATCGGTCACTGGCTGGCTACAATTAATTGCGATATCGGTGCCAGGAAACTAATAGTGGGAAATATCAGTGAGCAGATGGGGGTTATAGTGATGGCAGCGAGGGTTGTAGCGACGCTGTTGATAATTGGCGGACTGGAGTCAAAATCAGGGCCTGGACAGTTAGGATGGCACAAAATTGAAAATATAAGGGAAATTGTAAAGGAAGTGTCCAAAACCGATGAGATCCGTGGCATTCTACGTGTACAATGCAATGAAATTAAGGAGATGAAACATGTGTAAAGGAAGTGATGAGAATGGTGACAGGAAAGCTGGCTCAAAACAGAGAAGAATAAAAGAACCTATGAGAAAAAGTGAAGCTATTAGAAAAGGAAGTGCGGTAAATGAATTAAGAAGACAGAACCAGAAGACCCAGCAGGTTGAGAGAAAATAGCTTCTTCATTCACGGATTAAGGGAAGATGAAAATGAAAATTCCAATGATCTACACTCCAACCTCTCTTTTGGTGATTGGGGATGGTTTACAAATTAACTTTGAGGTCTCTGATGTGGACAATGTTATCAGGATAGGTAGAGTTAATGCCAAGATGCCCGTAAAAATGACATTGGTTTCCACACTGATGACACAGAAAATTATGGCGAACACCAGGAATCTGAAAGGCGAGAAAATATGGGCAAGAATGGACATGACTAAGACAAGGAACGTGAACAGAGGATCTTGTAATTTGAGTTGATGAAGGCAAGGAACTCAGGTCTTAAGTCTTACATCAAGGGAATAGGCTGGCGGTAAGTGACAACTGAGCTCGAATCTGGACAGTGACACAACTACAGGGTATGGTGACACAGAAACCTCAGACAGCGATATGGAGCAAACAAGAACCGACAAATCGACGGAATGTACTGTCGTGACAGAACAGGGGCCATCAACTTCAAAGACCAGTGTGTAAGCGACACAAGCGGAATCAGCTGTACTTGACGCTAACAACAATGGAGCGGCTCGTGACTTACAGCGAGTCGAGAATATTAAACGTCGAATTGCATGATTAGGAGACAAGAAATAAAAGCAGGATTTTAAAATTTCGCTCAGCCGCCATCTTGTGGTTATGAAAAAAAAAAGAATTAGATGCCGGTCGATTAAAATTTGTATAAGGATATACCGTATCAAGTTTCACTGCGCTCGGATGGTAAAAACGCAAGAAACGTCCATTTGAATATTTAAATTTCGCGTCGCCGCAAACGTCCCATAGGTGAACTTATGCTTATAGCATCTATACACTTACAAAATTTCAGTTTGATTGCTGTAGTAGATTAATAGATATTGAGAACCGTCTAAATATTTCAGATGGTCGCCATGTTGGATTTTAATATATGTAGGCCATCGAGTTATGTACTATTAGGTGATGATTAATGTGTACGTTCATTATGCAAATGTTGATTTCGATCGCATGATTAGAACACAAGAAATAAAAACGTAATTTTCGAAATTCGCACAGGCGCCATGTTGAGGTTATATAAACAATTGAACTAAATTAGATACCAGTGCTTTACAATGTGTATAAACATTTGCTCTACGAAGTTTCATTGCGTTTGGATCATTAAATCGCGAGAAAAGTCTATTTAAAACTTTCAACTTCGCTTGGCCGCCATGTTCGTTTTGTAGTTAACCGGTTTTTGAAAGAATCATAGATGAACTTCCAGTAGTGCCCTTTATCTCCGTAAAAAAATTCATGGTGATACGGGTAATAGTTTAAGAGATATAGAATGCCGGTGAGATATTTCGCACCGCCGACATCTTGAGGTTATGTAAACAATTGAACGAAGTTAGATGTCTGTGCATTACAATGTGTATAAACATATACTGTACCAAGTTTTATTGCGTTTGGTTGGTTGAATCGCGAGAAACGTCTATTTAAAAGTCGCAACTTCGCTTGGCTGCCATGTTGGTTTTGTAGTTACCACGTTTTCAAAAGTTACATAGATGAACTTCTAGTAGTTCCATTTATCACCATACAGAATTCCAGTGTGATATCGGTAATAGTTTCGGAGATATTGAATGCTGTTGAAATATTTCGCCCAGCCGCCATGTTGGATTGGTGAGATGTAACAAAATTTGAAGGGCACGGTCGGGGTCGCGCAGAATAGTACTATGAACTTACCGAGTTTCATTGAAATCGCTCCAGCCGTTTAGATTTTATTAGGGGGGACACACAAAAATCCTCACACACACACACACACGCACACACACACAGACACACGGACAAAAGGCGATCTCATAAGCCAATTTTTTTCAAAAATGAAAATAGGCTAAAAACAGATAGCTATAATATAGGCTACCGTATATAAAAAGCTAAAATTAGGAAGGCACGCACCGGTAGGTTCCCGGGCTGGATTATTGTCCTAGTTAAAGAGAAAGTGAGTGAATTAACGGAATGTATTGATTCAGAGCTGGATGAAGTAGTGTGGATGAAAGAAAAAATTAGGGGGAAGGGGGAAGGAATAGCATGTTTTGATTTTGTCTAAAACCCTCCGGAGAACATGAGAAAACATTTTCGATGAGATATCAATTGAAATAAATATAATTCAAAATGTGCATGAAGATACAGAGATTGTGCTTAGAGGGGACTTAAATGTGAGAGTGGCGGACAGAAGACCCCTTTTCAGTAAAGAGGCTGTTTGAGAAGCCAATTGGGGATAGACATGGAGAAGGTAAGGATTGCAATAAAAACGGAGAAAATATATTGGAACTGTGGTTGATTAGGGGTTGAAAGAGGCAACTTGACATATACAACAGAAAATGGAGGGAGCGTAGTAGATTTAGCCATATGTCCCAGAAGAACACTTGTTCTAATTAATAGATTCACATTCGAAGAATAAGGGGAATCACACCATCTACGAATTATCATTAACATTCAGGGAGCGGAGACAAGATCAAAGGGAAAGTCACAAGGGAAATATAAAGGAAGAAAAGTACGAAGATTCAGATGGAGGGAGGAAAATTGCAAATTGCAAAGAGTTTCAGAACTAATTTCAGGGAGAACATTTTGAAATAATAAAGGTAAGGATAAGTTTAATGATCCGTTACTTATTGTTGTTTTAAGGGGCATAAATAGGCCTACGAGGTCATCTGTCCCTTTAATGATCAGTAATGATCAAGTGGAAGAGGTAGTAAATATGATAGAGAATACAATCATGATAGCCGGACGGAAATTGTGCTTGAAAGCTAAGAGGAAAGTAGCGAAAATTGATGGGTGGTATGATGAATCTTATAGAAGGAAGAAAACTGAAGTTATCAGGGCACTAAAGTTATACATGGAGGAAAGGGAGGAAACGGTAAGAGTGGGATTTTGTACTAATTAAATAATTTAGGGAACTACTCAGCAAAACAAAAAGTGAGTGGCAGGGGAAAGAAGCAGTAGCACTGAACAAAGATTCTAAATCCAACTATTGTAGGAAAGTGTGGAACAGGATCAACTCATACTGTAGGTGGCCAGAGTACGATCAGTGATGAAGACTGGATTGCATATTATAAAAATCTGTTAAATATGAAAGATAATAGGAGAAATGTAGATTAGATTCAATTTCCCGAGAGGGCTGGGATGTCACTCTGCCTATGCTAGACGATCAATAGACGAAGTCAGTGAAGCAATGTCAAAAAGTAATGGAGGAAAATCAGATGCTATTTCGGGGATAACAAACGAATTCTGGAAAGAATTAGGTAGAAATAGTTTTATGTTTCAAAGCTTGGTAAAATGTTTTGACAAGGAGGTAGATTTCAGAGGACGGCAGGAGGGGATCATTTCCCCAATACATAAGAAACGAGGGGGGAAATCAGAGTGTAATTATAAAGGCATAACTTTGTTTGATAATGTGAGTAAAATATACACTGGGATTTTAACCAAGTATTTAATCGCGTGAGCGGAGAGTTGTTCGGTGTTCTCAAGACTCCAATCATGGTTTAGGATAGGGATGAGAACCAGTCACAATATAATGGTGGTAAAAACGTTGATGGACAAATACATAAGGAAAAGAAGTAAGCTGTACAACGCAGCAATTGATTTAGAGAAGGTATTCGATTCAGTGAGCAGAGGAGCTGTCACTGCTTAATTGGGGAAGATCCTGGTGTCACATAAGATGATAATAGCAATTGAGAATGTGTATTCGGTAGAAAAAAGTGCAATTATAGTTACAGATGATGTAATCGTGGGAGAGATACAATCAAATGTGGGATTAAAACACGGCTGTAAATTATCGCCGGTGCTCTTCTTGCTATTCACTAATGATATTTACGAATGTAAGGGCTTCGAAGAATGGTTAGACAATCATGATATCCCGGGCCTAGCTTTTGCGGATGACACCCTTCTGTTTACTCTAACGCCTTCAAACACGCAACATAGTATTGATACTGGATGGACTGGCATTTTAAACTTAATCCACGCGAATGTAAAGTTAGGGTGTGCAAAAGGGGAAGTAAACTAGCCAAGAATGAAAAGTGGTTCATATATGGGTTAAAATTAGAGGATGCGAAAAAATGTGAGTATATATGGACGATACTGGCGAGTAATGGAAAATAGACTGAAGAATTTAAAAGAACAAAATCTAAAGGGTTAGTGGCATTGGCGAATGTTTAAGTGTTAAAAAGTAAGTTACCGAATATTGGCTACAAAATTCGCAAACATAATATAAATAATGCACTTGTCGTACCAAAAGTAGTCTAATATATGGAATGAAAGTAGGCCTATGGGGTGTAGAAGAAGGATCTGCAAGCCTGGATACAACTGTAAGTTTGCTAAGATAATTTGGGCTAGTGTGAGGATGTACGTAAGTATTCGAACACACATTAACAAAGGATCATAAAATACTGGATACGTCTGAAAGTAGTTGGCGGGGAAGAAATTCTAAAGGTAGCCTACCTACGCCAAATGAAACATCAGCAAAAAGGGGTACTGGGTGGACTGGACGGGGTACGAAATATACTGGAAAGACTAACAATTAAGTACATATGGGATAGGGACTTACGAAGAGAGGAGGATAGAGTGTGCAAAAAAGTGTGCAGAAGGGCAAAGGACAGTTACTCTGAGAAGCGTGTGGTAAGAGGAGAACCTTAACAGAGTTCTATGAAATAATGCAATTTTTGAGTATAAAGCCTGAATGTCTAACGAAAAGAGCAATGAGATGGATAATTTGGTGGTTAATGGGGGTGTATAAGAAAAAAACATTGAGAGAATTAGGGAAAGATGACCTTTGCCTCTTTTGTGGGAAGGTTATGGGTGCAGCGCACCTGATCAGAGAATGCAATGACACCAAAATAATAAGAGCAAAGTTTGTAGATAAGATATATATATATATATATTACGTGCCACCCCCTAGTGGCACTTTTGTTAACTGGATTACGGTGGATAGAAAGCACAACACCAATTACTGCTTTAAAGAAACGTATTGGCTTTATTGCGGGCCAGAAAATACACCACACAAATAGCACATGCAAGCAACTAGTGTCTCACTCTAGTTCCTCTCTCGCTGCCGTCACTTCCCTTTCACTCTCTCGAGCAGCTGTCCGTTCACTATTTTGGCTGGCCGGTGTCTAGCCGGTCTGTCACTCACCGAAATACCTGTCCACTTCCTTGTACGCAAACTACAGTTATTTATGACAGCCAGTCACTCGCCACCACACACTGCCTCGCTATCCGCTGGCTAGGGAAATGCCCAATGCGTTTCATAATTCACCACAATGTCTCTGTCGCCCTAGGCAAGTACACACTCCTCACACCACTCCGCGGCTCGGAAGGAATCTCACTGGGTTTCGCAAGTCACGTCACCACACTTCTGTCGCTCAGGAAAAACACGCACTAGCTCATAAACACTGTCCTAAAAAAAAACTCGGTTCCCTCACTGTTGAGGCCGCTTATATAGCAAGCTGGTGACTCAATGAATTCTAGAATCGTCCAGGATACACGGCTTCTCGAGATTTCCGTCACTGGCTGGGTCACGAATATTCTGGACCATCCCTTTCACTTCGCAGCCCGTTGCGTAAGGCGCACGTAATACACTGAGGCAGGGCACAGCCCGGGCCAGCTGTGACGCAACCGGCGAGGCGACGAAACAACTCACAGCCGTAACACCACCGCCTTCCTAAAAGGCTGATAGTCCCGATCAATATTGGTCCGTCTGTATCCCTCCGTGGGCTGTGATGCGGGCAATCCAGGTAACGGGCTCGCAGACTCCAAGGTTGGTGTCCCGGTGAACCGTAATATCACAGTCGTTCAGGTTGGACAGGCGGACGTACGGCCGAGGTGTCGTGTTTATGAGGGTCTTGGCAACTAGCAATCCTTTTGTCTGGATGTCCTCATATTTTGACTCGATGACAGCCGCCACTCCCTCAGCAGTTCCGTCGACAATTACGGCGGCGCTGACCACCGTCCTGGCAGGAACGATGACGTCCTCTCTCAGCCTTACTCGTCGTGCGGTGACGGCTTCGTGTGCTGGTTGCAAAGCAAGTTCCTCACCTCCGAAGTGCAGTTTATTTTTATCGCCCTATCAACTTCCTCAACTGTGAATATGTTTCCGTCCTCATTATCCTCCTACAATCTCAAAATCAGCCACATTGCCAAAAGAAAAGTTTCATTTACATTGAGCAAGGTTTCAATGTATTCATGCCATTTTCAGAGTGCTTCTTCAGTATTTAGAATGAGTTTTCCACAATTATCCAAAACACTGTTCATTTCTCTTTTTCTTCCCCATATAAGATTCTTTATAACACTTCAAGAACGATTTTCTTGCCACTTGACCTAACCTTTCCAATTTATCTTCGAATTCCTCCCATGATTTGCTTTAAGACTCTACTCTTACAGTATTTGTTGGACTATGTTCATTTCGTCTACATGATGTTCCCTGTCTGCCAGATTCCTAGTTTGGGGTCATTTTCGGTAAGGCTATATTTTTTAAGTTTACAAGCCAACTTCACTATGTCATTCCACCAGGATTTGTTCTTTCTCCTGTCTTTACACACTATTGTCCCAAAGTGCCATCTACTCTTTGGAATTTCGTATTAATAATCATTTCCATGTATTTCTTCCTAAGTTCCTTATCATGGAGATTGTCAACCCTTATCCGCCTACAAACAGATCTCACTTTCTGAACTTTATATCAAGCTATGCGCAGTTTACAGCAGATAATTTTGTGGTATGATCAATCAAAAAAGACATAAATCCCATCAAGAACGTGTGAGCCAAGACGAAGAGAGTAATGGTGAAGATAAAACAAAGAAAGTTAAACTCGAAGTATATGTTAGTATGGATGTCAAAATAGACATAAAAATATTTCACCCTACCGGGACTCAAACAGACAACAGAGGCGAAAGGCAAAACACACACGCTACCGCCTTGGCTGTATTATGTTCCAGGCCGAAAGACGTAACAAATGAAGTCGTATAAGAACAACGAAATGGAACGTAACTCGGCAACGCCATGTTTCATGTCCTATCCCCAGACTTGTACGTATTGCGGGCAATCATACCTTCCATGGTGACGCTCATTTCCCATGTCGGCGACTGTAAATACTGTAACATTCTTTACACTGTCTTCGCATCCCCACCCTCCCTCCCGGATTCAAACCTCAATTTCAACTTGTTACTAGGTCGAAGACGAACTGCAATTGGTATCTCCGGCCGCCTAGTAACGTGACAACAATTTCCTGAATTCCAGAAACTGTATATTTTCACCCTACTGCGTAAAAGAAATTGAACACTTTTATTGTGGATGTTGCTGAACCCCACGAGCCGTCGAGTGGAAATTTCCACTCAGCCGTAGGAATTGTTTTAGAACATTCTCGAAGGTTGTGATGGATACTTGGCAACTCCGCCCTGTAAAAACTTGTATAAACTAAAAATTTCTGTTGCGGACCTTTGTTTATTTGGGGGACGCTCGTGTTGAGTTGGCCGCCCTGGCGCGTCATCTTCTGACGCGCAACGTAGATTCACTGGTGGCGACAGTGAAAAGACTCTGCTTTGAAACTCAGTGAGAGAAAGACGTTCGTTGAGTTGGGAGAGGAGCCCTCAGGGGTATCCTTCGGATTCTCCCAGACTACGTACAATGTTTAAAACAGGAACTCTTCGTTGGACTCCATAAGCATTAATCTTCCGAGTAAATTGTAAATAAGGGGATCCCCCCTCCCCGGGACCCCTGGGAACCCCGGGGAGATGGGCGCGTGGCTGACATGGCGCAGTTTAGGTATTTAAAATGTTGCTTAGGATCGTGTAGGATTTTAGTACGGTATTTTATAATTTCGGGATCTCGTTCCCTGCAGGGTATGTGTTTTGTAGGGGTTGTTTGAGGGCATCACTTTACCTGCTAAGAAGTCGTGTGCTTTTGTGTTGCTGGCAGGAAGCTGATGTCATTTGTTTTGCCTCACCAGTTAGCTCGTGGTTTGCCATTTATGGGCTGGTGAGATGACTTTTATGTGATGTTTGCTATGATTTGTAGTTCATGTTTTCCTGCATTTCGGATGGTTTTATCATTTCAAATGATCTTGTCGACTTCGTCGTTATGCTTGAGTCTAAAGTTATGTGGAACGGAGACGGTTGCGTTACGGAGACGGAAGTGACGTCATGCAGCCGCACGGGAAGCCTAAGTTAATGGGTAAAGGACGGCGAGTGCGTGACGTCACGCAACCACGCGGGAAGCCGAAGTTAATGGTTAATGGAGTCTATTGAAAGAGTCCTGGGGCGTCGAGCGACCTGGGGCTTTGAGCGAAGCGAAAAGAATACAGGGTGACCCCTAAAGAGGTGTACAAGATGCCAGATAAGAATACAGGGTGACTCATAAAGAGATATACAAGACGCCAGATAAGAATACAAGGTGACTCTTAAATAGGTGTACAAGATGGCAGAGAATACAGGGTGACTCCTAAAGAGGTGCACAAGATGTGAGACAAGAATACAGGGTGACTCCTAAAGAGGTGTACAAGATGTCACACAAGAATACAGGGTGACTTCTAAAGCGATATACAAGATGCCATATAAGAATACAGGGTGCCTCCTAAAGAGGTGTGGGGCGTGGTGGCTCAGCGGTCTAGCTGTATGCCTCTCACCAAGGCGGTCGGGTTCGATTCCCGGTCAATGCATGTGAGATTTTCGAAGTGAAATGCCATGTACTGTGGTTCGGATTCCACGTAAAAAGGAGGTCCCGTGGCTTATGATCTACAGATTAACGGTCACGTTAAACTACAAGCTTCCTTCCTTCCTTTTCAAGAGGTGTGAAAGATGTCAAAGCAAAATACAGTACCAGATGCCAGATAACAATACAGGGTGACTCCTAAAGAGATATATAAGATGCCAGAAAAGAATACAAGGTGACTCTTAAAGAGGTGTACAAAATGGCAGAGAAGAATACAGGGGGACTCCTAAAGAAGTGCGCAAGATGTCAGACAAGAATACAGGGTGCCTCCTAAAGAGGTGTGCAGGATGTCAGAGCAAAATACAGTACAAGATGCCAGATAAGAATACAGGGTGACTCGTCAAGTGATATACAAGATGCCAGATAAGAATACAAGTTGACTCTTAATGAGGTGTACAAGATGGCAGAGAAGAATACAGGGTGACTCCTAAAGAGGTGTACAAGATGTCAGACAAGAATACAGGGTGACTCCTAAAGAGGTGTACAAGATGTCTCACAAGAATACAGGGTGACTTCTAAAGAGATATACAAGATGCCAGATAAGAATACAGGGTGCCTCCTAAAGAGGTGTGCAGGATGTCAGAGCAAATTACAGAGTGACCCTTAAAGAGGTTTGCAAGATATCAGATTCAAATAATGGGTGACTCTTAAAGAGTTGTAAAAGATGTCAGACTCAAATACAGGGTGACCCTTAAAGAGGTCCCCGCGCGGGAAGCCTAAGTTAATGTGTTATGGAGTCTGTTGAAAGAGTCCTGGGGCTTCGAGCGAAGCGAGAAGCCCTCCTGAGCCTTTCTAACATGTGTAGCATTTGTAGCATGCGTCATTTGATGTGATATAACGTCTAGTCTTTCAGACTGACTGTAATTTTTTCTTGTATGATTGCGTAGTTCCGCCCCTTAAAACAACAATAACTAACTTGTATGATTGTTAAGACCTTGCATTATTAAATGTTTATTTGATTTGTATTTTTTCAGCTTCGCTGGCGTAGTTGGTAGCATGCTGAGCTTCTATGTCCAAGGTCACGTGTTCAAACCCGGTCGAAGTCGTCGGATTTTTAAGAGCGTTAAAAATCCCTCAGTATGCCTTCCTTCGGAGGGGAAGGAGAGCCGTCGGTCCCATGTCATAGATTTATGGCATGAAAAAGAACCTTCCACTAACTACACTTGTGTGAAGCAAAAATATACGTTAGGTTTGACTAATGCTCTAAAGTTCCAACGTTCGTCACCGGGCGCTGGCATCTAGTAGTAGCCAAGTTCACAGCTAGGTGTCGTGGACGGTAGCATTTGGTAGCGAATGTAGGAACTGCTTGAAGTTATCGTCTGCAGTCCTTACTTTAATTTAAAAAATTACAGTCAGTCTGAAAGACAAGACGTTATATCATTTCAAATGACGCTTGCTACAAACGCTTCGCTCGAAACCCCAGGACTCTTTCAACAGACTCCATTACCCATTAACTTAGGCTTTTCGCGCGGGCACCTATTTAAGGGTCACCCTGTATCTGACATCCTTTACAACTCTTTAAGAGTCACCCATTATTTGAATCTGATATCTTGCAAACCTCTTTAAGGGTCACCCTGTATTTGAATTGAATCTAACATACTGTACACCTCGTTAAGTGTCACCCTGTAATTTGCTCTGACATCCTGCACATCCCTCTATGAGGCACCCTGTATTCTTATCTGCCATCTTGTATATCTCCTTAGAAGTCACCCTGTATTCATGTGTGACATCTTGTACACCTCTTTAGGAGTCACCCTGTATTCTTGTCTGACATCTTGTGCACCTCTTTAGGAGTCACCCTGTATTATTCTCTGCCATCTTGTATACCTCTTTAAGAGTCACCTTGTATTCTTATCTAACCTAACCCCGTGGCACTACAGCCCATGAAGGGCCTCGGCCTACCAAGCGACCGCTGCCCATCCATTTGCCCTGCAGTTATTGGGGTGACATGTGGTCAGTGCATCGGATCCCCTCGGACGTTAATCTTGGTTTTCGTGACCGGGGCGCTGCCTCACTGTCAGACAGCTACTCAATTGTCCTCACGTGGCTGAGTGCACCCCGTTCCAGCCCTCACGTCAGTTTCTAAAATCTCTGACGGAGCCGGGAATCGAACCCGGGGCCTCCGGGTGAGCGGCAGCCGCAGCCGGGGCCGGCGTATTCTTATCTGGCAACTTGTATATCTCTTTAGGAGTCACCCTGTATTCTTATCTGGCATCTTGTACTGTATTTTGCTCTGACATCCTGCACACCCTGTATTCTTGTGTGACATCTTGTGCACCTCTTTAGGAGTCACCCTGTATTCTTCTCTGCCATCGTGTACACCTCTTTAAGAGCCACCTTGTATTCTTATCTGGCGTCTTGTATATCTCTTTAGGAGTCACCCTGTATTCTTATCTGGCATCTTGTACACCTCTTTAGGAGTCATCCTGTATTCTTTTCGCTTCGCTCAAAGCCCCATGTTGCTCGACGCCCCAGGACTCTTTCAACAGACTCCATTAACCATTAGCTTCTGCTTCCCGCATGGCTGCATGACGTCACTTCCCGCGCGGCTGCACGACGTCACTTCCGTCTTCGTAACGCATAACTTTAGACTCAAGCATAACGACGTAGTCGACAAGATCATTTGAAATGATAAAAACAGATAACACACACTAATACAGCCATCACAATTAACACCGGTAATCAGACAGATTCTACACACACCCAAAGTACACGGGGCTACATAACCGCGTTGTCGCAGCCCCTAAACTAAGGAACCAACCAACCAATGATTTGTATTTGGTTAATTTCGATACTTCTATTTTCTTTTGGTTCCTGTAACTGAATAAGTGTGAGGGGGTCCTTTCCCTTTGTGTTGGATGGTTGGCCGGCAGCCATTTAGAAGTTAATCATTTTGTGGACTCCTTTGCGGGTAGACGTGTGTTTCTGCTCTGCATTTTTACTTTTAACGGCATTGTAATTTTGGGGTTTTCGTGTCCAATTGTTTTCACTTGTGTATTTTTAGCCTATTTTCAATTTTGAAAAAATAGGCTTATGAGATCACCTATTGTCCGTGTGTGTGTGTGCGTGTGTGTGTGTGTGTGTGTGTGAGAGGTGTGTGTGTGTGTGTCCCCCCCCCCTAATAAAATCTAAACGGCTGGAGCGATTTCAATGAAACTCGATAAGTTCATAGCACTATTCCCGGCGACCTCGACCGTGCCCTTCAAATTTTGTTACGTCTCACCAATCCAACATGGCGGCTGTGCGAAATATTTCACTAGCATTCAATATCTCCGAAACTATTACAGATATCGCCCTGAAATTGTGTACGGTGATAAAGGGCACTACTAGAAGTTCGCCTATGAGACTTTTAAAAACCTGGTGACTACAAAATCAACATGGCGGTCAAGCGAATTTGAGACATTTAAATAGACATTTCTCGCGATTTAACTATCCAAACGTAATGAAACTTGGTACAGCAAATGTTTATTCACATTGTAATGCACTGGAGTCTAATTTAGTTAAATTGTTTACATAACCTCAAAATGGCAGCTGTGCGAATTATTTCACTGACATTCTATACCTCCGAAACTATTACAGATATCATCATGAAATTTTGTACGGTGATAAAGGGTACTGATACAAGTTTACCTGCTGTATGTATATTTCATAAACCTGTAAACTACAAAACGAACTTGGCGACCAAGCGAATTTGAAATATTTTAATAGACTTTTCTCGTGATTTAGCTCTCTGAGCGCAGTGAAATGTGGTACAGTAAATGATTTTGCAGATTGTAATGCAATGCCATCTAATTTAATTCAATTGTTTACATAACCTCAAGATGGCGGCTGTGCGAATTTTTAAAATTAAGTTTTTATTCTTGTGTCGTAATCATGCGATCGAAGTGAAAGTTTGAATAATGAAGCTAGGCAATAATTGTCCTTGAATGGTACATAACTCTATGGCCTATACATATAACAATCCTAAATGGCGAGCTTCAGAAATATTTAGACGGTTCTCAATATCTATGAATCTTTTACAGCAACCAAACTGAATTTTTTTATGTTCATAGTGACTATGAACATATGTTCACCTATAGGACTTTCAGTAACCTGGTGAGCACAAATCAAACATGGCGGCGACGCGAAGTATAAATATTTAAATGGATGTTTCTCGCGAATTAACTATCCGAGTGCCGTGAAACGTTGCACGTTAATTGCTTATACAAATGTTGATCCACTGGCATGTAATTTATTTCAATTGTTTGCATAATCACAAGATGGCTGGTGTGCGTACTTTTAAAATCTCGTTTTTACTTCTTGTGTTCTAATCATGCGATTGAAGTTTGAATACCACACGTACACAATAATCTTAATGTAATAATACAAAAATAGAAATCCATCCTGGCGACCATATGAAATATTTAGACGGTTCTCAATATCTACGAATCTGTTACAGCAATTAAACTGAAATTTTGTATGTTGATAGAGACAATTAACATGAGCAGGATATATGAAAATAGGCTGTATAGTTCTTCACGGAACTACTTGTTTAACTCCATTTAACTTGTTGCTTGTGATGAAATTGTGGATTGGTTCACTTCGTGTGTTCAAATATTTTATCTTTGGTAACTTAACTGCTTTTGCCCTCGTGGTGGGCCTGGGTGTTTTTACCTGATTCTTCTCTCGGGTGAAGAGGTAGTTCATTGATACTACCTTGTAACCATTTTTCTTGTGGGGGTTTATTTATTATTTATTTCCTTATTGCATTATATTCCGTTTTTCTGGTAATTTTCCCTCCCGGGTTTATGAATATTTGTGTCTGGGGTCAAGGCTAGGCCTACTTTACGTATAGATTTATTTGTTCAACAAGTTTTGTCTTTTATTGTAACATTTGTTCTACTTAAATTGTGAGCCCACTTCAGCCAGTTAGCAAACTTATTTTCCTATTTAATTTCAGAATATATTTTGTGTTTTAAATGAAACTACTGTATTTCTCGTCCAAACTGGACGATGGTGACTACCTTATCACGTCCCTGGGATAGGCTCACCTTCCCCTCCACAGGCAAGTCCTGAAGTTCCCTCGATCCTTCTCCACCCATGGAGTTAGATTTTACCCTCTCGTCACCTTATTACACATTAGTAAAATGCATAACATACAGTAATTGATCTGTCCTTGAGAAGTTAGGGAAAGGGGGGCGCTTATCTCGGCTTGACGGAGCTTAAGTTCCTTCCGTTTCTGGAAGGTCTGGACAATACGTAGTGTAAACATACATGCTTCTCAAAATGCAGTGCTGTATTCCTGAAATGTAAATTAACTTTAGTCTAGAGTTCAGCGACTAACCACTTGTAAATCTTAGAAATAAGAGGAAGGTGAAAAAAGAAACTGAACATGGCATTGTCAGCTATAACGCTACGAAATAACGCCCTTTTCGTGACCAATATATATATATATATATATCGGGTCATTTCATTCCCACCCAGGAAAGGGTGGGCGGGCCCCTATAGATGGCCGCACCATCTCTTGGGCCAGAGGAGGGGACTGAATTGGGAGTGATAGAGTTTTAGGAGGAGGGTGGTGGTGTATTGGATAAATTGGAGAAGGAGAAATGTTATGACCTCTTGGATAAGATTTAGGTTTGAAAGTTGGTAAGTTGGAGAAAAATTGCTCTTTTGTGCATTGTACTATTGTAATTTTTGAGTTGGGAGGTTTGAAGTTTTGTGGTTCATGAATTGATTGCTTTGTGAGTAAGAGAGTTGGAGGAAATTTGAACTTCATATTGTAGACATTTGTGAAAGTAAGGTAGTTTTAAATTTCGAGTTTTTTTTATGATGTATTTTGAGAATGGATTATTGGTGATTTTTGCGGAGATGAGAAAAGGTGCTGAGAGAAGTAGAGAGGGGAGAAATATGTGTGAGAAAGGGGAGAAGTAAGAGGTTATTTGAGTGTTGATGTGGATGGGGTGAGGGGATGAGGCGAGGGAGAGTGGTTGTGGTCTTTTGTATTTTTTTTTTTATTTTTTATTTTTTTTTATTTTTAGATGGATAATTTCGTTGGAGGTGGGGATAATGGGTGACATGAAGGATGTGCGTAGAGATGAATAGAGAGCAGTGTTGTAGAAGAGATAGAATATAAGTTAAGTAAAGGAAGATATGGGAGACAAGAGATGAGTTATTTTTTTTAATATGGGCAGAAGGATTTCGTTGGAGATGGGGGTGATGTGTGATGTGGAAGATGGACGTATAGATGAGAAAAAGAGCTGTTTTGTAGAAGAAAAATAGAAAGAAAGAAATAATGAATCAAATAGATAAATGAATTTAAAAAATGAGAGAAAAAAAAGAGATTTGTGAGTTTTTGGTTTTTTGTTTTTGTTTTTTTTTTCGTGCCGGGAGTGGCGTTGGGGTTTCACGTTTTCAGTGAGAAGGGACGGGACGTTTAGTCGGGGGCTGGTATGAGGGATTTGAGGTGTGTGAGGCCGAGTTTGGTGTAGACGGCGGCTCGGGCTGGGAGAGCCTCAAGCTGCTGCAGTATGGGGTTTTGGGTTCGACGAGCTCGTTGAAGATAACGAAGTTGGAGAAGGTGAATGTAGGTGGTGATTGGTGGCAACGGCATTAGCCGGTATAGGTCTTCGCTTGGGTGTATCGGTGAAAGGCGGAGTGCGATACGTGAAATGCGGCGTTCCATCGTAATGAGTGGGCGGAAAAGGCTGGCAGCGCAGCCGGCCCATACCACGTGTCCGTAGGTGAGGAAAGACCGTATTAATGTCTTATAGGTGTAGAAGACGGTAGGTGGATGGAGACCCCAGGAGGTGCCAAGTAGGCGGGTGAGTAGCCGAGAGCGTTTCTGTGCTGAGGCCGTGAGAGCTCGGAGATGAGATCTGAAGGTGAAGTGTTGGTCAAACTCCACTTCAAGATAGCGAAGAGACGGGCTAGTGCTGCTAAGACGATGGTCATGGATGTGGAGGTTCAGTAGAGCGGGATTGCGTGATGGTCCGTTGGCATGACGGCGAGGACGAAAAAGTACGGCCGTGAAGGTGTCTAGATACAGCTGAACGAGTCGGTTTATGGCGGTGACGGAGGGGCAGGGGGCGAGGATTGCAGTGTCGTCTGCAAATTGTAGGAGGTGAAGAGGAGCCGGAGGCTGGGGGATATCTCCGACAAAAAGGATGTAGAGAAGGGGTGAGAGGACTGAACCCTGGGGGACACCTCGGTTCAGGGGGAAGGAACGAGAGAGGGTGTGTTGGATGGAGATGCGAGCGGTGCGGGGACTGAGGAAATTGCGGATGAGGCGGATGAAGTTAAGAGGGAGGTGGTAGTAGTGAAGCTTCAGGAGGAGGGCAGCGTGCCAGACAGTGTCAAAAGCACTTTGAAAATCGAAGGTAAGGAGGAGGGTTGGGCGGAGTCGGTTTAGGTTATCGGCAGTGAGGGTGGTGAGACGTAGGAGCTGATCGTGGGTGGAGAGAACTGGTCGGAAACCGCATTGGGAAAGAGGGAGGAGGTTGTGGTTGAAAAGGTGGCGGTGGGTGCGGCGGACGAGGATTTTCTCGAAGAGTTTCGAGAGAACGGCTGTTAAGCAGATGGGACGGTAGGATGAGATGTCGGAAGGTGGTTTGTGGGGTTTGGGGAAGAGTAACATTGTGGCTACGCGCCAAGTTGCAGGGTAGAAGCCGGTTTGGAGGAGGTAGTTATAGAGGGTGGCTAGGAGCTGTAGGAAGACGGGGGGTGCTTCCTTGATGTGAACGTATCGAATTTGGTCGGGGCCCGGAGCAGTGTGTTTCGTTTGTGAGAGGGCGATCTGGATGTCAATGGGCGTAATCGTTTCGTTGATTGGGTGTTGAATAGGGGGATGCGTAGGGTGAGATTGGAGATATGGACGTTGTGGAATTGAGTCGATCTCGTCATCGTCTATGTGGTGTAGATTGAAGTTTCGGGCTGGGTCGAAAACTTTCTCGAATCGTCGGGGGAAAATTTCGAGCTTGGCAGGCAGATCTGGTGGGGCAGTGCCTCGATGGATGATGGGATAGGAGGGGGTAGGGGAGCGACCGGTTAGTGCGTTAAGCTTCTTCCAGTAGGAGGCCAGGTTGGATCTTTTCTGCTGTAGGGAGTTGCAAACAGTTACCCAGTTTCGACGGTGAAAGGCACGGAGGTACGATTGTACCTGGCGTAATAGCCGTCTATGTAGAGTGAGGAAGTGGCGGTCGCGGGAACGTTTGTAATGCTCCAGATACCTATGAGATTGGCGGAGAAGGGGAAGGGCTTTCGGGGGCAAAGGGGGTCGAGAGGGGGAGTACGGGGTCAGGGGGATGTGTGCTGAGGCAGCGTTGGTAAGGGCGGATTCGAGTGTTTGAGCATAGGCGTCCACTGTGGCCGCGGATGTGAGGTTTGGAAGTGGCTGTTTTAGAGTGTCAGTGATTTGCTCACGAAAAGCAGGCCAATTGGCTTTTTTATAGTTTTGCCTGAGTACTGGAGGGGTGGGAGTTACGAGAGAGGAACGAATAGGTATTGTGGCTAAGACCGGGAGGTGGTCACTGCCGATACTGAGGAGGACGTCGACGGTGAGAAGGTGCGCTAGGCGGTTGTGTGCGATTACGGCATCTGGAGTTGAGTTTGAAATGGGGCGAGTTGGTTTTGGGATGGTTATTGACCCGTTTCTATTTTAAGTCCGTGATTTTGACGCTATGTCCATCTAGTGGCCACTAGTAGAATGTCTGAGCGATCATTTATCGGCTCGTCTTGTCAAAAAGAAAGCGCCCCATAGCGAATGTCTTCTCGCCTAATGGAACGGATAACAACAATATGCGTCAGAGAGATTTGTTGGATTCGGAGAGATGAAAATCGACAATCATGATGGCTGGTTTAAAGTCAGTAAGATCCAAAAAGGTTTTAAAAAGAAGTTTAGAAATTATATATAAATATGTGTACTTCGTTCTCGCTCTCGAGTCTACTCATCATACTTATTCTAATGGAGACCTGGTTGTAACACGAAAATGAATATGTATTTTAAAAGCTGTCGACGAGATCTTCAGACCGTCTCTGGAAAAGATAAGTCCTTAAATATTCCTCAAGTGTCAACATGTATAAATATTTGTAACGTGAAGTTGGTTAGGAATACATTGTCCACCAACTTTCAGTGTTAACATGTCCCTCTCTAGATTGGAGATCGCGTTTCTTATATTATGTTATCTTGGTTATGTTTATGTTCTTCCCTCGTGTAGATATACGTATTGAGGAATCGTGTTGGTTTTGGGGTTAATCGTTTTGGGGTCTCTTGTTGTTATTCGCATTGTATTTTCTTTGTCCCTTTTTCCCTACGCGTGTGTTACGTTTATTTTTGCTGGATAATTAAATGACTAGGAGCATGGGAAGCTGCTTCGGGCGTTACCTGGAGGTGATGATGTAATATGTATTTTGTTTTGTTGATGATGATGAAGCCACGATGGATGAATGCCGTGAGCTAATTTATTGTTGTTGTGTAGTGTTATTTATTTGTGTAATGGGTAAATGATTTAGGGCCTCGACATACTTCTGGTCATTTATTTATAAGCAGTGTCCTAATGTTAAGGGTGGGTTAAGATTAATTGCTTAAGTGGGCTCGACTGAACGCCTAGGGTCATGTCAGTTTGTTCTTGTTTTTTTTTGCGTGGCTTCAGTCGAGAAACAACACGTGAACTCATTACGTTTATTAAATGAGACGTATGGGTTACCCTTTCGAGATGATAGAATGTGTGTGCATTGTGTGTACCCGGGACTACAGTGCACCCTCATCTTGTCTTTCGCAAGATAACCGAGTCTCGTACTTCTTCCGGAAAGGGGATTTATTCAGGAAGTAAACGAAGTCATTGATATTTACGTTTCCTTGGTGTGTTGCTGTTCGGTTGAACTAGTCTCTGGTAAAGCGTTTTGTTTTTTGTATTGTATGTCAAGTGTACCTGTAATTTTTCGTTGGAGTAATGTCAGGTTTGGATTGGATTGCATTGATGTATGCGTTAGGTTTGCGTTTGTTCTTGGGTTGTATTTCTGTAACTGACATACTTGTTAAGGGTAAGGTTTTTCTGTTCTTGGGTTTCGTGACTTCGTAACTTCCTAGAATATCTCTCCTAACTACGATTTGTAGTTAGCCTGTGGTGGGAAGAAAGATACTATTTTGCACTATTGTTAACCTGTTTTTTTTGCTACCCCCGTTTTTATTGAGTTTAGCTTTGAACGATCTCCAGTCTAGAACGCGTTAGGCATCTCGGAATTATTCTCTTTACTACTCGGTTTATTTTTATACTATTGTTTATTTGTTTTTGATAATATGTGTACCTTTATTCCAGACCCATCATCCCTCATTATATCATTTCATGCGCTACTCATGTCCCCTTTGTTATGTGCTTTGCTGTTGTTATTAAATTTTATTCTACCTCCACTCGAAAAGTGTAGTCATTGGATGGTAGGTGCTCCATCTAGTTCGGAATGTGTTACAGAACTCGATAAGGTCTCTAGGTCCGCGTCCTATAACATCTGCACGCCTCTCAATTGGTAGCAGAGCTCGATCGTAGCGCTTTCACATTTTGAACAATGGGAGATTGATCATGTGATGACTGCATTTTTCGTGTATTGGTTGTGATGACCGTGGGTACCTTAAATGTCTTCCTATTCAGAGATGTCCTAACAATTATCGCACCTTCAGTTTGGCACTTAGTGTTGATTGTTTATCATACGTTAGATAGTTGGAAATGTGAACAACTAACGAGAGCATTGAGAACCTAACTTACAGCCAACTGTAACTGAGAAGTGTAAAAACTTATGAACTTAGACGCGAACATTCTCTACTCGACAATATATACGACGATTACCATCTGAAACCTTTAACGTCTTTGAAATATGCTTCTATGTACTCCGTCCTACCTTTATTACTATCTCCTTGGCCAAGTATTGCTAATCAGATGTGACTTGTTATGACGTCTTACCATTGATAACATCCACAATGCTTTGCTCCGTGTCGTATCAGGGCCTGAAACGGCAAGTGACATATACAATTGACGATCGCCATATCAGCTGATACTTATGTCAACGTAACCTCAGGCATTGATATTCACATGTAATATTGGACTTCGCAAAACTATGTCCAAGATTGGTGGTGGGAGTTTGACCCGTTTCTATTTTAAGTCCGTGATTTTGACGCTATGTCCATCTAGTGGCCACTAGTAGAATGTCTGAGCGATCATTTATCGGCTCGTCTTGTCAAAAAGAAAGCGCCCCATAGCGAATGTCTTCTCGCCTAATGGAACGGATAACAACAATATGCGTCAGAGAGATTTGTTGGATTCGGAGAGATGAAAATCGACAATCATGATGGCTGGTTTAAAGTCAGTAAGATCCAAAAAGGTTTTAAAAAGAAGTTTAGAAATTATATATAAATATGTGTACTTCGTTCTCGCTCTCGAGTCTACTCATCATACTTATTCTAATGGAGACCTGGTTGTAACACGAAAATGAATATGTATTTTAAAAGCTGTCGACGAGATCTTCAGACCGTCTCTGGAAAAGATAAGTCCTTAAATATTCCTCAAGTGTCAACATGTATAAATATTTGTAACGTGAAGTTGGTTAGGAATACATTGTCCACCAACTTTCAGTGTTAACATGTCCCTCTCTAGATTGGAGATCGCGTTTCTTATATTATGTTATCTTGGTTATGTTTATGTTCTTCCCTCGTGTAGATATACGTATTGAGGAATCGTGTTGGTTTTGGGGTTAATCGTTTTGGGGTCTCTTGTTGTTATTCGCATTGTATTTTCTTTGTCCCTTTTTCCCTACGCGTGTGTTACGTTTATTTTTGCTGGATAATTAAATGACTAGGAGCATGGGAAGCTGCTTCGGGCGTTACCTGGAGGTGATGATGTAATATGTATTTTGTTTTGTTGATGATGATGAAGCCACGATGGATGAATGCCGTGAGCTAATTTATTGTTGTTGTGTAGTGTTATTTATTTGTGTAATGGGTAAATGATTTAGGGCCTCGACATACTTCTGGTCATTTATTTATAAGCAGTGTCCTAATGTTAAGGGTGGGTTAAGATTAATTGCTTAAGTGGGCTCGACTGAACGCCTAGGGTCATGTCAGTTTGTTCTTGTTTTTTTTGCGTGGCTTCAGTCGAGAAACAACACGTGAACTCATTACGTTTATTAAATGAGACGTATGGGTTACCCTTTCGAGATGATAGAATGTGTGTGCATTGTGTGTACCCGGGACTACAGTGCACCCTCATCTTGTCTTTCGCAAGATAACCGAGTCTCGTACTTCTTCCGGAAAGGGGATTTATTCAGGAAGTAAACGAAGTCATTGATATTTACGTTTCCTTGGTGTGTTGCTGTTCGGTTGAACTAGTCTCTGGTAAAGCGTTTTGTTTTTTGTATTGTATGTCAAGTGTACCTGTAATTTTTCGTTGGAGTAATGTCAGGTTTGGATTGGATTGCATTGATGTATGCGTTAGGTTTGCGTTTGTTCTTGGGTTGTATTTCTGTAACTGACATACTTGTTAAGGGTAAGGTTTTTCTGTTCTTGGGTTTCGTGACTTCGTAACTTCCTAGAATATCTCTCCTAACTACGATTTGTAGTTAGCCTGTGGTGGGAAGAAAGATACTATTTTGCACTATTGTTAACCTGTTTTTTTTGCTACCCCGTTTTTATTGAGTTTAGCTTTGAACGATCTCCAGTCTAGAACGCGTTAGGCATCTCGGAATTATTATCTTTACTACTCGGTTTATTTTTATACTATTGTTTATTTGTTTTTGATAATATGTGTACCTTTATTCCAGACCCATCATCCCTCATTATATCATTTCATGCGCTACTCATGTCCCCTTTGTTATGTGCTTTGCTGTTGTTATTAAATTTTATTCTACCTCCACTCGAAAAGTGTAGTCATTGGATGGTAGGTGCTCCATCTAGTTCGGAATGTGTTACAGAACTCGATAAGGTCTCTAGGTCCGCGTCCTATAACATCTGCACGCCTCTCAGTTATTAAAGTGGAGTCAACCGATTGTAAGAAAAGATTGATATTGGTTATGTCCGCCGCTGTGCGGGAGTGCATGTTGAGATCAGCCAGTATGAGGTAGTGGGGATAAGTATTATGGAGGTGGTCGAGAAAGTCCAGTGGGAAGGGGTGCGTTGGCCGTGTGTAAATAGTGGCGACATGTAGGACACGAGAAGGGAAATAGAGGGTGGCGATGAGGCTTTCGGGGAAAGAGAGGGGAGGGGGAGGGGTGTTGATACGGACGGGGATGCGTGGCTTGTGGAGGAGAGCAACTCCTCCACGACCAATGTCTCTGGGGTGGTCTGCACGATGCATGGTGTAGCCTGGTATATTGGCTGCTTGATGTGGACGGAGGAAGGTTTCGTTGAGGAGGACTGCATCAGGGGAGTGAAGAGCAATGGTATGCTTGAGGAGAGCACGCTTTTTATAAAAAGAGCAGACGTTGCTATATAGAAGAGAGATATTTCTCGGAGGCCCAGGGTGGTGGGGTTTATACACCATGTTGTGGGGCATTCAACGGGGAGAAGGTGAAGTGTGTCAGGGGTCCGGCGTAAGAGGGGTAGACACTGAGATAAAAGATTTGCAACGCTGCTTGTTGCAGTTGGGTGAGGACTAAGGGGCGTTGGAAGGGCATTAAGTTCTGGAGGGAGATGGTAAGGAAGCGGAGGAGATTTTCCACCGTTAGGGGGGGATTGGGTGTTAGTGGTGGGGGTTGGGGGATCGATAGTCTTGATAGGGACTACAAGCTCCGGATGGTCTGGCGGAGGGGCGGGTTTTCCCTTGCACTTATAAGAGTGGGTAGGGTGTTGGCCCGAGCACTGGTGGCATTTTGGAGGTTGGGCGAGGTTGGGGCACTGTTGTAGAGGGTGATCTGGCAGGGAGCAATGTGGACAGATACGGGGTGCCCGGCACTGTTCGGTGGAATGAAGATTGTATGCAAGGCACCGATTACATCGAAGTGCCATGGGGGCCGGTGCCTTCGATGGCTCAACTCGATGATGATACCTGAAGATGTATACGCCGAGTTGAAGTAGGCGGTCGACCCCAGCCTGTGTGGCCAGAAGGATCCGCACCATCCAGGTGGGCCCGGTGGGGCATTTGATACGGAACGCCTTTTTGACCTGGACCTGATCACGCTGAAGCTCGGAGATGACCACTTCCTCCGGTACCTCGGGGTCAAACCCCCGGATAACGCAGGAGAAGAGTGGTGAGCGGGGAGGAGGGGGAGCGGAGGTGGGTGTTTGGCGGGGGCTGAGGGATCGATCGTCACTGCAGGTCCGAGACGGGCGGCTGATTAGGAGTCCTCGAGAGTAGTGGCGACTATATCGTCATCAGTCTTCAGGATGACTCCGTTGGAAACTGAGACGAGGAGGAACGACAGTGAGGGGGGGATGAGCGTCTACAGGACACCGGAAATTTCCTGTCTGGAAAGGTGCTGGAGACCAGAGATGAGGAAGGAGTGTTTGGGTGGTGGTTGCGCAGCCTTGGTGGCGTAGGAGATGGACGATGGGAGGAAGGTGGAGGGAGTCGTCCCCTCCTGGAAGGGTAAGGTCCCCGAGGGGGTAGGTAGAGGCGGCATGTGGAGAAGGGAGGATAGGGGGTTGGAAAGTGCTGCGGCGCCCAGTGAGGAAATAATGGAGTGGCCCCCTTCATACATCCCCTCATGGACACGTAATCGGGCGCGTTGTGCGATGTCACTTTCCGATGAATCAGATCCTTTTCGTTTAGCCGTGAGGGTGCTGGTTTGTGGGACGACTGGGGGGAGGTGAGTGTGGGTGCCTGAGGTGGAGGGTGTAGCGGTGAGCGTGGTGGGTTGTGCGGTTTTCAGATTTTTGCTGATTGCGCCTTGGGAAGTAGGACGCGCTGAAGCCTCCTTGTTGGCACCCCTGCTGTTTCGCGGATCACGATTTGGTGACACACGACCTTTTCCACGACCCATTACGAATAGGTGTAATGAACGAAAACCGTGGGAAGGATGGGTTAATTTATATCAAGGCGGGGGAATGCGAATACAATGACCGCAAAAAGGAATACCAGGAAGAGGGCACTAAGTCCCTAAAAAAGGAGAAAGAGAAAAAGGGGTGAGAACGAAGAATTATATAAAGATGAATGTGGTTGAAATGGCTGGAATGATGATTGAAATGATTAGGAAAATGATGAGTAATGTCGGGAGTGTGGGAGATTGGGCGCAGCAGAACACTAGAGCAGGAGGGCAGGTATCGAGGGACAGCACAGTAATGTGGGATGAAATGGAGCAAGGGGATGAGTCGGGTAGTAGATGGTTGAGATGTATGAAAAAGTTGAGAATGTGGCGGGCGAGGATCTGGCAACAGGGTACAAATCACAGATTACCTACTACTACAGATAGCCGACAGCCATTCTAATTCTTGGCACCTAAGACTTCAGCGCTGTCTGGTGTATGACCACGGTACTAGTTGAGCACGGTCGTGCGGGTAGCCTACCCCACCCCTTCCCCTCGTTCCGCTAAATATTCTCGTCCTAACTGCTCTGCCCACTTCAATGTTCCGAAAATCACAATCTTCCCAATACTTATAGCACACGTTTTTAAGTGTGGAGATAATAATATGATCTACACGAGATAAATCACATTCAAAATAGCAATAATAGTTTTTTTAAATAATACCAAAGTGGGAAATTGTGAATTCCGGAACTCTGAAATGAGCAATCACAGCATTTAGGACATGACCTCATCAATAATTTACACGTTTACATTTCTTTCATTGCAATTGGAGCATATTGCATTGACAAGAATTAGGCTACTATAAGGTCTGCAGCATATTATTTCTCAATTTTAAAAAAATGGTCCCTTCCAATTAACCACTGTAGGCCCAATTATAACCGATTAGTTCCGAGATTAAACTAGAAAGTAAAAGTACTGGGAAGGGAGAATATTCATATCTTAAAATGCTTGATGCTGTTCGCAATAACAGGAAAATTTTAAGAGAGAATACTAAGGAAATAGGTGGTGTAACCTGATCCTCATCACACTAAAATTGTTAGTGTAATTAATGCCAAATTCATTAGTTTCAGAAAAATAATTGGATATCACAAAATGTATATACAGTAGTTCATTTGATATTCCCTTTAAAATATATCCAGTCCACCAATTTTGAAGGGTGAAATACAGTAAGTACATGTACATAAACAAATTTCATGGCACAATAATACAGTAAATTCTATGACATGCTGTGAAGGGGAAAGGAGAAATAGGACTTTCAATGAAAAACAAGAAACACACTCAATACTGCTAGAAATCATCGTTTTATTTAAAAAGTTTGTCAACGAAGAAAAAATAACAGAGATAGAAAATCAAACTTAGCAAAAATACTGTAATCAAATCTGGTCCTTTTAAAAGTATGTGTTGAGGCATGTTCTTCTTTCTTGCCAAGGTATAACGGTAGGCTACAGCACATGATAATGGACCTATTACCTCCTTGACGCCATGGCTGACACCGATGAACCGCAAATTCCTACAACACATGCAAGTTTGTATGTTGAAACAGTTAACTTAATAAATGTGTAATGCTTGAAATGGAGAACTTGAATTTGCTGTTATGTGTATGTTTGCACCTACTATAACTATATTTTAAAAGAATCTCTTATTGTAGAATCATTGTGTTTTTGATATTAATTTTAGGGCTTTTGATAACATATTCATTTAGCCCCATATATTTGGAAGTGTATAGGATTTATATGATAATCTCTGTTATTGTGGTATCTGTAGTAGTGTGTAGGCTATACTTTCTGTAATTCAGATGAGGACTGGAAAGGTGGCAGCCATAGTTAGGGACATTTCTTTTTAAGAATTTTTAATAATATGTACTAAAATGAAATTGAAATACCAACAGGAACAGTTACAAATTCCCTGTCTACTCAGCCAAGATATTCTGCAGATCTCTCCTGTGGGCCTCAACATTATTTTATTTTATTCCTTTCCTGATGGAAATCCGGTAGTACCTTATTTCAACTCCTGGGGCACCTCCCCAAGCCTGTCCCTTATAAAGCTACACACACTACTACAGTCATCGCATTATCGGAGCAATTCTACCCACACCCAACTGCATGGGGCTGATGACCAAGATGTCCCAAGCCCATAAAATGAATTAACAGCAGACAAAATCAAGTCATTATGTTATTTTGTGTTGTGTTGGATTCTGACACATGTATGCGTTTGACAGAGTGCCATTTAAGCTCATGAATAGGAATGAATGAATACGACTACCCTACTTGTTTCACGACAGCCTAGAATAAATACACACGAGACACGACAATAGAGCACTTTAGAACAGTAACGAGAGCGAACTTTCAGTGGAGATGTTGGCAACCATGTGAATACAAACAATTTATGACCAGAACGTAAAACTATGCCAGCGCTCAGAGCATGTTAAAACAATTGGGATCAGTTCAGTCGTTTGCAAACGACTTGTTTATGTTACGGTGAGTAGTCGTTGAATTCATTCGACTGTTTTCTAAAAGCAGTCAAACAAGTCGATGGTTTTAACTTTTGTCAGTCGACTGCTGATGCCCATCTCTACAAACCAATTGACAACCAGAATCAATTTGAGCGTACACACCCTCCGACTTGCTAAAATGCTATTAATATTGGATCCCAATATAAAATATTTTCTGATTTAATTTTCCTGGAAAATCTATTCTATGTTTGCATCGATCATTACCATCACGCTATGGGGAGAATTTCATAATAATTTTCTTGTAATTCATTTATCACGCGGTAGAATAAATGAATGAAATTCAATCATAAAATAAATAGAACTCTAAGCCATAATTGGTAAGCCCATGTTCAAGTTGTGTAATAATTCAAGAATGCACCCAATTCTCATTAAAAGTGTATAGACTGTGTTAAGGAGTTCCAATGAAATGACATACATATATATTTGGACAACTGGACGTAGGCTATTTCATTGAAAGAATCTACGAACAAGAAACTGTATAAAACTATAGGCACCTACAGCCGTCAAGCTGTCCTCACAGTACCCGCTGGAGATTTACTTCACCACTCTATCTGTACGGTACCTCGAGATAAGCCTAAGTGCGCCAACTGTGAGGAAACACATAAACTCTTCCATCCCTGCCCTCATGTCTTTGCCACTAACCCCCCCTCCCACACAGCACGCCACTGCTCTGACACAGTTGTTAGGCCTGCTACAACAACTCTCAGCCATAACCCTGTAAACTACAGCTAAACCAAACCCAGAACCCCCTAATACACTTCATTTGCAGAGCAATAAAATCCATAAAACAACTCCGCAACGAGCTTCACAAAACCTAAATTATAAACGAAAAGACTACTCCACAAACACCAAAATCAGTAAACCTCCCTCATTTCAGCCACACTACACCTTAAACAGACATAGAAAGCATAGTCATGACCCCTTCATGGAGTAGGCTATTGTCTAAACACGATCATGTCTCCTTCAACTTTACTGAAGACTTCATTAAATTCTATTAAAAATTCATAAACTCATTCCACAAATCTTAAAATCAGTATACATCCCTCATTTCAGTTACTCTATTCAATAAACAAACATAGAAGGCGAGGCCATGACCCCTTCATGGAGTAGGCTATTGTCTAAATCTGACCATGCATACTACAACCTTACTCTAATTCAAAATTACAGCCAAATGATCCATCTGACTGGGAGGCTTGCCTGGGATGATGGGCCAGAAAACCGGGAGTTCAAGCATAACCTAAATATTGAATGCTTAACATTTCCAATAACTTGGACAACTGGATTTAGGCTATTTCATTGAAAGAATCAACGAACTGTATAAAACTATAGGCACCTACAGGTATACTTAACTTATTAATTAAAGCTCTACAATAAACATACAGCACAATGAATTGTAGCATGAAGTTATCCTGAAGAAGTCGTTTGATTAGAACGACTACTTAAATTCGAATGATTCCATTCGCTTGGAATTAGTCGTTTGCTAACGACTTGTTTCATTCCAATGATTTCCAACGATTGCTTTGGGATCAGTTGTTTACAACGACTACTTCAATTCGACTGATTCCATTCGCTTGGAATTAGTCGTTTGCCAACGACTTGTTTCATTCCAATGATTTCCAACGATTGCTTTGGGATCAGTCGTTTACAACGACTACTTCAATTCGAATGATTCCATTCGCTTGGAATTAGTCGTTTGCCAACGACTTGTTTCATTCCAATGATTTCCAACGATTGTTTTGAGATCAGTCGTTTGCAAACGACTTGTTTATGATACGGTGAGTAGTCGTTGAATTCATTCGACTGTTTTTTAAAAGCAGTTGTTTTAACTATCGACTAATTCGACTGTTTTCAGTCGACTGCTGCCCATCTCTACACACAACTAATTTTCTACACCAGCCGCTACTGAGCACGAGCTGTGACTGGCTTAGACATTAGCATCCTACGTGTTGAAAAATATTGTAAGTAACGTGTAGGAATAAAATACTACCTATAGGTATGTCAACCATTACATTGGCATATAATAAATGAATTATATTTATCTTGTATCTATCTATCCCACGATATAACATAATACAAGGTGAAGAGTCCTTTAGAACAAATTGTTTACTGTGATACTGGAAGACACAATACAACACAGTGGTAATAGTTCTAGCCTGCACCTATTTGTTAATAAAATTTCATGTGATTTCACTCAGATCTCTGTTGTAGTGGCTTATTATATGTGCACCTTGTAACTTAATAGTACATTATGCAACGAGCCTATAATGACAATAATTAAGACACAAGTTTTATAATTTCCATACGAGTGTCTTAATTACAATTATAGATGAGTTGCATACGACTGTTTATGTTCGACGATAATTATAACTATTTTATGTTCGGACATAAATATTCATAAATATCTGTCGAGATTTCACCAGTTTTATATACTGAACAGAGCGCATGAGATGCAGAGAATACCTTGTATTTGACCATGGCCTCCTGGAATACCTCACTATGACACTCGCCACGCAGTGAAATTTAAAATAGGGGGCCATGGAAGTGAGCGCAGGTACGATGCTATCCTCGCCTAATTGGTCACACAACTGTTTCTTGAGCTCTGATTGGTGGGAGAAACTGTATCATAATGAAAACTTGTACTATAATGAGCCTCATTATACAGTTTTCTGACATAATATTTACATTTCGCCAGTGTCGAACATAAACATATTAACCAATCTTCTTTACACTGTTTTATGAGTTAACACCACATCAAAACTGATGAGGATTTATTTTAGTTGGACACAGAAGCTTATTTATTAATGTAATAGACATCTATGATTGATGAAGATTGCCTCTCTCACCTTTCAGAAAATAACTAAAATTTTAATTCTGCGATTAATGTAACTAATCCACGTGTGTTTCTATTACACAACAATTAAGGGTAACTCCAGCATATCTTCTAGATTTTTGATGTGTCTGGTGAGTGGTTTTATTACTGCTTCTGCAGGTATCACCCTTCTGAAAGATGTCTCATCGTTTCTAATTCTATTCTTAATCCTCTGCCAGAGGAGAAATAGTTTTGCAACGCATGAATACAGTGCTGTAGCTGCTGAATTTTCTAAAAATAATTATGGAATGATGGGAAGAAAAATAAACATAGCCTATTCTAAAATAACATACGCATAAAATGAAACCATTCTGATGAACTTAATATGCTTCAAATTCAGAGTACAAATGCGTTCACCATTTGGTGCTTAGTTCATTTGTATATTTGGACCAAAATGTAGACCTCTGAAATAAATTTTAATGTTGGACTTTGCTCCACAGAACAAGAGCACACAGCCACCCATAGGACCAGTGTGTGTTAAGATTTTAGAACCTGTAATTACAGTTCTACATCAGTAATGGCATTACTACACATTCGACCAACTGAATACTTGCCACTTCACCAGTAACTAACATGTGCAAGAACTGATCTCCTCAAGAACTTGAGTACACATATGCAATAGGCTCATGATACTGTATGTATCTCTGCAAGATGTATCAAGTTGAAAACATTACGGTAACATAGACTCTTACCTGGTCTTTCTCAGGAGAGTAGGCCAAATTGCCACATTCATCTGCTATTTCGAGAACAGCAATTTACGATTTGTTTGTTCACAGAATTTGGTAGGCCTACCTGTGGAATAAATAATAGTGAAAGTTAATTAATATGTCAAGTAGAATATCACCTGTACACTGCGTCAAATATCAATTCAAAACTAGGCTACCGGTACGATATATTTTTCACAGGCACTACAGAAACAAGTTTTCACTTAAACTCTTAAAATAAGCGTACTTACTTGGCGTAGCAGAAGAAGAACTGTTCACTTCTCATTACCAAGAAGACGATTTGATGAAAGAAAGATGAGAAAGAACACAACATTAGCTTATTATAAAATATTAATATACGGGCAATATTGTTTACACCAAACACGACATAAACAGAGCGTCCATGTTGGTCAATGCCGCCAACCCAGTAGAAATAATGTTTATTTAATGATAAGTGACGTAATTATCGTCGGTGAGCAAGATAATTGCAAGGAAATGTCAATTAGGAATTATGTGTATATTTATTGACTAAATATAGGGATATATTTGCAATTCAATTAAAACGTGTATCATGCATATGTTGGCAAGACGATATACAGCGCTTAATCCGCTCCTTACGTCTGGCCGCGCTACTACACCGATGGTACCAAATAATCCCTATCTGGTTGACACCCCCTGGTACAAATGAAGGCGAGATGAGAAAAACCTCTGCGAGCGTGAGGTAATGAGATGAAGAAAATGTCACGGAGTGTTCACTGATAGCGTGAAATGAAGAGATGGAATGAAGTGCTTAAAGATAGAGTACTGTAAGCACTATGAAAATGTACGTAGAATGTGTGAGAAACAAGAGCCTGGTGAATGAATGTACTAGAGCTGAAGAATAGATGTATTGATGATAGCCTGTTACAGGCGATGAAGACGTGGTAATGATTGCGTTAGTGAAATTTAGTACACAAAATGTCGGCGCACAGACTGCAACACGTGGCGAGGTCTCACTGTCAAGGCCACGAAGTCGGGTGAGTTCGTGACGTCACGCCGGTGTAGATGAAGTCAGTCGCTGCGTAGTAATAGATTTCTAGAAGTTCGGTTGATGATTTGATGCGAAGTATACATTTCTCACAGTAAGCTCGGACAGCGATTTCTTCCGAAGTAATAATGAGAAAAGAGATGTCGTGACCAATGTGATTCATTTATTTTATGTACACGGGTATTAAATTCTCAACTAATACCTGCATGGATAAAAAAGAATGTTATTGCTACGTTTATATGGTCCGTAAAATAAAATTAGCCAGGCATATATTAAACTAATTGTTTATTTACTGTAATAACTTACACTATAAATATTTGCGACAATTATATTTATGTCTACGTTTCAAAGTACCGCTGGAAGTACACTACTTCAAAAGTAAGATACTCGCCGCCCCATCTATGTGTCAAGTTTGGAAACTTATGGAGTCTATGTAATTTCTTGGACTCGCGCGCTACCTGGCGGATTTCTTGTGAAGCTGTTCCGTTGTTTGGACTGGTATTACGCTAGATGGCGCAGGCTGGATTGTGATCTTGCCAGTGATCGTCCTCTGGGTTGGAGATTTCTTATTGAATATGTCGCCCTGGTAACCTAACAAGATTTTGTTAGAAAATTGATTATTACCTATCTTATCATCGAAGAAGAAGGATGTAGTTTTCGTCGCGGAGACCTTTCTGAAGTCAGCCTTCGGGCTTGGGTCGAGATTTCCCTATTTTCCACTACCATCGAATGGAAACAGTTGTACTGACGTCTTGGAAAAGTCGCGTTTTATATTTAAGCATGTTACATTTTAAAATATGATTATGTGATCGAGGCCGACAGGATAAGGTACGTGTATTGCATAGTAATGGTTGACAACAACAACAGTCCCACTTGGGCAGCCATTTTTGTTTTATGAACCCTTGCAAAGAAGCTTATGAGACTCAGTTTCGGGGGGTGTAACAGTCCATATCGTAAGTTGTTGCTAAAGCGCTTCATTAACATGCAGGGTAACATATAACAAAATAACATGCAGGAAAAAGTGAAGCCAGGGTTAAAACAAATGAATTTAATAACAAATCAGCTATTTACACAAAAGAATTAACAAAACAAAACTCCCATATGACTCCCACTGAATAAAATTTTTGTTTGCCAAAACTAGGCCAAATCTCTGGAGAGATTAATACTCGGACCAAGTGTCCCAAAGAAAAATCAACAAAGGTGACTATTGTATGCGCGCGTGCTGTTCTACATGCTTCACGATGAGTACAATCGAATGCATGATTCGTCATCATCCAGAATACACTTTCAGACGACGAATCCACATTGCTTAGAGCTAGACAGACGCGGGGAACAACTATACAACACTTAAAACTAAACCGACACTTCCTATACTTAAAATAAACAACACAATAATTTCCGCATGAAATTGGAATCAAAACTGCCGTAGCAAAAACATTACTGCCTAAAATTAGGACGTCTCACACAAATCAACACAAGTAAGTTAACACGTGGCCAATAAAAAAATACACATATGACCGCCGTCATTTTTACAAGTACACTACCACTACACCACACGGGCGTCACATACTAAATTACATGAATTGAGTCATAAACAAATCACTAGGCTCAAAGCCAACATTTACATTATTAACACAATATTCTATCCATACGACATGCAATAATCCGTCACACACATGGCGAACTCCCCAATTAATTATGGTTCAAAATAACCATCACAATGAAACAGGTTTGCTACTTGAAAGCTTAAAGGGGCCAGTCGGACCATAGGACTGCCTAACAAAAAAAGTCACCAGGCGAGAAGGGCGATTCGTGGAAATCTGCATATCTGTCAACCCACGTGTCAAAATAACCTTGGCCTCCCAAGGCACGGGATCGAATCTCGAAGAAGCGTGCCCCAAAGCACAATAATACGTGTGTGAGTGTGTCAGAACAAAATATCCCGGCATTTCCCCTAGGAAATCCAAGAATCAGCATATGGACAAGGTACAGCGGTCTCCCTGGAGCACCCTGCCTTTCCATCAAAAATACAACAACAAAATATGAGGGCGGTAGGACCTCTACCCCTCTTCACGCAGAATCAACACACAGCTGACACAATAACACACACAGAATCACACGTATGGGTTTGACAGACCCTGAAATAAAATGACATAAATATTTTCCACTCGCTGGCGCCTCCGTTCTACGCCAGTGACTAATAAACCTGAAAAGGACTCAAAAAAATCTATCAAATTAGAACTAAGGTGTTCTACAATTACATCTTTAGTTGTTGCGCTCGGAAACCCTAATATGAATAATAACCTGTTCAGCAAACACCTTACAGTAATTACCTCCCTTTCCTATCAAAAATATGAACTTCAATAAAGCACCACTTATCGAATGTAACGGGTTTCGCATTTGCATGGATAAAAATCACGTACACGCGCCGTGTACATTAAATATGACGCCAAAGAAAAATAAATACACAACAAACACTTTGGCCACGTGCCAACGTACATTTAAAACATTTAGCGTCGGTACAAGAAAAACACTCTAAAACAAGAAAAAACTAAAATTAACTATTTACAAAGTTCCCCCGCCAATCTAACTACATAATTGAATAATCAATTGTTGTACATCACCGTCTCAGCTTGTAGAACATATGACCTCCATCTCAGCCCATTTCCCCACGGGAAAATTAACACTCCATCGTTGTCTTCGTAGAAGCGTCGGGCATCACTCCGGCTCCTGACCACACGTCGGACATCTTGGTGTAGTCTCTTTGGAAGAAAAGTTAAATGTTATTATAATTTAACCTGGCTATAATCGCTTGCGAGTTACTAAATTCGCCCACAAATAGTCCTATGCGATTAATCACGAAGACTTTCCCTACTCTCGCTCACACACGCACGATACACACATGAAAAAAACATAAAAATTTACATGAAATATACAACTTCGAGTCCATCGTCACTGGCTCGACAATACAAGTTTTAAAGTCTGACTGACTCACAGTCGCTATCTCGCTCGGTAATCTCTACTGCTCTGCTTGACCTTCGCTCGGGTTGGAGCGCTAATTAGAATGTTCCTCAAGTCTTGCCCCCTAGGAGCTGAAAATAGTTGTCTTTAAGATAATATACAAGTTTTAAATCACCACGCAAACTGGTGTGAAGTTAGCTCACAAAGCCCACCAAGTATTAGACTTCAAATGATATATTAGAGCTTTAAAATCGCTACACAAACTGACGCGAAGTTAGCTCGTCAGAGCTCACAAATAAATGACTTCGAATAATATTAGAGCGTTAAAATCATTACACAGACTGGCGTGAAGTTAGCTCACAGAGCTCCAAAACGAAAAGACATCGAACAGCGTCTCGTCGATCAATTTATTAGAAACTGACAGGGGGATGAAGAGTGGGGTAAATTAAGAAAAAAATTCCAGAGTTTTCATCTCACACACACGGGACTAGTGTCAATCTTCATCAAATAATTCAAACGTCTCAGCGCACTCGTGCGGAGATAATTCCGATCGGCGGTTCTTTAGATAATCAACTCCGCGCGCTTTTTACCACTGACGCCATCCATCGCGTGATCTAGGCTTGGTCTCTCCTGATTGGGTGATTCAATCGTAGGTCGGTTGCAAGAAACTCGTGACCATCCCTTTATGATTCAAATTCCGGTGCAAGTTGTTACACAATTTGGCCTTGAACTCAGCTTACCAGGCCGTTCTCAAGAATAGCTACCAAGAGCTACTTCTATGGCAATCATTGCGACACGCTACCTTGCCTTTATCCTCATCAACTTCCACAAGTACTGCCTGGGCTGCAGTAATAATAATAATAATAAATTATGAATACTTATTTATCGTAGATTAATAAGGGTTCATTTATCTTCAGCAAGGTTTTGAAATTCGAAGCAAGTGATTGATTTGGATTTCAAAAACAATATCCGCAGTAGTAACAACATCTCTTTAGTATCACGCTCAGCTGCTCGAGTGTACACTTCACTGACCCAATTATTGTGTGCGCTCCCTCGCCGGAATGTCATTCATACTTCTTCGCTAGACCTCCCCTTCTCCTCACGTGGTTGCAACTCCTGTCGTCTCAGCTGCTTGTTGTTTACAAACAAAGCGCGCTCTCTCTCAAGCACTCCACGGCCACGTACATTTGAGTGTTGGCTCTCAAAATAAAATTCTGCCATACTGATTCTGCACACATGATCCTGCTTATTCATCAAATGGTTCTCTTCTGTAATATGATTTTAAGTTGGCGCTATTAAAAACAGATTTAGCACCAGTGCTCACTTCTTCAAGCCTGTAAGCATTGTTACCCAGATTCTTAATGACACGGAACGGGCCAATAAATTTTGGACAGAATTTTGCAAAGACTTTGTTTTTAGGATCAGATATCGGTGGTCTGCGAACCAGCACTAACTCTTGTTCTTGTAATTCCCGGTGAAACTTCTTTCCTCTGTACCTTCTCAGTCTTCGGTCCGCTTGGTTCCTCATGTGCTCTCTCGTTCGCTGAATTCGCAACTCATGCGCTAATAGTGGATCCCTTGGGCATGGAATAATCTTGTCCCAAGATCTCTCCGGCAACCTGTTGTGGTGTACAATTAGTGGGACTTGACCCGTCGACTCGTGCTTAGTGGTGTTCATGCACATCTCAATATCTCCTACTTTGTCAACCCATTTATTATGATCGTTAGGAATCTTTACTCTGTAGTACTTGGCAACACAGCGAATCGTTCTCTCGCTCGGATTCCCACAAGGATGACGAATGCTCGAAAATATATGTTTTATTCTTAGGCTCTCTAGACCTTGCCTAAAAACATTGCTCGTGAAATAAGTACCATGGTCTGATAAAATGGATTCCGGCTTCCCAAGCATCGGAATAACTTGTTCTGAATTCTACTGAGGACTTGTTTTGATGTCGTCTTCTGGATAGGACATAACACTACCATCTTTGAAAATACATCGACACACACCAGAAGGTGTCGGCATCCACGCTTCCCTTTGACCAAAGGGCCAAAACAGTCGATAGCGAGCATCTCGCATGGTTTTTGAGGTAATAGTGGTCTTGGAGGTTGTTTCATAATGAAGTTGTTCGGTTTAGTGCGCTGGCATGCGTCACAAGTTCTTATTACTTCCACAATGGTGAATCGCATCTTAGGCCAAGTAAAAGTCTCCCCTATTGTAGCTTCAGTCTTATCCGTGCCGATATGTGCTAAGCTCTCGTGTACATGCCACGTCAATCCTCTCTGTAGTGATGCTGGAACTAGGATTCGCAGTTTGGTATGATGCTCATCCACGAACTTATGCAACAGGTTATTTAAGTAGTGAAATCTCGCTTCTTTAGCACGGGCTTCTCGGTATTCAGGTGAATCTGGTTGTAATTCCTTCCTGTAGAACTTGATCATCATCATCATCCATGGGTCTGCTTCTTGTTCCTTCCGAATTTCCTTTAATTTCTCCAAAAACTCACGAGCCTTAGGTGTTAATGTTATATGGTGAACTTCCGCTGTTACTTCGTTCTCGTCTTCAGGATTCCTGCTCAAAGCATCTGGTATGATGTTCATCCTTCCAGGGCAATGCTCTATTGTAATGTCAAACTGCTGTATGTAGATGGACCAACGCGTATCTCTCTCACTTGCCATCGTCGTCTTGAATAGAAATGTCAGTGCATGGTGGTCGGTTCTGACAATAAGGGAATAGCCGAAGATCATCTTTCGCCATTGTTGGAGAAAATATAAAATTGCTAGCAGCTCAAGCTCCGTCACGGTGTAGTTCCTCTCGTGCTTCCTCAATTTACGACTCGTAAATGCCAAATATGATCCCTTCTTGGGTTCTTCAGCGTCCTCTTGGTACAGCATAGCACCGATTCCTATCAATGAAGCATCTGCTTGAATAATAAATCTCTTCTCAACGTCCGTATATCCAAGCTTCACACAGTTTTCCAGTAAGTCTTTCGTAGCTCTAAAAGACCTGCCGCACTCCTCATTCCACGACCATCGATTTGCCATCTTTAACATCTCTTGCATAGGTGCTACTGTTTCTGTGTATCCAGGACAATTTTCTTTGAAGAAACCTGTCACTCCCAAAAACGCTCTTACATGTTTGACTTTAGTTGGTGTGGGAAATTTCTTGATAGCATCAATTTTCGCTGGATTAGGTCTCACGCCCTCAACATCAATTATATGCCCCAAATACAGAATCTCGCTCTGGCAAAAGTGTGATTTCTTTAGATTAATTTTGAAGTTCATGGTTCTCAAGTTATCCAGAAGTTTGTTTAAGTTTATCAGGTGTTCCTCCATTGTTTCAGATGCAATTAATATGTCGTCAACATATCTCGTAGTGAAGCTCTTGACCTCCTCAGTCAGATTCCTATCTAGTGCTCTTATCAGTGCACATCCAGCAGTTTTCACGCCAAAGGGCATTCGAGACCAGATATAACTTTGGTTATCGAATAAAAATCCCGTCAATAGTTGGGATTTTTCTTCAAGTTCAAGATGGTGGAAACTATTTGTCAAATCGACACTCGAATAAATCTTCTTCCCACGGAAGCCTTTCAAAACATCCTTGATCCTAGGTGGTTGGTCATGCTCAACTAGCAGTTTACTGTTCAAAACTCGCGCGTCTAGGCATAACCTAATTGATCCATTTGGCTTGGCCACAGCCAATATTGCGTTCAGGTACGGGGTTGCTGCTTTCCTTATCATGCCAGAGTCTAATAAATTACTAATGATGTCCTTCACCTGAGCAAAATGTTTCTCTGGGATCGGGTACAATTTACTTTTAAATGGGGTCCAGTCTGTAACTTGCAGGGCATATTGAAAATTTAAAACTCCTCCAGGGATGGTGTCAAAAGCTCCTTTATGTAATCTCAAAATTTCTTCCAGTTTCCTTCTATCGGGTTCCCCTACTATAGCCTCCTTAAGCCGCTCCTGAAGTAGAATTTCAAATTTGGTTCCGCTAATTTCTTCTTCCGCCAAATGTACCCAAAGTTCCTGCGAAATATCTCGGCTGTCAATTTCCACCACTGCTGTCTGGCTTACTTGCTCCTCTGTCAAGTTCTTATCTCTGATCACCTCATTAGTGCATTCTTCAACGACCCAAGTATTCGCCTCTCTCTCTAGTGGACTCTCTTCCATGTTTAAACCCACGTGATTCAACCCCTCAACTTGTTTGAAACTTACAGTGTTGTTATGTAAGTCAATTACAGCATGAAAATCACAGATAAAGTTGGCTCCCAAAATGATGTTATAATTCATCTTCGGTATGACAATGAATGTTTGCGAAAATGTGTGGTTCAATATTTCCAGGTCTAAATATGCTTGCTGTTTACAATTGATGGTCTTGTCAGGAATAACCCCTCTGACTTTCATTAGCGGTACAGGCATAATTGGAACAGTTTGTTTTCTTCCGATTTCTTTTACTAATACTTCAGTGACTAGGCTCACTGGCTACCTGTGTCTATTAAACATCTCACCCTCATACCTCCAATATGTGCGTAAATAATTGGCAATTGTCTGATGACATTTTCACGGTCTTTCACCACTTCCTCCAGGCAATCGTCCGGGAATGCTACCCACTCTTCTATATTGGCCACAATCATCTCTTCTCGCTCCCTGGCGTCCGCCATTTTCAGGCTATCAGGTTTTAGTTCATTTGAAGTTTTTTTTTATCCCGGGACCCATTCGTTGAGTTCCGCCGGTTGTCATCGCGCCTCTCCTGCTGCCTCAATAAACTTTCTGCCCCCTCTCCTTGATGATTGTCTGGGCTCTGTCTATTTGCCATTGCGCGCCCCCACTTCTCTTTCTCCGTCTCTTCGGCGTTTAATTGATCTAAGTACTTTTGCGACTCCATGTACCGCTCATCCCAATTGTTGCGATAGTCTCCCCTATTGTCTTGGCGATAGTTCCTCGTGTTGTTCCACCTGCCATCTCCATTTCTTTGGTAAGGTCTACCCTGCCTTTGATTTCCCCTCCAATTGGTGTATTCCCGCTGGTACGTCCATTGATTTTGCTGGTTTGGATTGTTTTGGTTATATCTATCTCGGTGATTTTGAAAATTTCGATTATTTTGGTTGAATTGGTTCCGGCCATCATAATCTTGCCTTCTCGGTGTAAACTGCGTTCCTGTGGATTGAGTTTTCGTTTGGTTCCCCTGGCTGTGACTAGTTTGGTGTCCCTGAACCACATCTGCCGTGTTGACACATTCCATATTTCTCCTTCCCGTCTGTGGACTCACCATACTTGTCTCGTCTAGGTGTCGGAGTAATTCTTCGGCCTACACTGCGGTCTTAATATTTCCGGCTACTAACAGTTGTTGAATGTTCATAGGAAGTTGTTTCCCGATGGTTAGAACCATATTTTGTTCGCTAGGGGGGTCGTCTAAATCGCGGAATTTCACCAGCTGTTGGCTAAAGAATTCTGAAAATCTGGTCGGATGCGTGCTGTGGTATTTTCGAGTATACAGGTCCATTCTTAATCCTTGCTGTAAAGAAGGGCTCCAGAACTTCTTTAAAAACGCTTCTCTGAATTGAGCCATGTCGGTGAATGTATATTTAAAGCTCAAAAACCAGGTTAAGCTTGGTCCCTCTAAAAACTTCTCCACGAGTCGCAACTGTTTTTCGGGACTGATATGCTGATCATTAAAATAGTCAGTCAACTGACGTAAAAAGGCTTTGGGAGTGGTTCCTGAGTGCTCCCTGAATTTATCGGGTTTGAAATCATTTCCCCTAAGGACTTGAATTACTTGGGCGGGTGCCAAGTTTGGTTGTGGTGTGGAGGTCTCTCCCCTGTACTCTTGGAATGCGTTGCTCGTTAATTTGGGACTTTGACCTCGGCTGATATCCTCAGCCAACTTCAAGCCCACCGGACTTCCAATGCTTCCCTGCTTGTCTGCTGTATTTTCAGCAGAAAATAATGTAGCGTTCTCTAATGATCTAATTTCATTTTTAATTATTAAATCTGAGTGTTCTTTTAGTTTCGATTTCATGTTTTCCTCCAAAGCCTGTACTCTCGAATTGTATTCCCCTAAGCACTTTAAAATTGTCAACCTGTCTTCTTTATTTGCGTTTGCCTGCTGTTCCCAATCTCTTCGGATCTTGCTCTTCAAACTGCTAATTTTCTCTTCGCTCCTTTCCTGATTCTTTTCTAGCTCTTCTCGTATCTGTTCTTGTGTTTTGACTAATTGTTCTTCCAGATTATCCCGATTTTTAATGAGCTGTTCTCCTACCTCTTCTCTTATGACCTGCAGGGTTTTAATTAATTGGTCTTCCAGATTATCCCGAAAGTGCATACGTTCTGTTTCGGTCTTGACCTCAAGTTTACCGATTTCTTTGATTAATTCAAGTACGTTGCTGTCGACTGAATTAATTTGTTGCTGTAATTTATCTTGTGTGCTCTTTATTCCCGCTGTGTTGTTGACACATGCTGCCTCGATTTGCTTTAATTTATCGACCACCATTTCATCAAAATTATTAGTTTATTATCAAATTTCGCCTCCAACTTTTTAATTTCACCTAATTGTTTGACGTTATTCTCTGCGACCTCACCTGCCAGTTTCTCTACTTCCCTAACACTTTGATTTATGTCGTTAGTGATCTTTTCTAATTGCTCTGTTTGTGTTACCGCCTGTTCGGATAATTTGTGATTTAATTCGTGAAATTGTTTATCAGTGTCCAATTTCTGGACCTGTAATTGGACCGTAATATTACCGCTCATGTCGTGTAACTGTTTTTCATTGTTCTTTAACTGTTCTTCCGTTTTCGCGGACATCTGCACTAACTGTTCTTCCGTTTTCGCGGACATTTGGATCGACAACTGTTCCAAAAATCCCTTAATTTCCTCAACACTCGCCATTTCACAATACACAAATATAACCAGAGAAAAACAGGGTCATGCACCGAGATTTCAGTCATACACACGCATACATGTCATAACATTTAAATATTACTGATTCTAATTTAATAAAAATTTCAGTAATCAAAATTTACTGAATAAATTACTCTTATTTCCAAACAACAAAATAAGTCCCTAGTGATCTGCTTTTAAATTCCTAACCAACAGAATTTACGAACGACACTCATTAACCAAAGTTAATTAAATGTCAAATATAAGGCAACACCTTCCTGCTTTGACTGAGTTCAATAATATGCAAATTTTCTAATTTTAATGCCGGGCGCCAGAACAAGTTTATAACAAATACAATATCAAATTCTAACCTTGTTCAATATCTCTAACTTTAAGAACTCAGTGATTTTACTAATGCACATGGCGGTACAACATCGCCTCAATTTACTGAATTTACTTTGCCCGCTTGACCTGGCATCATTTCTCAACGAAATAAATATGAGATCAGCGAAGCAACAACAACAACAGTCCCACTTGGGCAGCCATTTTTGTTTTATGAACCCTTGCAAAGAAGCTTATGAGACTCAGTTTCGGGGGGTGTAACAGTCCATATCGTGTTGTTGTTAAAGCGCTTCATTAACATGCAGGGTAACATATAACAAAATAACATGCAGGAAAAAGTGAAGCCAGGGTTAAAAAAAATGAATTTAATAACAAATCAGCTATTTACACAAAAGAATTAACAAAACAAAACTCCCATATGACTCCCACTGAATAAAATTAAAGTTTGCCAAAACTAGGCCAAATCTCTGGAGAGATTAATACTCGGACCAAGTGTCCCAAAGAAAAATCAACAAAGGTGACTATTGTATGCGCGCGTGCTGTTCTACATGCTTCACGATGAGTACAATCGAATGCATGATTCGTCATCATCCAGAATACACTTTCAGACGACGAATCCACATTGCTTAGAGCTAGACAGACGCGGGGAACAACTATACAACACTTAAAACTAAACCGACACTTCCTATACTTAAAATAAACAACACAATAATTTCCGCATGAAATTGGAATCAAAACTGCCGTAGCAAAAACATTACTGACTAAAATTAGGACGTCTCACACAAATCAACACAAGTAAGTTAACACGTGACCAATAAAAAAATACACATATGACCGCCGTCATTTTTACAAGTACACTACCACTACACCACACGGGCGTCACATACTAAATTACATGAATTAAGTCATAAACAAATCACTAGGCTCAAAGCCAACATTTACATTATTAACACAATATTCTATCCATACGACATGCAATAATCCGTCACACACATGGCGAACTCCCCAATTAATTATGGTTCAAAATAACCATCACAATGAAACAGGTTTGCTACTTGAAAGCTTAAAGGGGCCAGTCGGAACATAGGACTGCCTAACAAAAAAAGTCACCAGGCGAGAAGGGCGATTCGTGGAAATCTGCATATCTGTCAACCCACGTGTCAAAATAACCTCGGCCTCCCAAGGCACGGGATCGAATCTCGAAGAAGCGTGCCCCAAAGCACAATAATACGTGTGTGTGTGTCAGAACAAAATATCCCGGCATTTCCCCTAGGAAATCCAAGAATCAGCATATGGACAAGGTACAGCGGTCTCCCTGGAGCACCCTGCCTTTCCATCAAAAATACAACAACAACAAAATATGAGGGCGGTAGGACCTCTACTCCTCTTCACGCAGAATCAACACACAGCTGACACAATAACACACACAGAATCACACGTATGGGTTTGACAGACCCTGAAATAAAATGACATAAATATTTTCCACTCGCTGGCGCCTCCGTTCTACGCCAGTGACTAATAAACCTGAAAAGGACTCAAAAAAATCTATCAAATTAGAACTAAGGTGTTCTACAATTACATCTTAAGTTGTTGCGCTCGGCAACCCTAATATGAATAATAACCTGTTCAGCAAACACCTTACAGTAATTACCTCCCTTTCCTATCAAAAATATGAACTTCAATAAAGCACCACTTATCGAATGTAACGGGTTTCGCATTTGCATGGATAAAAATCACGTACACGCGCCGTGTACATAAAAATGACTCCAAAGAAAAATAAATACACAACAAACACTTTGGCCACGTGCCAACGTACATTTAAAACATTTAGTGTCGGTACAAGAAAAAACTAAAATTAACTATTTACAAAGTTCCCCCGCCAATCTAACTACATAATTGAATAATCAATTGTTGTACATCACCGTCTCAGCTTGTAGAACATATGACCTCCATCTCAGCCCATTTCCCCACGGGAAAATTAACACTCCATCGTTGTCTTCGTAGAAGCGTCGGACATCACTCCGGCTCCTGACCACACGTCGGACATCTTGGTGAAGTCTCTTTGGAAGAAAAGTTCAATGTTATTATAATTTGACCTAGCTATAATCGCTTGTGAGTTACTAAATTCGCCCACAAATAGTCCTATGCGATTAATCACGAAGACTTTCCCTACTCTCGCTCACACACGCACGATACACACATGAAAAAAAAACAATAAAAATTTACATGAAATATACAACTTCGAGTCCATCGTCACTGGCTCGACAATACAAGTTTAAAAGTCTGACTGACTCACAGTCGCTATCTCGCTCGGTAATCTCTACTGCTCTGCTTGACCTTCGCTCGGGTGGAGCACTAATTAGAATGTTCCTCAAGTCTTGCCCCCTAGGAGCTGAAAATAGTTGTCTAAGATAATATACAAGTTTTAAATCACCACGCAAACTGGTGTGAAGTTAGCTCACAAAGCCCACCAAGTATTAGACTTCAAATGATATATTAGAGCTTTAAAATCGCTACACAAACTGACGGGAAGTTAGCTCGTCAGAGCTCACAAATAAATGACTTCGAATAATATTAGAGCGTTAAAATCATTACACAGACTGGCGTGAAGTTAGCTCACAGAGCTCCAAAACGAAAAGACATCGAACAGCGTCTCGTCGATCAATTTATTAGAAACAGGGGGATGAAGAGTGGGGTAAATTAAGAAAAAAATTCCAGAGTTTTCATCTCACACACACGGGACTAGTGTCAATCTTCACCAAATAATTCAAACGTCTCAGCGCACTCGTGCGGAGATAATTCCGATCGGCGGTTCTTTAGATCATCAATTCCGCGCGCTTTTTACCACTGACGCCATCCATCGCGTGATCTAGGCTTGGTCTCTCCTGATTGGGTGATTCAATCGTAGGTTGGTTGCAAGAAACTCGTGACCATCCCTTTATGATCCCAATTCTGGTGCAAGTTGTTACACAATTTGGCCTTGAACTCAGCTTACCAGGCCGTTCTCAAGAATAGCTACCAAGAGCTACTTCTGTGGCAATCATTGCGACACGCTACCTTGCCTTTATCCTCATCAACTTCCACAAGTACTGCCTGGGCCATGGGCGCCCATAGGATTGTCTCCAGGGGGGGGCAAGTAAATATTTTCGTTTCATTACCTACCTGTCACACCCCTCCCCTCCCCCCCCCTCCCCCAACCCTCCACCACCCACCCACACACACACACTCACAAAAGAAGGTTTCGTATCTTACTTTCTTCGTGAAATTCATTATTTGACTGCTCTGAAACCATTGGCTACTTTGTGGCAAGTATGGGAGGAATGTTTTCTTTGAGTTTTTGTCCGTTAACGTTCGCTTTCTTCGTGATTCAACGTCGTAATGTTCAATTCTTAAAAACAGGAAAAATCTAGTGGTAGTTCATTAAAATGGTATCGTTAATCCAGTTCGCGAACTTTCTAAATAACTGGACATATTTTCACACGATCCCAAATCACTAAGTTAAACTGTGGAAATATCCCAACACTGAATCAGCCCAATTATTTAAATAGCACTGTTTCCAAATACGGTACGCTACGGTATCTAGTTTGTAGGCCTACTGGCCATCACAGCAGATCGTCAGGTCTTTCCTCTTCTAAACAACCAATCGGAAATACTTCGCATTGCTCTTATTAGAATCATGAAACACTTGTAGCCAACGAACAGATAAACTCGAGCCAATGGTTTTAGTAAAATTTAGTTTTGTCAATAAAAATATTTCGCCTGATTATTACTAACCACTAAGTAAAATGGATAAAAACCACTATATCACGTACTTCTTACTACCATTATTCGAATTCTCGACTGAAACAAGAGGAATGGTGATACAGGAATGATGATATGAACATAAACAAACCACTTCTTTCAATGTGTAATTGAGTCTTATGCTCAAGCTTTTCTATGTTTATGAAAATAATAGACGATAACATAAAACTAACAGATATTGTACAATTCCGTAGAGTTTTATAAAATTAACAAGTGATATATTTCGCCGTATTATTGTACCTGAGACGTAAATAATATACTGTCTAACCAATCTAATGCATATACTTTTTGAGTTTTTTAAATTTATGTGTGTTAAGGTTACCCTTAAAGAGGGGAAAATTAACCTTTTTATATTCAATAACTGGCATTGTTGTAAATGTTGTTGCTTTATTTGTAAACAGGGTTAAACCTCACCCCTTGTACTTGACTCTGAGTGAAATTCCGGTTTATGTAATAACGTGTCATTAGGCGAGTGTGTATAAGTAATGTTATTTCAGAGTACCAATACCGTAGTTTTGAGATGAGTGCCCCGGAACATGAAACATGATACGTACGTGGTATTTCCCTGAAGGTAGTATTGAAAATATCGTAGGCCTACTAGTGATGGCTGCTGTCAGCGTCGGCAATCAAATTTAGAATATTTAGGTAACCAGTCGTCATCGTGGAGCTTAAATTGAGGTACTCAACTACACAGATGGGCTTAAAAATCAAATTACTACATTCTGTCCTTTCTTACAATGCATGCCACGTATGGATTTACGTTGCTGCCCCCGACTTGGAATATGCAGATTTATTAAAGTTGTAACCTTCCCAGGTCACAAGGGATCGAACCCTTACTTTCGGGACGTACGATTTTCATAATCGTCCATACATTTTTATTTGATGCCTTTTTATGTTTTATAATTATGTAATGAAGTGTATAATATCATGTGATTTATTTCCGATTAATTTGTTCAGGTTTTAAGGGATTCTAATTGGCAGGATCTGAGTCTAGTTATATGTGAATATTTTAACATTGGATTAATCTTCAGTCAGATAGTCTGGAATTGTGTGCAAGAACCAGGAAGTAGACTTGTTGTCGCCTGGGTTTTTCTCTCGCAAGCTCAAGCGCATGATGACTCATGCAGGTAGGAGCCTTGGCAACCCTATGCTAGGGGTGTGACTAGGGTATTTTGAAGACCAAGAAGGCACTCCTTATATGGTAGTGTTTTGTTTTGATTGGCTGGACCCGTGAGGGAAGCCAGGTAGGCCAGTGATTTGTGGAGGGGAGATGAATGTTATTAGGACTTGAGGAAGCTGTGAGGGCGACTCATTCTTTGGACTCCGTGGGGAGTAGTACTCATTCTTTGGACCGCGTGTAGGGAGGTGTACTCATCCTCTGGACTCCGTGTGGAGTGGTTCGTATTCTTGGTAGGACTCCGTGAGGGAGTGGAACTTGTATTTTGGACTTCTGTGTTTTTGGTGGAGAAGGAAGGTATTTCTGACGATCACAAGTTGGTGTTCGATGTACAATTACTGAGTTGCTGGCTATACATTCTCAAGGGAATTATGAGTCAAGTTTCAAACAAATAGTCTAGATTGTTTGTCTCGAATCGCATGAAGTATTGTAAACTAACGTCTGTATACCGAAATTCTGAGACCATAGCGGTAAATTGTTACACGACAAATTCTAGTAAAATATGCTATGTATTAGTAAACTCAGGAAAGAACTAGATGCGATAATCCATCACACTGATTTAAAGCATCTTTGTATAATCAGATCCACGAAACTAGATAAATCGTTGGATGCTGACCATCAAAGTAATAATGTACATAATGTTCATAGTTGAGAGGCTTGCGTGTGAAATATATAGTAATTGTGCTGCGAGTAAGTAGGAGTGATTCTCTGGGAGCAACTAACCCCTGAATCAGTAGAATTAAGTCGTCACAGCTGAAGTCAACGCCTGTAAGTACCAGTCATCATTATTTCCGAGGGTCGTCAATATGTCATAAGTAGGCCTGTGTGAATATGATAGGGAGTGTTAGATAGTCTGTACGACGAGGATCCTGCGAAGTGTATTTCATGTCTGGTATCAGAATACATTGTAAATTTTACCAGATCTATAGTGCTTGTATTTATGAGATAACCAGTGTAGTTAGGAGTGAATGTTTATTGCTGTTGTTCATACCGTACAGGTGTTTAACCCTCACGCAACACGTGAAGCCGAGCAGTTACAAAGTTTCCATAACATATGAGGCTGTTTCTTCGCCTGAGTGTGTACTTAACTACACACATCAAAAAAAGTTTTGCATCACCTCGGTTCCAAGAGTTCCGGAACCGTTAAATACAAAGGGAATAGAGATCAACACAAACAACATTTCAGCTCGTTTTATTGCTCATGAGACCCACACATTGCATGTTGTACCATCATACAGCTAGACTTTCAGCATTTGTGGTCCAGATTGCAGTACACACCACTACCTCTAATACCCAGTAGCACGTCCTCTTGCATTGATGCATGCCTGTATTCGCCGTGGCATACTATCCACAAGTTCATCAAGACACTGTTGGTCCAAATTGTCCCACTCCTCAACGACAATTCGGCGTAAATCTCTCAGAGTGGTTGGTGGGTCAAGACGTCCATAAACAGCCCTTTTCAACATATCCCAGGCATGTTCGATAGGGTTCATGTCTGGCGAACATGCTGGCCACTGTAGTCGAGCGATGTCGTTATCTTGAAGGAACGCATTCACAAGATGTGCACGATGAGGTCGAGAATTGTCGTCCATGAAGACAAATGCCTCTCCAATATTCTGCCGATATGGTTGCACTATGGGTCGGAGGATGTCATTCAGGTATCGTAAAGCCGTTTCGGAGCCTTCCATGACCACCAGTGGCGTACGTCGGCCCCACATAATGCCACCCCAAAACATCAGGGAACCACCACCTTGCTGCACTCGCTGGACAGTGTGTCTAAGACGTTCAGCCTGACCAGGGTGCCTCCAAACACGTCTCCGACGATTGTCTGGTTGAAGGCATATGCGACACTCATCGGTGAAGAGAACGTGATGCCAATTCCGTGGGGTCCATTCAGCATGTTGTTGGGCCCATCTGTACCGCGCTGCATGGTGTCGGGGTTGCAAAGCTGGACCTCGCCATGGACGTCGGGAGTGAAGTTGCGCATCATGCAGCCTATTGCGCACAGTTTGAGTTGAAACACGACGTCCTGTGGCTGAACGAAACGCATTATTCAACATGGTGGCATTGCTGTCAGGGTTCCTCCGAGCGGCAATCCGTAAGTAGCGGTCATCCACTACAGTAGTAGCCCTTGGGCGGCCTGAGCGAGGCCTGTCATCGACAGTTCCTGTATCTCTGTACCTCCTCCATGTCCGAACAACATCGCTTTGGTTCACTCTGAGACGCCTGGAAACTTCCCTTGTTGAGAGCCCTTCTTGACACAAAGTAACAATGCGGACGCAATCGAACTGCGGTATTGACCTTCTAGGCATGGTAGAACTACAGACAACATGAGCAGCGTACCTTCGTCCTGGTGGAATGACTGGAACTGATCGGCTGTCGTACCCCCTCCGTCTAATAGGCCCTGCTCATGCATGGTTGTTTACATCTTTGAGCAGTTTTAGTGACATCTATGAACAGTCAAAGGGACTGTATCTTGGATACAATATACACAGTCAACGTCTATATGCCGGAGATCTGGGAACCGAGGTGATGCAAAACTTTTTTTGATGTGTGTATAAATATGCGTTTGCTAAAATTACAAATTTAAAAAAATAATACAAATAATGTACATTAAATTTTAATAGATATCATACACAACCAATGTGCAAAAACAATTATTTAAATACCGGTAACGAGTTTGGAATTTCCTCATTGGTACAATTTAACATTCATGTCAGATCAACAGCAAGAACACCAAGGTGACTAAGAACGATCCTTTTATTTATGTCCTTAAATAATCAACAATGCCCAAGTATATTCTCTTGTGGAGGGCTTAAACTTCATCAACTTGACGTTTAATGACCAAGCAGTTTTGTACAGTTTCCCAGAAAATTTTCCGTCCCTAAAACCTGCCGCCTTGGCAGTTGCAAGTTTGTCCCCCCGTCGGGTCTGAATACAGTAAAGTATCCAATATTGTAAGCACGACCTTACAGGACCAGAGTTTTACTAGTAAGCATAGAAAAGCTTATTTTAGGGGTTAAGATACGCTAGCGATGTCGCAATGTCTAAACATATCTCCAGAACGTGCTTTTCATGTCGACACTGCTGAAGTGAGGTGGCAAAAATAGTAGCCACTCAAGATAGGGATGGGGAAACACTAGGCATAACCGTATTGAAATTTGGAGCTTACCTAGATGTTATGCCCCTTTAAACAGCAATTATCATCATGATCATCCATTGGTGACAGAGTGCATGGCATCATTAGAACCATATTTGTATTTAAAAATAGTAAATACATATTACGTCAGCAACATTACCGATTTTTGTTGTTGTAGCAGTTGTCAGTTGACTATCTGTAACTTCCATTTATGAAATAAACTGATGTGACAATGAACAATCTTATTTCAACATTCTCGGAAATCCAGCGCCCCCCCCCCCCCCCCTAAGGGCGCCCACGAGTACCAAATGGCCGAACAGGCCCACTTAAAGCTTGAATATTCTAAGAACAATTTTTAGTGAGCACCCAGAAACTAAGTCCATATCGGCCAGTTTGTCAATGACCCTTTTACACATTCGCTGTTGTTGCAAAAGTGATATGCGAGGCAGATTGCGCCTGATCGAGCACCGTTACGTAATAGACTATGTAGAGAACGAATTAGTGTATTCACTAATTGAAGCAAAACTATTATTTAGCAAATATTGTAATTTTTAAATTCAGATTTCTGAGGTGTGCCAGACAGGCTTAATGCGCCCACTGCCACTATACAGTATTTAATGTTTGGCCTGGTGGAATGTTAAATATCGGAAGTACAAATTTAGTACAAATTAATTAGAATACTGTAAGAACTTTTGCAAAAAAAAAGTTTGTTCTCAGTCTGATTTTCATATCGTTTTAATTTTCGGGATGGACTGAAACAACGAGTTACGACGCAATCCACGACACGAAGTTCGACGCAAAATACGACTCTGTTTTCGACGAAGTGAACGGCTAAACATATGTGTTGCTGTTGCCTACGACGCTGACGACGAGACGACGTGCAGTTTTGTGAGCCCACGACGTGCGAATCTACGACGAGGATTCATAGGCTAGCAAAATTTGTTCTTCAGTTTCAGTAACAATTAGTGGTGCCGTGACGACGACGACGAGGGTCGGAATCTAAACGACGACAGAGGATTGTGGATGTGGTAAGATGATAGCGACTCGTCAGAGAGAAACGACGGGAAGCGGTATTCAACGATATCACCTACAAATATCACCGGTTTGGTGAATGAGGTTAAACAGGTTTGATAGCGAGGTTTTGAGGAAGCGATATTGACGGAAATCTACTTGATAGACGTGAGTAAACAAATAAGATGACTACACTCGGTGCAATAGAGAAAATAAATAAGAACATAAGTGATGCTCCGGTCAAAGCAATCAAATTTTTACATAACCTCATTTTCGAGCATATACCAGACGACAGGAAGAATCGAAAGCGACTGCGAGAGTTTCCTGGATTCGATTTTGACGAAAATTCCATTGAAGAGGAAGCTAAGAAGAAATTTATCGAAGAAAAATTTTCCAAGGCTGATCTGTTGCGTGTTTCTGAGATTCTTAATACCGAGATCGGGACAAAGGTGGTAATGATTAACACCATTTGTTATTACTTGAGGAATTTGGATGAACTCGCAACTAATATAGACGATGATGACGAAGATGAAGAAGACGAAGAGAGCGAAGAGGAAGACCAGCACAGAAGGTATAGAGAACAACATAAGTTTTCATTGTCGTTCCGCGACGTAGAGGGCGCTATGAAAACATTTAACGGTAAGGATGGTTACCCAGTGAAGAAATGGATCGCAGATTTTGAGGAGACGTCAATCTTGATGGGATGGAGTGAGCTGCAAAAGTTTATTTTCGCTAAGAAATCACTCGATGGTTTAGCTAAGCTTTTTATTCAAGGTGAGAAAGGACTGACGTCCTGGACTGCACTGAAGAAGGCCTTGAAAGAGGAGTTTGACGTGGCGGCAAGCAGTGCAGAAATTCACAAGTTGTTAACCCAGCGACGAAAAAAGCGCGACGAATCTCTACAGGAATACTTTCTTGTGATGAAGGAAATCGCTAGTAGAGGTGATGTTGAGCTAGTTTCTCTGTGTCAGTACGTGATTGATGGGATCGAGGACGATTCAGTATCAAAACTTCTTCTCTATGGAGCAAAAAATTCCAAGGATTTCAAGGAGAAAATGAAAAGTTATGAGATGGCAGTGAAGTCTTTGCCAAAGAAAAGCACAAAGTATAATAAGAGTAATTTTCAAGGAAGTGCCAACGAGAAGGACCGAAAGTGCTGGGGAAGTACAAAGAAGAAAGAGGCGAGTAGTGGAGATAGATGTTATAATTGCGGTGGATCTGGTCATAGTTCAAAGGAATGTGAACACAAGGATAAAGGCAAGAGATGTTTCAACTGCAACGAGTTTGGCCACATTTCATCCGAGTGCAAAAAAGAGAGGAAGAACGATAAGAGGAATAATCAAGGTATCAATCTTATTGATGAAAAGAAAGCCTGCCTCAAGTTCAAAGAGGTTAGTTTGGGTCAGCAGAAACTTCAGGCACTTATCGACTGTGGCAGTCCTTATAACCTACTGCGACAAAACATCTATAAGACCATGGGTTCCCCAGGATTGAAGAGCACGGATCTTGTTTTGAAAGGATTCGGTAATGGTTTTGTTGCTCCTCAAGGTTACTTCACAACAGTCGTTGAAGTAGACGAGCTGGAGTTCCAAACCAACGTCTATGTTGTTTCTGATGATACTATGGAGTGGGACATGGTTATTGGTAACGATCTATTGGATCAGGGTGAGGTCATCCTGAGCAAGCAAGGAGTTACCATCAAGAAACTAGAGGTCCCAATGATGGTGATCAGGGTAGCCGACGAACAGGAATTTGATATCGAGAACTGCGTTGATGAGGAAAAAAGGGAACAGATCCAGGATTTGGTAGAGAGATATGTACCAAAGAAGACGAAATCTACTGATGTCAAGATGAAGATCACATTGAAAGAAGAAAAACCGATATTTAGCAGGCCCAGACGAATGGCACCGCTTGAGAACGAGTTTGTCGATGAGCAAGTCGAGGCGTGGCTGGAGGAAGATATCATAGAACCGAGTCAATCAGAATATACATGCCAAGTGGTGGTAGTCAAAAAGAAAAATGGAATTCCGTTCAAGATCGTGACTGACTGTATGGCATTCCAAAAGACAATGCACAAAAGGGACCTGGTCCTACGAGTAGCTAGATGGGCTATGGCCTTGGAGGAGTTTGACTATACCATCGAACACCGAACTGCAACCAGGATGAAACATGTCGACGCCTTGAGCCGATGCCCAGCAGTGATGTTTGGATTCCCTGATGGCCTTGCAGCGAGGATCAAAATCGCCCAGAGAAAAGACGAAGGCTTGACAGCGATAAAAGCGACACTGGAGAAATGGCCTTACGAAAACTTCATCGTCAGAGATGGACTGCTATTTAAATTTGTTGACGGGCGAGAGACGTTGGTGGTCCCGCGAGCAATGCACCATGAAATCATCAGAGATGCACATGGGAAGGGACACTACGCTGTTAAAAGGACTGAAGAAGACGTGAAGCAGGAATATTATATTCCAGACTTGGCCAACAAGGTGAAACGAGTCATAGCCAACTGTGTGAAGTGTCTGGTGGTTAACAGGAAGGCAGGCAAGAAAGAAGGTTGGTTACATCCGATGTTCAAGGAGAGTGTGCCATTGCACACCTACCACATGGATCACATTGGACCACTTAAGTCTACACACAAGGGATATGAACACATCTTCTGTGTGATAGACGCCTTCACGAAGTTCACCTGGCTGTATCCTGTGAAAACTACCAAATCGGCCCAGACGATTGAAAAGATGGAGTTTCAGAGGACGAACTTTGGAAACCCAGTTCAAGTGATCACCGACAGGGGGCCATCGTTCACCTCCCATGAGTTCCAGGACTACTGTAAATCGCCGAGTATCAAGCACGTCTTGATCACAGCTGGACTGCCAAGAGCCAATGGTCAAATCGAGAGAGTCAACTCAACAGTGACCAAGATCATCGCTAAACTTAGCATTGACGATCCAACAAAATGGTACAAGGTTGTACCATCTGTCCAACGAGCTATCAACTCTACGTTCCAGAGGAGCATCGGAATGTCACCTTTCGAGCTGCTGACAGGAGTCAGAATGCACAACCAAAATGATCTACGTATAGTGCAACTCATCGAAGAGGAGCTGATCGATTCGTTCAACGGAAAACGTGATCAGATGAGAGAAGATGCAAAAAAGCAGATAGAAAAAGTACAATCTGAAAATCGTGCTGAATTCAACCGACGACGTAAGGAGCCTAAGAAGTATCAGGTCGACGACCTGGTTGCCATCAAACGCACTCAGATCGGTCCACATCTGAAACTAAAAACCAAAAGTCTAGGACCTTATCGAGTGACTCGAGTAAAACTCAACGGCACTTATGACGTCAGCAGAGAAGGAGACCATGCTGGACCAAGAATCACATCGTCCTGTGCGGAGTTCATGAGGCCCTGGCCGGGCGGATTTTCTTCATCCGGGTCGGATGAGGATCAGGACGGCCGAGTGTGGGAACCGGATGAGGATCAAGAAGGTCGAGTATGGGATCTAGCGGGCGCAGGAGTAAGCTCAGCGCCATTGTCTGAGAATAAAAAGAAGAGAAGCAATATTCCGAGTTCCGATGAGCCGCGAAACACATTCCCTTAATTCTCTACTGTATTTTAACCAGTTCCATTGTTTTAATAAATAATTCAGTTCTATATTCGATGCTTGTGAGTGTCATGATCTGGATACCGTTTCCCCCCGTATGGGCGCCCATGGCCTGGGTTGCAGTAATAATAATAATAAATTATGAATACTTATTTATCGTAGATTAATAAGGGTTCAATATATTATAAAGTAAATCTGACTTGGTGTTTTCTATCACTTAGATTTTAATGTCTGGTAGTTTCTCTCAAAGGCAAATCCTCTGGGGATCCAAATGGGTAGCAATTTTCCACGAGTGCCTTACCTTTTAGGACTTCTCAATATTACTCACACGCACGTTAACTGAATGACACTTCATACAAATATTTATCACTTGATTTGAGAAAATGTCTGTTAAGTCCTCTATATGAATCTGTCATATTTATCTTCACACCTTGTCCGCCTCGTTGCGTAGTGGCTAAAATTCTTGGCTGTCACCGCTGAGGCTCGTGTTCAATTCCCGGCTCTGCCAAGAAATTTAATTCTGGTCTGAGGGCTGGAACAGGGTACACTCAGCCTCGTGAGACAAAACTAAGAAGAGGTGGGTTCGATTCCTACCTCAGCCATCCTGGAAGTGGTTTCCCGTGGTTATTCTTTTCTACTCTCGGGATGGTACCTAACTGAAGGTCACGGCCACTTCCTACCAAATCCTACCTCAATTATACAATACACACACTAGTACAGACATCACAGTGACACATGTTATCAGATAATACACACACCCAAGTACACGGGGCTACACGATCACCATGTCGCAAAGCCCCTAAAGGAATCAACAGCAACTATCTTCACACTGTACTGCTTCTTGTCGCACTCCGCGCTACACTGAACTGGAATTACAACCAAATAGCTACAACTCAACTAACCAACCCCGCCGTTCCACCTACGCTGGTACACATTAGGCTACAGTATATCGATCGGCCCAGTCGCCTGGAAAAATATCGATGGGAGTATTTTCGATGCTCCACCCTCCAGCATATTCCAATCCATCGGGGGGGGGGGGGGGGGGGGCATTTTTCCCCTGGTCGTATTGGCTGCCTTGTGACCGCCCACTTGCCTGACAGTTCTCTTGAACAAAATGGCGGTCAAGCGAATGCCGAACATTCTACATTATTCTACGTCATAGAAGTTGACGTGATGTTAAGGGACAGAGAGAGATCGGTGACTGGAGCGAGATTGGAACCACACAGCTTTTTGTTAATCGCCGCAACATGATAGCTCACTCATAGAAATAAAATGAAAATACTATACTTCACAATATCACAGCTACGTACAAGCCAGGCGCGGATCTAGAGTTTGGCTTTGGGGGGGGGGGGGGGGGGGGGGGGTCACCGAATCGAAATTGTTAAGAAAAATGGTATCACTAAAAACGCAATCACAAAATAACCAAATGTACAAAACCAGACCAATTTTTTGCAAGCTACATGGATAGAAATTTTATGTGTTTAGCGCACCAAAAATATTCTTACAAATTGCAACGGCGTGTTTTGCGACTTTTACATCAAGCTTCGAAATAAGTATCAAGGTACGTTACAGTTTCGGCAAGTCGAGTTGATACCGACAAAGGGGGAAAGTCACAGCTTAAATTGCCAACCAGGCTTGCAGTTTGGACGTCGGCAAAATTTGTTGGTGCGTAAAAAGCCCCAAATTCCTATCCGTGCATTGCTGCACATTCATCGTGACATCACTATAAACATCGATTCGGTAATCACAAGGTTTGCTAAACAAAATAGACGAGTTATATAAATAATCGTTTTTATATAACAGGTATGAAGTTGTAAATATGTACACTTGTAACAGAGCATGATAATTGCAATAAATATATTTTCAGTATTGAATAAAATGAAAAAAAAAACTGTTTTGCAGTTAAAATTCGTTAAGTTTTATTTGTCTGGTTCTTGTGTTTTCGTTTTTTGAGTTTGCAAAAAAATGGTCTCCCGTTTGGGTCGGTGGGTCATGACCCCCGTGACCCCCTCTTTGAATCCGCGCTTGGTACAAGAGATCTGCACCTTATCGTGTCTAGATGAATCAAGCAACTAAAAGAGCGACGCGTGTCCAACGCGCACCGTGTCACCTGAGAATTGTAGTGCGGAAAGAGGAGTCGCTTGGCCTTCAAGCTTGCATTCTTGTGTCCCGCACTACAGGTCATGTTATGTTCACGAGGCACAAGCCATATACAGTACACGTCAGTTCCGTACGGAATAACTCTTAAAACAATGTAGCTCACGTTTCAGTGGGATGTCAATACATGATGATTTAAGGTTACAATGCAAGCACGACTTTCCTTACCGTGCGACTTTCAGCTCATGATCCCTGCAAGGAATACGACCGCACAACCTGAGTCACATGAGTTGACAGCCTGACAGTGGCTACTGTGCAAGAAACATTCACTTCATGAAGTTTACAGTGAACCAGCTAGTTCAGACTCCTTTCGACACTACTGAAGATACACGCACACATGGTAACAAGTAGTTTCGTGAAGAACTATACAGCCTATTTTCATATATCCTACTTATATTAACTGCCACTATCAACATACAAAATTGCAGTTTGATTGCTATAGGCCTAATAGATTCGTAGATATTCAGAGTCGTCTGAATATTTCGGATGGTCGCCATGTTGGATTCTTAAATGTGTAGGCCCTAGAGTCATGTACCATTAAAGGAAAATCATTGCGTAGGTTCATTATTCAAACCTTCACTTCGATTGCTTGATTACGACACAAGAAATAAAAACTTAATTTTTAAATTCGCACAGCCGCCATCTTGAGGTTATGTAAACAATTGAACTAAATTAGATACCAGTGCATTACAATGTGTATAAACATTTCCTGTACCAGATTTCATTGCGTTTGGAACATTAAATCGCGAGAAAGTTCTATTTAAAATTTTAAAATTCGCTTGGCCGCCATGTTCGTTTTGTAGTTAAACGCTTTTTAAAGTCTTATAAACTTCCAGTAGTGCCCTTTGTCTCCGTACAAAATTTCAGGGTGATACAGCTAATAGTTTCAGAGATATAGAATGCCGGTGAAATATTTCGCTCATCCGCCATCTTGTGGTTATGTAAACAATTGAACCAAGTTAGATGTCGGTGCATTACAATGTGTATAAACATATACTGTACCAAGTTTTATTGAGTTTGGTTGGTTAGATCGCGAGGAACGTCTATTTAAAAGTCGCAAATTCGCGTGGCCGCCATGTTGGTTTTGTACTTACCAGTTTTTCCAAAGGCACATAGGTGAACTTCTAGTAGTTCCCTTTATCAACGTAATAAATTCCAGGGTGATGTCGGTAATAGTTTCGGAGATATTGAATGCTGGTGAAATATTTCGCACAGCCGCCATGTTGGATTGGTGAGACGTAACAAAATTTGAAGGGCACGGTCGAGGTCGCCCGGAATAGTGCTATGAGCTTACTGAGTCTCATTGGAATCGCTCCAGCCGTTTAGAATTTATTAGGGGGAAACACACACACGGACAAAAGGTGATCTCATAAGCCTATTTTTTTCAAAATTGAAAATAGGCTAAAATTACTGTACTCGTATAGGCCCTACTATGGTAACAATGACTAACAGCCAATGTATACTGTCATGATTCAGCATCCGCGCCGAATGCTTTCACAACAGCATCCTCGTCTAGCACACAGCAGCGCTCTCCTTCACACCCTCCCTCGTCCTTCCCTCCCCGACAGGGATCACGAGCTAGGAGCCGAACAGTACATGGTCAGGCAGAACTCCATAATCAACTTAAGTACTAACTACATTACTGACTTTGTGGCTTGCTGTTCTGCACCATCGAAGCATATTAAGAGCGTTCGTCCCTGGGTGGATGTTATTTTAAGGAGTGAATCTTCGAGGTCACAGATGACCTTGCTATATAGCTCTATCCCAGCCATCCTGATTTCCTTTCTTTTTTAATCGTTAATCGCCAGTGTTAATTGTTTCCTATGCACTGTGACAAAATGCACTGAATTCGCAAGAAAAAGCTACCGCTGAAGTGTGTTAATAGCCTACTGGGTTTCAAAATTCCCTAGGAATATACAAGAGGTATGCAGGAATGATGACAACGTGAGCACACGGTATCTGCTGTTTGTATGTCTGTGTAGTTGGCAATCAATTGAGAAGAGTGCGTTGCGAGACAGAACACAAATTTCTTAGGGACGGGAGTGGAAAAGCGAGAGCATCGAGAAGAAGAAATCATTCAGGATTGAACGTAAAATTCACTGTCCACTTTTTGTGAGCATCCACTAAGAAAACGCTGGGGGTAGATTGTTTCTTGTTCAAATCAGTCCTGTTTGTCTTCTTACAATGTCCGTGACTTATTTTCGACACCCTGGTTCCTATAAATGCTAATCAGAGGAAAATAAATATTCTTAGAAATTTCTGGCTAGGCCTATTGTGAAACTACCATAAGTATGAGTACTGAGCATAGAAACTTACTTATGTTGATTTGACAATAAACCACGTTCAGTATTCAGCCAAAAATTCTTTAGCTGCTTGAAGGACTGCGAGTAGCCAGATGAGGGAGACGTAGCAGTTCCTTTCTTGTCCTTAGTGGAATGTTCTCCAGCTGCGTTAACTGGGTCCATGACATAGCATGTTCATGGCTGCACAAACACTTCGGTGATGAATTGTGCATTTTCATTCTTAGATACCGAGAAATTGTGGCTAGTTCCCAAAATTATATACAGCATAATTAAGGCTACCGCCATTCTCGAAGCGAAAATTGAGGAAATTTTATTTTTTGTAACAGAATTATGAAGGGCTGCAGATTAAATTTTTGTCAAAACTATCCTCAGGAATATATTATGAATTTAACACGCAATAGATGGTAACATTGATTTTACAGAAACAGTTGACCTGTCCAGAAGAACAAATCGATAATTTATTATATACATTTAAAAGGAACAAAACGAAAAAAGATATAGAATGTTCAAATAATTTTCTAATTTTTTTCCAAAATGTGGGATGGTATAACGGTATCTATAGATATATTCCCGACATTGTTTAATTTTACTAAACAATTACAGTGCAGTAATTAATAATTAGCAACACTTAAGTTCTTGGAAGTTTGAAACTGTATAGAGAGTAATAGAACAAGAATGTGAAATGATGATGATGATAATTGTTGTTTTAAGGGTCCTAACATCTAGGTTATCGGCCCCTGAGAATGTGAAATATATAATTCCTTCAGGACATATTATATCCTAAGGTTTCTATACGTTAGTGTCGAATTAATTTTCCTCCTGGTTCAGGTATAAACACAAAGTGTACAACCCACAGTAACGCCTGGCAGTACTCTCAGGGTCCTCAATGATACGTTGGTAAGTATTTCCTATGTAAAATATGTTATTACACAAGTGTCCGTCAAATCAATTCTTTTAATTTATGTAACTTATTGGTACATGTTTCGACCCATTCTTACGGGGCCTTCTTCAGCCTATGTTATTGCACTAGCCTACATTTAAGAAAACATTGAATCGGCCTTGTGTGTTACAAATCAAGTGCCAATCTAAAATCAATCACTGCAAGCTACACATCATTCTTTGTACAATAAAATTTCTAAAACATAGTAATAAAACACAAATTATTCATGTGCTACTTCATAATTGCTATTTGGAGTACGTTATAAACTGTGAAATATACCTTCTGCTGTCATGTCTATTTGACTATTATTCTGCTGCCGTATTGTACATGGCTTAACTCGATCAACAATAATTGTCTCTGCGTCTTATAGGTAAAATAATACCTCTATGAGATTCCAAACTTGCAAAAATTCGTAAAAATATAGAGAAACGTGAACGATTTATGAAAAACTCATGTCATATATTAGCCGTATGAAAAAGTTCCACTGCCTTGTTGACATTTGATATTGCAACTTTTCAGTCGGCCAACACGATTTTTTTTTTGGTTTATTTATTTTATTTATTTATTTATTTGGAAATGGGGACCTACTCCCTGGAGGCAAAATTAAACTAAATCTAAAAGTTAAAATATGATGTGGGTGTTTAAAGGTGCTGGCAGGGAGATTAGGGAAAGGGCTTACCTATCTCTAATAAGACCTCAGCTGAGATATGCTGCAGGTGTACGGGATCCGTATCAATCATACTAGAAGAATGCGTTGAAAGGGGTGCGGAGAAATGCCGCCAAATATGTAATGGGGGACCAAAGGTAATGAAAAAGTTAAATTTTCTCTAAAAACAATTAAAAATAACAATAATCGACCACTTCCCTCCAACGCACTGCTTCCCTCAAATCTAAATACAAATTCTTGTTTTGTTGACACTGCTCGACTAGCTTCTTAATTTAGGCTTGGTTTCTAAAAACCGACGCATGCGAGGTGCAAGGCCGACGTTGCGTACTTTCGTCGCAATGACGCTGCGAGGCTTGTGGTTTCCCACGCTGCGAAGCGGATCAGTTGCCGAGCACATGTCTACAGAATTACAGTTCTTTTTCACAGCAATGAACATTTTCAGGTGGTAACCCCTACGTAAAAAGGCTTTGTGTCCAATGGATCTGGCAGCCTGTGTGCTAGTCTTGGAAGAGGAAGCGGATAATGAGGAAGAAATTATCCTGCGTTGTTTCGGCGGAGAAGGAAGCGATGTCTTTAAAAGTAGGAAAATCGAGGGGCCCAACAATATTCTTTTGTATCTCGACAGAAACAATGTCGCCTCGCACAAATCTGGCGGAATGAATCAGTACGGGGTGACGCTGCGAGGTCTCACTGCGAAGTTGCGCAGCGTGAGAAATCACTGCCATAAGCTCGTGTAGTCTGCATAAGTGCGAGGCCCCACCTCGCATGCGTCGGTTCAGAGAAACCAAGCCTTTAAACGTCGAAAAGTGCTGAAAATGTCCCCTGGCAAACAGTTCCATCAATTTCCTCTCCCCGTAAAAGAATACTTGTCGCAGTTATTACTCCTCTGGCTTGGTTTAACTTTACAAGAATGATCGAATTGGCAGCTATTTACCACCTACCCTCCCAACCTCCCAAAAATATCTCCCCACGCATTCTCTCACTTAAGTTAAAATTTACACTAGGCCTACAACCGCGCTCTAGAACATCTATCAGGCAAATGTTCCAAACTCAAATAAATCATTTCACTCTCACTGCCTATTTACCTGTAGTTCCCCACTGCATATCTGGCAACATTCCTTCGCACCACTTCCAACGCATCATTCAAGTATGATTGATACGGATCCCTCATCTCCTTGCCAGCACCTTTAAACACCCTCATCATGTGCAGCGACTTGTATGCCTTCTTAACAATCTCTGCGGAGTGCTTTCCTCAATGAAAATTATCTCTTCGCACATTAATCCTCAATTCATACAATCTCAGTCAAAAGAACACTAGTTCATCCTACTCATGAAGAATCGTAAGCAATTTGATCCCTTTTATTTAGATATCTACCTGCTTTAGTTTGACATTTCTTCGCACCTTTCTACATACCATTTCTAACTGCCTAGTTTTGGATCATGACCAAATTCCTTTATAAAGCATAACAATCAATAATATTCCTATATTGCACGTCTGATGAGTCTTTGCTGTTCTGAAGAGAGTGCGCTGTTAACTGTTTACAACTGCGTTTGCAACCGCACGTCAGGGCTAATGTGGAGCAAGAGGGAATGCATCTACACTTCGCATCAAGCGTTATTGTAATTAGGAAATTGCGCGCTGTTTTGTTGCTGGAGTAATTCTACTCTTACTCATTACACTACTCTCTTGTCCAGAGGGGCAGATGACCTCGCTGTTCCGACCCTTTAAACAATTACTAACTCTCTTGTCCAAAGAGCTGTATGCCTCTCACCAAGGCGGTCCGGGTTCGATTCCCGGTCAATGCATGTGAGATTTTCGAAGTGAAATGCCATGTCCTGTGGTTCGGATTCCACGTAAAAAGGAGGTCCCGTGGCTCAAGATCTCGCGATTAACGGTCACGTTAAACTACAAGCTTCTTGTCCAAAGTTTTATTTTATATTAATTATTAATTCCATTTATTCCAAAGGGCCATCCTTCCATCTTCTTCAAAAAGATCCACTGATTTACCTTATCAAAAGCCTTAGCTAGATCAATGACTATGCAATAGACCTGTCCCCTTTTACACCAAACCTCAGTAATTCTACTGACTGGCTGCGTGGCACAACGGTGACGTTCTTGCCTGCTGTGTCTGTGTTGCAGGATCAAATCCTGGCGCAGTCAGTTGGCATTTGAGGTTGCTCAAACGCGAGCGGGTCGCGTCAGTAGATTTACTGGCAAGTTACAAGATCCCCTTCGGCATCTCTAAAAGCCATAGTAGTAAAGAGGGACGTAAAACCAATATCATTATCACTAATTCTACTACTCTTCGGTTAAGTGCATGAATGCATTAAAATCATACCCATAAAACTAATCTGATCAAACGTAAAGATTATGCCACAATGATCCATAGACATAAAGTGCACACTGTACCAGTATCTGGAGGAAAACAGATCTCATCACACCGCTGACAACTTATAGTTCGTCAGACATAATAATACCATCAGCACATCATCTTATTTGATATAATGTTTACTCCCATATCAGTTACATACATTAGAAACAACGAAAGTCCCGATTTACTGACCTTACGCCCCTTCCCAATTTAACTTGTTCTGAAAATGATCCTCCAACTCGCTCCCTTTGACTTCTACCCCCCTCCCGACAAAGCTCTTACTCATTACACTACTCTCTTGTCCAGAGGGGCAGATGACCTCGCTGTTCCGACCCTTTAAACAATTACTAACTCTCTTGTCCAAAGTTTTATTTTATATTAATTATTAATTCAATTAATTCCAAAGGGCCATCCTTCCATCTTCTTCAAAAAGATCCACTGATTTACCTTATCAAAAACCTTAGCTAGATCAATGACTATGCAATAGACCTGTCCCCTTTTACACTAAACCTCAGACATTATCTTGCTGAAACCCAGATAATTGAGATTCGTAACTACCCTCCCCTCCCGAATCTATGCCATCTTGTTAATCACTCTATATCCGTTAAGCAATCTCCCGGACAATACATGTGAGATTTTTGGAGTGAAATGCCATGTCCCGTGGTTCGGTTTCCACGTAAAAAGGAGGTCCCGTGGCGTAAAACTACAAGCTTCCTTTCCTTTTGTAACTATCCAAAATCATTCCCCCTTTGCTTAATGGGAATCACCAGAGCCTCCTTTCAATTATCCGGCAAAAATCAAGAAAGGAACCTTAAGTATAACGCAATAATCTACCCGATAAGGAAGGGATACAAGAGTCGATATCATGCGAGTAGGGTCAGATGACCTCACTGTCCCACTCCTTAAAACAGCAAACATCATCGACATCCTCAAGCGACTCAGAGCAAAAACGACCGAAGTCTACGAACGCAATTGGAACCTCATTCCACTTGCACTATGTTCGATGCCATTTCCCTCATGTGGATTGTAGGTGAGGTCATTGTAACTTGTCTCAAGCCCAACGTTTGGTTCTGTAGCGTCTTAAGACTTCAACGTCGTCTTCCTTTCGCCATCCATAAACTCTTGAGTCAAAGAAGAAATTATCCATAATCCGGTTAGAAAACAGCCGCCATTTTTATTGATAGTAAATGGAAGCTTTAATCCTTCCTTACACACAGGATTTTCCCAAATGGCATACCAAGTACCGAAAGTTTCCATAGTAAGATATATGAACAATTAGAAGGTGTTGCCATGGAATAGCTATTGTCACTATAAACGTACATTAGCCTACTTTTGATTCTTGCAAAACATTTTGCCCGTGCGTGTATTAATCCTCAAACGACGAAACCGAATTGATTCAAAGGTAGCACCTCAATATCCTGTTTCATACCGCCGCCATCTTAACAAAACAAAATGCCAGCTACCCGAGTGTTCATAGCCTAATTCAAATACCAACTATAGAGCTCTGTAACATTTTCGTTCTGAATTTTCCCACCAAAGCCGATGTTTTGCCCTGCAAACTTCCGGTTGCGATTTAGAATGTACATTTCCTTAAGGATTCCGAAGCCTTACGAAAATTAACTTTATGGGTACTAAAGGAGAGGCTTACGATCATTTGGGCTACATATATTTCCAAACAGAACACACAAGAATCTCTCTGAGCACATCAAGGCCCTGCGTACCTATACTCTGTATTTCCAGGGTAAGAACCTGGCATATTTAGCGGGAACGATAGTAAAATGGCCGCAGCGGGCTCCTATTGGCTGCATTTTGACAATTAGCACGACACGTTGCCAGCGCATTGCTCACGATTCAGTCGCGTGTTAGCCGCTGTCTGTGTCTTGAGTTAGTTTCATTGTCATCGTTTCGTTTACTTTTAGCATCGAGTTTCAATTTATTATTTTATTTTACTTCGTTATTTCTTTCATTATTGGTGTCAGTTCGCGGCAGTCGATACTAACTTACCAGTAGAGCACAAGTTACTATTTCCTGTCATACCGTAGTGTTTAAATTACCGTCTGTCTTTCAACAGCCTACAATTCGACAACACGGCAATAATGACGCTACAGAGCGGATTGTTTGTGTGCTCGGCTAAATACTCCTTTACCTTAACATTAAGTTTGTGTAATGACAAAAGCTATGTTCTTTCATCTTGAAGGATCATTGCATGGTGAGTGTTGATATATTCATCCTCAGATTATTTTGTATTTTGTATTACCGGTAGTCTATGTGTGTATAGCTGTTTGGCCTCTTTCTCGTATTGATTGAATAACGGTGATAAAAGTAGCATAGCTTCGGTGTGTTATTTATTCAGGGTGTCGAGCGATGACCTTTTTTCAAATTCCCGTATTTCCCATACGAAAATCCACCAAATTTCCGTATATTTTAGAATCCTCTAAGACTAGAGTTCGCATACCGAATGGCTGAAAACTGAATCTTAAAGCGCGAATCAAGATTTTCTGGCGTAAGTGTAACTGCATTTTTGGAGACACTTCCGCAGCCCACGGGTGATGGCGAGATTTAGGCCTAATCCGTAGCGTGAGCAAAGCGCGCGCGCGCGAGTGAACTCTCTCGCAGATGGGATGAGATGCTAGCAACAAAAATAAAATTTACCTGGGGAGAGCTGATATAAATGACTGTTTTACTGAGGAGGGTTGAGCGGTAGAGAATAGGAGTGTCACATGATAAACGTTTACGGGAAGTGACTGAATTGTATGGTACCGTAACCGTATAGAGCTTCCACGAGTTAAAATGGCACCGAAGCTTATGCATAGCGAACTTCCGGTCCGCGAATCTCCATTTGATTTTCATTGGCAGTGAATCGTTCGTCCGTGATTATCTTCTTTATTATTTCGGATTGTGGTTTTGTTTTTAGGCGTTCGACTTATGAAATAAGAACTAGAGGGTTGGCCTTTCATGAATATTCCAAAGGCAAGTGTCTCCTAAAATAGTAATTAGTAAAACTTCGTATCAGAGACGACCATTACAAACAGCTTGCCTACAAAGTGTGCAATTTGCACATTTCAAACGGCAGTGGTCTTACATAAGACTAATAATTAAGTTGATGCAAATTAAATGTTATATGTGTGAATATTATTATAATTTGCAATCCGGTTGTTATATTAGCATATTATGCATTAGCGTGGCCCGTTTAAATGCTAAATTGTGACGGATGCTACGAGTTATAGGCTATTCGCCGTACCGGTAGGCCTAATATTTACTAACAACGCGTCGCGTCGTTTCTTCTTTAATATTTATTTAATCATTATAGGTAATTATAATAGCCTATCTATTAACACTTATTTAACCAATAATCATTTTATAATTCTATACATATTCCAGGTATTGCAAGAAAGCGATATTTGATAGCACACGCGATTCCACCTTAAAATCCAACCGTGCCCAGCAGGGCCGGTCTTAGGGGTTTCAGCGCCCTGTGCGAAATTCGATTTTGCGCCCCTCTGTGCGAGGTGGGTTGCCTAACTCTGGCAAAAATTATGAGGTATCATAAAGAAGAATCATACCAGCCGCGGTGGCCGAGAGCGCTAAAGGGCTACCTCGTGCCTCGCTGGCATCGGGAGAGCGTGGGTTCGATTCCCACCTCGGTCGTCCTGAAAATGGTTTTCGTGGTTTCCCATTTTCACCACCAGGCAAATGCCGGGACGGTTCCTTTCGATAGGTCCACAGCCGATTTCCTTCCAATATCCCTTCCCTGACCCGTCCTGAAAAGAAAAGTACATGGCCATTGGCTGCATAAATAAAATTATTATAAAGAATAATCATGAAAATATAAAATCGAAAATGCATGCACCGAATTATCGGATGAAATTAAATAAAATGAACCTAAAGTACATTTACCCATTTACTATATTACTTGAACATGCTTTACTTGCGTTGTAGTAAGGGGATAGTCAAGGTATCACACAAAATATCGGCTGTACGCTCGCACGATGCAAAAATAATGGACTTTATTAACTAATAGGTGATGGGTAACATATTACAATAACTACTTTTCAGTTTTGATGCAAAGTGTCAACATAACAAAATCACTGCAAAATTACACTTACAGGAATCAAGCTTTACTAATTCAAACGACTTCGACACACAGGAAAAAAACACACTAAAACCCAAAACCTTATGAGAAGGGAGCTTTCCGTACTTCGACTGAAGCTAACTGTTTTACAAACTGGGCTAAATCGAGTGAACGCGCAACATACCGGTAGTTCTCTATTGAAATTAAAGCAAGTTTTGACAGTCTCTCTTGGCCAACTATAGCACGCAGGTAGTTTTAATCAACTTCAATTTTGAAAAGATACTACGATCACGCGAAGCGACAGTTACCGGCAAGGTTAAGAGAATTCGCAAAGCTACATCGACGTTTGGAAAAACGTCAATCATATTCGTGCTGTAAATAAACTGCAACGCAGCGCGAGGTTTTTTTTACGTTTGGTGGTAGGGGTGGGCTCAAATGTTGCCACTCAGAACATAGATACATCCCACTTATTTCAGACTCATTATTTCCACTGGAAAGCTGCTTTTGCAAGTTCAAGCAACGATCCATGAGTGTACTACTATCTTTAATAGACCCAGGCAGTACCTTTAGATCGTACAAAAATCCCCATGTATCGGAATGCTGAATATCTATAACTTCAGTCATAATTCTAAATTTTCCCGTATTGATTATGATATATTATAAAAATGAAAATAAAATAAAATGTATTGTAAAGTGGATATTTGTATAATATATCGGAATGCTCTTTAAAGAAAAAATCTCTTCCTTACAGACTTAAAAGCTACTGTTAGGAGTTTGTCAAAGAAACTTTTTTGAAGAGTCGTTGTGGCTTCACTTGTTTGCACTTAACCTTAGCCTGAGCTTCAGCCTCCGTCAGCTCCGGCTCCAACTCTGACTCAGAACTGTCACACTCAGTGCCTGACTCGATGACTTGGTCCGGGTCCGAGTCCGAGTCATCTTCCTCAATCAACCGTTTAGGGCGCCTAGTCTTCCTTTTCCGTCTACCTTCTTCGACCTCAAGAGACACAGACGCAATGATTTCTTTAGCCGATATTATAGCGCTTTCATAGCCTTCTTGGGAATATTTTTCAAGGTATGCGATACAACCTTCCGCGAAAGAAGACGCCTTTTGTAGGCCTATATCAATCGCTTCTGCTTGCATGGCTATGCTAACTATGTTTACTTGAAACAAAATGTCGTGCAATACTAGAACAGCAACGACAAATTTGAATGTCACAATTTTTTTCGCCAGGTATTTAGCTTCATGGCGTAGCCCCAAACAAAAGCAGGATTCTCCTTAAGGGCCTTTATGGCTGCCACTACCCCATTCGTATCGTATCTAAAAGGTCTCACTGCATCTATGCGACACTCCCAGTGAGTGTCGCTCAAATCTTTTAGAGTCAAATTACAAATGTGAGCCAACAAAATAGACCACTGGCCAGGAGACGACGAAAATAAAACACATATGCGTTGAATAATGCCAAATAGAGTAACGCAGTAAGGACAGCATTCGGCTGAGTCAGATAAAACTAGGTTTAAGGAATGGCTACCACATGGAACATAATATGCTCGCGGGAACTGTTTTACAATGCGAGCTTGAAATCCTTTATGTTTACCTTTCAAATTCGCGCCGTCGTCAAAGCCTTGACCTCTAAGGTCTTCTAGCTTTAGCCCCATTTCTGTCAAAGTATTAATGATCAGATCGGCACATTATTGGACTGATCAGTAGGATTTGTTTGAGAAGATCTCCCGTCAATTGATGTTGAAGGTCGGACGAATTTTTTAAAAGCTTCTGCTGCCTTCTTGTCTTCTTCTGCGTGCTGCAACCTTCGTTCTTTGTTTGCAGTTCCACTAGCTTCACCGGAGGAGGCCATTGTTGTAGGGTTTCTCGTTCTTCGACCCGACTTTACACCATCCGCACCACGCACTCGAATGAACGACAATTAACAAGGGCCATAACACTCCCGTGTATTGTGCTAAAACGTCCTACCATCTACGAGCGGGTCGACGCCGACTTCGCCCAGCCACACGTGCCGTTTGTTAAGATTTCTCTTTGACTCTGTCTCCAGCTCGTGTCACACCCGCACCCCTTTCTCCAACTTCACTCCCCTCTCTCCCTGCATCCTCGCTTCCTTTCTCTCTCCTTCGCCTTGCTACAGCTCTGCTACAACAGCGAACCGAAATATCACGGAAAAGCCCGAGCGCTGCCGAAGGGCGATTTGGTAGGTCCCGGGCCAGGGTGTCGAGCCGGGTTGCTTTTCCAAGATAGTGAAAAGGCAAGGCATGGGAGAGAAAGATATAGTGTTTGCTAATCACTATTTCACTGTGTTTAACTTCAGTCAGTCACGGTCTAAGGTGCGCGTAGGGTTTTCAGTAGTGAGAGATAACACCGGTTGAACTTTAAAAAAACAAAAACTGATTCCCATATCTGTTTGACGAACTCGCATTTACCTATCTTGCCAGTTGTGCAATAGGAAATAAATCGAAATTTGCCTATCTTTGGGGGACGCCTTCGGCGCCCCCCAAGCCGTTGGCGCCCTATGCGACCGCACATGTCGCACACCCCTAAGACCGGCCCTGGTGCCCAGTTTTCAGTACCTATGAAAAATATTACCGTAAGTTAATAAACCAAACAACTGGCGACACTTTTTTTAATGCTTATTTACATCTTCACCCTAGTCTAAGTAAAGTACCATACGGTAATCACTGAAAGGGTAGGGGGATATGACTTCAATTTCACTAATGAACAAACCTCATTTAGCATAAATTATGGGGGAAAAAAAAGGAAGCTTGTAGTTTAACGTGACCGTTAATCTCGAGATTATGAGCCACGGGCAAGCATGAATTATGGAACCCGATTCCTAATGGAGGTATAGATTGTGTCTGCATTTAGAAATATGTTAGTCAATAATTTAAAACAAGATGCCACAAAACTAAATACAAAAAGCTGCGTGCCTACTACGGTGTAAAGTTGCTCCGTGAAAAGAAAATACAGCTTTCTCACTGCGCACAGCTGAAGATCATATCATTCTTGGTGCATTTTACGTTCTCTTAACAACAATAATATGCTTAGTTACATGCAAGGAAAATTGTAGTACACAGTTCCCATTGCTTCCATTACCTGACTATTAAAGCAGAAGCTGGTAATGCATAACCATACGCCGGTGGCGCGTCCTATGGCAAATGAAAGATCGAAAGAAAAAGTAAGCTCCATAGGAGCCCGGAACAAGGCGATACAATTTTCTACACTACTGAAAATAGTCAAAATACCCTTTGTAATAATGAATAATAATTTTGGGGGTCATGTAGTAATAGATGTTACCCACCCACTATCCCTTTTTAGATCACGACTTTTATAGTAAAATTGGAGGTGTGTCCGCTATTACACGCGTAAATTATGGGACAAATACAGTATTGCTAACCCTGCGAATTCGGCACTGACAGCCTTCCTGTCACTTTGCCCCGCTTTTCCTCTCCGCAACCCACGGTCGCCACATAACAAGACCCTACGCCCAACCGCCACAGGGCAAGAATTCTGAGCATGCTTCTCACCTACACCCTGCATTTCGAAGGAAACAACGAGAAGGATATGTCGGGAGCTTGGAACAGCTGAGCTGTGTTGCTAAGTTTTTAGTGTTGTTGTAAATCAACTGATTGGAATAATACACAGCGCTACACTTCAGACATTATTGTTGTACAATTATACGTAATATATTTTTAAAAAAGGATCCAGAGTCAACGCCGAGGACATTCAAACAGAGAAATACCATATTTTAGATGAATAAATAAATTACACTCCGAAGCTATGATACCTTTATCATCGGTATTCAATTAAATAAAAACGACAAAGAGGGCAAACAATTTACAGCTAATGAATATAAAAATACTCACCATGCAATTATTATCCTTTAACATGAAACAAGAGGTCGTTCACAGATTACTACAGTAGTTGACAGATAACGCCATGCACACTCACTGAATCGCGACTCTCTACGGTTGATATTAGCTTTCGTGACAATACAAAAGTTAAGTTAACGTAATGACAAACAAGCCCCTCTGTGGCGATATTATTGCCGTGGTTTTATATTGTCGAGTTGTAGGCTATTGAATGACGGACGGTATTTTGAACACTAAGACGGGAAACAACAGCCTGTGCTCAATTATCGATTGAAGCAAGCGAACTGACACCAATAAATAAATTATCCTCAAGTCACTTGGCAAGGGTTTCTTTGACACTCGCGCTATCATCACCACCATCATTGTCTTCGTCAGAGCTTTATGAATTGCCAAGGTTAATAATCATTTCACCCACCGCGATATCCAGACCGCCTTCAGTATTTCTTTCTGTACATGTTGTACGGTATGTGTCCAGTCCTCGGGTCGAACTTCGGCGAAGTAAAAGTAGGGAAACAATTACAATGAAAGGAAATCCGACACAGAGAGTGGTTAACAAGCGACTGAAACAATGCCTGCCCATACGAGAAGAATTTTGTCACTTGTGTGGTGTATTTTGTAGCCACATGTTGGTGACGGGTGTTTGATAGTAAAATGTCGAGAGCTGTGAGATATTGTTTGTAGTTTTTGAAATGTATCCATGTGTGACGCATTTGCATTGAGTGTTTCCACCGACTTGAAAACAATTGTGTATGTGCATCTCCCCTGCGAAAGACCATGGAAAGGCTAAAACAGTAAAATTCCACACGCGACACGCCGCGAATACTTTTTAATTTAGAGTTATTTTATCAAAGGTGATAATAGAAAAGAAAATAACGCAAAACGAAATTAAATAAGTCACTTTGACAAACACAAGATTGTTACTAGGTACTTCAGTTATACACGGTACAAAATTAAGTTCTTTTGACAGTACTTTTTTTTTTCAATTCCTGGAGATCTTTCGTGGCTTTTCTTTCGACTGCCACCTTAGCCGTCGCTTCGCACCTGTTTTGCTTCCTTGAACACGGCGTAGGAGTTTCGTGCAGTATGGCCTCTAGTTCATGTTATCTTTTCTACTCCACCAGCTGCCATCACAGCGTCCTGAACAAAATGGATGCCAATCAGACTTGCTTCTTTGTGATTGACGATCATGCACTCCTTGTTCAGGGAGAAACCTCTGTCGAGAGCTGCATTGTTGTGATAAAAAATCAGTATCATTTTAACGAATTTTGTGAGATAGTTTTTGACAGGAACTGAGGAAGGTGCTGAAGCCACTAATTCAGACCACAGCACGTCGAGCCGTGGCTCTTTTCCGTCGAACTGCTTCAAACGCGCAGTGACGGCTCAGTCTAATGATGCGGTCAGCCATTGCGCTAGAAAGCAAATTCTTCTGATTACAAAGAATTTCCGGGGCAATGACGATCCTAACTTCTTCCAACTTAGGAGTCTCAGCCACCCCTATAGGGTCTATGCAGGAAATAGCACGGGTCTCTTGTGAGCAAGAGCTGACCTCTCTTCGATTTTTCAGCCATAGGATACGAATGTACAATTTTCGGCAGTGAGTGCGAAATTGCAGCATATCCGCGTTTGGAATTTTCTGAGATCTTGAGCTGTTAGCTTCTTTAAGGGCTGCTCTTGTCGAGAAACCCAAGTCTCCTCTGTGAATAACAATGCGGATTGATTCCTGTATGTCATTGTCAGCCACGAGCGCGGAGAGGGTACGGCCGGCGGTCGGCCAGGCAAAGCATGCATTCGACGTTGGCTGGGTTATCATCCCGCTTAGCGCTCTATCGGTGGCGCAAATTGCGGGTGGCAACGCAGTCTGTAGGAGAAATAAAAGACTGAGGAGGAGGACTCTACCGAGCGTTCGGGGACTAAGAAGTCAGGCATTATGAGACTTTTCAAGATTTCCCGTATCAAGTGCGAATTTCCCGTATTTTTCCCGGGTCACTAAAATTCCCGTATCGCTCGACACCCTATTTATGTACCGTATTTCTCTATTTGAATGTCCTCGGCGTTGACTCAGGTTCGACATTTACATTATAATACGCATAATAGTACCGAAATAATGTCCGAAGTGTAGCCCTGTGTATATTTGAATCAGCTGATCTACATCAACCATAAAAACGTGGCAACACAGCTCAGCTGTTCCAAGCTCCCGCCATTTCCTTCACGTTCTTTCTTTTGAAATACAGAGTATAGTGCCTGTAGTATGTTCTATCCTGCTGCACCCTTACGGACAGTCTAAGAAGTAAGCCACGCGCGCATGACGTTATGACCTTGGCTCTCCCCACCTGCCACTAGCTACGTGTGCGAGCGAGCTGTGTATAGTATAGTGTGGTACCCTGCGAGCCATGCAAGTGCTTTTAGGGCCGAATGACCCAGTTCACACTGTTAGCCCTGTCTATGCTGGAACTCGTCTGTTCAGGCGCGCGTGGCCAGCTTGTCCCGGCAGGGTTTCTCAAAGCCATTCTACTCTTCTCATTATTATTATTACTAGCAATAAAATTTTATTGGGTACTGCGCTCGAAATCATGTCTAGTAGAGAGGAGAAGACAGGATGAGGTATGAACCAAGGACCACCTCAGAAAAATGGCATATTTTAAATTTGGAATTTTCGACTAAATTAAGTCTAGATGGAAGAGAAGGTTAATACAAGCATTTGGGAAAAATTTCGTCTGAAGAAATATTTTTATTTCATGTAATAATGGAGATTTTATGAGTTGGTAAATTTTTAACCATGAGTGAATGAAAGAGATACTGTCCAGGAAGTCGACACTTTAGCGAGGTGCGCGGTGAGAAACCAGTTTTTGATCCGAGGGGAGAGCGAAGGTGGACCAGAGGTCAGACGCACGCCAGTATCAAGAGCGGGAGAAGCGAGCGCGTGTCTGAAGCGCGCAACTCTTAGGCGAGAACCAATAAGAAAATAGTTTGAACACTGAGGATGGAACAAATATTAAAATCTTTATTTTAATATTTTGTACGAGTGTTGCATATTGAATTCACCAGCCGAGAAAAAAAAAATATTGGCAAAACGGATTTTAAATAAAAAGACTGAGAGAGAAGTTATGTATGAATTTGTTAATATTCATAGCGGTTGGAGGCTAGTTGATCAGATTTGCGAGGGAAATCTAACCGAGGAGGCTAGGAGACGCTAGAAGACGAGGCTCTTTCTACATGGACCGTCGAGAAGACAAGACGTAAATTGTATTCACTCTTCAAAAAGTATTAGACAAAGGTTTTGTGAACTGGAGACTTCAAGATGAAGCAAGAAGAAATGGAAACGAACAATTAGTATTACAAATCAACAGTATTGAGAAAAGTTATTCATCGTATTTAAAAGAAGAAATCTACGACGAGATAAACCACTGCAAGTTACAGACTGAACATCGAACACGTAACTACGTAGAAGGAAAGTCTGAAGAAGGGAGACTTAAACCATTGGTAATTCAACAATCTAGACAAGAATGAGTAAGAATTTAGGTCGGAGGGGAAGTACTATGACTACAAACAATTGCGCGGTGAGAATGTTGTTTTAAATTCACCATGATGGGAAGATAGAACTATACTGAACCGGTGAAATCCAGAGATGACCAGGATGACATAGCAGTATGAATAAGCGAACTGCAGAACACCGCAGTATTCGCTGACACATAACGTTTTAAGCTACTACAAGAGAAATTCACGACATGGAGGTGATTTTTCATAATGGAAAGAACTATGCAAATTACAGACTTCGTAGAACATCTATATCTGAGAAGAAGACGAGCGGATTCGTGATGGAGACGGCGAGGAACCCAGGACTGGTCGACGCGAAGCAAGCAGAGCGGAGGCGAGATCGTGTCATCATCCTGTACGAGAGGAGTGGGTCGACAAGCGGGGAGCCAGCTGGTAACCTGTTTCGAGACAGCACACCAGGTCGCTCACCTTTACTGCAGTCCACTCAAGGCCGAGGTGACATAATGCAGCCAGTTTGGAGCAGCACGCAGCATTCCAGAAACCACACGGTGAGGTTACGAGGACACAGGAGTCATCAGGTCTGTCATCAACGATCTCAGAAAGAAGGTAGAGGAGTGCATTTTTCATACCAGTAGTTAGATTTTGTTCACGTTATTCCAGAATATTGACCAACATATTTGCATTTATAACCTATGTTATTGTATTGTCTTGGAAGTTTTAGTAAATTTTAGTAAATGCGATAGTCATTTTCATACGTCACTTGGACATATTTTGAAGTCTTGATTGATGATATTAGACATCGTTAGTATTTTTCATTGTCAATTTTAGAGCGTTAAAATTTTACTTACGAACTATTTCGTTGCGATTGCGAACGTATATTCCGTAAATTTGTTGTAACATTGGAGAACTCCGTAGATTCGATGAAAAATTAGGAAATTTTGTATATTTGTGGAAATATTGAAAAAAGATAATATATATGTATTGAAACAAGAGAAATGAAGCACAACTTTGTGATAAATAAATAATGTATCAGAGAAAGAATATAGTCATGTGTTTGACGAAAGTAAATAGTTCATTACTTGAAGTGAGGAAAGGAAGGACAGAGAATCCTATAAGTAAAGAGTTTGTTCATTTCAGGAACGAACTAATATGTATAAAACGAAATAGGAGACAGGAGTATTCAATATTTGCATTGAAGGAACTCTTGTATGCAAGAAATGTAATGACATTGTAAAACCCAGAATTTGATGTACGGGAAAGAACAGTATGCGATAGTAGAAGGCATAACCGAACGAGAAACGTTATTATAAAATGTTATGGATGTATATTTATCATAAAACGATACTGTAAGATGGAAGGAAAGATATAAACATTTATTGTGAACATAAACGTGAGGGAAGGTTATTGTTATTTTTATAACAGACACAAGCAGACTTGAAATTCAGAATTAAGCGATAAATTGTAACAAGGAAATAGTTGAAGCGAAGGAGGAAGTATGTGGAAAGTATTTGAACATAGCACGAGATGTATATATGTGTTCCTAGGGTTCCCTAGTCATCAGTCCGGTGAGGGTTGTTCGACTCTTAGCCGGGGGTTGACATTCTCACGATCCTTTTACCATCTGTGCGGATTTGGGACTGTGCTCTAGAGGAATTCGGGCGCAGTACCAATAGACTACGTCTCATACTGTTCCCGAGTACATTGAAGATGAATTCTCTATTATTGAATGGATTCATTGATAGCAAAATTAGGTCATTTATACTTAAGCATATTACCCAAACTTGTTAAGTGATTAAAAATGTTGATGTTCCTCTCGCTTATTCCAAACGTACCACAAGCTTCCACTTCTCTTTGAAGCCTATCGTTTGCTCTAAATGACCTGTCTTGTTATGCCGATGGTTACTTCACATCCGATGGTGGGGTTCAGCATAAATCTTGTATCCTTCTTACGGTCAATAACAATTATTATGCCCGTTGTATTTTTGCTTTTAACACGAGTGTTGTGTTGGCAGCAAGCACAAGAGTGTAGTGCAGTATCTTTGACATAGTCTTTGATATCAGTGAAGTTCAGTGTCAAAACAATATGGTGTGTGTCGTGTGAATTGTGAATCTTTCCACAACAAATAATAAAATATGCATTCTAGAGGAGTCTATGTGATTTATTAAGAAGTGAACCTAACATTTTATGGCGACCGTGACTGGATTCATTCATAGTAAAAGGCTCCCGTGAAGAAAGAAGATGGAAAGACTCGCTAAAGAAAGAACCGTAAAGCGGCGGTTATTTACGCGCTCACACAATCAACTAATGGCGTTGTTAGAAGATGATCAAACTGAAACGGAAAAAGTGCAAGTGCAACTTGAAATCCTTCAAGAAAAGTATGATGATATCTCTAATTTAGATGGATTAATATTTCAGCAGATGATAGACGACGAGTGTGAGGATGACGAAATAGAAACGGAATGTGAATCAGCTGATGATTACAAACACAAATTCCTTAGCTGTAGAACAAAAGCAACACGTTTTATGAATCCCGTTGTTTCCATTACCCCTCCACAAAGTGTAGTGAATGACAATGTTTGTGATAAAAAGAAATATAGACTTCCAAGAATAGAATTTAAGAAATTTTCTGGTGAAATAATTGATTGGTTATATTTTTGGAGCCAGTTCCGTAAAATTCACGAGGATGAGGACATTGGGAAGGAAGATAAATTCCAATATTTAATTCAGGCTATGACAGAAGGTTCCAGAGCATATGAATTAGTTACTAGTTTTCCACCCACTGCCGAGAATTATGACAAAGCTATAGAGAGTCTTCAAGCTCGATTTGGTAGAGAGGACTTGCAGGTGGAAGTTTATGTTCGTGAATTGCTCAAACTAGTATTGACGAATGCAGTCAATTCCAAAGAAAGGCCAACACTGAGTAGCTTGTATGATAAATTAGAGTCACATCTCAGATCGCTGGAAAGTTTAGGCGTTACTACAGAAAAATGTACTGCAATGCTGTATCCCCTAATTGAATCATCTTTGCCAGAAGACCTATTAAGAGCATGGCAGAGGAATACTTCCTTCAGGTGTGATTCCATATCCAAAGATCGTTTGCAGCAGCTCATGGCTTTTCTTCAAAATGAAGTAGTAAGTGAAGAAAGAATTTCATTGGCTATGAAAGGGTTTAGTATTAGCACATCCCAAGGATCTAAGATTAAGGGAGACAAGAAACCAAGGGATGTCATTGAACCAAATATACCTACTGCTTCTGCTTTGTTTGCTGATGTTTCTAAGAGACAGGAGTGTGTTTTTTGTCTTAAACCTCATTCGAGCCCAGAGTGCATTAAAGCTCAAAAAATGACTGTAGGGGAGAAAAGGAAAATCTTAACTGATAAACACTGTTGCTTCAATTGTTTAAAGAAGGGCCATGCAAGTAGAGCTTGTAAATCGATTGTCAGGTGCATTGTTTGTGGTGGTAAACATGTGGTATTAATGTGTTATAAGCTCCGTGACAAAGAAAATGAAAGTGTGTCCAAACAGAATTACGAGGGAGACAGGAATTTGGTTCTCCAGGATGTCAATAATGTGGATAAGGCTTTAGCTAATGTGTCTTGTTCTCCTGAGGTGTACTTGCAAACCCTGGCAGTTGTCGTTAAAGGAAAGGGTAAACAAAAAACTGTACGAGCTGTCATTGATACTGGGTCTACTAAATCCTACATTGCACGTGACCTAGCCGAAGAAATGGGGTATCAGTCAATCAGGAAGGAAACGTTAATACATTCCTTGTTTGGTGGAGTACGTTCTCGAGAAGCAAAACACGACTGTTACAGAATAAGTTTAAAGCGATTGGAGGGAAACTATTCCAAGGAGCTGGAAGTTTTAAGCCAAGAGATAATTTGTGAAGATGTCCCATATATTAAGAATGGTTCTTGGAGTGAGGAGATAAGGGATCTGAAAATATGTTTAACTGATGTACGAGAGAGAGGGCCTGTGCAGATTCTGATTGGGGCCGATAAGGCGGGTGAACTGCTCACTGGGAGGAAACATCAACTAAAATGTGGCCTAGTTTTGGTGGAGACTTCCCTAGGGTGGACACTAATGGGAAAAGTCATAGGTAACAAGGCTCAAAGGGATTCGGCATCATTATTAGTGTCATCATTGTTTTCCCAACATACAAGAATTTCTGATCTCTGGGACTTAGAAATTCTTGGAATTACTGACCCTGTTGTGAAAGAATCTATCGTCGAGAGGAATGAGCGTGTTAGAAATAACTTCCTTGAGACTGCACGACTGAATGAAGATAACAGATATGAAGTGTGTCTGCCTTGGAGTGAACAACATCCACCTCTCCCTGACAACAAAGAAATTGCTCAGCACAGATTAGAAATCACTACAAAGAAACTACAAGCTGAACAACATTATCAGGAGTACGATAATGTCTTACGAAGTTGGTTGGAGCAAGGAATCATCGAGAGGGTACCTGAAGAAGAACTGAAGAATAGTGGACACTATCTACCTCACCGACCTGTCTTCAAAGAAAACAGCACCACCAAGATCAGGCCTGTTTTTGATGCCTCGGCGAAGCAGAGAAACGCTCCATCTCTGAACGAATGTATTGAAAAAGGGCCTAACTTCATAGAGTTGATCCCTAGTTCGCTACTGAAGTTCAGAGAAAATGAGATCGGTGTGACGGCTGATGTAGAAAAAGCATTTCTTCAAATAAGTGTCAATCCTAGAGACCGTGATTTTCTGAGATTCCTTTGGTGGGAGGAGGAATGTACAGGGAAGGTAGAAGTGTTCCGTCACAATAGAGTTGTCTTTGGACTTGCATGTTCTCCGTTCCTATTGTCGGCAACCATCAAACTCCACTTGAACGAGTTGAAGAGACAAACAGTCGATAATAGTTCCTACTCAACTTCAACAATAGAAAGATTGGAAGAATGTTTTTATGTGGATAACTGTGCTATTAGTGTTAACAACAGAAATGACCTTCATTCATTCATGCGAGAGGCAAGCATAATAATGGATAAGGCATCTTTCAATCTCCGAGGGTGGGAGTATTCTCAGGATGGTACAGCTGAAAATCTTACTCATGTGCTAGGGCTCATTTGGAATAAAGGAGAAGATACCATTGAACTGAATCTAACTCATGTTAACGATTTCAAATATGATGTAATCACTAAAAGAGCTATACTAGGTGCTGCACATAAGGTGTTTGACCCTATTGGCTTCTCATGTCCGGTATTTCTCTGTCCAAAATTAATCTTGCAAGAACTATGGGCCACTGACTTGGGTTGGGACACCAGAGTAGACGAAACAACAAAGAGAAGATTCATGAAGTGGTTGGCAGAACTACCTCAGCTGTCTGAGATTAAGATTCCTAGATGTTTGATCGGTAGTGTCCAGTCGGTTGAAGATATATCTCTTCACGTGTTCTGCGAAGCCAGTCAAACTGCGTATGCTGCAGTTATATTCTTGCAAATACAGAGGGTTGACAATATAGAGCTACGATTTGTACAAGCCAAGACAAGAGTGGCACCCAAGAAGAGTATCACCATACCACGCCTGGAATTATTAGCAGCTACAATAGGGGTTCGACTAGTGATGTCAGTACTGCCAACATTAACTGCAAAAGAAATCGTTACTTATTATTGGAGTGACTCGTCGACTGTGTTGTCCTGGATCAAGTTAGACGAACCTTGGGGGACCTTCGTTTGCAACAGAGTGCAAGAAATTCGAAGACTGTCCAGAATAGAACAGTGGCGTCATGTTCCAGGAACCATGAATCCGGCTGACCTGGCATCAAGGGGATGTAGCACGAAACAGTTACTTCAACAGAGATGGTGGGAAGGGCCAAAATGGCTAAAACAATCCACTACGCAATGGCCTAGCCCCGAAATTTCAACTAACGATGATGAAGTCTTCCAAGAAAGAAAAAAGAAAGTCAACACTATGACGGTGTTAGAAGACAAGTCCAATACCCAAGAATGGCACCTTGACTATTTCTCAAGTTTCCGTAGAACAGTTCGTATGATAGGATGGATCTTGAGGTTTCTGTATAATTGTCGACAGAAAAATAATAGAAGAACTACCGAACTATCCATTGAAGAAACCACAGAAGCAGAAAAAGTCGTGATGAAGTTCATACAAAAGGAGTGTTTTGTTGGTGAAAAGGATGAAAGATTCAACTCACTATGTGTTTTCATGGATGATGAGGGAGTGATGAGACTGAAAACAAAAATTATATCGCGCGAAGATGATTATGCTTTCCGTTGTCCTGCTATCCTTCCTGCGAAGCATACAGCAGTTCACGCTCTCATTAGGGAGAAGCACAAAGACTTATGTCATGCTGGAACCCAGATTCTGCTCAGTGGGCTCAGACAGAAATATTGGATCCTTGGAGGAAGGAGAACGGTGAAGGGTGCATTTAAAACATGTGTTGTCTGCAGAAGGTACCATGGAAAACGTCTTGAAGCAGAACAAACTCATCTCCCCATAGACAGAGTAAGAGAAGCCTCAATTTTTGAAATAACAGGGGTCGACTTTGCCGGGCCTCTGATTTTGAAAGGTGGAGAGAAAGCCTGGGTCTGTCTATTCACGTGTGCGGTTTTTCGTGCAGTACACCTGGAGCTAGTAACATCTTTGGCTACTGCAACATTCCTCGAAGCTTTTCGGCGCTTCGTGTCCAGACGTGGAAGGCCAATGATTGTCTATAGTGACAATGGGACAAACTTTCAAGGCACCTGCAATATGTTGGAGACAATTCAGTGGGATAAAATTGCTGAATATAGTTCTGTACACCAAATAAAATGGAAATTCAATCCTCCCACTGCAGCATGGTGGGGAGGATGGTGGGAGAGGCTGATTGGTGTCCTCAAACAAATGCTCAGGAAAGTTCTGGGAAAGTCATGTCTGTCGTACCAAGAAATGATGACTGTTCTGTGTGACATTGAAGCTGTCATGAATTCACGACCACTTACTTACCTGTCCAATGATGGAGAAGACTTGATGGCTATCACCCCTGCAATGTTCCTACAGGAAGTCAAGGAGATTGGAATGCCCGATATCGACATGATAGAGGACATAAAACTTGACAGAAGATTCAGGTACAGACAGAAAGTAAAGGAAACATTAAGGGTAAGATTCAGGAATGAATATCTTGGACAGCTAATACAGAAGAACCACATTAGGAAAAGTCATCACAAACCCTGCGTAGGTGAAGTAGTACTGGTAGCCAGTGACAACACGAAGAGACTAGACTGGCCGCTGGCAAGAGTGACGGAGGTCATCCCTGGCAAAGGTGGTGTTGTGAGAGTTGTTCGCTTGGCGACTACAAAAGGAGAGCTACTGAGGCCAGTACAGAGGGTGTATCCACTTGAAGTGACATCTGGAGAAGATCATGCTTTAAGACTGCAAGTTGAGCGGAATGAAAAGGAGAAGGAGAAAAATCCAAAGACTGTTAAACCATCTACTAATACTTCTGATCTCATCAAAACCAGTAGTGGGAGAGTGGTGGTTAAACCAAAGAGATATTTTGAGTGACTTATTTATTTCTGTGTTCATTTATTTTGTGAAAATATATGTGTTATGTTATTTTATTGTTTTGTTGTTTCCACAACTCAAGGTGGGAGAATGTTGTGTTGGCAGCAAGCACAAGAGTGTAGTGCAGTATCTTTGACATAGTCTTTGATATCAGTGAAGTTCAGTGTCAAAACAATATGGTGTGTGTCGTGTGAATTGTGAATCTTTCCACAACAAATAATAAAATATGCATTCTAGAGGAGTCTATGTGATTTATTAAGAAGTGAACCTAACAACGAGGAAGACACGGAAACATGGATCGCATAATATTTCTGAAATGTTACATGTTCATCTTAGATCTATTTCGGTGATTCCTAATGTTTGTAGTGAATCCCCTTCTCAAATTAGGTTTTTTGAACGTGAGCTAGGGTATCAGGCACTCCACAGTGTTTGCAGCATAGTGTCCTGGCTACGCCCTTTGAGGTCTCACACAAGACCAACTTTTGCTTCCACCTATTTTTGCTAGACTACTCCCTTTCATGTCTACTTCTGGTTTAGTCTATCTCCATAAAATATGGTTATTAGATAGAGCCAGTACATTCGCAATCAACCTGAAAGTTCATTTTGTTTTTTCCATAGAGCGGCTTCAATATTAAGTGCCGGCTATTTATATTCCCATGGTTCCAAACTAGTAAAATCACCGTTTTCATCATCATCACCGTCCTGACAACCTCCTTGAATGTACAAACACAAATTACGCACTATGTCATCATGCCTTCCAGCAATTCTTGCATACTCTATATACCAGGTAAGTCAGCCGCCCCTTATAATATTGCTTTTATGCAGCCCAACTAACGTGTTATGTCATGAAGGTCGAAATTTCTGTGCTTGCATCCCGTATGGTACTAATGCACTGTTAAGTTTATCCCGCAAACGATACAGAACCCTATTATTCCCCCCACCCGATATGACTACGTGATTACTACACTTTGGAAGTTCATTCCCTGAAACTTACAAAATTAGCTTCGAGGATTTCGTATGCCCACAGCTTAGAATGCAATAAAAATCAAATGTCTTAAATACGATATGTGATTACATATACATATGGATTAACTCAAGAGGCTACTTGTAGCATAGGCGTTTGAGGAATATTTTACGGAAGCTATTCTAACAACTATACGAAGTGATTTTCTCTCCGAGTTCCCATATCAATGTTCGAATTGCAGAATAAGAATGTAGAAAAAGGGAAAATAGTGCCCACTGGCCTGGTGCAAATCCTCGAAATGAACACCGCTCGGATGACTTACGTATCATCAATACCATTTCAGTACCTCAAACCCAGCCGCGGCTCGTGGTGTTGGAGCTGGGGAAGGCTCAGCACGTAGTGGCAAAATGCTGGTATAACGCATTATACGGCACCCACATACACGGCTGCAGGATTTTTAATTTCACGGTGAAAGGTGGGGGAGCTCGGAACAAACTTCTTGTTGACAAACAGATTGGCACCATTATGTTATTTTATGAAGCTTTTTTTTTTTCTAATTAAAATGAATGTACTTACCTAGTTTCAACATTCAGGAAGAGGCAATGCATTCCGTTCCTAATTTAACCTACTCCCCATTCTAATTAGTCCCGATCAGAGGAGTCTGTTTCACGGTTGTACACTACCAAACAATCGCAATTTACTTAGAAAACACTGTGCCTACCAGCTAGAACTGTAAGGGAATTGATCTGTAACATAGTCCGAAAGTGAACCTGATCTTGAGGGATAAATGGAAACAAATAAATAAACACAATTGTTGATATTAAGAGCAGTGAAGCTACTTGCTATTACTTTATATAAACACATGACCTACCTTAATTCATAGGTTTGTAAGTGAAGTCTGCCCTCCTCTCCTTTAGCGCTGCAAAGTGGTCAATGTCCAGCTCATTGAAGTTCGGTGACTCCAACAATTCCTTTTCTGTGGAACACATTGCAAGTACACAGTCGGCCTTCCTTCATTGTGTTTCGTAAAAATGTTTTCACTTGTTTTAGGGTAGAGAAACACCGCTCTGCCTCTCCAGTGACCCTTCACAATCAGCCTAGTTTCAAGGTCGAGATTTTTGCCCGATACGCTACTAACTGAATTCATAGTCTTGTAGACATACACTTACCACTACTGTAGCTAGGGTTGCCAGACGTTCCGTTTTACCCGGGACAATTCCGTTGTTTCTTTTTTTTTTCCGCATTCTGTTTTAATCTTTAACGGAACGCCAAATATTCCGTTTTTTTTTTTGGTTAATTTGATAATATATTCAATTTTGCACCAATTTTCAAATGTCCCGCTTCAGAATTGATTGTAATATCTAGCTTGTTTTCTGGTGATACAGGTGCAAGTTTGAAAGAGAAAATGATTTCTATTTCTGTGTTAGATGGATGTTATAGATTTATTAGGGGCAATAAAATTAAGGAATATCGTAGGCCTTGTGAAGTTAATACTCAGCATTTTCCCCTCCAATGCATTTATGGAGAGAGTATTTCCTGTCATGAATATCAAATGGAGAGTTTATACAAACAGAAACTCCATTAGTTTGATAAAACAAGAATTGTTCACATATTACAATTATGACGAAAATTGTAGTGAATTTTATCAGAAGGTACTTAAAAAAAGATGTTTGCAAAGGGTCGTTCAAATGAAAAGCATTTGTAAGTTGCTGGTGCCATAGGCCTATATGATATGACAGCGATATATAGTTGAATTTTGTGTATTTGATCATGCAATGCTTATTTAATACATGGAAATGAAAATCCACAGTCTACTTCCAGTCTCCCACCGGGTCAGGAATGGAATGAATGAAGCCCCCCATCTAGCGGCGAGGATATGGACTGTGCCGGCTGCCGAGGCCTGACGCACTCCTCGGGGGCAATGATGAAATGAATGACAGATGAAATGAAATAGGAGAGTGTTGCTGGAATGAAATTTTGACAGGGAAAACCGGAGTACCCGGAGAAGAACCTGTCTGCCTCCGTTTTGTCCAGCACAGATCTCACATGGAGTGACCGGGATTTGAACCACGGAGCCTGCGGTGAGAGGCCGGCATGCTGCCGCCTAGGCCACGGAGACTTGCTTATTTAATACATTATGTGTATTATTTATTACAACGTTTGACCACCTTGATTAATAAATGCAATGGCAACCCTAACTGCAGCCCATAACACGCAAATTAAGACTTGTCACTGACAAACAACATAATTAATGAACTAATTAAGTTACACCAACGATTTTAACGCGCGAACACTTGTTTACAAATACGCAGCTTGGGCGGTGGCATATTTTAAACAGAATACTTCCCCTAAGTCTCGGTAGATGGTTCTGCTACCCCTTGCCACCTCATGGTGCTATCTGGCGGAAATATTTTAGTTATTATACTTTAAGGGATACCATTTGAGTTCTCAATAATGATTATCACTTATTAGTCATATCTAATCGTTTCTGGTAACTTGTCAATTATTAATCCTTCGGAGAGTGAAAGAGGGAAAGTATAAACTTTCATGAGAGTGGTTTCAGTCTCCTTGAACAACTTTGAATGCATTCCACAGAATAAGAACATCTTGTCGTCGTTGGCAAGCCTGGCTTAGGCTGTAGTCGCCTCAGCCTTCAGCGATACAATTGAAACGAATGGAGCTTTCATAACCACGCCTCCCATCCCTGTTACATAGGAAGGAATAGGGCATCTAAGGCGCAGCCTAACGGCGCTACTATCCATCTGAAAAACATTCTTTATCAACAGTTCGAAATATATTGACTCGTGACTGAATGAATTGAGTGAAATTTATAAATGTTTCCAATCAATATAAATTATAAATTCCTCAAATACGGTCTGTATATTTATAGAATCTTTCAAGAGAGGCTCCACCTAAAAGCCTTTAATCACCAGCCGCGCCTGCTCAAACCGAAATTAAATTTCTTAGCATGGCAGGGAATCAAACCCTGACCATCGGGGTGACAGCCAAGAATGTAGCCGCTGCATCACAAGGTGGTCTCATCCATTGTCAGCGCAATCGCACGATGCCATGTAATTTCTTATTTTTGGCATTACATAGCCCCTGGTAAATTGGGAGACGGTTCGCATACCATAACCCTAGAGCTGAATAGTTCCAAAAACTAACAAAGAAATCAGTTTTAAGCACTCCACTGAAAGAAATACTGACAAGCAGGTAGAAAAGACAGAAAATAGTTCGTAATTTTCAGAGCAAAATTGTTTAACATTGAATATCACTCTTGGCCTCCATACTGTTGAAATATTGAAAATTGTCCTAAAAGTTCACAAGCTAGAAGGATTTCATGTCAACTTGCTTATTTTGCCAAATATCATATGCGTAGGTAAATTCCACGAGGTATTGTTTCAGACGATGTTGAAAATAAGAATATAAATTACCTTAGATTGCGACGGAATATTTTTAGCCTATTTTCATTTATGAAAAAATAGGCTTATGAGATCACCTTTTGTCCGTGTGTGTGCCTGTGTCCTCCTAATACCTTCTAAACGGCTGGACCGATTTCAATGAAAATCGGTAAGGTCATAGCACCATTTCGGCCGACCCGACCATGCCCTTCAAATGTGATTACGTCTCACCAATCCAACATGGCGGCTGTGTGAAATATTTCACCTGCAATCTATATCTCCGAAACTATTACCGATATCACCCTGAAAGTTTGTACGGTGATAAAGGTCACTACTAGTACTTCACCAGAGACTTTCAAAAACCTGTTAACTACAAAACCAACATGACGGCCACTCGCGATTTAACCATCCAATCGCAACCAAACTTGGTACAGCAAATGTTTATACACATTGTAATGCACTCCCACCTAATTTAGTTCAATTGATTACATAACCTCAAGATGGCGGCTGTGCGAAATTTGACAATCTTGATTTTACTTCTTGTGTCGTAATCATGCGATTGAAGTTTGAATACTACACCTGCACAATCATTTTCATGTAATAGTAGACTACATTACTCTAAGACTTTATAAAAATGCAACACGTCGACTATCCAAAATATTTTGACGGTTCTCAATATCTACGAATCTATCAAACTGAAATTTTGTATGTTGATATAGCCAAATAACATAAGTAGGATATATGAAAATAGGCTTTAGTTCTTCACGGAACTACTTGTTTATTTTAAAATCCTGATAAATTTACTTACGCAGGTTTTCTCGAACTCACATATTTCTAAACAGCATCAATCTAGTCAGTTGGTGATTTCAGAATCTTGTTATTGAAATACAGGTTTATAGTCCTAATGTAGTTATTTTGGTTCAACCCATAACTATTCCGGGTGCTATGGGGTAGGGGGATGTGGTGAGACAGTTTCCTTGTGGGAATGATTTTACGTATAGTTGCCCTTCACGACGCCAATCTCATATGAGGGGTTAATGACAAATGAAATTAATGAGGTAAGGAATGAAGTGGCTGTGTGTGGTCTTTAGAGTTCAGAGTAGTCTGACCATGCACTTTAACGTCTTTAGCTACCTCGGCTGGTTTGTGACATTACCGTATGTCAACAAATTAAAAATTGTATTTTAACTCGCCTGATTCCATACCGGCTCCTGTTACTATCACATGATTGTATGATTACCAATATGCTCGATTCCATTGTTAGCCTATTTTCATTTTATGAAAAAAAAAAATAGGGTTATGAGATCATCTTTTGTCCGTATGTGTGACACCCCCCCCCCCGTAATAAATTCTAAACGGTTGGAGCAATGTCAATGAAACTCCGTAAGGTCTTAGCAACATTCCGGCCGGTGTAATGTTTTTAGGATGACTATGATATACGCGTAAGTTGGGTTGCCTTCCTCCCCCAAAAAATAAGGGGCTGGTGAATATTATAATGGTGGTTCATTATACCAACCTACATTTCTATCACTTGTTTAGGACATGAGAAATAAAAACGTAATTTTTAAGCACTCATAAAATTGAATTAGGTGTCAATATATTAATCATCAACATCTTGTACAGTTTCCAGCCCCAGGCTGGGTCTGTTTGGAACATAAGCCTCGCCACTTAGTCCTTTCTTCCCACCACCTCTCCGCTGTCACTCTGGTCCAGTCCTCGCCTCTCTTCTTGACACATTCCTCCACTCCTTTCAGCCATCTATCTCTTGGTCTTCCCCTTGGTCGTTTCTTCTGCATCTGCATCTCATGTATCCTCTTGGGAATCTTCTTCTCATCCATTAAGTGTCCATACCACCTCAGTCTTGATGTCTCAATCCTACCTTGCAAGGGCTCCTCTTTCACCATTTCCCTGACCTTTTCATTCCTCACCCTGTCTCTTCTTGTTACTCCGATCCTACTTCGCAGGAACTTCATTTCACCTGCCTGTATTCTGCTTATGTTTCTTTTCTTCATTGTCCACGTTTCTGAAGCATAGGTCAGTATCGGGATATAGTAGCTTCTGTATAACACTTCCTTGCTTTTTTGTGGGACATCTTTATTCCACACTAAGCTCCTAATGCTTCTCAGAAATGCTTCTGCCTGTCTGCCACATTCCGTAATCTCTTTGTCATTTCTCCCATTTTCCTCCACTATACTTCCCAAGTACTTGAGACTTTCCACCTTCTTCAGCTGTCCAGAGGAATGGAAGCAATTCAAGAACACAATGGTGGAAGCTGCAGTGGCAGTATGTGGAAGAACAAGCAACAGAAAGCGGTGTAAAGAGACACCATGGTGGAATGAGAGAGTAAAAGAAGCTGTGGGAAGAACAAGGCTTTCAGAGTGTGGTTCCAGGAAAGAACTGATCTGGCAAGGGAAGATTATAAGATAAAGAAGAAAGAAGCAAACAAGATTGTCGCAGAGGAGAGGAAGAAGTGGATGGTAAAGTGGACAGACATGATGGAGGAAGACAGCAGAGGAAATAAGAAAGTACTTTATGGGATGGTCAAAAGTAAGAGAAGAGGTCTGCGAGAGGATGTGGTATTGATGGACAAAAACGGAAATGAGGTACACAACAAAGAAACACTCAAGACAGTGTGGAAAGAGTACTTTGAGGATTTGCTGAATCCAAATGGTCATAGGGAGGAAGACAATGTATTGGAAGATGGAGAAGACAACACAGGAATGGAATATATTAATCCCTGTATGAAAATATACCGTGCCAAATTCACAGCATTTTGATGATTACGGCACGAGAAAAGTCTATTTAAATTTTCCGTCACCGCTATATTGGTTTTGTGATAAATCAGGCTATGGAAAGTCTTGTAGGGGATTCACCCTTCATCAGCCCGTCTCACAGATTTACTTATCAACACATATAAATACATTTCGAATGATCGCCAAGTTGGGTTGCTCTATAAAGTGTAAAGTTTTGAAGCCGCTCAGTGTTACCTATACAAACTGTCGGTTGTAAAGCTTATTATTTATATACTGTACCCCACCCAGTCATTTAACAAATTCGCATAGGCCGACTGAAAATTTACAACTGGCAGTCTATAATATTTTGCAGCTCATAGACACACTGTATGAGCGAGTATATGAAGGTTATTGTGATATTTCATTATAAAAAACTTCACCTCGATCACACGATTAGGACACACAAATAACTTAATTTTAAAATTTTGCACAACCGCCATTTTGAGTTTATGACAATTCAGTTAAATTAGATGCTAGTAGATTAAATCTTGTACATGTGAAACAATGTTACACATCAAAATGTTAATTCATCGTTGTTGTTGTTCAGTCTTTCGACTGGTTTGAGGCAGCTATCCATGCCTCCCAGTCCTGAGCTAATCATTTCATCTCTACATAGCTACCACACCCTATGTCCGAGGTAATCTGTTTAACATATTCTAACCTTGGTCTACCCCTACAGTTCTTGTCCTCAACCCTTCCATAACTAAGCTTGCTATTCCTGGGTGTCTTAGTATGTGTCCTACCAACCTATCTCTTCTCTTCATTAGCAGCCACCAGAAACATCTCTCCTCTCCCACTAGTCTTAACACCTCTTCGTTTGTAACCCTATCTACCCATCTGATCTTCATAATTCTCCAGTAACACCTCATTTCAAACGCTTCAATTCTCCTCTTTTCTGCTGCACCGATAGTCCAAGTTTCACTTCCATAGAGTGCCACGTTCCAGACAAAGCCTTCAAAAATGACTTCCTAACCCCTAAATCTATATTCGATCTCAATAGATTCCTTTTCTGTAGAAATGCTTTCCTTGCCTGAGCTAACCTACTTTTTATATCCTCTTTGCCTCGTCCATCACTGGTTATTTTGCTTCCTAAGTAACAGAAGTCTCCTACTTCCTTTAGTTCTTCACCTGCCAATTTGATGTCCATGGAGGATTCTGATTTATTTTGGCTGCATTCCAATATTTTTGATTTACATTTATTAATTTTCAACATGAATTATTTCCTCAAGACGGAGTCCATACCATTCAAAAACTCATTCAAATCCTCAGGCGTGTTGGCCAAGATGACTATGTCATTGGCAAATCTCAGAGTTGAAATTATTTCTCCTTGAATCTTCACTCCCACTTTAAATTTTTCTCCAATTTCCTTCATTGCTTGTTCAGTTAATTCATCATCAGTCAGAATTATAAAATATAGCGTTGGGGTGAAAATTACTCTGTAACTACTACTTTAAATTTACATTCTGTAATTTGAAAGTAATGTATATTATAACAAATGAGAATCTCTCTAGCTAAAAACTACTCACATCAATAACAAGAAAACTATCATTTCAATATAAATCAACCATTAACCCTGTAGCAAGTAGAGATCTTTGCCTTTAAATAGTATTGACATTCCAGAACGTCTTTTGCTGTTTACGTGAAAAGGAGTAGCGCCGTTCTGGAACGTCCTTTACCAAGATTTGTGTAGCTCCCGTTTTTGGATATCTAGCTCGATTCTATTATGTTATTATGTCCTCAATAAATTAGTGAAGACACATGGTTAAGTGCCATGTGTGTATTGGTCTGTTCAGTAATTTGTGGGAAGGGCTATTAGCTGTCGGGCGGGGTTGGTATCAGCTGGCAGGACACGCACGTGGCTGTAATAGATTCGTAGATATTGAGAGCCGTCTAACTATTTCGGATGGTCGCCACGTTGGATTTATATATATGTAGGCCATAGAGTTATGTACTATTAGATAACGATTATTGCGTAGGTTCATTATTCAAACGTTGACTTCAATCACATGATTAGGACACAAGAAACAAAAACTGAATTTTAAATTTTGCACAGCTGCCATCTTGAGATTATGTAAACAATTGAACTAAATTAGATGCCAGGGCATTACAATGTGTATAAACATTTCCTGTACCAAGTTTCACTGTGTTCGGTTGTTAAATCGCAAGAAAAGTCCATTTAAATGTTTCAACTTCGCATGGCCGCCATGTTCGTTCTGTAAACATTTTTTACTAACTTTGGTCCCGATTTGATCTCTACACTTACTCCTTAAAAGTTGTGAAATTGTGACGTTCCAGAATGTCAATACTCCTTAAAGGGTTAATAGACAATGCTTACCAAAGCAATACTTACCCATGCGCAGTCAATGCGTTGCATCAGTCCCCATTTCAATGACCTGAAAGTCTTAGAAATATGTAAGCACATAAAGATAGGTTTGAAGCCATTTTTCAGTGTTGCCTTATTAACAATTAATATTATAGCCTTCAGTCGGTTAACACAAAAATCATTCTAAATACTGGAAAATGTGAAAAAACCTGAAATAAATTATATGTGATTAGGATTTATATATGAACGCTCGCAACGAATAAGGGACTCCGCGCCACCTCGGTCTGTTTTGAGATTATGATGGAAAAAGGTACCTGGTCGCATGTAGCATGAAATGACATGTTAAATGTGCATACAACTGCCTCCTATGGTTAGATATTTGCAATTGAAATTCCATGTGCGCGAAATAAGGAACCCGGTATTTCAAGATGGCGGGTATCGGGAAGGTGGAGTTCTATCTGTCAGCCAGCAAATGCATACCTTCCAACTTTCAAAAATAGAAATCCAGAAGATCCCAAAGAGCAAAAATTTTACGCGAACATGCGTCGCAAGGTCTTAAAACATAGCAAGAAAAGACTATAGGGAAATAAATACAAACTCCTGCTGATGTGCGACTATCTAATTCGTTGTGCCATTTTCCAAAAAGATTGCAATTACATCAAGAACACACATAATTGGGAACAGTTCACAATAGTACATTATGCAACGAGCCTATAATGGCTATAATTAAGACACGAGTATTTTTTATAAAACGAGCGTATGCGAGTTTTATAATTTCCATACGAGTGTCTTAATTACCATTATAGGCGAGTTGCATACGACTGTTTATGTTCGACGATAATTATAACTTTATTATATGTTTTAACATAAATATTCATAAATATCTGTTGAGAGTCAGCTACTGGAATTTTGTGATCGCAGAGCGAGCGTTGGGTGTTATACCTTCGTCTTTCAAGAGCTTTGAACGGCCGACGCATGCGCTCTGTGGGCTTGCAATGCCATATGCAGCCATATGTTTACATCAGCCGTCCCTCAGTAATATTGTCACCGCAGTCATTTGAAGACAATGCGCTGTGTAGAAATTAGTGTTAGTGATTTTAAGGTACTGTGCTATTTCTTGTCTCATATTCGCCAGTTTATTTACGCGAACATGTGGACGGTGGGTATTCCATGTCGGTAATTTATTATAGTTCGATGTTGTGTTTATGTCCGACATGTTGGATTTTGAGCGCATGCGCGAAATTATCGTTACCTAATTGGTCAATGAACGAGCTCTGATTGGCTGGAGAAACTGTATCGTAATGAAAAACGGTGTTATAATGACCATCATTATGATACAGTTTTCAAACACATAATAGTGAGGGTCGAACATAAACTACACAAGCATGTGCTCTTCTGCACTTTGATCTCGCAAGTCACAGAACACTGGCTATATTCCATCACAGGTTGGAGAGGAGAGATGGAGATGATTTGCTTTCTTCGCTTTCTTCAGAAATTCAAGAGGAAAGCTATTCATGTAACATGGACCACTACTTCTTGTTTTGAAAACAGAAATGGATCCCACAGTTTCATTGGACATGGAGGACCTAACCTGATTTTGGTTCCTTTTCACCAAGCTGAACACACGCTCACACGGAGCATTGCTGTGCGGTAGAGTCAAACAGAAAGCATTAGCCTGGATATCCTGGATAATCTACGAAACGGGATTATCGATAACCTTATCGGTCGACTTTCAGTCTAATTTCAAACACTCGCATCTCAGAATAGCAGCTATTATCGAAAATCAAAACTGCAATGTGATTTGGATGCAGAAAACGGGAACAAGCCAGGGAGTTGAAAATCCGGAAAAAAAATATGTTAATCCGGACAACACCCCAAGAATCCTGAAATCTTCCGGGAAAACCGGAAAACTTGGCAGGTATGCAAATGTGATAATATTGGTCGTAAAGGTAACGTGCAAGATTGGATGGATGTGAAGAGAAAGATGTTGAAATATGCTGGGGAAGCGTATTAAAATCAACGGAGACGTCAAATACCAGCAAAAACACAACCAAATGTGAGTGAAACAAGATGTTCAGTAAATAACATATAGCCTACTTTCTCCTAAATGTATGAGTATAGTTATAACTCGTTATTATCAAAGAGTATAATAGAATCATTTCTTGGTCGAAGACCTTAGAAACTATTCACCTCTACCAAACGCCACAACCTAGAAAAAAATTACTACCATCATTGAAGAAAGATAGATAAGAAGTATCTCAAGAATGTTATGGATCTGGAGACATAATCGACCGGACTGGCTGCGTGGCTCTGCGGTAACGTTCTCGCTTGCTGGGCCCTAGGTTGCAGGTTCGTATCCTGGCGCAATCAGCTGGCATTTGAGGGTGCACAAATGCGAGGGAGCCGTGTCAGTAGATTTACTGGCACGTTAAAGATCCCCTTCGGGCCAAAATTCCGGCACCCCGGTGTATCTAAAAGCAGCAGTAGTTAAAAGGGTCGTAAAACAAATAACATTATTATTATTGTTATTATTACATAATCGACCTGCCGTGGGCAACATCCAACTTTGAGTTGAGGCATGTCTTTACACGTCTGGTTGTGCATGGCTTTCACAACCCTAATTGAATTAACAAATCTTTCCATGTCCCTACAGAGACGTGTGTATACAAACTATGTGGATATTTTTGATTGCTATTTGCCTGAAATAAAAGTATTAATAACCTGAACTAGTACCAGCGGCTAGAATTCAGTTACTATGTGAAATCGTTTTGTTCTTTACTTCAAATAACATTTTCAAATAACGCACAATAGGCTGTAACAAACCCTTTAAAATAAGAAGTAAAAATGTATCATAGTATCATCCTGTCATTCTTCAAATTCGATGCGCATAGAATGCCAATGGTATACTATCAATGGAGTCCCATGTAGACCAGTCGTGAAATCTAGTGGAGAAATATCGAACAATATAATCCTAACAGGGCGAGTGCATTCTAGCGGCCATAAGAAGAAACTTTTCAATAAAATCTGGAAGTTAATAAGTAGGCCGGCGTGCAGTTACCTTTTTGGCTGCTAGATGTCTCAAGCAAATCTGCTGGCGAATTATGTTTTAATTAAATATATGTTTTGCACCGTAATATGCACAATATAAGGCTTAATTATAAAATGTCTGAGTCATTACAAAGCAACAAATATGTAAAATTTCAAGCAAAAAACCAAACTCTGATGGGGTTTGAACCATAGGCATATGAATGACAGACTAACGCTTTACCACGGAGCCATTTGTGCCAACGAACATTGATCTATATAAAATGACTTACATAGAACTTGTTAGCAAATAATGATTTAGACCTAACGATTTCATCAGTGGAGTATATTATTTATGTATAAAGCATTTCATACTAAGTTTATTTATTTTGTATCAGTACGCTATATTGCATGCAATACTCAAATTAGTGAAATATAAGTCAGGCACAAGATATCCGCTGCCATCTTGTCTTCTTACAGAGACGGCTCAGCTTTTTAAAATCACTTCTGCACTATAGTATTACAAAATAAACTTTTTATTTCGAACGTGCCTCTTCCTTTAGAACAGTTAAATCGATTCTCGGCTCGATAATCGGAACTGGTGGGTCCTATGATATGGATTATAAAGTTTGCATAATTCGCACGGCCGCCATCCTGAAATGGTACGGCGGATGACCTTGTAGTTTGGTCACAAGACGCGTCCTATATGAAGGTATGTTATTACCAAATTTGGTCAAAATCGGATAATTTGGTTAGTCGCTATTTGATTTTACGTTTTGAACGTTTGAGTGGCCGCCATTCAGATTTGGTAAAGATGGCGGCGATATAAAACATGACACTGAGGTGCCCTTTGCTTGTTCTACCTCTGTACCAAATTTCGTTCAATTTGGTTTTACCGTGTTCGAATTGATAGGGGGGGACAGACATTCAGAGTACACACACTCACACACACACACACACACAGACTCACACACAATTTTTGGCCCTGTAGTGATGTCATAAGTCTACTTTCATTTTTTGCAAAAATCGAAAGTAGGCTAAAAAGGAACTCTGTAACTTCACCTATGAGAATGCCCGTTTGCCAGAACTTCTTATTAATAGGCGTCAATTTGGTAATATAACCATATTAATAATGTAGAGGGTAAGTTGGTTAATTTAGGAACTTAGGACATTATATCATCAGCCCCGTGCATTTGCGTTGTCTATGTGTGGAATTACTCTCATACCGTGCTTTATTTTGTTGAGAGCTAGTGTGTTCACGTGAAATCGGGGCTAGGATTGGGAAGAATAAGACCAAGCCATGTTAGGTATCATCCCGACAGTTACTTGAGATCCAACCCGAGCCGTCTGGACTGGGAGCTACTACGCTTACCCGTCTATCACTCACAGCTACTGTAGAGAAGAAGTGGCTCGTATTGTCTTAGTAACAGCCGGGAGAGAAGCAGAAAAATAAAAGGAGGATTAGTTGGTTTTATAAACGTTAAATTGGTAAATTTGTATGTATTGTGGTGGATTCTACGATAATCGAAATCCTCTTTGCTACAGTGAGGGACCTCCCTATAGAGCGGAGCCTCACAGAGGCCGTGTGACGGACTGGCTACTATGTATTGCAGCATGTCTAGCAAGGCATTGGCGCTAGCAGCTGCGTAGCGCCCTACTAGTTTGTAACCGAAATTATTTTGGTTACAATAGTTCACCCTCTGGTTTTCGCCTTTTGCGGTTTGTATTTTTATTTATTATTTGTTTTGAGGTTACTAACCATGGCCACCTACTGCTGGGGCACCATGGAGAGTCTTGTGCTTTTTGGCAGAGATTCTTTGTATTGGTCCAGCAGTGGGTGGCAGGTGGCTTTGATCTAAGGGCAAGGTAACCATGGTGATGGGATATTGATATAGTTGATGCCATGCGGAATGGAGGTGATCTGATGATGATGATATGCTCTCTGGTCAGGCAATTGGTTTTGACGTTGGAAATTACCGTATATACTCGAATACCACCCGCACATTTTTAAACAAAATCGGACGTGAAAAATTGGGGTGCGGGTCTTATTTGAGTCATCCTGATTTTAAAGATTTAAATTGCCCGCCATACGCGATATCGGGTGTTGCGAGTATCCGCTAGATGGTGCTAACATTCTTCCGGCTATCACTTTGTTTTTCCGTAAGCAGGCGGCGTCTTACAGTCTCGCGCACGTTTTCCGAGTGTAAACATGAGTTCTATGAAGCGTTTGCGGTCGTTTACTGTGAGTGAGAAGCTGAAAGTTGTGAGGGAAGCTGAAATTATTGGAAATCGTGCCGCCGGTAGGAAATATGATATTGACGAGTCATGTATTCGCGATTGGAGAAAGAAAAAAAAAAACGTGTTGCTAACAAGTAGTGGTGCTCGGAGAACTTTCCGCGGACTAAGTGTACAGTTTCCGGAAATTGAAAAACAACTTTATAAATACGTAACAGAAAGGCGGGAATTGGGATTTGGGGTGTCGACCGAAATGTGTCAATTAAAGGCATTACAGATCGCGAAGGAACTTTCTACGGTAGGGTTTAAAGCAAGCCGAGGATGGATTCAAAATTTTTATAAAAGAAATGGGTTGAGCATACGAAGGCGTACCTCAATTTCGCAGCGTCTTCCTGGTGCCTATGAAGAAAAGTTAGTTTCCTTTCAGCGTCGCATAATTAAGTTGCGGAAGGAAAATTCATATTTGCTTTCCCAAATTGGTAATGCAGATCAGACGCCAGTCTACTTTGAAATGCCACTGGACAGTACTGTGAATGTTAAGGGATCTATAAGTGTGGCTATCAGAACAGGTAGTAATGAGAAACAACGGTGCACGGTAATGTTGTGTATACTCGCTGACGGAACCAAACTCCCACCGTACGTTGTTCTCAAGCGAAAGACTCATCCAAAAAATATACCCGCTGGTGTTATCGTTATAACTCAGGACTCTGGTTGGATGGACAGTTCACTGGTGGAAGACTGGTTAAAATGTGTCTGGCAACGTCGCCCTGGTGCTTTGTTACGACGAAAGAGCTTGCTTGTTCTGGACAGTTACCGCGGCCATAAAACAGACGCTGTGAAGAAATTCGTCAAGGATGGGAAAACCGACCTAGCAATCATCCCGGGTGGGATGACGTCTATATGCTACAGCCACTGGATGTTTGTGTGAACCGACCGTTCAAAGCAGCCTTGAAACAGCTGTATACGGAGTGGATGGCGGCCGATAAGCACACACTGACCCCAACTGGTCGTATTCAGCGCCCGGAGGTTCAGCTGCTCTGTTCGTGGATTTTGACGGCATGGAATCGTATCTCGGGAGATCTCATACGGAAGAGTTTCAAGAAATGTAGTATTTCTAATGCTATGGATGGCAGTGATGACGACATTTTGTGGGAAAGTGATGGTGAAAAAAGTTCCGAAGTTGGTACTTCGGATGACGATGAATGAAGTGTTTGTGTCTTTTATTTGTATTTTTAATTGTTTCTGTGTGTTATTTTAGGACGACTTCAGAACTGTTGGAAACTATTTTGTAGAAATGCTATTTTGTTTATTTAGCCTTGGAGGCTGGATTTAGACAGCTCCTTAACCCGGTCCATGAGTCAATCCTAATTGGCTACATGGATAATTCTTGCCAGGCGCATCCACGTCGCGGGGGTGGGCAACGGTACTGTAATATACCATGGAACTACAGTACCGGCTAAGTTCTGTTGAGGACCCAGTCCTATGGGGTATAACATAGGCCCCGTGCACAGGGTTACGTGCGAAGACCTCAACGGAATCTGCAGCGGAGAAGATGGACTTCAGAACGGTGGAGATTGCGGAAGAGGTAACCCAGTACTCAGGGAATAGTATGAGTACAGCATCAATCGGCAGCGTCTGTTTCCCATGTTAGGGGCGGCTGCAAGGGCGTCTGTTCTCCATGTTAGGGGCGGCCTGAATAATAGCTGGCAGTAGCTTCATAAAATGCCTTTGGGAGTGGCGACCCCATCGTAATAATAGCCTAAAATGGAAATGGCACTTCCAGTGATTCGGAAAAGGTTAGGGCGTACCCTGCAGGCGACGCGCAGTTCCTTTGGTACTGGGGGAACTGTGAGAAATGGGCGACCAGTAACCGAAATGAAAGTGGGAATCATGAATGTCATGACCCTGACAGGCAAGGTGGAGGAGGTGGTAGACTTCATGGAGAGGGAGAAGGTTGGAATGATGGGGCTGAGTGAAGTGAAATGGAAAGGTAAAGGAAGGAAGAAATTGAGGAAAGGATATACATTATACTGGAGTGGTGGCCAAGAGGCAAAAAATGGCGTGGGACTGATAACCTCGAAGCAACTGGAGGAGTATGTTGAAGTGGTCGAGTGTGTGAGTGACAGAATAATGAAAATTAGAATGAAGATGAAGAATGACTTGATGGACTTCATACAAGTGTATGCACCACAGACTGGAAACAGAGAAGAAGATATTGAAGTATTCCTGGAGGATGTAGAAAGAGTAATCTCAGATGTAGAAGTGGTGATCATGGGAGATATGAATGCACAAGTCGGAAATGAGAGACAAGGAAAGGAAGAAGTCATTGGACCATATGGATATGGGAAAAAGAACCGAGAAGGAGAGGAACTTGTAAACTTTTGTGAAAGGAATGGACTGATGGTGGGTAATTCATGGTTTCGGAAGAAAAACAGCAGGAAAATTACGAGATATGGGTGGGGTGATAGAAGAACAAAATCAGTAATTGACTACTTCCTGGTGGAAAGGACAAATCGCAGAAAGCTGATGGATGTGACAGCTTTACCAGGAGAAGCATTTGATGGGGACCATAGAGCTGTGGTGGCAAAATTTAGATGGGGAAAATTGGAAAACCTAAAGGAGATCAGAGAAAGTAAAATAAAAGTATGGAAATTGAAAGACAAAGCTGTACAGGAAGATTTTCAAGAGAGATTGAAGCAACAAATCCCAGTTACTGAAGTGGGAAATGTAGAAGAGGAATGGACCCACTTTAAAAAGGCATTTGCTGGTGCAGCAGAGAGTGCTTGTGGTAGGACGTCAACAAGAGTGAAAGAGAAGGAGACACCGTGGTGGAATGAGGAAGTGAAGAAAGCAGTGAAAGAAAAGAAGTCTGCATGGAAAGAATGGAACCGAGATCAAACAGAAGAAAGCAAAAGGAAGTATCACGACAGCAAACGGAGGTGTAAGAAAGTGGTAGGAGAAGAAAAGAAGAAAAGTTGGGAAGAATTTACACGAAGAATGGAAACAGATGTAAGTGGCAGTAAAAGGATGCTGTATGGGCTTCTAAGAAGTAAGAGGAAAGAAAGAGTTACTACAAAGCTGGTGAAAAAGGAAGATGGAGAATTGTTAACACACCCAGAAGAGATAAAGGGACGATGGAAGGAGTATTTCGATAAGCTATTGAATGTGAGCAATTGTACTGGTGAGATGGAAGTGACACAACCTGACGACTCTATAACAGAAGATGATATAACAATGCTGGAGGTGGAATTAGCAGTACAGAAAATGAAGATGGGAAAAGCAACAGGGGTGGATGAAATTAGTGTAGAAATGATAAAGGCTGCTGGACCTGTTGGTATGCAATGGCTGTATCGACTGCTAAAGTGTGTGTGGAAACGGAAATGTGTACCAGAAGACTGGGAGAAAGGGCTAATAATACCAGTGTATAAGAAAGGGGACAAGAAGGTGTGTGATAACTATAGAGGGATCACCCTCATATCACAGATAGTAAAAATACTGGAAAGGATATTAGAAAGAAGAATGAGAAGAAAGGTGGAAGGAGAGTTGCAAGAGGAACAGTATGGCTTCAGGAGTGGAAGATCCACGGTGGACCCAATCTTTAGCTTGAGGCAAGTGATGGAAAAGAACTGGGAATATGGAGAGGATTTGATCATGACTTTCATAGATCTAGAAAAGGCATATGATAGTGTCCCCAGAGAGAAGGTATGGGAAACCATGGTTAAGAAGAGACTGGGAAGAGAAATGTTGGAAATGGTGCAAGCAATGTACAACAACTGTGTTAGCAGGGTACTGACCCCAGTTGGAAAGACAGATTGGTTTAGGAACAAGACTGGACTAAGACAGGGGAGTGTGCTGTCACCTCTCTTGTTCATAATGGTGATGGATGAAATTGTAAAGGAAACAAAGGAAGCATATGGACATAAAGAAATGAAGTTACTGTTATTTGCAGATGATATTGTGGTCTGGGGAAGGAACACCGAAGAAGTGCAAAAACAACTAGATGCACTGAACGAAAATGTCCAGAAGTACGGCCTGAAGATCAGTATAGAGAAAAGCAAGACCATGGTGATGACAAGAGGGGAAAGACAAGGAAAGGGCACTGTGAAAATTGGAAGTCAGAGTTTGGAAATTGTGGACACGTTCAAATACCTAGGAAGTGAATTGATGCAAACTGGTAGGTTGGACATGGAGATTGGTAGGAGGGTACAGCAGAGCAATGCATTCTATCAAAGTGTAAGAAAACTTGTTTGGGATAAGGAAGTACCAAGGAAAAGCAAGGAGGTAATGTATAAAATGTACTATGTACCCATATTAACTTATGCAGCTGAGACTTGGACCCTGACGAGCAGGCAAGAGAGTAGAATCCAAGCCAGTGAAATGAAATTCCTAAGAAGTATGATAGGTAAGACAAGGAAAGACAGAGTGAGGAATGAAGATGTTAGGAAGGAAGTTGGGATGGGAAAACTAAATGAGAGAATTGAGAAGAATAAACTAAGGTGGTTTGGACATGTAAAGAGGATGGAGGAAAATAGAATACCAAGACAGATGCTGGAGGCCAAGTGCAAGGGTAAGAGAGCAAGGGGAAGACCTAGAACAAGGTGGATCGATTCAGTGAAGAACAGCGTGAGAAAAAGAAGTCTGGACTGGGACAAGATCGTGGAAGAAGAATTGTGGAAGGAAAGAGGAAAGTGGAGAAGTGCCATAAATACCCCGACCCGGCAGGAGCTGGATAAGGGGAAATGATGATGATGATGATGATGAGTAAAGATTGTAAATAGTTTTGAGTAAAAAATTTTTTTTTTTTAAATTTTGTTCTTCAAAATCAGGGTGCGGGTCTTATTCAGGGGCGGGTCGTATTCGAGTAAATACGGTATGTTATGTTCGGTGCTGGCAATTTGTTGGATGATTGATGATGATGATGTTTGGTTTTGGAAGTGAGAGAGTATCTTCCTTGGGCTTGGAAAGGAAAATAAGAGTTTTTGTGGTTGGAATGAATGATAGTGAGGATATGTTATAAAATGGATTGGGTTATCTCTGAAGGAATCTGACTTGGTCTATGACAATGCAAAGGAGAGATTCAAAATGTTGTGATGTGAAGATGGATTTTATTAGAGGAAAATAAAGAAAGAAGTTATATATGAATTGCGGGAGTGTCAAGTATTATGAATTGGTTTGTTCAAGCAGACAGACCAGTATTAAGGGTTGTGTTACCCACAAAAGGTGGAGTAATAAGAATGGAGCAGAAGAATATTATGCTTTGTAAGTGGAAAAGAATGAAAGTTTTAGTGGACACTGTACAAGAGATGCAGGTAATGAAGATTGCTTACATGTAGACAAAAAGGGTAGTAATAGTATCGCATTTCTGTTTTCGTTATGTGTGCAACATCATCTCGACCCTGTAGATTATTATGAGAATGAAGATAAGTTTATAAATTTGGAAGAAGTAGAAAAATATGATTAGATTTGTTTCATTTATTGCCCAACGGTGGGGCTAGTTGTTCTTGGTTGACCCCCCCCTAATCAAGATAAATTTAGAATTGTTTCATTGATGCACCAACGTGTGGCTAGAGAAGGAAGTACCAATCACTTTTCTCGACATTAAAGTACTAATAATAAAAAGAAATGTTTTAAGCTTATCACATTTACTTTTTTTTTATATATATTTAATAATCATCATTACTTACATGAATTTTAGAGTAGTTGCTGAAAATGCTGTCCTTCACTTTCTAAAGACATGTTGCATCGACTTACGAAGTTTTGGTACACTCGCTGTAATTCATCCTCACTGACATTTCGTATCAGTGCAGTTATTTCGTTCTCAAGAGCCTCCAGTATACGCAGATTGTTTCTGTACACCTTTTGCTTCAGGGTCCCCAACTAAAAATCGCACTGAGCTGAAACTTGTGAACCCTTTATCTAGAAGACTTCTTCTTGAAAAGATAAGTTCCCACTGGGGTGCGAGGTAGGTTACAGTACTTCACAACAAGTCTTACTTATCACAACCAAGGTATCTTGCCAGCTACATATGTAATAAATGCTATGACAGCATCCAGGGCTTTCCAACCTGCTGTTGTAATTGGTACATGCTATAAATCTGGCGGTGACTCATTGCTACCAATGTGCGGGGCTCCGTTTTATAGGGAGGGCCTTAACTGTATAACAATGTACCCGGAAAATACTCAAGTTTTCAGGGGAAGACACCACAGTAAAAGATTGTCCCTTCAAGTCCTCATTTATATAAATTTAATTTAATATCCTTAGTTCTGAGTGAGCGGCGCCGATAGCATATTATGTTAGTATTCTTAGCTGCATCACGAGGTTCCAGGTTCGATCTCCAGCTCTGCCAGGGTGGATTTTTAATCCTCGTAAGAGGGTTAGACCGCAGGGACAGAGCCAAGAAATGCTAGCGCACCTGCATCCAACACCTCATCGCCCTTCAGGGCACCCTCAATATTGTTAGGGGGGGGAAATCAAGAAAACATTTTTAAAATACTCGCAATACAATGTTCTTGTAGTGCTTCACGTCTCTGTTTGAAGTCCAGAAAGGTTGTGTGTGTGCAGACATGTGAGTGAGAAGCTCGACAAGATGTTTATTTCCACATCAATCTGTGTTGTCATGGGTTTCATCATTATCACAACACATTCTTCATTGCAGGGCAGTTTATAAGGAGGATATCATTTGAATGTGATAACTCGTTGACAACCGCCTCGCTCGCTATCTATTGCACGAATGACTCACAGTTTCTGAAATTAACTTTGTCAATCTTCACCTTTCGTAAATCATGTCAGTCAAATACAGTGTTCCCACCCAAAAGAGAAGAATCAGTATAATATTGATACCATGGGATGGAAAAGAAAGAGAACCACTTTTTAAGTCATTCCACCTAAAACAACTTGAGCATCGCCTCTGCGCCCCTATTCATATATCCTGGACCCTTTTCTATTGGAATGAGATACACTCGAGCTTATGATGACAAATGACAAGAGACACACTCAACCATTCAACGAGAGGCTTTCTGTGGCTTCCCACTGCCGGGATGACATCGATGACATGGAGTAAGGACGCCAGTCACAAAAAATACATGCTGTAAGCGAGTGGGCTCAGAGACAACAAGACCTGTTACTGGGTTCCTTCTTCCACTATTATTGGCATAAATGTCACAATATATCTTCCACTGAAGCCCCATGCGAGTAAATTACAATGTTTACATGGGAGTGGAAAAAGAGACTGTAGGCAGAGTGAAGGAGATGTGTTGTGGAAGTGTGAGTTGTGTGAAAGTTGGAGGGGAAAGAACAGACTGGTTCAGACAAATGAGTGGCCTGAAACAGGGTGGTGCACTGTCACCCCTTCTCTTTATTGTGGTTATGGACGAGGTAATGACACGGATAGCAGGAAAGATGGGAGAAGATAAGATGAAGGCAATGGTGTTTGCAGATGATCTCATGGTCTGGGGAGGCAAGGAGGAGGAAATCCAGGAGCAACTGAGGGCTTGGGAAGAAACAGTGGGAGAGTACGGATGGAAGTTCAACATCAGTAAATGTGAGGTCCTGTTAACGACCAGGAAAAAGGACAGACCAATGAGTGGGATAGCACTTGGAGGTGGACAGCTGAAGAGGGTGGAAGGTCTCAAGTGCTTGGGAAGTGTAGTGGAGGAAAATGGGAGAAATGACAGAGAGATTACGGAACGTGGCGGACAGGCAGAAGCATTTCTGAGAAGCATTAGGAGCTTAGTGTGGAATAAAGATGTCCCACAAAAGAGCAGGGAGGTGTTATACAGAGGCTGCTATATCCCGATACTGACCTATGCTTCAGAAACGTGGACAATGAAGAAAAGAGACATAAGCAGACTACAGGCAGGTGAAATGAGGTTCCTGCGAGGTGGGATCGGAGTAGCAGGAGGAGACAGGGTGAGGAATGAAAAGGTCACGGAAATGGTGAAAGGGGAGCCCTTGCAGGGTGGGATTGAGACATCGAGACTGGGGTGGTATGGACACTTAAAGAGAGTGGATGGGAAGAGGATTCCCAAGAGGATGCATGAGATGCAGATGCAGAGGGGGCGACCTAGGGGAAGACCAAGAGATCGATGGCTGAAAGGAGTGGAGGAGTGTGTCGGGAGGAGGGGCGAGGGCTGGACCAGAGTGACAGCGGAGAGATGGTGGGAAGAAAGAAATAAGTGGCGAGGCTTATGTTCCAAACAGACCCAGCCTGGGGCTGGAAACTGTACAAGATGATGATGATGATGACATAGTAAGGGAAAAGAATAGAGCCTTTAGGAGGTGGTATCAAAATAGGACGGTAGAGACAAGGGAAGAGTACCAGGAAAGAAAGAAGGAGGCGAAGAGAGTAGTGGCTGAGGAGAGAAGAAAGTGGATGGAAGAGTGGACAAAGATGATGAGGGAGGATAGTGAAGGTACAAAAAAGGTCCTGTATGGGATGGTAAAAAATAAAGAGGCGGAAGGATCCTACGGATTATGTTATAATGGTGAACAAAAGGGGACAAGAGATAGAAAATAGGGAAGAACTGAAGAAAATGTGGAAAGAATATTTTGAAGAACTACTGAACCCAAATGGAAAAGATGGTGAGGAGGAAGAAATCGGGGAAGAGGAAGATGAACTGCAAACAGAAAAGGATTTAACATGGAAAGAAGTGGAAGATGCAGTGAACAAGATGAAAGGAGGGAAGGCACCGGGTGTGGATGAGTTGAGTGTGGAGATGGTGAGAGCAGCAGGAGAGGTGGGGTTACAGTGGTTGTACCGAGTGATGAGGACAGCATGGAAGGAAAGGAAGACTCCAGAGGACTGGAAAAAAGGAATAATTGTCCCGATCTTCAAGAAAGGTAGTAGAACAGATTGCAGAAACTATCGGGGAATAACACTGATGAGTCATTGTGCAAAGATCTTCGAGAAAGTTTTGGAAAAGAGAATTAGGACAAGGATAGAAGGAGGGATGAGGGAAGAACAACATGGCTTCAGAGCAGGAAGGTCCACAGTGGATTTGATTTTTGCTGTAAGGCAGTTACAAGAACAGCACTATGAGTATGGAACAGATCTACTGATGGCCTTCCTGGACATTGAGAAAGCATATGACAGTGTATGCAGAAACAAAGTATGGAAGTCCCTGGAGGATAGAGGAGTAGAGAAATGGACTATAAAGAGGATATAGAAGGGAAGCGTGAGCTGTGTGAAAGTGGGAGGAGAGAGATCAGACTGGTTGGAACAGAGAAACGGCCTGAAACAAGGAAGTGCACTGTCACCATTACTTTTCATTGTGGTGATGGATGACATAATGACCCGAGTGGCACAAGTAATTGGGGAAGGAAAGATGAAAGCAATGGTGTTTGCAGATGATTTGAAGATTTGGGAAAACAAGGAGGAGGAGGTACAGGAACAGTTGGACGTGTGGGAAGGAATAATACAAGGATATGGGATGAAATTTAGCATAAATAAGAGTGAGATGGTGATCACAACAAGGAAGAAGGAAAGAACCACCACGGGAATAACAATTGGTGGGGAACAGCTGAAGAAAGTGGAGAGTTTCAAGTATCTGGGAAGCCTGATACAAGATAATGGAAGAAACGATAGAGAAATAAATGAGCGGGGGAGACAGGCAGAAGCATTCCGGAGGAGTGTGAGAAGCATGTTAAGGAGCAAGGATGTCCCTCAGAACAGAAAAAAAAAAAAAACATATATCGGACGTACTATTTCCCTATCCTGACGTATGCCTCGGAGACCTGGGTTATGAAAGGAAGGGAGAAGAGCAAAATACAGGCCAGTGAGATGAGGTTCTCGAGAAGCAGTATTGGAGCTACAAAGATGGACAGAGTAAAAAATGAGAGGACCAGAGAATTAATTAAGGAGGAACCATTACATGATGGTATAGAGAAATCTAGACTTAGATGGTATGGACATGTAAAACGAATGGAGGAGAAGAGGATACCCAGGAGAGTACACGAGACGAAGTGGGAAAGAGACCGAGAGACAGGTGGCTGAAGGGGGTGGAAGAAAGCGTGAAGAAGAGAGGTGAAGACTGGACAAGGGTGGAGGCTGAGAGATGGTGGGAAGACAGAAGACGTTGGAGAGGCTTGTGTTCCAAACAGACCCGGCCAGTGGCTAGAAACTGTGCAAGATGATGATGATGATGACATAATAATAGGGACCAATTCCCGCAATAGCACGCCTTTAAACAACAAAAAACTTGATTTAAACTACAAAAGTAGTTGTGCGGGTTCATATACTGCTCGAGTCCAAGCTGCGTGAACTTGAGAGGAATGTGGATCGCGGACTACGATGAAACACGTGGGGGAATCCAGGTCCGTGCATAGTAACAGAATCAAATACATTGATCGATGACTCACTCTCTCATCCGCAACACCACAGTGGTTTAAGCAACGGCCCTATGTTAGCTGTATTGGAATCGACAGGAATTTCAGAAAACACGGTGGGCTGTTGACAGGCCCATCTCTTCCCACCTCCCGTGTCACTTCACCCCTCACGTTCACAGAGCTTGGACTCCAGCAGTATCGTTAAGGACTATTGAAGAAAAAAACTAAGGGATGACATGTTTCATCGACCATCCGAGTACACAGAAATACAGCTCTGCAAACGGTAGTCTATGGCTGAAATGACATAGTAATCCCTAACTGCCCATACACCAAGACTGTAATTCGCAGAAAAAGGTGCGATTGAAATCCTCCATTGGAAGCTGGGGGAGAAGCTAATTTCATCGCATTTCACTGCTGACAAGACCTGGGCATGAAGAATGGGCTGCATCTAAACCAGACTGATCCCTGCAGAGAAACACCTGGTTTCAATTTACCGAGAAAGGTATGGACATCATCGAACAGGGTCCGAAAAAATCACGGGCGATGCAATTTCTGGCTACACAAGAGGGGAAAAACTCGAAGCCCATTCTGCGATTATTCAGCATGTTGCCCTCCAGTGTCCAAGGAGGAGATTTGAAGGAACCATCCACCATACAGTGCCAATGATGATGCTGTCAACTGGCTGAATACCCTGCTGTAAATGCCTAAACTGTAACGGTACCTACAATCAACTTTGTGAACATTGTATAAATTTTAACCTTTTTGATACCTGTTTGTTTTCAAATCTTTGCAACAATGTATCCTCATTTTGCGAAGGAACCATCCAAGACCTATACAGTGCCACTGATGATGCTGTCAACTGGCTGAATACCCACCTGTAAGTGCCTCAACTGTAACAGTACCTACACTCAACTTTGTAAATATTGTACCAGTATATAACCTTTTTGATATCTTTTTTCAAACCTTTACCATAATGTATCCCCATTTTGCCATGCGAAATAAAAATAAACAGAAGGAAAATTCAAAGCATTTTTAGGGAGGTTGTACCGAAATCGAAGACTATTTTAAAAATATTTCCTCCAAAATATACATTAATTAATATACATGTACCGATATGTGCTTACTGTAACACTTGGTCATAACAAGTCATCTAGTTCTCTCACTTTCCTCGTCAACGAGCGGCTCACCTTTAAAATTTAGCTGGGCGGATATGTTTACATTCGATGTCTGTGGTGAGCCAAGCCTTTCCCAGCGCAAGGCACAGTGTTGTCAACTCTTTACCATAGCCACTGAAAACAAGTAACGAGACTGGATATAACTACGTATACCTGTGCAACACTGAACACCTGACACACGACCTCAACACCAGGACCGTAGTTTGGAGCACACGTGGAGATATAGAGAAAGTACCGGTATGCTATTGGTCAAGAACCATCAGCTATTGATCATCAGTGAACCATGGTTATTGTCGGCGCGTGCTTCTGCCTAATGTTTGAGTCGCCGCTCGTTAACCAGGAAAGTGAGAGAACTATACTCATAAAGCCGCAAACTAAGTCGTATTAAAAAAAACTAAAAAATAAAAGAACCGTCTCCCCCCGTCATATTAGCTACACTTCCTATTTTGGGTCCCTGAAATTAATGTTCAAAGTGCAAGAAGTACGCTTCAACAAGAATAAGCAAGATGGCAAATACCTCTCGACTTTTGTACAGCGTGCTCCAAAATTACTGCATATTGCACATGAATGCATACCTGCCAACTTTTGAAAAGGGCTATCAGTAAAACTCACGCGCGACAAAAAATTTAACGATTTTCGACATACCCCGGCTTGACGAAAATAATAATACTTCTGGGCAACAAAATACAATAATTCATGCTTTAAACAGGATATTTCAATGAAATCATATCTACTTACATGATTTGTAGATGAACATAACAATCAAGAAGAAATCGATGTTAATCAGCAGCAGGCGTGGTGAATATTGGTTTGGAGCATACATAACAGGACTTCCTTGATAAATTAAGCCGATATACGATATTTGAAAAAGGTTTTACACAATAAAACTTGTTTAACGTAACACAGGCAAGAAATAATATAATACACACTGCAAATCACATGCTAGTTCGACTTTAAAGTCATGGTTGTGGCCTTTTTAGCTTCCAGCAAAAAGTCTTGAGAAAATGCTTTGTCATAACAGGGACCAGAACTCCTGGTCTTCAAAATAGAAATAGACTCCAGAGATTCATTGGACATGGATGACCTGAACTGTGTTCTATTTTTCTTCACAAGGCTGAAAACACGTTCACATTCTGCATTGCTATGGGGTATGGTGAGAATAGAGAGCATTACTCTAGAAATTCGGTTATACTTAAGAAGTCCATCGGCTCCACGAATTCTTGATATTTGTGCCCAACTGGAATCACTTGCAGCATCTTGATGTGCAGCCAAAGTGTCATCTACCTGAAGAGCTGTAAACTGCCTCTGAAGCTCATTCACCACCTCATCGGTAGTTTCATTCTCTTCCTTGCATAACATGATAGGAAACTTTTCCAAGAAAAAACGAACGGAAGAAAACTGTGCATCTTCAATTTTGTCTAACCTAGCAACTTGAGCATTCTTTAGCACGTCATCCTTGAGTGGAAACTTGTTGATGATGTAGTCACAGGCAGTACAAAAGTAGTTTCTCACTGATGAAAAGAAAAGGGATTTATCTGTATCCTGGAGATCATTCACTATGTTCGAAGTTTGAATGCCAATAACTAACTCATCATCACTTCTTTGATTTTGAATCAAGTTGTACTCAACTTCAAGCAATGAGGAGCTTTTGACAATTTTGGGCTTAACAAACTTGGTGAACAGCTGCTTTAGCAAATCCATTAGAAGTTCTAATAACAAGTGAACTTGTGGGGAAGAAGTCTGAAGGGCAACATTCAATTTGTCAAATACAGGAATAGTCACATGAAGAAAAGTGCAAAAGGCCTTGTTCAAGTTTGAGGACAGGAACATAAACAATTTTTCCTCACGAGTTGTAGCAGAAGTCTTATTTTTTAGGATGGGTTTGTCACATTTGGAAGAATATGCTATTCTTTTAGGGGCATGTGTAGTAGCAGAATCAAGAATTCTCTTCTTCTGATACTCTTTGGATCCACTTTGTTCAACTTTAGGTATTCTGAAAGATGTCAAGCTTGTGGAAATGTTTTGGGTACATAATATTACTTCCTCCTTGAAGAAAGAAAGAAGAGGATCCCACTGGTCCAGTAGTCTATCCAAACATCTGCCTAAAGATAACCACCTAGTACATACATGCTTCAGAATTTTCTTTGCTTCCTTATTGTGCAAGTTCTGAAATTTCTGAAGGCGTTCTTTTCTCTTTACACTCTTCTCTAAGAAATAAAATATATCTACAAGGATCTCATCCACTTTAACTGGTAATCTTCCAGCACCTTTTTCAGCTGCTAGATTAATCAGGTGGCAAATGCACCCTATGATGGCAATACCTGGTTGAACTTCCTTCAGAACTGCTGAAACCCCATTTTTGTGTCCTATCATAACAGGAGCATTGTCGGAGCAGAAAGCCACACAGTTTTCAATTGGTATATTATGAGAACTCAGCTGTGATAACATCAGGTTACCTATGTTTCGCCCTGTTGAGTCCCCGTCCAACGCTGGTATGGATAGCACAGTGCTCACTACTTTTTCCTGCCGAACATCATAGAATGTAACAACAATAGGATACAACTTGGCATTCGTATCATTGCTTCCATCCGTTGCCAAAGAAAATGGTCCGTTCTGAAGGCACTTAACAACTTCAGATGATGCATTTTTTGCCATTTTATTTACAATGCACGTCGTTTTCGTGCGACCACAACTATATTTCTTTGCAACTTCTGATGTGGGAAACATCTTCTTAAATAAAGCGCCAGCATGATCAGCCGCACTTAAGGGCACATTGTGTTCCACCAAAAAGGAAGTAAACAGACACTCGGCCCTAATTACGTCACTGTCAACGTTACCAGCCTTGGCAAAAAAGGTGTTGATTTTCTTGCTATCTTCCTTCGATTTAACATAACTTATGTGTTTACCGCACTTCACATGATTACTTAAATCGTTTTTTCCACCATGAGCAATATTAATATCACACGCACATACCGTGCAAAAGGCAAATTTTTCTCCCTTTCTTGATTTTAGTATGCACGGAAAATCAACCGAGTATGATTCTTTAAATGTCTGGAAGTACTGTTTCTTGTTGTATTTGTTCATTCTCGATATCTACTAAAACATCGAAAGGAACCTGGATCACTAAACGTCACATAAAATTATAACATAAATCGCATAAAACACAGCCCACACTTCATTAAAACAAGTCAAAGCACACAAGTCAAATGAACACGACGCCAACCTCGTAAAGAAAGAATATGCACATGGTAGAGAGAAAAAAACACACACGTGGAACGAATGTAATTAGTCCAAGGAATACAGGAAACTGCGAAGCACGAAGATATAGCACAAAAACTCGAACACTTCATTAATATATGCCATAACCTTAAAATACGAAAACATTCAAAGAACGCCAACTTCGCGAACAATAAACAACTCAACTTACGTGGTCAAAGAATATCGTTTAAATCGCAACGAGCGAACGTAGGGGAACAAAGAATTTGCGAAGCAGAGCGTGTTGACACCTAAGATTCACATGGAAGAACGGTTATCCCGGCTTCAAATTCAATTACAATGACGACACAAACATGACACGGTCAAAAGTACAAATCAACTCAAAGAACGAGTTATCGACTATCGCGGACTTGCCTTCGACCCACGCAAACAATCGATTGTACGGAAGTGGGAGGGATTATCGAATGTTAATTATCGTTTCAAATTTTTGTCCGCGAAATCGTAAAATGACACCGTTCATCCGTAAAACCGTAAAATGCTGCAATTTCCGTAAATTTTACGGATAAACCGTAAAAGTTGGCAGGTATGTGAATGGCTATTATAAGGTGCGTTCAAAAAGTAACAAGCCGGGAGGCATAATTACAGAAACCAGTACCTGAATGTTAGAAGTATTGGCCCTGGCTGTTGAGGCACTTGTCCCACTGTGACACGAGACAGTGAATGGCTGTCTCAAACTTCCCTGGGCTGCGATGTGAACCAGTTCCGCACGTACAGCTGGACGTCGGCGTCCGAGGTGAATCGTTGGCCCCACAGAGAACTTTTCAGGGGACCAACCATGGTGTAATCACAGGGAGAGAGGTCTGGAATGTATGGAGGGTGGCCGAGATCCTCCCATTTGAATTTCTGCAGGAGTGCCGAGACTGTGTTGGCCGTATGAGGTCAATGGCGTTCACTGTCACTCGGCGGTCCTGGGTAATGAGTGCATCAACCAGCTGGACGTTGTCATCGGTAATGCAGAGGGGTGCCCCAGACCGGGTATCATCGGCTAACGACACCCGTCCTTCCCTGAAGCGCTTGTGCCACGCCCTGACCCTTGCAAGGGTCATGCAGTGTTCGCCGTACACTTGTGACATTCGGCGATGAATGTCCATTCCGTACTCCTTCCGCTGTCAGAAACAGAACAACACCTCTTTACTCTTCGGTTGACGCCTCCATGTCACTGTTTGCAATGCGACTGGCAGCGTTGGACGATTGATGCATGTTGCTGCTCACTTTGTATCGTCACATGACGTGCACGCGTGCCCTCTAGCGACGGGCTGTGACCTTCCACGCTCCGGTCGGAACCACACATCGTTACACACGCCACGATTAGCCGATGTCGTCACCGGTTTGCGCATTTCAGCCTCCGGCTCGTTCCTTTTGAATGCACCTTATACATGACTTGATATTTTCTCTTTATATAAGTAAGTGGTAGGGTATCAAGGTTTGATGGGACCAAAATTTGTGGATAACAGATGCAGGAATATGACACTTCGAAGAACAATACATGGAGGATTTATTATTTCGGGCTGGATAGATGATTGCAGGACAGCAAAATTTGGGTGATAAATCTGGGGAATACTATAACTTCTAGGAGAGAGAGATATCCCTGCAACTGGATACAAAAACTCTTGTGGATTGCACAAATTTTAAAAACTTTTGGCAGGGTGTTAATATATTTACCTTCTTGTACATAGTTGACATTCTAGGGTTGGCAATAATTTGTTGAAAATACTGTTTAGTGAAGAAGGTTTGCACACCCAGTGTATGTGTCCAAGTAGTTTAAAATACATATCCATGCATTTACGTCAGAATACTATTTCATTATTTTCCGTATGGGTGGAGATGGGAGATCAAGGAATATCATTGTGAAATACAATGTTAAATGACATATGCATTGGCAATATTTTGATGCTTATAACTCCGGTGACTTTCAAAATATTGAATACAAGATTTAAAAAAAAAAAGTAGTGTTGCAACAGCAGTATTTTTTATTGACAATGGTCATCGTTCATCTGTATTTGATGCCTAAACAAAGTTGACCCATATATAACTGTGAACAAATAAGACACACTTTCAGCTAGCCCAACTGACAAGATTAATCTTGATTAAACACCAAAATAATGACAACGCTGACTTCCTCATCACTATGGCCCACATTTTGTTTACTTCCCACTAACTCCGAGTCTTAAATTAACCCTTCCCGAGCGGAATACGGATTGCACTTTTTAGCCGTGAGCGGGAAACGGATGTATCCGGAAAATGCCTACATTTAAATATGGCGCCGTTTCTCGTCTAGATAATGTTAAACCCAGGAGATGGCACCACTATGCAGACACATGTTTGATAGTTAATTATATCACCCCTGGAGGTCTCTTTGACTTCTCAAATACATGCAGGTAGTTGTTGCTTCAGATGAACGCACGTGTCATTGTGTAGTTGGTGAGGTGAGTGCATTTTTGTAGTGTTTATTTGGTGATGTGTGCATATTATCACAGAAAGGGTATTGAATGATGAAGCTATATTGTCTGCTTTGGATTTGAATGATGGTTTGAACTGTTCCACACTTAATTAATAATTTTAATATATTAATATTAAAAAATTAATAATTATTAACACAACATATTCAATTATTAATTAGTTGACTTAACAACCTTCAGATGCTACTCAACCTTCACAAGTATCAACAGGTAAGCAAAATTAAATTTAGTGCATGAAAAATATAATCTACATATTTTGAATTTTTGAAGGGGAAAAAATCCGCTCAGATTCATAAAAGCATCCGCTCAGAAAGGGTTCAAAGGTAATTTTCTTTTTCTTAGTAAAAGTTACTTTGACTTTAAATCAATGACTGGGGTTTGGAAGCGGTTGAGGGTCAATTCTGAACAGATAACTTCATTTGTAAGATACCTTGAGCAAAGTTTGATTATCTAGATATACATCCAATGGAAAGCAGAGGAAGAAATCATACAATTCTTCTAAAGAATCTTAAAAAAGAAAGTATGTAAATAAAAGAATGCTAAACATATTATTACATATGTACAGTTGTAACAGCACTTTGTACAAACGTCACTCTGAGCATGCAGCTACAACAATTGTAATGAAGTCATATATAAAAAAAAAACTAGCAATAAGAACTTCTTCTTAACACATAATCGTAAATGGTTTACTTACAGTTTCAAATATGTTATATACAACAAAGTTGGACCTGTTAATACCTGAGAAGAAACAAATACTTGACTGAAAATAAAATTCACACTCAAGTGATATCAATGGGATGAAATATTTACGGATCAAGTCCTTAACAAAATTCTGCCAAGACCCATAGATGATTAAAAAAATACAGACATTGAGGATATTTTTTATCCACAAGTTAAGAAATCGCTAAGGAATTCAACATATCGAAATCAACATGATAACCAAACTTCAGTCTTGATGAGAACACCATGATTATGATAGTAATGTTTTGTTTTTAAAAACACAAGACTGTCTCCACTGTCTTCAATGAATACTTCTATCAACATGTACAAAAAAGTGTTTCTATATAGTGTCAAAATTTAAAAAATAAATAAAATAAAAAAATAAATATCAAAGAGAAAGTTCAAGTATTTAGTACACTGCAGGAAGATCTCCACATAAATTCCTGCAAAATATGCAACTCATTTGGTTATGATATGAACAAAACTTGACTTAAAGATAAAACAAAAGATCTCACAAGTCTTAAAAAAGAGATGGTAAAAAAAAAAAAGATTTAGGAACACAGTATACCATAATTATGTAGATAAACTTTCTTCTGTCAGTGGAAGCATGATCAAATCAGCTGAAGTTTTATTTCCAACTGTCATCGATGAAGATGGTTTCTATACACACACAGAGAAACATCACAAAAACTTATCTCAATCTTCACTCCTTCATACTGGCTCTTCGATGACTTGCTTTTCTTTTTCTTTGTGTTGAACGGTTATAATATGAAACCGCAATGCTGCCAATGTTTCCAATTCTGGTATGTTGCATAACATACATCCAATTTTCTCAGTCATCGGCTCCTTCCTGTAAATAAAAGTGGCCACAGACAAATTTTAGAGAATGCTTATAATACTGTAATTATTGTCTACTCATTATTATACCGTACTTGCAGAGAGATTATTCTGCACAAGCAGCATAACATAATCGACCTCAGAGCTCGCACGACTACTGAGAGGAAGTTACCTGTGACTAGTTGTTGGACTTAGTGGACCTTATTTAGTCAGCACCTTTGTGATTTTGAAATGTTTACCCTGCACATTATAGCTGACCACAGGGTTTCAAAAAATATTACTGAGACCATTACTTTCCGAACAGAACAATGATTCTACGTTGACTGGATTTATCTTGAGGAACAATTTCGATACATAGTGTTATGAACTTAATCATATATAAAGAGAACTACAATTATTGTAAACTAACACATAACATAAGACAATCAGACTTCATTACAATTTTGATAAGAAGGCTACCATAGATTACGACAAAACCGTATTTTGTCAAGGACCTTTTTCATTCCGGATCACTTCAAATTTCCATTGGAGCAAGAACAAATACATATTCCAACCTATGCTCCACTCCACAAAGAGCCTTTATTCGTCATATAGAAATCGCACTCCACCCCTGTTGACCAACTCAAGATTAAAGAAATATTTATACTAATTTATAGGAATATACAATACCAACTATTTAGATATATTCCATTTTCACAAAATTAATTTATTAACATCAAATTGAAGGCTACATTTGTTACAGATCTGTTTTTAACTACTTTTGATAACATTTTACATAGAAAACCCATGTAAAGATTTGAAACCATTCTATCAGTGCTGCCTATACAAACTATCATTTGTAACTCTTCGGTCGGTCAATACGAATATGCCCAATGAATGGGTGGGGTACAACGTATAAATATGTAAACACACTCCTGGAAAAAATTACAAGTATTAGTTAATTATCACTATTAATGAGGCAATTTAGGATTACGTGTTTCGACCCTCAAGTGGCCATCATCAGATCTTGTTCACTGTCTTGAGGGTTAAATTTTTACTAATATTAAAGCACTACTTTTTGTAGCAAGTCTTCGGTGTTTATAATACGATTCCCAATTTGAATCTCGTAAGTTAGGTTAGTTTTTGTTAAAGTTTTTTTATGAATTAAATGAGTAAAAGTGTGTATGCACCGTGGTGAGCAGGGCGACGAGACAACACTGTTGTGAGGAGTTCCCTACTAGATAAGTAAACATTACAAATCGAGTTTTCTAGTGCATGCTAAATTTGTTAATTTATTTATCTTATATATAAAAGTGAAAGTCTGTAAATGGGTATGTATGTATTGTTACGGCTGTGAGTTTGTGTCATCGCTCGCCGCTTGAGTCACAACTGCCCCAGGGGCTGGGCTGTGGCATGCCTCCTGTATTGCGTGTGCCTTATGCAACAGGGCTACTAAGACAAAGGGATAGTCCAGAATATTCGTGATTGGACCAGCGATGGAAACCTCGAGAAGCCGTGGACCCTGGATGGATCTAGAACCATTTATTGAGTCACCGGCCTGCTATATAAGAGTGACCCGTGAAGCAGTTGTTGTTGTTGTGTTTCACGAGCTAGTGCGAGCGATTATCTTGTGCGACAGAAGTGTGGCGACGAAGTGCTGTGCGAGTTACGAAATCCTGTGACATTGTTTCTCCCAGCTTGTGAACAGCGTACATCAAGTGCTCGTAAGTAACTGTATTTGTTGTACCTGAGGAAGAGGGGCAGGTAGCTTCTGCCAAGGCCACCGGACTCATTAGGACGGATTAACTTCTGTGGTCTGTTGCAAGTGAAAGGGGCCAAGAGCGCATAATAAAGAGATTTGAGGAAACTGGAGAAGGCTCCTAATTGCTTGTATTTGCTGATTAGTGTAATTTTCTGGCCACAATAAAGTTAATTATTTCTTTAAGCAGTAATTGGTTTTGTGCTTTGTACCCCCACCGTAATCCAGTTAACGAAAGTGCCACTAGGGGGTGGCACGTAACAACTGGTGTCAGAAGCCGGATTACGAACTCAAGCACAAAACACCTGACGGTCCTGGTTTCAAAACCCGAGCAGGTCATTTTCTCTAATTTCCCTGTGAGTGCATGCCCTTTACAAGACAAACAACTAAAATGGAGGAGAAATTGGCAGCATTGCTAGAAAAGTTAACTGGCATGGAAGTCGGCCAGAAGAAATTAGCCAAGGACCTGAAGGAGGACCTAACTGATAAACTAGAGGCCGGCCAGAAGAAGTTAGCCGAGGACCTAACTGCCAAAATGGAAGACGGCCAGAAGAAGATGGAATACGGTCAAAATAAGCTAGCGGAGGACCTGAAGAGGATAGAGGACGGCCAGAAGAAGATGGAAGACGGTCAGAATAAGTTGACACAGGACCTGAAGAAATTAGAACTGGGTCTGCGTGAGGAAGTCACGGCAGTGGAAAAGAAGTTCAACGCCTTACAAGTGGAAGTTGCCGAGCTGCGCCAACGCCCGCTGATGGGGGTGGAGGAGAAATTCAACGCCTTACAAAAGGAAGTTGCCGAGCTGCGCCAACGCCCACTGACGGGGGTAAAAGAGGAATTCAACGCTCTACGAGAGGAAGTTGCCGAGCTGCGCCAACGCCCGCCCACCGTTACACCGGGAATATCAGGAACGGGACATAGCAGAGTGACGCCCCCAACCTTCGACGGAAAGGTCCCGTGGAGCACCTACTTACGTCAGTTCGAGGCAGCCTGTTCCATAAATAACTGGAACAACACAGAAAAGGCTACAGCTCTCATTGTAGCGCTGAGAGGCGACGCCCTTAACGTCCTTCAGGCCATCCCGACTGGATCCCAGGACTACGCTTCACTGATCGCCCATATGGAGTCCCGATATGGAGATAGCCATCTTCAGCAGGCCTACCAGATGCAGCTCCGGACCCGGGTACAGAAGAACGCGGAAACCCTGCAGGAGTTCGAGATGGACATCGCACGCCTCGTAAGGCTCGCCTACCCAACAGCGCCGGCCGACTTTCTGGAGCAGATAGCGACGCAGACTTTCACCGACGGGCTACGGGACTCGGACACTCAACAGGCGCTGCGACTCGCGCGCAATAAGACCCTGGCAGATGCGCTGAGCCACGCACTTGAATTCGAGACGGCAAAACAGGCATCCAGAATGCACACGCGGGTGCATCAAGTGGACGTCGACGAACCAGCAAAAACCAACGAGACCAAGCCCCTGGCCGACGAATTGATGGAGGCGCTAAGCCGTTTCTTCGAGAGTCGCAGTACCACCAACAAAAACTTAGCCGAAGGACATCCGGTGAGGCGGCCCGGAAGAGGACTACCAACCTGCTGGACCTGCCGTAAGAGAGGCCACCTGAGCAAGGACTGCGGTGATCGCCGCCGCCAAGAGTTTCCGTCGGGACAGTCAGTCGTAGGGAAACCGCGCGGCCCGGGAAAGCAAGTATCAGCCAGCCATGAGGGGCGAAGGTTGGCTCGTGACAGTCGTCAAGCCCCGGCAGTCCAAGTTCGTGTGACGCAGTTACGGAGGGATAAAAGCAGCCTGATGGTCGACGGAGTCATCAACGGAGTGAGCTGGCCCATGCTAATCGACACGGGAGCATCGAGGACCATCGTCAGCCCCACCGTGATCCCGAAGTGGAGAGTGCAACCCACACAAAGGAACCTCCAGCTAATAACCGCGACCGGAGAGACCGCACCGGTACATGGCGAAGCATCACTGGAGTTCGTCATTGGTCGACGGGCGATAAAGCATCCAGTGCTTGTGGCTGACGTATCAAACGAAGTGATCATCGGACTGGACTTCCTGGACCAGAACAACATCATCTTGGACCTGAGCACCAACACTCTGCACTTCGGAGGTGAGGAACTTGCTTAGCAACCAGCACACGAGGCCGTCACCGCACGACGAGTAAGGCTGAGAGAGGACGTCATCGTTCCCGCCAGGACGGAGGTCAGCGCCGCCGTAATTGTCGACGGAACTGCTGAGGGAGTGGCGGCTGTCATCGAGCCAAAATATGAGGACATCCAGACAAAAGGATTGCTAGTTGCCAAGACCCTCATCAACACGACGCCTCGGCCGTACGTCCACCTGTCCAACCTGAACGACTACGATATTACGGTTCACCGGGACACCAACCTAGGAGTCTGCGAGCCCGTTACCTGGATTGCCCGCATCACAGAAACGACGGACGGACACCTGCAGACGGACAACCGAAGAAGACGCGCCCTGCCAGAAGAACTACAGAAGCTGTACCAAGGATCCCAGGACCATTTAGACGAAGAGCAATCACGCCAACTTCAGGACCTGCTACGCGAATTCCAGGATGTCTTCTCCGTGGGGAGCAAAGACTTCGGCAGGACAAGCTTGGTCCAGCACAGAATCGACGTTGGGGACAGCGCACCGATTAGGGCCCCATTCCGACGTGTCCCGCTCGCCAAGCAAGCCGAAGTCGACCGGATGGTAGAAGAGATGAAGGAGCAAGGGGTGATCGAGCCATCACATAGTCCTTGGAGTTCTCCGGTCGTGCTTGTGAAGAAGAAGGACGGTTCCACCAGGTTCTGCGTGGACTACAGGCGGGTGAACGACGTCACGAAGAAGGACAGCTACCCTCTACCCCGGATCGACGACACGCTGGACACCATATCAGGGTCAAGATGGTTCTCCACCTTGGATTTGAAGAGTGGCTACTGGCAGGTGGAGGTCCACCCTAAGGACCGCGAGAAAACGGCGTTCTCTGTGGGCAGCGGGCTCTGGCAGTTCACCGTCATGCCATTCGGTCTGTGCAACGCCCCTGCGACCTTCGAAAGGCTAATGGAGTCCATTCTGAGGGGACTACACTGGAAGACCTGCCTGGTCTACCTAGACGACGTCATCGTTCTGGGGAGAAGCTTCGAGGAGCACTACAGCAACCTGAAGGAGATCTTGTTGAAGCTACGGGCTGCCCAGCTGAAGTTGAGCCCCAAGAAGTGTCAGCTCTTCCAGAAGCGGGTCCAGTACCTTGGGCATATCGTCTCCGAGGAAGGGGTGCGCACCGACCCAGAGAAGACCGCAGCTGTGAGGGAGTGGCCAGTTCCGAAGGACAAGTCCCAACTACGAAGCTTCCTGGGACTCTGCACTTATTACCGTCGCTTCGTGAGAGGATTCGCCGACATCGCCAAACCTTTACATCGACTGACTGAGAAGGACCAAATCTTCACGTGGACAGCAGAATGCCACAGTGCCTTCGAACAACTCAAGCAGGCTCTGTGCACCGCACCTATTCTGGCCTACCCCAGACCTGGAACAAGGTTCAGCGTCGATACCGATGCCAGCGACTTTGGCATAGGGGGAATCCTGTCGCAAGTAGTGGACGGCGAGGAGAGAGTAGTGGCCTACTTCAGCAAGGCCCTGTCAAAGCCAGAAAGGAACTACTGCGTCACCAGGAAGGAGCTGCTCGCCATCGTGAAGACCATTGAACACTTCCACAAGTACCTGTACGGGCAAGAATTTCTCATCAGGACCGACCATGCGTCCCTGCGGTGGCTCCTGAACTTCAAGCAGCCCGAGGGTCAACTCGCGCGGTGGTTAGAGAGGCTTCAACAGTACAACTTTGAGATTCAGCACAGGAAAGGCCAACTGCATTCTAACGCCGACGCCCTGTCACGAAGACCGTGCCCCGAAGACTGCACCTTCTGTGCCCGAAGGGAGGAGAACACCGGGATACTGTGCCGACGGACTACTGTGGAACTTCAAGGGAACTGGAGCCGCGAATCTTTCACGCGGGCACAAGCAGAGGATGATGACCTGGGACTGATAGCCGAATGGAAGAGGGCCTGTGTCCCCAGACCCGGGTGGAACATTGTGAGTGACTGCAGCCCAAAGTTTAAGTCCTACTGGGCACAGTGGGACTCGCTGATTGTAAGGGATGGCCTCATCTGCCGTACCTGGGAGAGCACCGACGGGAAGACATCTCGGGAACAAGTCGTCGTTCCAAAGGCTATGACGGAGGAAGTCCTGAAGGAAGTTCATGGAGGATCATCTGGTGGACACCTAGGGATAAAGAAGACCCTGGAGAAGCTGAGAGAGCGGTTCTACTGGATCGGATGCCGAACAGACGTGGAGAACCACTGTGCGAGGTGCCACGATTGCGCAGCCAGCAAGGGCCCAGGACGAAGACGACGGGGTCCACTGAAGACCTACAACGTGGGCGGCCCCATGGAGAGAGTGGCCATCGATGTTGCTGGGCCATTCCCGTTAAGCGAGGCAGGGAACCGCTACATATTAGTCGTCAGCGACTACTTTACCAAATGGCCGGAGGCGTATGCGCTCCCTAACCAAGAAGCCGCGACGATTGCAGAGACCCTGGTGAAAGAATTCGTCAGCCGGTACGGAGTACCCCTGGAGCTGCACTCCGACCAAGGGAGGAACTTCGAGTCGCAGGTGTTCCAGAACCTATGCCAGCTGCTGGGAATCCGGAAGACAAGGACGACGCCACTACACCCTCAGTCCGACGGGATGGTAGAGCGATTCAATCGCACCATCGAGAACCATCTTCGAATAGTCGTCAGCGAGCACCAGAGGGATTGGGACAAACATCTTCCACTATTTCTCCTGGCCTACCGCGCCGCCGTGCATGAAGCCACCGGGTGCACACCAGCCCGGGCCATGTTTGGGAGGGAGCTCCGTCTACCTGTCGATCTTGCCTTCGGCCGACCTGGGAATGATCCGATCCCGGTAAGCCAGTATTGTCAAGAACTGGTCGACCAACTGGAGGACGTGCACGCGTTCGCGAGGAGGAAACTGCGGATCGAGACCGACCGAATGAAGACCCGATACGACCAGCAGACGGATGCCGGCGGATTCCACGAGGACGACCTGGTCTGGCTCTTCAACCCATTACGGAAGAAAGGCCTGTCACCCAAACTTCAGAAGTCCTGGGAGGGCCCGTACCGAGTCGTGAAACGGATCAACGATGTCGTCTACAGGATCCAGCGGAGCCCAAGGGCGAAGATGAAGATCGTGCATAGAGATCGCCTGGCAGCCTACGGAGGGACACAGACGGACCAATGATTGATCGGGACGATCAGCCTTTTTAGGAAGGGGGTGGTGTTACGGCTGTGAGTTTGTGTCATCGCTCGCCGCTTGAGTCACAACTGCCCCAGGGGCTGGGCTGTGGCATGCCTCCTGTATTGCGTGTGCCTTATGCAACAGGGCTACTAAGACAAAGGGATAGTCCAGAATATTCGTGATTGGACCAGCGATGGAAACCTCGAGAAGCCGTGGACCCTGGATGGATCTAGAACCATTTATTGAGTCACCGGCCTGCTATATAAGAGTGACCCGTGAAGCAGTTGTTGTTGTTGTGTTTCACGAGCTAGTGCGAGCGATTATCTTGTGCGACAGAAGTGTGGCGACGAAGTGCTGTGCGAGTTACGAAATCCTGTGACATTGTTTCTCCCAGCTTGTGAACAGCGTACATCAAGTGCTCGTAAGTAACTGTATTTGTTGTACCTGAGGAAGAGGGGCAGGTAGCTTCTGCCAAGGCCACCGGACTCATTAGGACGGATTAACTTCTGTGGTCTGTTGCAAGTGAAAGGGGCCAAGAGCGCATAATAAAGAGATTTGAGGAAACTGGAGAAGGCTCCTAATTGCTTGTATTTGCTGATTAGTGTAATTTTCTGGCCACAATAAAGTTAATTATTTCTTTAAGCAGTAATTGGTTTTGTGCTTTGTACCCCCACCGTAATCCAGTTAACGAAAGTGCCACTAGGGGGTGGCACGTAACAGTATATTTATTCCATATACAAATCTACACCGTTCCACCAATCTCAACCAAATTTTGCATCCACATAGTTTAGAACCCAGAAGGAACGGCTGGCTACATGAATTTTCGATAGTCTTTCTCATTCTTCGGATTTTGGCCTTTTTGCACTCGAGCAAAGGCTAATAGTCAGAAAATAAACTGATGAATTAATGGCAAGACCGGCCATCTGCATGGCAACAGTAGCTCAAGACGGGACCGCCAAGTTTCCATCTACCTCGGTAAGAGGCCATGCTACACCCACTGCCAGCTAGATTGCATCCCTCCAAGCTGCTTTAAACTGCCTGTCCATTCAACACAAGATAGGTTGCAGCACCAACCCACTGTGATCGCCGCAGCATTTTCACTGTCAGCTGGATCGCATCCCTCCTGGCTGCTTTAAACTGCCTGCCCATTCAACACTCAGACGCGTACAGGCTATATACTGTATATTAATTCACCGTTAGGTTGCAACGTCAACCTACTGCGGCTTTAAGTTAGTTCTTTTGTTATTCAATCAGCATAAAGAATATGATATTAATTCAGACACGTACTTACGAGCAAATTTTCAATTTACAGGAAAGCGAAACATACATGGTGGTGGAGGTGATTGTTTTCAAGGGGCGAAATGTCTAGCTCATTTGCCCGTAATTATACGGTATGGATGATAGGCCTAATAAAAATACAACTACTTTCAACTAATATAAATCTAACATACATGCTGGACGAGATGAAAAGAATAAGGTCAATAAAAGACAGGCAAAAGAAATGCCTCCGGCTGCCGAAGAATGGGATGTTGATTAATTTAGGGGCTTTGCAACATCGTGCTCATGTAGCCCCGTGTACTTGGCTGTGTGTTGAATTTGTCTGATAACCCGTCTTATTGTGATGGCTGAATTAGTGTGTGTATTTATAAGTCAAGTGAATAGTCCGATGGTAACTCATGAAATGAGATTCCTCTACATTCAAACTTGCTCTGTTCTGATTTACAAAAGCGCACACAGCAGAACGCCATTAAAACACTAAACACAACTTCACCAATAACATCGATACAAAACAAATGTCTGTAACAGTGACTTGAAAAGGTGGCGATCACAGTGGGTTGGTGCTGCTCTTAGCGTCTATATTTGGAATCGAGGTTGTACGCATAAACCAATACTGTAATCGTTTAATGGGCAGTCAGTTTAAAGCAGCCAGGAGGGATGCGATCCAGCAGGCAGTGGCCACACCATTTATTATCTAAAGCACGATAAAAACATTAGAAATCTGAACGCAATAAAAATCTGACAAGGGGACCCTACGGCAATCGGATTTTTGTATTTTTTCCCGCTTCGGGTATGTTAAGTTCTGACCTCGAACAATTATATACCAAAGCCGTTCGATGCCATATTCATAAATTCTCGAGAAAATCGACTTCGAAGTTTTCCGAGCGCTTCATATCCAGTAAAGATGTTATAGAGTTCGTGCAGGACGCGTGGCTCACCCGGTAACGTTAGGGCCCAGTAATCGCTGGGACACTAGTTCGAGTCTCACTTCGGGTGTTATTTTTTTCTTTCAACTCATATACTACTAATGTGATTGGAATATAAAAATCATCAAGTATGTAGTAATTCGCAGATATGTAATTATAATTTCCAATGAAAAAATGCACGTCTCATTTCTAGTGATCTCCTATTTGAAATTGCGAATAAGCGACAAAAATAATATCCAGTGATAATATTCACACCTTGTAGATTAATAAAAATATAAATAAAAGAATAAATGTAAACAAAGGAATGAGTAAAATTGAATGTGATGAAATATTTGAATATGGCAGTTTCTTCGAGATCTGTCATTATTCCCAATAACAGTTCTGCGTGTATCGTTTGCCTTTGTCACGTTTTTCTACCTGCGAAGTGGGCACAGCTGCTCTAGCACAAAGGATTTGTGGGTATTCCATGACGGGTGGAAAGGATACATACCACGTCAATCACAAGGGATGCCTGTTCAAAGTAGCATTTGACCATCGGTTTCCAGAGAAGCAGATTGAGTTCCTTGGCGTCGTGGGTGATTTTTTCTAACATACGATAAAGAAGATCATAATGTCGGGTGTGGAGGACTACAATCCGTCTGATGATGATTTTTATATTTCAATTACATAAGTAGTATATGAATTGAAAACAAGAAGATCCGTGAAGAACTATACAGCCTACTTTTCATGCCAATGATTATTCTACAGTATATGAACCTATCTAGAATAATGACAAAATTAATTTGGTAATATCGAAATATCTAATTAGTTCAAAATATACCTGGTATGATGTAGCCTAATAGAGCACTACAGTTGGCAGCCCTGGTAACTGAATATATTCTTAGTTCAATCTCTTAAGGTACAGAATACAAAATTTGGTTCAAGTCCAATGGACGTTACATGCAGTTAGACACTGGATCTATCAGCACGCGTAAAAGCATGTTGCCAACAATACCATGCGTGTGCTGGTCAGAAATAATCTGAAATATTATAATATCTTGTTGTGCCAATTATGGATGAAATCCATTTGTTAGTATAGAAATTACATGTATTTTAAAATTGGACATATCAGCAGGCATAGAATCATGTTGGCAGCACTGCCTTGTATTAATTACTCCAAATTAATCTAGAATGTCAGGTGCTATACGTGTGCAAAGTATAGAGCTGTTGGCTTGCATAATTTCTGGTATATTGATATTAGGGTTAAAACAATATAGACAGCATTTATTAACAGTTGGCAGCCCTGATTGCTCTTAACAATACTTATAGTCATATCTGTTATGGTACACATAGCACATACGAAATTTGGTTGAAATCCAACTAATAGTATAGAAGTTACATGTATTTAAAAATTGGTACTATCAGCAGGCTTATAATCATGTTGGTAGAACTGACGTATATAAGTTACTCCAAATTAATCTAAAATGTCAGAATATACGTGTGCATAGTGTAAAGCTGTTGGCTTGCATACTTTCTGATATATTGGTATTTGGATAAAAAAAAATATAGAGAGCAATTATTAACAGTTGGTAGCCCTGTTGGCTCTTAAGAATATGCTCATTCATATATGTTTATGTACAGATGTTACATACAAAATTTGGTTGAAATCCAATTGATAGTGTAGAAGGTATATGCATTTAAACATTGGACCTATCAGAAGGCTTAAAATTATTTTGGCAACACTGTCATTGTTGGCCTCCTTGAAATTAAACTGAAATAGTATTATCTGCATGTGTGCCAATTTTGGAATAGCTCCCATGCATACCTTTCAAGATATCCAACATGGAGCTCAAATTTCTAGTGCGTTTTTTCAGCAGTTGGTAGCACTGACATCATTTTCAAATATGGACGTGAGCTATTCCGGTGCACATCTTTACTCATACTAAATTTGGTTTTGATTGCTGCAGCCGTTTAGGAGTTGATAGGGGGGGACACACACACAGCCAGACAGACAGAAGGACAGACAGACAGACAGACAGACACACATTTGCCCGATCTCATAAGTCTACTTTTTCCTCATTTTTGCAAAATGTGAAAAGTAGGCTAAAAATATAACACCCGATGTGAGACTCGAAATAAGTGTCCCAGCGATTACTGCGCCCGAACGTTGCCGGGTGAGCCACGCGTCCTGCACGGACTCGGTAACATCTTTACTGGATATGAAGCGCCCGGATAACTTCGAAGTCGATTTTCTCGAGAATTTATGAATATGGCATCGAACAGCTTTGGGAAATTATTGGTCGAAGTCTGAACTTAACGTACCCGAAGAGGGAAAAGTTACAAAAAGACCATCTCCTAATCCATGCATTCTTCGTCGAAAGCTATTCTATACGTTTGTTAAGATCATTAAATGATTGACATGTATGCCCAACCAGAGCTCTGTAGGTCAATTGGGTACTGAATTACAGCACTTTGAAAATAGGCCAGGTTTTCCAAATATTGAACATTTTAGTTTTAAACCTTCTTTGGACTGAAACTGCGCCGAAACCGTTGATCCTACGAGTAGAAATTGTAGAATATAATTTGTAGGAAATTTAATTAACTTTAAATTAGGCGCAGAGCGGGGTCTGTATGCCTCGTAGTTCTCTCAAAATCTCAACACCCATAAAAGGAAATCATCGCATTTTTCCAGAAATGTACCTAACCACTTGTTGTTGCATGAAGTGAGATTGAAACATGCAAAACGTGTTATGAATCTAGGGGAGGGCGACCACCCAGGGCCCCACAGCCCGAGGGGAGGGCGGCATGCCATGGATTTTTTAAAATTTGATTAATTAATTATACTTTTCAAACTAATTTATAATTCATGTTCCTTTTTTCAGTGCAGCTATGACCTCCCCTGAGACAGAGAGGCTCTTGCTTGGCACGGAAAGGTCACAAATACCGTTTGCAGAAGACAATGAAAATGTACAAAGTGTAACTGCCAAATTCAAAAGCGCCCTTGAAAAACTTGAAGAAGAAGGCCCGACCGCAAAACTTTGGGTACTCTACTATCGAATGACCTTACTCATGAAGCAATTCATTGAAGTTGAAAGGATGGGAGATTGGAACCTTCACCTGCAAATAATCAGCCAAATTCTTTCACTCGTCTGGACACTTCTTCTATACGAAAAGTGCTCGTTTATATTTACAAGATATGAGCACTCTGCAAGACCGGATGGACCCAACCGAATATCAATTGTTCACGAAAGGATGCTTCACCATCCGCAGATCCGACAAATTTTGGTCAGGTCTGTGGACTGACTTGACAATTGAACAGGTATTGATGCGTTCAATGAAGAGCCAGGGTATCTCTACAAGTGTGCTCTCTCGTTGGACGGGCGGTATGGTATATATGCTTAATATATGTGAAGAGGTAGAAGGGTATTGGGATATTTCCTCCACAACAAGTGAACAGCATGTCGATATTGCAAGAGATACCTCTGCGTGAAAAAACCGAAAGCCTGGTTCAATAACCATCCACCGTTCCCATCGATAGATAAACTCGTATCCATCAGCAGTGTCACTGTAGGTGGCCCCCACATAAATTGCCACACTACCCGAGAAGAAGGACTGAAAGGGGTGAACCAAATTATTGGAAAAACGTTTGGGAATGTTAGTTTCTCTAGGAATGAAAAAGTCCCCTCTTTGGCAACGCCTACCACCTCTATCAAGATCCACAAGAAAAGAGTCGATGTCGAGCCACTCACCATCTTCCAGCGCATGTGTATCATGAAACAATCAGACCTCCAGTTGAAGGCCCACTTCACATGAGCTCGCTCCGTTTCCAATGGCCCTATTTTCCGACGAAGGGATGCGTGAAGGCACAAAATCAACTTTTTACGCTGCCTTCACTCAAGCCACAGAGAACGTCAGTGTGCAGGCAAAAACATTTGCTGTCGTCGATGGAGGATACCTCCTCCTTAAAGCAGTGTGGCATCGGAATGATTCGGTATGGGCTATCACAGCAAGCTACTTAAACTACATATTTAACAACTTTGGGAGAAATGTGTGAGTAGTCTTCGACGGGTATCCTGAGGATGGCGCTCAAAAGAGCACCAAATTTGCAGAGCAATCACGACGGTATTCTGCAGCATCAGCGGAAATTGTGTTTGATGCATCGACCGTCATCACAGTCCCCCAGGAGAAGATGCTCTCGAATGACAAAAACAAGGTTCATCTCATTGAGCATCTCTGTTCTGGTTTTGCTCTCGAAGGGATTGAGACAAGAATGTCAAAAGAAAACGCAGACCGCGATATCGTCATGACTGCTCTGCAAAGAAGTACCTCCAATGACCACTTTTTCATCTTTGGAGAGGATGCAGATTTCCTTGTGCTCCTATGCAGTCTAGGATCCACTAAAACGAACGTATACTTCCAGAAGAGTGGCAAAGGTGAGGCGGGTTGCATCCAATTCTCCACCAGCGAATTCAACCAAGGGGAAGTGGAGATACCACCTGGATTCGGTCCAAAAAAGGTCTAAATCTAAAATTTTCAATTTTTGGAAAACCTGGCCATAATTCAGTAACCAATTGATCTACAGAGCTCCGGTTGGGCATACAATGTCACACATTTAATGCTCTTAACAAACGTATAGAATAGCTTTCGACAAAGAATGCATGGATTAGGAGATATAGAGCAGAATCTGAAACAAGTCCAAAAATTTCACGGTTTTCGGTGTGTAAAAATTTTCCCACAACTTTTTGAGAGTTGCAAACTTGGGTATACATAGCCCTAATGGGTCCAAACAACATACTAAAAAAATCAGAGATACATCATGTTTTGCGAATTTATTGTCACTTTTGACTGGCCTATGATTAGGGCTTGGATTTTTAGGTGCTAAAAATCAGGAAAATATTTATTTTTTATGTATTAAAAATACCTGAATTATGTGACAAAGAAGTAAAAATATGTAATTATAATTTAGTTTATTAATGTGAATATAAACAATATGCATTACTCACGAATGTAATTTATGCTAGGCCTCACTGACTACTGAAGAATTACAATACACAAGATACGGTACATCTTCAGGTTGTCCATCACAAATGACTGACGATTATCGAGAAACACTTCTTCTAAAGGCGTGAAACTGCAGCAATATGTTTCTTTCCCTTGAGGTGTTGTGTAACTTGAGATCGCTGTTCAGCCTAGATTGCTTTCCCACATGGTTGGCAGTACAGAACGCCCCCATGAGAAGCAAAATTATCTTTAAATTCTGCAACATACTGCTGCAGACAATAATTTGTAGTTGCTTTTACTTTAGGCTTCGTAGAACTGCCAGAAATGAACTGCATGTGAGTGACACTGGTTCCAGGTAGCTGGGGGGAGGGGGAGGTCTAGCACGTGGTGCAATATGGCTATGGACAAGGAAATCCCCGGCTTCCACAGTGAGTGGCACGGGGCGACAAGTTAAGAATAACACAGTTGCAAGCTGACATACGCTCTGCATGAAGATTAGATAGCTCACAGGTTCTTTCCCGTTGAAGTAACACAGAACAAAAATGCAATAAACTGAAGCATACTGATTTTAAAAGAATGTAAATATTATGTATTTTTATGTGCTATTAAGTGAAAAGCAGGTATTTACAGTATGTATTTATAGAAAAAATGCTTAAAATATGTATTTTCATAAAAATAAAAAATTACCTAAAAATCCAAGCCCTAGTCATGATACTAGTGATGTCATACAAACGTTAACCTAAAAGCGTAATCGATGTTATTTAAAATGGCCAGCTATACGAAAGACTGCTAAAAAAAAAAAAAAAACTGTGTACCACAAAATATGAACTGTTTACGATTGTATGACTGTCCTTAAAGGCTTGAGATGCTTATGAAAGACTGAATAAATCAGATGAAGTGAAAGTTTAGCCATGAGGTGCTTTGTTTGTGTCTGTAGAGGAAAGTGGTTTCTCTTCCCAAAGATCTCAGTACCAGCCAAACCGCTACACTGCTAACTACACAGAAGTGAGATGTGGAGTTAATCAAAGTGGCAGCTCACTACCATAATAGATTCAAGGCAAGGGAAACTACAAGTCAGCGATAACAGACAAAAGATAGCCTAACAGCTTTAATCAGAAAACACACTATGTTGAAGAAAAGAAAGAGAAAAAAAAACACTACTAAGTAAGAGTAGAATGAATTCCATACCTTATATGTAACAACAAATGAATAGTTTCTCCCAAAAGTGCCAGTTTGAATACAGTCGCTCTTCCTCTTAACAAAGCAATATAAAATGCCAACTCAAAATATTGCTCCTGAGGAAGTCAAGCACATTTAGTTATGGAGCTGGATTATCTCTCACGACAATGATCTTTCTGATATCTTCTGCCCTCAAATAAGTCAAGTTCACACTGGGCCCATAAAGATAGTTATTATGATGAGCATCATGACAGGTCGCTGGCATGCGAAAATAATTACAATCATATAAATAATAATAACCCCTGGCATTACAGCCCATGAAGGGCGTGGGTCCACCAAGCGACCGCTGCCCAGCCATTTGGCCTGCAGGCCTTTAATCTTGGTTTTCGTGACTGGGGCGCTGTCTCACTGTCTTGACAGCTACTCAATTGTCCTCACGAGGCTGAGTTCACCCCGTTCCAGCCCTCATGTCAGTTTCTAAAATCCCTGACGGAGCTGGGAATCGAACCCGGGCCTCCGGGTGAGAGGCAGGCGCGTTACCCCAACTCCACGGGTTTCAATTACAATCATAATTGGACTTTATTCATTATTTCATAAATTTAAACTTTTAAAACCCAATTAATTTTCAGTCATCATCATCATCATCATCTTGAGCAGTTTCCGACTGCTGGTCGGGTCTGCTTGGAACACAAGCCTCTCCATCGTTTCCTGTCCATCTACCATCTCTCATCTTCCACTGTGTCCCAGCACACTCTTCTTTCCTCCACACTCTTCTTAACTCCTTTTGTCCATCTGTCCCTTGGTCTTCCCCTTGGCCTCCTTCCCTTCATTTCCATTCCAAACATCATCTTCGGTATCCTCTCCTCTCGCATCCTCCTCACATGTCCATACCATTGCAGCCTAGATCGCTCTATTCTATTTTGCAATGGTTCCTCTCTCACCATCTCTGACTCTCTCATTCCTTACTCTGTCCATTCTTGTTACTCCTACCCTACTCCTCTGGAACTTCATCTCCACTGCTCGTATCTTATTCTTGTCCCTTTCCTTCATCACCCATGTTTCTGAACCATATGTCAAAATTGGCACAAAGTAGGTCTTGAAGATGATTCCTTTACATTTTTGTGGTATATCTTTATTCCATATCATCCCCCTAACACTCTTGAAAAATCCATCTGCGCACCTTCCCCTTTCATTTATTTCCATCCTATTGCCTCCCTTTTCTTCAATTATGCTTCCCAAGTACTTGAAGCATTCTACTTTCTGCAACTGCTGTCCTCCAAGTGTTATGCCCACATCCAGTCTGTTCTTCCTCCTCGTTGTGATGACCACTTCACTCTTTGGTGCTGAGAACTTCATCCCATATGATAACACTGCCTTCTCCCACTCATCTAATTGCTCTTGTACTTCTTCCTCATCCTCTCCCCATACCAGGTCATCAGCAAACAACATTGCCTTCATTTTCCTTTCCCCAATGCTATTCACCACTTTTTGTATAATTTCATCCATCACCACTATAAATAACAGTGGTGAGAGGGCACTTCCTTGTTTCAGACCACTCTCCAGTTGAAACCATTCCGTTCTCTCCCTTCCCACCTTTACACAGCTTTTGCTTCCCTCGTACATTGCTTTCACTCTTGCCACTGTCTCCTTGTTCACTGCCTTTGCTCTCATTGCTTCCCATACCTTGTTTCTATTAATACTATCATATGCTTTCTCAATATCCAAGAAGGTCATCACCAGGTCTTTCCCATATTCATAATGGTGTTCTTGTAGCTGTCTTACAGCAAAGATGAGGTCAACTGTTGACCTTCCTGGCCTGAATTCATACTGTTCTTCCCTCAGCCCATCTTTAACTTCTGTCCGAATTCTTCTCTCCAGTACCTTCTCAAATATTTTGGCGCAGTGGCACACGAGTGTAATTCCCCTGTAGTTCTTGCATTCCTTCCTACTTCCCTTTTTAAATATGGGTATTATTATCCCTCTTTTCCAGTCCTCTGGTATTTTCTTCTCACTCCATATCACTTTCATTACTCGAAAGAGCCACTGTGTTCCTATCACCCCTGCTGCTCTCACCATCTCCACACTCACTTCGTCTATTCCCGGTGCCTTTTCCCCTTTCATCTTCTTTAATGCTTCCTCCACTTCTTTCCATGTCAATTCCTTCTCTGAAATGTCTTGATCACTGTCTGTTTCTTCCTCCACAATGTCCACTATGCTGGTTTTAGTTGGATATAGGAGTTCCTTGAAGTATTCTCTCCAGATAACCTTTACTTCTTCCATATTTTCAACCTCCTTTCCATTCCTGTCCACCATCCTGACATTTTCCCCTGTATCTCTTCTCTTTGCCTTTATCATTCCATACAACACTTTCTTACTGCAATCACAGTCCTCCTCCATCATTTCTGTCCATTTCTCCAGCCATTTCTTTTTCTCTTCCTTCACTACTTCTCCTGCTTCTTTCTTCCGTTCTTGGTATTCTTCTCTTGTTCTGTCTGTCCTCTGTTGGAACCTTTTCCTGAATGCTTCATTTTTCTTTTTCACTGCTTCCTTAGTTCTGGGGTTCCACCATGGTGTTTCCTTCCACCTTTTCTTTCCACTAGTTCTGCCACACACGACTTCCGCTGCTTCTACCAACACGTCCCTGAACCTATTCCATTCTTCTTCACCTGTTCTCGGATCATCCTTCGGTAATTTGTTCCTCACTAATATCTGGAACTTCTCCTTATTTCCATCCTCCTTCAGCTTCCATGTCCTTATTCTTCTTTCTTGGTTCTCAGTTCTTCTCTTTTCCTTCAGTCCTCTCACCGTGGCGACCAGCAGACGGTGGTCACTGTCCAGGGCTTCTGAAGGTATTACCCTTATATCTGTGATACTCTTCTTTGTCTCCTTCCCGCAAAGAATGTAGTCCACCACTGATTTCCTAGTCAAATCCCTGCTGTACCAAGTAATTTTATGGCTCTCTCTCTTCTTGTACCATGTGTTTCCAACCATTAGCCCATTTATCTTGCACAGTTCCAGCAATCTCTCTCCTTCCTTATTCCTGTTTCCCCATCCTTCACCACCAATCACTTCCTCAAAACCTCTTCTATCAGTCCACCATGACTATCAGGTTTCTCCCTACTAACTGCTTCTGTAACTCTTCTTCAAACTCGTCCTTCTCGCCTTCTGTGCATCCCACCTGTGGTGCATAGACTTTCAGAATGCCCAGGTTTCTACCTTTCACTGTGATTCTGGCTCTAATTATTCTATCAGGTTACCCTCTTTATTTCCTCCCTCAGCCCTTCTCTCACCACCATTCCCACTCCTTCTCTTCCCCTCGTCATTTCCTATCCAGTATAGCTGCAAGCCATTTCTTAGTTCTTTTCTTCCTTCTTTTTTAGTAATATGTAGAGATATGGGAAAATCGCAATTGCGATAAATGCGAATTTTACTTTTTTCTCAATTTTTCAACTATTTGGTAACTATTATGACTATGTATACCCGGAATTTGCGAAACTGAATGTGCGACAAAGTGCGTTAACTAGGGGTTCTTGCGAATTATTCCCATAAATGCGATAAATGCGAAAAGTGCCCAATTTACCGAAAAATATTACACATAATGTTTTATTACATTATCGCGCCGCAACTTTTGAAATTTGCGAGTTCCTAGCAATGGAAAAACTTTGGCTAAATAATCGATATTTACGAGTAATAATCAATATGTACGAGTATCGATTATTGTCATGAAAACAATCGAATTCGGTAAAAATCAATTTGAAAATGGCTGTTGTTATTGCCGCATAATATCCACTGTTCGTCGCCAATAAAACGATGTTTTTGGAGAAATTATTTCGTAGTTTCATTTGGTTGTGCTAATAAAAGGAATATTCCAATCTTTTGTATCGATTCTTTTTTAAACGTTGGAGGTTATGCTTATACTGGTATTGGTTTATATCACGCGGGCCCTCATTTCTAGTATTTGACCATTATAAATGAAACTGTAAAGTACCGTACGTATCGTGATATGAATAGACAATTTGTTAGGCGTTCTTCTCGCTTTAGGGAATGTTGTATAATTTGATGAAAGTATTCTCTACAATGTGAGAGTTATAGGTTATGTTACATGTCCGGCGATTTCTCCTTGAATTCGGATAGGCTACTATTTAACAGATTATCAGTCAAGAGTCGCAAAAAGGTATACCAGTAATTGCATGTTTGCATATTCTGTTTAACTTAACTTAAGAAAACCTCTGAGACTGATAAAATGTGATCATTTAAATCCTTGGAGTAGACATGAAAGGTACACAACCAAGTTCACAGGATTGACAACATTCGTTTATACAAATTGCATTGGCAGCAGTGCTAAGTCTCCTGTTGTGTGTGTTTTTTTATTTTTTTACTAAGGGAGTGTTAAAAGTACAAAAATCCTAATACTGTATCAGTATTAAAGAAATGTAGAAACTTGACACCATACATTTTTCAGAAATGTGAGATCTCTGAAAATAAAGGCACCAGCCTGGCTACTTGGCTAGACTGAGCTCAAGTGCTGTCGGTTGGTTATATGATGCGAGACGAGGGCACCTGAGCTATGCTGAAAAGATGCAATATCAGGTGTTGTGCATCTACTCAAATTACCTCGAGCTGCTCATGTTATCGGTACGGTGCTAACTCCACAAGCAAAATGGACAGAATGTTGAGGGCCGGCAGAGAGTTGCATTAGTTCACCGATACCAAGGTGCCGATTGTTAGAATAAAGCGAGCTGTGGTCAGGTGACAATGCTTGTCTTACGAAGTTTACCGTGTGGCAGGTGGAATGACGACAATACCAGGCTGTCCTGAACTCAGAGGACGAATTGGTTCAAATTCTGTGAAATGTCTATGAAATCCTTTTGTGTGGTTTCCCTACTAACTCCTTGCCAAGTTCCAATCATATCTTTTAATAAATTGTCTTATGTGGTTGGATTCAAGGGCATTTGACCATTAAACCACCCGGCAAATAGAAATTCAATGCACCTCATCCCTGGCCCTTGTTGAAAAGGGAATAAAGAAGGAGTGACGTACATTTCATTATTTAGTTAATTATCGGTTGTATGGTATTTGCCTGAAGTTAAGTAAATGTACGATTCACATCATTATAGTAAATGCTTATGCCGTTAATCAGAAACACCCGTATTTCTAATCCTGTGCAAGTTTGAATTAGTTTCCGTGTACAATAATTTTGAACCTGTTACATTTTTATTGTACCTGGTGACGAACTTTTGAATGCTAAACGCTATTTTTTATTAATTCAAAATGCTCCAAAATGCTATTTTTCAAAATGAAAGTGCTACAAAATCAATTTCAAAATGCTATTTTCTTGTATCTGTAGTAATATGTAATTTTATTGTTGTCTATAAAGTGAACAAACAAAAAACAAACAACAACCACCCCTGGCACAATCCAGCCCATGACGGGCTAAGGCCGACCAAGCGACCGCTGCCCAGCCATTTGGCCTGCAGATATTGGGGTGACGCGTGATCAGCTCGTCGGGTCCCCTCGGCCGTTAATCTTGGTATTCGTGATCGGGGCACTGTCTCACTGTCAGACAGCTACTCAATTGACCTCACGAGGCTGAGTGCACCCCGTTCCAACCCTCACGTCAGTTTTAAAATCCCTGACGGAGCCGGGGATCGAACCCGGGGCCTCCGGGTGAGAGGCAGGCGCGCTACCCCAACACCACGGGGCCGGCTCTATAAAGTGAACAGATTAATAAAATACACACACTGTTTACATCCTATGAAAAATAATATACTTTATGTATGCTCCATATTAAGAGCCGGCCGGAGTTGGGATGGCCGGCCGCCAGCCCAGCTCTTGTTGTAACATGGGTCAAAAGTTTGTGTAACAGTTTATAAAGAAACTGGAGAAGGTAAAATTATTTTGTTTCTACAGAGCGCTGTAATATTTTATATACTTTTCATCAGTGCAAAAGCATATCGAACAGGAATACAAAGATAGTTATAAACAAGATATTCAGTAAAGAACATATAGCCTACTTTCTCCTAAATGCATGGGTATTGTTATAACTCTTTGTCCTTTTCAAGGAGTATGATTGAATGTTGATTGTAGTAGCTTGTTGAAATACAACGTGCTATAGGGATATTAAACATGAATATGAGGTGCCCTTTGCTAGTGCTACCTCTATACCAAATTTCGTTCATTCGGTTCCACCGTGTTCGAATTAATAGGGGGAATCAATTGACATAAAGATGGCCGCCATCTGCAAACTATTAGGCTAATGACCTATTAGATTGGTCAAAGGATGCTCCCTCCATAAAGGTATGTTGTTGCAAAGTTTGGTAGAGATCGGATGGTTATGTTAGTCGTAATTTGATTTAAGCTTTAAACATTAGTGTGGCCGCCATTACGTTTCTGTCAATATGGTGGCGATATTAATCATGACACTGAGATGCCCTTTGCTAGTGCTATCTCTGTACCAAATTTCGTTCATTCGGTTCCACCGTGTTCGAATTAATAGGGGGAATCAATTTTGACATAAAGATGGCCGCCATCTGCAAACTATTAGGCTAATGACCTATTAGATTGGTCAAAGGATGCTCCCTCCATAAAGGTATGTTGTTGCAAAGTTTGGTAGAGATCGGATGGTTATGTTAGTCGTAATTTGATTTAAGCTTTAAACATTTGTGTGGCCGCCATTACGTTTCTGTCAATATGGTGGCGATATTAATCATGACACTGAGATGCCCTTTGCTAGTGCTATCTCTGTACCAAATTTCGTTCCAATCGGTTTCACCGTGTTTGAATTAATAGGGGGAATCGATTCTGACACAAAGATGGCCGCCATCCGCAAACTATTAGGCGAATGACCTATTAGATTGGTCAAAGGATGCTCCCTCCATAAAGGTATGTAGTTGCAAAATTTGGTAGAGATTGGATGGTTATGTTAGTCGTAATTTAACTTAAGCTTTGAACATTTGTGTGGCCGCCATTACGTTTCTGTCAATATGGCGGTGATATAAAACATGACACTGAGATGCCCTTTGCTAGTGCTACCTCTGTACCAAATTTCGTTCCATTCGGTTTCACCGTGTTTGAATTAATAGGGGGAATTGATTTTCACACAAAGATGGCCGCCATCCTCAAACTATTACGCTGATTACCTATTAGTTTGGTCAAAGGATGCTCCCCCCATAAAGGTATGTTGTTGCAAAATTTGGTAGAGATCGGATGATTAGGTTAGTCGTAATTTGATTTAAGCTTTGAACATTTGTGTGGCCGCCAATACGTTTCCGTCAATATGGCGGCGATATAAAACATGACTCTGAGGTGTCCTTTGCTAGTGCTACCTTTGTACCAAATTTCGTTCAATTCGCATTCACCGTGTTCGAATTGATAGGGGGGGGACAGACATTCAGAGTACACACACTCACACACACACACAGACACACACACACAGACAGACACACTTTTTTCGCCCTGTGTTGATCTCATAAGTCTACTTTCATTTTTTGCAAAAATCGAAAGTAGGCTAAAAATGTAGTTCAAATCACAATTCTCCATATAAAATAGAGTTCTGAACTGCAATTTTCCTAACCTCTTCAATGCCTTCAGATGATGTTGAAAACAGAAACAAACTCCACTGCAAGACAGCTTATAGTTTTCTCTATTGTGCTACTGAAACATATTTTCAAATTAAGAACTCTGTATATGTTTAATCGTGATTTTAGAAAATGTAAGCATATTGAGTTGCTAATGCTAGCCGTGTCGAGGTGCTGGTAGTTCAGGCAGTTCCCGTCAGATACCACATCGTCGCAAAGTCAAGTCCTTGAAACAGGGTGAAAGAAGACAGAGCCAGCTTCTGAGAGATGGTAATCTCATGCCAGGAAGTGATGAAATCAGCTCATGTCCAGGTGCTTTCAGTCGCTTCATTACAATCAGTGCCGGATCCAGGCTTTGCGGGGCCCTGGGCGATATGATACGGTCGGGCCCTCAACAATAGAAAATATAAAAAATATCAAATCAAATGGAATATAGTTTTGTAATAATAATAAAATAAAAAATAGTTACAATATTTTGAATACACTACGGTATATTCTTTTAATAATATGAAAGAAACCCTTAAGTCCCCTTGAAGAAGATTATGTAAACTATGAAATATTAAAATATTACTTTGCGACTCTTTTTCTCGGATGAAGTCTTCCAACATTTCACTGAAATCTATACTTGCTAAATGGTCACGGGAGGTCATAGCTGCACTGAAAAAAGAATATGAATTATAAATTAGTTTGAAAAGTATAATTAATTAATCAATTAGACTTAGACAACAGATGTTTGAGCAAACTCCCAAAGAGAGACAACCGGGAAAGAAGTGGAGGGAGGAGAGACAGAGGAAGCATAGTCTGTGTATGAGAGGTTTTTGGGAAAAAAAGAAGAAAGGGCCAGAATTAAACATGAAAATTGATTGTGTTATAATGCTCTCCTTATGGGTAATTAACGAATAAATAAAATCATCATCATCTTGTACAGTTTCCAGCCCCAGGCTGGATCTGTTTGGAACATAAGCCTCGCCACTTAGTTCTTTCTTCCCACAATCCATGACGCGGGGCCCTGGGCCCTCCTCGCCCTCCCCTAGATCCGCCCCTGATTACAATCGGCTGCTTTGTAGATCATCATATTATGGTGTTTGGCCTACAGGTCTTTTGCAGTTTCAGTGTTTATTATGAGCTTTTTAGTTCTTTATAACATGTCTGTAATATAGTATAGGCTACTTTCAAGATTATGCCATTGTTGAACTGTAAATAGAGTTGTTGTTGTTGGAGGTGGTGATTCGTTTAGGAGCTTTGGGACATGGTGGTCATGTAGCCGCATGCACTTGGGTGTGCATATAATGTGTCTAATAACCTGTGTTATTGTGATGGTTGTATTAGGGTGTGTATTTGTATTTGGGACGGGTTTTGTATATGCGGCGGCCGTGGCCTTAAGTTAGATACCGTCCTAGCATTTGCCTGAAGCATAAGTGAGGAAACAACTTCCAGGATGGCTGAAGTAAGAATGTAACCCTTCTCTTCCCAGTTCTGCCTCACAAGCCTCAGTGTATCCCATTCCAGCCCTCAGCTCCCAAACCTGGACCTCTGCGTTGACAGCTAAGAATACTAGCCACTACGCCACGAGGTGGATTGTAAATAAAATGTTGCTTCGTCAGTCTAAATATGATGTAGCGACTACCGGTCTTTTCAAGTTACAGTAATTATTATATGAGTAGCAAGCAATCACTAGTTAGTAATCATCACTAAAGTGGGCCTGAATTTCATTAAACTAATTTGTTTATTTATTTATAACTAGCAGTAGTACCCGGCTTCGCCCGGTGGAATGATGATAATATTTCAGTCTCCTTAACACTCAACGTCATAAATTATATTTATTTATGTATTCATTTCTTACATTATCAAACCCAGTGACAATGTTTATACTTAAGTCACTATGGGAAGGCTCTGTAAAATAATGATCATTCTCGTGATATTTGTCTTCAGTCCGAGTCGAGATATGTCGTTAGCGGTCCCAGAATTCGTGACATCTCAGTCGTAGAAGACTTTACGTGGTGGTGATTAGAAATATAATGGACTTAAAATCTAGGTAATTTGCCCCCAATGACGTTGAGGGCGTAACATCTAGGTAATTTGCCCTACTGATCAGGTAATATTGAAAATTACTACATAACTGACATATGAAACTTAGAAAATAATAGAAAAAGTTATTTTTAGGACTCACATTTCGGGAAAGACTTGATTATTTTTTGCCAAAGAGCTCCCACTTAGATCGCTAGCTGGTTAAAAGTTTCGTCTTGTTAAGGTTTAAACTGTACGATAAATGTCTGAAGCAATTCCTCAAAGAGAAACAGGGGCGTGGTGGCTCAGCGGTCTAGCTGTATGCCTCTCACCAAGGCGGTCCGGGTTCGATTCCCGGTCAATGCATGTGAGATTTTCGAAGTGAAATGCCATGTCCTGTGGTTCGGATTCCATGTAAAAAGGAGGTCCCGTGGCTCATAATCACAAGATTCACGGTCACGTAAAACTACAATCTTCCTTCCTTCCTTCAAAGAGAAGCTTCCAGATTTCACAGTCGATATATCGTTAACGTTCCTGAGCATCATGTTGTCTTTTCTTCTGACGCAAAACATCTTCTACATAGTGATGATGAACATAGAAGCGACTACTGGCACATGTAACTTATCAACGAATGGGAAAAATTGATACTTTAAAGGAATGACAATGAAGACTACTACTACTACTACTGAACGGGTATATCAAACTTACAAACTAATGGAAATACGTATTTTTAAAATCACAGGCTAGGTAGACTCTGGTGTTGCTTAGTAGTATAATGGACGTAACATCTAGGTCATTTGCCCCTTTGATAAGGATGATAATGAAGACGACTACTACTGAACGGGTATATCAAACTTACAAACTAATGGAAATACACATTTTAAAAATCACAGGCGATGAAGACCGTGGTGTTACTTAGTAGTATAATGGACGTAACATCTAGGTCATTTGCCCTTTTGATGAGGATGGTAATGAAAACTACTGTTGAATTGACACGACAAACTTACAAACTACCGTGATAGAAAGAAATATTTCAAAATTCACAAGCGATAAAGACTTATTGTGTGTGGTGATTAGTGGTATAATGGGCGTAACATTTGCCCTTATGATGATAATAATATGCATACCTGCCAACTTTTGAAAAGGGCTATCAGTAAAACTCACGCGCGACAAAGAAATTAACGATTTTCGACAAACCCTAGCTGGACGAAAATAATAATACTTCTGGGCTACAAAATACAATAATTCATGCTTTAAACAGGATACTTCAATGAAATCATATCTACTTACTTGATTTGTAGATGAACATAACAATCAAGAAGAAATCCATGTTAATCAGCAGCAGGCGTGGTGAATATTGGTTTGGAGCAGACATAACAGGACTTCCTTGATAGATTAAGCTGATACACGATAATTGAAAAAGGCTTTAAACAATAAAACTTGTTTAACGTAACACAGGCAAGAAATAATATAATACACACTGCAAATCACATGCTAGTTCGACTTTTAAGTCATGGTTGTGGCCTTTTTTTTAGCTTCCTGCAAACAGTCTTGAGAAAATGTTTTGTCATAACAGGGACCAGAACTCCTGGTCTTCAAAATAGAAATAGACTCCAGAGATTCATTGGACATGGATGACCTGAACTGTGTTCTATTTTTCTTCACAAGGCTAAAAAAAAACGGTCACATTCTGCATTGCTATGGGGTATGGTGAGAATAGAGAGCAATACTCTAGAAATTCGGTTATACTTAAGAAGTCCATCGGCTCCACGAATGCTTGATATTTGTGCCCAACTGGAATCACTTGCAGCATCTTGATGTGCAGCCAAAGTGTCATCTACCTGAAGAGCTGTGAACTGCCTCTGAAGCTCATTCACCACCTCATCTGTAGTTTCATTCTCTTCCTTGCATAACATGATAGGAAACTTTTCCAAGAAAAAACGAATGGAAGATAACTGTGCATCTTCAATTTTGTCTAACCTAGCAACTTGAGCATTCTTTAACACGTCATCCTTGAGTGGAAACTTGTTGATGATGTAGTCACAGGCAGTATAAAAGTAGTTTCTCACTGATGAAAAGAAAAGGGATTTATCTGTATTCGGTCCGTTCTGAAGGCCTTAACAACTTCAAATGATGCATTTTTTGCCATTTTATTTACAATACATGTCGTTTTCGTGCGACCTCAACTATATTTCTTTGCAACTTCTGATGCGGGAAACATCTTCTTAAATAAAGCACCAGCATGATCAGCCGCAATTAAGGGCACATTGTGTTCCCCCAAAAAGGAAGTAAACAGACACTCGGCCCTAATTACGTCACTGTCAACGTTTCCAGACTTAGCAAAAAAGGTGTTGATTTTCTTGCTATCTTCCTTCGATTTAACATAACTAATGTGTTTACCGCACTTCACATGATTACTTAAATCGTTTTTTCCACCATGTGCAATATTAATATCACACCCACATACCGTGCAAAAGGCAAATTTTTCTCCCTTTCTTGATTTTAGTATGCACGGAAAATCAACCTAGTATGATTCTTTAAATGTCTGGAAGTACTGTTTCTTGTTGGATTTGTTCATTCTCGATATCTACTAAAACATCGAAAGGAACCTGGATCACTGAACGTCACATAAAATTATAACATAAAACACTTAAGACAGCCAACACTTCATTAAAACATGTCAAGACACACAAAGCCATTAAATGAAAACGACGCCAACCTCGTGAAGAAAGAATATGCACATGGTAGAAAAAACACACACACGCGGAACGAATGTAATTAGTCCAAGGAATACAGGAAACTGCGAAGCACGAAGTTATAGCACAAAAACTCGAACGCTTCATTAAAATATGCCATAACCTTAAAAGACGAAAACATTCAAGGAACGCCAACTTCGCGAACAATGAACAACTAACGTGGTCAAAGAATATGGTTTAAATCGCAACGAGCGAACGGAGCGGAACAAAGAATATGCGAAGCAGAGCCTGTCGACACATGGAAGAACGGTTATCCCGGCTTCAAATTCAATTACAAATGACGACACAACCATCACACGGTTAAAAGTACGAATCATATCAAAGAACGAGTTATCGACTATCGTGGACTTGCCTTCGACCCACGCAAACAATCGATTGTACGGAAGTGGGCGGTATTATCGAATGTAAATTATCGTTTCAAATTTTTGTCCGCAAAATCGTAAAATGACACCGTTCATCCGTAAAACCGTAAAATGCTGCAATTTCCGTAAATTTTACGGATAAACCGTAAAAGTTGGCAGGTATGAATATGGTAATGAAAAATGACTACTAAACGAACTTGGTGTAATTTTAAATCTGATATAGGTAATTCAGATTTCTACCTTCGATGTCTTCCAAGGTCTGAACATTATTTTCTGGCTTAGGCTTATACTCGATGCGTGTAGTGAAAGAGCTTATCGAGTACTGCTCGGGTCCAAGCTGCACGAACCTGAGAATATCGCAGAGATGACGATATATGATGACAGACGTTCGGAGGGGGGGGTGTTCCCGGTCCTATTCACATTGACCGGTGAATCACTCATTCTTTCGTAACACTACAGTGGTTTGAGCAAAGGCCCTGTATGAACATCAGCATAGTCAGCAATACCAGGTAACACGGCGAGGTCTGGACATTTCTCTCATGCGACCTCGCGATGAATCAGCAAGCTATTCTCACACCTGCCCCCTCCTCCCCCCTCCACCCACCAGGGTCTCACAACTTGTGGGACGTGGGTTTGCGACCACGGGACCCCAGCTGAGTCCGGCATTGCTTCTACTTACTGGTGCAGGGCTCCTATCAGTTCTCTTTTCTGTCAGCCTCCCTTGGTCAAACTCTTGTTCTCTTCCGACCCCGATGGTATCAGGGTATCCGAGGCCTAGCGACTCTTTCACTTTCCCGCCTTAATTGGCCCTTGTCTAATCATTCCTGATAGCCTCATTCTTCGAGGCATCAGCCTTCTTTTTCTTTTCTTAATATCTCATGTCTTCTGCTCAAGACCCTCAAGGAGGCTGGGTGTGTGTAGCCCCACCACTTCTGGTGCACCCTGGATAGTGCTACATCCTCAAGGGCTCATGGCTGGCGAGTTCGGGAGCTGGCAACCCTGAGGGTTTCCTGAGCGGGTCCAGTTTTACCCCTTTTTTCTATTGCCTTTGGGACGGACCCTGTCCTCTTTCCGGGAATGGAGTGGTCTGTCCGCAATTTCAAGCAGACAGTGTTACTCGCACGGTACCAAATTTTGGTTCTGATCAGTGAAACGGTGTAGATTTGTGCCAAAGGGCCTAAATGCAGGAAATGGGGTGGTCTGTCCGAAATTTTAGGTGGACAGTGATATTCACAGGGTTACAAAGGGTAAGTATACACATTTTGGTTCAGATCGGTGACACGGTGTAGATTTGAGCCAAGGGGCCTAAATGCAGGGAATGGAGTGGTCTGTCCGCAATTTCAAGCAAACAGTGTTACTCGCAGGGTACCAAAGGGTAAGTATACAAATTTTGGTTCTGATCGGTGAGACGGTGTAGATTTGTGCCAAAGGGCCTAAATGCAGGGAATGGAGTGGTCTGTCCGAAATTTGAAGCAGACAGTGTTACTCGCAGGGTTCCAGACGGTAAATAACAAATTTTGGTTGAGATCTGTGAAACGGTGTAGATTTGGGCCAAAGGGCCTAAATGCAGGGAATGGAGTGGTCTGTCCGCAATTTCAAGCAGACAGTGTTACTCGCAGGGTACCAAAGGGTAAGTATACAAATTTTGGTTCTGATCGGTGAAACGGTGTAGATTTGGGCCAAAGGGCCTAAATGCAGAGAATGGGGTGGTCGGTCCGAAATTTCAAGTGGACAGGGTTACCCGCAGGGTTGCAAAGGGTAAGTATTCAAATTTTGGTTCGGATCGGTGAAACGGTGTAGATGTTTGCCAAAGGGCCTAAATGCAGGAAATGGGGTGGTCTGTCCGAAATTTTAAGTGGACACTGTTATTCACAGGGTTACATAGGGTAAGTATACAAATTTTGATTGAGATCGGTGAAACGGTGTAGATTTGGGCCAAAGGGCCTAAATGCAGGGAATGGGGTGGTCTGTAGGAAATTTCAAGTGGACAGTGTTACCCGCAGGGTTCCGAAGGGTAAGTATACAAATTTTGGTTCAGATCGGTGAAACGGTGAGGATTTGTATACATAACAGACAAACAGACAGACAGACAAACATTGAGCTTTATATATATAGATTATTTGTTTGTTTATTTATAGTTCTTCTAACAGGTTACAACCTAATTATGAGAAATAACAATATGAATTACACTTAATATTTTTAATATTTTTCTTACACTAATATAAAATGATACTTATAATACGTATGACTAAATATTATTCTAGTAAGTATCGTACTTGAAATTATGTTAAAAGTCACTGATAAGGAGTGTATGATATTAAGTGATTTCTCTACAATACAAATGAACAAAAGGTGGGGTGCTGTCTGATATATTGAAATGTGTGCATGTTTGTTTTTTTGTAGATATTGAATGTGTTCGATACAGGCGAATGTTTATGTTACTCTGTATTGGTTCTTGGACAGTGGGATGTTATACGTTTCGGTCTTATTGACCGCGAAGGAACATATAGTTCAAATTCAGATGACAAATAAGGTCTATCAAATATGTTATCAAATTATTTAAATGTAATAACCTGCCTACTTTTCTCTAAAGTCTTTAAAGAAAAAGTTCCAGTAGGAAATTATGCTTAGTATATTTAAAAGAAATGTGTAGTTTATGTTATCGTCAATCTCGCGATCAATAGCCACGGGACCTCCTTTTTACGTGGAATCCGAACCACTGGATATGGCGTTTCACTTTGAAAATCTCACATGCATTGACCGGGAACCGAACCCGGTCCGCTGTGGTGAGAGGCCAACAGCTTGACCACACCACTGGGCCACCACATTCCCGCTTAGCATATTTAGGATATACATTTGTCCTTTTGTATTCCAAGAATATAGGGAATTTATTTTTTATCGATTCAACTCTATCGTTAGCATTCGCACATCTTGGGTTCCAAACTATTGAGCCAAATTCAAGTCTACTTTATACGAATGCACTATACAATCTTTAGCAATGTACAGGTTCCTAAAATAAAATGTGCATCTTATATATCCCAGCATTTTTAATATATCTCAAAAATTCGATCAATATGGTGAGAAAAGGATAACTTTTTTTTATCAAAGTATAACCTACCATAAACCTAGATGACTTGAGATGGGAACTACATATGAAATGGTGGTGTTTTCTATCAAAATGTGCGTGTTTTCGTGTAAATGCAATCGGATGACACTTAATAAATCTAAACAATTTGTTTTGTTCCAATTTATTTTTTCTTCATCTTTTGGAGCAGCATACAATCCCATAACGAATAAATGTATTTAAACGATTACACGTCATTTGCAAATAATAATAATAATAATAATAATAATAATAATAATAATGCCGGTCCCAAGCCCGGGGCCTTGTCACGTAAGTGACGAGGAAGGAGGAGGGGGAGGAGTAACAACCTCGTTAAAAAAACAGGGTTCACTTGGCCCGAGTGATAGCACCCTGTGAGGGCTCCTTGCTAGGATTACAGCGAAGACCTCAACGGCAGTGAAGGCGGAGAGAATGGATCTCAGTACGGTGGAACTGGCGGAAGAGGCATACCATTCTGCGAAATCCACATTGCGTCTGACTTGAAACAAGCGGCAAAGTGGTCAGCGTCTGTTTCTCTAATTGAGGCGGCTGCACTAAAATCTTCTCGAACTCAAAAATCGAGTCGTATACCTGTGGTCTCAACTGAGATCACCACAAAAAACAAAACTCAACTTGAGCGCATGATGGAAAAGACGATCACAGAATCACTACCCCAGGCACCAGCCGATAGACTGGACTCACCTGATCATCGGATTCTGGGGGATCAGGGACACCATGCGGAGAAGAATCGGAGCTTCTCAAGAACTCTTCACACTCTCAAAACTCGACGCAAGAATTTTATTGGCACAATTAATGTGAACACCCTCACTAAAACAGGCAAATTAAAACAACTCACTAACGCCCTCGAAAAATTTGACCTCAAAATCACCGCACTTCAAGAGACACGATTCACGGATGAAGAACACTTTAATACGGAGAATTTCAGAATCTATAAAGGCAAACCTGCCATAAAAGTTAGAGGCAAACTACCACTCCTGGGAACCGGTTTCGCCATACACAATTCCGTACTCGACTCAGTCATCGATTTCTCTTCTCCCAACGAAAGAGTATCTCTGCTCTCAGTAAAGTCAGCCAATAAAGCTGTGTACACTGATCAACGTCCACGCTCCCATAAATCAACTCAACAAATCCGATCCTGAAACTATGGACAATTTCTGGGAAACTCTCGAAGAAACAACCAACAAAATACCAAGGCACCATGTGAAGATCTTATTGGGCGATTTTAATGCCCAGTTAGGTAAGGAAAGAAAATTTAGTGATACCACAGGCCCCCATACTAAGCACGAACGTACCAACGGGAATGGTGAAAGACTAATTGGCTTCTGCAGAAACTTTGAACTTAAGATCATGAGCACACAATTTCAAAAACCTCCTCACAAGTTAACCACATGGAGATCACCCAATATTAGACAGGGTGAATACCAAATTGACCATATCGCAATTTCCAAGAAAAACACAAAAGAAATTTTAAACGTCCGAGCTCGCAAAGGCGCCTTTGAATCAGACCCTTCTCCAAATTAAGACGAAATTCCAACCCAATAGAAAGCAAAAAGGCCCACCCAAAAATATCAAACCAGATCCAGAGTACTTGAAACTCCACAAAGAAGAAATCATAATGCAAATTAATCAGGAGACATCAACAGACTGGCAGAAAATAACGAAGAAAATTCAGTAAGTCATGAAACTAGGACAACCTCCTCGCACAAGAAAACATCGTTGGTGGAATGCAATTTGCGATCAGGCAGTTGACAACCGAATTACTGCGTGGAAAAAGTTTAACAGTCACAAAACTGAGGAAAACTGGGAGAACTTTCTTAAAACCCAAAAATATGCCTCCAAAACAATTAGGAAAGAAAAACGAGGATATGACAACAACAGACTCCATGAAATCCAGCAGGATTTCACCCAACATAATACTAGAAACTTCTACAAGACGTTTAGAGAAAACTTAAAGGGATATCAGGCGCCCAGCATGTGCTTCAAAAAACCTGATGGCACGTTGGAAACTAACGCGAAAGAAAACTGTAAAATATTAGCCCAATACTTCAACTCCCTTCTTAACTGCGAACCACACCAAGAAAAACTTACCTTCACTCCTCCGGTTTCCACACACCCGGACTCACAATCCCCTGACCTAGAAGAAATTCAGGAGATCATCCAAAAGCTCAAAAATAACAAAGCACCAGGAGAAGATGGGATCATTGCTGAATTCTGGAAACTGAACGATCCTACACTTACGCAGAAACTTCATCACCTTATTTCAGACATATGGATGATGGAGCGAATACCAGAAGACTGGAAATGTGCTCTAATTCATCCGTTACACAAAAGGGGTGATAAAACAGACATGAGTAATTACAGGGGAATCTCCCTGCTCCCTATTGCTTATAAAATCCTCTCCAAGGCACTTTAAAACAGGCTAGAACCCCAGGTGGATCCGCTAATTGGTGAATACCAAGCCGGATTCAGAAAAGGGCGATCATGTGCTGAACAGGTGTGGAGCTTAAAAACAATATTACAAATGAGAAAATGTAGAAATACAGTAATAACATTCGTCGACTTCAGAAAAGCGTATGACTCTGTAGACCGCGAAACCCTTTTTTATGATCATGAAAGAATTCGGGATAGACAGAAAGACCCGAAAAATCATTGAACAGACGCTTACAGGAACTATGTCCAAAGTGAAATTCATGGGTGAAATATCGGAGCCCTTTCTCATCAAAACTGGAGTTCGACAGGGGGACGGATTATCCCCAATGCTTTTTAATATTGTTCTAGAAAAGATCATTAGGGAATGGGAGCCTCATGTAGAAGGCATTCAAATTGGAATCAAAAAAGAGAACCGTCTTACAGTCAAGTGCCTCGCTTTTGCGGACGATATTGCCATTATCACTAACACCAGACATGAAGCCATACACGCAGTGGAAAAATTACATGAAATTGCTCAAAGAACCGGACTACAAATTTCTTATGAAAAAACCCACTATATGGAAAGACGGCCAGAAAATAACTCTTCTTTAATCACACAATACGGTAAAATAACACAAGTCCCCCTTTTAAATACCTTGGTGAAATCATACAGTCCTCGGGACTAAACCGAATCGCCAAACTACAGAAGGCCTACAAGCTAACGTGGGCTCACTACAACAAGAAGTGCATCTCGCTGGACGCAAAATTAAGGCACTATACAACGGTGATTCTTCCGGAAGCAACTTACGCAGCCGAAACAATGGTGATCGACGGTCATTCCAAAATTAAGGATATGGAAAAACAGGAAAGGAAAATTCTCAGAAAGATTTACGGGGCAGTTAATAATAATGGTATTTGGATGAAGAGACCTCAAAGCGAACTCTACCAAAAGATCCACACGATAACGGAAGTAATCAGAAAACGCCGAGTACAGTTTTATACTCACATTTACAGGATGGAAAATTTCAGAACACCGAAGAAATTGCTCAACGTTATAACACGGAGTAAGTGTGGCACGGAGTGGCTGACAGAGATTCAGAGGGACCTACAACAGGTCAACATTGAAAATTTTGAGGACCGCACCGAGTGCAGGAATAAAATCAAAAATGTTAAGTTTGATCATAGACCATCACGACAGCCTGGAAGAAAGTGGACAGCTGAGCGGAAGAAGGAGCATTCTGAGAGGATGAAGAGGTTTTGGGAACAGAAGCGGGAAAACGCCAGAAGATGAAATCATGTATTCAAGTTCAATCGCTCTCCTAAAGGGGAACAATCGATTAAATAAATAAATAAATAATAATAATGATATATTGGCATCCCGGAGATGGTTAATTAAGATAAAAATTACAGAGGCACAAGATTCGATCCCAGGGGAACACCAGAGGGTGAATGGAGCTTTTCTCTATGATACAAAGTGTTGCCTCTTACATACTGTAAGTATGATCCGTAATATGACATTTTCGTAAGTTGTAGGCTACGTGATGGTTAACTCTACCAATAATCGGTATATATTACATCGGATCGTTATCCTTTAATCTAAACCAGATGACTCCTGATTCGTGAAAATTGGTTATTGTTGATCATCGAGGGATGAATCCGTGTTATGAATCGTGAATAAAATGGCATGTATGCCTAAATAATTATGTGTTCATGAAGTGTTTGCTCGTAAAGTTTGTTTGGGGCAAACATAGTAACTACCGGTACTGTTCGATAGTTAAGAATTAGCGAGATTTTACCTGACTTGTGAATATTGACTTTAGTAAGTTTCCATTTCTCTGGAAATATCGAAGACTTGATCGATAAATTAAATTTAATATCAAGAGGGAGCGCGGAGGCCTCGGGTACCACTCAGAGGATGCCCGCTATAATGACATGGCTCCTAAGTACACACCTCTGGGGTATTCAAGGCTGCTTAATGTGGATTGTGACACCCATTTATAAGTTGTACCTTGCATCATTAGCAAAAGACTAATTTTAAAAAAGAAGGACTATAGAGTAGGACTGCATTTTAACTTAATTTTGTTACATTTTAGTTGTTATGTATTATTAAAGTTTTTAAATACATTTTTCGTATTGTGTAATCATATGCAGCTACCATTCAAGTCAAGGCTATCAGTTGATTCTTATATATCTCTTGATTAATACCATCTTTCTTGTTAACTTGTGCAAATAATGAATTAGGTCCATTATTTGTCTGATATAAATAATTAATGATGCAAGTATTAACAACTTATGAGCTTGTGTTGCTTGTTAAATTTTGTTTGAGTTGCTTTCTGTAAATGGGCAGATTCTAGATCATTGTTGGAGGTTATCTGTTTGTCATATTTTCTCCCAATTTTATTAAATCAAGTCTTGTGGGCCAAAGTTACAGCTTACAGCATTGCGGTGTATATTTTATGTTTGTAAATCTTTGTATGCCTGTACATTGCCTGGGACAAAGTTGTATGGCAGAACTGAGGTCTACAAGATTCAGTTTGGAAAACTGTGGAAAAAGTATAAAATTTTTACTATTCTAGATCAATGGTTCTCAAACTTTTGAATGACTTGTTGCAGTCACTGTGTATGAATACTATTCCCACCTTGAAACTTTCTCCCCTCCTCTGCTTTCACAGATAATATATGAGGCCCCTAGAATATGTTCCAACATATCATTTGCCACTTTTTGGTCATAACAAATTCTCTGAACACCATGGAGCACAGCCTTGCTTGTTCAGTCATTCACTATGACTGCAATGGGGGGTGCTGGAATTAGGGAGATCAATGGTTTGAGTTCTGGCACTGACAGCTGCCATTCGGAGTGTTTTTCTCCTTGGGTTTTTCCACACTGTAAACAAATGCTGGGGTTAGTACCGCTATTACCGGTCGCAAGCCCGGGGCCTCATCTCGCAAGCGATGAGGAAGGAGGAGCGGGAGGAGTATCAACCTCGTTAAAAAACCAGGGTCCATCTGGCTCCGGATGGTAGCACCCTGTCATAGGGCCCCTTGCCAGGGTTACGGTGAAGACCTCAACGGCACCGGCGGCGGAGAAGATGGGCTTCGGTACGGCGTCGATGGCGGAAGAGGCAAACCCGTAGCGTCTGTACTCCAGAGGAGCGGCTACAGAAGGCGTCTGTTCTCCATGTTAGGAGCGGCCTAGTTAATACCTGGCAGTAGGTATAAAATGCCTTTGGACCTGGCGACTCCATCGTAATAATAGCCTAAAATGAGTGCAAACATGATATGGCCTCGGAAAATGCTAGGGCGTCCCCTGCAAGCGACGCGCAGCTCTTTGGACTCTGGGGGAGCTGTGAGAAGTGGGCGACCAGGATCACAACATATCAAAATTGGTACCATTAACGTATTGACCTTAAATGGCAAGACGGAGGAACTCGTAGATTTCATGAAAGAGAAGGAAATTGTCATCCTCGGATTGAGTGAGACAAAGTGGCAAGGTAAAGGAGAAAGAACCCTGACAGATGGATACAGGCTGTTTTACAGTGGAGGAAAGGCAAAGCAAAATGGAGTGGGAATAATTGTGAGGAAAGATATCCTGGAATATGTGGAAGAGGTAAAGAACGTGAGTGACAGGATTATTGTCATGAGAATTCAGTTTGAGACAGGAACAAAAGACCTAATACAAGTTTATGCTCCACAAACTGGAAACAAGGAAGAAGAGTTAGAAAGTTTCCTTGAAGAAGTAGACAAGTACATTGAAGACAAGGAGGCCATAATAATAGGCGACATGAATGCCCAAGTAGGTACAGAGAGACTGGGAAGAGAAGAGATCGTGGGACCCTATGGATATGGAAATAAAAATCCAGAAGGGGATATATTAATTGACTTTTGCCAGAGAAACCAACTAATGGTTGGAAATACATGGTTCAGAAAGAAAAACAGCCAAAAGATTACCAGATATGGATGGGGAGAGAGAAGAACTAAAACCCTGATTGACTACATTTTGGTAGAAAAAGACAAACCCAAAAACCTGATGGATGTTACTGCCATGCCGGACGAGGCTTTTGGTGGAGATCACAGAGCAGTAATAGCAAAGCTGAAAGTTGGAAAAATTAGAAAACTGAAGGAAAGAAAAGAAAGAAACATAAAAACATGGAGGTTGAAGGATAAACAGGTGCAAGAAGAATTTAAGATGGAACTGCAACAACTAGTACCAAAGACTGATGTTGGACATGTGGAAGAAGAATGGAAGCAATTTAAGGATGCATTTGTTAGTTGTGCAGAGAAAACATGTGGAAGAACATCGGGGAAGATGAAAGATAAACAAACAGCATGGTGGAATGAAAGAGTTAAAGAAAAAGTGAAGGAAAAGAAGAAGAGTTGGAAACAGTGGAAAACAAAAAGGACTGAAGAAAGTAGATTGAGATATGTAGAAGCTAGACAAATCTGCAAGAAAGTAGTGGCAGAAGAGAAGAAGAAAAGTTGGGAGTTATTCGCACAGGAAATTAAAGATGATTGTCAGTGTGGAAAGAAATTATTATTTAGTGTAGTTAAGAGTAGAAGGAAGGAACATGTAAACGCTGGATTTGTGAAAAACAAAGAAGGAGTGATATTGAAGGAACCAGAAGAGATTAAGAACCGATGGAAAGAATATTTTCATGGACTGTTAAATGTCAGGAATGTAATGTACACAGAAGTTACTGTAGTGCCGGATGTGGAAGAAGAAGAAATGGAAGTGGACATTACAATGGCAGAGGTGGAATTGGCCATTAAGAAGATGAAGATGGGAAAAGCTGTGGGAGTGGATGAAGTGGCAGTAGAAATGATAAAGGCTGCAGGACCCATTGGAATATATTGGACTTCAAGAGTACTCAAGAGTGTGTGGAGAGCAAAACAAATTCCAGAAGATTGGCAGAAAGGTATTATTATACCAATATTCAAGAAAGGAGACAAGAAGGTGTGTGGAAATTACAGAGGAATTACTATTATCTCGCATGTTGCCAAGATCATGGAGAGAATACTAGAGGAAAGAATCCGAAAAAGGGTTGAAAACCAAATTCAAGAGGAACAATTTGGGTTCAGAAGGGGAAGATCAACAGTGGAACCTATCTTTGTTGTAAGACAAACTATGGAAAAACACTGGGAATATGGAAAAGACATGGTAATGACCTTTATTGACTTAGAAAAGGCATATGATAGTGTCCCTAGAGACAGAGTTTGGGAAAGCTTAAAACAGAAAGGTATTGGAGATGAAATGATACAAATGACAAAGGCAATGTACAGTAATTGTTGCAGTTGTGTGAAGACCCAAGCAGGTAGAACAGGATGGTTTGAAATTGAAACTGGTTTGAAACAAGGGAGTGTGCTTTCACCACTGTTATTCATAATGGTGATGGATGATATACTGAAGGCAACAAAGGAAGCCTACACAGGTACAAGAATGAACATAATCTTATTTGCGGATGATGTTCTGATTTGGGGAGAGAATGAGAAAGTGGTCCAGGAACAGCTGGATGTTTTAAAGGAAAATATTGAGAAATGGGGAATGAAAATCAGTGTAGAAAAGAGTAAGACAATGGTGATGACAAGACATAAGGAAGAAGGGAAAGGAATTGTTAAAATTGGAGATGTAAATCTGGAAGTAGTTGAGCACTTCAAATATTTGGGAAGTGAAGTGTTGGAAAATGCAAGACTGGATATGGAAATTAGCAAGAGAATACAAGGTGGGAGTGCCTTCTACTATCAAGTTCGGAATTTAATTTGGGATAAAGACATACCAATGAAGGCTAAAGAAGTGATGTACAAGACTTATTACTTACCAATATTGACATACGGAGCAGAAACTTGGCCTATGACCCGGAGGGATGAAAGTAGAATGCAGGCAGCCGAAATGAAATTTTTGAGGAGTATGTTACAGAAGACTAGAAGAGATAGAGTGAGAAATGAAGACATTCGAAAGGAAGTGAATGTACAGAAGCTGAACGAAAAGCTGGAACAGAACAGATTGAGATGGTATGGACATGTGAAGAGGATGAATGATGAAAGAATGCCAAAACAAGTGATGGAGAGGCAAATGACGGGAAAAAGAGGACGAGGAAGACCTAGAGGTCGGTGGTTGGACCCTGTTAAGTGCAGCGTGATAAACCGGAACATGGAGTGGCGTTCAGTGCTTGAGGAAGAGTGGTGGACAGACCGAGTAAAGTGGAGGGGACTCATGTTTGCTCCGACCCGGCCTAGGCTGGAGAACGGAAAATGATGATGATGATCAAGAGGATAAGCTATTTTTTCCCGGATCTTTTTATCAAATATGGAAAAATAATGTCAGGATCTGCTACCCTCTTGTGTCCCATATATTCATCGTAAATATCGAAGTGAGAATGTCACAACGGGTTACCTCATAATAATTAAGATGTCAATTTCGAGATGACTTTCTAGGTTATCATGCGTTAATATGTCATAGTTGGATCCATTTTGGAATATACTGATGAGTAAGGCTAGGATTTTAATGTAATATCTATCATCATCATCATAGCAAACATTCGTATCGAGTAGATTGGCCTTTCAATCCAGAATGTCTCTCATTGGTGAGTTCGGAGGTGACTATACAGCCCAATGCGGGAGGCACACAATTTGCCGCAGTGATGACAGGTGGTTCCACATGGGGCATCTGCGTTCCTTCCATTTCTTCTATGTAATATTACATTAAAAAATTTGAAATACCGGTATGTAATATTGATTTAATTTTTATATAAATCATATACATTGCACATGATATTGCTTGTAGATTCTTCATTTTATTCATTTTTTTTTTGCAAAATAAAGGGTGGTACACTAATTAATTAATTAATTAATTAAGCATGTTCATATTATAGCAAATTTAAATAAAAATGAGAAAATGCGTTCGAACTCCACAATAAGTATTGTCAGAGTCACTTTTTGTTTGCGAGGTGGGAGGAAATATAGACTAGTAGCCTTTATGATCAACGTTGAAAAGTTGAGTCTCAGGCATTCACTGGACAATTGAAATGAACCAAGTCCCGCCGATGAGTCTCCGGCAATGTGTGATGCGAATTCCCATCCCCTTATCTTCACTAATATCTTACTTGGAATTCTTCCCTTGCACTTTCTCAGCAGGTTATGAATAGCTTGGAAAATCCGTTTCATGTACCTGAGTTTCTAGTGGACAAATATTGTTATACCTAACTGTTTTGAATTACCGTTTATTTCATTTGCGAAAAAATACTTTTTTTTTTCAATCACAGTAAGAGACAGTATATGTATTTGTATGACTACCCCTTATTAATCCCGTTTTCCAACGGGGTCGGGGATGAGATGCGATGGAAGTCGTTGTGGCGATGATTTTTACGGCCGGATGCCCTTCCTGACACCAACCTCAGGAGAGGAGTTAATGAGAGATGAAATGAATGATGGTGAATGAAACTGGGCAAGGATGTGGAAGGAAGCGGACGTGGCCTGTCAGAAAGTACCGTCCCAGCATTTGCCTGGTGTTGAAAATGGGAAACCACGGAAAACCATTTCAAGGACGGCCGACGGTGGGGCTCGAACCCACGCGTCTACCGAGTCAGCAGAGAGCTTGGCCCCATGACCTAATGCTGCGCGTTAGCCAGCGTAGCCACTACAAGAGACAGTATATGTAATTTTACATAAAAAGTAAAAAATGCTATTATGATAAAATATACCAACACGTATATAGCCACCACGGCTACGCTCGCTAAAGCGCGGCGTTAGGCCAAGCTCTCTGCTGACTTGGTAGACGTGGGTTCGAGCCCCACCGTCGGCCGTCCTTGAATGGTTTTCCGTGGTTCCCCATTTTCAACTCCACAAATGCTGGGACGGTACTTTCTACAGGCCATGGCCGCTTCCTTCCACATCCTTGCCCACTTCCATCCATTCATCTCATCTTTCATTCCGACACGCAGGTCACCCACGGGCGTCGACTGGAATGTCCTGCACTCTGCCTCTCATCAGGCCACACGACAAAAAAGAAAATGATCAAATATGTAAAATATATAACAACATATAATTATATGATAGCTAAGGTTCTAATTCGTGGACATTTATCATTTTTAGTTGTGTATAAGGAAAGGGAAACAATATGTATTTACATAAAAATCCTAGCCCTACTCACGAGAAATAGTTCGGAAACCAAGCGCGGCTAATTTGGACCGGGGAGATGATTTCAGGGTTCCCCAATTACGAAAATTGATGTTTTTAAGTTTTTCAAAAATGTCAAAATGAGTTTTATATATCGTTCATCACATTTACCCGCGTACACACAGCCTGTCGACGACTATAAGTTAGACTAAATTCAGCCGACCAGCTTAGGAAAATGCATGTATGTATGTAGATCTGATTACTAATTCAGTGTCTTCTTCTTCTTTCTTCTGCTTTTACGGCCTCATTGGACCACTTCAGTCAATCATTTCTTGGTCCTCTTCTTCAGTAAGTTTCCTTTCCGAGTCGCCCAGTAGCTCTTCATTCGCTCTGATCTTCTCAGGCGTTCCTCATCTGTAAATACCCTTTTTACTGTATTACGTTTGTCTATTTTAGCCTGAAATCTTATTTTTATATCTCTCAGTTTTTTTAATTTTGTTGTTTTGTTTTGCAAGTCATCCAAGGTTATTTCCAATTCTTTCATGTCTTCTCTAATTTCCTTAATCTATCCTACTTGTTGTTTCATATTCCAAAGTTTCACTACAATTTTTCTAGATAACCTGGTTTCTGGTGTCCTCATGATGTGACCAAAGAAAGAAAGCAGTTTCTTCCGAATAGTATTGTGCCCAACTCTAGGAATGGGTATTCCAAGTTTCAGACACCTAGATATCAAGGGAAAGGCTGTAGCCGCTTTTGAAAGTTCAGATATTTGAATATCGCGCTACATTGCTTCTCGAAGCATTTAGAAGAATTTTACCGATAGTTGGATGTCAAGTGACGTAGCGAGTAACAGCAGAGGTGGAGGCTATTTATTGATTAAATAGTTAACTATGGAGTAGAGACTTGAGACTGGGATCAGATTACTGGCACGGCCAAATGAAAGAGAATGCAATTAGTATCAAGTAAATCGGGCCAGGGATTCAAGAGATATGAGGATTTCCAGATATCAGGCGATGACGCGTGACCCTGACCGTTTTGAATAAAAGCCAGCTGGAGCAGGCATAGGTAGCTCATTCAAACACAAGCACTTGGCAAGCAAGTTGCGTCTACGCTGAGCCAAGGCACATGGTTGCCGCATCTACGCAGAAGTTCTTTTCAAATCGTGATAGTCACGAGAAGTGCTGCGCAAACGAGTTGGAACTTAGTAAGTTTCTGGTGAGGAGAATCACTGAGGTGATTGTTTTTCTACAGACATTGGTGGAAATATTTATATTTCCAAAAGGACATATGCTAGACTCTGTCTAGAAAATAGTATTTTGTCACAGTCCAATAGTAACTTAATACTTGGATGTTTAAATCCATTTTCAAGTCAGTTTTCATATTTGGTAACTAGTTAACCACTTCGATCTGTCAGTACACTGAAGACTAGTCTATAACGGTGGAGTTCATTAGTCTACGCAAGGGAAACTGCAAGTTGTCTAGCGCATGGCAGATGGTGATATTAATAAACCATGCCCAGGGAACGATCTTCAGAACAGCCGTTAATTGCTTAGACTGTCAATGTTTTTCTTGTACTGATGAGATTACAGTGAGTTAGGTTACAACTGACATATCTAGGAAGAGATCACTTAGATCTGACCCTATTTCAACAAACTGTTATGGCTTTGATAGAAGCCCATATTAAAATGGAACCACAGTTTATTCAAACGTCGAAAGATACTACCACTATGTCTGACTAGACGATTTGTGGGTCTACAATGGCGGCCGATACAAGGATTATACGTGCTTGTCCGCTAGGGCATGTCTATGAATAAATCTGGTACAGACCAGGTTTACTACACTTCAAGACCATCAAGAAATGTAAGCCACATTTGAATTATATTATGCCTAGCTAATTGGAACAAACTATTTTTCTGCAGATGACCAACACATTTTTTTCGTCGTATTTAAAGCTTGTAATGATTTACGCAAGACTTGTTAGAGTTATTCTGAGCATTTTCAGCACTCAGAACAGTTTAGGACCGATGACCGAGCATTTCGAGCATTTATTTGAATTTTTCATATTTTTGGGAAATCACGGTAATCAGCCGATGTAACTGTAAAAGTTAAATTTATTTTTGTTGAGGAATGGATATTTTTTCCATATTCGAAGGTTCGAACATGTGGATTCTCACATAATGAGATGATAATTAAACATATTTGGAATATAACAAATAATAATAATAATAATAATCCACTAATAATAATAATAATAATTTTCATAATTTTTCTAAATAATTCTTGGATATTATATTTTATAATAATCATATGTATTGAGAAAGAGCCTATGAAGTAGTTGAAACATTTCTAGTCTGGAACAGGAGATTTTCCGAAGGAGAGTGGTTAGCGCAAGCCCGCATTCAACCAACATTTCAGTTCTGGTTGAACAGTTGATATTTGCAAAGTACATGTTTCAGATAACACGGAGAGGCATGAAACGGGAAGCAATTGATATTTGTATCAAATAGGATATTTTTGTATTTATATAAAATCATGACGTAAATACACTTCGAAAGTGAAATAAAGCTTTTCATAAGTATGGTAAAGTCACGGGTTGAACTGAATGGTAAAATAAAATAAACTTGTAAGTTTATTAATCTTCCAGTGTTGATAACAAGCAGAGGCTTGATTTATTGTATAAATTTTGGGAAGAAAATTTATGTGTGTGGAGTAGTTGAAATGCCATTCCCAGGTGCGCATGTTAAGTCGCAGGAATGAAGGTTTTTTCGAGCATCAATCAAATAGCAGGTTCGATGGCTCAGGTTGATAGTAGGAGTATTGGAGCCACACATTTCGTCGTATGAATAACCCGAAGGTTATTTCTTTGAAACCATCAGTTCTTATTTCAACCTTGTTTACGAATTCCATTTAGACTTTGATTTTGCTAGAACCCGGATTTGTCATGATAGTAGTTTATTCTTCTTCAGAGGAAGACCTTTGCCGTTGTTGTTGTTGTTATAATATTGTGTTCTTACACAAATAGTAGAATGGGCCACTGCCAATTAAAATAATTCTTTAACCACGAATAATTTGAAGGATATTTTCAAATCCTAGTGCCATGAACTAAATGAATTCATTATAAAACTACAATTCTAATTTCCGCATTCTGTCGAAGAATTGCAAGTTGTGAAAGTTACTAGAAATGGCCATAAATATAAATATTTTTTATAATAATGATTCCAAGTGGAAAATCTAATAGTTGAATGGTTCAACCATTTATTGATCAAGTTGATGATTCAGAAATCATGTATTTTGTTTGGAACTTGAAGTTCATAATCGAGTCACTTCTCGAATGTTTAATGTCAGAAGAACAATTAATTGTTGTTGTGCTTCGCACAGTTCTTCGATGCTATGCTCAATGGTCAAATACTTTTCAGATGTTATTAATATGTGTTAATAATTTGTGTTGCTTCGATGATAATAATATTTTCGACGATATATTTTTGAAAACTGGAAAACAAGTGAAAGTTTAAAAAATTCTATAAACATTTATTCTACGAGTGTTAATATCATGTAAATAGTCAAACAGTGATCTACGTTATTTCCAGTATGGACAATTCATTTTGAACTGGAATTATTAAATATTAATAATTTTGGAACACAGTCCACAGGACTATTAATCGGACTTGTGTTTCCAAAAAGATTGTCAAATGTGTTTGGAAGATTTCTGTATATTGTGTGTAAATAAGAGTGTGGATCGCCACACGTGGATGATGCTGCTTTGAGCATTCTTGCAGTCAGATTTTTAACTTTAAATAAACTGAGATAATTTTACCAGATGTGTTTCACCCAATTAAATCTCCTTCTATCCTTATTGTTGCATTGAGCCAAAAATCAGTAAAGCATTTTTATAAATTTGATGTCGTTTTTGCGATTTGCTTTAACCCATCTGGCGCTCCGGGATATTTTGACTCTCGTGCAGACTGATTATTGGTAAAATGCATATGTGGTCGTGCGGACTCCGGTCTAAACGGGCACAGTATCAGTGGTGGGCTCCAGTTCTCTGTATACCACTTCATTTGGTACTATCCGCCACAGACCATCTTTCTGATATTTTTTATTTATGCATGTTCTAGCTATTCTTCTTTCTACTTTTAAAATTTTGTCGGTTCTGTTTTTCTGAGTAACTTTAAAAAGAGTTTCACTTCCATAGGTCACCTCTGGTTGAACCACCGTCTTGTAATGTTTTAATTTTGTTGCGATTGATAGACATTTTCTTTTATATTTAGACCATGTTAATTTTTGGGCTTTTATCATTTTATTAGTTCTTTCTTGCCATGCAGGTTTCTCATCCAAGTTGTAAGTTATAATTTCTCCTAAGTATTTAAATTGCTTCACTATTTTAACTTTCTTGTTATTTACTGTTATGTGATTGATTACAAGTGGATTTGCTACCATTATCTCTGTCTTTTCAAATGATATCTGAAGTCCAATTTTTTGTGCTATATTTTGTAGGCTTATTATTTGATTTTTGGCTTCTTGAATATTATTAGCCAGTAACGCTAAGTCATCTGCAAATCCCAAGTAATTTAATTCTATTTGATCTTTCTTGGTTCCAATTCTTATGTTCCTAGGATTTTCCCTGTACCATTCCCTCATTACATATTCCAAAGCACAATTGAAAAGTAGAGGCGATAAACCATCTCCTTGCCTTAATCCTGTTTTAATCGTAAACGGTTCAGATATTTCTCCTCTGAATTTTACTTTAGATTTGGTGTTTGTTAGAGTTAGTTTTATAATTTTTATTAATTTGGGATGAAGTCCGAAATTCCTAAGTATTTTCAGCAATGAAGATCTATGTATACAATCATAAGCTTTTTTGAAGTCTACGAAGGTTATGACTTGCTGTTTTTGTCTACGTTTGTAGTAGTCCATTACTAATTTTAAGGTGATTATCTGTTCAGGGCAGCTTCGCCATGGCCGAAATCCACCTTGATATTCCCCTATTTCCAGTTCTAAATGATCTTTACAACGATTATATAGAATTCGTGACATGATTTTATATGTGATATCCAAAAGGGAAATTCCTCGATAGTTGTCAGGATTTGATTTTTCTCTTTTCTTGTGTAATGGATGTATTATAGCAGTAGTCCAATGGTCTGGCAGTTCTTCTTTGATCCAAATGTTCACTATGCATTGGTGTAATGAAATCTTTACTGGTTCTGCTGCATATTTCCACAATTCTGCAAATGTTTGATCTTCTCCACTCGCTTTGTAGTTTTTGAGCTCTCTCAGCGCTTTGTAGACTTTTTGGATTGTGGGTGGATTTATGTTTTCTGATGGTGTTTTAATAGTGGTGTCTGTATTTATTTGAAGCAGTTCTGGTGGATCTTCGCAATTTAGCAACTTGTTGAATGTTTCTGCTAAAATTTCTGTATTTCTTTTATTACTATGAGCTAACTCGCCATTTTTGTCTTTTAACATTAATGTTGGAGGTTCATATCTTTGTAGTTGTTTGCTAAAAATTTTGTAGTAATCTCTTGAGTTTGTTTTCGCGCTATTTGTTTCGATCATCAGAAGTATATCCTTTTGGTATAGCCGTTTAACCCCTCGTATTATTTTTTGAGTCAGTGTCTATTTAAAATAAATAAACAATTTGTGGCTATAAGTTGTGTTTATATTAATATGCTATCCTTATTTCTTCTCCCAGTCGTCATTTAAAACTACTATGAACAATACTTGACGCACTATCGTTCTTTGAAGGTAATATATAATATGCATAATAATGGGGTTGAAAATAGGAAATTACTCAAAACCTTTTGAAGGACGACCGACAGAGGGGTTCGAACCCACTCGCTCACTGAATCCGGGGATACCTTGACCGTTCAGTTGCTTGTATCCAGACTTTCACTTCGAACATTCTGGTCGCAATGTTCTGAAGGTACTTTGGCGTGACACAGACACTGGAGCATGAAGAATAATAGAAATAATATTTCTATTCGTCATGACTGGAGGAGAGGAGAGGATAGAATCGAATGGCCTTGAGCCTCCCTCACTGCCCTCTTGCACCCTCGATGAAACTACCAGTGGAGCTAGCTGCAGTCGACAGCAACAGCGAACCTAGTGGCGAGCTTTTGAAATGAAAGGCGAAATCTGTTCTCACTCTGGCCGGCTCTTAAGGAAAATGTGTCAAGTTTGAAGTGAAAACTAATATCCAAGGGGAGAGAAAATAAACCACCTGCACTACTAATAATAACTACTTCAGTACATTGTTACTTGAAACAAGCTCCAGCCAAGTGGAGATCAAAATCAGCTAGGTTAAAAATATGACTCGATACTTACCCATCTGCTAAGTCATGAAGCTTCTTAATATGCTCTTTCTGCTTATCCTGTTGCTTCAATTGTACAGCCCAATGCAAACGGAAGATACCACGTTTGTTCTCATCAACATCACCAGGTGTCATCAAATAGTTTTCAGGTACAAGATTCCACATAAATGGTCGCGGACAGAGTTCCAGTTCCAATGATTTTCTTTTGTCTCTCAACAACCTGAAATGAAACTGATGTTAGAGCACATGGCTAGTTTATGCTAAAAGAAAAATTGGTAGACGCTGCTCACCGATATGAAAGCTAAGACATGCTTCATAATGGAGTACAGTCAAGCCTTAACCTGTGTACCCCATTTAAAGAATGCTCCAAATTAAGGAAAATTTGGTAGAGGTGAAAAGCATACATGAATAATGTGTTTCAGTTTAATGAATGCTAATTGCGGTCCAGGCACTGTCATTGTTCCTCGTTTTAGCAAATGTGACGAAAGCCAGAGAATCATATCAATGAGAACTTCAAAGATCAATAAATCTAGTTTTGGCCAACCATTTGCATTAAGAGACCTATCAGTATAGGGTGGGGGAATAAGTGCAAATCTCCTTAAGGTAATTCAAGAGCAACCAGGCAAACTAATACATGAGTATTCAAATGCATGCATATCACTCGTTTGCAGAGTCTTTGCCATTTTGAAGTGAGTGCGCTCTCCTCTGTTTACATGTGTCTATCAGTGAGTCATAGCTACTGCAGGGCAGGGGGAAAAGGCACGTACACTCCACATCAAGTGTTATTGGCACTAGCAGATAGCGTGCTGTTCTGCTGATACTACTACTACAAATACAGATAATATGAAGCTGTAATACGGACTTACGTTACAGTAATCATTTAGCAAATGCCATCTACACTTTTATCAGCCGTCCAATTCAGTTTTTATCTGGTGTGGATGCCGTTTGCCTGGGGTTCGAATAAAAGTCTCGTCCTTTTCGGTTTCCTCACACTCCCAGGCATTATGCACAATCCTGACATGTCTACCTACAGCTTTCTGTAATGGGATGGTGAGACCCTTCTTTTCTTCTCTACAGAATTTCAGAGCAATGCATTAATGACTCTTCTATGAGATCAGATCACTTGACACGATTTCTTCCGAGGCGTTTCCATTCTGTAACTCAATGTGAAAACTACTCTCAAGAGTATAAGACCCCAAAAACCAACTGTCATGGCGACAGATGCATTGTGCGTAAAAGTGCTACGTAGATTACCTACCGAAACTGCAACATAACTCACAAATAGAGTCTGCTAGGGTGTGAAATATTATAATACATAGCGAATATTCAGACAATAGTCATAACCCTCAAAGCCGTCAATCAAAGAACTTCAGAGTTTGAAGAAAAGCTCAAAGTATTTCAAACTCGCCTAGAGGGAGCCACCACAGCTGGAACGAGCACTTCTACCAACCTGAACTTTGTGAAAGTGGAAACCCTAGCTTCGGAGTTCGAGACTTTTCGCCTCGAAGTCATAACGCAGCTAAGTGACTTAAAGTAGGACATGAATGATCAGATAGTTACACAAGAGCTTCTAATGAGTCAGAACAGTACAGCCGCTGGAACTGCCTACTGCTACATGGGGTACAGTTGCCTCACTTTCCTGGTTAACGTGCGGCTTGCCTTTGAAATCTAGCTGAGCCAAGGCTGTCCCAGTGTGAGGCACGGCGTTGTCTAATTTCCACCGTAGCCACTGAGGGCAAGCAGCGAGACTGGACAGAACTATGTGCAGATGTGCAACATTGGACACCGATACCTGTCGGAGACGCAAGCTATCCACTAGGGCGGGACTTAAGAGCCCATGTGGAGTGATAGAGGAAGCATTCTATTGGACAACAACCGTCAGCTATTGGTCAGTATCGAACAATGGTTTTTGTCGGCGCGTGCTACTGCCTTACATTTGAGTTGCCACTCGTTAACCAGGAAGGTGAGGGAACTATAAGTGAACTCCCAACAAAGACGTGTACACCAGAGTAAAGGAGGTACTCAAGGACAAATTAAACTACGAATTAACTATGATGAGCATTGATCAGTGTCATAGATTGGGGAAACCCAAGAGATCTAATGCAGATGTGGTGGTTATCGGCAGAAGACCGATTATTGTCAAGTTTACCCGCTACCACGAGAGGGAACGTGTCTGGCGCGCCAAGAGACTTCTGAAAGAACAGAGATCCTCATAACAGAGTCTCTCACAGCATTGCGGAAGGAAATACTCAACAAGGCGAGGGATCACTTTGGAGCAAGAAAAACCTACACACTGGATGGAAGAATAGTGATCATGGACTCTGAAGGCAAAAAACACTATGTAAACACTCCAGCAGAACTTGCCTGTCTAATGAAAGGGTCAGGTACTTGTATCGGAAGTTAAATGAACAAGTTAATGTGTGTAATTGTGTGTGTTTAGTATTTTATTTTAATTTTAGTGTAGTATAAGTGATTGCATAAGTGATAGGTGGTTTTATTTTAAATTCGGTTTAAGTGATTCTAGTGGCTTGCGTATACAAGAGGAAACAATGGTAAGTACCATGCTGTTTATTGTTGTTTTATGGACAGTGTAGTTGGTACTGTTACTTGCAGTCCCGAGAGAGGTAATGATCTTCACCTTGACAATGAGTCTCCCACACTTGCCCATTCTCAGTCTTCGTCTCCCCTGCCCACAATCATCTGGAAAGAGAATTTTCAGCCTTTCCCTGTTCACTGCTGTGTGCCCATGTCTATGCCCAGTCTACAATTGCGCATCACGCTGAGCTCCAAGCTATTTTCGAAGGAATCATGTTAAAAGTTGTGGCAATTAGTGAAAGCTGGATGAAGAACTATGTGCCTTTAAACTTGATAAGTCTAGAAGGGTACAATGCGCTCTTTCACAATAGACTGAAGCGCCAAGGAGGAGGAGTAGTTTTATACTGTAAAAACTATAAAACCCAGACGACACAGGCCTGTAATGAGCCAAGCCGCCAGCGAGTCAGTCGCCCGCATGATCGGCTAGACTACAAACACTAACCCGTGTGTGTAAAATACGGCAAAGACGCGACTTGAAGTTTTCATAGCTTTAGATTTTATATCTATCATCTCCATGCTCAGTGACATAATCATCTTCTAACATCACACAAGTCATGAAAGGTTTTTAGTTTTGTAAATTCTGAAATAATTTTTAATAATTTTATTAATTTAACGACTGGCATTTGTGAACGTACGTACACCAAGATTTTGCTGAGCCGGCTGAAGATGGCTCGATAGAAGAGTTGAAACATGTCCCGGAAGAGGTAAGTTGCCTCGAAACAAAGTAAATTGTGTTGTGTTGAAGAGTGGATACATCTTGCCCTACAGTATATAGATTGCTATATCAACACGGAATATGTTCGTAAAAGACATTAACTAAAAATTTAGGAAAAAAAGGGGGTCCTATAGTCGAGTAAATATGGTAACTCCTACAAGAAAAGGCAAAGAAAATTGGAATACAAATCTCATTGATAGAACGAAATGTATTACCGATATCAAAACTGAAATCAGCAGCAACCACACATCCTGTGTGAAGGAATTTAAATATTTAGGTGAATAGGAGCACTGGAATTTCTAATGAAAAGAAGTCCATTGAACCAAGAATTCAAAAAATGGAGACTGCTTTTCAGTTAACTAAAAAATTTTACAGTAAAAAAACTCTCTCTTGGAAATGCAAAATGCGACACTATACAACATTAATCAGACCCAAAGCTCTCAAGCTTCAGAAACTCTCACTCTTCAACACAAAACATTTTAAGGATAAATGGAAATAAAAGAACATAAAATAACAAGAACAAGTAGTTCAGTGAAGAACTAAACAGCCTATTTTCATATATCCTACTTATATTAATTGTCTCTATCAACATACAAAATTTCAGTTTGATTACTGTAATATATTCGTAGATATTGAGAACCGTCTAAATAATTCAGATGGTCACCATGTTGGATTTTTATTGTGTAGGTGTTTTATTCAAACGTCAATTGCACGATTAAGACACAAGAAATAAAAACAAGATTTTAAAATTTCGCTCAGCCGCCATCTTGTGGTTAAGAAGATAATTTAAATGAAATAGATGCCATTGGATTACAATTTATATAATCAAGTTTCACTGCGCTCGGATGGTTAAATCACGAGAAACGTATATTTGAATATTTACATTTCGCGTCACCGCCATGTTGAATTTGTGCTCACCAGGTTATTGAACGTCCCATAGGTGAACTTATATTTATAGTAATGGGTATGACAAAACCGGGACAACAATTTGTTGATAAACTTGGTGGTGGAATGAAGATGTGCAACGAGCTGTGAAATCTAAGAAAACTGCTTTCAAAAAGTGGCTTAGAACAAGTACCGATGCTGATCCAACTCAATATCGTCAGCTCAAATCCAATGCAAAACACGCTGTTGCAGTTGCTAACTCCAAGCAACTAAGTACATTGTACGAACAATTAGAGGAATCTACTGGGGTCAATAATATTTACAAGCTAGCCAGATCTCGTCATTGTGCCACAGTTGACATAGGACATGTCATGCATATCAAGGATAAGCACGGGCATCTTCTAACAAAACCAACAGAGATCCTTCAACGACGGCATGAACACTTCAATACTATCTGTAATGAAGAGTTCCCACACCCACCGATTCCATTAGCCGAACCTGTACAAGGTGCAGTTCCACCAATCACACCTGCCGAGGTCAATACTGCGATCCACGCCATGAAGAATGGCAAGGCAACAGGCCCTGATGATTTTCCTGCAGAGCTATGGAAGCAGTTGGGTCATGCCTCTGCAGAGTTCCTAGCAGAGTTCTTTAACAAATGCCTTGCGAGCCACCAGATCCCGTCAGCTTGGCAAACTAGCGTCACAGTACCAATATGGAAAGGCAAGGGCGATGTAACTATCTGTGCCAATTATCGTCCTATTCATCTCCTATGCCACATAATGAAGATTTTAGAACGTGTGATTGACACTAGCTTACGTAGCATTGTTACCATCTCGACAAACCAGTGTGGATTCATGAAAGGTCGCGGAACAGCTGATGCTATCCATGCAATGCGGCTTCTGATAGAAAAGAATATGGAGAAAAGAAGGACAATTAACATGGCTTTTCTGGATCTGGAGAAAGCATTCGACCGGGTTCCCCATCAGCTTATATGGTATTCTCTTCGATCTCAAGGCGTACCAGAAGCTTATGTGCATTGGGTCCAACTCCTCTACAATAATACAACTAGCTCTGTACGCAGTACTGCTGGCCTCACCAAACAGTTCGATATTCGAGTTGTGGTTCACCAGGGATCTGCAATATCTCCACTCTTGTTTATCCTATGCATGGATACAGTGACTGCCGATTTGCAGAGGCAACCAACATGGACATTACTGTACGCCGATGATGTCATGCTTGCAAGCGAGACCCGTAATGATCTAGAGCACTTGGTCAACCTCTGGAATGAGAGGCTCTGTGAATTTGGACTACGGCTCAACCTCACAAAGACTTAAGTACCTTGAATGTGGTTTCCAGACAGATGGGACCATCATAGTAGATGGCACCATCATAGTAGATGGCACCCCACTACCAAAGGCTTCACATCTCCCGATACCTTGGCTCCGTTGTGAGACCTGATGGTGACACAGTCTCGGATGCCCGTGCAAGAGTGAATGCTGCATGGATGAAGTTGCGCCAGGTCACAGGCGTTCTCTGTGACCGCAAGATCCCTTTGCGCCTCAAAACTAAGATCTATCAATCAGTTGTCCGCCCTGTTGCTTTGTATGGAGCTGAATGCTGGCCTAATACAAAGAAACATGAACAAGCCTTGCACTCAATGGAGATGCGGATGCTACGATGGTCCTTGGGAATTACATGGCTGGATCATACTAAGAACGAAGACGCCCGCAATACTCTTGGAATTGCCCCTATTCCAGCCAAAATGAGGGAGACTAGGTTGCGTTGGTACGGGCATGTAGCCCACGCAAATACAGAATCCATTGTAAGCAAGCCACTTGCTCTCGAGCCTGATGGACAAAGACCTCCAGGACGACCAAAAAGGCGTTGGATGGATACCCAACACGACGATATGCGCATCGTAGGTCTTCGTCCTATAGATGCAGCAAACCGCAACAAATGGAGAGCGAGGTGCAGAGTGGCGGACCGCAAATAATAATTGGGAACAACGCCAGGAAGAAGAAGAAAAGAAGAAGATACACACACAATTTCATTTTGATTGCTGTCATAGACTAATAAATATTTCGGATGGTCACCATGTTAGGCAATAGAATTATGTACTATTAGATGAGGATTATTGTGTATGTTCATTATTCAAACGTTTATTTCGATCGCATGATTAAAACACAAGAAATAAAAACTTAATTTTAAAATTTCGGACAACCGCCATTTTGAGGTTATGTAAACAATTGAAATAAATTAGATGTCAGTGCATTGCAATTTGTATAGTCATTTGCTGTACCAAGTTTCACTGCGTTCGGATGATTAAATCGCGAGAACAGTCTATTTAAATGTTTCAACTTCGCTTGGCCGCCACGTTCGTTTTGTAGTTAACAGGTTTTTAAAAATCACATAGGTGAACATCTAGTAGTGCCCTCTATCACCATACAAAATTTCAGGGTGATGCAAGTACGATAATAGTTTCGGAGATACAGTGCACTCCCGCTGTAACATTATTCACTTTGCTCCACGTTGAGCGTACAAATGAAACGTTTTTGACTGGTGCTTACTTGCACTTTGAAATATTTACTCTGCCTAAGATATGTTGGTTTAATGGGCGCCAAACCTCAACGCAATGTTGAAATCTAAATTTGTATTTAACAACACCTAGCTCTGGTAAAACACATTCAAGAATCTATTCACTCAGATCGTGGTATGATTTGATCATTAACCCAACAAACAATTGTATCAGGAGAAGGAATTGGTCTATATCTAATGCTACCTACTGAAAGCAAAGATTGCATGGTTAAAAGAAATGAATTTATTATATAAAACAAGTTTTGCAAAATTAATAATAATAATAAGCTTAAAAATTTAAATTGGAGCTTTGCGATTTGAATATTACCTCTAGAAAATTACGTGAAAACGGATTCGGATAAATTACTGATTTTACTCTTATTCCCAAGCTATGACGTTACTGAATACTGAATATAAAACGAAGAGAAACGAGAGATTGAGTAGTTCTGCGTCATTCGCGCTTACCACTGGAAATTGCCGAAGCATTTCCCTCGTACTGGATGATGAAGAGAGCTTCCCACTGTTTCCTGGACGTCGTCATCTCCTTCGCTAGTAGATGATGTACTTGTAGATTTGGTGACTTTATGGTCCGAACATCGGAGCCATACACTCGTACAACCACACTGGTTAAGTTTTACAAAGATAGTCCTTTACTCCACGGAACATCGGAGCCACTCACACACTGAACCATACTCGTTAAGTTCTACACAGATAGTCCTCGCTCCACGGGGCGCCCAACGATATATGCACTCGTCGGCCCCCACTCCGGTGCCGACTTCCACCTTACGTGGTCTCCACTGATTGGCTGTGCCACCCCGCTACTCCCCTCCTTAGGCTCAATACACACGGCGCGCGGATGATGTCGTTTGCCGTTCCAGATTATTTCACCTTTCCTTGACGCTGCAACCCAGGCTTGTGACATACTTCTTGACAAGAATAAGCCTGTCTCTGAATTCCCATTGAGTCATCTCTCTCATAATACCCTAACTGACAAAACTCTGTAAAATTCCGTAATCATATAATTTTCTATGATAATGTAGTTCGTAATAATTTGCTTGATAGTGTTTTTTATTACATAGAAAACCTATCTGTATGCTTATAATTTTATAAAAATGCTCCAAAAATACCTTAATAATAATAATAATAATAAGTTAATAATAATAATAAATTAACATGAAAAATTCTCTTGGCTGAACAATTTGCCGCGTAAATAAATATAGAATGGCTTCCTACTGACTTATGCCAGTGGCGTAAAATCCCCTCGAAAAACACGTTACATATTCGCCTCGGATCATCGGATGATTTACCGTGACGACGGTCCATTATCTGATTATCCCAGACACGTTAATAAACCCCATCCAAAATACATATTACATAAATGAAATCACCCTAAATTACATATATATACACTCATAATTTTTCTTTACGCACTTTGCGTCAAAGTTTGTTGTCACTATAGATTGCACTTTGCAACCAGTCAATGTTTTTCATAAAGAATAGTGTTCCACGGATATTTCCGCCTCTCAAATTTCTCTATGTTGGAAAAATTGACATAATTACTGTGTGAGCACTATGTATATAAGATGTCACATCACACGCATCAAGGTGTTCGGATATATGTATATCATCATAGAACTTCCTAATTTCACTGGAGGTTCCTTCCGTATGGTGAAATTAAATCTCACTGATCACTGAACACACGATCACACTATTGTGGCAGCGCATCGTGACCATAATACTTAATCTCTCTTTATAACAGACGAAATTAATATTGACTTCTGAAAAAAAAAAAAAACAGTAAATGCGCATTACATATAACACCAAATATTTCTGTGCCGTAATCGCCCTGTCTTGTTAAGTTCCCGTAGGCCATATTCTACTTAATACTAGTTCTCAACACAGAAATAATACCTTTGTACAAATTACCTTAAATTACACACTTACAAATCTTACATGGCGAGGCCATAAACAGAAATCACGTGTGCTGATATGTATGAGTTTCATGAAGGACTGTCTCGCATTCTGATGGCCCATCTTTTGCCTCGTGGACGCCTTAAGCAAAAATACCCTGTTCAAGCGCTCACCCATCTCTTGGAGGCAAATGGGAATTCACCAGCGCTACCAAATTCTGGCCTTGGTGTATCGAGACATTTTGTGCTCAAGAGCATCCGACAATCCCGTCATATTTCCCTGTACCTTAAAAACTCTCATTTACTTACATACTACCCCCCTGTGCGACTTCTGATACGCCTGCCTGGAAGACCATCTCCTCCCACGCACCAAATACCACACTTACTCATCTGATAGGCTGGCTCGCCCGCTAAACACACTCACTTTATGACACATATTTTCGTAGACTATGTATATTATACGTCCCGTATAATCTGTTTCCCTTACTATCCTCCAGCACATATGCTGTTTTTCCAATACGTTTGGAAACTATAAATGTTACTGCGTCACCTGCTTCCAACCTTGCAAGTGGCACCCTTAAATAAACGTCATCACGTTGCTCTACCTAGCATATTTCTCAGTGTCTGTAACGATGCCCTGTTGCTACTGTCCACACATGCACATATTAAAATACCGTCCTCTGCTTTAACCACAGGATAATCCCTACATAAATTAGTGTCCCTCGATAGCATGTCTGCAAGAGTGTTATCTTTACCTTTAATATATTTTACTGTGAATTCGTATTCCTGCAGAGCAAGAATCCACCTACTAACTCTGTTAGAACTGAGTTTACAAGTTCTCATATACAGTAACGCATGGTGATCTGTGTGGATCTCAAATTTCCCCCCTACTAAATACATTCTAAATTTCCCTAAACTGAAAACAATACCTAAAAGCTCTAACTCAGTAATCGTGTATCTTTTCTCTGCTGCTGTCAGTCCTCGCGAGGCTAAAGATACAATGCACAGATTACCCTCATCATCTCGCTGACATAATACTCCAGCAATGCCTATATGTGAAGCATCTGTCATAACCACATATTCCTTATCTTTTAACGGATATTTCAGCACTACAGCTTTCTCAAAACCTTCCTTCAGCGCTCTAAAAGCCTGATCATGCTTGGACTCCCATCTCCACCGAGTCCCACTTTTAAGCAATTCCCTGAATGGTTCTACCAACCCTGAGTATTTAAGAACGAACCTCCTGAAAAAGTTGCAAATTCCCAGGTAAGTTTTTAACTGTTTAACATTCTGTGGCACCTCTGCGTTAAGTATCTTATTAACCCTACTTTCTTCTGGTGTTACACCTCTACTCGACACTCTATGACCTAAAAATGTCACTTCTGACTGACAGAATGATGACTTAGACAGCTTCAAAGTGAACCCTGCCTGATCTAACTTCTGAAAAACTATATCTAAATGACGTAGATGCTCCTCAAAACTGCGTGAACTAATTACCATATCGTCTATGTAAATGGTTACAAACTCTCCTATGTCATCCCCTAATGCGATGTTTAAAGCCCTAATTAAAGCTGCTGAACTACTCTTTAACCCATAAGGTGTTCTACAAAATTGATAAAGGTTATATTTATGACTAAAAGCTGTAAATGGTCTATCTTCGTACATAAGTGGCACTTGCCAAAAACTGGAACTCAAATCTACACAAGTGAAATACTTCTTCCCCTCAAATGTTTGCATTAATTCCTCTATTGACAAAGATTTCAGCTGATCTGAACTAATTCTACTGTTAACCAAACGAGCGTCTAAACAAATACGAACTGTGCCGTCGGTCTTGGGTACCGTGATCAAAGAATTAACATATGGACTGTTAGAGTGCTCAATAATCCCATCTTCAAGCATCTGGTTAATTTGTGCCTCAACTGCACCCTGATAAGCGAAAGGTACAGGATATCTATGTCCTGTGAATACTGACCTATCAATAACGTTCAATGAATGGGTATAGCAATTGGCCATACCAATGCGATCCTCAAAAACTCTCCTATTACACAATAACACATCATAGAGCCGAACACATTGTTCCACCTCTATATTACCCTGAAATGCAGCATCACGTAACGAGTCCTCTAGACTTCCGTTCGTAATCACACTGCCCACAAAACATGGAGAACCCCGCTCTACGGCTGGCGATATCTCATTTAAAGTACAAATCACACCTACAATACTACTCCTCTGAATATGGTCATTGAACGCTACTTCTACTTCAGAATCTCCCCATTTAAATTTCAAACTCCCTACATCATAACATAAGTTACCAGACACTCTACTTAGCCACTCTGAACCCAAGATAACACTGAATACTAAATTTGGAATTACAAAGCAAATCTGCTTCTCTACATGATTATTAATTTTAATGTCTACAAAAACTTGCTTAGAAATTACTTTAGACCTCTTCCCAACAGCTGTGATAACAAAAGTGCTTTTAATTGGCATCTCCTCAAAATTTACTCCAGTTCCTTTCATGTTATCATAAAATGCACTACTTATGCAACTCTTCATACAACCACTATCAATTAAAACATCTGTGTACGCCTCGGACACGTTAAATTTAACTATGGGGCTCTTACTAACCACTTCCGGAATAATACCTTCATCATTTAGTTCATGTAATAATTCATTTCTTACATTTAGGTCATAGGGTTCCTGTATAATTGTATGGACAGGGCATGTTATAGACTGAGATTCTGACCTTACATCGCAGCCTGGTTCGCGTTTAAAGAACCGCTACAGCTGGCTGTAGTACTACTAACTACTGCACTGGTCTGGTTGTTCTGGGCTGTGTTGTCATTGTTTGGCTGTATATTACTACCACTAGGCTGTCCTCTTCCTTGACCCCTATTCTGGTTGTAATTATTGTCATTATAATTTCTCCCTTGATTTCCCCTGAAATCATTATTTCTCCCTTGATTTCCCCAGAAATCATTATTTCTCCCTTGATTTCCTCTGAAATCATTGTTCCTCCCTTGATACTGATTACCATAGCCATTTCCTCTGTTCTGATTTAGCTGATTATTATTATTTCTATTTTGAGCGTTGGCCCCTTTGCCACCGTTCCTTTGAACTTCCTGATGCCTGGCTTCATTAGGCCTATTGTTATTATTACCCTGGTTCCTATTGAAATTGTCCTCATAACCCCCTCTCCCTAGTGCATCAAATGTGCTTAACAAATTTTCTACTTGTGATATTGTCTTTACATTCTGGATACAAGCAGCCTCCTTGATCCTATAGGGAAAGTGCCTAAGTAGCAACCTCACCACATCACTTTCCTCCTTCAAGCCATCCAGATATTTACACACTAATACCTGCCCTAAAAAGTGTTCGGTCATGGTGGAGCTTCCTTTAGGGTTATATTTACCACACACTACTCCCTCACGATGCTGCGACTGAATAACCTCATTCCAGAACTTTTCACAGAATTTCATTTTAAAATCATTAATATCAGTAAACTTGTCTCTGTAGACAGCAAACCAATTCCTCGTTTCCCCCACAAACACTTGTTCTAAAATTTCAACTACCTGGCACCACTCAATATTACCATTTTCCAACCTCTCCCCGAATTTATTTTCTATAGTATTCATGAACTCCATTGGGCACCCCCTGTCGATTGCTGAACTTACCCAGTTCTACCTCCCTGTGTGTCCTATTCACAAAAACTGGCCTATTCTGACTATTTTCTTGCCTGATCCTAGCTTTTAATTTTAATTCTAATTCTGCGATTTTCTCCTCAGCCTTCCTCTCAATACTGTTTACTGTTAATTTAATGTTTCCTTCTGATTCTTCTACTTTATCATATAGCTTTGCTTGTTTCTCCTCAATCTTGCTAATGCTCTCTCTATTACTCTCTCTTAAATCATTTACTTCTGGAACTATTTGCGAGTGGACTTTCTCAATTCTTCCCCCCAGCTGTTCTTTAACCTCTAGGGGCGTGGTGGCTCAGCGGTCTAGCTGTATGCCTCTCCCCAAGGCGGTCCGGGTTCGATTCCCGGTCAATGCATATGAGATTTTCGAAGTGAAATGCCATGTCCTGTGGTTCGGATTCCACGTATAAAGGAGGTCCCGTGGCTCATAATCACAAGATTCACGGTCACGTTAAACTACAATCTTCCTTCCTTCCTTTTCTTTAACCTCTTTAGTTGCTACCTGAATTTTGTCAATTTCTCCCCCCAATTGTTTTTTGACCTGCTGTGTTTCCAGTTGCACTAGTTCTTTTAAATTTTCAGCCTGTGTACTGATTCTAATTTCTAACTCCTCCTGCACTTTTCCTAATTTTCTGTCTACATCTGCAATAATCTCTTTAGCCTTCTCTTCCATCACCCCCTTTATCTCACCTCTAATCAGTTCGAATTTATCACTAATTTCCCTACTGTTTTGTTCTAATTTAGCATTTAAAGTTTCAGTACTCTCTCTATTTTCCCTACTATTTTGTTCTAATCTGGCGTTTAAGGCATCTGTACTTTCTTTATTTTCCCTACTGTTTTGTTCTAGTTTAGCGTTGTTTTGTTCCAGTTTAGCATTTAAAGCGTCTGTACTTTCATTATTTTCCCTACTGTTTTGTTCTAATTTGGCGTTTAAGGCATCTGTACTTTCTTTATTTTCCCTACTGTTTTGTTCTAATTTGGCGTTTAAGGCATCACTACTAACTTTGTTCTGATACATAAACTCGAGAAGTAAAGTTTTAAATTCTGGTTGGCCGCCTACACTCCCTGTTTCAGTATCGGGATTTACCTCCGCTACCCCGGTACTACCATCACTCGACATACTGCTCGTATCATCACTCTCCAGTTGATGACCACTACGTAACCTCATCTGTCTTTCTTTCTCATCCCCCATAATGATATACACTGATACAGACAAATAACCCCCAAAATACAGGCACAGAAATATATACCCTTCTCCTTCCACAAATGTTATTAGGTTTTCAGCCCCAAGTTGGTAGCGACAAATGTAACATTATTTGCTTTGCTCCACGTGTAGCGTACAAATGAAACGTTTTTGACTGGTGCTTACTTGCACTTTGAAATATTTACTCTGCCTAAGATATGTTGTTTTAATGGGCGCCAAGACCTCAACGCAATGTTGAAATCTAAATTTGTATTTAACAACACCTAGCTCTGGTAAAACACATTCAAGAATCTATTCACTCAGATCGTGGTATGATTTGATCATTAACCCAACAAACAATTGTATCAGGAGAAGGAATTGGTCTATATCTAATGCTACCTACTGAAAGCAAAGATTGCATGGTTAAAAGAAATGAATTTATTATATAAAACAAGTTTTGCAAAATTAATAATAATAATAAGTTTAAACTCTCGGGGGAACCTGTAACCTCTAGAGAGCGCGTCCCCAGGTGGCGGATAGGGGGCCCCTACAGTTTGTAGGGTTGGTTCAAATACCCCCCAATAGAACCCGCGGACCAACAGGTAGCCCAACTCCTGGGGGCTTTATAATGCTGGGACACCCTCTCTCCAGGGGTTACAAATATGGAGGGCCCAAGCTCAGGGTTAGTAGTGAAGACCTCAACGGCGAATACGGTGGAGAAGATGGACTTCAGTACAGCGTATGAGGCGGAGGAGGCACCCCAGTGCTCGGGGTTATAAGAGTAAAAGGTATATGGATGTCCATATATCCAACTCACTAGTGTCTGTTCTGGCATCCAGCGGCTAGTGAGCAGCGTCTGTTCACCTAGTTGGTGCGGCTGTTCGAAGTACGGCTTAATCTCAACAATTAAGTCTTAAAATCTTGTGATCTCCATCGGAGATCACCACAAACAATCTTCAACTTGAAGCAACCATGGCAGAACGACAGGAAAAGATTCCACTACCCCAGGCCCCAGTCAATAGATTGGATCCCTGTTCTGGTCATAGGATTCTGGGGGACCAGACATGTCATGTAGAGAAGGATCGGAGCTTCTCAAAACCTCTTCGACCTAAACGAAAGTGTTTCATAGGTACACTTAATGTGAACACTTTGCTTAAGCCTGGGAAACTCAAACATCTAACGAACACGCTTGATAAATTCAGCATCAAAATTTTGGCATTGCAGGAAACACGATTTACAGATGAAAATCACTTTGATTCTGAGAATTACAGGCTCTATAAAGGAAAACCTGCAGTGCAGATCAACACAGGACCAAGACAATTTGGCACAGGTTTGGCGGTTAGCAAGTCCGTCACAGATTCAGTAATTGATTTTACTTCACCATCAGAAAGACTCTCAACACTCTCAATAAAATCGGGAAACAAGGTATACACACTGATTAACGTGCATGCACCAACGAATGACTACAACAGGAAAGACCCTCAGGTAATAGAAGACTTCTGGGAACTTCTGGAGGAAATCACGAACAAAATTCCCAAACATCATGTCAAGATTCTACTGGGGGATTTTAATGGTCAGTTAGGAAAAGAAAAGAAATATAGGAGAATTACAGGACCATACACTGCTCATAGCAGAACCAATAAAAATGGTGAACACCTTATAAGCTTCTGTCAAAATTTCAATCTCCAAATTATGTCAACACAATTCCAGAAGCCTACGCGTAAATTAACAACATGGATATCCCCCAATGAAACACTTGGAGAATTCCAGATTGACCACGTTGCTATCTCCAGAAGGAACGCTAAAGAAGTCCTTAATGTGAAAACCAGGAGAGGATTCTTTGACTCAGATCATCATTTACTACAAATCAAGGTAAAATTTCAACCCAACAGACAAAGGATAAGGGGAACCCAGCTTTTCCGAACTGATCCAGAATACCTTGAATTCAACAAGATGAACATCATTGAAGAAATCCGTCAAATGGATACCACGAGCTGGTCTGAACTTGCAGAGAAAATGAAACAAGCAATAAAATTCGGTCAACCTCCGAGAAAGAGAAAACATAGGTGGTGGAACATCACATGCGATCATGCTATTGAATATAGGTTTAAAGCATGGAATAATTTCAATAGCCATAAAACAACAGAAAAATGGCAAGAATTTGTGCAGGTTCGGAAAAACACTTCTAAAATTATTCGCCGAGAAAAGCGCAATTATGATAATAATAGGCTAAATGAAATAGAACAGGACTTCACTAAGAACAACACCAGAAATTTTTACAAGACCTTTAGAGAAAATATAGCAGGCTTTCAACCCCCTAGTTTATGCTTCCAACGACCTGATGGATCTCTGGAAACAAATACGAGCAATAATTGTGAAATTCTAGCTAAATATTTCAGTACACTCCTTAATTGCGAAGCACCTTCTGAACAACTTCAATTTGCAAAACCAGTGCCCAACCTTGATTCACTTCCACCATCACATGAAGAAATAGTGGACATAATCAAGTCATTAAAAAACAATAAAGCCCCTGGTGAAGATGGACTTATTGCAGAAGTTTGGAAATTGGATCATAAACACATAACACCAAAAATTCACAGAATAATATCAGATGTCTGGAAAACAGAGAAAATCCCAAAAGAATGGAAGAGTGCTTTGATACACCCACTCCATAAGAAGGGAAGCAAAACTGATCCGAATAATTATAGAGGAATTTCGCTTCTTCCAGTCGCTTATAAAATTCTCTCTAAAGCTTTGCTGAATCGACTCGAGCCACAGGTGGACCACCATATTGGAGAATATCAGGCAGGTTTCAGGAAGGGAAGGTCCTGTATTGAGCAGATCTGGAACCTCAAGACCATACTGCACATCCGACGATGCAGGAACACTACAGTCACATTTGTGGATTTCAAAAAGGCTTACGATTCGGTTGACAGACAAACCTTGTTTAACAGACTAGAAGAATTAGGAGTTGACAGGAAGACGAGGGCCATCATCCAGGAAACATTATTGGGAACTACCTCAAAGGTGAAATTCATGGGAGAAATCTCTAACTCTTTTGCAATACATACTGGAGTTCGACAAGGGGATGGTTTATCACCACTCTTGTTCAACATCGTACTGGACAAAATCATCGCAGAATGGGAAAAGCATGTGAAAGGTATCCAAATTGGAAAGGAGAAAGGGAAAAGAGTCACTGTGAAATGCTTGGCCTTTGCAGATGATCTGGCCATCTTAACAAACAACAAGGATGAAGCCATATTAGCGCTAGAGAAACTACATGAAATCTCCAGTAAAACGGGACTTGATATTTCCTATGAAAAAACACAGTATATGGATACCAAATCAACAGGAAACATCGCCTTGCGAACGCAATATGGAAAAATCTCGCAGGTCACTCACTTCAAATATTTAGGAGAAGCCATCCAACCCACAGGATTGAACACAATTTCTAATGCAGATAGAATAGTAAAATTGCAGAAGGCGTACAAGCTGACATGGAATCATTATAACAAAAGAGCAGTATCTCGCAATGCAAAATTGCGCCATTATAACACAGTTGTCTTGCCTGAAGCCTTGTACGCGGCAGAAACAACCGTCATTAGAGGAATGACAAGAATTCATGATATTGAGAAACAGGAACGAAAAATTCTTAGGAAAATCCATGGCGCTGTTTTCCGTAATGGAATTTGGGTCAGGAGACCAACAAAGGAACTTTATGAAAATACGGAGACCATTGTAGATAAATTTAGGAAGAGACGTCTGCAGTTCTATGGACACATATATAGGATGGATGAGAACAGACTCACTAAGAAGATTTTCAATATCGTGAATGCAAGTAAATTAAAGACCAGTTGGATTAAAGAAGTACATGAAGACATGGAATTACTTAAAATCTCTGAAGACGACATTAAGGACAGAGAACAATTTAGAAATAAAATCAGAAACACGAAAATTGTACAAGTTTCAAGGAAAGATACATCAGGGAAAAAATGGACAGAGGAAAGGAAGAAAAAGCACAGTGAACTAATGAAGAGGTTTTGGGAAGAAAAGAAGAGAGGAAAAGGAAGTGAAGCTGTGATTGGCTCAAGTTCTCACGCTCTCCTGAAGGGGAATAATCGGAAATAATAATAATAATAAGTTTAAAATTGAAATTGGAGCTTTGCGATTTGAATATTACCGCTAGAAAATTACGTGAAAACGGATTCGGATAAATTACTGATTTTACTCTTATTCCCAAGCTATGAAGTTACTGAATACTGAATATAAAACAAAGAGAAACGAGAGATTGAGTAGTTCTGCGTCATTCGCGCTTACCACTGGAAATTGCCGAAGCATTTCCCTCGTACTGGATGATGAAGAGAGCTTCCCACTGTTTCCTGGACGTCGTCATCTCCTTCGCTAGTAGATGATGTACTTGTAGATTTGGTGACTTTATGGTCCGAACATCGGAGCCATACACTCGTACAACCACACTGGTTAAGTTTTACAAAGATAGTCCTTTACTCCACGGAACATCGGAGCCACTCACACGCGGAACCATACTCGTTAAGTTCTACACAGATAGTCCTCGCTCCACGGCGTGCCAAACGATATATGCACTCGTCGGCCCCCACTCCGGTGCCGACTTCCACCTTACGTGGTCTCCACTGATTGGCTGTGCCACCCCGCTACTCCCCTCCTTAGGCTCAATACACACGGCGCGCGGATGATGTCGTTTGCTGTTCCAGATTATTTCACCTTTCCTTGACGCTGCAACCCAGGCTTGCGACATACTTCTTGACAAGAATAAGCCTGTCTCTGAATTCCCATTGAGTCATCTCTCTCATAATACCCTAACTGACAAAACTCCGTAAAATTCCGTAATCATATAATTTTCTATGATAATGTAGTTCGTAATAATTTGCGTAATAGTGTTTTCTATTACATAGAAAACCTATCTGTATGCTTATAATTTTATAAAAATACTCCAAAAATACCTTAATAATAATAATAATAATAATAAGTTAATAATAATAAATTAACATGAAAAATTCTCTTGGCTGAACAATTTGCCGCGTAAATAAATATAGAATGGCTTCCTACTGACTTATGCCAGTGGCGTAAAATCCCCTCGAAAAACACGTTACACCGCTAATCCGCGGTAATTAATGCACGAACTCCCGCAAATTACTGAAAACCGCGAATTATCCGCAGTAAGTTTTGTTAAGCCTTGTAAATGCAAAACCATTGGTTAAAATATTGAAATACACTTTATAAACAAGCAAAAATAATTATAACACTTCACTTTGTATTGTAAGACACACTAGAGGAAAATTACAAAATGCTATGTAGATTATGTCAACATAATATCTAGGCCTAATGAAAAAAATCAGTCTATCACTTTTTGTTTCTTAGATAATAGTTAATTTTTTTCTAATTTTGGATCGTACATTTCTCAAGAAAACAATATCTGAGAATGAAAATTCATCTTGATTTTCTACATAAGAGAGAAGTGTGTCTATATAGAGACACTAGCCTGGCTGTGGGAAACTTTCCGGATAACCGTTGCATCACTACCACACTCGATATCATCTGGATCTCCGCCTTGCTCACTGGCAGTCAAATTCGGTACAATATCCTCTTCACTTTCATGTTTGAAACCATAATCATCTTTATAGACGTCTAACCACTCAATAATGTCATTTTCATCTGCATTTTGGCATTCATCCAGGTTTTGCAGTAATGATTTCATCGTAGCGAGACTACTTTGCCCGTCCGAAATATCGCCGTCACTGAAGCCGCCTAACGCTTGCTCTTCACCTAGAACAGATTTCCATGACCATGCGAGCGTATTGCTGGTAACTTTCCCCCCCATGACGTGTTGACTGCATGAAGAGCATCCAACAAACTAAAGTCCTTCCAAAATGTTGCAATATCAATGTTTTCCTCAACCAATTGCTGTAACAAAGATGACCGGTAGTTCTTCTTTAATGCAGCAATAACGCCTTGGTCCATAGGTTGCAGAATAGAAGTTACATTAGGGGGAAGGAATTTGATGACAATATCACCTTCTCTAAGTTCACTTTCGTGTGGTTGGGAAGGCGCATTGTCAATTAAGAGCACTGCTTTGATTGGTAAAGACTGCTTAATTAAATAGGCCGTCACTTGTGTTACAAAATGATTGTGAAACCAGTCCTTAAATATTTGTGCGTCCATCCACGCTGCCTTTTGATGGTAGTACTGCAGAGGGACATTTTCTTGTTTAAAACAATGAGATTTTTTAGATTTCCCTATCGCTAACATTTTTAATTTATGATCGCCACTTGCGTTAGCTCACGCCATAATTGTTATTCTTTCCTTCGATATTTTATGGCCTGGGGCGTGCTGTTTTTTTTGCATCACTAATGTTCGGGACGGTAAACATTTCCAATTCAACCCTGTCTCGTCTGCATTATAAAGCTGTCTCAGGTCAAGCTGATCTTTGTCAACGAATGATTGAAATTCCTGTACAAACTTTTCAGCAGCACTCGTGTCTGCACTCCGTGAATCGCAATTTCCCTTATTGCGTAGCGTGTCTTAAACCGCGTAAGCCAGCCAGATGATGCTTTAAAATCTCCTTCTAAGCCAAGGGCAATGTGGAAACGTTTGGCTTGCTCCGCACACATTGGCCCGGACACAGGAATACCTTCCGCTCGTTTTTGATTAAACCAGCGTATCATGGCTTCATCTAGATTTTCATAGCCTGATATTCTCATTGATTTCCGGGTTGATGAACGATCACACGTAGCAGAAAATTTTATGAGGGGTTCCTTTTGTTTTTTCATGTCTCTCACTGTAGTTTCACCCACACCAAACTCGCTGGCTAACTTGGATGACATCTCGCCTCTCTATAATTTTCAGTTTTTCACTGACGTTTAACCTTTTGTATTTCATTTTTCGACCGCTCATATCGAAAACTGATAACCACAATTTACTATTGAAAACTCTCGCAGCTGACTACAAAACACTGAAAAGACGTACGCGCGCCGAGCACACTTCACAACTACAATAGACTACTGTATACAATACCGTACGCTCACTGGCCGCGCATCTAGCCTTCTAAACTCACAGGTCAGCGACCTTGGGCTTCAGCTGTGGCAAAACGAAGGGTAGGTTCTGAGAGAAAGAGCATTCCACTTGCATTGTCTCAGCTTCCAAGATAACGGAATCTGTGCTATACCGACCGCGGCAACATGCTTGTATGTTTACAAGTTTTCAGAATTCTTGTAGCAGTGTGCATGTAGCCCTACTGTTACATAGCAAGGAAACGACGAAGTCCAGTCTTCTCAAATTTCAATGATTTCGTCTCCACGCAGCATATCGCATTAAAATTCTTTTTAAATGACACAAGAGAGAATTTTATTTAGCATAATGGTTAGTGGGTGTACGAATTACTACTTCAAAGAAATATACTAAGAAACCCACGAATTATCCGCACGCGAATTAACGGGAGTGCACTGTATAGAATGACGGTCGACCCAAACAGACTAACTTACAAAATTCACACATACCTGAAGAACAAAACAACTAGATCAAACTGGTACAAGTAGATTGAGAAATACTGGAAAGAATTAGGATCGCTTAATTAACAAGACCGAACTGAAATCAAGAAATTTGCGCTCACACGGGGATTCGAAGACTAAGAGATAAGGTCTAACCATCATATACGGTCCATGCAATGAAAACAAATTTGTTGCATATGAAGAACACTGTGCTAAAAGAGCCAACCGATGTTGATTCTGTGTGGTCCTAAGAGACCATTTGCAAGAAGAAGATAAAGAAAGATTGAAGAATTTGGAAGGTAGGGCCATGAAAGTCAGAAAGGAAAAGGAAACAAGAGGGTTCAGCCCTAAGTCACTGGAATATGGCAAACAATAACCCTCAGGAATCCCTCAGAATAGCTAATTGCCAAGCTCACTAGGCATGGGCCCATGCCCTAATAAAACCATCCAGTTCAGAAGAGAACACAAGTTGGCGGGAGGTCAATATGAATAAAAGAGAGATGCCCACAAGTAGTTGGAAGCAATGCTGGGCACACACAAATCACACGAAGTTCCTAATAAAAACTATTACATACTGGATAACATGGAGTACCGTATTTGCTCGCGTATATATCGCACCTCATTTTTATTTGAAATTTCAGGGGAAAAAAGTACTTGCATATATCTCGCATTCATTACTGACGCCGTCATATGAATGATCGTAATAACCTTGAGGTAGAAACACGTTCAATTTAGCGCACCACAACAGTCGTCATTGTCCAGGAACTTAACCAAAGCGATACTAACAGGAAGAGCGAGCAACAACGAGTTGATGCGAACTTGTCCGATACGAGCCGATAAGGGATCGAGGCCTCGCGTGCAAGCATATAGCGCAGCGTGAGTGTTAGCACGCTGTACATCGTTAGTCTTCGGCCGCGGTTGGCATAATTCGCCGCCTTGAGAGAGGTTCGAATTAGCTATTAGCGCACCACAACAGTTATGTAAGTAGGCCTACTGATACATCACAGAGAAACGCAGTTCAGTCTACTCGAATCTCAATGATTTTGTCTTTACGAAGTGAGTCGCATCAGAGCTCAGCCGCGTGCAAGCTTACGGCGCAGCGTGAGTGTTAGCATGCTGTACCGCGTTAGTCTTCGGCCGCGGTTGGCTAAATTCGAGCTCGCTCGTGCATGTAGCGAGGAATCGATATGGAAGATGATCGTATCGATCGCTAAACGTCTGTGCTCTAAATTCCTTTTCTGCCTTGAATCATCCTTAACGAGCGTATGACGTCTTTTTCATAAGTTCTTAATGTCGCACAGCCATAACTAATTTCTATTCGATCGTATCGATGGTGTCGACGGACATTGTTGTGAAGAGCTTCTTGAAGACGGGCATCGCAAATGCATTAGACGGAAGTCTGGATGAAGCAGTATGGGATGATGCATGCGAGAGTATCTCGGAGATTGGCAGCAGTGACGGCAATGACAATGAATAGGGCGAGTACCGTATGCCAGTTGCCTTGTTTCAATAATGCAAATTTTGTGTTTTTCGGAAATACGGTCATTCCCCGCGTATATCTCGCACCGAAAATTTTCACACATATTTTCGGCCAAAAAAGTGCGAGATATATGGCTTATACGCGAGCAAATATGGTATCAGGTATCACAAGAAAGGCGGGAAAAAATAAAAATAGATATGGCTTGCAAGAATATAAGATACCAGTTACACTCCCTCTTATACTTACAAAAATAGGAACTCCTTCACTTTGTTTTGGCACTTGGTTGTTTCAGCAGGACCAATGTCTGGAAGCTCCGAGTTTATATCAGTGTACAAGATATAGGTCATCCAGAACCGAAGGCGGTTAATCTGATCAAACAATTCCAACAGTGAAAGATACCTCCATAAGCATATCTTATCAATGTCGAAGTAAATGCAATTTCATGCAAAGTACATTGCAACTAAAATAAGGTTCAATCAAAAAAAATCACTCCATATTTTGCTCATAATAAAACACCAGTAACAGTTTATTAATACAATAGCACAGTCACTAAATATGAGATCCTTACAAATCCTATGTTATGGATAGTCTTCAGTCAGTAAACAAGTTAATGAATAGATAATTTAATGTATACATTAGAAAAGGATCTTGAAATTTAAAAATCATGGCACTTGTAAAAGAATTGAAGGGATAGAAGCCATTTTCAGAATGAAAGGAAGATAAAAGACTTTTTTAGCATATGACAAATTAAATGCATGTTTTACATACTGGTATTTTAGGCATACAGATTATATTCATTTCACAAAAAATTTGCAAGGAGTAATCTATCTGCTCATCACAATTATTTTCAACCATGGTTAAGTATTAACTGCTGCCTTCTGCTGCAATGATTACAGAACAAAATGTCTCTGCTTCAGAGTTGCTTCTATCACAAGGAAGATTACTAATCACTCTGAAAAAACAGAAGTTTCTGAATTATGAATGCAGGAATATATATTTCTATTGCTTAGGGAGTTTATTAAGGCTCAAAATTCCAATTTAAACAATAATTGTATTTTATTGTCTTTTAAATATTTTGACTAGTACCATTTGGCAATATAACTGTTAAAATAGTGACATTTCATGAGATGATTTGTAAATAGTGGTTATATAAGCATTGTCAATCTAGTGACTTTTTCTGAAAATTATGGCGACAATATTCTAAATTTAATATACTGTAGTTTAAATATAACGACTATTTAAACTCTCAATAGCGTCAGAAATATTTCTTCTCTATTGTTAACATGGGAATTGAACAAATTTTACTGCTTGGCAACTTATTTAAAATCTGAGTTTGTAACACTGGTTATCAGAAAATGAGAGCAGGGACTTTGCTGGATTAAGGACAGAAATAATATTTTGCTCAACATCGTATGTGATGAAACAGTCTGTAGGAAGTACTTCAATGCTCCAAAGCATTGGAGAAAATATGAAGAAAATCTTTATTACGAGAACCTGACAAATATCCTGATACAGTTACTCCCGGGGCCCAGTTCTTATACAAAGTACGTATGATGACTACGTCCAGTTAAGTACCCACGTTTTAAAACAGGTAATTGTCCGAAAGGGAAAGGAACTAAATTGCTGAGGAAAGGTTATAAACTCTACTGGCATGGAAATAAGACGGAAGCAAGGAATGGTGTGGCGTTTGTTTTCAGCAAAAACATCGATGCTGTATCTGATGTAGAATATGTAAATGAACGAATTATCAATCTACATCAGAAAATCGACAAGAATACACTGACCATTGTTCAGGTTTATGCTCCACAGGTTGGGTGTAGTCAAGAAGAGAAAGATGACTGCCTTCAAGAATTAGAAGACCACGTAGAACAAGATAACATTCTTGTTATGGGTGATTTAAATGGTCATGTGGGAAATGATAGGACTGGATATGAGACAGTGATGGGTCCCCATGGATATGGAAATCGAAACCAAGAGGGTGAATGCCTTCTTGACTTCTGCTTAAGAAATAATTTAGTTATTAAGAACACCTGGTTTCAAAAACAGCCGAGCCATAAGATCACAAGGTACAGCTGGAATGGAGAACAGAAATCTGTTATTGACTGTATTATTGCAGACAAAGAAGCTGGAGCATTTATTAGAGATGTGAAAATACTGCCAGGAGAAAGTTTGGATAGTGATCACAGGTTACTAGTAGCCATCCTAGGAAACATCCTGATAAGAAAGGCGAATACCAAACGTAAAACCAGGATAAAAGTTTGGGATTTTTAAACCAGATAAGAGGTCTGAATACCAGATGAAGATTAGAGACCAACTGCCTCGAGACTGGATCAGCTGAAGAAGAATGGCTTGGATTTAAGAAAATCCTGGTAGATACTGCAGAAATTTTGTTGGCAAAACAAGCAGCAGAGTAAGAGAGAGAGAAACCCCATGGTGGAATGAAACTGTCCGAAGTGCAATAAAAGAGAGAAATGAAGGGAGGAAACTAAGGGACAGAGAAAGTCAGTAAGAAGAGAAATTTCAAGAACTCAGTCAGCTGTACAGGGACCTGAAACTTGAGGTGAAAAGAATCATTTCTGCAGAAAAAGAAAAATACTGGACAGAATTCACACAGAAACTAGAAGAAGACTGCAGGAACAACAAGAAGTTATTATATCAAGTGGTGAGGAGTAAGAAAAACAGCTATGAACCAATAAAGGCTGTGGAGAAGGAAGATGGAAACATCACATGGAATGAGAAGGAGATTTGAGATGAGATGGGACAGTATTTCGAAAAATTATATAATGATCAAAATACAAAGAGGAGACTAAAAAAGAAGAAAATATCCAAGATATGGAGTACCCTCTAACATGGATAGAAGTGGAAAATGCCCTAAAGAACATGAAAAAAGCTAGCGCAACTGGCATTGATGATGTAAGCGCTGACATGATCAAGGCAGCTGGAGTACAAGGATTGCAGTGATTGTTTAGATTCCTAAATACTATTTGGAAAGAAGATAAAATACCAACAGAGTGGACTAAAGGTGTTACCGTCCCTCTATTTAGGAAATGAGACAGACTGAAACCTAGCAACTACAGGGGAATTACTCTTCTATCTCATGGCCTGAAGATAATGGAACGAATCATAGAACACAGATTAAGAATTATCATTGAACCACAGCTTGAAGAAGAGCAGTATGATTTCAGAGGAAACAGGGCAACAACGGATCTGATATCTTCTGTCAGGATGATTATGGAGAAGCACTGGGAAAAAGGAAAAAACATAATCTTCATTTTTCTGGATATTGAGAAGGCTTACGACAGTGTACGGAGAAATACACTCTGGGAATGCCTTCAAAATAGATCAATACCATGCGCTTTAATAAATAAAGTCAAGATGCTACATGCACACTGCCAGAGTTGGTGTCCAAATAGGTGATGGCTTATAAAGAGGGGTTCGAGACTAAGCAAGATATACAGCAATGCAGCGCTCTATCACCACTTTTATTCATTACTGTAATGGATGAAATAATGAAGAGAGTTAAGAGACTCAATAAGACCTCTGAGTTTAAAGCTTTAGCGTTTGCAGATGATGATGTAATATGGGGTGAAAATGAGGCTGAAATACAACAGAACCTGAATGATTGGAATGCTATATTCAAGCAATTTGGTCTGAATATAAGTCATTCCAAAACGGTAGTGATGCCCGTTAGTCAACAAAACATCTGTACTAACATCACTCGGAATGGTACAAAGTTAGAACAAGTACATCAGTTCTGTTACATTGGCAGTGCAGTGTCCACAGATAACCAACCATCTGTAGAAATCACTAGTAGAGTTCAACATGGAGCACAATTTTATCATCTCGTGAGAGGGCTTCTTTGGGATAAGCAAGTTCCTTTAAGTTCAAAACTAACACTCTACAAGAGCTTCGCTGAACTTGTTACTACATACTACAATCCAAGAGAAATACCAGCAAACTACAGGCGGTGGAGATGAAGTTTTTAAGAACTATGATTCAGAAGACAAGGAGGGACAAAATAAAGTAGAACAATCTCTTAATGAAGCCAGGCTGAAATGGTTCGGTCATCTCAAAAGAATGGAGACACAAAGAACAGCTAGAGTGTGGTTTGAGAAAGAACTAAAAGGCAAGATACCAAGAGGTCGACCAAGGAAGAGATGGATCGACCAGGTTAGAAATGATCTTGCAGGGAGAGGTTTGGATTTGCAGCAGGTCGTTGAGGGGGAGGAATTCTAAATGGAGAGCGCTCATTCACCGCATCCGGGAAACTGGAGCCGGTTCATGATGATGAATTGTGCGAGATGCATTTGTCATTAAAAATACCGTATTTCCTCGCATAATCCTCGCCACCACGTAATTGTCGCACCCCACCTTTCAAACACTAAATGAAATTTTATAAACCTATTTTAGTGTTTGTAAAGTGAGGTGCGACGATTACGCGGGTGGCGACGATTATGCGAGGAAATACGGTAATTAGGTATGCTTGTGTTGACCGACTGAAAAGCTTCTAATAATAATTACTTAGGCAACACTGAAAAATGGCTTCTAATACAGTAAAACCCCGTTATTACGCTCTTCAATGGACCGAGGTTTAAACCCATAAAGAGCGGGACAGCGCTAGACAGGAAATGATTTCTGAGGTGGGAAAACAATTTGGAAACAATATTTCAGTAATGTATGTCAAGGCATCATCTACAAGACCTACTTTGTGCCAATTTTGACGTATGGTTCAGAAACATGGGTGATGAAGAAAAGGGACAAGAGTAAAATATGAGCAGTGAAGATGAAGTTCCAGAGAAGTAGGGTAGGAGTAACAAGAATGAACAGAGTAAGGAATGAGAGAGTCAGAGAGATGGTAAGAGAGGAACCATTGCAAAATAGAATAGAGCGATCTAGGCTACAATGGTGTGGAGATGTGAGGAGAATGCGAGAGGAGAGGATACCGAAGATGATGTTTGGAATGGAAATGAAGGGAAGGAGGCCAAGGAGAAGACCAAGGGACAGATGGACGAAGGGAGTTAAGAAGAGTGTGGAGGAAAGAGGAGTGTGCTGGGACACAGTGAAAGACGAGAGGTGGTGGATGGACAGGAAACGATGGAGAGGCTTTTGTTCCAAGCAGACCCGACCAGCGGTCGGAAACTGCTCAAGACGATGATTATGATTTCAGTAATGTACAGTACTGAATTTTATTATTATTGTATTATTACTATTATTACAGTACAGCATGTTATTATTAGAGGTGTTAGAAAGTGTTGTTATTGTTTTGAAGATTTGATGATTTAAAATTCAAGAGGTGGTGTTTTGTGTTTTTATTATTTATTATTTGGAAAGCGATAAGGTTTGTACAATAAGTGCATTTAAAAATATAAACAATTAATAAAACAAAGTAAAAAACAAAACAGCAGGGTAAAACGTTAAACATGGCTATGGAAGAATGAGATAATACTCAGGGTGTCGAGCGATGGCCTTTTTTCAAATTCCCGTATAATTCCCGTATTTCCCGTACGAAAATCCACCAAATTCCCGTATATTTTAGAACCCTCTAAGACTAGAGTTCGCATACCAAATGGCTGAAAAATGAATCTTAAAGCGCGAATCAAAATTGTCTGGCGTAAGTGTAACTGCATTTTTGGAGACACTTCCGCAGCTCACGGGTGATGGCGATATTTAGGCCTAACCCGTAGCGTGAGCAAAGCGCGCGCCCCCGCGCGCGAGTGAACTCTCTCGCAGATGGGATGGGATGCTACGAACACAAATAAAATACCGTTTACCTGAGGAGAGCTGATATAAATGACTGTTTTACTGAGGAGAAGGGACGTGCGCGAGTGACGCTTGGACTCGCGAGAATCGAGTCTAGCAGTTCCGAGTCTGAACGAGTAACCCGTGCGAAGGACTCGAGTCTCCACGGTGACGTCACGATCCGTACTTACGATCTCGGACAGAATGCGGCCAAATTCCCAACACTCGCTAAACTTGCAAACGACTTTTCTACTAGTGATTTACAAGAGAAATCGTTTGCAAAATGCACACTATGCTTCATATTATAACGACTAGGTAATGATAAAGAAAGAAATGTAATTTAAAAAATCAAGTTTAAAAAAACCTCCTCGCCGGAAATCGAACCCCAGCACGCTGCGTGAATGTTAGCACCGTTAACCACTCAACCAGAGATATCGATAAGACTAATGGCGTTATCAACAGCGATATATACTACTGCTTAGCAAATTATCACGTTGAAGGAAATTTCTCTTTACTGTATTGCGTTCTTTCTTTCTGTCATCAGTCCACTTCTTGCCGGTTTCCAATTTTGAATATCCTATTGTATCACTGTGCATTGATGGGAAACTAATAATACTTGGCCAAGGCGTACCGACATGACTATATATCGTGTAGTTTCCATATATGGCTCACGGATAACGCTGACAGCGTCCTAGGCCTCGATTCCGGACTCGAGTATCTCGAGTTTTACAGTTCCAGACTCGATTCTTCGCGAGTCCACTCGCAGCCCATCACTACTGAGGAGGGTTGAGAGAGTAGAGAATAGGAATGTCACATCTTCATATATATTATTTCAGTAGTATGCATCCCTCCTGCGGCGCTCACAAGCGACCGATCGTGACAAATGAGCATTCAAATGAAAGAGAATAGACATTAGCAGTGACTTATTGCACTATAATTTCATATAAATATCTATAATTTCTTTAAAAAAGGACTTTAAAAAAATGTACGAAGTGTGCGATTTGCAATCACCGTTGATGTAGGATAATACGCTCCATACTTCCTGTCCACGGGCCACTGAGACGCATGTTTCATGTCATATTAACATTCTGAGGCCTTTCCTTTATCCTGAAATGTTAATAGTGTTCTATAATCATTTGGTTGAAATAAAAACATAACCTTTCTCCTTAAGTGTCTCATTATAAACCTATTGGAGAAAGTGTGGTTTATGAACATGCGAGATTTCTCGCACGGGTCCGCTAGTAATAAATATTTACTGGAAGTGATTGAATTGTATGGTACCGTAACGTTATAAGAGCTTCCACGAGATAAAATGGCATCGAAGCTTATGCATAACGAACTTCCGTTCCGCGAATCTCCATTTGATTTTCATTGGCAGTGAAACGTTCGTTCGTGATTATCTTCGTTATTATTTCGGATTGTGGTTTTGATTTTAGGCGTTCAACTTATGAAATAATAATTAAAAGGTTGGTCTTTCATGAATATTCCAAAGACAAGTGTCTCCAAAAAGAGTAATTAGTAGAACTTCACATCAGAGACGACCATAACAAACAGCTTGCCTACAAAGTGTGAGATTTGCACATTTCAAACGGCATTGGTCTAACATATCTTAGACTACAATAATTAAGTTAGTGCAAATTATATATGTTATATGTGAGAATATTATTATAATTTGCTATCCAGTTGTTATATTGGCATATTATGCATTAACGTGACCTGTTTAAATGCTAAATTGTGACGTAAGCCTGCCGTACCGGTAGGCCTAATATTTACTAACAACGCATCGTTTCTTCTTTAATATTTATTTAATCATTATAATTATAATAGCCTATCTATTAACACTTATTTGACCAATAATCATTTTATAATTCTATACATATTCCAGGTATTGCAAGAAAGCGATTTGATAGCACATGCGGCTCTACCTTAAAATCCAACCATGCCCAGTTTTCATTACCTATGGATGATATTACCGCAAGTTAATAAACCAAACAACTGGCAACATATTTTTTTAATGCTTATTTACATCTTCACCCTAGTCTACGTAAAGTACCATACGGTAATCACTGAAAGGGTAGGGGGGTTATGACCCCAATTTCACAAACGAACGGACCTCATTTTGCATGAATTATGGAACTCGAATCCTAATGGAGGTATGGATTGTCTGCATTTAGAAATATGTTAGTCAATAATTTAAAACGAGATGCCAGAAAACTAAATACAAAAAGCTGCGTGCCTACTACGGTGTTAAGTTGCTCCGTGAAAAAAATACACTTCGCCAAGATTATACGTCAGCGTAGCCATTGCGCCAGAAAGCAAATTCTTCTGATTACAAAGAATTTCCAGGGCAATGACGATCGTAACTTCTTCCAACTTAGGAGTCTCAGCGACCCCTATAGTGTCTAGGCAGGAAATAGCACGGGTCTCTCGTGAGCAAGAGTTGACCACTCTTTGATTTTTTCAGCCATAGGATACGAATGTACAATTTTCGGCAGTTGGTGCGAAATTGCAGCACATCCGCGTCTGGAATTTTCTAATATCTTGATCTGTTAGCTTCATTAAGGGCTGTTCTTGTCGAGAAACCCAGGTCTCCTCTGTGAATAACAAGGCGGACTGATTCCTGTATGTCATTGTCAGCAACGAGCGCGGTGCGCGTAGCCCCACGCGTAGAGGGTACGGCCGGCGGTCGGCCAGGCAAAGTATGCATTCGACGTTGGCTGGGTTCTCATCCCGCTTAGCGCTCTATCGGTGGCGCAAATTACGGGTGGCAGCGCGGTCTGCAGGCGAAATAGAAGATTGAGCGGGAGGACTCTACCGAGCGTTCGGGGGCTAAGAAGTCGGGCATTATGAGACTATTCAAGATTTCCCGTATCAAGTGCGAATTTCCCGTATTTTTCCCGGGTCACTAAAATTCCCGTATTTCCCGTATCGCTCGACACCCTGATACTTATATGGAAGTCACATTTTTATTTTACATTCACCATCTCGAAACACGTTTCAGTGAATACCTTTTTCAGTTTTATCCAAATACTGCGGTGAAATCACTGGAAGTAGATCATGGTTAAAGTCTCAGCATTTGCAGCTGTCAATTTTCGCCTCCTATCACTTACTATGAGACTGTATTTCGAAAATGACCTTTCAGAATCCACATTTGAACAAGGATACCACACACACTTTAATGCAGCTGTTGCATAGTCTCGGTGAGCAGGCCTTAATCCCATGAGGATCTCTGGAACATTCACATTATCTTCATGACGCAGTTGGTTCTTGATTGCAGTCAGGTTAATGCTGTGAGCCTCTAAAAACTGTTGAGACTTCATCTTCGTAAGAAATGGGGCATTCTTCTTAAATTGGAGCAGTTCTGTGGGAGATACGTTCTTAGGTGCATGCCGAGGATCAAACAATGACCCGATGGCTTCTACAGTCTTCCTGTCTGGATCCGTGGTCCTTAAAGTCCTGACTTTCACTAGAGCTGACTGGGCAACACACGTAAGCTTGGACTTAACCTTTATCTGCATCTTTTGAGGAATCTGTTCCAAGTTCTGGAGGATCGTATGATTGAACATTCCACCATCTCCTAATAGCTTGAGCTTTACCTCAAGGTCATCTAGCTTCCCAGCCAGTAAGTGAATTGTTGGGTACTTAGATCCCTCCAAGAAATTAAGCAAGTCCATAAGAGAGGCACCAACAACAGAAACATACAATGCTTGTAATTGTATAAATTGTATTGTTGAAGTCTATGCTTGTTGGAAAAATTTGACCCCAGAATTTGAATCTTCCAATGTTTTCAAAATTCTACCAGATCTTCCACATGCGTGGCCATATACATTGCAGCCTTAAACCATGAATTCCATCTTGTACATACAGGCATTGGGAAAGCTAGAATTTCATTCTCTTTTTCTGTGTTTTCATATTTCTCCCTTAGAAATGCAACGTAATTGCTTTTTCTTTTTCGCATATTTAAAAAGGCATTCTTTGTCTTTACTATAGACATGTTCAATTCGTCCAGCTCGTTTTCAAATACGCAGCCGATAAGATTGACTTTATGAGCCCAGCACTGGACATGACTTAATTCTTCAATCAATCCTTGAAGAGTAGTTACACATTTTGTCATGTAGCGTGCTGAGTCCGTAACTACTGCCACTACACGCTCCCGTTCAATTTCATAGGAATTCAAGGTGTCTAATATCGCATTGGAGCAATTTACGCTATTGGCAGAATCTAGAACAACAGAGGCAGCCAGATGGGTGTTCATTTCAGTTGATGGTACTGATGGACGAAAAAGAATGTTGAAAACACACCTACCATTCTTGTCAGTTGTTTCGTCACATAGCAGAAACACGTCTTTGTTTTTTATATCTTCCCTAATTTCTTCCCTCCTTCTTTCACCAATCATGGGGATGTATTTCTGACGAATCTGATTTGCTGATGGTAAATCTCCACTTCCGCGAACGTACTTATTAAACCAAGTACGGATAGCAGGATTGTCTAGTTTCTCTACTGGTATATTAGCTTTCACAAACGCAGTAGTAGTGTCCAAAATAAACTCTTCTTTCATATCCTTCACACGACTAGCATTGATAATGTTTCTTTCAAGGTGGCCACTCTAGGAACACTAACTTCAAGACGCGAATTTTCTCGGCGTTTTGAATGCTTCTCCGATTTGCAATGTTTGTCTAATGCATCTTTCCTGCGATAATCTAACCGACAATCACAATATTTCCACATAAGAATGCCACAAGAAATTATAAATCCTTCATTCTTATATTCTATAAGTCTGTCTGTGGCAGAAACAGCTACCTTCGGCATTTTTAAACTCAACTGTGCGATGCCCAGTAACAAACACTGTTATCACACGGTTGACTGTAGTCACACGCCAGTATAAATTCGTAACCACACGCAAAATTTATTTCTGAATTCGTGTCATAATATTTAAATTACGTCGCGTCTCATCTTCCTGTACTGCTAAGTTCGGAACTAATACGACGAACACGTGGTCGCCAACTGATTCACGCAAATAACACACTAGCTTCGATGATAACGCACAATTTGCGCACTTTTTATTAAATTATATAGAATTCTCTACTATAATTTACACTCGCTACCGATGTAACAGGAGGCAAACGTAGTTTACATTATGAACAACTATCACATAACCTTTTGGAGGTAGTCGGCCAAACTATTCACGCCGCGATATAACAGCTGTTTACCACAGCGCTAAAATCCAACGAGTAACGAGAATATCGACAGTATATCGTATTATGACGTATATCGTAGTATTACCCCTCGCGTAACTATACAATCGATCATTCTCTCGAATTGAACACCAACCAAATTCGATTATCGGCTTGTGGACAAAAATGTTCGGATTGGTGTGGGGAAAAAATATGAAAATTTGTTTTTATTTTGCAGATTGCGGTATTTGTGGTGTTATTCACAAAATTCGCGATTTAATTTCACTCCTGGGCGGCACGAAACATGTAAATACGTGAAAATAAAACATCCTAACCTCTAAATATGACTTTTCGTTTTATCGCGAATTAACAAAAACTAACACCTCTAGTTATTATTCATTACTGTAGGCACATTTTATCTCATTTCCTATTAAAAAAGTCGATGCTTGTCGACTGTGTGTACTATCGCTGTGAATGATCACATTTTCTATGAGGTTTAAGTACCTGATCACATCACTTGATACGCCACTGGGAATATCCTGTATGTAATTTCTAAGCAGATTTATTGCTCCAAGAGCTCCATTTCATGTGAGAACATTTCCATCCGCAGATTCAATTTCTGTACAGCTGTCTTCATCTTGGACAGCATGATCCACAACCATGTCGTTGACATCGCGGATTTCCATAGTTACAAGACCATTGTCAATTGACACAAAATCTTCAAAGTTAACATCTCTTAACTTGTCCCGTACAGCAGCCCAGTCCCCGTCATTATCAGTTGTTACAGAGACATTTGTTTCACTGAGTGTTACACCGTGTCCCTAAAAAATAAAATAGGCAAATTAATCCCCTAGCGAAACGAAAATGTATGCAGAAACTGGAAATCCCCAGCCTATTTGAAGTCAACCGACCGGATCGGGAATAGGAAGAGTGAAGCTCGTAACTAGCGCTGAGGAAAGGGACTGTTACGGTTGGTGATGCTTGTCGCATTCCGGTACAATGATTAACGATTGGCAAATGAAATAAAATTATTGTGGAGAGAATCTTACCTTAAAAAAATCCTGCTTTATTAAAGCAATTGACAATGGTCTGCGCTACGATCCCTTCCCATACAGCGGAGATGAAAGAATTTGCGCCCAATAGGGTGATGCGGTTTTCGGCTCCACTGTCAATGCACTGCAGATATAGTAGAACAACACACTTTCCATAGAAATGCTTTTTTATCACCCCTGGTCCATTGGTTGGAGTTTACTGGTTATGTTGGGAGGCAGGAATGCTAGTTCTACATTTTTCAGGTTCACGTTTTTCGGATGAGCTGGACAATTGTCGACAAAATGTAGGATTTTGCGATTGGCTTTTACCACGTTTTGGTCCATTTCTTTGAGCCAATTAACAAACAAGTCACTAGTCATCCAGGCATGTGCTTGATTTTTATATTCACACAGAAGACGTTTAATGTTTTTAAAACATCGGGGTCTAGCCGACATCCCGAACATTAACAGAGGCAATTTTTCAGATCCATCAGCATTTGCAGCAACAAGCACAGTTACCCTTTCTTTGCTTAGTTTCCCACCATTACATTTCTCCCCCTTGAACACATATGACTTGTCAGGCATTAACTTAAAAAATAAGCCGAATTCATCCGCCTTAAACACATTGTGCGGCGCATAATTTTTAGTAAGTGTCGGTAACACTTTACTTTGCCAGTCCGTAACGTCACTGTCCCTAACTGACTGATTCACCACAGACTTGATGATACACTATGCCATTCCTTTGTTTGAATCTATCAAGCCAACCATTCGAAGCACTGAAGTCTGTACAGTATAATTTGCCTGCCATTTCCCGTGGTCTTTCTTGTATGATTGGGCCGCTTAATGGCATTGTAGCCCCCGGGATTGGTGAATCCATTCAATAAGAGTTTCGTCAACGTCTCACATTTTCCAGTTCTCACTTTTTTTACGTTTGCAACCACCCTTCTCTGCGTCGGTAATAGCGTGCCTATTTTTTTATTCATGTTCTCAAGGTGGATGAAGGGATACCCACAGATTCACTAAAATCCATTTGATTCCGAGTAGAATTTTCCTCGTACTTACTATGAATTTGTAATTTTTCACTAATAGAAAAAGATTTACGCTTTGCCATTTTGCACTACAACATTCACAACTGCACTGACACGAATTCAGAAAATGACTAATAAGAAAGGACAGCAATGAGATGTATTGACAAATCAGTGTCAAATCCCTTTGAAGGAAAGGCAAGTCGTTAGTTAAAATTTCGACACCCCTGGCCGGAGAGTCTTCCATCTACTCCAGAACAGGGACACCAACAAGTATTTCACCACGCCTTTTAAAACATCTCAAATACAGTGCTTTTTGCATATACGGATTTTTCCCTCTTTTTTTAATTCTTTATTACATGTAAAAAGCGCTATAGGCGGGATATGGAAGCGTTATAATAGGGGTAAAATTATGCAGTTTTATATGCAAACCGTCCAGGGTCCTTCAAAAAGAGCATAATAAGCGGGGGGGGGGGGGGGTAAAACAGGGTTTCACTGTATTTCAATATCAACCTATTTATTAAACACTTTTGAAAATCCACAGCCTGCTTCCAGTCTCCGACCGGGTCAGGAATGGAATGAATGAAGCCCCCATCTAGCGACGAGGATATGAACTGTGCCGGCTGCCGAGGCCTGACGCACTCCTCTGGGGCAATGATTAAATGAATGACAGATGAAATGAAATGATAGTGGAGAGTGTTGCTGGAATGAAATTTTGACAGGGAAAACCGGAGTACCCGGAGAAAAACCTGTCTGTCTCCGTTCTGTCCAGCACAGATCTCACATGGAGTGACCGGGATTTGAACCACGGACCCAGCGGTGAGAGGCCGGCGATTTATTAAACACTTTTACATAATTTTAATTTACTGTTTTAAGGTTTCACAAAAGCTTAATTTTAGGTTTGCCTTGATTTAAGGCTTAAAACTACAGATCCCAAGGTAAATGTTAAATAGAGGTTTCACTGCATGTGAAAGTATAAATAAAACATGACTGTATTTGAATATTTTCCTAACTAATAATTGGAAGATAACTTACATTTAGAATGTCATCTAGAGTAATTTCAGTGTCAAAAGTAATTTCCATGTCGTGCTCCGGAAATACTGCACGTCCAGTCTCTGGGTCTGCACCCAAACCACACAATGCTCCAGTGTAGTGTGTGTAAGCTTCATTTGTTCTGTAATGATAGACAGCATGTTCTGATATTAAAGACAACCAATCATTGGACAAGAAAAGGTGGAAAGAAATACAGACAAAAGACTATCACAATGACAGGCATGTGTGGGTGGAGGGAGAGTAAAAGAGAAAAACAAGGACAAACACACAAAGAAGAACAAGGACAATCTCCACAGTAAGACACACTGCTATCCCATGTTTTCATTATTATGCATTATTATCATGATTAGAGATACAGGAAAATTGCAACTGCAATAAATGCGAATATTACTTTTTTCTCGATTTTTCATCTATTTGGTAGCAATTCTTCTTCTGCGCGAATGGGTCTCCTAGGACCACGCGGAATCAACACTTCTTGGCCTTGATGTTTGCCCAATAACTCTTCATGTGCAACGATTGAGCTAGTCTTCGTTGCTGCGACCAGACGTGTCTGGTAGGTCTTCTCTCTTCTGCCTCAAAACCCCGTGTATGAGTAATTTTCCTAATTTCCTCTCGATCCTTGAGATTGGGAAAACCTAATTCAGCCAAGTCCTTTTCCGCCTGTTTGTACCAATTGGACCTTGTTGCCTCTTTCTGCAAAAACATATAGATTTTATTTGTTAACCTAGTTGGGTCCATTCTGTCCAAATGTCCCATGAATTGGATCCTTCTCATACGGATTGTGTCTGATTTTAGTAATTTTTAAAATAGATGTCAGCATTAGGTTTCGGAAGGTGAATTCCATCTTTAATTCTTGGTCCCAAAATTTTTTGCATGATTTTGCATTCCTTAATCTCCAATTGATTTCTCAGTGTTTTATGTTGTAGATTAAGTGTTTCGGCTGCATAAAGGGCTGCAGGCAAGACTACTGTTTTATAATGTTGAATTTTACAATTCCAAGAGAGGCATTTTTTGTTATAAACTTGTTTTGTCAAATGGAAAGCAGTTTCCATTTTCTGTAGTCTTGCTTCTATAGCTTTTCTTTAGTTGCCAGTTTCATTGATCCATTCACCTAAATACTTGAAGTCTATCACTCGGGAGACCTGACAATTACCGATGCGGAGTGTATTCGGAGCAGTTTTAATATCAGTCATAAATTTTGTTTTGTCAAAAGAAATCCGTAAGCCGATTTTTGCTGCTTGTTCTTGGAGTAATTCAAGTTGTTTTTGGGCATCGGAAATACTTGGAGCAATTAACGTCATGTCATCCGCAAATGCCAAACAGTCTAGTGTTATCCCTTTGAGTTTTGGTCCTAGTCTAATGGGATGGTGCACCAGCTCGTCTCCATTCTCGGATAACTTTTTCGAGTGCACAATTAAACAACAATGGAGATAATCCATCATCCTTGACGCACCCCTGTATCAATTGAAAATTCTGCGCTCAGTCCTTCCTTAAATTTAACCTTTGAACTTGTATTCAAGAGGGTATCTTTGATGATTGATGTTGTCTTGCGATCTAATCCAAATTCTGAGAGTACAGCAACAAGGGATTCACGGTCAATGCTGTCATAAGCCTTTGCAAAGTCAACAAAAGTAATGACATCATTTTTGTTTGACATTTTACGGAAGTAAGACATCGAGTTTTTCAAATTGATAATTTGCTCTGTACACGATCGGCCTTTCTGGAACCCACCTTGGTATTGACCAATCTGCGGATCCGGTTGAAGATAGGCACGGTTCAAAAGGGCTTTGGACAAAATTTTGTAAGTTACCGAGAGTAAGGAGATCCCTCGGTAATTGCTTGGGTTCGTTTTGCTACCTTTCTTGTATACTGGATGGATGATCGCCATCTTCCAATCTGGAGGAATTATGATTATGTATACCAACAATTTGCAAAACTAAATATGTGACAAAACTATGGGTTCTTGCGAATTTACCCCATAAATACGAAAAATTCTCAATTAACCAAAAAAAATTAAAAATTGAATATGTTTTTTTCTTACAAAATCTTCACGACGCACTTTGAAACTTTATAGTTCATATCCATGAAAATATAGACCCAATAATCTATACAGTAGAGCGTCGATAATCCGGATTAATTGTGACTGTACCCTGTCCGGATTATCAAAATGTCTGGATTTTCGAAAAGAACCAAAGTAAAGGTCGTTTGAGTTCATAACAAAAATAAAACTTGCTAAAACTGTTAAAAATTCACTTTAGTGGTTGAATAATTGGAGCAGATAAATAAAACTATTAATTAATATGAACTTATAAGGTCTGAGGAAAAAAGGAGTACGAAATACAGGAGCAACTGGAGGACTGGGAAGAAACTGTGGAAGAATATGGACTTAAATTCAACATCAGTAAATGTGAGTTCCTATTAACAAGGAAGAAAGATAGATCAGTGAATGAGATAACATTTGGAGGTGAAATGCTGAAGCAGGTGGGAAGCCTCAAGTATTTGTGAAGTGTAGTGGAGGAAAATGGGAGAAATGACAAAGAGATAACCGAACATCGCAGACAGGCAGAATCATTACTGAGAAGCATCAGGAGCTTAGTGTGGAATAGAGATGTCCACAAAAGAGCAAAAAAGTGCTGTACAGAAGCTAATATGTCCCGATACTAACCTATGCGTCAGAAACATGGACAATGAAGAAAAGAGACATAAGCAGGGTACAGGCAAGTGAAATGAAATTCCTCCGAAGTAGGATAGGAGTAACAAGAAGAGACAGGGTGAGAAATAACAAGATCAGGGAAATAGTGAAAGAGGAGCCCTTGCAGGGTAGGATTGAGACATCAAGACTGAGATTATATGGATATTTGAAAAAGATGGAAGAGAAGAGGATTCCCAAGAGGACGCACGACATGCAAATGCAGAAGAAACGACTAAGGGGAAGACCAAGGGATAGATGGCAGAAGAAGTGGAGGAGTGTGTTAAAAAGAGAGGAGAGGACTGGTCCAGAGTGACGACAGAGAGGTGTTGGGAGGAGAGAACTAAGTGGAGAGGCCTATGTTCCAAACAGACCCGGCCTGGGGCTGGAAACTGTACAAGATTAAGATGATGATGATGAATGTATTTTAATGGAGGACAGTGAAGTCACTACATGCCGAGCGACAAGTCAACACTACTGTGCGGCAACACCCTAATAAGTTAAGTAAGCATTACAAAGAAGGTTTTCTAATGCATGCTAATTTTGTTAATTTTATTTATTTATTTATTTATTTATCATTACATTGTGTTATTATAAATAGTATACACATGCATATACACCTTTACTCACGTAATTCATAAAACCTGTAAGAAAAAACAAGCCTAACGTATAACGAGAATCGTATTAAAAAAACTCCAAAGACAAGCTACTACAATAGTATTGTAATTATGTTGGTGTAAATTTAAACCTGAACACAGGATCTGATGATGGCCACTTGAGCATCGAAACGCGTAACCCTTAATTGCCCCATTAATAGTGATAATTAACTAATACCGTACATGTAATTTTTTTCCAGGAGTGTATTTACATATACTTTGTACTCCGACCATTCATTGGACATAGTCGTGTTGACCGACTGAAGAGCTACAAATGACAAATATGTATGTATTCACTTGAACTTTTTATTCACCGGAATTGAATCCGGATTATCGACGGTTCGGATTTTGACATCCGGATTATTGACGCTCTACTGTATATGAATGTCTATTGTCGTCAAAACAATCGATTAGTAGAAATCAATATGAAAATGGCTGTTGTTCTTACATGGTAAGCACTGGTTACAGTCGATAAAATGATGATTTTGGATAAATTATTTTGTAGTTTCATTTGGTTATGCTAATAAAAGGAATATTCTAATCACAATTAATAATAAAACACAAGTAATGGTTTTATATTGGCCCGCCTAGTAAATACATTTATTTTTCATGTTACTACTTCAGTATATGTTTCAGGCCACAATGGCCCCTCCTCAGCTAGGAAATTTTGTACTATACATTAAAAGATACCAAATTCAAATAGGAACATCTTATGTTAGGTTATTTTACATTAAAACTAATCAGAGAGTATACAGTAAAACTTCTTTTATACGTTTTCTACACTTATATGTATTTTTCAGCGGTCCCAGCAAAATCCTATAATGTATTACGACAAATTATTTAGTTTATACAATTTTTACGCTTATGCGATCATTTATACGTTTACAACGGTTTCCCTACTTAAAATCTCTACAAATATTGGAGCCAGAAACTTATGACACACTCTGTACATTTATATAACAAAGGAGAAACTGTTCCGCCCAGTCAATACATTTATTTTAAATAAGTTATAAACTGATTAACATATGCTACATGTTTCGATACCTAACTTAATTGGAATCTTCCTCAGCCTAGGAGAAATTTTAGGTAGCACAAGAAAAACTCCTTATTTTATTCATTCATTATTCTTAAGGAAGGAGTTATTCTTGTGCTACCTAAAATTTCTCCTAGGCAGAGGAAGATACCAATTAAGTTACGTATCGAAACATGTACCATATGTTAACAAGTATTGACTAGCCGGAACAGTTTCTCTTTTGTTTTATAATGAATCTGTCAATACGGAAAATGAACTACTTTCAGAGCACAATTTACACTGTACATTTGTCGGAAACCATCCCTCGAGCGGGGTTATCTGTGGTGGCGAGAGCGACCTTGAAGCTATTTTCAGCCGAAGTTGCATGTGTTTTGAAATACCACACCACTTGCTTCAGTCCTTGTTCTGCCTTGTTTGGTGCTTCAATTGTGGTTAACCTCGAGTGCAGCGAACATGGGTGAAAGGAAGAGGAAGTGTATTACGATTGCTGAAAAATTACGCATTTTGAATGCAGTGAAGGAAAGTGGCAACATGAAACACACTGAAATCGCTAAGAAATTGGGGATTGCTCAGTCCACCTTAAACACAATTGTAGCTAAGGCATCAGAAATTGAAGAAGGCGCACACTTGTTTTAGGTGTTTCTACAAATAAGCGAACTCGCATTCAGGGCGGAAAATACGAATGTTTGGAAGATTGTTAGAGTGGTTCAGGCAACATAGGGCAGAAGGCATTCCAATCAGCGGACCAATGCTTTGCGAAAAGGCAAGTGAACTGGCAGTCAGACTTGGTGTAGTTTTTAGTGCTTCATCAGGCTCTCTACACAAATTTAAGGCTAGGCACGGCATCAGTAGTCACAATGTGTGTGGGGAGAGCAGGAGTGTTGATGCCGAGACTGGACAAGATTGGAAAGAAAACCGTTTGAAAGAACCGATATCCCGATTCGCTCCTCAAGACATTTTCAACACAGAGACAGGCCTCTTTTTTAATTTAATGCCTGATCGAACAATGGCATTGAAAGGGAAAAACTGGCACGGCAGAAAACATAGCAAACAACGTGTAACAGTACTGTTGTGCGCCAACAGTGACGGATCTGAAAAGCTGCCTCCACTGACAATCGGCAAAATTTTCAAAGCCGTGTTATTTTTAAAACGTTGCTACGCTCCCAACAAAATACACCAACAACAATAAACAAAAGTTTTTGAATACTGGCTTCGAAGTGTAGGCGCCAAAATGGGAGCGAAAGGTCGTAAGATCTTATTATTCATGGACCGATGCCCTGCTCATCCTCCCATTACTTCTTATTTGAGGAACGTGACTGTGGAATTTTTACCAGCGAACTGCACAAGCCAACTGTATAGGCTCGATCTCGGAGTAATCCGCAACTTCAAGTTGCATTATTGTTAGATGCTAGTGCAACACGTGATCAGATGTGTAGACATCGGAAAAAAGGACGAAATGAAAATCAACTTGTTACAGGTAAGATTTCTAGTACTGTATTTATTTCCTCTCTTATAATTTTTATTAGTGTTCTTTTTTCGGGACTTCTCGTCAAACCATTAAAAAAATGTGATTGATTCTGTGCTATAATAATCTTGCGTCTTCAGACCTGGTATAGCAGTGACTGGAGTAGGAGATCGGTAGTAGACTATGTAATTTTTGATGCGCAAATGAAGAGAAATGTTATGGACATTAAAGTTATATATCCCATCCGAGGCCTTGGATAGTGATCACCGGCTGGTGGTTATGAGCTACAGAATGAAGTCAGAAAGGAGAGTGATAGAAAGGCAGGAGAGGAAAATAAAAGTATGGAAACTCAAAGAGGAAGATACCAAAACGGAATATCAGGAAATAGAAAAGCGCAGGCTTCCCAGAGAGGAAACAGGAAATGTGGAAGAGGAATGGGATAGGCTAACAGCACAAGTGGAAGCAGCAGAAATGGTATGCGGGAGGACCAGTGATAAGAAACGATGGAAGGAGACACCATGGTGGAACAACAGTGTGAAGGAAGTAGTGGGAAACAAAAACAAAGCTTTCCGGATGTGGTTCCAACATAGAACAGCAGATGCCAGGGAGGAATATAAAGCCAGAAAGAAGGAAGCCAAAACGGTGATAACTGAGGAAAGGAGGAAGTGGACAGAGAAATGGACAAGGATGATGGAAGAGGACAGTAAAGGTAATAGAAACTGTTGTATGCGATGGTGAAGAATAAAAGGAAAAATGAGAAGATTACCACAGAGAGAATAGAAGACAAAAATGGCAATATTATTGAGAGAAAAGAAGAGATTAAATCACTTTGGAAAGGATACTTTGAGGATCTCTTGAATGTGACAGCACCAAGTAAGGACGAAGAGTATACTGGAAGGGTTGATGTCAGAAACCAAGTGCAAGTGGAAGACCTAACCTGAGCAGAAGTGGAAGAAGCAATAAAGGGGATGAAAATGGGAAAAGCACCAGGTATAGATGAGGTAAGCGTGGAGATGATAAAAGCTGCAGGGGAAGTGGGAACACAGTGGTTGTATAGGGTGATACGAGCTATATGGAAGGAGAAGAAAGTCCCAGAAGATTGGAAGAAGGGGATGATCTTCAAGAAGGGAGACAGGAAGAAATGCCAAAACTACCGGGGAATTACACTGATGTGCCACTGTGCTAAGATTTATGAAAAGGTATTGGAGAAACGGATACGTAAGGTAACGGAAGGAGCCATATGCTGCACCGCTTGTGCTTCTACGTTAAACAAAGTAGCAGAGGCATGGTGAATACAGTGGAAGCGAAAACAACAACTTAAACAGGGTCGCTAAGGAGCGGGGAAAGGATGTCTCTTTCGATGCGTGCTGGGCCCAAGATTCCGGATCGAAAGAAAGATACTTTCCAAAAAAGGAAACGAATGAATTGTATAAAACAAATCAAAAGCGGAATTAAATTTATCTAATTGATCGAAAAACCCAGAAGCGTGTAGGTCGTGACTGCGATACGAAGCCAAGACCGACGAAATCGAACGAGAGATGAGGGAACTTAAAATTACAAATGAAAGAGGATGAAACCAAAGTGAACTACTTACTAATGTATTTAAAGCAAACTAAAACAGGTGCGCATAAAAGTAAGGATTAAATCTAAACACAAAATGAAAGGTAAACTTGAAGAGGTATTAAAATCACTTAATAACAAACAAAATTAAATTAAAATTAAAGATGGTACCTAAGAAAGGGGTACACAAAAACAATATCAAGAGAAAAGTGTATAAATGAACTTAAGCACAAACAAAGATGAAACAAGATTAATTAAAATGTACTTACAATCAATGTGCAACTAAACCGTAAGCGCGACTCGATAACCAAAATTTAAAATACAAAAAAAAAAAAGATAGAGAGTATGGACGAGTCGAATAAGAGAACACCTCTACTTACGAGGATGACCTGGACTAGAAAATTCTGCGCCAAAAACAGAACTAAAACGCTCATGATGTTGTGAAATCATGGGGTAGGGGGTGAAAGTGGTGGGGATGGGAGGAGTGCGTATGTAGGAAACGGGGGTGGGGGATGACACGGAGTTACGTAATATAACGAAGGCAGAAGAAGCAACACAAAATTAACACATAAAAATAAAGGAAATGAAAATTACATTAAATTACGTGACATTACCGGGACAGGAAATTTAAAAAATCAATCAGCTAAGAAATATGCTTCGTAGGAAGATGTAGGCTTACACAGAGGTAGAAATGCCGAATCACAACGACATACGATGAAACAAAGAAAGTAATGCGGCGCATGGACAGTAATTAGCACGATGACCATCGCTCACATACATTTCAATAAAACAGAGGGAGGATCTGACTGAAGACGTGAGACTCAGCTCCGTAACTTCGCCGATTCCATCCATAAAAACAAGGCCCTGATGCGACAATCCACCGGAGGTCGTCATAAAAGAACGCCGAACCAGGTGGTGACGCAATACAGAGCATAATTAAGCCTCGTAGAAAAATAGCATATATTTCAGACCTGAGAGATTTGAGTAAAAATAAAACCGATTACATGAAAGGTAGGGATGACAAATAAACACAGAGGCTTCGCTAAACTAACGTAAACAAAGGCGAAGGGACTTGGGTTCATGGATCGAATTCACATCATCATAAGAAAGGGAAATAGTAAGTGAATCAAAGGAGACACAAAAATAAAATAAAAAATGGATAAACTGAAATTCAAAAATGATAGCATGCCAGATACGTCAAGTGATCGAATCGTACTTACGCTTAGTTGCTTTCTGGGTGCGGGCAAAGGCCTGACACGTGCACACACGTCCGTCTATCTGACGGCTCAAATTGGAAGGAAGCCACCTTCTCTAAAAGGGACGCAGTAACGCGCTCGAGAAAAATAAGTCGTAGAACACCCCCTCTCCAGAACATAAAGGGGGCCAATGGGAGAAGCAAAGCTTAGCAACAAGTTATGCTTCAACCAATGGTAAAACTGTGTCAGTAGGGGTGAAAAGTTTCACCATCTGGCGAAACATTTACGCAGAATTACAAAGTTTGAACGCAGTAGGTAAGACAGAGAAACGTATGTCACAATAATGCGACATGAAGGAAATGATGATAATAATAATAATAATAATAATAATATGACAAAAAAATAATGAACCTGATAAAAACGGTTCAATGCACTCAGGCAGGGGAGGTCCACTACTGACCTCATATGTGGAGTGAGACAGCTACAGGAGCGTCACTACGAGTATGGCGAAGATTTGGTATTGGCCTTTACGGACATTGAGAAGGCATACGACAGTATCGTAACAAACAGAGTATGGGAAGCGATGAGAGCCAAAGCAATAACGGAAGAAATAGTGATGAGAGTGAAAGATATGTATGAGGGAAGCAGAAGCTGTGTGAAAGTCTGTATGGAAAGAACAGAATGGTTTGAGTTGACTAATGGTCTAAAGCAGGGAAGTGCCCTCTCACCCTTGCTCTTTGTAATGGTGATGGATGAAGTGATTCAAAAGGTAGCACAGCATATTGGGGAGGAAAAAATGAAGGCAATGGTGTTTGCAGATGACTTAATGATCTGGAGAAGCAAGGAAAGGGATGTACAGGAGCAACTCGATGCATGGGAGGAAGTAGTGTCATCCTATGGAATGAAGTTTTCGACGCAAAAGAGTGAAGTGGTGATAACAACACGTGAGAAGGGAGTATACTCTGGGATAAAGTTAGGTGGAGAGCAGTTGAAGAGAGTGCAGAGCTTCAAGTATCTGGGAAGTGTCATTGAAGAAAATGGGGGAAATGCCTTAGAATTAGATGAAAGAGGAAGGTGTGCTGATGGATTCTTCAAGGGTGTTAGAGGCCTGATATGGAGCAAGGATGTGCCACAGAAATGTAAAGGGATCATGTACAAGACTTACTTTGTGCCGATCCTAACGTATGGATCGGAAACTTGGGTGATGAGGGAGAGAGATAAAAGCAGAATACAAGCAGTGGAAATGAAGTTTCAGAGGAGTCGTATAGGAGTAACCAGGATGAACAGACAGAAATGATAGAGTCAGAGAAATATTAAAGGAAGAACCCCTACAGGATAGGATTGAAAAATCAAGGCTACAGTGATATGGTCACTTGAATAGAATGGGAGAAGAAAGAATACCACGGAAAATATTGGAAATGGAGTAGAAGAAAAAGAGACCTAGAGGAAGACCAAGGGATAGGTGGATAAAGGGGGTGAAGAAAAGTGTCAAGAGAAAAGGAGTTAATTGGACAACAGGGTCAGAAGAGAAGTGGTGGATGGAAACTGCGGTTGGAAACTGCTCTAGTTGAAGATGATGATATTAATTTGCACTATTTTATTTTCATCTGGTAGGCCATGCATTACATCGCAGCATCATTTCACCGTGTCTCAGCACTTACAATTCGAAACTGTTTACAAAAAGCTGGATTTGGAGTTACCGGTAGTTGTACTGGTAACATTATTGATGATCATGTTCCTGATAATGACTGTGAATGGAGGAAACTGGAAGAGGAGGCATCATTCGATGACTACATAAATGTTGACGCCAACCTCGTCGCTGCAGAAGCCATGACTATCTCCGAGATAGTTGAAGACTCACAACGGGATCTGAGCGAGAACCGTATTAATGACGATGACGACGATGATACTGAAGAGCCGCAGCATAATATAGTGGATTTTAATGATGCTGTCAATGCTCTATGGACTATCAAACATTTTGTGACGCGCCATAACATTTCTGAGGAAATCTGTTCTCTTCTTCATTTCCCCTTATCCAGCTGACACTGGGTGGGGGCAAATATAGTTCCTCTCCACTTTGTTCTGTCGTTCCACCATTCCTCTTCCGACACAGTGTTCCGATCCAGGTTCCGTTTTCATATGCTATTCTCCACAGAGTCCATCCAACGCATTCTTGGTCATCCTCTTCCTCTCTTCCCTGTCATCCGTCGTTCCAGTGCTCGTCTTGGTAGCCTTACTTCATTCATCCGTTTGACATGTACAAACCATCTCAATCTGTTTTGCTCCAGTTTGTCATTTAGTTTCTGTACTCCCATTTATTTCCGTATATCTTCATTTCTCACTCTGTATCTCCTCGTTTTCTGGACTATACTTCTCAGGACTCTCATCTTAGCTGCCTGTACTCTGCTCTCATCCCTCTTAGTCATAGTCCAAGTTTCTGCTGCAAATGTCATTATAGGAACATAATATGTTTTGTACATAACTTCTTTAGCCTTAATTGATATATCCTTGTTCCATACTAGTCCCCGTACCTGTTGGTAGAAAGCACTCCCGAGTTGCATTCTTCTGCTAATTTCCAAATCTAGTCTTCCATCTTCAGTTCACTTCCCAAGTATTTGAAGTGTTTCACCACTTCCAATTCCTTATCTCCTACTTTGATTACTCCTTTTCCTTCTTTCTTACCTCTACTCATCACCACTGTTTTACTCTTCTCCACATTTATCTTCAATCCCCATTGCTCAATCTTTTCATTTATTATGTCTAACTGTTCTTGTACCTCCATCTCATCCTCGCCCCAGATCACAACTGCAAACAACATTACCTCTGCCCTACTATAGTCTTTGATGATGATGATGATAATTGTTTTAAGGGGCCTAACATCTAGGTTATCGGCCCCTAATGATCTGGGTGATAGCGAAAATAAGAATGAAATGGAAACCAGAACGAAAATTATGCGAGACGGAAAATACGCACAAAGAGAAACTCAGATGGATACAACTCACAATATGGTCTTACAAAAGGGAATTTAGAACGAAAAGATTCAAAAAAGAATAGATTGAAAAATACCCACAAAACATAGGCTAGATTCAAAATACGTACAAAATGCAATGTAGCGTCGAAATACTTACAAAATGCAACTGAAATTCAAAATACTTACAAAATGCAAATGAGATCGAAAATATGTACAAAATGCAATTGAATTTGAAAATACACAATGCAATTCAGATTGAAATATCCCAGTTCCAATCCAAATTATTCACAAAGTGCAATTGAAATTCAAAATACTTACAAAATGCAATTGAAATTGAAAATGCTTACAAAATGTACGGTAGATTCAAATGACTCATATGGATTGACAATACTTACAAAATACAATTTAGATTGAAAATACTTGACAAAATGTAATTTAGATTCAAAATACCCACAAAATGCAATTGAGAATCAAAATATGTGCAAAATGCCCACCAAACAAAATGCAATTTAGATTCAAAATTCGTGCGAAATGCGGTTTTGGTTGAAAATACTTACAAAATGCAATTGAAATTCAAAATACTCACTAAAACGCCCGGCCACCTGCATTGAAAGACTTACTAAAAAGCAATTTAGATTGTCAATCTTTACAAAATGCAATTGAGGTTGAAAACAATCGCGAGATGTAATTTAGATCGAAAAAAAAACTTACAAAATGCAACGTAGATTAAAAATGCCTTAAAAATCGCTAAAAGGGAATTTAGATACACAGTGAACCAAGTAACAAAAACAGTGCGGGAATCTTAAAGAGAAAAGGAAATATAAGGAAAAGAGGAGAGGAGAGGAGAGGAGAGGAGAGGGGAGGGGAGAGAGGAGAGGGGCCGCCCCAAAGGTAAGGGACAAAAGGGGAAAACGGAACCAGCTCAGGAATCCCTCGGGGTCGCCAACTCCCGAACTCACCAGCCGTGAGCCCCTGAGGGTGTAGCATTATCTAGGGTGCACCGGAAGTGGTGGGGCTACATACACCCTGCCTCCTTAAGGGCCTAGAGCACAAGGCAGGAGGTAAAAGGAAAAGAAAAAGAAGGCTGACCCCTCACAGAAGGAGGGTATCAGGAAAGATGAGACAAGGACCAATTAAGGCGGGAAAGTGAAAGACTCCCTAGGTCACTTAGACCACATCTGTCACTTCTAGCTGTACTTGTTTTTGTTTTTTGTAATATGGTTAAGATGATATTTTAGAATTAGCTTTTAAAGTGTTACTTTTAATGTTTTTCTCAAAACATGCATGATTTGTGTCTAATTAACATGATGGATGTGAATATGTACATAATCTTTGCGAAGAAGGGCCCATGAGGCCCGAAACATGTCCCCAGAGGCAATAAATTGTTAATTGCCAATAATAAATTGTATTGATTGGGCGGTGAACCGTTTTTATCAGGTTCATTATTTTTTGTCATATTATTATTATTATTATTATTATTATTATTATTATTATTATTATTATCATCATTTCCTTCATGTCGCATTATTGTGACATACGTTTCTCTGTCTCACCTACTGCGTTCAAACTTTGTAATTCTGCGTAAATGTTTCGTCAGGTGGTGAAACTTTTCACCCCTACTGACACTGTGTTACCATTGGTTGAAGCATAACTTGTTACTAAGCTTTGCTTCTCCCATTGGCCCCCTTTATGTTCTGGAGAGGGGGAGTTCTACGACTTATTTTTCCCGAGCGGCGTTACTGCGTTCCTTTTAGAGAAGGTGGCTTCCTTCCATTTCTGACCATCATGTGAAACGGTCACAGCCTAGGTGTGTCGGGCTTTTCGCCCGTGCCCAACGCAACTAAACGTAAGTACGATTCGATCACTTGGTTTTATCTGGCATGCTATCATTTTTGAATTTCAGTTTATCAATTTCCCTTTCTTATGATGATGTGAATTCGATCCATGAACCCAAGTCCCTTCGCCTTTGTTTACGTTAGTTTAGCGAAGCCTCTGTGTTTATTTGTCATCCCTACCTTTCATGTAATCGGTTTTATTTTTACTCAAATCTCTCAGGTCTGAAATATATGCTACTTTTCTGCGAGGCTTACCAACGCTCTGTATTACGTCACAAATTGATGTGCACTCTTTCGAGGTATCTTTCATTTGATTGTCGTATCAGAGTTTGTTTTTTGGGTCAAGGTATCATTGGAGTAACGGAGCCATGTCTCATTTCGCCTCCTATTTGATCCTTCCCTCTGTTTTAGGAAAAGTGTGTGAGCGATGGTCTTTGTGTTAGTCACTGTCCATTCGTCATGCCTTAATTCCTTTGTTTCTTCGTATGTCGTTATATTTAGACATAACTACCTCTACGTAAGCCTATATTTTCCTACAAAGCATATTTCTTAGCTGATCGATCTTTCCTTTCATTTCCTGTCCCGGTAATGTCAATTAATTTAATGTAATACTCATTTTCCTTTATTTTTATGTGTTAATTTTGTGTTGTTTCCTCTGGCTTCGTTATATTACGTAACTCCGTGTCATCCCCCCTCTCCCACCCCCCACCCCCGTTTCCTACATACGCACCCTTCTCATCCCCACCACTCCCCCCCCCCCCCCCTTACCCCATGATTTCACAACATCATGAGCTTTTTGGAAGTCTGTTCTTGGCAAGGGCATTCTAGTCCAGGTCATCCTCGTAAGTAGAGGTGTTCTCTTATTCGACTCATCCATACTCTCTATCTTTTTCGTTTTTGTTTTGTTTTTGTATTTTAAATTTTGGTTATCGAGTCGCGCTTACGGTTTAGTTGCACATTGATTGTAAGTACATTTTAATTAATCTTGTTTCATCTTTGTTAGTGCTTAAGTTCATTTATACACTTTTCTCTTGAGATTGTTTTTGTGTCCCCCTTTCTTAGGTACCATCTTTAATCATTAATTTTATTTTATTTGTTATTAAGCGATTTTATACCTCTTCACGTTTACCTTTCATTTTGTGTTTAGATATATCCTTACTCTTATGCGCACCTGTTTTAGTTTACTTTAAATACAATAGTAAATAGTTCACTTGGTTTCGTCCTCTTTCATTTGTAATTTTAAGTTCCCTCATCTCTCGTCCGATTTCGTCGGTCTTGGCTTCGTACTGTAACGCAGTCACGACCTTCACGCTTCTGGGTTCCTCGATCAATTAGATAATTTCAATTCCGCTTTTGATTTGTTTTAAACAATTCATTCGATTCCTTTTTTGGAAAGTATCTTTCTTTCGATCCGGAATCTTGGGCCCAGCACGCATCGAAAGAGACATCCTTTCCCCGCTCCTTAGCGATCCTGTTTGAGGTGTTGTTTTCACTTCTACTGTATTTCCTCACGCCTCTGCTATTTTGTTTAACGTAAGAGCACAACGCGGTGCAAATGGTATATCAGAGCGTGGTTTTTCGTGAAATCGTTCCCTTTAAATTACCAAACTTATATTATTTTTGCAATTATTACAATGTTGTCTTTCTGAGTTTAAGATACCTGTACTGAATTGTTCCCCCATCCCCGAAGAAAGTGCGGAGTGTGAAAGCATTTCTCGAGTGAACAAGACATCCAAAGAATCTAGTTCCGAGGTGAAGAGTGCAACAAGTTAGTGAGTACTTCGCAACGCTGGAATAGGACGCATTACGGTATTGTGACCTTTATTTTACTAAGTTAAAGTGTTTTACTTTTCTCCTTGTCTATTGTCATGTCTAAGTCAGAATTCCCACCCGTCAAAAAGGAGTTAAATTTTATGGGCTTTGAATCTTTAACAATGCCCACGCCACTATTGCAAGATACGACACAGGACCTGCTAATGATAGACCCTCCCCTTTTAGATTGCTCCATCGCCCCTGTAGGCATTGTTAATAGGGCTCGCCACAACGAAAATGTTGCATCAGTAGTGAGTAGGTGGGGTTTGACTTTTTCCGGAGAAAACAATACCTCATCAGTTTTTTGTTTTATCCAACGTGTGGAGGAATTGTGTTATTGTCACGATATTAATCCCGACAATATTGTACGTTGCTTACCTATTCTTTTGTCTGGAAAAGCGCTGATGTGGCATCGCACTACTCCGAATTTTTATAAGTCATGGGACGAATTTGTTGGGTGCATTAAGGACCGTTTCACGCCACAAGATTTCGATTTCGCTCTCAAACAAGAAATATACTCCCGTACTCAGGCTCCTGGGGAGATGATCGACGATTATGTAACCTCAGTTCGGCTGTTAGCAGCGAACCTCCCCCAACCCTTTCATCCCAGGGATCTGTTGGAAATTATATACAGGAATTTAAATCCCACTTATAAATACTTCATTCGGCGTACATCCATTTTTTCCATCGAGGACATCATATCGCAAGGCCGTGAGTATGAATTAAATGCACGAGCCTGTTCGAACTATACTCCACCTCCAAGAGCCGATAATACGATTTTCCCCGAGTTAGCCTACTCCCCCCAGACAACACTGTCTAGCCCAGCTGTCGACCGAACAAAAGACGACACCTTACGGTTTAAGCCGTCTGCTCGCCGTGCTGAGTCCCTTTCTAGGAATTCTAACCCAAGCCCTTCTGTGGCTCGTAATTCTTCTGCTGTTTCCCGTGAAAGGACTACAAACACCCCAACAACAATCACACGCAATGTTTCTTCTGGTCGCATAACTTGTTGGAACTGTAATGAACTTGGACATCATTTTAAAATGTGTTCTTTAAAACGCCGAAAATTCTGTTTTGGCTGTGGGATGAATGAGGTCACGACTCGTTCCTGTCCAAATTGTAATTCCAACCAGGAAAACTCATAGGGAGGTGTTCTGAGTTCGACTCCCGGAGCAGTCCTCCATCCAAACTTGACAATGCATCTAATTTCGATGTTGTGTTACAACCAGGAGTCTCAGTAAATTTCGATAATGTCTCGGCACCTGCTATTTTGGATACAGGCGCCACCAGAAGTTTCATCCACCGTTCAGTGGCAGATAGCATTCGATCTTCGCAAAAACACCCCGTACAGAATAAATGTCAGTTCCTCTCTGCGGGATCGTCAGTTATCGACGTTGCCGAAACTATTCTATGTCGCATTAAAATTCACGGATTTTCTTGGAAACATGTTTTTCATGTGGTTAACAATCTCTCCACTCAATGTATTTTAGGAATTGACTTTATGCATAAAACTGGTATGCAGTTGGATTTTATTAACGATTCATTTTGTTTCAAATTTCGCTCAGATAAAATGTTCCCCTTTGAAGAATGTACTTCTAACTACGTTGATGTGTCTCCTGTATTTTCCGTACATCTTCCATTAACTTTGATGTCCGAGCAACGTGATACTCTGAACGGTTTAGTTGAGGAATTTTCTGATGTCCTCACAGAAGATTTAGGTTCTGCTGTAAATCACGAATGCCACATTGACTTGAGCGACAATGTACCTGTTCGAAGTCCTCCGTTTCCTTGTAATCCACCCAAGCTCTTGGCCATGAAAAAGTATATCAATGATTTGCAAGATCGGGGAGTAGTGGTTCCTTCCAAATCAGCTTATGGGTCTCCTGCTTTCTTAATTCCCAAGAAAGAAGAGGGCGAGTACCGGCTAGTCGTAGACTACCGAAAATTGAACAAGAAGGTAGTCTTTGATAATTTCCCACTGCCTACTATTGAGAGTGCTTTTCAACATTTCCACGGGGCCAATGTGTATTCGATGATTGATCTAAATAGTGCCTATTATCAGATTCCTTTGGATGCTGAGAGTCGCGACTTCACTGCTTTTAACACCCCTTTCGGGTTATATAATTTCAAACGTCTTCCGATGGGTGTAGCTGTTGGTGCACAAGTCCTCAGTCGCGTGCTAGACGACATCTTGGGAGACCTGAAGTTCAATTTTGTATTTAATTATCTTGACGATTTAGTCGTATACAGCAGATCTTTTGAGGAGCATGTCGTTCATCTTAGGGAAGTTTTCTCCCGCCTCAGGAAGGCCGGCCTCACTATCAATCCAAAAAAGACCTCTTTGGGCTGTACTCAAATTAAATTTCTGGGTCACATTCTGTCAGCCGATGGTATCCGTGTCATACCCGAGCGCGCAGATTGCATTCAGCAGTTACCTGTACCCACCACAGTTAGGGCCTTGAGAAGAGTAATGGGTATGTTCACGTTCTATTCTCGTTTTATCAAAAACTTCTCTGACATTTCGGCACCTCTAAATGCTCTCAAAAAGAAGAATGTGAAATTTGTGTGGGGGCCAGAACAGGACAAAGCTTTCAATGTTTTGAAAGAAGCCCTTATGTCAGCACCAGTACTGCACACGCCTGATTTCGAATCAGCTTTCTTTTTACATTGTGACGCCAGTGATTTGGCCATTTCTAGTGTTTTGAGCCAGCGTGTGGATGGAAAATTTGCACCAGTGGCCTTCGCGAGTCGTATGTTAAATCAACATGAACGACGTTACTCAATTTTCGAGAAGGAAAGTCTTGCTGTGGTATTTGGATGTGAAAAATTCAGGACCTTTTTGGAACACCGTCACTTTACTGTTTTTACCGACAATGAGGCTTTGAAATGGAGCCTTTCTCACGTAAAAAAGCTTGGACGCATCAACAGGTGGATTTTGAGGTTGTCATCTTTTAAGTTTGATATCATCCACGTAAAAGGGAGCGAGAACCCGGTGGCTGACTGCCTGTCACGCATGTTTGAAGAGACCCCTAGGACTCCAATCGAGAGCGTTTCTACCAGTACACCACTTCAAGAAAATCTTTTCCTATTGCAACATTGTCCTTGGTCTTTTGTGGATATCCGGAAATTCCAGTCTGAGGATCCATTTTGCACTGACCTCCGTGCAAAAATTGCAAACAAAGATCCGGCAGTAAGCAACTTTTGTGTTCGAAATGATGTTATTGGCTATGTTCTTCCTAACTCTTCTAAATTTAGAATTTTTGCTCCATTAGCAGTACGTGATATGCTTTTGACATATTATCATGATTCTGCACTGGGAACTCATGCAGGGATGCAGCGCACTTTCCGTAAGATATCCGGTGAATTTTATTGGCCCTCAATTAAAGTAGATGCTTTTGCTCATGTCAGAAGATGTTTAACCTGCCAGCGTTCTAAACCTGCCCAGAACACTCGTGTAGGCTTCCACCAAGCTGGTATCGTCACTCGTCCCGGCGAACGCCTTTTCATTGATTACTTTGGTCCAGTCGTGAGATCAAAATCTGGCAATCAAGCCATTTTAACTGTCATTGATGGTTTTTCGAAGTTTGTTTGGTTATTCCCAGTAAAGAATATCACTTCTCAGACTACTATCCATTTCTTGTCTAGATATATATTTGGAGTTTTTGGTCCTCCCAAGTACCTTGTGTCAGATAACGCCTCTGTATTCCGTTCCAAAGCCTTTGAATCTATGGTATTTAACTGGGGCATCCAACATATTTTCTTGTCACCGTATCGACCGCAGGGAAATCACGTAGAGCGTTTTCACAAAAACTTGAAGGCTTGTATGTCCGCTTTTCACAATGCCGATCAAACCTCCTGGGATACGAACCTACAGTATTTCAGTCTCGGGTTCAATACCTCTTTCCATTCGTCCGTTCAAACTACTCCAGCGGAATTATTCCTAGGCCGATCGCTTGTCGACCCCTTGCTGCTCAAATGGAATATTGAATATCTTTCCGAACCCTCTCGCACTACCTCTGTTGCTCAAAAATGGGCCATCGCTACCGGTCACCTCAAGAAGGCAAAAGCCAGAGTAGCGAAGCGCTACAACTTAGGCCGTCATGATGTTAAATTCCAAATTGGGGACAAAGTTTTGTGTCGTTTACATCCTTTGAGTGACGCTACCAAACAAATTTCCAGTAAGCTGTGCTTACGTTGGTCAACTCCCAAGACTATTTCACGCTTTTTAAATCCTGTCTCAGTCGAGTTAGTGGATGATCACGATAATTCAGTGACTTCGGCCCACGTCACGCAGTTGAAAAAATTTGTCAAATGATCTTGTGAATTTCGCCTCGCTATAATGTTGTGTTTTTGTTTTCCTTTTATTCTAATTGGATGCCCGAGCTCCTTAATAGCCAACCTAGCATGTGAGCCTATTCTGATCTTAATTCGTGTGCTTCCTTTTCATTTATTCCTGTGACAAGACAGGAGACACCCGTGGCCTTTTTCTCGTACGCGAGTGAGTCGTGTATACTTGACATCTCTGTCAAACTATATCTTTGCCTGAGGCCGTCAGTATATACCTGGTCGGTCACTATTTGCAAACCACCCCTACTCCTCTTTTGCACTGCCCCTCGGCTTAACTCCTATTGTTCGACGACAGACAAGGACCCTTCAACACTTCCTGTTTGACCTTGTAGGAACTTGGTATTTATTTTACATTTATTCATGTAATTGACTTTTTGTGTCATGGTTTTGAGATATCATGCACCTTAGTGTCATCTTGATTTTGATATTTATTGTGAAGTCATATATTTTGTTAGGTTTTAAATTGTCAAGTGTTCTCAGCATATCGTGTATTGTCTAGCAACCATCCAGAGGGTTGGCGAGTGACAACAAACAACCTTTGTGTACCTGAGCTAACACAGCTGAGGGTCTTCTCGGAACTCGTTAACGGACCAGTCACCCTTCACTGGGTCTATACATGGCTTTATTTTTCAGCAGCTGAAAAGGAGAGTACTTTCCCTTTCGAAGACATTATGACACTATTGCATATTCCTCGTTGACGCAACGAAAGGTCCTATATACAGGGTGTCCCAAATGTATTTTTTTTAAAATGTGATCACGATTTAACTTTGTCTATCTTTTCTCATCAGAGGCTGGAGAGATTTGCAGTCCCGAGGTAACGTCCATCTTGAAGATTTCGACATCCGCATCATCATGAACTAGCAAGAACAATGATCACTATTTAATATATGAACTCACTGTATTTCTTTTTGAACGCAGTACTTTTGACGTTAGTGGCTAGTGTTGACGAGCAATGAAGGGGGTACCACCTTCATTTCACGGTCAGATTAGTCAACTGTTCATTTTTTTTGTATTCTCCTAGAGGTCCTTAGTACCCAATTTTTTTTTAGTATTCAATTTTTTCCCCCTTTACATATTTTTCCTCTCTTTTTGTACGAAAAAAGAAATTTCCATGGCCAGGAAAATTCCTTTTTTTTGGGAGAGCAGGGGAATTTTGAACCGTTTTTATCAGGTTCATTATTTTTTGTCATATTATTATTATTATTATTATTATTATTATTATTATTATTATTATTATTATCATCATTTCCTTCATGTCGCATTATTGTGACATACGTTTCTCTGTCTCACCTACTGCGTTCAAACTTTGTAATTCTGCGTAAATGTTTCGTCAGGTGGTGAAACTTTTCACCCCTACTGACACTGTGTTACCATTGGTTGAAGCATAACTTGTTACTAAGCTTTGCTTCTCCCATTGGCCCCCTTTATGTTCTGGAGAGGGGGAGTTCTACGACTTATTTTTCCCGAGCGGCGTTACTGCGTTCCTTTTAGAGAAGGTGGCTTCCTTCCATTTCTGACCATCATGTGAAACGGTCACAGCCTAGGTGTGTCGGGCTTTTCGCCCGTGCCCAACGCAACTAAACGTAAGTACGATTCGATCACTTGGTTTTATCTGGCATGCTATCATTTTTGAATTTCAGTTTATCAATTTCCCTTTCTTATGATGATGTGAATTCGATCCATGAACCCAAGTCCCTTCGCCTTTGTTTACGTTAGTTTAGCGAAGCCTCTGTGTTTATTTGTCATCCCTACCTTTCATGTAATCGGTTTTATTTTTACTCAAATCTCTCAGGTCTGAAATATATGCTACTTTTCTGCGAGGCTTACCAACGCTCTGTATTACGTCACAAATTGATGTGCACTCTTTCGAGGTATCTTTCATTTGATTGTCGTATCAGAGTTTGTTTTTTGGGTCAAGGTATCATTGGAGTAACGGAGCCATGTCTCATTTCGCCTCCTATTTGATCCTTCCCTCTGTTTTAGGAAAAGTGTGTGAGCGATGGTCTTTGTGTTAGTCACTGTCCATTCGTCATGCCTTAATTCCTTTGTTTCTTCGTATGTCGTTATATTTAGACATAACTACCTCTACGTAAGCCTATATTTTCCTACAAAGCATATTTCTTAGCTGATCGATCTTTCCTTTCATTTCCTGTCCCGGTAATGTCAATTAATTTAATGTAATACTCATTTTCCTTTATTTTTATGTGTTAATTTTGTGTTGTTTCCTCTGGCTTCGTTATATTACGTAACTCCGTGTCATCCCCCCTCTCCCACCCCCCACCCCCGTTTCCTACATACGCACCCTTCTCATCCCCACCACTCCCCCCCCCCCCCCCTTACCCCATGATTTCACAACATCATGAGCTTTTTGGAAGTCTGTTCTTGGCAAGGGCATTCTAGTCCAGGTCATCCTCGTAAGTAGAGGTGTTCTCTTATTCGACTCATCCATACTCTCTATCTTTTTCGTTTTTGTTTTGTTTTTGTATTTTAAATTTTGGTTATCGAGTCGCGCTTACGGTTTAGTTGCACATTGATTGTAAGTACATTTTAATTAATCTTGTTTCATCTTTGTTAGTGCTTAAGTTCATTTATACACTTTTCTCTTGAGATTGTTTTTGTGTCCCCCTTTCTTAGGTACCATCTTTAATCATTAATTTTATTTTATTTGTTATTAAGCGATTTTATACCTCTTCACGTTTACCTTTCATTTTGTGTTTAGATATATCCTTACTCTTATGCGCACCTGTTTTAGTTTACTTTAAATACAATAGTAAATAGTTCACTTGGTTTCGTCCTCTTTCATTTGTAATTTTAAGTTCCCTCATCTCTCGTCCGATTTCGTCGGTCTTGGCTTCGTACTGTAACGCAGTCACGACCTTCACGCTTCTGGGTTCCTCGATCAATTAGATAATTTCAATTCCGCTTTTGATTTGTTTTAAACAATTCATTCGATTCCTTTTTTGGAAAGTATCTTTCTTTCGATCCGGAATCTTGGGCCCAGCACGCATCGAAAGAGACATCCTTTCCCCGCTCCTTAGCGATCCTGTTTAAGGTGTTGTTTTCACTTCTACTGTATTTCCTCACGCCTCTGCTATTTTGTTTAACGTAAGAGCACAACGCGGTGCAGCGGAGACCCCCTCAACCCATTAGAATCGTTAACCTAATACCGTCGGGGTCGGAAGAGAACAAGAGGTGACCAAGGGAGGTCGACAGGAAAGAAGATGGAGAGGAGCCTGACACAAGTAAGTGGAAGCAATGCCGGTCTCAGCTGGGGTCCCGTGGTCGCCAACCCACGCCCCACTAGATGTGAGCCCCTGGGGGAACTATAGTCTTTCATTGCTGCCTTCATGATGTCATCCATCACCATTAAGAACAATAATGGTGACAACACACTTCCTTGCTTTAGTCCAGTGTCAATTTTAAACCATTCCGATGTCCCGACTCTAGTCTTCACACTACTGTAGCAATCCATGCACATTCCTTTTATCATGTCTCTCAGTTCCTTGCCTATCCCCCTAATTGTTAAGCTTTCCCAAACTTTTGTTCTAGAGATGCTATCATAGGCCTTTTCTAGATCAATAAAAGTCATTACCATATCCTTTCCATATTCCCAACTCTTTTCAATGTTCTGTCTCAGAATGAAAATGGGTTCCACTGTTGACCTGCCCCCTCTAAATCCAAACAGCTCCTCCTCTATTTGGCTTTCTACCTTTACTCTAATTCTTTTTTCTAGGATTCTTTCCATTACTTTGGCAACATGCGAGATGATGGTGATTCCTCGGTAGTTACCACACACCTTCCTGTCTCCTTTCTTGAATATTGGCAATATTATTCCCTTTTTTCAGTCTTCAGGAACTTTCTTCTCCCTCCACACACTCCTGAGAAGTCTATATGTCCACTGCAGTCCCACTGGTCCTGCCGTCTTGATCATTTCTATTGCCACTTTGTCGATTCCCACAACTTTCCCCATCTTCATCTTCCTAACTGCCCATTCCACTTCTGCCATAGTAATGTGTGGTTCTTCTGCTATTTCTTCCTCCATCGTTTTGGCTGTTTGCGTAACTTCTCCGCATGCCTGGCGTCTTACCTTCAATAGCTCGCTGAAATATTACTGTTATCTCTTCTGGCTTTGTCAATATTTCACCTTCTTTGTTTTTCCCAGTGTTCACCTTATCATTTCTTCTACTTTTTATAATTCCAAACAGCAATTTCTTTCCACAATTTAAATCCTCCCTTATTTCCTGATTGAATTCTTCCCAGCTTTTCTTCTTTTCCCCTGCAATTACTTTCTTGCAATCTCTGTTTGCTTCTATATATTTTGCTCTACTTTCTTCAGTCTTTTTTGTTTTCCATTCCTTCCAAGTTTTCTTCTTCTCCCTTACCTTTTCTTTCACTTTATCATTCCACGATTTTGTCACCTTTTCCCGTACCTTTCCTGATGTTCCACCACAGGTTTTCTCTGCACTGTTCACAAATGCACTCTTACGCTTATCTCATTCCTGTTCCACATGGGTAATATCCGTCCGTGGTATCTGTTCTTGCAATTCTTTCTTAAACACTCGGCAACCTCCTATTCCTTTAGTCTCCAGACCTTAATCTTTCTTTCCCTTTTTTCTGGTAATCTCATGACCTTTCCTACTTTTAATAATGGCCGAATTGTATCGGTTTGAAAATACTGTTCATGCCGTGGCCGCGGCCAACAAAAAATAAGCCAAGGTAACAGACTACTTCGTAAAGTGACTCAATTTTCTTTGTTTTGTTGTTTCTTTCTGTATCTGGGTGAGTTTCTCTTGTATTTGTATTGTTACATATTGCCGATTATAGTTAATCGTATTATTATTTCTCGTCGTTCACTTCTTAACTACAGAGAGTTTAGTTTGTATGTAACGGAGACCCTCGCTTGCCTGCTCGCCCGCGGCGCAAACCGGTCTCCCGCCACGCACTTGGCCATAATCCGCTTCTTGGCGCCACAAGTTTCCCTCCTTTGCAGTCTGCTGAGAGCTTTAACAGTGTGAGGTTCAGTTTAGTCAATTGTTCACGTGTTTAGTGCTCAGTGTGCTGTTCCAATGCGATTTTCATTACGTGAACTTGTGTATATGTATAATACCTTCATAAAGTACAGGAAATATTCTGCGAAAACACGACTAAAATTCCGTCAGAAATTTCCAAACAGACCCGTGTCTAGCGTCAAAACAATAAAAGATGTAGCAAAAAAGTTCAAACAGACAGGTTCAATAAATGATCGTAAAATACGTAGAAGGAGACATGTTCTTACAGAAGAAAAATTAGATGAGATTGGAGAGAGACTAGAGCACACCTAGTGATGTGGGACGGGTAAATACCCAGTGGGAAGGTAAATATAAATTTGGTTATTTACCCAGTGGTCTTTTAAATACCCAAAATGAGGGTATTTTCAGTTTTTGAGCTTTGTACAACACTTTTTGATGTGTTGATGAAGTGTTGGACAAACAAGGACTGAAACACAGGTATTTGATGCCTTAAATTGAAATCAGGAACAATAGGCTATTGATCCTTCAAAACTAAAAACTAAAAAAGGAACAGGTATTTTTGTTTTGGGTATTTATATGTTATGTTTTGACACTGTAACCTTGTCTTTAATTAGTTTTGTTTTTCTTTAAACTAAAGTATAATATTGAATAAAACCTTTTGGTTGTTTTGTGTTTTAAATTTTTAATAAATACCAAGATATTGAGAAGGTCGAGTTTCATTACGATACTGGAAATGAGCAACAAAGATGTGGGAGGGAAAAGCTACCTTTGTAGTAATAAGAGTAAGCTATTTGCATAGGCTATTAATTGAAAGTGTATGTCAAAACTCAAAAGGTAATAAACTATATTCAATAGAAAGGACATTTCAAAAAAAAAAAAAAAGGTTGGTAAAAGTGCATTTAAGTTATTTTTCATTCAATTTTAAATATTAAAGAAATATTAATTTTTTAAATCATACTCTAAATAACACAAATGCATGTCAGGAAGTTTTTGAAGTATGTGGGCTCTATAATGGGTGAAGATGTACTGTATGCCAGTAAGCATATGGGTTGGCAACACTGCTTAGCTCATCCTACCCAGAATTCAAACTGACACTGTACTTCCCTCTCATTTTCTATTCTTTATTTGATTTTCTATTTACTATTTACTAGCCTTTTTGGTTATTTGATTATTTATTTTATATATGAACTAGCAACCCACCCCGGCTTCGCGCGGGAACAGTTATGAATGCAAGGTGATAGGCTACTTCTAACTGAGGTCTTATAAGATATCCTTGTATACGACATTAGTCGTTTTCCCTCCAGCAGTGAACACAAAAAGATTTCAGTTTGATGTAACAAGCGATAGAGCCACGTAAAACTGTCCATAAGAAAAACATTCTCCATTAAGATCAACTCCAGTCACGCTAAGTATCTGATCCTGTGCTTTGTTTATAGTCATGCCAAAGCAGACTCTTACTGGAAATTGTAGTCGTTTGAAACGATAAGGCAAATCTGAAGGAATAATAGGGATTCTGTGTACTAAGACCGTTTCTCCTGTAGCACAGCTAGTTAAGACAGTTGATTCAATGAATCAGTTTTTCAAAGTTTTCACTACCAATCGTGTCCCATTGCATAACTTTGGTGGTTGTAAATTACGTAGCAATATAATAGGCACTCCTACTTTTAAAATAAGCTTGTGTGGTGGCAAGCCAGAAGGAAATAAAGAATTTAGGAATTCTGTAGGGTAATAAACAGCTTCTTCACTATCGACTACTGCGTATAGCCTACTGAGTAATATACTAGAGCCTGGGCAGTGAATTTGGAGAACACCAAGTCATTAGTTTTCACAACTTGTTCGTTTGTCGGCGATAATAATGCTCTTTCTTTAAACCATGAATGAGACTCGTTAGATAGGCCATGGATTTGAGGATAAACGCTATCAATCAATTCTTGAATACTACTTACTAAAGCACAGAAATCGTCACTGAGGGTAATTTTCCCGTCAATGACCGGTAAATCTCCATTTCCGACTTTAAGTAACAAATTAGCAAGCAATCTATTATCTTCTGAAGATACGAGTAGCCTACTCTCATGTTAGTTTTGAGAGCCAATTTGTTATATCTGGCCAGATGTAAGATATGAAGCATTCACTTCGTCGGCTCTCGTTCCTCTGGTAACAACTGGCAAGATTTGACGAAAATCTCCGGCGAACAAAACGGTGCAGCCACCCATAGGTGTGTTCCGATTCCTTAGATCACGCAAGGTCCTGTCTACAGCTTCAACGGAAGTTTTGTGCGACATTGTAGCCTCATCCCATACAACTAAAGAACAATTTTGGATTAAACTGGCAGTGTTACTTTGTTTTGAAATATTACATACATTTCCATTATTACTGCTGACTTTCAAAGGAAGTTTAAATGTTGCATGTGCTGTTCTTCCTCCTTACAAAAGAGTGGCTGCAATTCCAGATGATGCGACGGCAAGAGCAATATTACCACCAGACCTCACTTTGGCGAGCAACACATAAATCAAGAACGTTTTGCCTGTGCCTACAGGGGCATCGAGAAAAATTATCTTACCTTCCTTCTTAGCGTTATAAGCTTGTTTCTGATAGTGGTTCAGGCGGTGTTCTTCTAGAGCAACGGTTTGAAGGTGCCGAGAACGAAGTCTTTCTTTCTCTTGTGGCAATCTAGAAATTATTTGTTGCTCTGTTTCGTTGTTACTTGATAAGCACTTTTTTATTTTGCGATGTCAATGAACTATGACCTATATCCGTTTTACATCTCGGCATAATGGCTTAACATCACTGACTGGACTATTAATTATAACGAATTCTTGTCAGATGTAATTTAAGAAAGGCGAGGTGCATGAAACACAAATCACCCTCCAGTCCAATCTTAAATTGACTGTGTACTTTGCGGAACGGAAAGTTCACAGGCAAAATGAAGAAAAACCAAGTAGAACTTCCAGGGAAGCTCCAAACACAACCAGCCTTCTCTGAAGTCTTAACTCAACACGACTTGACGGTTTGCTGCTGGCTGTATCTGGGGTAATAGGTTCGCCTGCTAGTTAGGCTGTAACAGGGGTGATAAGACTCGCCCTTAGCTAGCTCGTAAACTGTCGCCTCAATATTAGAATGGACATGGTTGGAAGAAATGAAAACGTAAAAATACTTATCGTGGGCGATGTATTGAAGATAGAGATATGCTCTCCTGGATTTTATGTAGAACTTTTCATGCTGAACAATTCTTACACTCATAGTATTTAGATATGTTTAACGGTTTGCACAAAATAACAAATTCACAAAGAAATTTGATAAAATGGTCCGGCTAGCTCAAAACAGTTGCCAGCGTTTCGCCCCAGTGTACCAATGGGCTCTTCAGTTGGTTATGGTACACCTCACCAAGACGCATGGCTAGTACATACTGAGAAAGCCGCTGCAAGGCACTAAATGTCGCCACGAGCAGTGCCAATGTACTACGGAAACCAAAACTTCCTTTCAAAAATAATGTTAGCTTACCTTGCTAATCCGTAATGGAAATATCTGTTCCCGAAGGAAACAGGATGTAAAATTGTCCGATTGAGCTATGTACATTAACAAATTCACAAAGAAATTTGATAAAATGGTCCGGCTAGCTCAAAACAGTTGCCAGCGTTTCGCCCCAGTGTACCAATGGGCTCTTCAGTTGGTTATGGTACACCTCACCAAGACGCATGGCTAGTACATACTGAGAAGGCCGCTGCAAGGCACTAAATGTCGCCACGAGCAGCGCCAATGTACTATGGAAGCCAAAACTTCCTTTCAAAAATAATGTTAGCTTACCTTGCTAATCCATAATGGAAATATCTGTTCCCGAAGGAAACAGGATGTAAAATTGTCCGATTGAGCTATGTACATTAACAAATTCACAAAGAAATTTGATAAAATGGTCCGGCTAGCTCAACGATGGCAACCGGCTAGCTCAACGATGGCAACTGTTTTGAGCTAGCCGGACCATTTTATCAAATTTCTTTGTGAATTTGTTAATGTACATAGCTCAATCGGACAATTTTACATCCTGTTTCCTTCGGGAACAGATATTTCCATTATGGATTAGCAAGGTAAGCTAACATTATTTTTGAAAGGAAGTTTTGGCTTCCGTAGTACATTGGCGCTGCTCGTGGCGATATTTAGTGCCTTGCAGCGGCCTTCTCAGTATGTACTAGCCATGCGTCTTGGTGAGGCGTACCATAACCAACTGAAGGGCCCGGTACACTGGGGCGAAACGCTGGCAACTGTTTTGAGCTAGCCGGACCATTTTATCAAATTTCTTTGTGAATTTGTTAATGTACATAGCTCAATCGGACAATTTTACATCCTGTTTCCTTCGGGAACAGATATTTCCATTACGGATTAGCAAGGTAAGCTAACATTATTTATGAAAGGAAGTTTTGGCTTCCGTAGTACATTGGCGCTGCTCGTGGCGACATTTAGTGCCTTGCAGCGGCCTTCTCAGTATGTACTAGCCATGCGTCTTGGTGAGGTGTACCATAACCAACTGAAGAGCCCATTGGTACACTGGGGCGAAACGCTGGCAACTGTTTTGAGCTAGCCGGACCATTTTATCAAATTTCTTTGTGAATTTGTTAATGTACATACCTCAATCGGACAATTATGCATCCTGTTTCCTTCGGGAACAGATATTTCCAATATGGATTAGCAAGGTAAGCTAACATTATTTTTGAAAGGAAGTTTTGGCTTCCATAGTACATTGGCGCTGCTCGTGGCGACATTTAGTGCCTTGCAGCGGCCTTCTCAGTATGTACTAGCCATGCGTCTTGGTGAGGTGTACCATAACCAACTGAAGAGCCCATTGGTACACTGGGGCGAAACGCTGGCAACTGTTTTGAGCTAGCCGGACCATTTTATCAAATTTCTTTGTGAATTTGTTAATGTACATAGCTCAATCGGACAATTTTACATCCTGTTTCCTTCGGGAACAGATATTTCCATTATGGATTAGCAAGGTAAGCTAACATTATTTTTGAAAGGAAGTTTTGGCTTCCGTAGTACATTGGCGCTGCTCGTGGCGATATTTAGTGCCTTGCAGCGGCCTTCTCAGTATGTACTAGCCATGCGTCTTGGTGAGGCGTACTATAACCAACTGAAGGGCCCGGTACACTGGGGCGAAACGCTGGCAACTGTTTTGAGCTAGCCGGACCATTTTATCAAATTTCTTTGTGAATTTGTTAATGTACATAGCTCAATCGGACAATTTTACATCCTGTTTCCTTCGGGAACAGATATTTCCATTACGGATTAGCAAGGTAAGCTAACATTATTTTTGAAAGGAAGTTTTGGCTTCCGTAGTACATTGGCGCTGCTCGTGGCGACATTTAGTGCCTTGCAGCAGCCTTCTCAGTATGTACTAGCCATGCGTCTTGGTGAGGTGTACCATAACCAACTGAAGAGCCCATTGGTACACTGGGGCGAAACGCTGGCAACTGTTTTGAGCTAGCCGGACCATTTTATCAAATTTCTTTGTGAATTTGTTAATGTACATACCTCAATCGGACAATTTTGCATCCTGTTTCCTTCGGGAACAGATATTTCCAATATGGATTAGCAAGGTAAGCTAACATTATTTTTGAAAGGAAGTTTTGGCTTCCATAGTACATTGGCGCTGCTCGTGGCGACATTTAGTGCCTTGCAGCGGCCTTCTCAGTATGTACTAGCCATGCGTCTTGGTGAGGTGTACCATAACCAACTGAAGAGCCCATTGGTACACTGGGGCGAAACGCTGGCAACTGTTTTGAGCTAGCCGGACCATTTTATCAAATTTCTTTGTGAATTTGTTAATGTACATAGCTCAATCGGACAATTTTACATCCTGTTTCCTTCGGGAACATATTTTCATTATGGATTAGCAAGGTAAGCTAACATTATTTTTGAAAGGAAGTTTTGACTTCCGTAGTACATTGGCGCTGCTCGTGGCGACATTTAGTGCCTTGCAGCGGCCTTCTCAGTATGTACTAGCCATGCGTCTTGGTGAGGTGTACCATAACCAACTGAAGAGCCCATTGGTACACTGGGGCGAAACGCTGGCAACTGTTTTGAGCTAGCCGGACCATTTTTATCAAATTTCTTTGTGAATTTGTTAATGTACATAGCTCAATCGGACAATTTTACATCCTGTTTCCTTCGGGAACAGATGTTTCCATTTTGCACAAAATGGACTTAAAAAGCGCTGGGACGCCAGGCTTTTTTGTTTATTTTTTCACTTAAATCGTTACTGCTCTGCTTCCTTTGTTCATAAATAAATTATTTTCTACAGAAATCATCCTCGAGATATCCTTTACAGAATTGTGAAACCCGCATCAAAATATATCCAGAGGTTCTCGAGATTACCCGCGACATCCAAGATTCGGGGACGTTGTTCTATACTAAGTAGAGATGATTTTACAAACTGTTCTGAAAAACTGTACATTACTCCTTTTGTAGAACTTGGCCAATGCTCTGAATAAATTTCCCCCAACTTTTATCTCAATGTTTGCAAAAAAAATGCCTAGTTCAATTCTAACCCTGAGCTTTTTAAGGTTATAACTATTGAATTTTATCTCCTGATCTAATTCCCAATTCTAATTCTGTTTTTAAGTCCCAATTCTAATTAAATTTAATTTTATTAACTATCTAATGTTGTTACATTTCTAAAAAGTTAATGTAGAATAGTTTGCATAGTTTAAGGTTCAACTTACCACGACACAGGATTTTTAATGAAAATTATAAAATACCTGGGTATTTACCAAAATTGGGTATATACCCTGGGTATTTACCCCGGTTTATAAATACCTGGGTATTTTACATCACTAAGCACACCCCGCAAAAAAGTCTTAGACGTTTGGCGCAGGACACTGGAGTGAGTAGGAGTTCCGGTAATAAAGCAGTAAAATTACTTAAATTAAAGCCATACAGAATTCCGACAGTACAAGAGTTAAGGGAATATGACCCCAATAAGAGGTTAGATTTTTGTAATTGGATTTTGGAGAAAGTTAATTCTGGGGAAATCGATCCAAAATTGTTTTGTTTTTTTTACCGATGAAGCGTGGTTTCATCTACACGGGCACGTATGTTCTCAGAATAATAGGTATTACAGTCTGGAGGAACCAGATTTTGTACTCGAAACTCCTTTGCATAGTGAAAAAATTGGGGTCTGGTGTGCACTTAATGGACACAGAATTATCGGGCCTATCTTTTATGAGGGCACAATTAACAGTGAGCGTTACGTGAATGTGATCCTTGACCAATTTTTTGACGAACTGACTTACGGAGAGCGTTTGTCAAATTACTTTCAACAAGATTCTGCCACTGCTCACACTGCCGAAGCATCCATGACAGAATTGCGTCGCATTTTCGGTACGAGGATTATAAGTCGGAACGTGTAGCCCCCGCGAAGCCCAGACTTATCACCATGTGACTTTTATTTGTTGGGGACGCTTAAAAATAGAGTGTATGCGAGAAACCCTCACACTATAAATGAGCTTAAAGACTGAGGAACTTCAGAGAGTAAATGCCAGTTTCATAAAAAGGTGCCAGCGATGTGTAGCAGTGAATGGCAAACATTTTCAGCACCAGCTGTGAACTAGGTAAGTACAAATTCCTATACTCAATGAATCAGACAGGCTCACGCGACGGGCGAGCAGGCAAGCGAGGGTCTCCGTTACATAGAAACTAAACTATCTGTATAACCCATATTGTCACATACATTTTTCAGTTTTTATTTACTGACTTTCATTTATGTATTATTTCATCTGTTTAGCAGCTTCCGCCAAATCGATACAAATTGAGTTTGCGTTGTTAAAACGCTAAGTATGGTACATGTTTCGACATTCCTCACATGACCTTGCCTCGCCTGGACGCAGCACCTCAGTTGCTACAGCTGATTCAAGCGTGTATGTCCACTGCATGCACTAGGAGAGGACTAATTGGTGCTACCTGGAATCAACCCAAAGGTTTTCACTTTGGAGCTACTCAAATGGGACTACTGGTCCATTTTTTGTTCCCTATACATGATAGCAGAATTCCCTTCGCAAAATGAAAGACGTCATTGCACGTTTAGACAAGAAATTAAGAAGCATCTAATGGAACAGGACAAAGATCTCCAACCATAACGTCACATACTCAAATGTTGACGTTTGAATGAGTCAAATTGACTTGCAGTGCTTTTAATATGTGTACAGTTTTTAATGGAATGTTTTAATGTGTGTTTATGAATGACTTAGTGTGCATGCATTTTAATTTTGATATTGTTCAGTGGTTTTAATGCGTTGTCATTCATGTGATATGTAGTGGCTGATGAAGGACCGATTTTTGTAACTTTCGAAACATGTACCGTACTTAGCGTTTTAACAACGCAAACAAAATTTGTATTGATTTGGCGGAAGCTGCAAAACAGATTAAATAATTCATATTTGTCAATACGGACCAGAAAATGGCAACTACTGTAGTCTTCCCATTGTTTCATTTATGTGTTTTTCACACTTAAACTTTTTTTTCCCTTTGGTCCCCTGGAAACCGTACAAGTGAAGTTTTACTGTATATATAATCTAATAAATACACACAATTGTAATAATTTATGATACTGGTGGTCTAAGTCAACCAACAACATGCATGCCCCACAGTTGGGCGTTCATGATAATGCCCCTATGTAGGGCGATACTTGTTATAAATATAATATCTTCCCTGTAGTGGTCTGAGTCAACCAACAACATGCCCCACAGTTGGGCGTTCATTGTAACTAAATATAAAATCCTCCAAGCTTGCCATTGTAATAATTAATATGATAATCCGAGCTAGCCACCTCAGGATAGTGGAGCTATAATACTAGCTTAAATGACATCACACAAAGAACAATACCGACTTCACAAAAATACACTATTTATTAATAATAACTTTAACCAACACAATTTCAAAGGTCAAGTTCAGGGGAGAAATGTCAAGTGCTTTTCCAATAAAAACAGGGCTTAGACAAGGTGACGGATTATCCCCACTACCTTTCTATGTGGCTCTCGATTATATCGTGAAAATTTGGCAAAAAGAAAACCCACCTAAAATCAAAATTGGAGCAAAACCCTTAATAAGAACAAACTGCCTAGGGTTTGCAGATGATTTAGCTCTCTTAGCCCTTGACAAGGAAGAAGTTAGTGCTCAGATCACCAGTCTCCAGAAAATTTCATTAAAAATAGGATTGCAAATATCTACTGAGAAAACATAAAGGAAGTCATCATATTAACATACAGTAGTTCTACAATTTAAATACTTTGGAGAAATCATTATGCATAACTTAAGCGAAAAAACAACATGGATAAATAGAACCAACAAAATGAAAATAGCACAATTTCTAACCTGGTCAACTTATAACAAAATATGCTTGTCAATAGGCACTAAGCTCCAACACTACAAAACTGTAACTTTGCCCGAAGCCACTTATGCTTGCGAAACCTTGATCCAAATTAAAAATAAAAGAAGAACTCATCAGCTCCTCAAAACTGAAAGAAGCATTGTCAGAACCTGCATAAATAAAAAGTACCAGGTTGAAGGAGTCTGGAGATTCCTCTTCAATGAAACAGTCTATCGAGAGATTGACCCCGTTACCAGCACGATGAAGAAGAAAAGAATCTCTCATTTCTTTCACATCCTACGATTACCAGAAAACAGGATTTTACGACAACTAGTGATGAGAAATCTGGGAAAGAAGACTGGAGGGCATTGGATCAAAGAAATTCAAGAGGATCTCAAAACAGTTGAACTCGAAATTACAGATGCAGAGAACAAGAATAAAATTACCACCCTTCTTAAGAATCACAAATTTTCAGCAGAAATGATTTCAGACGAATTAAGAACACTGCGATCAGAACGAATGAAGAAGTACTGGGCAGATAAGAAGAATCAAACAATACTACCTTCAAAGAAAAAGTGTACATGGAAGACTCAAGTGGTGCAATGTGGCCAATAAAGTTAATAATAATAATTCTTCTCCAAGGGGTTGATCTCTGGCAATCAAAACTAACAATACCTGTTTGTCAGACATATAAGCAGGTTTCCATTACCAGCATCTCATGCAGAGTGTGCACCATAACTTGCATCCTTTTCTACTTACGAATTCTTGTTTTCTGGTCATTCTCTGGCAATCATAAACTATCAATACCTTTTTGTCAAACATATAAGCAGGATTTCTTCAACATGCAAAACCATTTGCCAGACCAGAACATAATGTAATTCCCAACATCACCATTTACATAAAAGCCAGCTTCCATAACAGGGTGTCGAGCGATGGCCTTTTTTCAAATTCCCGTATTTCCCGTACGAAAATCCACCAAATTCCCGTATATTTTGGAACCCTCTAAGACTGAGTTCGCATACCGAATGGCTGAAAAATGAATCTTAAAGCGCGAATCAAAATTTTCTGGCGTAAGTGTAACTGCATTTTTGGAGACACTTCCGCAGCTCACGGGTGATGGGGATATTTAGGCCTAACCCGTAGCGTGAACTCTCTCGCAGATGGGATGGGATGCTACGAACACAAAATACCGTTTACCTGAGGAGAGCTGATATAAATGACTGTTTTACTGAGGAGTAGTGATGTGCGCGAGTGGCGCTTGGACTCGCGAGAATCAAGTTTAGCAGTTCCGAGTCTGAAAGAGTAACCCGTGCGAAGGACTCGAGTCTCCACGGTGACCGTCACGATCCGTACTTACGATATAGGACAGAATGCGGCCAAATTCCCAACACTCGCTTAACTTGCAAACGACTTTTCTACTAGTGATTTACAAGAGAAATCGTTTGCAAAATGCACACTATGCTTCATATTATAACGACTAGGTTAATGATCAAGAAAGAAATCTAATTTAAAAAATCAAGTTTAAAAATAACCTCCTCGCCGAGAATTGAACCCCAGCACGCTGCGTGAAAGTTAGCACCGTTAACCACTCAACCAGAGATATCGATAAGACTACTGGCGTTATCAACAGCGATATATACTACTGCTTAGCAAATTATCACGTTGAAGGAAATTTCCCTTTATTGTATTGAGTTCTTTCTTTCTGTCATCAGTCCACTTCTTGCCGGTTTCCAATTTTAAATATTCTATTGTATCACTGTGCATTGATGGGAAACGAATACAATACTTGGCCAAGGCGTACCGACATTACTATATATCGTGTAGTTTCCATATATGGCTCACGGATAACGCTGATCGGCCTCGATTCCGGACTCTAGTATCTCGAGTTTTACGGTTCCAGACTCGATTCTTCACGAGTCCACTCGCAGCCCATCACTACTGAGGAGGGTTGAGAGAGTAGAGAATAGGAGTGTCAGATCTTCATATATATTATTTCAGTAGTATGCATCCCTCCTGCGGCGCTCACAAGCGACCGATCGTGACAATTGAGCATTCAAATGAAAGAGAATAGACATTAGCAGTGACTTATTGCACTATAATTTCATAAATATCTATAATTTCTTTAAAAATGGACTTAAAAAAAATTGTACGAAGTGTGCGATTTGCAATCACCGTTGATGTAGGATAATTCCCTCCATACTTGCTGTCCACGGGCCACTGAGACGCCTGTTTCATGTCATATTAACATTCTGAGGTCTTTCCTTTATCCTGAAATGTTAATAGTGTTCTATAATCATTTGGTTGAAATAAAAACATAGCCTTTCTCCTTAAGTGTCTCATTATAAACCTATTGGAGAAAGTGTGGTTTATGAACATGCGAGATTTCTCGCACGGGTCCGCTAGTAATAAATATTTACTGGAAGTGATTGACTTGTATGGTACCATAACCTTATAGAGCTTCCATGATTTAAAATGGCATCGAAGCTTATGTATAACGAACTTCCGGTCCGCGAATCTCCATTTGATTTTCATTGGCAGTGAATCGTTCGTTCGTGATTATCTTCGTTATTATTTCGGATTGTGGTTTTGTTTTTAGGCGTTCAACTTATGAAATAATAACTAAAGGGTAGGTCTTTCATGAATATTCCAAAGACAAGTGTCTCCAAAAAGAGTAATTAGTAGAACTTCGCATCAGAGACGACCATAACAAACAGCTTGCCTACAAAGTGTGCGATTTGCACATTTCAAACGGCATTGGTCTAACATATCTTAGACTACAATAATTAAGTTGGTGCAAATTATATATGTTATATGTGAGAATATTATTATAATTTGCTATCCAGTTGTTATTTGGCATATTATGCATTAACGTGACCCGTTTAAATGTTAAATTGTGATGTAAGCTACGAGTTGTAGGCTATTCGCCGTACCGGTAGGCCTAATATTTACTAACAACGCATCGTTTCTTCTTTAATATTTATTTAATCATTATAATTATAATAGCCTATCTATTAACACTTATTTAACAATAATCATGTTATAATTCTATACATATTCCAGGTATTGCAAGAAAGAGATTTGATAGCACATGCGGCTCTACCTTAAAATCCAACCATGCCCAGTTTTCATTACCTATGGATGATATTACCGCAAGTTAATAAACCAAACAACTGGCAACATATTTTTTTTAATGCTCATTGACATCTTCACCCTAGTCTACGTAAAGTACCATACGGTAATCACTGAAAGGGTAGGGGGGTTATGACCCCAATTTCACAAACGAACGGACCTCATTTTGCATGAATTATGGAACTCTAATCCTAATGGAGGTATGGATTGTCTGCATTTAGAAATATGTTAGTCAATAATTTAAAACAAGATGCCAGAAAACTAAATACAAAAAGCTGCGTGCCTACTACGGTGTTAAGTTGCTCCGTGAAAAAAAATACACTTCGCCAAGATTATACGACGTGCATACAGTTAAATACAATCATGACTGCTGCAATTTACGGGAAAATGTGCAACATTTAGAGACTACAAGTGTTGTATGTGGCACAACGTTAGCTAACATTTCGCATCATTAATACATAAGGAATGAACACATGCAGAGCCTTCTCACTGCACACAGCTGAAGATCATATCATTCTTGGTGCATTTTACGTTCTCTTAACAATAAGTTGCTTAGTTACATGCAAGGAAAATTGTAGTACACACTTCCCATTGCTTCCATTACCTAACTACTAAACCAGAAGCTGGTAATGCATAACCATACGCCAGTGGCACGTCCTATGGCAAATGAAAGATCGAAAGAAAATGTAAGCTCTATAGGAGTCCGGAACAATTTTCTACACTACTGAAAATAGTCAAAATACCCTTTGTAATAATGAATAATAATTTTGGGGGTCATGTAGCAATAAATGTTACCCACCCACTATCCCTTTTTAGATCAAGACTTTTATAGTGAAATTGGAGGTGTGTCCGCTATTACACGCGTAAATTATGGGACAAATACAGTATTGCTAACCTCCAGTATTGCTAATCGGTACTGACAGTCTTCCTGTCACTTTGCCCCGCTTTTCCTCTCCGCAACCTACGGTCGCCACATAACAAGACCCTACGTCCAACCGCCACACGCCAAGAATTCTGAATATGCTTCTCACCTACATCCTGTATTTCAAAGGAAACAACGCGAAGGATATGCCGGGAGCTTGGAACAGCTGAGCTGTGTTGCTAAGTTTTTAGAGTTGTTGTAAATCAACTGATTTGAATAATACACAGCGCTATATACTTCAGACATTATTTCTGTACAATTATACGTAATATATAAAAAAAACGGCCCTGAGTCAACGCCGAGGACATTCAAACAGAGAAATACGATACTTTTAGATGAATAAATGAATTACACACCGAAGCTATGATACCTTTATCATCGGTATTCAATTCAATAAATACGACAAAGAGGGCAAATACTCTACAGCTAATGAATATAAAAACACTCACCATGCACTGATTATCCTTTAACATGAAACAAGAGTCTGAGTGGAGGTCGTTCACAGCTTACTGCAGTAGTTGACAGATAACACCATGCACACTCACTTAATCGCGACTCTCTACGTTTAATATTAGCTTTCGTGATAATACAAAAGTAAAGTTAAGGTAAAGACATATTTAGCACTGAGCACTCAAACAAGCCCCTCTGTGGCGATATTATTGCCGTGGTTTTATATTTTCGAGTTGTAGGCTATTGAATGACGGAGGGTATTTTGAACACTATGAAGGGAAACAATAGCCTGTGGTCTATTATCGATTGACGCAAGCGAACTGACACCAATAAATAAATTATCCTCAGTCACTTGGCAAGGGTTTCTTTGACACCCTCCATTCCTTCACTGTCCCTATCATCATCACCACCACCATCATTGTCTTTGTCAGAGCCTGATGAATTGCCAAGGTTAATAATCATTTCATCCACCGCGATATCCAGACCACCTTCAGTATTTCTTTCTGTACATGCTGTACGGGATGTGTCCAGTCCTCGGTTCGAACTTCGGTGAAGTAAAACTAACGAAACAATGACAATGAAAGGAAATCAGACACAGACAGTAGTTAACAAGCGACTGAAACAATGCCTGCCCATACGAGAAGAATTCTGTCACTCGTGTGGTGTATTTTGTAGCCACTTGTTGGTAACGGGTGTTTGATAGTAAAATGTCGAGAGCTGTGAGATATTGATTGTAGTTTTAGAAATGTATGCATGTGTAACGCATTTGCATTGAGTGTTTACACGGACTTAAATAAGTCACTTTGACAAATACAAGATTGTTACTAGGAACTTCAGTTAAACAAAACACAAAGTTAAATACTTTTGACAGTACTTTTTTTTTCCTTCCTGGAGACCTTCCGTGGATTTTCTTTCGATTGCCACCTTAGCCGTCGCTTCGCACCTGATTTGTTTCCTTGAAGACTGCGTCGAGTTTCATGCAGTATGGACTCTTGCTCACGGTTATCTTTTCTACTGCACCAGCTGCCATCACAGCTTCCTGAACAGTAGGCTATGCATGCCAATCAGACTTGCTTCTTTGAGACTGACGATCATGCACTCAGGGAGAAACCTCTGTCTAGAGCTGCATTGTTGTGATACAAAATCAGTATCATTTTAACGAAGCTTGTGAGATCGTTTTTGGCAGGAACTGAGGAAGGTGCTGAAGCCACTAATTCAGACCACAGCATGTTGAGCCGTGGCTCTTTTCCGTCGAACTGCTTCAAACGCGCAGTAACGGAGAGCAGTCTCAGAAGTGCGGAGTAGCTGCTCTTGATGCGGTCAGCCATTGCGCCAGAAAGCAAATTCTTCTGATTACAAAGAATTTCCAGGGCAATGACGATCGTAACTTCTTCCAACTTAGGAGTCTCAGCAACCCCTATAGTGTCTAGGCAGGAAATAGCACGGGTCTCTCGTGAACAAGAGTTGACCACTCTTTGATTTTTTCAGCCATAGGATACGAATGTACAATTTTCGGCAGTTGGTGCGAAATTGCAGCACATCCGCGTATGGAATTGTCTGATATCTTGATCTGTTAGCTTCATTAAGGGCTGCTCTTGTCGAGAAACCCAGGTCTCCTCTGTGAATAACAATGCGGACTGATTCCTGTATGTCATTGTCAGCAACGAGCGCGGCGCGCGTAGCCCCACGCGTAGAGGGTACGGCCGGCGGTCGGCCTGGCAAAGTATGCATTCGACGTTGGCTGGGTTCTCATCCCGCTTAGCGCTCTATCGGTGGCGCAAATTACGGGTGGCACCGCGGTCTGCAGGTGAAATAGAAGATTGAGCGGGAGGACTCTACCGAGCGTTCGGGGGCTAAGAAGTCTGGCATTATGAGACTTTTCAAGATTTCCCGTATCAAGTGCGAATTTCCCGTATAATTCCCGTATTTTTCCCGGGTCACTAAAATTCCCGTATTTCCCGTATCACTCCACACCCTGCATAACAAATTGCCATACCACTGCCCATCGTTCTTCTCATTAAACTCCCAAAACCAACTGCCAGACCCTCAAAACGAACATCACACAATCCTCAACCCCCCCCCAATACCAATCTCCAGACCAGAGAGCACAACACAACTCCCAACATCACAACTTCACAAAAGCAAGCCTCCATTCCACATGGCAGCAACTATCTCCAAAATAAACACACAACCATGGAAACCTTGCCCTAAGATCAAAGCCACCTTGCCAGAAATAGCTAGACCACCACCAAGAATCTCTAAGGCACAACACACAAGATTCTCGGTGGTGGTCTACCAATAAGTGACCATGGCTGGCAACCTGAAAACAAACAAAATAAATACCACCAACTGCACAAACGAAAACCTGAGGGTGAGCTATTGTTACCAAAATAATTTCGGTTACACAATGGTATTAAGGGTGATCCAGCAATAGTCAATAAATAAAGTAGTTTAATGTACTGTACTAGTTTTCAAACACATTGTGGCCTTCTTCATAATAATTAACAATTTACATTGAGAGACACGTGGTTAATAATTCCAAGTATGGTATTGATCTTGAGTATGAAGGGTGTCATCTTATAGTACTAATTAAAGACTTATTTACTATCATTAAATTATTGTTTGAAATGTTCTTAAAAATACAGAAATGTATATTTAAAAAATATGGCAGTGAAGTACTCACTATAGCACCCCAGTCAAACATTGATCGCCTCGAGAGGTGTTAGAATAATGCCCTACGAATCATAACAGGCACAATAAAAACCACACCTGTAACCGCCTTGCAGTTATATACCTACAACTTACCAATAGAAGAAGAGATGAAACATCAAACAGCCAATGCATATCTCAGTATACAAAGACTACCTCAAATGACATGGATCAAAAAAACAGTTTCTAGCCCCAATCTTAAAACACAAAAAGTGTCTCACCAAAGAATATATCAATAGGAGCAACCTGCAAATAAAACTTGAACCACTCTGTATGCTAGTAAACCCCATTGAATATATACAAGTGACTCCAGATCTTACTTTGTGAGAAGAGGTCTGCAAGATACTGCAAGATAGACCCTTCACCACATGATCTAAAACAACTGGCCCTCTGTACAATAGAAGAAAGATATCCGTCTAATCAATGGCTAAATATATTTACAGATGGCTCACAAGACAAAGAAAATAGAACTGGAGCAGGAATACATTCATCTCTCTTTTCACTCTACTTCCCAGTAGGCCAAAACAAAAACTTTGATGCAGAGATAAAAGCAATTTCGCATCCACTACAACAGTTATTAGGCAGAAACAATGATTATCAAAAATGTGTTATCATTACAGATTCAAAATCAGCCATTCAAGCCATCTCGTCAAATTATAAGCCTCAAAATAAAGAACTGAAAGAAATTTTTTGTATGATAAAAACCCTTCAAAGACACCACAAACAGATCTCATTTCAGTGGATCCCTTCTCATAGCAGGAATAGCAGGTAATGAAGAGGCAGACAGATTAGCAAAAAAAGGTACCACACTACAACAACCTGTCAGTCAGACTGATTTTATGTCAGCAAAAAGGATCTTGAAAAATACTATCAAAAACAGGTATGAAGAAATGGCAAAGAAAACAGCAGAAACCAAATTATGGAAGGACATTGATACTAAATGGGATCAATATAAATTATCACCAAGAAGAGAAGCTGTAGCCTTCTTCAGACTTAACACTGGCCATGACTGCCTTGCAGCTCATCTGAAACGAATCAACATCCTGAGATCTGAAAAATGCACATTTTATCACGAACCTGGAAGTAAAATGGATAAGGAGCACCTGCTACATTGCAACAAACTTGATGTGACTGCTAGAACTTCAGGAAACCTCACACAACTATATTGGAACGCAAGAAAGCTGATGGATTGGAATCCGGGCTAGCCAGAAGAAACAACAATATTTAAAAAATGTAAATTAATATTAATTTTCCCAAAATCTTTAAAATGATGTGCTAAAATGTAATAAAAGGAATGTATGTGAAGCTTGTTGAAAATTCTTCTATAAAATATCCTTTAAATTGCTTGTTCAATGTACAGATTGAAACGTATGGGTGATAAGTCACAGCCTCGCCTTACACCTTTCTGAATACCAGCTTATATATCAAGCCCTTCGGCTCGTATAACTGCTGTGTGGTTTTTATACAGATTGTAGATCACCCTCCTATCCCTGTACAGTGCACTCCCGAAAATTTGCGGTAATTAATGCATGAACTTCCGCGAATTATCCACAGTTATGTTTTTTTAAGCCTAGTAAAAACAAAACAATTGATTAAAATATTGAAATGTATTTTATGAAAACTCAAAAATATTATAACTCTTTTTTACATTGCATAGTAAGACACACTCGACTAGAGGTGTGTGGATTATGCTAACATTAATCTAGAAAAAAGAACGTGTTACTTTTTTTTTCTTAGCTCGTTCATTTTTTCTAATTTAAGATTGTATATTTCCGAAGAAAACAATCAGGATGTCTACTGTAAGGATGAAGTAAAAATTAGTTACTTTTTAGCTACCTTTTAGTTAATTTTAGTTACCATTGAATTCAAGATACGTCTGAGGTCTGGAAACAAAGGGGCTCATCACCCGGTGAAGAAAAACAACAATGAACTGTGTTTAAAGCAGTAAATAAAATTCACTTAGGGTGTTATAACAATTTTAAAAATAATAAATTAATACTAGATATTTATTATCAAATGAGTTGTTTCAGCTAATATGTCGCCTTGTGCACAAGGCGTTTTCATATAATTGCCGAGAGGTTGCTCTGCTCTTGACCGTTTGGCGAGATTTCCTTTGTCCCCGCGGTAGATCACGAAGACATTTATGGGACGTTTCGTGATTGTAACCGAATTCTGTCTTCTCAGTCAAGTACTGAGAAATATCCAGCCTCGGCATTGAATGCGGAGAAATATCGCCATGTACCGCAATCGTTGCTGCTCTCGGCCATTTTACGAGATTCATGTTGTCCTCGCGATATTATGCAATTTGCGCCGCACCCGGCCGTTGAACGATTGTCTATCTGTTTTGACAATGGTGGAGGCAAGCTCAATGTTGGGCATGGTTAAAATTCACGAGTAGTTATGGACATGTTATATGGCTGGCGCCGTGATACCCGCTGTCCCCATGCTTGAGTTCATCAGTTCAGGGTGGATCACGAGGAGAAATTAGTAACGTGATGCTACGTAGGCAGTCATTCCTAAGTGGGTTGATGCACTTCTCGCTCCCCGTACGCTTTTAAGTATACGGTCATGGGAAAAGTAGCTAGTAGGTTTCGGAATGTTTCGTGATTGGTGCCCATCACCTTCCGACGGGATTCCCGCAGTCCTCGTGATCAAAAAAGGAAGATTGTAGTTTTACGTGACCGTGAATCTGGTGATTATCAGCCACGGGACCTCCTTTTTACGTGGAATCCGAACCACAGGACATGGCATTTCACTTCGAAAATCTCACATGCATTGACCGGAAATCGAACCCGGGCCGCCTTGGTGAGAGGCATACAGCTAGACCGCTGAGCCACCACACCCCAAGTCCTCGCGATCACAAGTTCACGATAGGGGACGGGTTTTATGATTTTACGCAACTGACGTCGATCTTGATCCATTTGATAAGATTCCCACAGGCAAGTTGTGCGGTTAGCCGGCCGTCTTGAGGATGAATGTTCAAAGCAGGTATCAAATATTAAGAATTATTCTGAGAGGATTGCACGAATAATACGACAAGAGGACAAGTTTTCTTTCAAATGCGAATTATACAAGTTATGCAAGTTACAAGTTTTCGTAATAACCGATTAGATTATAATATAACCAATGGTACCAAAGTTCGAAGGAAAAATCGACATATAACGGAATTTTGAATTAACCATACTGGATGTCGCAAATTTACGGGACAGATTTTCAAAATAAGTTATAGCCTACGTATTTCGAAGCTTTTTCATAATTCTTTTTCGAAACTAACATTTCGCAAGATTGCGATATTAAATTATTTCACGTTATTTCTGGACTTCAATTTGACATAGTCTCCAAATAAATGCGAGGTTTCTGATTAGTTTCAGAAGTTTTCGCGAATAAACGTCTCGCGAAAAGTCAGGTTTCCTAATAACACAGAAAAATATTTCACACAAAACTAAAAAGTCTTCTTGATGCCAAAAATATACGATGAACGATGTATACCACTCAGGGTATCCAAAGTATGCATTTCCTCGAGGTCAGGCACGGGGAAATATAGCTTATGCAATTGGCGCCGTTTGCGTGAAACTCGCTCCATCGCAATCTCTGAGCCTAGAGGCGTGAGTTTAAACGATTCAATCCGCCTTCAGAAAATTTTCGTTACCCTTATGTAAAATTCGTTACTTTTTCGTTACTTTAGTTAACCATTTGTAAAATTCGTTACTTTCGTTACCGGTAGACACCCTGAATGAGATCGAATATTCATCTCCATTTTCTATATAAGTGTGACTAGACACACTAGGTTGACTGTGGGGAAACTTTCGGGATTTCCGTTGGATCACTCCCGCACTAGATCTCGGTTTTTCGCATCGACAGTCGAATTCCGTACAATATTCTCCTCGCTTTCATGTCTGAAATCATAATCGTCTTAATCGACGTCTAACTACTCAACTGCAGCATGCCACTTTCTTCTGCATCTTGACATGAAAAATAGTCTTAGAAGCCGGCAAACACTTTCTTTTGTGAGCGAGTAGTAGCGTGTTGACTGCCTGAAGATCATCCAAAGCACTTGGAGCGGCACGTAGGTTTGCACCATCGGGCAATAATCGCTATTTACAATATGCTGTCCGTGCATCTACTGTAACGTGTTTTTCGAGGGGTTTTTATGCCACTGGCATAAGTCAGTAGGAAGCCATTCTATATTTATTCACGCGGCAAATTGTTCAGCCAAGAGAATTTTTCATGTTAATTTATTATTATTATTAATTTATTATAATTATCATTAAGATATTTTCGGAGCATTTTATAAAAATTATAAGCATTCAGATAGGTTTTCTATGTCTTAGAAAACGCTATCAAGCAAATTATTACGAACGACAATATCCAAGAAAATTACATGATTACGGAATTTTACGGAGTTTTGTCAGTTAGGGTATTTGAGAGAGTTGAGTCACGGGGAATTCAAATACAAGCTTAATCTTGTCAGGAAGTATTACGCAAGGCTGGGTCGCATCGTCAAGAAAAGGCGAATATATGGAACGGAAATCGACTTCCCCTTACCGCCGAGTGTAATGAGGCAGAGGAGGGGAGTATAGCGCGTGGGGTGCAGCCAATCAGCGGAGACAACGTAAGCTAGAAGTCGGATGAAGAGTGGGGGAGCCGACAGGTGAATATATCGTTCGGCGCGGCGTGGAACAGGGACTAGCTGTGTAGAACTTAACGAGTACGCTTGCACGCGGGAGTCGCTCCGATGTTCCGTGGAGTGGAGGACTAACTTTTGTAAAACTTAACCAGTGTGGTTGTACGAGTGTTTGGGGTCCGATGTACGGACCATAGAATTATCTAATCTACCAGAATATCATCAAATATTTCGACGGAGATGACGACGTCCAAGAGACTGTGGGAAGCACACAGCATCATCAAGTACGAGGGAAATGCTTTGGCAATTTCCAGTGGTAAGCGCAAATGACGCAGAAATACGCAATCTCTCATTTCTCTTTGTTTTACATTTCATATTTCAGTAACTTCATAGCTTGGAAATAAGAGTAAAATCAATTTATCAGACTCCGTTTTCACGTAATTTTCTATCGGTAATATTAAATCGCAACGCTCCAATTTAAATTTTATACTTATTATTATTATTAATTTTGCTATACTTGTTTTATATAATAAATTCATTTCTTTTACAATGCAATCTTTGCTTTCAGTAGGTAGCATTAGATATAGACCAATTCCTTCTCCTGATACAATTGTTTGTTGGGTTAATGATCACATCATACCACGATCTGAGTGAATAGATTCTTGAAGGTGTTCTACCAGAGCTAGACGTTGTTAAATACAAATTTAGATTTCAGCATTGCATTGAGGTCTTGGCGCCCATTAAAACAACATAGCTTAGGCAAAGGTAAACAATTACAATTATCACCCAACAGTTTGGGGCAGCCAAACAGTAACATTTATCTCCCAACATTGTGGGCTAGCGAAACTGCTACATTTGTCGCTACTAACATGGGGCACTAAATAAAGTTACACTTGTCGCTCAACGCATGGGGCATTAGAAACCATTACACTACCCTTCACAACTCTTAGGCAAGCGACCTTGGGGTGTGGCTGTTGGAAAGGGAGGGTAGGTTCTCGGTGAAAGTGGATTCCACTTTGCACTGTCTCACCATTGAAGATAAAATCCCTTTCGGTGACATGCTCGTATGTTTCCAAGATTGCAACATTCTGGTAGCAGTGCGCAAATAGGCCTAATTTACATCGCTGAAAAACGCAGTTCAATCTACTCAAATCTCAATGATTTTGTCTCCACAAAACATATCCCAGTAAAATTCTTTTAAATGACCGAGATTATTTTATTTAGCGGGATGATTAGTTGTTTTAAGAAATCTCATCTGCGCAGCTCAAAATTTCAATACGCAGCTTAAATCTTATATGCGCAGCTCAAAATCTCATCTACATAGCTCAAAATACCATAAATAATATTCTTGGGAGATCCTAGAATCAACCGCAAAGCGAATTATCCGCACGCGAATTAACGGGAGTACACTGTACTTTAATCCAATCCTTTTCAAAATGTCGAACAACTTACTCCAATCAACATTATCAAAAGCCTTTTCTAAGTCTGCAAATGCCATAAACGTTCTCTTATCTTTCCTTATTCTACCTTAAAAGATCAGTATAAGACTTAAACAGCTTCCCTTGTACCTAGGTTTCTCCTGAAACCAAATTGGTTTCACCCAACTGTTAATATCTGTCTTTTCATCCTCTTGTAAGTTATTCTAGTCAGGATCTTTGAAGGATGAGTGATCAAGCTTATTGTACGGTAATCTTCGACATATTATGTCAGCTCCTGCTTTCTTCTGTATGAGGAAAACAAACATTCTTCTTGAAATCAGACGGTACCTGACCTGTCTCATGAATCCTACATGCCAAGTGAAATAAACTGATCAGACCTTCATCATCTATGCAACGTAGCAACTCCGTATATCATCATGGCCTGGTGCTTTGTTCCTGCTTAAGTCTCGATCTGCTAGAGGTCTTCCATCCGAGTCCTTTATATTACAACACTTAGTCGTCCTTTCCCCAAAAGTACTCTTAATATTACGATAAGCTGTACTTTTGCAACTTTTAGACAATTTTCTATACTTGCACATTTCTTTTTCAACCGTTCTTCTTTACACTTCTTGTTTACTTATTTTTCAGATGTCTGAATTCTTCTTTTCCCCTTACATCTCTTGCAGTCTTGTGCTTCTACCTTTCGTCCATTACTTCTCTTAGGATCAATTGGATTACACTGTATAACAAAAAAGACGATGCACCGGGAAGGCGTTGTCTGATTGTAAGGAAATTACGTATGCAAAGACTTTCAGACCGAACATGCGACTGATTAAAGCTTCATGACCAATGAATGAATAGCGGGAGCTCCCGCGCATCCGAACTGTGCATGCATCAGGTGTATATAAGGTGCGATTCTGATGCGTATGCTCAAAGTAGCTGTTGCATTTGACTGCGATATCTGAACGTCGCCTGTAAGAATGCCACGCCGAAGGATTCGTGCTCATTACGAGCAGATGTCAGAGTTTGAAAGAGGTCGTGCGATCGGATTGAAAAAAGCTGGTTGGTCGAATCGAACTGTCGCTGGACATTTGGGTCGAAATGATGCGGCGATCAGATGATGCTGGCAAGCGTGGGTCAGCAACGGCAGGCATCAGCGTCAGGACAGCAGTGGTCGACCGAGGGCCACAACAGCAAGGGCAGACAGAGCGATTGTCAGAACAGCTGTCACAGCACCAGAGTCATCCTTGTCAACGATCCAGCGTGTGACCCACACACATGTCCACCATGACCATCGACAGACACCTGAGCGACTGGAATTTGCGCTCGCGCTGCCCATTACGCCTCTTACCACTCACGCCTGTTCACCGTCAAGTCAGATTACAGTGGTGCCGCGCTCGAGCAACATGGAACTGCGCTGACTGGGGACGTATAGTCTTTTTAGTGACGAGTCCCGTTTCCAACGGAGACCTGACGACAACCACAGACGTGTTTGGAAACATCCAGGCCAGCATGGGGATCCAGCCTGAGCTATCACACGCCACACAGCCCCGCAACAGGGAGTGATGGTCTCTGGTGCCATCCCCTTTGATAGCTGGACCCCTCTGGTAGTCATTCCTGGCACACTGACAGCACAGCGGTATGTTGATGACATTTTATGGATGGTTGTGTTACCGTTCCTTCACCGACATCCAGGCCTTACTTTCCAACAGGATAATGCCCGGCCGCACACGGCATGTATTGCTATGGACCGTCTTCAAGCTTGCCCTATCCTTCCTTGGCCAGCTCGGTCGCCTGATCTCTCTCCCATAGAGCACATTTGGGACGTCATGGGAAGGCGATTGCGAACATCCCGGAATGTCGCCGATTTAGCCCAACAGTTGGAGACCATTTGGCACGAAATTCCGCAGGACACCATCCGGGAACTTTATCAGTCCATGCCACGTCGAGTGACAGCTTGCATCCAGGTCAGGGGTGGACCAACACCCCATTGACGTCCTCACTTAGTAATGCTCTAACTCTGCAATAAATCATTCTATTGTTGTTCTGCACTTTTGATCGTTTATTTTTCTACGTCTGTTCCTCACATCCACCGATTTTTATCGCTATCGGACAATTTCTTCCTGGTGAGTCGTCTTTTTTGTTATAGTGTAATATCCATTGCTTAAGGTCTGTATTGACAATTTTAGATTTGATTTAGATGTATAAATTTTATCCACAAAGAGAATGTACGATTTATGCATGCTTTAATAGTAGGAGTGTCTTTTGAGTGTATACATTGATGATGAATCTGCGACATCAGGCTGATGAAGGGCAAAGTTGTTGCCCGAAACATGTCCCTATAGTATGTTAAAATAAACTTTGTAGTAAGGAATCTTTAAGTATTGATTGGGCGGTGATAGCAGACCCGTCTAAATCAAATTCTAGTGCTCTATCAAATTCTGATCTCAATATTAAATCTCCTTTCTCATCCCCATCAATTTCACTTCCCTTTCCATTACATGAATGTCAACCTTCTTACCCCTATACAAACACACTCTGCAAGATTTCCATCTCTCAACCTTTTCTTCTCAATCTGCTAGAGGTCTTCCATCCGAGTCCTTTATATTACAGCACTTAGTCGTCCTTTCCCCAAAAGTACTCTTAATATTACGATAAGCGGTACTTTTGCTACTTTTAGACAATTTTCTATACTTGCACATTTCTTTTTTACCATTCTTCTTTACACTTCTTGTTTACTTATTTTTCAGATGTCTGTATTCTGCTTTCCCCCTTACATCTCTTGCATTCTAGTGCTTCTACCTTTCGTCCATTACTTCTAGCAGTAGCATAGCCAGGATTTTAGTTTGGGCCCACCCCCCCATTAGGTCCTCATCTATTACTGCCAGAGTTTTTATATTTTAGCCTATTTTCATTTATGAAAAATAGTAGGCTTATGAGATCACCCCTCTCTTCCCCCCCTTATAATGAAATATAAACGGCCCGAGAGATTTCAAGGAAACTCGGTAAGCACATACTACTACCTCGTCCGACCTCGACCGTACCTTTCAAATTTTGATGCGTTTCACCAATTCAGCATGCGGGCCACGCGAAATATTTCACTGACATTCTATATCTCCGCATTGGTAACAGATATCACCCTGAACTTTTGTACAGTGATAAAGGGCACTACAACAAGTTTACCTATGCGACTTTATTAAACATTTAGGAGTATTACCCTTCATTTATAAAACCTGTTAAGTACAAAACGAACATGGTGGCCAAGCGAAGTTGAAACATTTTAATGGATATTTCACGTGATTTAACCACCCGAGCTCAGTGAAACTTAAAGCGGTAAATATTTATACAAATTCTAATCTACTGACATCAAATTTAGTTAAATTGTTTACATAATCTCAAGATGGAGGCTGTGCGAAATTTTAAAATTTAATTTTTATTTCTTGTGTCCTAATCATGCTATCGTAGTGAAAGTTTGTATAATGAACCTACGCAATAATTTTCATCTAATGTTACATAACTGCATGGCCTACATCTGGCGACCATCCGAAATATTTAGACGGTTCTCAATATCTACGAATCTATTGCAGCAATCAAACTGAAATTTTGTATGCTGATTGAGGCTATTAATATAAGTTCACCTATTGGACTTTCAATAACCTGGTGAGCACAATACCAACATGGCGGAAAAGTGAAGTAAAAACATTTAAATGGAATTGACTCGCGATTTCATTATCCGAGCGCAGTGAAACTTGATATGGTAACTGTTCACACAAAATCTACTGCCATCTAATTAAATTCAATTGTTTTATAACCCCAAGATGGCAGCAGTGTGACATTTTAAAATTGAGTTTTTATTTCTTGTGTCCTAATCATGCGATCTAAATGAACGTTTGAATAATGAACCTATGCAATAATCTTCATCTAACGGTGCACAACTCTATGGCGTACATACAGAACAATCCAACATGGCGTTCCTTTTCATAGGCGGGAGATTTTTCTAATAAAGAAGACCAATTGGATACATGAAAATAGGCTATATAGTTCCTTACAAAACTACTTGTTTTGAGTATAAGTACTTTAGGGTCCATTTTAACTTAGGACAAAGATCTTCAGTCTGTTCATGTCTGTCTGAATTCTGTCCTTCGTTGCTTTGTTTTGAGGCAGCTCACAGCTGTGTCAGTGTCTATATTTGTCTCTGTCGCTCAGATTTGCAATTATCCGTTATCAGAATACTATCATTATGGCATATTCACACGTTTCTGTGCACAATGTTCTTTTACATTAACACTGCACTATGTCTTGGTGCTTTATAAATAGTTTATTTACCAGAAATGTTTTTAGTCAATTTAATGAATCTGTCAAAAAAAAACCATCAGGAGTAGATAACAGGAAGCAAGGACACTCATAAAGGCATCAAACAAGTACATACGTTGCAAAATATTTAGGTATATTATTGTTAGTGTAATTTATACAGTGCTGTTTTAAGGTAAGCCTAACGGTCGCCGTGTATGGTACCTCAATTTTGTTTATTATTATTATTATTCAGAGGAAACTGTAGCACCCTTTAAATAATAATAAATAAATACGAACCTTTTAAAAAAAATGGAATAACTTTACATTCTATCAGTGAGCATTGAGTCTTTCTCGTTCAGAGAAAATTATTTGTAAAAGCTGTGCCTATATAATGAAATGGGGGCCTCAATTTTCTACACCTACAATAAAAGCTTTTTATAACTTCCCAAAGATGTGTCCAGTTTTGCCTTCTTTATGACAAATCGGTCATCGTAACGGTCGCTAATGTGACAAAAAGAAGAAAGAAAAGAGCAACTATCAAACAACTCTGGACTCTTCCCCAATACTACCACTTACAAACGGTATCTCTCCTCTCGCATAGACACACAACCACCGTAAATCCCGACAGTGGCGACAATCAACCACGCTGCGCTAGTATTGTAGCCTGGGACATTTTAACACTGATATTTCCAGGAAATGGAAATTAAAAGGTGACAAGATATAACTGGCCCCCTCCAGAGAGGTCTCCTGCTAATTGGCAATCTCCTAATTTTTTGGTAGACTTTTGTCATCATCACCTGGATGTATCCCCAGTACTCAGGCACCTACTGTTCTTGGAAAATCTCCCCTCCCCCATGTCACAATCCTAATTGCAACCCTGTTATTTGAGCTCCTCCAAGCTGTGCAGACACGGAAATTATGACAGGCCGTGCAAAGATTGTTAGTACATTCTTAGTCAAAGCATTTACTGTATTTAACATTTCGTTGTAGGTTCTAAATTTGTTTGAGCCGTAAGAAAATATGAAGGCTTATGCCAACCCCAATTTCTGGATTTATTTGGGGGGGGCAGACACGACACCCCACCCCTCTCTGGCTACGCCACTGACTTCTAGTATATCCTGAGTAATCCACTTTTTTTCTACCTATTCCCTATTTTCTACCAATGCTTTCTTCGGTGGATTTTGTTATTCCATTACTATTACTCTGCAATTGAAATTTGTTCAGGGTTCTTCATTAGTCCTTCCCTTATACTCGTCTTGAATCTTTCTTTCATGTCCGTTTGGTTGAGCAGTTTAATAACTTAATTTCATCATAAAACTATTCCACGAATCTCTCTTCGACTGATGCTTCAATTTTACTTTTCTCCATCTTCCTGCAGCCTTAATTTTTCTGCTTTCTACATTGATTAGTTCTGATTTGCTTGTGATGGCTTGCCTCTTGGTATGTTGTTCATGGCTCACCGTTGTATTATTTTACAGAAGAGTTTAAAATACTCTGAGTTGAGTTTCTTCTATATTAATAATACTGATGTTATTTTCAACCTATTCTTGGAACTCATACTAATTTAAGTTTTTCAAACTCGACATGGTACAAATGTTAGGTTTATTTGCTGGATATTTTAACAGAATGGATACTGGGACTGTTCAATGGCCTCCTTATAAGTATCCTAATAGATGCTTTCTGGCCATTTTCACAGAGGTCAGAAGATACTCGGGCAAGGTCAGAGTCTGTAGAGCATTCTTGGCAGTGTAAGATTAAACTACGACTGCTAAGAAAGTCGTCAACAATTTTGCCAGAACGATTCTTGTAATTCCAGTTAATTCCCGAAACTGGAATTATAAGAATTCTGGCAAAATTGTTGAAGACATTCTCAGTAGCGAAAGAGATCTCAAGAGTGTCTGTATGTAGGTTTCTGTACATGCCATATATTCAAAAAGTTTCTGTTTTCTTGAGATATAGATCAATATTTGTTTAACAATATTGGACTCTAATGTTAGACAATTTCTGGCAGTTATTCCATTCAACTAGCTATTTGTCTAGCTTTCTATAGATATGTTGTACAATCTTTGATGTTGTAATATTGGGGATCATTAAAGATACGAGAAAATAGCATTTTGTAGCATTTAAAAGTTCGTCACCAGGTACAATAAACAGGTTCAAAATAATATGCACGGAAACTAATTCAAACATGTGCAGGATTGGAAATATGGGCGTTTCTGATAAACGGCATAAGCATTTAATATATAAGTCTCCTGTTGTGTGTGTGATTTTATTTTTACTCAGGGAGTGTTAGAAGTATTAAAATCCTAATATCAGTATTACAGAAATGTAGAAACTTGACATCATACATTTTTCAGAAATGTGAGATCTCTGAAAATAAAGGCATCAGCCTGGCTAATTGGCAAGATTGAGTTCAAGTGCTGTCGGTTGGTTGTATGACGTGAGACGAGGGTACCTAAAGATCCAAAGGTCATGTTCTCATTATGCAATCAACAATATCAGGTGTTGTGCAGCAACTCAAATATTGAGGGCCGGCGGAGAGTTGTATTAGTTCACTGGTACCAATTGTTAGAATAAAGCGAGCTGTGGTCAGGCAACAATGCTTGTCTTACGAAGTTTACTGTGTGGCAGGTGGAATGACGACAATACCAGGCTGTCTTGGACTCGATGGACGAATTGGTTCAAATTCTGAGGATGTCGATGAAATCCTTTTGTGTGGTTTTCCTACTAACTCCTTGCCAAGTTCCATTCATTTCTTTTAATAACTTATCTTATCAGGTAGGATTCAAGAAGTGCCATTTGACCATTAAACCACCGGCAAATAGAAATTCAATGCCCCTCATCCATGGCCCTCATTGAAAAGGAAGTAATAATGTGAATCATACATTTACTTAACTTTGTGTAAATATCACACAATGGATAATTAACTAAATAATAAATTGTCTGTTTACTCCCTCATTATTTCCTGACCACACTGCGACTCTTGACTGACAATCTGTAAAACAGTATCCAAATTCACGGAGAAATCGCCGGACGACATGTAACAAAACCTATAACTCACACATGGTAGAGAATACTTTCATCATTATTATACAACATTTCCCAAAGCAAAGAGAACGCCTAACAAAAATTGTCTATTCATATCAAGATACGTACTTGAGAGTTTTCATTTTCATTTCAAATACAAGAAATGAGGGCCGGCGCGATATAAACCTATATAAGCATAGCCTTATTGCTCTAATTTTTAAAAAGAATCGGCACAAATGATTGGAATATTCCTTTTATTAGCACAACCAACTGAAACTACGAAATCATTTCTCCAAAATCATCGTTTTACTGGCGATAAACAGTGGATATTATGCGGCAATAATAACAGCACCATTTTCAAATTAATTTTTACCGTAATCGATTGTTTTCACGACAATAATCGATGTTCGTACATATCGATTATTACTCGTAAATATCGATTATATAGCCGATATTTTCATTGCTGGGAACTCGCAAATTTCAAAGTTGCGGCGCGAAAATGTAATAAAACATAATATTCAACATTAATCGGTAAATTCGGCACTTTTCGCATTTATCGCATTTATGGGAATAATTCGCAAGAACCCTTAGTTATCGCACTTTGTCGCACATTCAGTTTCGCAAATTTTGGGTATACATAGTCATATTAGTTACGAGGTAGTTGAAAAAAGGAGAAAAAAGTAAAATTCGCATTTATCGCAATTGCGATTTTCCCGTATCTCTAGGGATCATCTACTGAAATATATGTTTCCTTGATTATCAGGACATCTACTTCATTGTTAGTTGCTATTTATTTCAACAGACATCAATGTACAGGATGAATAGACCCATTGCATTCCACTGAAAAATATTCAATTTAGTTGGAATTTGTTTTACCCTTGAAAGAGGTAACTTGCTATTTCTCTCTCCTTTCTTCTTCATGCTCAGACTTGGAGTACCATATTTCCTGGCATGGTTTCTCATTTAGCACAAACCAGGAGGCAGGAATACTGTGGGCATGAGCAACATTACCTCCACTTCTAATTTATTTTTGAAATAATGAAGATATTATAGCTGAATGGATAACCTGGCCAACTGATAAATGAAGTATGAATGCCAAGTGCTTACCTTAATTCAATTGTAGGGGAAAAGATGAGGCTCACGAGTGCTGGTAATCCATGGATATTTGGCATAAGTGTTGTGTGTCGAAGATTTAGCCTGTCTCCCTGAGAGTTCTGACCCACACAAGATGACACCAACAGTCTAAAACAAAAACAGGCATTTGAGAATAGCATTTCAGCAGTAGAAATTATAGTAGTGTTTTGGTGTTGAAAGAATCAGCCGGTAAATTTTACAATATTTATTACCGTTGCCCAGGGGACGCCCGAGTGCATGTAATTAGTGCATTCTTCTGGGAGGCTTCTTTCGTGAACTTCAACTTTAAGAAAGCTCAGTGGGATAGCTTTTCTCAAAACCTAGATGATTAGGTGGGGAAGATCAAGCCTGACCCAGAGAAATACATGGATTTTGTTGAATTAGTAAAGTCTATCTCCCGTAAACACATCCCAAGGGGCTGCAGAACAATGTATATTCCTGGACTCGATAAGGACTCAAAATCCCTCCTTAACAAATATGAACAACTATATGAAAAGGACCCATTCGCAGAGGAAACAATACTAACTGGAGAACACCTTCTCCAAGCCATATCAAAATCAAGAACAGACAAATGGCGTAATCTTCTCGAAAGTTTGGACATGAAGCGCACAAGTCGTCAAGCTTGGAAATTATTGAAGAATCTCAATGGTGATCCTACAGTTCCAATCCAGGAATCGGATAAAGTTACCGCTGACCAAATAGCCAATCAACTACTGCTGAACGGTAAAGCCTCAAGAAGGTCCAAAGAAATAAAAATCCAACGATATGAACAGGAGAACAACCATCTTGGTACACGATTCACAACGGAACAATTAAGAACTGTTATTCAACAGATGAAACACAACAAAGCTGCAGGTTTGGATGATATAAGACCTGAGCAAATAAAACATTTTGGCCCCTTAACTATCTAATGGATCCTACAACTGATGAACACCTGTGTGACTAAAATGATAATCCCGAAGTTATGGCGTAAAGCAAAAGTTGTGGCCTTGCTCAAACCAGGTAAAGAACCAAATGAACCCAAGAATTTCAGACCTGTATCGCTTCTCTGTCATCTCTGTAAGGCCCTGGAGAGAATGATTTTGAACCGAATTTCCAACTTTGTTGACAGAGAGATCATTAAGGAGCAATCAGGTTTCAGACCAGGGAAATCTTGTACTGGTCAAATATTGAACTTAACCCAGTATATTGAGGATGGATATGAAAGGAAACAGATTACTGGAGTTGCTTTTGTGGACCTCACAGCTGCTTATGATACTGTAAACCATAAGCGATTGACAAAGAAGCTGTACTCAACAACTAGAGACTTTCGGCTAACACAGTTTATTCAGTGTTTGTTGCAGAATCGACGATTTTTTGTCACCCTCAAGGATAAGAAAAGCCGATGGAGGAACCAAAAGAATGGCCTCCCACAGGGAAGTGTGCTAGCTCCATTATTATATAATATCTACACTAACGACCAGCCACTTAACACTAGGACCAGAGCATTCATCTACGCAGATGACACTGCTGTTGCTGCTCAAGGATCAACGTCTGAAGAAGTAGAGTTAAAGCTGACATCTGCTCTTGAAGACTTAGCCATCTACTACAATGATAACTACTTGAAACCCAACCCAGAGAAAACCCAAATATGCGCGTTTCACCTGCGCAATAGGGAGGCGAGAAGGCAGCTCAACGTCACCTGGGAAGGTCACAATCTGAAACACTGTGTTCATCCTAAATACTTAGGAGTAAAGCTGGATCACTCGCTGACCTATGAACAGCATTGCATGGACACCAAACGGAAGGTATGCACCAGGAACAACATCGTTCGGAAGCTCATAAACACCAGATGGGGAGCTCAGCCTAGTGTCCTGCGTGCAACTGCCCTTGCTCTGAGTTTCTCTGCTGCAGAATGTGCTGCCCCAGTCTGGAGGAACTCTGCTCATGCCAACCAAGTAGATGTTGCCCTCCATGAGACAGGCCGCATTGTGACAGGCTGTCTACGTCCAACTTCTGTCGATAAGATCTTTCCGCTTATGGGAATAGCACCTCCAGAAGTTAGAAGACAAGTAGTGGCAGAAGTAGAGAAGAAAAAGCAAGAAACAGATCCAAGACATCCAATGTATGGACTTGATGTCCATCCACCTAGGCTAAAATCAAGAAAGAGTTTCCTCCAAACAACAATATCAATTCATTCCTCAGCTGAAGCTCGCCGAATTGAACTTTGGAAAGCAAAATCACCAGGAGGATCGTGGGAAATGAAGGAGAAGCCGGCAGCTGGCTACCACCTACAATACGAATCCTGGAAGACGCTAAACCGACTGAGAACTGGTGTGAGTCGGTGCAAAAGCAATTTAATGAAGTGGGGATACAGTGCTGAAGAACTTTGTAGATGTGGTGAAAGACAAGACCCTGAGCACCTTCTGAATTGCAGCATGTTATCAAGACCATGTACTATGCAGGACTTGATAGAAGCCAATGACTGTGCCATTCTAACAGTTGAACACTGGAGTAATAAAATTTAGTGTAATTTATATGTATATATGTATGTGTTTTGGACTCGGATAAATAAATAAGCAGTAGAAATGACCAGTGTAGTCCAACCTTTCATAACTTAAGGGACAATAAAAACTTCTTAGGACTGGGTGATTGCCATGCATTTGACGAGTAGAGGAAGAAATATAAAAGTAGATATCCCATATGAGACTTCACAGGAAATTGCATTTCAAGTTGTATGCCAATTTATCTACAATGACAGTCATTCATCAAAACTGCAATATACTCAGTTGACACACCATACATGTTAAAAATATAGTACTGTACAATTAGATGTAAATGTCACAGGCATCAATATATTATGTCACTTAACATAGCTAAAAATCAGTCTACTTAATGTGAAGACTGGCACTGCACATTTGAAAATGTTCTCATGTCCACTTTAAGCCTTGTCAGGGAAAATCTGAGGCTTGATTTTAGACACTTACAATGTGATTTCTCACTTTTGACTAAACAGCTTTCAAAGCTGAAAAAGCACTTTCACACATTCACACACGTATACACTGCCGAAAATTGACAGGATTTCAAGTGAGAATTTCTGCAGTTTGAGGAAACACAAACCTGCCAACCTTCGGAAGTCAAAAATAGGAAGATTTTTTTTAAATTATAGATTTCATCATGCGCAGTATACCATGGCGTGGGCGAAAGAGGGTACACAAAAGACCTGTGTGTCTTTATTGGCAAAGTATGAATTTAGCATAAAATTCACAAAAATGTAAGCAATCATCGAGTAATATGTATGGCCAATATTTAAACGTAAGAGAACATATGTGTGTTTAAAGAAAATGCATACAATCATTTTGATGGATTACACTTCGCATTTGCTACCACATATTCATGTTTTGTCAGACTAAAGTTAATTACCAAGGACAACATTACTTACCTAATTATGATTAGGTGATGTATATACATGGGGATGGTAATCTTGAGACTGCTTACTGATTTAATGCAGACCTTGCAGCCGACTTTGCTCTCTTCAAAAATGCCAGGTCATACTGCTGCTCGTAGCAATTTCCACTTAGGCTTGATTTAACCACTAACAGTTTGTTGAGGTTTTCGTCATTCAGAGATGATCGGAATTGTGTCCTCGTCTTCTTCACCTGGCTAAACAATCTCTCACATTCAACGTTGCTGTGTGGGATTGTTAATATTGACAGCATTACTCTAGCTAGTCTGTCATATTTCAGACACCCATCTCCACCTCGTATATCCCCAATTGCAGAACAAGAACAATCTGCTCTTTTTCCTTCCACAATAGAAGATGGCAAATCCTCCATTTGGAGAGCACAAAACTGGCACTGTAATGCATCCATTGCTTGGTGCTCATCTTCACAGTCTTTTTTTTTTAGCAACATAATTGGAAACTTAGAGATATAATACTTTACGGCCCTAAAGGGAGCAGTATACAAAGACCATATCTGTGCCACTTGAGCATTAACAGAAAACTCACTGTCCAAATTAAATTTATGAATAATATAATCAGAGGCTGCAGTGATGTTGTTCCTGACATGCAAATAAAAGACCTTCTTCTCCTCAGGAGACAGATTTTCAACACAACTAGATGTTGTTGAACCAATTACCAAATCATCATCAGCTTTCTGATTCTCTCTTGAGTGATAGACCACTTCTAAAATTGTGCAATATTTCTGTATGGCCACTGGCTTAACAAACCTACAAAGAATTTCTGTCAGCTAATCAATCAGTATGGATCTTAGGACATGGATGTGAGGTGCTTGCGATTGAAGAACTTTGTTATACTTTTCAAATGTAGGGATGGTAAATGCCAGAAACAAGCGGAATGCCTCATTTAACTTGGATGACAGAAAAATAAAGTCTCTCCTGTCTTGAAATACCAGCAGTTTGACTTGGTTCCGTCACTTTTTTCCTTGCAGACGGAGAAGAAGAACTGCTCTCCAACTTCCTTTTGCCAATGATAACACGTGCTTGATCTTGTACTCTGTTGTTCACACCAAATTCCACTTCTGCAGGCTTATCTTCATGTGCCTTTACTTTGGGAATTTGGAAATACTTGAGAGATGTGTTTGTGCCAGTGGACTGGTTCACCTCATCCTTAAAAAAAAAAACTCAGCAGTGGCTTCCACTGTGAAATCAGTCTAAGCATTTACCCAAGGACAACCAATGCATGCACACATGCTTCAGTATTTTCCTAACATCAGTTTGGTAAATAGCTTAATATAACTTCAGATGATCTTTCCTCTTGCAGCTTTTGTTTAAATAATAATAAATATCAATCATTATCTCATCAATTTTCACAGGAAGGGAATCAGCACCTTTCTCAGCAGTCAGATGAATTAAATGGATGGGCATCCTACAACAATGATGTTTTTCCACTGCTCTTTTAATTTCGCAGCAACACCATTTTTCTTCCCTATCATAACAGGGGCATTGTCTGCACTAAAAGCTACAGTATACAGTTTGCCATTGGAATAGCATGTCTTTGCAGAAGACGCAGAAGCAAATTACCAATGTTAGCACCAGTTGAGTCACCTTCCAAATTTTCCATGGATAGCAAACGATTTTCAATCATCTTCGATTCTTTGTTGAAAAATGACACGACGACAGGTTACAGCTTACTATCTCTATCATTGCTACCATAAGTGGAGATCGCGAAAGGCCCATATTTTAAAATATTAATCATTTTTGAATCGGCGTCACGTGCCATTTCATGTACAATGGCGGATGTTTTTGTCCTCCCACAGGCATATTTCTTCGCAATTTCCGAATCCGGGAACATTTTTCTAAACTATTGTCCCACGTGATCAGAACATGATAAAGAGGTTATGTCCTACGATGAACGCCGTGAATAAACATTCTGCTCGAATTGCAGCATTGTCTTCATTCCCGTGAACAAAGAACGTACCTAATTTTTTGTTCTGTAAACAACTAGCACTGTCCTTGTGTTTTAGAGTGTTGCTGTGAGTTACAATGTCAGTTTTTCCACCATGAGAAATATTTTTATCGCAACGACACACAGAACAAAGAGCAAAATGGTTTCCTCTACTAGATTGTACAATGAATGGAAATTCAGTTTTATAGCTTTCTTTGAAAACTTGGAGATAACGTTTCTGAGGTTTTGTCGCCATAACGTGACGAGAGAAACTTAAAACACACGACACGAAACAATCATCGACACAACTCGTTGAAATAATTATCTACCGACGCACTAAACTTGACGCTAGCAGAGTATAAACACGTGGCATCAAACGGATCAAGTCACAATCGCCGCGCGTAGCATACAAGGTTTCAATCCCATACTGCACAGTCACCTGGTCAGCCTCGACTAATCAGCGCAGGCTTGACACCTGTTTGTCCTTAAAATACCACCAATCAGTATGCGGTAGGCCGATCAGCTGACTCACCATTCCGAGATCGCAGGCAGCTATGGAGCTCACTGCCAAGCGAGAAACTTACACCAACTTACACAAAAAACCAAGGTTACGCAAATCACAAAAGCAATTACGACTTACGAGAGATAGCATGCTGAGCTTCTATGCCCAAGATAGTAGGTTCAAACCCAGCCGAAGCCATCGGATTTTTTAAGAGCATTAAAACTCCCTCAGTATGCCTTCCTTCGGAGGGGAAGTAAAGCCGGCGGTCCCATGTCATAGATTTATGGCATGTTAAAGAACCGTCCACTAATTACACCTGTGTGAAGCTAAATTGGATAGGTTAAGAATGTAAACAACGCTCTTAGATTTCTACGTTCGTTGCCAAGAGCCAACTGAGGTGGTGTCTAGTAGCTAAGTTCTGAACTAGGTCTAGTAGTCGTTGACGGTGGCGTTTGGCGGCAAAAGTAGGAACTATTCGAAAAATTCTAAGTTGCAGTTTGTACTTGAATTAAAAAACAGACACACACACACTAATACAGTCATCACAATTAACACCGGTTATCAGACAGATTCTACACACACCCAAAGTACACGGGGCTACATGACCGCGTTGTCGCAGCCCCTAAACTGAGGAACCAACCACTTACGAGATAATCTCCTTGAGAATGGAAATTATTTGCAGTTCCTTTTTCTTTTACAATATATCACTGGGGTCCGAAATTCGGAAGAAATAATAGTAATTAAGAAGATCGGAAGACGAGGTGAAAATTCGGAAAGTTTCCGAATAAATCGTAAGGGTTGGCAGGTATGGAAACACTATTGATACATACCGTATTTACTCGCCTATAACACCCCCTTTTTTCCCCCCGAATTTTTGAGTTCAAAAATAGGGGGGTGTAATAGGTGAAAATTTCCCTTGATCTAGGTTAGGATGGCGTGGTATAAAGGCAAATGACGTGGTATAAAGGCAAAGGAGCACCTAGCACCCTTAAATCAACTCATAAAATAGTTACCGTATTTTAACCTAGACTTTATTTACGATAAAAGTGATAATTAGCCCATTTAAATACCAACCTCTTGCATCATCACAGCTGACATGGCCACAGGACTAAGACAGTGTTGCAGCCGCGCACAGCATTGCGTCCATCGAGTTCAAGGTTACGCAGTTTTGCAATATGTTACGAGTCAACTAGGCCTACCTGAAATAAGGAAGATTTGATTCCAATACCAACCTAATTTTCGTACTTTCCTTTTTTCACACCGAGGAAGAACTTAGAAGTTTTCTTGGTTCCCAATAATTTGTCCTTCTGGTTGTGCCAATAACGAATCATACACGGTTGCACTTCGTATTTACGACTCGCCCCTTTCACTCCATTTTCTGCAGCAAATTCTAACACTTTCAACTTGAAGTATGCCGTAAAACTTGTTCTCTTGCTCATTTTCAGTCCTGCTCGTGTACTGCAAGCTTCTTAATTATACACTACACACAGCCGTGCGTGACACGAGACACATAACTCGTAAGCTGGGGGGTAGGGGGAGTGAGTAACCATTGTCGAGGTCAACGATGCACATGTGGTGCTGGCAAAAGCGCAGGTTTTACCGTTAACTGGAATCTTGTAGGCCTATTTGCTACATTTTTCTGATTATTTCTCCTCGCAATTTTTTTTCCCCCCAATAATAGTAGAAAATTGAGGGGGGGTGTTATAATTCCCAGGACCAACATATTTTTTGGCATGGAAGAATGGATCGACTATATATCACAAATCCCCATTTGAAGGTTAGAGGACACCTGGTTCACATTTATTTCCATGGGAATGTCGACGAGTGCAAATTTTGACTTAATGGCATCCAAGTCTTTGAATCTGTTCTTGAACTCATCCTTGATATCACATGGTTTCCTCAAACTTGCATAAGTTTACTTCATTTTCTTCTTCCTTCAACTATAGGCATAATGAGATGTTACAACATTTGCTTTTAATGCAGTTTTCATTACATCATGTTTACAACAAAACCCTTCAATATGTCCACAGAGCCAGGAAATAATTAGTTTCCTACCTTACAATTTCAGATTTTATTTGGAATGTTAAATCAGTCAGGATGGCTAGGGTACAAATGAATTAATTGACTCGCAGATTACTTTCATATTCATGCCCAATATTTTCATTGTTGAGAAAGGTAAGAATATAATTTCTTAGTCCAAAGATTTCCTGCAGATAATTTCCAGCACTAACTTCACAATACAATGAAATGTCGCAATATTCAGTTTTCTAAGTACTCAAGAATGTATAAAAGCTTTATATTTGAGCTTCTTATTGGATTTGTAACATTCATTTTTGCTTTTATTGTGTTATAATTTTTCCACAGAGTGCCTCTTGGTCAATAAGACAATGTCCGGCTCCATGGCTAGTTGGTTTATTTATCTATAAACTCCGAAGATTATATTTTTAACAAGTAGTTCCGTGAAGAACTATACAGCCTATTTTCATATATCCTACTTATGTTAACTGCCACTATCAACATGCAAAATTTCAGTTTGATTGCTGTAATAGATTCGTAGATATTGACAACCGACTAAATATTTCCGATGGTCGCCATGTTGGATTTTATATATGTAGGTCCTAGAGTTATGTACTGTTACATGAAGATTATTGTGTACGTGTAGCACACAAACTTCAATCGCATGATTAGGACACAAGAAGTAACAAGGAGATTTTAAATTTTCGCACAGCTGCCATCTTGTGGTTATGGAAACAATTGAAATAAATTAGATGCCAGTGGATTAACATCCGTATAAGGATTTACTGTACCAAGTTTCACTGCACTGTGGTATGAGGATGTCGCTTATCTTTAGCGGACCTAAACATGTCCCATGATATAGACCATATACAGGCCAACACGAAAAATTAAGGACATGTTTAGGACCGCTAAAGATAAGCGACATCCTCATACCACGGCAGGGGTTTATAAAATCCCGTGTAATTGTGGCCAAGTATATATTGGAACAACGAAAAGAAGTATTGCCACTCGCCTCAAGGAGCACGAACGACACAGCCGGCTGGGACAAACAGATTAATCCACCGTAGCAGCACACTCGCTAATCGCAGGTCACGATATAAGATATGGAGACACCGAAGTTCTGTCCACCACGGTGTCTTATCATGCCAGGCTACAAAGGGAGGCCATTGAAATCCTGAAGCATACTAACAGCTTCAATCTTGAGGAGGAAGCAGAACGTGTGAACAGAGCTTGGCTTCCAGTCCTTAATCCCCTCAAGCCTGCCCTTATTGACCGTCGTAGACGAGAAGATGCAAGAGACGAGCAGCCCTGTCCTTGATGCATTACTTTTATGTGGTACGCCATTGCTATGGTAGCCTCTATGTGTGGGTTGTTGACTATTTATATATCTTCTGTTTACTTGCTTTACCTCGCTTAATGTAACCTGTGAACATGCTGAACGCAGTATTCAGCGAAACGTCCGGACGACAAAATGTCCTTGGAAAACGGCCTATAAGCCCATGAAACAGAGATTCCTATCACATAGCTGTACTTCTAGTAGTTCCCTTTATCACCATACAACATTCCACAGTGATATCGGTAATAGTTTCGGCGACTGGTGAAATATTTCGCACAGGCGCCATGTTGGATTGGTGAGACATAACAAAATCTGAAGGGCACGGCCGGGGTCGTCCGGAATAGTGCTATGAACTTACCGAGCTTCATTGAAATCGCTCCAGCCATTGAGAAGTTATTAGCGGGGACACACAAACGGACAAAAGGTGATCTCTTAAGCCTATTTTTTCAAAATTGAAAATAGGCTAATAATGCAGATGGCATTTAGAAGAGTGGATTCTTCACATTTTAATTTTAATTGACACTGAAGGTGAACTTAAATGCATCTCATCATCATCATCATCATCATCAACATCATCATGCACAGTTTCCAGCCACTGGCCGGGTCTGTTTGCTACACAAGCCTCTCCAACATCTTCTGTCTTCCCACCATCTCTCAGCCTCCACCCTAGTCCAGTCTTCTCCTCTCTCCTTCACGCTTTCTTCCACCCCCTTCAGCCACTTGTCTCTCGGTCTCTTTCCTTCCCACTTCGTCTCGTGTACCCTCCTGGGTATCTTCTTCTTCTCCATTCGTTTTACATGTCCATACCATCTAAGTCTAGATTTCTCTATACCATCCTGTAATGGTTCCTCCTTCATTAATTCTTTGGTCCTCTCATTTCTTATCCTGTCCATCTTTGTAGCTGCAATACTGCTTCTCAAGAACCTCATTTCACTGGCCTGTATTTTGCTCTTCTCCCTTCCTTTCATAACCCAGGTCTCCGAGGCATACGTCTGGATAGGGACATAGTACGTCCGATATATGATCTTTTTGCTGTTCTGAGGGACATCCTTGCTCCATAACATGCTTCTCACACTCCTCCGGAATGCTTCTGCCTGCCTCCCCCGCTCATTTAGTTCTCTATCGTTTCTTCCATTATCTTTTATCAGGCTTCCCAGATACTTGAAACTCTCCACTTTCTTCAGCTGTTCCCCACCAATTGTTATTCCCATTGTGGTTCTTTCCTTCTTCCTTGTTGTGATCACCATCTCACTCTTATTTATGCTAAATTTCATCCCATATCCTTGTATTATTCCTTCCCACACGACCAACTGTTCCTGTACCTCCTCCTCCTTGTTTCCCCAAATCATCAAATCATCTGCAAACACCTTTGCGTTCATCTTTCCATCCCCAATTACTAGTGCCACTCGGGTCATTATGTCATCCATCACCACAATGAAAAGTAACGGTGACAGTGCACTTCCTTGTTTCAGGCCGTTTCTCTGTTCCAACCAGTCCGATCTCTCTCCTCCCACTTTCACACAGCTCACGCTTCCCTTGTACATCTCCTTTATCCTCTATATAGTCCAGTTCTCTACTCCTCTATCCTCCAGGGACTTCAATACTTTGTTTCTGCATACACTGTCATATGCTTTCTCAATGTCCAGGAAGGCCATCAGTAGATCTGTTCCATACTCATAGTGCTGTTCTTGTAACTGCCTTACAGCAAAAATCAAATCCACTGTGGACCTTCCTGCTCTTGAAACCATGTTGTTCTTCCCTCATCCCTCCTTCTATCCTTGTCCTAATTCTCCTTTCCAAAACTTTCTCAAAGATCTTTGCACAATGACTCATCAGTGTTATTCCCCGATAGTTTCTGCATTCTGTTCTACTACCTTTCTTGAAGATCGGGACAATTATTCCTTTTTTCCAGTCCTCTGGGGTCTTCCTTTCCTTCCATACTGTCGTCATCACTCGGTACAACCATTGTATCCCCACCTCTCCTGCTGCTCTCACCATCTCCACACTCAACTCATCTACACCCGGTGTCTTCCCTCCTTTCATCTTTTTCACTGCATCTTCCACTTCTTTCCATGTTAAGTCCTTTTCTGTTTGCAGTTCATCTTCCTCTTCCCCGATTTCTTCATCCTCACCATGGTTTCCATTTGGGTTCAGAAGTTCTTCAAAATATTCTTTCCACATTTTCTTCAGTTTTTCCCTATTTTCTATCTCTTGTCCCCTTTTGTTCACCATTCTAACATAATCCGTAGGATCCTTCAGCCTCTTACTTTTTACCATCCCATACAGGACCTTTTTTGTACCATCACTATCCTCCTTCATCATCTTTGTCCACTCTTCCATCCACTTTCTTCTCTGCTCAGCCACTACTCTCTTCGCCTCCTTCTTTCTTTCCTGGTACTCTTCCCTTGTCTCTACCGTCCTATTTTGATACCACCTCCTAAAGGCTCTATTCTTTTCCCATACTATATCTTTTGTCTTCTCATTCCACCATGGTGTTTCCTTCCACCTCTTCTTACTACTTGTCCTCCCCCATACTGCTTCTGCTGCACCTACTAGTGTCTTCTTAAATCTAGCCCATTCCTCTTCCATCCCTCTTTATTCATCTGTTGGAATTCCTTCCTTTACCATTTTGAGGTACTCGACCCGTCTATCCCCTTCTCTCAGTTTCCATATCCTTATATGTCTTTCCTGGTTCTCAGTCCCTTCCTTCTCCTTACTCCCTCTCAGGTTCATTACCAGCAATCGATGGTCGCTATCCAGGTTCTCTGATGGTATAACCTTGATGTCCGTGATGTTCTTATTTAGTTCTTTCTCATACAGTATATAGTCGACCACCTACTTCCTAGTCAAGTCATCACTATACCATGTGATTATGTGGCTCTCTCTTTTCTTGAACCATGAGTTCCCAACTAGCAGGCTGTTCCTTTGGCAGAAGTCCAACAGTCTCTTTCCTTCCTCATTTCTTCTGCCCCAACCCTCTGGTCCTAGAACACTCTCATAACCTTGTCTTTCTCTTCCTACATGGGCATTCAGATCCCCCATAACAATCATATTTCTTCCTACCAGCTGCTTCTGCAATTCCTCTTCAAACTCTTCCTTCTCTTCAGAGGCGCAACCTACTTGTGGAGCATACACTTGCACTATTTCTACGGTCTCTCCCCTCAGTGCTACTTTCACTTTCATCATCCTATCACTTATTCTCCTCACTTCTTCTTTTAAACCATCTCGTACTACTACTCCCACTCCATTCCTCTTTCCCTCTTCATTCCAACTCCAGTACAGTCTATAGCCTTTTCTCAGTTCTCTCCTTCCTTCCCCTTTCCACTTTGTTTCTGCCAATCCCAATAAATCCAACTTCCTTCTTTCCATCATATCCACTATCTCCTCCATCTTTCCCGTCAGCGTTCTTATGTTTAAAGTTCCAAATCTTAGTCCGTGTGTACAGCCGTGTCGTCTATTATATCCATCATGTCCGAGGCTCGTTCCATCCTTGAATGCATTTGGTTTCATCCACTACTGGCTTGCTGGGCCTATCGTAGCTTCACCAGAGCCCCGTTAGCCGTCACTTTTCAGGGTTCCTGTAGGACCTTCACAGCTACCGTAACGGTCCGGGGGCACACGAAGTCCCCACTGTACTTCGTCCCTACAGGCGATCCCCTACTTTGTGCCGTTGCCCGTCTCCCACGACGTGGACGAGGGGTTGGACTTATGGGAGACCTTAAATGCATCTAGCGATTTTATATTTCGACGTAGTTTGAGGACGTGAATTCAAATTAGTAGTCATGTTTTTAATTAATAAATCATAGGTCACGAGAGTTTCGTTTGTCCACTGTTTTTATAGAAGCCAAGCGTTATTGATTCCTAATAATTAAGGTGAGGTTATGGTAAGAAATTCCGGACAGGTGCCCAATTAAAATTCTTTCTTCTTTATCCCATTTGCCCCGACAGGTAGAGAGTTTCTCACTCTACCATTAGTGGATTTAGTCCTAATTCCGCAGTGTAACGTCATTATGAAGAGAATCCCTTTTTTTCCCGTTTTGTCCCATGTACCAGGCATTTCTTGCAGTGGGTTATCTAGCCGTGGCTACGAAGAAGCTGCGATCCGTCCATCTGGATACTGGTAGGTGGTTTTAAAAGGGAACAATATGAAAAACTCTGCACACTAGATGAGAACAACTGGTCCCCGAGTTTTCACTTGTGGTTCAGAAGGATGGGACAATGCATGTGGGATTACCGAGGTGACCAGTCACGTCCAATGGTTCGGATTGTACGCAAAAAGGAGGCTTGTAATCGCGAGATTAATGGTCAAGTGAAACTACAAGCTTACTTCTTTCAGACACATAATCAGGCCAAAAATGGAGTGCATTAGATTTGAACAAAATAATATGATATAATGTATGAGAATGAAGTGGCAGTAAAAGCAAATCACTCCCAAATTTTCCTTTCATGAATCATATTAGTCTACTTTCGATTTTTGCAAAAAAATGAAAGTAGACTTATAGAGATCTACACAGGGCCAAAAATTGTGTGTCTGTGTGTGTGTGAGCAAGTGTGTGTTCTCTGAATGTCTGCCCCCCCCCCCCCCCCCCCTATCAATTCGAACACTGTGAAACCGAATTGAACGAAATTTGGTACAGAGGTAGCACTAGCAAAGGGCACCTCAGTGTCATGTTTTATATCGCTGCCATCTTCACAGAAACGTAATGGCGGGCACCCAAATGTTCAAAGCTTAAATCAAATTACGACTAACCTAATCATCCGATCTCTACTAAATTTTCCAACAATATACCTTCATGTGGGAAACTTCTCTTGTCCAAACTACAGGGTCATCCGTATAATAGTTTCAGGATGGTGGATGTATGAATCATGCAAGTATTATAGCCCAACCATAACTTACGATTCAACAAGGCCTGATCTCAACAATTCAGCTTATCGTACATATGGAGGTATAAACTGTCCTCAAGGAGGTGACCGGTAGGATATTAGCCTATTATAATAGAATATGTAACCGTAGAAGTGACTTAACAGGTCTGATAGACCATGCCATATGGTTGTGGGTCGTACACAAAATGGCCACTATTTGTGCTCGTAAATCCATTTATATTCGTAACTGCGTAAGTTTATATGCTTTTAGGAATGTACTGGACAAAATACATATTTAGTATCAAATGGTTTATAGAAGCACCAAAAAACGCTAATGAAATCGTTGATTACAACACAAAATATGATACATTCGTACTAAAGAAGTTATTTACACATCAATCTTGTACCGCATTCGTGGCGTAGTGGTAGCGAGCTAGCTTCATAGTGATGGGTTCCGTGGTTCGAATCCCCGTGGTTTCGTTTATTTTTACTTTTTTTATTTTATTTTAATTTATTGGTTCATAACTACTCACACGTTATAATGTTAAGCATATATTGTGTGTATTTGCAATCAAAAAGATTATATAATATGCTATACTCATAAAACGACACATTTCAACACTCGATTAGAGCTATTTAAATTCTTTGTCCTTGATCCACCGTTTGAGTCTATTGTTGTTATTTTTGTTGTTGATTCTTTAGGGGTTTTGCGGCATCATGGTCTTGTAGCCCCGTGTACTTGGGTGTGTGTAGAAGTTGTCTGATAACCTGCGTCACTGTGAGGACTGTAGGCTTACTGGTGTGTGTGCTTTTATACGAGGCAGGATTTGGGTAAGAAGCTGTTGTTGCTGCTGTTTCATTTGAGATGCATGGACATCATGGTCATTTAGTCCCGTGTACTTGGGCGAGTGTTGAATTTTGTCTCATAACCCGTGTGATTGTGACGGCTGTATTAGTGTGTGTATATATCATTCAGGTGAGGATTCAATCAATCAACGTATAATATCCATATAGCACGTTGTATTTCAACAAGGTACTACAACCAACATTCAATTATACTCCTTGAAGACGACAAAGAATTATAACTAAACCCATGCATTTAGGAGAAATTAGGCTATATGTTCTTTACTGAACATCTTGTTTTAGTGATCTGGTGGAAGAAATCTCACATATAGACTACACAGTTAATAAATTTCAAAGTTGTCCGTTTTACTTCAGGCAACAATACTACATGAAAATAGTTAAATCTGTCTGCTGACCTTTCATGGGGATCCTGAGGATCAGTATCCAATAATACTGAATTGACTGAATTCCATTCCACCATCACCGATCGGCGTATGCCAACTTGAGTAACATTGTAGATCTTCATTTCCAGGGGGCTGAATGGACCCTTTAAGGCAACCTAGCAAACAATTACAACAATATGTAAGGCATAAATTAATTTTTAATACAAGGAGGTAATGAAATCCCTATTACAAATAATAACTTAATATCTTGGTTGTAGTTTTCTGTTCGGGTGTAGACACTCACGGTTATGGCACATTCTCCCTTTGATGGTGGTTCTGGTTCAGGGTCCCTGGCCCAGTCAGACTGTGCCAGTTGTTGCTGATCGTAAACTTCTCTCTGTTGTGGCTCCATTTCATCATGTTGCTCCCTTAGTGAATGATTATACTGGGGAGAGAGAAAAACATAACATTATTTACTAGTTTGAGTACGGACACCAAATCGTACCCACCCATGATTAAGGCTGCTGCAATGACAGCCGAAACGCCTGGAAACAATCACCAATACACGACGCGGTTCCATCCTGAAAGTCTAGATGATAAACGTGACATCGGTTGAGAAAGCCTAAGATCTAAATAATTTACTAATAACACCATTTATTTTTCACTGTTAGTGATTGTTGATTAAAAGGGGAAGAACATCAAGGTCATATGCAACCTTCATCAATTGACAAAGTAATATTACTCGTTTGAAGAGACTTTGCCGTTTTGAAATGAATGTGCTCTCTCCTCTGTTTACATGTGTCGATCGGTGAACCAAGGCTTGTGCAGTGCAAGGGAGAAGGTATGTACACTCTGCATCGAGCATTATTGACACTAGCAGATTGCGTGCTGTTCTGGTTACATACTTCAGTCCATACTTCCACAACAAGCAGTGAAATTAGCGAGATATATTCTGAAATGTAAGCCTCATCCCAGACCACAATACTAATGGGGCTGCTTGGATCTTGAGGTGACATCTAGCATATGCGTGCAAGGGTGAGACTGCTATTTGCTCCGGAATAATATACTTTACCTTGGATAAATAGCTTTCCTCAGCAGGTTCAGCATAACCCTTCCTAATGAGATACTGGTTGACACTGTAAGGGTTGTCCATGGCACATTCGTTCCCTTGAATGAGTTCCAGTGAAATCACGCCATGCACCACTGAGTAAATCTAAAAAATTAAAGCAAAATGTATCTCGTTCATGTGTTGACTAATCACAACAAAAAGTAATTTAAAAATCTATTCAATTTATACCACAAGTATAAAAATATAACTGCAAAATCTGAATGCCCATTGAAATGCATAAGAATAACACTGCACACAAATAATAGTCAATTGTATGACAGGATAGAAAAAAAGCCATTTATGACATGCAAGCGGAAGGTTTATACTGTTGCTTATAGTAGAGACATCCTTACCTCCGAATTGAAGTTTCAGTGCTATGCTACAGCTATGTAACGGTCAGAAGTGAAATCACTTTAACTAGCCAATCACAGGGAGCCATTCAAATCGATATACCGGTATCACGAAAAATCGAGTCTCGTTTGCTAAGTCGCGACATTGTGAACAAAACTCTATTTGTCGTAATATATAGATTTGAACGGCTGCCTGCGATTGGCTATTTACAGCGATTTCATTTCTGACCGCGATATAGCTGTAGCGTAGCACTGAAACTTCAAGTTGGAAGTAAGGATGGCTCTACTATAATCGTTCTCACCAGATTCAGGAACCCCATTTTCGACACACCAAACAATTAAAACATCTTTGCAGGGTTAGAAATTGGGGCCACCTGGACAGAGAGCAACAATGGTATCCTCTGATGGATTATGAGAAATAGATGAAATTCAGAAGCTTCTTGTCCTTTCCACTAAATAAGAGAGCAAGATTTTGACTACATTTCTTTAAAAGTTAGTAGCTGTTTTGCTACTGGTGAGAGGTCAGTATCACATGAAATTGGCTTTACAGAATGAATCTTAGAATTCGAAAATTACATCTCTCTTCCTCCCCCTTCAAGAGTCCACCAGTATACTGTACAATGTCACCAACTTGCATGCAATTTAAAATTCTCAAATTTTGATAAATATTTACTGTATGATACTTTAATATTTATATAATTAAACAAGCTGTAAATTCCAAAATGAAAAACTTTTTAACAGAATATTGGTTGGTTCCTCAATGTAGGGGCTACGACAACGCGGTCATGTAGCCCCGTGTACTTAAGGTGTGTGTACAATTTGTCTGATAACTGGTGTTAATTGTGATGGCTGTATTAGTGCGTGTTATCAGTAATTCAGGTAACAGAATATTATTAGAGAAAGGTGAAGTTTTAGAAATGGTTGAGGGATTTTTACTATTCACATGTCCCTGCTAAAGCGCCCTTGTATGTTCTGGCATTCTCCTGCCACCTCTCGTATAGTTGTGGAATTAAAACTGATTGTGAACTATAGGTAATGTGTCAGGCAGGCATAGGACAGCATTTAGAAGGCATAGTGTTGCTTTTAGCGGTAACAATAAATGTTTGATCCTTGACCTTTGTCCCAGCTGTTGCTAGGAAACATGGCCGATCTCTCAGATGTCGTTGTCCTTACAGAATTGAATAGAAGCAATGTTAATGATTCGGGAAGCTCGTGTGGAAGTGATTTTCAGTGTGATTTAGATGTAAACGATCAGCTAAATGATAGTGACTGTGATATTGATGAGATGATGAGGATACAGTAAACCAGAGTACTATAAATGCCGGTGGTAACAGTGGCCTACAACCAAGCATTCAACCTTCCCTGCCTTTTACTCCGCCAGATGATTTTACCGGTGATGGGAGTAGACATTGGGAACTAAGGACTACCGAGATTTATATACTGTATTTGAATATTTAAATTAGGATTTGCCAATTTTTGTAGTATGGGCCAATGTGACTAATTTTGGGAGAAATAAAAAGATGCTGAAGTGGTTCTGAACCAGGGACCTCAGGAAATAAAATGCTAAACAATGTAAATATGTGTACACTTTGTGAAAACTGTGCAAATTCCATTACCGACACATTTCTTTAAAAAGTTTCATAATTGTTTATGTGGCCAGATCATAAATTTTTAAAATTTTGACTGGATTATATGAGGGCAGACTTCAAACCAAGGACCCCAGGTTAGTGTGATACACTGCGAACCATTGCAAGTCTGTTGGTAATTCACGTGTAAAATTTTATTTTATTTAAATGTACTGTATTATATAGTTCCAATATTATGTGCTCGAGTTTATATGCATGTCCACAGTACTTCATATTCTGAAATAATAGGGTGATTTCTGGGGATATCATGCCTGGAAATGCAACAACGAAAGGGTTAATGTGGTTTAAGTAGTTACCTCTGATCTATTGAATTATTATTGTAACTTCAGTAGTTCTGCTGTCTACACAAGTTCGTTATTTATGTTCTTAATCAACCTTTCCTATTTAAACTATTGGCCTAATAGTATTGTAATTCTCATGTATATACAAATCATACACTGTACTAAATGGAATAAAGTTATGCTAACTTATCTGGTTTTAGAAACTGATCCTTGTAGAGTCCGTCTTCGATACAGGCACTGCTCGGACTGATGCTCTGCGAGAGTGCTAGATTATAGTTTCCGCCCGTGGTGTGCTCTACTTGCTATTCTGGGTACTAGTCATTAACGCTAGGGTAAGAGCTCTCATTAATGAAACACCACTTGATCGAGTTCATTACTTACCCGACCAAAGAACTGTTTGTCAGAGAACATCACGACACGCTTGAACTCATCAATAGCTTTCTCAGTCCACAAACCACGAGGGTTCCGAAGAAGTGATGGCTGGACTTCACTCAAGACACATTCAAGTGCCAGAGGTGGGATACACATTACTTCATCAAGAAATTCCTTGTCCCTTCCAAAGGATCTCAATGCACTACACTTAATGTGCTCTGTATTCCCATAGTCAATGAAGAAAACCTGAAAATATATTTTAAAATAAAATGGTCAATTCTTTGCATGTTCAACAAAGAACATTAAATTTAATTTCCACTTAATTCTGTTAAGTTTCTGCAATTTCAAATAAAAAATAACTGGACAGAAGATTTATACGAAAAGACACGAAGAAACACAGATAAAGGACAAACATATTAACAGGCAGGTGTAGGTGGGGAAAAACCGGAACTAACACACGAATATTATATATAAATTTCAGCCAATGGCTATAGCAGGGAATTTTAATTGAACATCCGTAGGCTCCCAGCAGGTTCAATTTCTAGTAGTTCCAACCATGGCTACCAGATACCACAGTCACCGACACCTAGTGACGAACGTTGGAACTTGATAGAGCGTTACTAACCAAATCAAATATAACCTACAAATTTGGCTACACACTACCAATTGTAGTGATAGGTTCTTTTAGATGCCATAAATCTATAACATGGGCCCGCAAGCTACACTTCCCCTCTGAAGGAAGGCATACTGAAGGATATTAACGCTCTTATAAATCTGACACATGAGTAGGACAATAGTAAATACAAGAGTATCTGGGATAAGCCAAACTGTTATGGCAAGTCGTAGCCAGCCTTTTTAAAATAGATAAATCACATGGCTTTAGAATACCGTATTTACTCACATATTATAACACATAGCGTACATTACACATCCTCCTTCTTATTCTTTAGCATTTGTCCCACAAATTAGCAGGGTCTGCTCTTTTTGGTTCTCTGTGGCTATATTACACGATCGTGTGCCATATCAGGATGAAGTCTGGCAAATTTTAAATTGTCATGTTGAGTGTGCACATTACACACCCAATTTTTTAAATTTGAAATTGCAGGGAAAAAAATCTTCGCACACATCTCAATTTCTGACGCCATCTTAAAGATGATCGCAGTCATTTTAAGTTCGAAGCCCCACCCACCCTGGACATCACATGTCTTGTCCTCTATGTTATTGTACATTTTGGCAGCAGCATGGTAAGATACCTTCGATGCGTGACACAGTCAGCCACAACCTTGTAGCAAGAATAAATGAATCAAGTTAGGAGGGAAGCAGACCAACTGCCAAAGTGCATCCACACTAGCTCCAAGCTGAATGCAGAAGTCATCACTAGTATTAAGCTTGCCACGGTGGGCGAGTGGATAACGTTTTGGACTACCAACCCCAAGCTTGCAAGTTCGCTCCTGGCCATGGTAAGTGATTTTTGAAAGGCGACAAAATCACGACATGCATGTCATACGTTGTTGGCATGTTAACGAACCCATCTGAATTCAATAGGCCGTGTTCATAATGGCAACATTAATCTCGGGATTTTCCGCCAACACAAAGTTCCTCCATTCTCTACGAGAAAGCGCTATAGTGTCAAGGAGCTTAGATATCTAACCTCCTTGACTTTCATGACGTTCCATGGAACGACGAAATTCGACATGAAAGCTGCCCTCTGGGTCTCAGATAAAGCTTGCACCCGGCACCCGTGGCCATACAATATTATTATTATCACTAGTATTATTGCTGAGAGTTCAATATTCTTGCCATTAAGATTTTTTATCATGTGCGTTATGTGACTGCTCATCCATTGCCTGCTACATCGTGACTACAATGTTACAACAATAATCTTCAAAGCAAGTATCTTCCGACATCTTTGGGAAAACGACAAACGATGGATCAGGTGCATTGAGTGGATGTAAAGTTTTATGAACATTCATATGTGGGAAAGACGCCCACAATGATTATCATTTCTCGGCATGTGTACTAATATTTCTTGCATGCTGAATACATCGTACTTTTATTTCCCCGAGGTGTAGACGCATCATTAGCATGCTGTGGCTGTTGTGGACTCGCAGCTTGTATGCATTCTTACATATCTCAAATTAGCCAGGCTAACTCGTGTTTTAAGGAAAAATACTTGAGTGAGGATAATAGATTAAGTTTTTAGCAAGGTTGAATTGAAATGACAATGTATTTTAACCTTACTTTCCTACGATTCCTAACACATTTAATTAACGGTGCTTGTACCATACTGTAAACTTGCTTGTTAAATACGTACTCATAAAGCCATGATATCAATTCTTTTTGCATATTAGCCACATTTATTAGATAAAAACGGATAGCAAAGTATAAGGTCATCAAAAATTAAATGGTTTGGGCATGTAAAGTTACTGTATCTTAAGATTCTATTCTTACCTGAGCTAAAGGCTCATCATTCTTTCGAGCATGAATGGCATCCACACGAGCTCGATAAAAGAAGAACTTCTCTCCTTCCAAATATGGGGCTATACAGATTTCTCCTATTTTAGGTTGTCTTCCCAATGGACAATACTTTTCACTGTTTAACTTTGTGAACAAGAATTTCAGGGAGTTTACAGTCTCCTCATCAGTCGATTGAGCCCAGAAGTGACCTGGATCAATAACCTGGAAGTTCAAACAAAACATACATAATAATTCTCCTTGATGCATGGAAGTTATATCAAGAATATTTATTTTATATATATTTATTTCACACTTGCAAATCAGAAATGAACTGCTACATTATACTAGGCAGAGCTTGAACCTGAGTGCAAGATATTTTTGAAAAGGCCCTACTTTAATGACATAGAAGAATAGCTAAAACACAGCAAATGAGTAAGGGTAGCAGCATGTCACAGATGAAATCAAATATCTTGATTTGGATTGTGAAGCAAGAACATTTTAAATATAAAATTTAAGTTAACATCTGATTATATACTCTTTAACGAATTGAAAATAAGAATTCAATCATCAATTCAAAAGATAAATTTAATTTTTTTAAAGAAAAATACTCGACACCCTATATAATTCTTAATTACCAAGTCAAGTTTATCTTTTATTGTGATATAAATGCTACAAATGTGTCAATTCTCATTTCATATGAAACATCCATTACTCACATGAGACACTTTCAGAGGTAGATGACTCATATCAATACCGGGTAAAACAGGCACCAATGTACGAGGAACTCCTGGACCACACTTTTCCTCATCCATATTCTCGCCTTTGAAAAGGTCATCTTTAGGAGTATACAAGCCCAGTTCCTTGGAGCGCTTCATAGCTTGGTCTGCTCTGCAATAATAAATTATCACATGAAAGAGGTCTAGGAATCATGATGGGGCACACATTAACCTCAACCAAACCCCAAAATGAGCATTCCACTAGCAGCTGGGAAAAATTTCATTCCCAGCCCAACCTAATTTGGGCTCACTCGTGTCGTCTGACAGAAAAGCTTCCACAATAATGGATTACTTAGGCAGCACTAAAAAATGGCTTCTAATGTTTCAATTTAAAAAAGGAACATAGTCAACATTCCCTGCAGTAACTGGAGGATTACTGTATTTCACTTAAGGACTTCAGACACTGTGGTCATCGATCCCCAAAGCTGTAGGAGTACCAAACTGGCCACAATAATACGATACGTATATGCTACAAACATATGCTGAAAAGAGGAAATGCTATAAAGATTTAATTAAAGCAAAGAAGCTAGAGTTTGTTCTAAACCAAGAGCAGAAGCGGAAGAGAAACCATATAGAATTTTAAGAATTAAGAAGATTCAAACACAAACCTCCATTATTAACCCAGAGCAATGGATGGAAAATTTTCAAGATCTCTTTGGAAATCCAGCTTCAAACAATTTTGGTATAAAGGAGCCACCATTAAGTATATTCCAACCTTACACAACGGAGGAAGTAAGAAATTGCATAAAGAATCTAAAAAGTGGAAAGGCGGTAGGGCAAGATGGAATCTATAAGGAGATTTTAAGAGCGTTGAAACAGGATATCACGGAACCATTGACCCTACTATACAATGAATGTATGAAGAAGAAAGAAGTCCTCAATTTATGGAGGAATCGACCATCCTCACTCTGTACAGAGGTAAAGGCACATATGGCGGGATAGTGCTGGAAAACAATATTTTAAAGATATTCTCAAAACTCTTGAAGAATCAAATGTCATAATGGGTAAAGCAAATAATACCTCCAAATCAATATGGTTTTGTGGAAGGTAGATCCTCGTTACAAGCAGTTGGAGAAGTCCTCCGGGAAATCACCGAAGCCCTAGCCTAACGAACTACACCTCTATATGGCATTTTCATTGACTATGCCAAAGCGTTTGATAGCATAGATAGAAACTTACTAATCCACAAACTTGAGACAATCCCAGGCGTAATGGAACATGAGGTGGAGATATTGAAACTAAGCCTGAACGTTAACTTTGTGAAGATTTCTGATGGAATCATTTATACATCACCCATAATGCAATCAAAAGGAGTATTGCAAGGGGATCCTAAGAGTCCCTTACTTTTTAACGTGATGACAGCAGACATTGTACAAATACTTTAAGAATCCAATGTAAAGCTTATAATGTATGCAGATGATATTATGATGTTATTAGCCAAGGATACTGTCATCCTGCAGAATTGCCTACATCGACTCCTGTACTGGACGAAGGATAACTTCTTGAGCATTAACAGCGAGAAAACAAAAGTTATGAAATTTAGAAGGGGTGGGAAACTGTGCGCATTTGGCACGTTCCCCTGTGGTGAAGACCAACTTGAAATCGTTACCTCGTACAAATACCTGGAAATCACCCTGCAAACAACAGGAACAGCAGCAGTCCTCAAAGCAATGTATGAAATTCCTAAAGCCTACAGTCTATCACTAGCAACAGCTTAAACTTAAAGTGGCCCCTGTAGCAACATGGTATTCATCTCATATGGAATAATCTTTCGGAAGCAAACTTGAAACTATTAGAAAATATAAAAGCCAGGTACTTAAAACTCATTCTGCAGATATTCAAGTTTTCGGAAAATCGAATAGCATATCTTCTTGACAATGAAACATTCTTTCTGAAAGATATCAAATCACTCTTCAAGCTACCCAACATGGCTGCCTTGGACACGGTGCAGGAAGAGAGGAAAACAAAAGCACGTCAAATTCCAAGAGAACTTTTTGACACCGAAGCAATGAAGAACCATGCAAGGAAAGGACCAAACTTCAAGTTACATCACGTCTTCACGCTGCACATGGTTTTCATAGTAAAATATGTACAATAACGAGATTCCACAAACCAACAGAAAAGTGCATATGACACCTATGTGGGGAGCTATGCTCCCTGTATCATCTTGGAAACTGTGCTGAAAGATCACAACCGATCAGCATATTTGCAAAAGACTGATACAAATCAGTGTTTTCTTATTAATTCAACAATTACATTTCTTTCTTTTTGTATACATTGTGTTTAATAATAATACAGAGTACATAGAACATCCATGGGCCCAAAGTTTGGTAATTTTTAGGCCCCCCAGAGTCCTGCAACAAATTTTAGTTTGGACTATCTGCCATTCGGAAATCAACTACAATCTCTTAGGAATTAGGAACAGTATGCAGTTTGCTACCACTCCTTCTGTCATTGCCAACACATAAGATATTTTTGTAACTTAGAATTCACTCATTTTCATTTGAGACCGTTTTGCCTTTCAACGTTCAGTCTAGTCTGCAAGCCTCTGCTAGCAAACGAGATGCCACCATGATCCCCTATTCACAGTTAGCACTGTAGCCTCCTCTGCTTCTATGCCCCTCACTTCGCATTTTATTTACCCAATGCTTCTTTTCGGACACCCTGTATAGTCTAATTTTATTTATTATTTTTATTATAGAAGGAAACCTCAATCTGTCATTCCAGGCAGTGTTATTTTCCTGGATTCATTGTCCAAATATGATGATGATGATGATGATAATAATTGTTGTTTTAAGGGGCCTAACATCTAGGTTATTGGCCCCAAATGATCTGGATGATGGCGAAAATGTTAATGAAATGGAAACCAGAACGAAAATTAAGTGAGATGGAAAATACTTACAAAAAGGAACTCAGATTGAAACAACTCACAAAATGTTCTTACAAAAGGTTTAAACGAAAAGATTCACAAAAAGAATAGATTGAAAAATACCCACAAAATGTAGGCTAGGTTCAAAATACGTACAAAATGCAATGTAGAGTCGAAATACTTACAAAATGAAATAGAAATTCAAAATACTTACAAAATGCAAATGAGATCGAAAATACGTACATAATGCAAATGAGGTTCAAAATACTTACAAAATGCAATTGAAATTGAAAATACACAATGCAATTCAGATTGAAATATCCCAGTTCCAATCCAAATTACCGTATTTACTCGAATACGACCCGCCCCTGAATAAGACCCGCACCCTGATTTTGAAGAACAAAATTTAAAAAAAAAAAAAAAAAACTCAAAATTATGTACAATCTTAACTAAATAAACAGAATAGCATTTATCCAAAATAGTTTCCAACAGTATTGAAGTCGTCCTAAAATAACACACATCAAACAATTAAAAATACAAATAAAAGTACACAAACACTTCATTCATAGTCATCAGAAGTACCAACTTCGGAACTTTTATCACCATCTCACTAAATGTCGTCATCACTGACATCCATACCATTCGAAATACTACATTTCTTGAAGCTCTTCCGTATGAGATCTCCCGAGATACGATTCCATGCCGTCAAAATGCACGAACATAGCAGCTGAACTTCCGGGCGCTGAATACGACCAGTTGGAGTCAGTGTGTGCTTATCGGCCGCCATCTGCTCCGTATACAGCTGTTTCAAGGCTGCTTTGAACGGGCGGTTCACGCAGACATCCAGTGGTTGTAGCATAGACGTCATCCCGCTCAATCACGAATAGATGACTCGTCAATATCATATTTCCTACCGGGCACGATTTCCAATAACTTCAGCTTCTCACTCACATTGAACGACCGCAAACGCTTCGTACAACTCATGTTTACACTCGGAAAACGTGCGCGACATGTGCGCGAGACTTTATGACGCCGCCTGCTTACGGTAAAACAAAGTGATAGCCGGAAGAAGGCTAGCACCATCTAGCGGATACTCGCAACACCCGATATCGCGCGTGGCGGGCAATTTAAATCTTTAAAATCAGGATGACTCAAATAAGACCCGCAACCCCAATTTTTCACGTCCGATTTTGTTTAAAAATGTGCGGGTGGTATTCGAGTATATACGGTATTCACAAAGTGCAACTGAAATTCAAAATACTTACAAAATGCAATTGAAATTGAAAATGCTTACAAAATGTACGGTAGATTCAAACGACTTATGTGGATTGACAATACTTACAAAATGCAATTTAGATTGAAAATACTTGAAACAATGTAATTTAGATTCAAAATATCCACAAAATGCAATTTAGAATCAAAATATTTGCAAAATGCCCAAACAAAATGCAATTTAGATTTAAAATTCTTGTGAAATGCGGTTTAGGTTGAAAATACTTACAAAATGCAATTGAAATTCAAAATACTCACTAAAATGCCCGGAACCTACATTGAAAGACTTACTAAAAAGCAATTTAGATTGTCAATCTTTACAAAATGCAATTGAGGTTGAAAACAATCGCGAGAGGTAATGTAGATCGAAAAAATTTACAAAATGGAACATAGATTAAAAATACCTACAAAAAAAAACGCCAAAGGGAATTTAGATGCACGGGGAACCAAGTAACAAAAACAGTGCGGGAATCTTAAAGAGAAAAGGAAATAAAATGAAAAGAAAACAAGAGGTCTGACCCTTGAAGAAGAAGGAGGGATCAGGAGAGATGAGACAAGGGCCAATTAAGGCGGGAAAGTGAAAGACTCCCTAGGCCTCGGATACCCTAATACCGTCGGGGTCGGAAAAGAACAAGAGTTGACCAAAGGAGGTCGACAGGAAAGAAGACAGAGAGGTGCCCGGCACAAGTAAGTGGAAGCAATGCTGGACTCGGCTCATTGTCCAAATATAGATATACATATACATATAGATATAGATCATGTATCGGACGTATTATGTCCCTATCCTGACGTATGCCTCGGAGACCTGGGTTATGAAAGGAAGGGAGAAGAGCAAAATACAGGCCAGTGAGATGAGGTTCTTGAGAAGCAGTATTGGAGCTACAAAGATGGACAGAATAAGAAATGAGAGGACCAGAGAATTAATGAAGGAGGAACCATTACAGGATGATATAGAGAAATCTAGACTTAGATGGTATGGACATGTAAAGCGAATGGTGGAGAAGAGGATACCCAGGAGGGTACACGAGACGAAGTGGGAAAGGAAAGAGACCGAGAGGAAGACCGAGAGACAGGTGGCTGAAGGGGGTGGAAGAAAGCGTGAAGAAGAGAGGAGAAGACTGGACAAGGGTGGAGGCTGAGAGATGGTGGGAAGATAGAAGACGTTGGAGAGGCTTGTGTTCCAAACAGACCCGGCCAGTGGCTGGAAACTGTGCAAGATTATGATGGTGATGATGAGTGGTCCTGAGAATATTCCTATGCATTCTGTGTTCCTCAAAGAATCGTTTTCCTGTATCTGCCATTGAGAAATCTTTCTTCCAAGAAGCCTAGATCCCTTATTGATTATTTTCTAGATGGGGTGTTATACATTTCCCACAATACTATTTCATGCACAAAAGCATTTTTTTTTGAGCACCCTGTACTAAAGTTGAAAGGTGTTAATCATATTGTTTATTCTTGCCAAAACACATCATTGTGCATGTGTTTATGGTGGAATGTTTATCTAAGCATGAAGGAGAAGCAATTTCAAGCCTCTTTCACTCTCCCCTGTCCATGTACGTCTTTTTCTTTATAACTTCATCTAGTGTCCTCCTCTTGGTTGCATTGTACCCCTAGTTTCATATTATTATTTTGTTATGATATGGCATGGACAATTGCGTTTGCATAATTGGGGAATTAAATAGTTGTTTTATTGGTATCCCAGCTTTGATGCTCCCTAAAGCGTTGTTGTCGGTCTCATTTCAGTCGTGAAGCAATGGCTGACGTGAGCGGACACAGCTACACTGTTGAGGAGTGATTAGTAGAGTGTGTGTGGGTGCATGAACAATGACAGTGATAATGAGTGCGTTTAGAGATCGCTTTGCCAAGTCCCCACCTTGTAAAGCTACTCTGCTTGATTGGGAGAAACATGAGTTTGCTTCCGGCAGTGTCAAGGACAAGCCGCGTAGTGGACGTAAGAAAACGCGAAAAGAAACGTATGCCGCCGTCGCTCAATCAATTGAGCAGCCTCCAATTAAATCCAATCGCAAAAGAGCAGCTGAACTTCAAGTACCGCGATCAACATTGCATGCCCACATTAAAAGAGATTTGAAATGGCCACCATGGAGCCCGGACGTTACCACGCCAGACAACACATTATGGGGAATAATCAAGTCCGATGTGGCTCAACGTCGGTACACGAAGAATGAAGAATTGTGCCAAAGTGCGGAGGAAGCCTTTCGTACCATAACACCTGAGATGCTCCGCAAGATGTCAATGAGGACGGAGACGGATAGAACTCTGTGTAAGGCATGATGGTGCCCATACAGATCCACTAGATACATAGTTTTTATATGTAGTACTCCACTATTGACGTCAGAAAAGTTTGATGGCACAGCCACGCGGTAGAATGTTGAAGCTGTAACATTGTGACTGGTGAGGATTATTTTCATGGTGAAGCATTGATATCGTGATGGAAACATAAAGGAATTTGTCAAATACGAGGAGGTACTGCTCTGTATACGGTTGCAAATCGTATAAAATGGGTACGAATTCTCCTCACTACATTCCTGTACAAAAAGTTCAGAGAGAAAGATGGGCTTCGGCGCTGTCAATTGGAAAACGTGTTACACGTTACATGACAGTGTGCAGTCTGCATTTTTGTGAAGACGACTTCTTTCCACAGTGGAAGCACCGGTACTGTTAATTATTGATAGTTATTGTCTCTAATTTGTATTCACAAGGATTTAGCTACATCAAAAATACTGATAAACGTGTAGCCTAATACTTCTATGCCGTACATTGAACCGAATGTAATCCGCTCTTCGTAAACTTATTTTAGGGGTTCTTCCGATTGACAATAGTCGAATGGTTAGAAAACTTAAGAAAAATGCTGTTCCTAGCCTTAATTTTCCAGAGAATTTATATTCTTGCCTTTGAACTGCAAGTATGTAGCTCAATATTTGCAATATTTTATGTATGATTTGGCTTAAATTGTGTTTTTGTCTCTGATCTCCTTACTGTTGAATTTAGTTAATTAATGTGTAAAATCTTAGTTTTAAGTACGGTACCGGTTTGGTGACCCATCATCCCAGGCAGGCCGGTAACACCTATACTACTCAGGCAGATAGGTCACTTAGTCGTAATTTAGAAGTTATAGTGATGTTAAGTATGCATATGCGGTAATTTAGCTGGAGACCTGATCGGCCTAGGCTATTCTAACTTTAATTAGTTCCCATTTCAGGGTTTTACAGTTTTGAGTGCGAATAGTTGGTTTGAAAGTTGTACAACAGTAAGGAGAGTATGTTTTGTATAGGTTTTAATTGGTATTATGGTTTATGTCGAGCTGGGGAGTGAATTTGATTTGGCTTAAGGTGTAGTTTTTGATCTGTTCCGTTTGCTTATTACAAGTTCAAATGGAGACTCCAGCTTTGTTAAATATCTGTATTTTAAATATCTAATTAAATATATTGATAAAGAGGATGCCTCCATTTTAACTTGCCTGTGGCAAGAGATTAATAAATTTATATTCTTGCCTTTGAACAGCAAGTATGTAGGTCAATATTAGCAATATTGAAGTATGATTTGAGCATCCCAAGTAACGCTTCTTTGAACCCAAAACATTCATGCAAATTCAGGGTTGCTGGATTCAATTTATTATCAGGGAGTCGTCCTTTGTGTTATGTGATATTGATATATATATATTGTGAAATTAATAAAAACATCGATACCGTTAGGCTCCCAAGTACAGGCTTCATATATGTAACAGCAGACAGTAAATTAACTATCTACAGGTGGGTAATATTTTTAACTGGTAGTCTAGTAATTAAGCACTGCATTTAAATTGATTATAAAAACATTTCTACCAATGAAAGAAAATATGCAGTCTTTGCCATCATAAATTAGAAGCCATAACAAACGCACACCCTATCACTGTCTCGCTCGTCACTATCTCGCCGCCATATTGCAAACAGCTGACCGCAAGCTCCTCCCCCGTTTCGGACGTCAATACAGTATAATGTTTTGACGAAGGGGTACGGGGACTTCTCGGACACCCTGTAGACCAAGGCTTCATAACGTAACAGAATTGTCAAAAATAACGAATTAATTTTTGTTACGTTACTGCTTCCGTACCCAAAACAAATGGTATATGAATAAAGTTTTTAGTGCGGCAACGAAATAAGGGGTTACAATTTTCCCTGATTTGTGCTTTTAACGTTATAACCAGCAGAGGGAAAGATTCCGTTATTTTAAAATGCGCTCCCGTTAATAACGTTATAAGTCTAGTAAGAGTATGACAGCGTATTTGACCCGCTGTGGGCCATCAATAACGTTATTCAGACAGAGTGATCAATTCGGTTATTTCTAAATGCAAACCTACTAATAACGTTATAAGCCTAGTAACGGTATACGAGAGATTTTTACCAGTTATACGCTATCAATAACGTTATTCAGGGCAGAAAAATTAATTCCGTTATTTAGAAATGCGAACCCACCAATAACGTTATAAGCCTTGTAACGGTATACGAGCGATATTTACGAGCTTTGTGCTGGCAATAACGTTATTCATGGCAGAAAAATAATTCCGTTATTTAGAAATGCGAACCCACCAATAACGTTATAAGCCTAGTAACGGTATACGAGAGATTTTTACCAGTTATACGCTATCAATAACGTTATTCAGGGCAGAAAAATTAATTCCGTTATTTAGAAATGTGAACCCACCAATAACGTTATAAGCTTAGTAACGGTATACAAGCGATTTTAACGAGCTTTGCGCTGTCAATAACGTTATTCATGACAGAAAAATAATTCCGTTATTTAGAAATGCGAACCCACCAATAACGTTATAAGTTTAGTAACGGTATACAGGCGATTTTTACCAGCTATGCGCTATCAATAACGTTATTCTAAGCAGAGAAATTGGTTACACTGATTATTACAAACTGTCACATAATAGCCTAATTACACAATAACTACATCGAATTACATACCCGTTATATTACCTAGGGGCATTTCTTTCAGGAAATCCTAATACTCTATCCAGCCAAAGTATATTTTTCAGTATCTACTGTCCTACCTAGAACCCTGATAAAAGAGATCCTTTTTTTCTATTTGCGTCAACGAGATATCCCAGTTTGAACGATGCTGGGCAATATGTAATTCCAGGCAAATTATTTATTCAAATATAGGATAATTACTTCTTGAAATATCAATAATAATCAACATAGTGATTTCAATCTGAGCGCGTGCCCCATCAGACAGGGCAAGGCACCTTGCTCGTTTCGATCGCGGTCATACTGTAGCCTACGTTAGACACATGTTTCCTAAAAACAATACGATGGATCCCATTGATTCGAAATATTTCTTGTTGCTTCATATAGAGGTTTGGAACATAGCCTATTGTTCATCAGTCCCTTGTAGTTGAGGTGTTTATGGAATTTGTCTGATAAACTTTGTTATTTTTGGAGTTTGCCATGGCCTTGACTTAGGAACTATCCACGCATTTTCCTGGAGTAGAAGTGGGAAACCAAGGAAAAACACTCTAAGATGGCTAAGATGGGAATCGAACTCACCTTCTAGCAGTGTTGCCATATAAGGCAGCGTGTAACCTACACACTAAACTTTCACTCCTTTGTGACCAATAAATGAAACCTCCCGATCTTGCTTTTCGTTTACTTGTTAGCCTGTTTTCATTTAGTAGTGATAGAAACCATTTTTCAGTGATGATTATTTCAAATGAAGAAAGCTATTCAGTCGGTCAACAGGAATTTTGTGTTGACTGACTGAAAAGCTTTCTTTATTATTTTCATATGAAAAGAAAAGGCTTATGACATCAAATTTAGTCCGTGTGTGTGCGCCCCCCCCCCCCCCCCTAATAAAATATAAATGGCTAGAGCGATTTCAATGACATTCGGTAAGGTCATAGTACTATTTTGTCCGATCCCGACCGTGTTCTTCAAATTTTATTACATCTCACCAATCCAACATGGCGACTGTGTGAAATTTTTCACTGGCATTCCATATCTCCGAAACTATTACAGATATCACCTTGATATTTTGTACGGTGATAAAATGAACTACTAGAAGTGTAATGATGGGACTCTCAAAATTCCTGTTACGTAAAAAACGAACATGGCGGCCAAGTGAAGTTGATACGTTAAAATAGGTTTTTTTTTTGCGATTAAACCATCCGAGCGCCGTCAAATGGTATAGCAAATGTTATACACCTTGTGATGCACTGACATCTTATTCGGCTCAATTGTTTACATAACCTCAAGATGGCGCAATTGTGAAATTTTAAAATTAAGTTTTTATTTCTTGTGTCCTAATCATGCGATCGTGGCCAACGCTTAAACAATGAACCTACCGTACGCAATAATCGTCATCTAATAATACACACATCAAAAAAAGTTTTGCATCACCTCGGTTCCAAGAGTTCCGGAACCGTTAAATACAAAGGGAATAGAGATCAACACAAACAACATTTCAGCTCGTTTTATTGCTCATGAGACCCACACATTGCATGTTGTACCATCATACAGCTAGACTTTCAGCATTTGTGGTCCAGATTGCAGTACACACCACTACCTCTAATACCCAGTAGCACGTCCTCTTGCATTGATGCATGCCTGTATTCGCCGTGGCATACTATCCACAAGTTCATCAAGACACTGTTGGTCCAAATTGTCCCACTCCTCAACGACAATTCGGCGTAAATCTCTCAGAGTGGTTGGTGGGTCAAGACGTCCATAAACAGCCCTTTTCAACATATCCCAGGCATGTTCGATAGGGTTCATGTCTGGCGAACATGCTGGCCACTGTAGTCGAGCGATGTCGTTATCTTGAAGGAACGCATTCACAAGATGTGCACGATGAGGTCGAGAATTGTCGTCCATGAAGACAAATGCCTCTCCAATATTCTGCCGATATGGTTGCACTATGGGTCGGAGGATGTCATTCAGGTATCGTAAAGCCGTTTCGGAGCCTTCCATGACCACCAGTGGCGTACGTCGGCCCCACATAATGCCACCCCAAAACATCAGGGAACCACCACCTTGCTGCACTCGCTGGACAGTGTGTCTAAGACGTTCAGCCTGACCAGGGTGCCTCCAAACACGTCTCCGACGATTGTCTGGTTGAAGGCATATGCGACACTCATCGGTGAAGAGAACGTGATGCCAATTCCGTGGGGTCCATTCAGCATGTTGTTGGGCCCATCTGTACCGCGCTGCATGGTGTCGGGGTTGCAAAGCTGGACCTCGCCATGGACGTCGGGAGTGAAGTTGCGCATCATGCAGCCTATTGCGCACAGTTTGAGTTGAAACACGACGTCCTGTGGCTGAACGAAACGCATTATTCAACATGGTGGCATTGCTGTCAGGGTTCCTCCGAGCGGCAATCCGTAAGTAGCGGTCATCCACTACAGTAGTAGCCCTTGGGCGGCCTGAGCGAGGCCTGTCATCGACAGTTCCTGTATCTCTGTACCTCCTCCATGTCCGAACAACATCGCTTTGGTTCACTCTGAGACGCCTGGAAACTTCCCTTGTTGAGAGCCCTTCTTGACACAAAGTAACAATGCGGACGCGATCGAACTGCGGTATTGACCTTCTAGGCATGGTAGAACTACAGACAACATGAGCAGCGTACCTTCGTCCTGGTGGAATGACTGGAACTGATCGGCTGTCGTACCCCCTCCGTCTAATAGGCCCTGCTCATGCATGGTTGTTTACATCTTTGAGCAGTTTTAGTGACATCTATGAACAGTCAAAGGGACTGTATCTTGGATACAATATACACAGTCAACGTCTATATGCCGGAGATCTGGGAACCGAGGTGATGCAAAACTTTTTTTGATGTGTGTACATACTGTAGCTCTATGGCCTACAAAGTATATAAAAATCCAACATGACGACCATCCGAAATTGTATACGATTCTCAATGTCAACTAATCTATGACAGCAATCAAACTGAATTGTTTTCATAACCACAAGATGGCGGCTGTGCAAAATTTTAAAATCTCTTATTTAGCCTATTTCCATTTATGAAAAAATAGACTTATGAGATCACCTTTTGTCCGTGTGTGTGTGTGCGTCCGTGTGTGTGCACCAGGGCAAGGTGAAGCAGTGCTAGCAGGTGAAGAGCAGCCCTATCCTACCCATTTCTGAGCAGTGCAGCACGACATCACACAAGCACTGCAGCGCTTAGTCGCACAAGCACGTCCATTTGACGGGATGCTGCAGTACGTTTAGTACTGAGCGCAGAGCCTGGACACTAGGCGCACTAGAGCCAACGTTTTGTCATATGCGTGTGGTCTGCCGTGCTCATGACGTCTTTTGTGCATGGGGAGCACAAAAATATCATAGTGGGAAAGTCACACATTAAAGAAACACACCGACGACGTATAAAACATGATATTTGGACGTACATGAACCAGATCTGCAACAAGGATAGGCCTACAGGAAGTTGCATAAATTTTGGGTTTGTTATTGTTGTTTTAAGGGGCGGAACCCCAACTTTTTTGGGTGATGCAGCAGGTGCAGCGAGATATAATAATCCTAAAAATGGAATCAAGCATATTGGTAATCATGCATGTGACAGTAACAGTGGCCGGTATGGAATCAGGAGAGTTAAAATACATTTTTTAAATTTGTTGACATAATGTCACAAAGCAGCCGAGGTAGCTACACACGCCAACGTGCATGGTCAGACTACACCGAACTCGAAATACCACACACAGTCACTTCATATCTTACCTCATTAATTTCAATTGCCATTAAATCCCCTCGTGAGATTGACGTCATGAAGGGCATCTATCCGTAATATCATTCCCACAAGGAAACTGTCTCACCACATCCCCTACCTCATAGCAACCGGAATAATTACGGGTAGAACAAAAAAACTACATTAGGACTATAAAGCTATAGTCTAATTCAATAACAAGATTCTGAATTCATCAACTGATTAGATTGATGCTGTTCAGGGATATGTGAATTCGAGAAACGTGCGTTAGTAAATTTATCAGGTTTTTAAACTGAACAATATTCCGTCGCGTCTGAGGTAATTTATGTCTTTTATTCGTATTTTCAACGTTGCCTGAAACAATAACTTATGGAATTTACCTACACATAAGATATAAGGCAAAATAAGCAAGTTATCATGAAATCCTTCTAACTTTTGAAGTTTTAGGACAATTTTCATTATTTCAAGAGCATGGGGACCAAGAGCGCTATTCATTGTAAAACAATTTTGCTCTGAAAATTAAAAAATATGTTGTCTGTCTTTTTACCAGCTTGTCGGTATTTCTTTCGGTTGTTTGTTGGTTTTTGGAATTATTTGGCTCTAGGGTTACGGTATGCGAACCATCTCTCTAACTTACCAGGGGCTATGTAATGCCAAAAATACCATGAAATGTGTACTATTAAATTTCGTGCCGAAATTACATGGTATCGTGCAATATATTGCGCTGACAATGAAAGAGATCGCATTATGGTGTAGCGGCTAACATTCTTGGCTGTCGCCCCAGTGGTCCGGGTTTGATTCCCTGCCCTGCCAATAAATTTAATTTCGGTTTGAGGTACTGAAATGGTATCGATGATACGTAAGTCATCAAATGGGTGCTCATTTCGAGGACTTGCACCAGGTCAGTGGGCACGTGTTTCCTTTTTTTTTCTGCATTCTTATTCTGCAATTCGAACATTGATATGGGAACTCTGAGAGCAAATCACTTCGCAGAGTTGTTAGAATAGCTTCCGTAAAATATTGTTACGGCTGTGAGTTTGTGTCATCGCTCGCCGCTTGAGTCACAACTGCCCCAGGGGCTGGGCTGTGGCTTGCCTCCTGTATTGCGCGCGCCTTATGCAACAGGGCTACTACAGACAAAGGGATAGTCCAGAAGATTCGTGACTGGACCAGCGGTGGAAACCTCGAGAAGCCGTGGACTCTGGATGGATCTAGAACCATTTATTGAGTCACCGGCCTGCTATATAAGAGTGACCCGTGAAGCAGTTGTGGTTGTGTTTTACGAGCTAGTGCGAGCGATTATCTTGTGCGACAGAAGTGTGGTGACGAAGTGCTGTGCGAGTTACGAAATCCTGTGACATTGTTTCTCCCAGCTTGTGGACAGCGAAATAGCCTGCAGCAAGTGATCGTAAGTAATTGTGGTCGGAGAACATAAATGAGAGGAACAGGTAGTTTCTGTCAAGGCCACCGTACTCATTAGGACAGATTAACTTCTGTGGTCTGTTGCAAGTGAAAGGGGCCAAGAGCGCATAAGGAAGAGATTTGAGGAAACTGGAGTAAGGCTCCTAATTGCTTGTATTTGCTGACTAGTGTAATTTTCTGGCCGCAATAAAGTTAATTATTTCTTTAAGCTGTAATTGGTGTTGTGCTTTGTACCCCCACCGTAATCCAGTTAACAAAAGTGCCACTAGGGGGTGGCACGCAACAATTGGTGTCAGAAGCCGGATTACGAACTCAAGCACAACACCTGACGGTCCTGGTTTCAAAACCCGACCAGGTCATTTTCTCTAATTTTCCTGTGAGTGCATGCCCTTTACAAGACAAACAACTAAAATGGAGGAGAAATTGGCAGCATTGCTTGAAAAGTTAAATGGCATGGAAACCAAGATGGAGGACGGCCAGAAGAAGTTAGCCGAGGACCTAACTGCCAAACTAGAAGACGGCCAGAAGAAGCTAGAAGACGGCCAGAAGAAGATGGAAGACGGTCAAAATAAGCTAGCGGAGGACCTGAAGAGGATAGAGGACGGCCAGAAGAAGATGGAAGACGGTCAGAATAAGTTGACACAGGACCTGAAGAAATTAGAACTGGGTCTGCGTGAGGAAGTCACGGCAGTGGAAAAGAAGTTCGACGCCTTACAAGTGGAAGTTGCCGAGCTGCGCCAACGCCCGCTGATGGGGGTGGAGGAGAAATTCAACGTCTTACAAAAGGAAGTTGCCGAGCTGTGCCAACGACCGCTGATGGGGGTGGAGGAGAAATTCAACGCCTTACAAGTGGAAGTTGCCGAGCTGTGCCAACGCCCGCTGATGGGGGTGGAGGAGAAATTCAACGCCTTACAAAAGGAAGTTGCCGAGCTGCGCCAACGCCCACTGACGGGGGTGGAGGAGAAATTCAACGCTCTAAGAGAGGAAGTTGCCGAGCTGCGCCAACGCCCGCCCACCGTTACACCGGGAATATTAGGAACGGGACATAGCAGAGTGACGCCCCCAACCTTCGACGGAAAGGTCCCGTGGAGCACCTACTTACGTCAGTTCGAGGCGGCCTGTTCCATAAATAACTGGAACAGCACAGAAAAGGCTACAGCTCTCATTGTAGCGCTGAGAGGTGACGCCCTTAACGTCCTTCAGGCCATCCCGACTGGATCCCAGGACTACGCTTCCCTGATCGCCCATATGGAGTCCCGATATGGAGATAGCCATCTTCAGCAGGCCTATCAGATGCAGCTCCGGACACGGGTACAGAAGAACGCGGAAACCCTGCAGGAGTTCGAGATGGACATCGCACGCCTCGTAAGGCTCGCCTACCCAACAGCGCCGGCCGACTTTCTGGAGCAGATAGCGACGCAGACTTTCACCGACGGGCTACGGGACTCGGACACTCAACAGGCGCTGCGTCTTGCGCGCAATAAGACCCTGGCAGATGCGCTGAGCCACGCACTTGAGTTCGAGACGGCAAAACAGGCATCCAGAATGCACGCGCGGGTGCGTCAAGTGGACGTAAACGAACCAGTAAAAACCAACGTGACCAAGCCCCTGGCCGACGAATTAATGGAGGCGCTAAGCCGTTTCTTCGATAGTCGCGGTACCACCAGCAACGACACAGCCGGAAGACAGCCGGAAGACAACCGGAGAAGCGGCCCGGAAGAGGACTACCGACCTGCTGGGCCTGCGGTAAGAAAGGCCACCTGAGCAAGGACTGCGGTGATCGCCGCCGCCGAGGGTATCCGACGGGAAATCAGTCGTCTGAAAACCGCGCGGCCCAGGGAAACGAGTATTAGCCAGCCTTGGGGGGCAAAGGTTGGCTTGTGACAGTCGTCAAGCCCCAGCAGTCCAAGTGCGTGTGACGAAGTTACGGAGGGACAATAGCAGCCTGATGGTCGACGGAGTCGTCAACGGGGTGAGCTGGCCCATGCTGATCGACACGGGAGCGTCGAGGACCATCGTCAATCCCACCGTGATCCCGAAGTGGAGAGTGCAACCCACACAAAGGAACCTCCAGCTAATAACCGCGACCGGAGAGACCGCACCGGTACATGGCGAAGCATCACTGGAGCTCGTCATTGGTCGACGGGTGGTGAAGCATCCAGTGCTTGTGGCTGACGTATCAAGCGAAGTGATCATCGGACTGGACTTCCTGGACCAGAACAACATCATCTTGGACTTGAGTACCAACACTCTGCACTTCGGAGGTGAGGAACTTGCTTTGCAACCTGCGCACGAGTCCATCACCGCACGACGAGTAAGGCTGAGAGAAGACGTCATCGTTCCCGCCAGGACGGAAGTCAGCGCTGCCGTAATTGTCGACGGAACTGCTGAGGGAGTGGCGGCTGTCATCGAGCCAAAATATGAGGACATCCAGACAAAAGGATTGCTAGTTGCCAAGACCCTCATCAACACGACGTCTCGGCCGTACGTCCGCCTGTCCAACCTGAACGACTACGACATTACGGTTCACCGGGACACCAACCTAGGAGTCTGCGAGCCCGTTACCTGGATTGCCTGCATCACCGACACGACGGGCGGACACCTGCAGACGGACAACCGAAGAAGACACACACTGCCAGAAGAACTACAGAAGCTGTACCAAGGATCCCAGGACCATTTAGACGAGGAACAATCACGCCAACTTCAGGACCTGCTACGCGAATTCCAGGATGTCTTCTCCGTGGGGAGCAAAGACTTCGGCAGGACAAGCTTGGTCCAGCACAGAATCGACGTTGGGGACAGCGCACCGATTAGGGCCCCATTCCGACGTGTCCCGCTCGCCAAGCAAGCCGAAGTCGACCGGATGGTAGAAGAGATGAAGGAGCAAGGGGTGATCGAGCCATCACATAGTCCTTGGAGTTCTCCGGTCGTGCTAGTGAAGAAGAAGGACGGTTCCACCAGGTTCTGCGTGGACTACAGGCGGGTGAACGACGTCACGAAAAAGGACAGCTACCCTCTACCCCGGATCGACGACACGCTGGACACCATATCAGGATCAAGATGGTTCTCCACCTTGGATTTGAAGAGTGGCTACTGGCAGGTGGAGGTCCACCCTAAGGACCGCGAGAAAACGGCGTTCTCTGTGGGCAGCGGGCTCTGGCAGTTCACCGTCATGCCATTCGGTCTGTGCAACGCCCCTGCGACCTTCGAAAGGCTAATGGAGTCCATTCTGAGGGGACTACACTGGAAGACCTGCCTGGTATACCTAGACGACGTCATCGTTCTGGGGAGGAGCTTCGAGGAGCACTACAGCAACCTGAAGGAGATCTTGTTGAAGCTACGGGCTGCCCAGCTGAAGTTGAGCCCCAAGAAGTGTCAGCTCTTCCAGAAGCGGGTCCAGTACCTTGGGCATATCGTCTCCGAGGAAGGGGTGCGCACCGACCCAGAGAAGACCGCAGCTGTGAGGGAGTGGCCAGTTCCGAAGGACAAGTCGCAACTACGAAGCTTCCTGGGACTCTGCACTTATTATCGTCGCTTCGTGAGAGGATTCGCCGACATCGCCAAACCTTTACATCGACTGACCGAGAAGGACCAACTCTTCACGTGGACAGCAGAATGCCACAATGCCTTCGAGCAACTCAAGCAGGCTCTGTGCACCGCGCCTATTCTGGCCTACCCCAGACCTGGAACAAGGTTCATCGTCGATACCGATGCCAGCGACTTTGGCATAGGGGGAATCCTGTCGCAGGTAGTGGACGGCGAGGAGAGAGTAGTGGCCTACTTCAGCAAGGCCTTGTCAAAGCCAGAAAGGAACTACTGCGTCACCAGGAAGGAGCTGCTCGCCATCGTGAAGACCATTGAACACTTCCACAAGTACCTGTACGGGCAAGAATTTCTCATCAGGACCGACCATGCATCCCTGCGGTGGCTCCTGAACTTCAAGCAGCCCGAGGGTCAACTCGCGCGGTGGTTAGAGAGGCTTCAACAGTATAACTTTGAGATTCAGCACAGGAAAGGCCAACTGCATTCTAACGCCGACGCCCTGTCACGAAGACCGTGCCCAGAAAACTGCACCTCCTGTGCCCGAAGGGAGGAGAACACCGGGATACAGTGCCGAAGGACTACCGTGGAACTTCAAGGGAGCTGGAGCCGCGAATCTTTCACGCGGGCGCAAGCGGAAGATGATGACCTGGGACTGATAGCCGAATGGAAGAGGGCCTGTGTCCCCAGACCCGGGTGGAACATTGTGAGTGACTGCAGCCCAAAGTTTAAGTCCTACTGGGCACAGTGGGACTCGCTGATTGTAAGGGATGGCCTCATCTGCCGTACCTGGGAGAGCACCGACGGGAAGACATCTCGGGAACAAGTCGTCGTTCCAAAGGCTATGACGGAGGAAGTCCTGAAGGAAGTTCATGGAGGATCATCTGGTGGACACCTAGGGATAAAGAAGACCCTGGAGAAGCTGAGAGAGCGGTTCTACTGGATCGGATGCCGAACAGACGTGGAGAACCACTGCGCGAGGTGCCACGATTGCGCAGCCAGCAAGGGCCCAGGACGAAGACGACGGGGTCCACTGAAGCCCTACAACGTGGGCGGCCCCATGGAGAGAGTGGCCATCGATGTTGCTGGGCCATTCCCGTTAAGCGAGGCAGGGAACCGCTACATATTAGTCGTCAGCGACTACTTTGGAAATATCTGTTCCTGCAGGAAACAGGATGTAAAATTGTCCGATTGAGCTATGTACATTAACAAATTCACAAAGAAATTTGATACAATGGTCCGGCTAGCTCAAAACAGTTGCCAGCGTTTCGCCCCAGTGTACCAATGGGCTCTTCAGTTGGTTATGGTACACCTCACCAAGACGCGTGGCTAGTACATACTGTGAAGGCCGCTGCAAGGCACAAATGTTGCCACGAGCAGCGCCAATGTACTATGGAAGTCAAAACTTCCTTTCAAAAAATAATGTTAGCTTACCTAGCTAATCCATATTGGAAATATCTGTTCCTGCAGGAAACAGGATGTAAAATTGTCCGATTGAGCTATGTACATTAACAAATTCACAAAGAAATTTGATACAATGGTCCGGCTAGCTCAAAACAGTTGCCAGCGTTTCGCCCCAGTGTACCAATGGGCTCTTCAGTTGGTTATGGTACACCTCACCAAGACGCGTGGCTAGTACATACTGTGAAGGCCGCTGCAAGGCACAAATGTTGCCACGAGCAGCGCCAATGTACTATGGAAGTCAAAACTTCCTTTCAAAAAATAATGTTAGCTTACCTAGCTAATCCATATTGGAAATATCTGTTCCTGCAGGAAACAGGATGTAAAATTGTCCGATTGAGCTATGTACATTAACAAATTCACAAAGAAATTTGATACAATGGTCCGGCTAGCTCAAAACAGTTGCCAGCGTTTCGCCCCAGTGTACCAATGGGCTCTTCAGTTGGTTATGGTACACCTCACCAAGACGCGTGGCTAGTACATACTGTGAAGGCCGCTGCAAGGCACAAATGTTGCCACGAGCAGCGCCAATGTACTATGGAAGTCAAAACTTCCTTTCAAAAAATAATGTTAGCTTACCTAGCTAATCCATATTGGAAATATCTGTTCCTGCAGGAAACAGGATGTAAAATTGTCCGATTGAGCTATGTACATTAACAAATTCACAAAGAAATTTGATACAATGGTCCGGCTAGCTCAAAACAGTTGCCAGCGTTTCGCCCCAGTGTACCAATGGGCTCTTCAGTTGGTTATGGTACACCTCACCAAGACGCGTGGCTAGTACATACTGTGAAGGCCGCTGCAAGGCACAAATGTTGCCACGAGCAGCGCCAATGTACTATGGAAGTCAAAACTTCCTTTCAAAAAATAATGTTAGCTTACCTAGCTAATCCATATTGGAAATATCTGTTCCTGCAGGAAACAGGATGTAAAATTGTCCGATTGAGCTATGTACATTAACAAATTCACAAAGAAATTTGATACAATGGTCCGGCTAGCTCAAAACAGTTGCCAGCGTTTCGCCCCAGTGTACCAATGGGCTCTTCAGTTGGTTATGGTACACCTCACCAAGACGCGTGGCTAGTACATACTGTGAAGGCCGCTGCAAGGCACAAATGTTGCCACGAGCAGCGCCAATGTACTATGGAAGTCAAAACTTCCTTTCAAAAAATAATGTTAGCTTACCTAGCTAATCCATATTGGAAATATCTGTTCCTGCAGGAAACAGGATGTAAAATTGTCCGATTGAGCTATGTACATTAACAAATTCACAAAGAAATTTGATACAATGGTCCGGCTAGCTCAAAACAGTTGCCAGCGTTTCGCCCCAGTGTACCAATGGGCTCTTCAGTTGGTTATGGTACACCTCACCAAGACGCGTGGCTAGTACATACTGTGAAGGCCGCTGCAAGGCACAAATGTTGCCACGAGCAGCGCCAATGTACTATGGAAGTCAAAACTTCCTTTCAAAAAATAATGTTAGCTTACCTAGCTAATCCATATTGGAAATATCTGTTCCTGCAGGAAACAGGATGTAAAATTGTCCGATTGAGCTATGTACATTAACAAATTCACAAAGAAATTTGATACAATGGTCCGGCTAGCTCAAAACAGTTGCCAGCGTTTCGCCCCAGTGTACCAATGGGCTCTTCAGTTGGTTATGGTACACCTCACCAAGACGCGTGGCTAGTACATACTGTGAAGGCCGCTGCAAGGCACAAATGTTGCCACGAGCAGCGCCTTCACAGTATGTACTAGCCACGCGTCTTGGTGAGGTGTACCATAACCAACTGAAGAGCCCATTGGTACACTGGGGCGAAACGCTGGCAACTGTTTTGAGCTAGCCGGACCATTGTATCAAATTTCTTTGTGAATTTGTTAATGTACATAGCTCAATCGGACAATTTTACATCCTGTTTCCTGCAGGAACAGATATTTCCAATATGGATTAGCTAGGTAAGCTAACATTATTTTTTGAAAGGAAGTTTTGACTTCCATAGTACATTGGCGCTGCTCGTGGCAACATTTGTGCCTTGCAGCGGCCTTCACAGTATGTACTAGCCACGCGTCTTGGTGAGGTGTACCATAACCAACTGAAGAGCCCATTGGTACACTGGGGCGAAACGCTGGCAACTGTTTTGAGCTAGCCGGACCATTGTATCAAATTTCTTTGTGAATTTGTTAATGTACATAGCTCAATCGGACAATTTTACATCCTGTTTCCTGCAGGAACAGATATTTCCAATATGGATTAGCTAGGTAAGCTAACATTATTTTTTGAAAGGAAGTTTTGACTTCCATAGTACATTGGCGCTGCTCGTGGCAACATTTGTGCCTTGCAGCGGCCTTCACAGTATGTACTAGCCACGCGTCTTGGTGAGGTGTACCATAACCAACTGAAGAGCCCATTGGTACACTGGGGCGAAACGCTGGCAACTGTTTTGAGCTAGCCGGACCATTGTATCAAATTTCTTTGTGAATTTGTTAATGTACATAGCTCAATCGGACAATTTTACATCCTGTTTCCTGCAGGAACAGATATTTCCAATATGGATTAGCTAGGTAAGCTAACATTATTTTTTGAAAGGAAGTTTTGACTTCCATAGTACATTGGCGCTGCTCGTGGCAACATTTGTGCCTTGCAGCGGCCTTCACAGTATGTACTAGCCACGCGTCTTGGTGAGGTGTACCATAACCAACTGAAGAGCCCATTGGTACACTGGGGCGAAACGCTGGCAACTGTTTTGAGCTAGCCGGACCATTGTATCAAATTTCTTTGTGAATTTGTTAATGTACATAGCTCAATCGGACAATTTTACATCCTGTTTCCTGCAGGAACAGATATTTCCAATATGGATTAGCTAGGTAAGCTAACATTATTTTTTGAAAGGAAGTTTTGACTTCCATAGTACATTGGCGCTGCTCGTGGCAACATTTGTGCCTTGCAGCGGCCTTCACAGTATGTACTAGCCACGCGTCTTGGTGAGGTGTACCATAACCAACTGAAGAGCCCATTGGTACACTGGGGCGAAACGCTGGCAACTGTTTTGAGCTAGCCGGACCATTGTATCAAATTTCTTTGTGAATTTGTTAATGTACATAGCTCAATCGGACAATTTTACATCCTGTTTCCTGCAGGAACAGATATTTCCAATATGGATTAGCTAGGTAAGCTAACATTATTTTTTGAAAGGAAGTTTTGACTTCCATAGTACATTGGCGCTGCTCGTGGCAACATTTGTGCCTTGCAGCGGCCTTCACAGTATGTACTAGCCACGCGTCTTGGTGAGGTGTACCATAACCAACTGAAGAGCCCATTGGTACACTGGGGCGAAACGCTGGCAACTGTTTTGAGCTAGCCGGACCATTGTATCAAATTTCTTTGTGAATTTGTTAATGTACATAGCTCAATCGGACAATTTTACATCCTGTTTCCTGCAGGAACAGATATTTCCAATATGGATTAGCTAGGTAAGCTAACATTATTTTTTGAAAGGAAGTTTTGACTTCCATGTACATTGGCGCTGCTCGTGGCAACATTTGTGCCTTGCAGCGGCCTTCACAGTATGTACTAGCCACGCGTCTTGGTGAGGTGTACCATAACCAACTGAAGAGCCCATTGGTACACTGGGGCGAAACGCTGGCAACTGTTTTGAGCTAGCCGGACCATTGTATCAAATTTCTTTGTGAATTTGTTAAAGCGACTACTTTACCAAATGGCCGGAGGCGTATGCGCTCCCTAACCAAGAAGCTGCGACGATTGCAGAGACCCTGGTGAAGGAATTCGTCAGCCGGTACGGAGTACCCCTGGAGCTGCACTCCGACCAAGGGAGGAACTTCGAGTCGCAGGTGTTCCAGAACCTATGCCAGCTGCTGGGAATCCGGAAGACAAGGACAACGCCACTACACCCTCAGTCCGACGGGATGGTAGAGCGATTCAATCGCACCATCGAGAACCATCTTCGAATAGTCGTCAGCGAGCACCAGAGGGATTGGGACAAACATCTTCCACTATTTCTCCTGGCCTACCGCGCCGCCGTGCATGAAGCCACCGGGTGCACACCAGCCCGGGCCATGTTTGGGAGGGAGCTCCGTCTACCTGTCGATCTTGCCTTTGGCCGACCTGGGAATGATCCGATCCCGGTAAACCAGTATTGTCAAGAACTGGTCGACCAACTGGAGGACGTGCACGCGTTCGCGAGGAGGAAACTGCGGATCGAGACCGACAGAATGAAGACCCGATACGACCAGCAGACGGATGCCGGCGGATTCCACGAGGACGACCTGGTCTGGCTCTTCAACCCATTACGGAAGAAAGGCCTGTCACCCAAACTGCAGAAGTCCTGGGAGGGCCCGTACCGAGTCGTGAAACGGATCAACGATGTCGTCTACAGGATCCAGCGGAGCCCGAGGGCGAAGATGAAGATCGTGCACCGAGATCGCCTGGCAGCCTACGGAGGGACACAGACGGACCAATGATTGATCGGGACGATCAGCCTTTTTAGGAAGGGGGTGGTGTTACGGCTGTGAGTTTGTGTCATCGCTCGCCGCTTGAGTCACAACTGCCCCAGGGGCTGGGCTGTGGCTTGCCTCCTGTATTGCGCGCGCCTTATGCAACAGGGCTACTACAGACAAAGGGATAGTCCAGAAGATTCGTGACTGGACCAGCGGTGGAAACCTCGAGAAGCCGTGGACTCTGGATGGATCTAGAACCATTTATTGAGTCACCGGCCTGCTATATAAGAGTGACCCGTGAAGCAGTTGTGGTTGTGTTTTACGAGCTAGTGCGAGCGATTATCTTGTGCGACAGAAGTGTGGTGACGAAGTGCTGTGCGAGTTACGAAATCCTGTGACATTGTTTCTCCCAGCTTGTGGACAGCGAAATAGCCTGCAGCAAGTGATCGTAAGTAATTGTGGTCGGAGAACATAAATGAGAGGAACAGGTAGTTTCTGTCAAGGCCACCGTACTCATTAGGACAGATTAACTTCTGTGGTCTGTTGCAAGTGAAAGGGGCCAAGAGCGCATAAGGAAGAGATTTGAGGAAACTGGAGTAAGGCTCCTAATTGCTTGTATTTGCTGACTAGTGTAATTTTCTGGCCGCAATAAAGTTAATTATTTCTTTAAGCTGTAATTGGTGTTGTGCTTTGTACCCCCACCGTAATCCAGTTAACAAAAGTGCCACTAGGGGGTGGCACGCAACAATATTCTCAAAGACCAATGCTACAAGTAGTCGTCGTGAGATAATCAAATTGCATATTTATATGTAATCAACATATCGTATTTTAGACCATTTGATTTTCATAGCATTCTACGTTCAGGGCATAGGAAAACCTCGAAGCTAATTTCGCAATTTTCAGTGAATGAACATCCAAAGTATAGTAATCATCATGTAGGGAGCCTGTGCCACATATATACAGACAGTGCAAGAATTGCTTGAAGGCATGGTGACATGGTGCGTAATTTGGGTTTGTACAACGAATGAGGTTGTCATTACGGTGATGATGATGATGATGAAGATGGTGGTAACGATGAAGACGGTGATTTACTAGTTAGGAACCAAAGGAATACTTGAGGCATTAGGCTGAAGCGGATGTATGAAAAAAATGAACTTGTAGGTTGATTGCGAAAGTGTCTAATCACCATATTTTATGGAGAACGACTTATCCAGAAGTTCACATAAAAGGGAGTAGCCAAGCACAAATAGGTGGAAGCAAAGGTTGTTCGTGTGTGAGATGTAAGCTGCAAACACTGATAACCTAGCTCACGTTCAAACACCATAATTAAGAAGGGGATTCACTACAAACGTTAGGTATCGCCGACATAGATTTAAGACGCACCTGTAACATTTCAGAAATGTCACGCTATCCATGTTTTCGTGCTTCCTCGTGTTAGAATCAAAAGTACAATAGAATAATAATTGTTATTGGCCGTAAGAAGGATACAAGATTTATGCTGGACCCCACCAGCAGATGTGAAGTAACCATCGGCATAACAAGGCAAGTCGTTTAGAGTAAACGATAGGCTTCAAAGAGAATTGAAAGCTTGTGGTACGTTTGGAATAAAGGAAAGAAACAACATCAATATTTTTTAATCACTTATCATGTTTGGGTATGCCTAACTTAAGTATAAATGGCATAATTTTGCTATCAAATGAATCCATTCAATAATAGAGAATTGATCTACAATGTACTCAGGAACAGAATGAGACGTATTCTATTGGTTTCCAATAACATTGTATTGCTAATAATAATAGTCTAATAATAATAATAATAATAATAATAATACTATGAAGAGAAGAGAAGAACGGCTTTGGGATATCCAGCCGCGACATGCTGGCCACGCGCTTTTGAACTGAGGAGTTCCAGCGTAGACAGTGCTGACAGTGTGCGCCTGGGTCATATGGCACTAAAAAAGCACTTGCTTGACTTGCAGGGTACCACGCCATACTATACAAAGCTCACTCGCACACGTACATAGCTTGCGGCAGGCGGGGAGAGTCAATGACACAGATTACTACTGACATGACAGGACGTCCCACGCTTGTGGCTTTCTTCTTAGACTGTCCGTAAGGGTGCAGCAGGATAGAACATACTACAGGCACTACCTACGCAGGGCCTTGGTGTGCACCTCCCCCCCCCCTTCCCCCACACCTAATAAAATCTAAGCGGCTGGAGCGATTTCAATGAAATTCGGTAAGGTCATAGTACTATTTTGGCAGACCCCGATCGAGCCCTTCAAATTCTATTATGTTTCACCAATCCAACATGGTGGCTGTGCGAAGTATCTCACTGGCATTCTTTATCTCCGAAACTGATACCGATATCACCGTGAAATTGTACGGTGATAAAAGCCACTACTAGAGGTTCACTTAAGTGACTTTCAAACAGGGACCCGGAACAGAACGTAACACGGAACGGAATTGTTGTCAATGTGGAACGGAGAAATTCCGTTATCTCCAAGGTTATTTCCAAGTTGTAACGTTACCGCTGTTTGTTCCAATGCGTTACGTTACCGTCCGGGAACGGAATGGAGTCTTAAACCATACCCGGTATCTGGAACAGTGGAACGGTGGCCGAGCCTGTATCGGTACAGCAGACTGGATCCGGGTGGAACGTTACGCGGTCTCGTACCGAAATGAACAGAGGGATATCCGATACGTTACAGTTCGGAACGTTTCGCTTAAAACAACGGAACAAAACAGACGAGACGGAATGGGACATATTTAACAGGAGTTTTATTGTTACAAGGCTGCATTATGACCTCTCAAGGTCAATTAGGAAAATTTGGTGCGGTGCAATGCAGCTCTTATTCTTATTGGGACGACAGCGTTAGTGGTCAAATCACATCCAAACGCAGCGTTTACATATTCTGCCAACCACACAATCCCCTCTTCTCTCTCACCTCACCAGACACCGGCAATGTGTTTCAGCTACAATGGAGATCCTGTACTCCAAATATAGATACGCGAATTCCGTCCTCTCGCTATTATAGGTTGATCAAAATTCATTTGCTGATGATGAATTTCAACCAGATTAGAGTTGTTGTTGATTATTTTGGGGCTTTGTGACATCGTGGTCATGTAGCCTTGTGTACTTGGGTGTGTGTAGAAGCTGTCTGATAACCTGCGGCACTGTGATGTCTGTACTTGTGTGTGTACTAGTAATCGAGGTAAGAAGTGGCCGTGGCCATAAGTTAGTTACCATCCCAGCATTTGCTTCAAGTAGAAAGGAGAAATCACGGAAACCAATACTAGGATGATCTCGTCATCCGCTTTATAAGTGAGGGTGGACTAGGGCCAGCAATCTAAATTTTCCAGTGTACATTGACTGAAAGATTTGTTCTTTTTTTAATATTTTATTATTTTATTTAGTCAATTCACCCTCTAGGTTGGTGGTTCCCACGGACTCAGCGAGGGAACTCACCACTGCCGCCTCTATGGCCAGTGTCCTGGAGCTTAGAACATCTGGTCGGAATGGATACAACTGGGGAGGTGGGATCAGCACTTCGCCCAGGCGGCCTCACCTGAAAAAAAGCGAACAGGGGCCTCATGAGGGATGGGATGGGATGGAAGAGTGGGATGGATAGGCTAGGAAGAAGGAAAGAGGCGGCCGTGGCCTGACAGTAGGTACCATCCCGGTATTTACCCGAAGACGAAGTGGGAAACCACGGAAAACCACTTCGAGGATGGCTGAGGTGGCAATCGAACCCCCTCTACTCATTTGGACCACCCGAGGCTGAGTAGACCCCGTCCCAGTCCTCATACCACTTTGCAAATTTCGTGGCAGAGCCGGGAATCGAACCCAGGACCTCCGGGGCGGCAGCTAACCATGCTGACCGCTACGCTACGGAGGCGACTTTTTATTTTTTATTTTTTATTCTGAATGTTTGTTTTACCGAAATTGTTGTTTATTATTATTATTATTATTATTAGTTTTCTTAATTTTTTTAAAATTCATTTTTCGATATTTTCATTTTCAAGCGTCCACCTCTAAATTTATAATTTCATTCTAAATTTGTATACATTAATCTGTGTTAAGAGGGGCAGATGACCTCATAGTTCCGCCCATAAAAACCTCAATAACTAACTAACCACTTCCAGGATGGCTGAGCTAGGAATCGAAACCACCTCTTCTCAGTTTTGTCTCACTAGGCTGAGTGTATCCCGTTCCAGGCCTCAGACCAGAATTAAATTCCCTGGTAACCCGGGAATGCTAGCCACTGCTATTTACACGAGTGAAATCTTGATGAACGAGCTGCAGTACGAGGGCTAGAAAAATTACATTAACATTTAATTATTAATAATTATGATGAAATTAATCATGATGACGTTCCAAACAACAACTGCCCGAGCAAAGAAAATTTAAACATACGATGTAAAAAGCAAGATGTTCAGTAAAGAACATATAGCCTACTTTCTCCTAAATGCATGGGTAATGTTATAACTCTTTGTCCTTTTCAAGGAGTATAATTGAATTTTGGTTGTAGTAGCTTGTTGAAATACAACGTGCTATAGGGATATTAAACATGAATATAAGGTGCCCTTTGCTAGTGCTACCTCTGTAAAAAAAAATCATTCAATTTGGTTTCACCGTGTTTGAATTGATATGGGGAATGGATTTGCACACATACATGGCCGCTATTTGCAAACTATTGGGCTGATGACCTTGTAGTCAGTCATAAGATGCTCTCCACAAAAAGGCATGTTGTTGCAAAATCTGGTAGAGATCAAATTATTAGGATGGTCGTAATTTGATTTAAGCTTTTAACATTTGGGTGGCCGTCATTCCGTTTCCGTCAAGATGGTGGCGATATAAAACATGACACTGAGGTGCCCATTGCTAGTGCTACCTCTGTACCAAATTTCGTTCAATTCGGTTTCACCATGTTTGAATTGATAGGGGGAATCGATTTGCACACATACTTGGCCACCATCTGCAAACTATTGGGTTGATGATCTTGCAGTTTGGTCAGAATATGCTTCCCACATAAAGATATGTTGTTGCAAAATTTGGTAGAGACTAGATTATTAGGTTGGTCATAATTACATTTTAGCTTTTAACATTTGGGTGGCAGCGATTACGTTTCCGTCAAGATGGTGGTGATATAAAACATGACACTGAGGTGCCCTTTGCTAGTGCTACCTCCGTACCAAATTTCGCTCCATTCGGTTTCACCGTGTTCGAATTAATGGGGGGAATCGATTTTCACACAAAGATGGCCGCCATACGCAAAATATTAGGCTAATGACCGATTAGTTTGGTCAAAGGATGCTCCCTCCATAAAGGTATGTTAATGCAAAATTTGATAGAGATCGGATGATTAGGTTAATCGTTGAACATTTGTGTGGCCGCCATTACGTTTCCATCAAGATGGCGGCGATATAAAACATGACACTGAGGTGCCCTTTGCTAGTACTACCTCTGTACCTAATTTCGTTCCATTCGGTTTCACCGTGTTCGAATTAATAGGGGGAATCGATTTTCACACTAATATGGCCGCCATCCGCAAACTATTAGGCTGATGACCTATTAGGTTGGTCAAAGGATGCTCCCCCCATAAAGGTATGTTGTTGCAAAATTTGGTAGGGATCGGATGATTAGGTTAGTCGTAATTTGATTTAAGCTTTGAACATTTTTGTGGCCGCCATTACGTTTCCGTCAAGATGGCGGCGATATAAAACATGACACTGAGGTGTCCTTTGCTAGTGCTACCTTTGTACCAAATTTCGTTCAATTCGCGTTCACCGTGTTCGAATTGATAGGAGGGGACAGACATTCAGAGTACACACACTCACACACACACAGACTCACACACACACATACACACACACACACACAGACACAGACAGACACACTTTTTTCGCCCTGGATCTCATAAGTCTACTTTGATTTTTTGCAAAAATCGAAAGTAGGCTAAAAATAGCAGTTGGTGGGGTTAGATCCCTAGTCCTCTCGTACGACAGTCGAGCGCTCTACACATTCCGCCAGATACAGTCTTGCCTAGCCTACTATATTTGGTTACATATTTTACCTACCGGTTAGGATAAAGTGATTATTTACACACTCTTGTAATAAGGGTTTTTTTAGCCTACTTTTCACATTTTGCAAAAATGAGGAAAAAGTAGACTTATGAGATTGGGCAAATGTGTGTCTGTCTGTCTGTCTGTCCTTCTGTCTGTCTGTCTGGCTGTGTGTGTGTCCCCCCCTATCAACTCCTAAACGGCTGGAGCAATCGAAACAAAATTTGGTAGGAGTAAAGATCTGTACCTGAATATCTCACGGCGATATTTGAAAATGATGTCAGTGCTACCAACTGCTGAAAAATCGCAATTGAAATTTGAGATCAATGTTGGATATCTTGGAAGGTATGAATGGGAGCTATTTCAAAATTGGCACTCGTATAGATAATAATATTGCAGTTTAATTTCCAGGAGGCCATACATGGCAGTGTTGCCAAAATGATTATAAGCCTGCTGATAGGTCCAATTTTTAAATGCATATAATTTCTACACTATCAATTGGAATTCAACCAAATTTCGTATGTTGTATGTGTACATAACCAGATATGACTGAGCGTATTCTTAAGACCCACCAGGGCTGCCAACTGTTATTAAATGCTCCTAATTTATTTTAACCAAATACCAATATATCAGAAAGTATGCAAGCCGACAGCTTTAAACTATGCACACGTATAGTACCTGACATTCTATATTAATTTGGAGTAACTTATATACGTCAGTGCTACCAACATGATTCTAAGCCTGCTGGCACGTCCAACTTTAAATACATGTAACTTCCATACTATCATTTGGATTTCAACCAAATTTCGTATGTGCTATGTGCACCATAACAGATATGACTGTGCGTATTCTTAAGAGCAACCAGGGCTGCCAACTGTTAATATGTGCTGTCCCTATTTTTGTTTCCCTAATATCAATATATCAGAAAGTATGCAAGCCAATAGCTCTAAACTTTGCACACGTATAGTACCTGGCATTCTAGATGAATTTGGAGTAACTAATATACGTCAGTGCTGCCAACATGATTCTAAGCCTGCTGATAGGTCCAATTTTAAAATGCATGTAACTTCTATACTAACTAATGGATTTTATTCAAAATTGGCACAACAAGAGATCATATTATTTGAGATTATTTCAGAAAAATACATGCATGACATTGTTGCCAACATGATTTTACGCGCGCTGTTAGATCCAATGTTTAACTGCATGTAACGTCCATGCTATTCATTGGACTTCAACCAAATTTTGTATTCTGTACCTTAAGATGGAACTAAGAATATATTCAGTCATCAGGGCTGCCAACTGTGGTGCTCTATTAGGCTACATTATGCCAGGTATACAGTATTTCGAACTACTTAGAAATTTCGATATTAGCAACCTAATTTCGTCATTATTCTAGATAGGTTCATATACTGTAGAATAATCATTGGCATGAAAAGTAGGCTCTTTAGTTCGTCACGGAACTTCTTGTTTTTTTCGTAGGCAGTTTACCCTCCAGTTAGGATTTCCCACGGACTCAGCGAGGGATCCCACCTGTACCTCTTCTATGGCAGTGTCCTGGAGCTTGACATCAGGTTAGGGGATACAACTGGAGAGGCGGGACTAGCCCTCTGTTCGCTTTGCAGGTGAAGCCGCCTGGGCGAGGCGCTAGTCCCGCCTCGACAGTTGTATCCCCGGACCCAATGTCAAGCTCCAGGACACTGCCCGTAGAGGCGGTAAAGATGGGATCGCTCGCCGAGCCTGTGGGAAAAGCCTACCTAGAGGGTAAACTGACTACGACGACGAAAATAAATGTCATTATGGCGCTTCATTATGCTTGAATAAGACACTAGAAATAAAGAGATTCTTTTAACATTTCGAACTTGAATAATCTTAAATGTTTAAAAACAAATGAACTAAATAAAAATTCAAGTTCACTAGGCTTCAATGATCAGTTGGCCAGGGAGGTAATTTTAAATATTTGATATTCTCGTGCCCACCATGCTTTTCTTTTTCATAGGCCTATCAGGTTTTGAAAGGAACATATACAAGGTCATTCACTAAAGATGTTACGCCCGAATAACGTGCAGTCCATTGAAGATATCCATGTTTTGTTTCCTGATTCTCAAATGATATTAAGGTGCTCCAAAAACAACGAGCTAGCTTTTACCTGGGATTTTTAATAATATATTTATTGCAACCAAATGGTCATCTCAATTATATACATGAATTTACACTTTCTGTTTTGCGTATGCACTTATTGATTTTGTCCTTTTGTTCTATGTGGTAGCTTTCACACTTTTTGTTGCACAATCAACACTCGCACGATTCATTTGGTTCGTGGTATGCTGTGTGTGGTTTTTTTTTTTTGCAGATAAGATGGTGAAACCTATGAACTGCCTGTCTGGTAATCACATGTCGTAGTTCGAAATTCTCCTTTGTCCATTCTCGATCTACAGTATCATGGCTCCTGTGCCGTAAATCTGGGGGTTTTGGTAACAGAGATATCGATACCGTCGCCTCCGTGGTGTAGTGGTCAGCGTGATTAGCTGCAACCCAGGGTGTCCGCGGTTGGCTTCCCGGCTCTGCCACGAAATTTGAAAAGTGGTATAAGGACTGGAACAAGGTCTACTCATCCTTGGGTGTTTAAACTGAGTAGAGGGGGTTCGATTCCCACCTTAGCCATCCTCAAAGTGGTTTTCCGTGGTTTCCCACTTCGTCTTCGACAAATGCCGCGATGTTACCTAACGTAAGGCCACGGCCGCCTTCGTCCCACTTCCTTGCCTATCCCTCCCACTCTTCCCCATCCCCTCATCAGGTTCCTGTTCACTTTGCAGGCGAGGCCGCCTGGGCGACGTGCTAGTCACACTCCCCAGTTGTATCCCCAAACCAGAGTCTCAAGCTCCAGGACACTGCCAGTGGCGGTAGAGGTGGGATCCCTCGTTTGGTCCGTCGGAAAAGCCAACCCTGGAGGGTAAAAGATAAAGAAGACGTTATTGATACCAACGTTGCTTTTTAAATAGTACTCTACTATTTTCTGCCATTAGCAGAATGGGTCAAATTATTACAATTCAAGACAAATAATTTATTCAAACATTGGATAATTACTTCTTGAAATATCAATAATAATCAGCGTAGTGATTTTAGTCTGAGCGCGTACCCCATCACACAGCACAAGACAACGTACTTGTTTCGATCGCTGTCACACATGCACATACCGTACGTTAAAAATACAGGGTGAAGAAAATAAATGCCACCCTTGGAGGTCACCGTGCGGTTCCTCGAGGCTCTGGCAATGCTGTAACTACGTGCAGCGTTGCCAAGAACAGGTCGCATGAACTCGGCGCTGAGCCGGAGGTGTCTCATTCGCTCAGTGGTACGAAGTAGTGCCGTGAATGCCGGTTATGCGGACTTAGCGATGGTCGAGTCGCATTCGCACAAAAAAAAAACCAGTTAATGTATCAAATTGTATCCAATGTACACCTCCAAAATACAATATATTATGTCTTGTGTTTACATGAACTTCTTACAAACGTAAACTACCACATTGTTTCGTCCATTGCACAAATAAAGCCATTAGAACCTAAGAGTGGATGCAGTGACATCCTCTTTACCCAATTAGGTACAAAAAACACAATAGGTAGACTACACTAGACTGCTCATTGTGATACGCACAAAAATTCCATTCTGTACGTTTGACGTCTAGTCTTCTCTTCACTCCCCAGGGGCTCACATCTAGTGGGACGTGGGTTGGCGACCACGGGACTCCAGCTGAGTCCGGCATTGCTTCCACTTACTTGTGCCGGGCTCCTCTCCGTCTTCTTTCCTGTCAACCCCCCTTGTTCAACTCTTGTTCTTTTCCGACCCCGACGGTATTAGGGTATCCGAGGCCTAGGGAGTCTTTTACTTTCCCGCCTTAATTGGCCCTTGTCTCATCTTTCCTGATCCATCCCTCCATCCTTTTCTTTTCATTATATTTCCTTTTCTCTGTAATATTCCCGCACTGTTTTTGTTAATTGGCTCTCCGTGTATCTAAATCCCCTTTTGCGATTTTTTTGCGTTTACACTCCATTTTGTTGGTATATCCAATCTACGTTGCATTTTGTAAGTCTTTTCTATCTAAATTGCATTTTGCGAGTGTTTTCAGCCTCCATTGCATTTTGTAAGGATTGACAATCTAAATTGCTTTTTAGTAAGTCTTTCAATATCCGGGCCGGGACTTTTGTGAGTATTTTGAATTTCAATTGCATTTTGTACGCATTTTCAACCTAAACCGCTTTTTGCAAGTATTTTCAATCTAAATTGCATTTTGTATGGTCGGCATTTTGCAAGTATTCCGATTCTCAATTGCATTTTGTGGGTATTTTGAATCTGAATTGCAGTTTGTAAGTATTTTCAATCTAAATTGCATTTTGTATGTATTGTCTATCCAAATGAGTAGTTAGAATCTACCGTGCATTTTGTAAGAATTTTCAATTTCAATTGCATTTTGTAAGCATTTTGTATTTCAATTGCACTTTGTGAATATTTTGGATTGGAAATGGGGGCTTTCAATCTGAATTGCATTGTGTATTTTCAATTTCAATTGCATTTTGTAGGTATTTTGAACCTCAATTGCATTTTGTACGTATTTTCAATCTCATTTGCATTTTGTAAATATTGTGAATATCAATTGCATTTTGTAAGTATTTCGACTCTACATTGCATTTTGTACGTATTTTGAATCTAAACTACATTTTGTGTGCATTTTTCAGTCTATTCCTTTTGTGAGTATTTTTGTTCTAAATTCCCTTTTGTAAGTACAGAGAGTTTAGTTTGGATGTATCGGAGACCCTCGCTAGACCGTTCGTCCGCGGCGCGAGCCTGTCTCCCGCCAAGCACTTTGCCGTTATGCGGCGCCGGCTCGGCACTGAGTCATTGAGTACAGGAATTTGTACTTACCTAGTTCACAGCTGGTGCTGAAAATGTTCGCCATTCACTGCTACACATCGCTGGCACCTTTTTATGAAACTGGCATGTACTCTCTGAAGTTCCTCAGCACCGATTGACTGTATTTCAGCTGTAATATAGTCTTTAAGCTCATTTATAGTGGAGGGTTTCTCGCATACACTCTATTGTAGTACAAATTTAAGTACAAATTCCAATACCCAATGACTCAATGCTGCGCATGCGCCGCATAACGGCAAAGTGTCTGGCGGGAGACAGGCTCGCGCCGCGGGCGAGCGGGCTAGTGAGGGTCTCCGATACATCCAAACTAGACTCTCTATATTACCACTCTCCATTTTGTGAGTAGTTTCAATGAGTTCCTCTTTGTAAGATTTTTACGTCTCACTTAATTTTCGTTCTGGTTTCCACTTCATTGTCTTTTTTTGCTGTCACCCAGACCATTAGGGGTCGATAACTTAGATGTTAGGCCCCTTAAAACAACAATTATCATCACCATCATCTTCTTCTTCTTCTCTTCTCTTCACAGAGCCAGTACGTACACTTACGAGCAAAGTTCATTGCACAGATGTTCAAACCGACCATTGTCATGTGTACAATTGGCATGTAACAAAATGATGGCCGGCTTATAAACGCAGATAAACGAAGGGAACTGATGTCACAAAAAACAAACGACCTGAAGTCGATACGAAGCATACCTCCAAAGCTGAGAAATATTTAATAACCCACCAGTCTACTCAGTAAGCTACGACAGCTGGTTCGGTACTGCGAGGTGATAAACATTTCTCTGTACATTCTGATCCGCAGCAGGATGTGACAGTGCTGCCAGCTTCTCGTTTTCATAATTGTGTTTTCAAACTGCACCCGATCCGATTTTGCTTCAGAAACTTTCGTTTTACATTTGGATGAGTAGTCCCATGCCGACCTCCAAGTGTGGCATATTTTCTTCACCCTGGTATGTCTCGTAAATACAATATGATGGACCCCAATAATTAGGAATGTTGGTTGTTGCTGTTGATGCTTCATATAGGGCCTTGGAACATAGCCTATTGGTCATCAGTCCCATACAGTTGAGTGTGTATTGTATTTGAATGATACCTGTGTTTCTGAGGCAACAGTATCATTGTGTAACTATAATATTAGTACGGTCAAAGACTGAGTAGGAGGCTCGGATCATGAATTAATTCTATTTTTTTAAGAAGTGGTTTCCCACTTCGTCTTCGGGCAAATGCCGGGATGGTACCTACCGTCAGGCCACGGCCGCCTCCTTCCCTTTTCCTTGTCTAACCGTCCCATTCTTCCCATCCCGTCCCATCCCTCATGAGGCCCCTTGTTCGCTTTGCAGGTGATACCACCTGGGCGAGGCGCTAGTCCCGCCTCCCCAGTTGTAACTCCAGACCCGATGTCGAGCTCCAGGGCACTACCCGTAGAGACGGTAAAGGTGGGATCCCTCGCTGAGTCCGTGGGAAAAGCCTACCTGGAGGGTAAACTGACTACGAACGAACGAATTTTAAGGAGTATGAAAAATTCCGAGGAAAGTGCTCAGGATTGCTTCTGTCAGTGCCGGGATTCAAATCTCCTATCTTTGCCCTTACAGCAGCCAATTTTACAGTAATTATGGAGCGATCATTAATGCGCTGTTGGAAATCGATATGATTGTCAAACAAATAAACGAAGATCAGGACCGCGAGGTTTTATTTTGGAAAGAAATAATAATATTGGTTAGAAACGAGCAAAAGCCTATTCTGTGGTCTGCTACACTCTTCTTTATATAGCATCACTGCGAGAAAGTGAGTTCCATTACCATCTTAGCCATCCTACAGTGGTTTTCCGTGGTTTCCCACTTCTACTCCAGGAAAATGCGTAGATAGTCCCTAAGTAAAGGCTACGGCCAACCCCTTCCCAAGCCTTGCCTTAATTACAAATACACACGCTACTACAGACATCACAATAGCAAAGTTTATCAGACAAATTCAATACACACCCTAAATGCATGGGACTGATGAACAATAGGCTATGTTCCAACCCTCTATATGAAGCAACAATAGCAACAAATATTTCGAGTCAATGGGATCCATCGTATTGTAATTACGAGACATATTTCTATCGTACAATATAAACATGTGTGACCGCGATCGGAACAATCACGTTACCATGGGCTGTATGATGGGGCACGCGCTGAGCTAATATCACTATGTTGATTATTATTGATATTTCAAGAAGTAATTTCCCGATGATTGAATAAATTATATGTATGGAGTCATAAGAATGTGAACTATTCTTATAGTGGCAGAAAGTAGTGTCGTCCCGTAAAAATGGTCTAAGTTGTTATCAATATCTCCGTTGCTAATAATGCCACGTAAAAGCGAAGCACGTTCTTTTCAAGCACCTCAATACCATTTAAGAAACTGAAAACAAAATATCAATATTAGACATTATTCGGGTGGGTAACACTTAACGTGAATAACCCTGTATGTACAAAAATTAATAGTCCTTTACCACCACACATAATTTCAGTTTGATTGCTATCATAGTTTCGGATATCGAGATCAAAAGAAATATTTCGCGAGGCCATCATGTTGAATTGGTGACATTTATCAACATTTGAAAGTCACGGTCGAGGTCAGACGGGATAGTACCAATTCCGTACCAAATTTCATTGACATCGCTCAAGCCATTCAAGAATTATTAAGGACTCGGACACACACAGACCAATTGTGATCTATTACCTAAAGCATTTCATATGATGAAAATAGGCTAATATGTACCCAGATACGATTATTGAAATAAATCAGAAAGTTCCTGAATATACCCATGTATCATCCATACACATTTCCTCCTTTGCGTGTACCGAGAGAAAATGCGTTTTTAGCCTATTTTCAATTTTGAAAAAATAGGCTTATGAGATCACCTTTTGTCCGTGTGTGTGTGTGTGTGTGTGTGTGTGTGATTCGTGTGTGTGTGTCCCCCTAATAAAATCTAAACGGCAGGAGCGATTTCAATGAAACTCTGAAAGTTCATAGCACTATTCCCGGCGACCTCGACCGTGCCCTTCAAATGTTGTTACGACTCACCAATCCAACATGGCGGCTGTGCGAAATATTTCACCAGCATTCAATATCTCCGAAACTATTACCGATATTACCCTGACATTTTCTATGGTGATAGAGGGAACTACTATAAGTTCACTTATGTGACTTTTGAAAACCTGGTAACTACAAAACCAACATGGCGGCCAAGCGAATTTGCGACTTTTAAATAGACGTTTCGCGCGATTTGACCAACCAAACGCAATGAAACCTGGTACAGTATATGTTTATATACATTGTAATGCACCGACATCTAACTTCGTTCAATTGTTTACATAATCACAAGATGGCGGATGTGCGAAATATTTCACCGGCATTCTATATCTCTGAAACTATTAGCGGTATCTCCCAAAAATTTTGTACGGAGATAAAGGGCACTACTGGAAGTCCATCTATAAGATTTTCAAAAACCGGTTAACTACAAAACGAACATGGTGGCCAAGCGAATTTGAACATTTTAAATAGACCTTTCTCGCGATTTAATGTTCCAAGCGCACTGAAACCTGGTACAGGAAATATTTATACACATTGTAATCCACTGGTATCTAATTTTGTTCAATTGTTTACATAACCTCAAGATGGCGGCAGTGCGAATTTTAAAATTAAGTTTTTATTTCTTGTGATGTAGTCATGCGATCGAAGTGAAAGTTTGAATAATGAACCTATGCAATAATTTTCCTTTAATGGTACATGACCCTATGGCCTATACATTTAACAATCCAACATGGCGACCATCCGAAATATTTAGACGATACTGAAAATGAAAATGATAATCCACAGCCTGCTTCCAGTCTCCGACCGGGTCAGGAATGGAATGAATGAAGCCCCCATCTTGCGGCGAGGATATGAACTGTGCCGGCGGCCGAGGCCTGACGCACTCCTCTGGGGCAATGATTAAATGAACGACAGATGAAATGAAATGATAGTGGAGTGTTGCTGGAATGAAATGTTGACAGGGAAAACCGGAGTACCCGGAGAAAAACCTGTCTGCCTCCGTTTTGTCCAGCACAGATCTCACATGGAGTGACCGGGATTTGAACCACGGACCCAGCGGTGAGAGGCCGGCGTGCTGCCGCCTAAGCCACGGAGGCTTAAGACGATACTGAATATCTACAAATCTATTTTAGCATCAAACTAAATTTTTTAATGTTCATAGGGGCTATGAACTTAAGTTCACCTATAGGACTTTAAATAACTTGGTGATCACAAATCCAACATGGCGGTGACGCGAATTATAAATATTCACATGGACGTTTCTCGCAATTTAACCATCCGCGTGCAGTGAAACTTGGTACAGTAAATCTTTATCCGAATGTTAATCCACTGGCATCTAATTTATTTCAATTGTTTCCATAACCTCAAGATGGCAGCTGTGAATTTTTTTTTAAATCTCCTTGTTTTTTCTTGTGTCCTAATTATGCGATTGAAGTTTGAATACTACACGTTCACAATAATCTGCATGTAACAGTACATTACTCTAGGACCTAGATATATAAAATCCAACATGGCGACCATCCGAAATATTTAGTCGGTTCTCAATATCTACGAATCTATTACAGCAATCAAACTGAAATTGTGTATGTTGATAGTGGCAATTAACATAAGTAGGATATATGAAAATAGGCTGTATACACACATCAAAAAAAGTTTTGCATCACCTCGGTTCCAAGAGTTCCGGAACCGTTAAATACAAAGGGAATAGAGATCAACACAAACAACATTTCAGCTCGTTTTATTGCTCATGAGACCCACACATTGCATGTTGTACCATCATACAGCTAGACTTTCAGCATTTGTGGTCCAGATTGCAGTACACACCACTACCTCTAATACCCAGTAGCACGTCCTCTTGCATTGATGCATGCCTGTATTCGCCGTGGCATACTATCCACAAGTTCATCAAGACACTGTTGGTCCAAATTGTCCCACTCCTCAACGACAATTCGGCGTAAATCTCTCAGAGTGGTTGGTGGGTCAAGACGTCCATAAACAGCCCTTTTCAACATATCCCAGGCATGTTCGATAGGGTTCATGTCTGGCGAACATGCTGGCCACTGTAGTCGAGCGATGTCGTTATCTTGAAGGAACGCATTCACAAGATGTGCACGATGAGGTCGAGAATTGTCGTCCATGAAGACAAATGCCTCTCCAATATTCTGCCGATATGGTTGCACTATGGGTCGGAGGATGTCATTCAGGTATCGTAAAGCCGTTTCGGAGCCTTCCATGACCACCAGTGGCGTACGTCGGCCCCACATAATGCCACCCCAAAACATCAGGGAACCACCACCTTGCTGCACTCGCTGGACAGTGTGTCTAAGACGTTCAGCCTGACCAGGGTGCCTCCAAACACGTCTCCGACGATTGTCTGGTTGAAGGCATATGCGACACTCATCGGTGAAGAGAACGTGATGCCAATTCCGTGGGGTCCATTCAGCATGTTGTTGGGCCCATCTGTACCGTGCTGCATGGTGTCGGGGTTGCAAAGCTAGACCTCGCCATGGACGTCGGGAGTGAAGTTGCGCATCATGCAGCCTATTGCGCACAGTTTGAGTTGAAACACGACGTCCTGTGGCTGAACGAAACGCATTATTCAACATGGTGGCATTGCTGTCAGGGTTCCTCCGAGCGGCAATCCGTAAGTAGCGGTCATCCACTACAGTAGTAGCTCTTGGGCGGCCTGAGCGAGGCCTGTCATCGACAGTTCCTGTATCTCTGTACCTCCTCCATGTCCGAACAACATCGCTTTGGTTCACTCTGAGACGCCTGGAAACTTCCCTTGTTGAGAGCCCTTCTTGACACAAAGTAACAATGCGGACGCGATCGAACTGCGGTATTGACCTTCTAGGCATGGTAGAACTACAGACAACATGAGCAGCGTACCTTCGTCCTGGTGGAATGACTGGAACTGATCGGCTGTCGTACCCCCTCCGTCTAATAGGCCCTGCTCATGCATGGTTGTTTACATCTTTGAGCAGTTTTAGTGACATCTATGAACAGTCAAAGGGACTGTATCTTGGATACAATATACACAGTCAACGTCTATATGCCGGAGATCTGGGAACCGAGGTGATGCAAAACTTTTTTTGATGTGTGTAGTTCTTCACGGAACTACTTGTTATCATTTCAAATGATCTTGTCGACTTCGTCGTTATGGATGGGGTCCATCGTTATGCGTTACGGACACGGACGTGACGTCATGCAGCCGCGCGGGAAGTAACGTCGTGCAGCTGCGCGGGAACGTGACGTCATGCTCACGCGGGGAGCGAGAAGCAGACGCTAATGGTTATTGGAGTCTGTTGATTGAGGCCTGGCGTCTAGCGACCTGGAGCTTTGAGCGAAGCGAACACAAGAATACAGGGTGACTTCTAAAGAGATATACAAGATGCCATATAAGAATACAGTCAGTCTGAAATAAGAATACAGGATGCCTCCTAAAGAGGTGTGCAGGATGTCAGAGCAAAGCATCGAAACAGTCCCAATATTCCATCCCTACTCTCACTCAAAATAGGCTCCCCCCCTAATGTTCAGCCCGCCACTGCTCGCTCCAAGGTTCTACAACTCATCTCCCAACTCTCGACCGTTACACTAGGCCTGCCTGGGTCAAAAACACTCCTTTTCAGAGAAATAACAACTCCGCAACAAGCTTCACGAAATCCCAAATTAAAATCGAAAATTACATTCTACAAACACCAAATTCAGTAAACTTCCCTCATTTCAGTTACTCTATACTTTAAACAGACACAGAAGGCATAGTCATGACTGCTTCATGGAGTAGGCTATTGTCTAATCATGTTCACCTCTCCTTCACCTTTACCATAAATTTCATAAACTCTATTTAAAAATCAGAAACTCACTCCACAAATCTGTAAATCAGTATTCTTCCCTTATTTCAGATACACTATTCATTAAACAAACATATAAGGCATAGTCATGAACCCTTCATGGAGTAGGCTATTGTCTAAATCTGGACACTCATACAACATCCTTACACTAATTCAAATTTACGTCCAAATGATCCTTCTGACAGGGAGGCAAAGGTTTCCGACGGCTTGCCTGGGATGATGGGCCACAAAACCACTGTCAAAAAGTACACAATTTACGCTTTATTCAACCAAACACATCTCTAATACAAGTACAAGAAAAACATTTCTTCCCGTGACCCTTAAAGAGGTCCCGCGCTGGAAGCCTAAGTTAATGGGTAATCCTCCTGAGCCTTTCTAACATGTTGTAATGTTTTTTAGGGTGGTGGTTTGCTCACTGTTGGATGATAAATGTAATAGGTCATGAAATGAGGTGAGACACATATTAATACACACTGGTATTGTGAACTTACCTTCAGTAGTGCTCTCAAAATGAAATGTTGGGTGCCATGGTCGCAACAGAGTGTTGAAGACCAATAAAAGAAACGAGTGAGAACACAACTAATGATAATTAAGCATTAGTGGAGCACCTGAGACCTCTTTCTCCCAGCCCGTGGCGAAATCAAAGTAATCAACCAGTTAGTTTTTGCATTGGGGATAAGGGATGACTTACATGTACTTCTAACTACTGAAAAACGAATGTAAGGCATGAATTAAAATACTGAATTTAATTCTACACAAAAACAAAATATGAAAAGTTAATAATAATAAATAGTAAATACTTTTACTGAAGTTATGTTAACCTGAGGCGCGAGAAAAGTGATGAGACCGATATTAAATTTAACGTTATTTCCAAAACTATGAAGTTACTTGCCAGAAATATAAAAGAAGAGATTTTGAATAATATATGTCAGCCTAGCTTACCGAGGTTGCGTGTCGAAGGAATTGGTCTCCATATTTAAGACTTGTAGTTGTCCCTGGGGCGTTGATTCATCTCTTGGAATGACGTCTTGAAGGATCCCAGCAGATAAGTTCCGTTAATTATATTTACTGAGCAGCGATGATGTAGATTTAGCTGCTAGCTTGATCAGTGATGAAGTGCTAACTCCATAAATCTCTTTACCGACTTTGGCCAATAACACAACCATTGTCGTTATTGCATGGAAAGACGAGGTTATATGTCTTATATGCACAATCAAGTCCAAACTATAGACGGTCTGAATGACTTACTTCATTCCCAATAAGATTCACAGTAGTGAGTGACTCTTTCCTTAAACGCGCCAGCCCTCAAGTGCCCTCCGTCTTTCTCCCCACTCCTGCAGAAAATAAACCTTCGTCGACCAATCAAAATACCGTTGCTATGGTCTTCTGTCTCAGAGATACGTTCCAGTAGACCCCGTGTCCTTCTTAGAAAACATCAGTTAAAATCCTCTTCACTTGGTACAGGCAAACCTTGTGAAGACAGATAGCTTCATTGTTCGATACACTCTTTGACACTAATCTAGGCTGTCCATTGTTTGCTTGCTCAGCGGAGAGCCCCCGCTGTGCGTGTCACTCAGAATAATTGCACTCGCCACGGTTTTAAAATCTGTCTTAAGAAAATAAGGAAAGGGTCTCATTACTGTGGTCACCTCGCAAGTTAACATACTGTAGAATAAATATGTCGAATCCCTTTGATTCAAATAGCAAAAATAATTGGAGTTATCGTGTGTAATAAAACATCTCCATGGCTCAGTTAGCCTTGAATCTAAAATTAATAATAATAATAATAATAATAAAGAATTCTATCAATTAAGTACGAATAATAATAATAATAATAATAATAATAAAGAATTCTATCCATTTAGTACGAATAATAATAATAATAATAATAATAATAATAATAATAATAATAATAATAAATCTAAATATTTAAATAACAAGTAATAGTTTGCCGTTATGAACATATTACAATGTGTAGCATTTGTAGCATGCGTCATTTGAAATTATACAACGTCTAGTCTTTCAGACTGACTGTGATTTCTTTAGCCTATTTTCATTTATGAAAATATAGGCTTATGAGATCACCTTTTGTCCGTGTGTCTGTGTGTACGTATGTGTGTGATTCGTGTGTGTGTGTCCCCTAATTAAATATAAACGGCTGGAGCGATATCAATGAAACTCGGTGATTTCATTGCACTATTCCGGACGACACCGACCGTGCCCCTGAAATTTTGTTACGTCTCACCAATCCAACATGGCGGCTGTGCGAAATATTTCACCAGCATTCAATATCTCCGAAACTATTACCGATATCACGCTGAAATATTTTACGGTGATAAAGCGAGCTACTAGAAGTTCACCTATGTGACATTTGAAAACTTGATAACTACAAAACCAACATAGCGGCCAAGCGAATTTGCGACTTTTAAATTTACTTTTCTCGCGAGTTAATCAACCAAACGCAATGAAACTTGGTACAGTATATGTTTATACACATTGTAATGCACCGACATCTAACTTCTTTCAATTGTTTACATAACCTCAAGATGGCGGCTGTGCGAAATATTTCACCGGCATTCTATATCTCTGAACTATTAACGGTATCACCCTGAAATTTTGTACGGAGATAAAGGACACTACTGGAAGTTCATCTATGAGACTTTCAAAAACCAGTTAACTACAAAACAAACATGGTCGGCCAAGCGAATTTGAACGTTTTAAATAGACTTTTCTCGCGATTGTATGATCCAAACGCAATGAAACTTGGCACAGCAAATCTTTATACCCATTGCAATGCACTGGTATCTAATTTAGTTCAATTGTTTACATAACCTCAAGATGGCGGCTGTGCGAATTTTAAAATTAAATTTTTATTTCTTGTGTCGTAATCATGCGATCGAAGTGAAAGTTTGAATAATGAACCTACGCAATAATTTTCCTTTAAAGGTACATGCCTCTATGGCCTATACATAAAATAACAATCCAACGTGGCTATCATCCGAAATATGTAGCCGGTTTTCAATAACTACCAATCTATTACAGCAATCAAACTGATTTTTTATGTTCATAAGTAGACCACGGCTAGGATACATAATACAAATCATTCACGACAAGGGTTGTGATAATTACTTGGACTTGAAGATACTAGCCACAGACTGGAGTTCATGGAAAGCTGCTAAAAACCAATCTTCGGATTGAACACTACAGAAGAAAGGGGCTATGAACAGAAGTTCACCTATAGGACTTTCAATAACCTGGTGATCACAAATCCAACATGGCGGCGACGCGAAGTATAAATATTCACATGGACGTTTCTCGCAATTTAACCATCCGAGTGCAGTGGAACTTGGTACAGTAAATCCTTATAGCCTACAAATGTTAATCCACAGGCATCTAATTTATTTCAATTGTTTCCATAACCACAAGATGGCAGCTGTGCAAAATTTTAAAATCTCGTTTTATACTTGTTGTGTCCTAATCATGTAATTAAAGTTTGAATACCACACGTACACAATAATCTTCATGTAACAATACATAACTCGAAGACCTACATATATAAAAATCCAACATGGCGACCATCCGCAATATTCACTCTGTTCTCAATATCTACGAATCTATTATACCAATCAAACTGGAATTTTGTATGCTGATAGTGGAAATTAACATAAGTAGGATATATGAAAATAGGCTATACAGTTCTTCATGGAACTAGCCTGCATGTTTTTACTGACACTGATTGCAGCATCAGAGGTGGATGTAAACTCTGTCCTGTGAGTGTTCTCGTTCTTATTGTATTGCATCCTGAAATTCCATGTCTTCCGACCACGTACATTGGGTTTTGGGTACGAACCAGTAGTGACTGGTTAGTTAATAGTATCTGGCTGCTGCACAGACTGCTAGGTTGGCTGGCTGGTGCGTCCCTTTCCCGTGCTGTCCGATCGTGACGTCCCAGTTCCTTCTTCTTTGCTATGTAAAGTAGTAGTCAGGGATGTTTCAGCTACGTTATCTGATGGTTGAGTTACTTCCGCAATGCTATATGTGTTTGTAGAATGGGGCCTCTGATATGGTTTGATATTCAGGGGAAAGTACTGCAATCTCCATGTCCGTAGTGTCGCTTAGCTTACTACTCCCATCAGACTCACCCAGCACCGTGCTGTAGGTTTGTTGTCTGACGTGAAGTACCGGGAGATTCCTTCTGTTCGGACAGTCTATTTATAAGTGGGAGGTTCCTTTACAATAAAAACAATACTTGTCCTTCATATGTTAACTGAACTTTATAATCATTGACCGTCAAATATGATGGAATGGGGTATTTAAGTTCAATTGTTCCAATACGTATGCCATTACTTACAGCAGAAAATTCGTAGGCTATACTTCATTCCAGCACTCGTTCCGTATGTCCTTGACAACTCCATACGTAGAAAGCACGCGGGAGAGCCTTTCGTTGTTGACTTCGGGAGGAGATTAAACAGACACTCACTCGTTTTGCCAAAGAGTCTGCAGCAGTGATAGTTATCTCTGTGGTGTTACCGCTAGTTAGCCGGAAGGATTTCACACCTTCATGTCGAGATAATATATTTTCATAAAGTAAGGTGGACACTAATTTAATATACTCTGAATTTTCCCCGTTGTCTAGTTGATTCGCTAGTACTTGATCTCTATTAAGCTTCAGGTCGTTTGTTATCCACCTAGGCCTTTGTATTTCAAGTGGTGTCGGTTAGTTCCTTTCTTCGAAAGCGCATTTAATAGTGTTTCTCCTGACATTTGCCATTTTCACTAGTTCAACAGGAAGTTTCGTGACGAACTAAAGAGCCTACTTTTCCTAAACTTTAAGATTCATGCAAATGATTAATCTATATGGAACTATCTAAGTAAATGACGAAATTAAGTTGGTCATATCAAAATATCGAATTAGTTCGAAATATACCTGGCATAATGTAGCCCAATAGAGCAATACAGTTGGCAGCCCTGGTGACTGAATATATTCTTAGTTCCATCTCTTAAGGTACAGAATACAAAATTTGGTTGAAGTTCAATGGATAACATGGACGTTACATGCAATTAGATATTGGATCTATCAGCGCGCGTAAAATCATGTTGGCAGCAATGCCATGCGTGTGTTTGTCAGATATAATCTGAAATATTATGACCTATTGTTGTGCTAATTTTGAATTAAATCCATTTGTTTGTATAGAAGTTACATGCATTTTAGAATTGAACCTATCATCAGGCTTAGTATCATGTTAGCAGCACTGACATATATTAGTTACCCCAAATTAATCTAGAATGTCAGGTACTATATGTGTGCAAAGTTTAGAGTTGTTGGCTTGCATACTTTCTGATATATTGATATTAGGGTAAAAAAAAATTGAGGCAGCAATTATTAACAGTTGGCAGCCCTGGTTGCACTTAAGAATATGCATAGTCATATCTGTTTATGTGCACATAGTACATACGAAATTTGGTTGGAATCTAAATGATAGTATAGAGGTTACATGCATTTATAAATTTGTCCTATCAGCAGGCTTACAATCATGTTGGTAGCACTGACGTACATTAGTTACTTCAAATTGATCTAGAATGTTAGGTACTATACGTGTGCATAGTTTAAAGCTGTCGGCTTGCATACTTTCTGATATATGGGTATTTGGATTTTTTTTTAAATGAAAGCATTTATTAACAATTGGCAGCCCTGGTGGCTCTTAAGGATACGCTCAGTCATATCTGTTTATGTACACATAGTACATATGATATTTGGTTGCAATCCAATTGATAGTGTAGAAGTTATATGAATTTAAATATTTGACCTATCAGTAGGCTTAGAATCATTTTGGCAACACTGTCATATATGGCCTCCTGGAAATTGAACTAAAATATTATTATCTCTGTATGTGCCAATTTTGGAATAGCTCCCATGCATATCTTCCATGATATTTAACATGGAGCTCAAATTTCAATTGTGGTTTTCAGCAGTTGGTAGCACTGACATCATTTTCAAATATGGTCTTGATATATTCCGGTATAGATCTTTACTTATACCAAATTTGGTCTTGATTGCTTCAGCTGTTTAGGAGTTGATAGTGGGGGGGGGAGGGCAACAGACAGACAGGCATTTGCCCGGATCGATCTCATAAGTCTACGTTTTCCACATTTTTGCAAAATGTGAAAAGTAGGCTAAAAATGCAATACCCTATCACGGTAAGCACTTCCGAGTATTTATTAACCTCGCGGCTAAACTCAGAAAAACACGACGTAGGTCGCTAAGTGACACTTCCACTCTTTCTACTCTATGGACTTCTCCAACGCAAAATGTATCAAAATGGTGCCATTCTCAATGGATGATGCCGTTTGAAATATATAACTTATAAGGATATCCGAATAACGTTATTAGTCCGAATAACGGTATTGGGAGAATATTTTTCGATAGATGTATTCAAATAACGTTATTTCTAGTGAGCACTACCATTTCGTTCCACCGATAACCGATATCCGAATAACGTTATTAGTCCGAATAACGGTATTGGGGGAATAATTTTCCAGAGATGTATTCAAATAACGTTATTTCTAGTGAGCACTGTCATTTTGTTCCTGCGTTAACCGTTATCCGAATAACGTTATTAGTCCGAATAACGATATTGCGAGAATATTTTTGGAGAGATCTATTCAAATAACGTTATTTCTAGTGAGCACTACCATTTCGTTCCTGCGGTAACCGATATCCGAATAACGTTATTAGTCCGAATAACGGTATTGGGAGAATATTTTTGGAGAGATTTATTCAAATACCGTTATTTCTAGTGAGCACTACCATTTCGTTCATGAGATAACCAATATCCGAATAACGTTATTAGTCCTAATAACGGTATTGGGGGAATATTTTTCAAGATATGTATTCCGACAACGTTATTTAAGGCGGGCACTACCATTTCGTTCCTGCGTTACCCAATATTCGAATAACGTTATCAGTCCAAATAACGATATTAGGAGATTTTTTTCGAGATATGTATTCCGATAACGTTATTTCAGGAGGGCACTAGTATTTCGTTTCTACGATAACCGATATCCGAAGAACGTTATTAGTCCGAATAACGGTATAAGGGGATATTTTTCGAGAGACTTATTCAAATAACGTTATTTCTGTCGGACAATACTATTTCGTTTCTACGATAACCAATATCAGAATAACGTTATAAGGACCAATAACGTTACCATGCGATACAAATGACGTCCGGATATGAAACGTAACGACCACAATGTGACCAAGACCCATTTTGTTATATAATCTACCCAAACAACCATTTTCGTTATGTTAAGTTATGAAGCCTTGCTGTAGACATCCCATAAGGGAAACTAGGCCTCCTGTTTGCACAGGGACGTGCTCGTGATTAGGCTTCGAGGGTGAGCAATCCTTGGGAGCTTTTGTCTTGGTATTGATGCTTCGTCCTGTCTCTATCCCTAATGTTTACACTTTTATCACTTCCGCTTTACCCCACTCCCGAAATTCTTGTGTATCAGACCCCAATGTAGTAATACTCAGTCCTACCACCTATCCATTTCGATGATGCTTGCAGCCTTATTCAATGGCTCTAGTTTCTATAGCAAAGCTATTCCTTTCAGATAATCTAATTTTGCAAATGCATTCACTCTTAATAGGTACATTTCCATTCCTGTCACCAGCTTCTTAGAATATTTTGATGTTTATTTGAAGGAGTTGCTTGGAAAAGAAATACAGTAGATCATTAATAAAATAAACTGTAGGCATTAACTCTTGTTGATAAATAAACCCTTAAAAATTGCTAAGTATGGTGTCTTAAAGTAAAGAAACTAGGAATTGAAAATAAAGGGACATGATAAGAGATAAATTAACACACATTAATTCAAACTACTAAAGTTTTTCACTTACGAAATCATGTTCAGGATAACTGGAATTTTTAACTGTCGAATCTTCACAGCTCTGTACACAGCCATGGACACTCTTCCTGGGATATCAGCAATCAAATTGCGGTTGTCTTCTCGTTCTTGGTATGTAGTGCGACCAAACTGAACATACACTTTGCTAAAAGTTTCAAGCAGAGTGGAATGACTAATTAGTAACTGAAACAGCCACATTGTAGTAAATAAATACAAAGATAGGAAAGGAAAGCAGCAACCATTCCCCAAGATACCTCCCAACAACACACCTCCAGCACTGGAAAACATGTGTTCCAATTCACATGATTAAGCACTATCTACGTAGCAAGAATATCACGCACAGGTCTCTGTTGCGATGTTTCCACAGAAGTGACTGCTGCTAGACTAGAGGGAGGACCCTTGCGTTAAGTTTCCGCCAATAACAGTCGGGCCTGTTTTCACGTCCGTGAACTGGACCAGCAGCGCATCATACGGCGGCTTATTGAATTTCGTCATTCCGTCCAGCCCAGGACACGCTAAACAGCGATCCCGCTCAACGCCAGTCCAGAGGTGTGAAACTTTTATGAACCCATCGCTTCCGCAAATTGGCTTCGGATTCGAACCCTGGGCGGGATAATTCTTTTTGCTACCAGATTATCGGTTTAAACAATATTGATCATATCAATATACGGTAACTCGTAAAGGAATCCAATGAAATTACAATTTATCTCATTTCTATTACAATACTAGATGACCCGACAGACGTCGTTCTGTCAAAATAAATGACAATGTATTGAACTCCCAATTCAGTCTGTACTGCATGCAAAAATCAGAATAATGCAGTTCACTATATCAACATGAAATGAGTTAATTTTCTACTGCTACCAAAAGATACTAAGAAGCTATGTGTTTTCAGTAGCTGCAATATTAGAATCTTCATAGTGAATAAGGAAATGTTCGAAAAGATATCAGCATATCACTACCTAGAAATAACCCTGACTGACCGTAGCGTAGATGGAAACTGTTTGGCAGGTCTTCAAATTCTTCACTTGCAAATCAAGTAATTTAATAAGTTTATTTGAAGATAATGTGCCAAAACTTAATCTTATTTCTTTGGGGCAAATAATTATCATAGAAAACACAGATTCCAATCAACAGTATTGAGATAAAATTTCGTCATTAGAAAAATGCCGTTTTCAATGGCGTAAAGCCCGGTTCACAATAGCCCGGGAACGAGAGGGAAGTTGAAATGCACGCTACCTTATGGGTCGGTTCACAACCAATCTCCGGGAACGAGAAGCTAAAAGTAGCCCGGGAAGGTCAATGGGAAACATGGTCAAGTTTCATGTTTGAGGTTCTTGGAGCTTCCCGGAGCCAATCAGAAACGTTATACATGCACATGCGCAGTACGGAAGGAGTAGCCAGCGATTTAAACATAACCTGTGAATGCGCTTTCTAAACTTGCTTCTCTAAAGTGCAAAAGTGTGTTTAATAAAGTTACAACCTTATTATAACCCACTGAAGCATTTCAGTTTTGTAATTGGTGTTTATTAGTGGGCGCTTGCTGATTGTTTTAATATTATTAAGCTATAGCTGATTGCGCGCGCATGCACAAGTTCACGTTCCCGGGCTAATTGTGAACCGAGGCCTCGGGAAGCTTCGCGTTCTCGTTCCCGGGCCAATTGTGAACCAGCCTTAAGAGTGTTCGTTACATGATCACTATTCTTGGGAGTGGCTAATAATTTACTGGCACATAATGGAATACTTCTTGCACATGTAATAATACTGACCAGTTCCAAAGAAAACTATTCTGTTAAATGATATTTCCATCGTAATGCTTTATGGTAAACTATATTTTTTGTTTGATTACCTGGCGTGTAAACAAACAAAGTTGATGGTTTTCCAACACGGGAACTGGCAACATACAACTGGCCATGCAAGAAACATGGGTTTACAAGATTAATGCCAAAATGGTTGCTTCGATCACGTTGTTCATGAAATTTTTCACCGCTAGCCGTGTGCCGTTACAGACAGGGTTGGTTGATATTTCGCAACATTATGGCCACCGATCCGACCTTTAATTGAACATTGTGAAGGCAGCAATCCTGTCAAGTCCAGCGAGTTGAAACATTCGGGTGGATAGTTGACGACATCATCTTGTTTGGTAGCGGAATCAACTGATTTGTATGTCCTCAAATCACCGGCAATTTAATTTTGAATTTTAATGCATTTACATCCGTGTTTTTGGCAGCCAAAATAGCTTGTTCGCTCAACCAAATATGATATCTGTAATTTTGATCAATGTTTGAGTACACCTTTTGAATGAGTTCGTTTTTTGAATCAGTAAACTAACAAAAATCGTCAGGAAATGTTATGCAGCCAGTGAAAATGTCTGAAGGGAATTTGCCTTTTCAATTTCTTGCTTCAATTTAGTATCTTGATCTGTTTCCTCATAATGGAGGGCTTTAATCATGCATCGAGTTCATCAGCTGGCGTTGACCGTTGAATCACTGGCAATGTTCGACGAAAATCTCCTGCTAACAAAATCATCACACCACCAAATCGGTTTTGATTGTTCCACAGATCTTGCATGGTTCGGTCTAGTGCCTCCAAAGACTCTTTATGTGCCATTGTGCATTCGTCCCACACTATCAATTTATATTACTGCAAAACCATTGTTGCAGGTTTGAGCTTCACTGCTTTTCATATTCAAAGGCAATTTTAGCGCTAATTGGGCTGTTCGACCGCCTTCCAGCAATGTAGCTGCAATGCCTGATGAAGCAAGTTTGAGTGCAATTTCATTGTGTGAGCGAATGTTTGCTAAATTCAATGAAATTAAAAATGTTTTTCCTGTACCCCTGGGAGCGTCCAAGAAGTCCTGTTCCAACATTTACTACTTTCATAAGACTATCAAATACATAATTTTGTTGTTGGTTCAACAGCGGAAAACTTTTTCGAACAGATTCTCTTAAGCATCGAGATCCTACATTTTTCAAGTTGCAACTCTCGATTAAAAGCGTTGTGCATCGGGTGATTGGCTGTGGCCATGCCTAATTGAGATAATACTTTGTTTGACATCATCAAGCATATGTTCTCAATTTTGATATCAATGCCTTGTTGTACATTTCTTCACTGATTTGTAAATGTGGACTTCCTGTGGTAATGTGCATTTCATCTTTGTGTATTTCCATAAAGCAATTGGTTTTGATGGGAGGCATGATGATGATGAGAAAATCATCATCTTGCACAGTTTCCAGCCACTGGCCGGGTCTGTTTGGAACACAAGCCTCTCCAACGTCTTCTGTCTTCCCAACATCTCTCAGCTTCCACCCTTGTCCAGTCATCTCCTCTCTTCTTCACGCTTTCTTCCACCCCCTTCAGCCACCTGTCTCTCGGTCTTCCTCTCGGTCTCTTTCCTTCCCACTTCGTCTCGTGTACTCTCCTGGGTATCCTCTTCTCCTCCATTTGCTTTACAAGTCCATACCATCTAAGTCTAGATTTCTCTATACCATCCTGTAATGGTTCCTCCTTCATTAATTCTCTGGTCCTCTCATTTCTTATTCTGTCCATCTTTGTAGCTCCAATACTGCTTCTCAAGAACCTCATCTCACTGGCCTGTATTTTGCTCTTCCCCCTTCCTTTCATAACCCAGGTCTCCGAGGCATACGTCAGGATAGGGACATAGTACGTCCGATATATGATCTTTTTGCTGTTCTGAGGGACATCCTTGCTCCATAACATGCTTCTCACACTCCTCCGAAATGCTTCTGCCTGCCTCTTTTTCTCTATCGTTTCTTCCATTATCTTGTATCAGGCTTCCCAGATACTTGAAACTCTCCACTTTCTTCAGCTGTTCCCCACCAATTGTTATTCCCATTTTGGTTCTTTCCTTCTTCCTTGTTGTGATCACCATCTCACTCTTATTTATGCTAAATTTCATCCCATATCCTTGTATTATTCCTTACCACACGACCAACTGTTCCAGTACCTCCTCCTCCTCCTCCTTGTTTCCCCAAATCATCAAATCATCTGCAAACACCAATGCTTTCATCTTCCCTTCCCCAATTACTTGTGCCACTCGGGTCATTATGTCATCCATCACCACAATGAAAAGTAACTGTGACAGTGCACTTCCTTGTTTCAGGCCGTTTCTCTGTTCCAACCAGTCCGATCTCTCTCCTCCCACTTTCACACAGCTCATGCTTCCCTTGTACATCTCCTTTATCCTCTTTATAGTCCATTTCTCTACTCCTCTATCCTCCAGGGACTTCAATACTTTGTTTCTGCATACACTGTCATATGCTTTCTCAATGTCCAGGAAGGCCATCAGTAGATCTGTTCCATACTCATAGTGCTGTTCTTGTAACAGCCTTACAGCAAGAATAAAATCCACTGTGGACCTTCCTGCTCTGAAGCCATGTTGTTCTTCCCTCATCCCTCCTTCTATCCTTGTCCTAATTCTCCTTTCCAAAACTTTCTCGAAGATCTTTGCACAATGACTCATCAGTGTTATTCCCCGATAGTTTCTGCAATCTGTTCTACTACCTTTCTTGAAGATAGGAACAATTATTCCTTTTTTCCAGTCCTCTGGGGTCTTCCTTTCCTTCCATGCTGTCCTCATCACTCGGTACAACCATTGTATCCCCACCTCTCCTGCTGCTCTCACCATCTCCACACTCAACTCATCCACACCCGGTGCCTTCCCTCCTTTCATCTTTTTCACTACATCTTCCACTTCTTTCCATGTTAAGTCCTTTTCTGTTTGCAGTTCATCTTCCTCTTCCCCGATTTCTTCCTCCTCGCCATGGTTTCCATTTGGGTTCAGAAGTTCTTCAAAATATTCTTTCCACATTTTCTTCAGTTCTTCCCTATTTTCTATCTCTTGTCCCCTTTTGTTCACCATTCTAACATAATCCATAGGATCCTTCCGCCTCTTATTTTTTACCATCCCATACAGGATCTTTTTTGTACCTTTACTATCCTCCATCATATTTGTCCACTCTTCCATCCACTTTCTTCTCCCCTCAGCCACTACTCTCTTCGCCTCCTTTCTTTCCTGGCACTCTTTCCTTGTCTCTACCATCCTATTTTGATACCACCTCCTAAAGGCTCTATTCTTTTCCCTTACTATATCTTTTGTCTTCTCATTCCACCATGGTGTTTCCTTCCACCTCTTCTTACTACTTGTCCTCCCACATACTGCTTCTGCTGCACCTACTAGTGTCTTCTTAAATCTAGCCCATTCCTCTTCCACCCCTCTTTCTTCATCTGTTGGAATTCCTTCCTTTACCATTTTCAGGTACTCGACCCTTCTATCCCCTTCTTTCAGTTTCCATATCCTTATACGTCTTTCCTGGTTCTCAGTCCCTTTCTTCTCCTTACTCCCTCTCAGGTTCATTACCAGCAATCGATGGTCGCTATCCAGGTTCTCCGATGGTGTAACCTTGATGTCCTTGATCTTCTTATTTAGTTCTTTCTCATACAGTATATAGTCGACCACCGACTTCCTGGTCAAGTCATCACTGTACCATGTGATTGTGTGGCTCTCTCTTTTGTTAAACCAGGAGTTCCCAACTAGCAGGCTGTTCCTTTGGCAGAAGTCCAACAGTCTCTTTCCTTCCTCATTTCTTCTGCCCCAACCCTCTGGTCCTAGAACACTCTCATAACCTTGTCTTTCTCTTCCTACATGGGCATTCAGGTCCCCCATAACAATCATATTTCTTCCTACCAGATGAGAAAATAATGTTCGTATTTGATGAGGTTGTGAAGAAATTACAGCATCATTGAGAGTTTGATCCCAATGAGTGTCATTTTCTAACAGTTGCAAACGTATACAGGCTTCTCTATAAGAGCCACACAATTCACCATTAACAGTTCGTAAATGTTGGAATGATGATGGTCTTCCAAAATACCATTTCGAGTTCTTCCGACGAAAATTGCTCCACATGTGTCTTATAAGCGGCATGAGTCTTGAAATAAGTATATATATGGAGAAACACACAAAGTCTTTGAATTGTTTCTGCCCGTGGCAGTACCTGTTGGTCACACCAGTAACAATAACAACACATTGTTAGGCACTAAAAATGGGATTTTTATGTTTTCCGGGCAATTTTTCCAATTTCTCTGTTCATAAAAACCTTCTTCTAACTTCTACGAATATTTGAAGAATAAAATGCCGAATTGGTCCAGCTGTTCTTGAGTTTTGCGCTTAGCAACACATTTAGCGATTCATTTTTATTATATTGATGTTGCAACAAGCAGGATTTGAGAAATTTTATTGTCATCATCATCTTGCACAGTTTCCAGCCACTGGCCGGGTCTGTTTGGAACACAAGCCTCTCCAACGTCTTCTGTCTTCCCACCATCTCTCAGCCTCCACCCTTGTCCAGTCTTCTCCTCTCTTCTTCACGCTTTCTTCCACCCCCTTCAGCCACCTGTCTCTCGGTCTCTTTCCTTCCCACTTCATCTCGTGTACTCTCATTGGACATTATTTCTAGTAGTCTATAGATAGGCTATAGACTATGGTTTCATCCCTCCTCTTTACAGTATAAAATAATGTGATGTTTTTTGAATCAAGTGTGACAGTAGTATATACAGTATAACCCCTCTTTTACACATTTCAAGGGTCTGGAATGAAACTGTGTAAATCGAGTGAAAGGGTAAATCGTGGGACATCATTAGGTTACACTTTTTATACACTATGAGCCAAAAAAAAAACTAATGTAGAGCAAAACATTATTTTTCTCACATAATATCAATATTTTAAGCAGTCACATGTGAACATTACAGCTTAATTTCTGCATCATTTCAGTTTTAATATTTAGTTAGTTTTTTATAGGCCTATTAAAAAATGTTTTTTTAAATATTTTTATACTGCTGGAAAATACAATTAAAATAGTTTTCATGCAAGTAGAATGTTTATTTAATTATTGATTTTGTATGAATAATAATCGAAACATTTTAATAATGAACAATTATCTTACTGTATGAATGAAACCCCCCCCAAAAAGAAATCTTGCGTACGCCACTGATCTTAATCACTCTCTACTACTGCCGTTGTTTAATCGTTCCGTTTCGATTCTAAAAACGCTATTAATGGTTCGGCGGGTAACCTCCAAACGCGCCGCAATGCGAAAAGATAGGTTATGGTAGTAATCGACATGCAACAAGGCGCCTGTCGAGTTTTCGATGACAATTTGACAATTGAGGCGATGGGTGCAATAACAACTTAAGTCTGAAAACACTGTTTTGAGAAAATCATTCCTAAAGTTTTGAAACACTGTAAATGTCTGAGTTTTTCATTTATGGATACGTTGATTTATACACACCATTTAAAGATAGTCCTTAACAATATATCAATGTCACTGTGAATTTAAACTTTACCAGTTCTTAAATATTTTAATTTAAATATGGATTGACTTAAGTCGTTATTGCAGAGACTGACAATCAGCATCTTAAATTACCATTTGTGGATAGTAGATTCGTTCAAATTAATTTAATTCGAAAAAAATAGCTACCGTGTATTGCACAATAAGTAGATTTTTATAATAAAATTATAATATATATACAGTATATATAAAATTAACACCAAAAACATAATTTTTCTTTTAATAAGGCACTTTTGGAAGTATCACTGCAATTATTTTGCCTAAAAAGAATTAAAAAGGTGTCCAAACACAGCCATTTGTTATAATCCTGTGTAATTAGTAATTAGTACATCTAAATGCAAACGGATATGCAGATAAGGCTTAGAATGGTTATATTCATGCATGAACTCTGGTTCTGTTTACCCAATTTCAATCAGAAAATAATGATTAAATGAATAGATATACACCGGCATTGCCTTGATAGGATAGAATAAGTGAAGTAAAACTGTATTTAAATAATAATAATAATAATAATAATAATAATAATAATAAAACAACATGAGTTTATGGACATTCAATGGTTTCCTCAGCCTCACTGATTTAACTTTGCAGTTCACTTTCTTCCACAACAGTCTCTTTCTCTAATATGTGCTAAGTGCATCTGCATTCTCCGGTGATTTTCTTTGGGGAAAAATGAGTGGCAGTTTCTCTTGCAACAATTTTCAGTGTAACTAAATACTTTCTTGGAAACCTTCTTGCCACTAGAACTCACATAGCTATTACCACGATTCCTCTTGGTTTTGTTCTGCACGCGTTTCCACGAGTCTTGCAAAAGTAATCTCTTCTTTCCTTTATTCTGCATTTCCAAACCCGATCCTTCATTTAACTTCTCATGTTGACTATCACTGACTGATCACACATCTTTACAGAATAACAATAACAAAACCACACGCAACAGTCACAAGACAACACTCACTGATTCCCGCGCGTCTGCGAAACCGGCGCTCGAAGCGCCTAAGTCGGCCCAGCTGTTCGCCGGAAAAACGACTTGCTACACAGCTGTATATAATGCAAGCTCCTGCCATCTAGAGTTGACATAACGAAATAATATTTGGAGGATCGATGAAGAACACATTGGGGATTACAAAAAAGCATTCGCAGGAAAAACGACGCAAGTCGACTGAAGTGGTTATTGCACCCAGCGCCTCAATTGTAGAACACCGGCTGACATATTCATTAGTTCATGAAGAAAAACTGGTGGCATACGAGGAGGTGACATGCAAAGACGAACATGTCCACAATTGAAAAAAAATGAGATACAATATGGAACGGGACATACAAGATGAACGGAATGTAAGTAGATCGTGCCATTTAAGCTAACTTGAATATGTCCCATGATACAAGCCTGTGAAAATGCATGGTTCAGTGCAAACACGAACTTGTCCACATCTACATTTCCTGCAAAGACGAACTAGTCCATACGGCCAGCAGGAAGCGCTGATTCATGTCACGTGATTTCCATTCCGCGCGAGACCAGACGTTCCCGTGCAGAGCAGCTGATATTAGCATTAGTTCCGTGCTTCTGTGCTCCGGCTTAATAATATTACATATTGCTATTAAAATTATTACGTCAGTGTTGTAGCAGAATGGATGAAGAATGTGTTTGTGTGAAGACTGCAAGTAAGGGTAGCAGAAAGAGGAAAATGATGATAATTGTTGTTTTAAGGGGCCTAACATCTAGGTTATCGGCCCCTAATGGTTTGGGTGATAGTGAAGGATGAGATGAGAATGAAAAACTATAACTATAAGTTAACTAATACTAACCTAACCTAACTTACATACTAGAAGAAGAAATTGTAAACAAATAAAGGACAGGAAGAAAAGAAATGCCCTCAACCCTCGAAGAATGAGGATTGAGGGACTTGGAAGGAAGGAGAGCCATGAAAGGCAGATAGGAAAGGGGGAAAGAGGAGAGGGCCCACCCCAAGGTTAGAGGAAAAAGCGGGCAAAACGGACCCAGCTCAGGAATACCTCGGGGTCGCCAACTCGAAAACTCACCAGTCGTGAGCCCTTGAGGGTGTAGCAATATCCAGGGTGCACCAGAAGTGGTGGGGCTACACACACCCTGCCTCCTTGAGGGCCTTGGGCACAAGGCAGGAGATAACATAAAAGAAAAAGAAGGCTGACCCCTCGAAGATTGAGGATATCAGGAAAGATGAGACAAGGGCCAATTAAGGCGGGAAAGTGAAAGACTCCCTAGGCCTCGGATACCCTAATGCCGTCGGGGTCGGAAAAGAACAAGAGTTGACCAAGGGAGGTCGACAGGAGAGAAGGCGGAGAGGAGCCCAGCACAAGTAAGTGGAAGCAATGCCGGACTCAGCTGGGGTCCTGTGGTCGCCAACCCACGTCCCACTAGATGTGAGCCCCTGGGGGAGTGAGGAAGAAGTATGATTCGCGACGTGAAAAGGATAAAAGGAAACGGTATGTTGCACGGTTCAAGAAAAAGCAGTTCAAGAGAGGAGGGTAGCACGAATGATGTCATTGAAGAATGTTCAACGAAAACGACCTCGAAATATTGAAGGTGAAAATAAACCGCGTAAATTTAATGTCAATTACTTTATTTTGGTATCTTATGGCAACCATTAATGAATAAAATGTAAGCGATTATGAAAAAATAAAACACCTTCCTTTTGAAAATCATTCAAACTTTGAAAGAATAATAGATTTTCCGCCTTCAATACTGTTTATTTCTATTACTTACAGGGACTAGTTTCGGGGGTTAATACTCCCCCTTCCTCAGCCTGTCCAACAAAATTTCACAATGGAAAAACTTTCCATGTACAAGTTCATACAAAACACATGAAGAGAATAAAGAAATAATATTATTTACAATCCGGCTCGACACTCCAAAGAAGATACTTTTATTGGATCACTAAGGCCTAGGCGCATCAGAACTCCTAAATTGGGCCGGTGCTGCGGTCCGCTGTCCCCCATTGCATCATCGTGGGACCACTCTAGTCCCCTTGTTGCTCTTGGCAAATGTCAAGGCGATAAAATTTGTGGTCGCGTCACGCACCGCCAAGAACTGCAGTGCGCAGGGCGTGAACAAAAACAAACCGGAATTCACCTTACAGCTGAGTGTTAGTGACGTGTTTGGGAAAAGGTGGCGGTTGGGGTTGTGGGAAATGGGAGGCTAAGGAAATGAGAATGAGTGAGGTTTGTTGACGCGCCGTGTGTCGCTGTTATGGAGATTGATTAATGCGTAGAATGAGAGGTGTCAATCTTTAGTATGTTATGAAAAATGATGGGTATGATTAGTGGAATATAGCAGGAATTTTATCTATTACAATATAATTCGTCTATTAATGTTCTGTATAAAATGCTGGTTTCAAATATTATTTCATTATTATACGGACCTGAATAATCTACATTATAAATCATTCAAAACCAAACTTGTCCAAATGGTTCATGCAAAGGAAAACATGTCCATAATTAAATGTGCTTTTTAAACAAATATTTTCATTGTAGATTTATTTGCAGTCATGAATTGCCCTTTTTGCATGAAAATGAAATTGTTTGCATTTCAATATGTTATTTTCATTATCATGTATGGCTAAAATACGTTTTTTGTTGATTGTGAAAAACTGTATTAGGTGGACATGTTCGTCTTTGCGTGTCACCTCCTCATATGCGACATATTTGTCAGATTTCTACCAGTCAGCTTTACAAATTTATGAAACAGATTTCCGACAATATGTCATGGCATTTTACAAAATTGTCACGACATATTTGTCCATTTGTCATGCTTTGAGAAACGGTAACTTGTCAAACTATCGAATTGTCGGACATTTTATGTCATCTGACATTATGTCGAAATGGGGCATGCGAAGAGAAAAACAAAGAAAACAATCCGCCATTTGCATCAAAGAACATGTTATCGAGTGTCAGTTAGCAAAGAGAATATAAGTGAGTCAGTTATTACTAAGGGCCTTACTTTTTGGTGGAATAAAATCGTTGATTTCGGTGTTAAAACTGACGCTATTTCGGTGGGTATTTCGCGAAATAAATTGTCATAATGATCGATGTTTCTTCTCAAATCTTCGTTATAGAATGGGGTAAATCTAACAAATAATGTGATAAGAGGGTTTTTCAACTTCTTTGCAATGTGTAGAGTATCGCCGAATGTTATTTGCCGCTTAGAATTATGTTCATTTCCCTCTTTTTTCCTCTTTTTATGCGTAGCTGAATCCCTGCAGTGTTTATCGCACGCATCTTTTCGTTCCCACTAAATACAAACGTTGGAGTATTTACACATTATAATCTTTCTTGCAGCGTCAAATACATAGAACCCCTCACTGTTGTATTCCTCGGCCCTCGAGCAAACTGTTGTGACTTTAATTTTCGGCATTTTTATACGTAAATGCTGGATGTTCGCCGATAGTTTTATCAGTCGCGAACTCGCACTGCTGTATCTACGACCACAACGTCATTTGATGTAATCGATAGCAGATCTCGATTTTCATCGATAGCCTTAGAGATAGCGGAACTGAATACACATACTTCCGGTCGCCCTGCTTCTGGCTTTGTAGGCAGTTGTTTAGAAAATATGCAGCACTTGGTGTTGACACTATCAATCAAACGAAAAGGATATCACGATGGTCAATTCCTCAGAAGCATTTCAACGTTTATTGGAGAGCTTTTTCGATAATATTTAGCATTTTCGTATCAAGTGGAGTATATTTCGTGATTATTTGTGCAATTCGCGCAATAAATCAGATTTCGTGATATTTCACGAGTTCATTTTACTAAAATATGCTACTTTAAGTACCTACAAGGTCATATATAGGCAAAAAAGGAGATGTGAAAAAATGTTGCACTTATCAATTACCATTTTTTTTTTTTTTTTTAATGGCTTTTAGTGCCGGGAGTGTCCGAGGACATGTTCGGCTCGCCAGTTTTGTAGCTGCTTCGAGACGGACACCCAATGGGTGAGCTACAAGTACCGTTGGGGAGGGAAGGAGGGAAGTTGGAATGTAAGGACGAGGAGTTGGAAGGTAGCGGCTGTGGCCTATAGTTAGGGACCAACCCCGGCATTTGCCTGGAAGGAAGATGGGAAACCACAGAAGACCATCTTCAAGGTTGCCGGCGGGGGGATTCGAACCTCCTCGCCTCCCGGATGTGAGCGACTGCCATCAGTCATGCCGTAACCACCACGGCTAACTCACCGGGTACCAAATAATACGGCCCCTAGTTATTACCAACCTACATCTGCATAACTTAACTCGTCAAGAGTAATTCGCTCTTCACTTATTGGTGAAAATGCCGGTCACTACTCCCAGTGCCTTGCGCGCTCTCTGGGCGCCTACCTGCTGAAGCTGAATGATCAAGGCCACCGGAGTACCATACTACGCGGTGCGCGGCTTGTTCAGTGCTTTGGATTTCAATTGAGACTTGTTCTCAAACAAAACTGTCTTTTCGGTGACAGCGTCCAATATCGATATCTGTTAAAGACGATCGCCATTGCCACTTTTTAGTGGAAAAAGTAACACTCCCATGTGGCGTCACATGATGAAGAATAACACACGGCTTCGTCCCGCACCTGCATTCAATACGCCGTACAATTCATTTCTGTTGGGGTAGCGATAAGCCACTTGGTACGGCCTGGCGACATTTAAGGTTGTGTAATGGGCATTTTGTTCGCTTTGTTATATCAAGTAATTACCGTATTTGCTCGCGTATATCTCGCACTTTTTTGACCGAAAATATGTGTGAAAATTTTCGGTGCAAGATATACACGGGGAATGACCGTATTCCCGAAAAAACACAAAATTTGCGATGTAACAGTAGGCCTACTTGCGCAACTGTTGTGGCGCGCTAATCGCTAATTCGAACGTGTTTCAAGGTGGTGAATTTAGCCAACCGCGGCGAACGATGTACAGCATGCTAACACTCACGCTGCGCCGTATGCTTGCACGCGGCTGAGCTCTGATGCGACGCAATGCGTAAAGACGAAATCATTGAGATTCGAGAAGAATGAACTGCGTTTCTCTGCGATGTAACAGTAGGCCTACTTGAGCAACTGTTGTGGCATGCTAATCGCTAATTCGAACGTGTCTCAAGGCGGCGAATTTAACCAACTGCGGCCCAAGACGAGGCGAACGATGTACAGCGTGCTAACAATCGCGCTGCGCCGTATTCTTGCACGCGGCCGAGCTCCGATGTGACGCAATGCGTAAAGACGAAATCATTGAGATTCGAGAAGACTGAACTGCGTTTCTCTGCAATGTAACAGTAGGCTTATTCCGCAACTGACGTGGCGCGCTAATCGCTAATACGAACGTGTCTCAAGGCGGCGGCGAACTTAACCAACTGCCGGCGAAGACGCGGCAAACGATGTACAGCGTGCTAACACTCACGCTGCGCCGTATGCTTGCACGCGGCCGAGCTCTGACGCAACGCAATGCATAAAGACGAAATCATTGAGATTTGAGAAGACTGAACTGCGTTTCTCTGCGATGTAACAGTAGGCCTACTTGCGCAACTTATGTGGCGCGCTAATCGCTAATTCGAACGAGTCTCAAGGCGGCGAATTTAGCCAACCACGGCCGAAGACTAACGATGTACAGCGTGCTAACACTCACTCTGCGCCGTATGCTTGCACGCGGCGCCTCGATCCCTAATCGGCTCATATCGAAGTTCGGATCAACTCGTTGCTCGCTCTTCCTGTTAGTAACGCTTCGGGTAAGTTCCTGGACAATGACGACTGTTGTGGCGCGCTAAATAGAACGTGTTTCTACCTCAAGGTTATTACGGTCATTTATATGATGGCGACAGTAATGAATGCGAGATATATGCGGGTACTTTTTTTTTCCCTGAAATTTCAAATTAAAAAATAGGGTGCGAGATATACGCGAGCAAATACGGTATTATTATTATTTAAAATCATGTCTTTTCTTTTATGTTCGCTGATCTACGAGGTGTAAATTGCGGGAAATTTAAAATTTCGTTAAAGTAAAAGCGGGGATCAGATTGCATTGAAAAAATAGGAAAATTGAAGGGACCGAGGAAAAATGTTGTAAATGGTGGGAAAATGTTAATTGCGGGAATGTAAAAGCGGGGTTATACTGTATTATTCAATTCATTCTACACATTCATCATAGTGAAAAATGAAATCCACAGCCTGCTTCCAGTCTCCGACCGGGTCAGGAATTGAATGAATGAAGCCCCCCTCTAGCGGCGAGGATATGAACTGTGCCGGCTGCCGAGGCCTGACGCACTCCTCTGGGGCAATGATGAAATGAATGACAGATGAAATGAAATGATAGTGGAGAGTGTTGCCGGAATGAAATTTTGACAGTGAAAACCGGAGTACACGGAGAAAAACCTGTCTGCCTCCGTTTTGTCCAGCACAGATCTCACATGGAGTGACCGGGATTTGAACCACGGACCCAGCGGTGAGAGGCCGGCGTGCTGCCGCCTAAGCCACGGAGGCTTCATTCATCATAGTACCGGTATTTAATAAGATGAAAACGGATCGTAAATTTACATTCTTCACAATTTTAAGAATGTCCAAGCTGTATAACACAGTATACTAGATCTTTGAAATATTTTATATTCTAATGCATAATGTATATAAATATAGTCACCTGTGTACATACCAACACTGATAATTCTAGAGCAGCCATCACAGCACTTTTATAAACGACAACAAGCCATGAAATATAGATTCAACGCAATCAGAATACAAATCCATGATACAAAACGTAACATGTTCACTGTTGGTAGAAGAAAAACACACACAATTACAGTGTGCCACTACTCTGAAGGTTAATGTTTATCCAGTACGAATAGCGCCGAGTAAATATGGTCCACTTGCCCACCACATTTATTCCCTTGGTAGCGCTGCCTAGCCATTGAAAAAAAAACAATATGACGATTTATGCTGGGAATATGATACTCCGAACTTTGCTAAGCGTTTGAAAAAACAGGCCCTTAAAGAGATATTTATAAAAAACGTAATCATAAGGAACTTAGTTTGACTAGCATAAGCTGAAAAGGGGGGAGAAAAAAAAAACATGGACACTATCTGAATTTTGCTCAAATCACAATAGCCCAGGAATTTTAGGTTTTAACCTTGAAAAATTTTTAGTAAAGCTGAAAATTGGTACAGTTGTCTTATTTGATGTTCTTAACAACATATTAAAAGTCCCCGGTCTTCCTGTGTCGGCTTCCTGGATTTCCAGCCATTTGAACTCCTGGAATGCTGGAGAAGTAGGTGGTGTCGCTGGAATGCGCATTGTAAGCGAACGATTTGGCTTACAGTGCTCTAACATGGCTTAAATTAAAGGAGAAAAAATAAGCTATAAGTTAATTCATGGGTTGGCATGTTAGCGATACTTCCAGTCTAACAGGAAACGAAAAAATGCCGTGAAATAAACAAAAAAGTGCCACGTTGTTCTTTATTTGAAGTTTGTTGGCAAACTATCACGAATATCGCAGACAAGTCTTCTATAAAAGTTGTTGGCGACAAAATAAGCTTTCATATGATGTATTGATGTTGGATTGATGGGGCTGAGTGAAGTGAAATGGAAAGGTAAAGGAAGGAAGAAATTGAGGAAAGGATATACATTATACTGGAGTGGTGGCCAAGAGGCAAAAAATGGCGTGGGACTGATAACCTCGAAACAACTGGAGGAGTATGTTGAAGTGGTCGAGTGTGTGAGTGACAGAATAATGAAAATTAGAATGAAGATGAAAAATGACGTGATGGACTTCATACAAGTGTATGCACCACAGACTGGAAACAGAAGAAGATATTGAAGTATTCCTGGAGGATGTAGAAAGAGTAATTTCAGATGTAGAAGTGGTGATCATGGGAGATATGAATGCACAAGTCGGAAACGAGAGACAAGGAAAGGAAGAAGTCATTGGACCATATGGATATGGGAAAAAGAACCGGGAAGGAGAGGAACTTGTAAACTTTTGTGAAAGGAATGGACTGATAGTGGGTAATTCATGGTTTCGGAAGAAAAACAGCAGGAAAATTACGAGATATGGTTGGGGCGATAGAAGAACAAAATCAGTAATTGACTACTTTCTGGTGGAAAGGACTAATCGCAGAAAGCTGATAGATGTGACAGCTTTACCAGGAGAAGCATTTGACGGGGACCATAGAGCTGTGGTGGCAAAATTTCGATGGGAAAAATTGGAAAACCTAAAGGAGATCAGAGAAAGTAAAATAAAAGTATGGAAATTGAAAGACAAAACTGTACAGGAAGATTTTCAGGAGAGACTGAAGCAACAAATCCCAGTTACTGAAGTGGAAAACATAGAAGAGGAATGGTCCCACTTTAAAAAGGCATTTGTTGGTGAAGAAAGCAAAAGGAAGTATTACGACAGCAAACGGAGGTGTAAGAAAGTGGTAGGAGAAGAAAATAAGAAAAGTTGGGAAGAATTTACACGAAGAATGGAAACAGATGTAAGTGGCAGTAAAAGGATGCTGTATGGGCTTCTAAGAAGTAAGAGGAAAGAAAGAGTTACCACAAAGCTGGTGAAAAAGGAAGATGGAGAGTTGTTAACACACCCAGAAGAGATATGATGATGATGATGATGATGATGATGATGATAATTGTTGTTTTAAGGGGCCTAACATCGAGGTTATCGGCCCCTAATGATCTGGGTGATAGCGAAAATGTTAATGAAATGGAAACCAGAACAAAATTATCGAAGACGGAAAATACGTACAAAAAGGAACTCACATGGAAACAACTCACAATATGGTCTTACAAAAGGGAATTTAGTACGAAAAGTTGCACAAAAAGAACAGATTGAAAAAAGACCCACAAAACGTAGGCTAGATGCAAAATACGTACAAAATGCAAAGTAGCGCCGAAATACTTACAAAATGCAACTGAAATTCAAAATACTTACAAAATGCAAATGAGATCGAAATTACGTACAAAATGCAATTGAGGTTCAAAGTACTTACAAAATGCAATTGAAATTGAAAATACACAATGCAATTCAGATTGAAATATCCCAGTTCCAATCCAAATTATTCACAAAGTGCAATTGAAATTCAAAATCCTTACAAAATGCAATTGAAAATGAAAATGCTTACAAAATGTACGGTAGATTCAAACGACTCATGTGGATTGACAATACTTACAAAAAGCTATTTAGATTGAAAATACTTGACAAATGTAATTTAGATTCAAAATACCCACAAAATGCAATTGAGAATCAAAATATGTGCAAAATGCCCACCAAACAAAATGCAATTTAGATTCAAAATTCGTGCGAAATGCGGTTTGGGTTGAAAATACTTACAAAATGCAATTGAAATTCAAAATACTCACTAAAAGGCCCGGCAACCTGCATTGAAAGACTTACTAAAAAGCAATTTAGATTGTCAATCTTTACAAAATGCAATTGAGGTTGAAAACAATCGCAAGATGTAATTTAGATCGAAAAAACTTACAAAATGCAACATAGATCAAAAATGCCTTAAAAAATCGCTAAAAGGGAATTTAGATACACGGTGATTCGAGTAACAAAAACAGTGCGGGAATCTTAAAGAGAAAAGGAAATAGAAGGAAAAGAGGAGAGGAGAGGGGGGAGAGGAGAAGGTCCGCCCCAAAGGGAAGGGACAAAATGGGGAAAACGGACCCAGCTCAGGAATCCCTCGGGGTCGCCAACGCCCGATCTCACCAGCCGTGAGCCCCTGAGGGTGTAGCATTAACGACGGTGCACCAGAAGTGGTGGGGCTACATACACCCTGCCTCCTTAAGGGCCTTGAGCACAAGGCAGGAGGTAAAAGGAAGAGAAAAAGAAGGCTGACCCCTCGCAGAAGGAGGGTATCAGAAAAGATGAGACAAGGGCCAATTAAGGCGGGAAAGGAAGAGACTCCCTAGACCTCGGATACCCTAATACCGTCGGGGTCAGAAGAGAACAAGAGTTGACCAAGTGAGGTCGACAGGAAAGAAGACAGAGAGGAGCCCGGCACAAGTAAGTGGAAGCAATACCGGACTCAGCTGGGGCCCCGTGGTCGCCAACCCACGCCCACAAGATGTGAGCCCCTGGGGGCCAGAAGAGATAAAGGGACGATGGAAGGAGTATTTCGATAAGCTATTGAATGTGAGCAATTGTACTGGTGAGATGGAAGTGACACAACCTGACGACTCTATAACAGAAGATGATATAACAATGCTGGAGGTGGAATTAGCAGTACAGAAAATGAAGATGGGAAAAGCAACTGGGGTGGATGAAATCAGAGTAGAATTGATAAAAGGCTGCTGGACCTGTTGGTATGCAATGGTTGTATCGACTGCTAAAGTGTGTGTGGAAACTGAAATGTGTACCAGAAGACTGGGAGAAAGGGCTACTAATACCAGTGTTTAAGAAGGGGGACAAGAAGGTGTGTAATAACTATAGAGGGATCACCCTCTTATCATAGATAGTAAAAATACTGGAAAGGATATAAGAATGAGAAGAAAGGTGGAAGGAGAGTTGCAAGAGGAACAGTATGGCTTCAGGAGTGAAAGATCCACAGTGGACCCAATCTTTAGCTTGAGGCAGGTGATGGAAAAGAACTGGGAATATGGAGAGGATTTGATCATGACTTTCATAGATCTAGAAAAGGCATATGATATTGTCCCCAGAGAGAAGGTATGGGAAACCATGGTTAAGAAGAGACTGGGAAGAGAAATGTTGGAAATGGTGCAAGCAATGTACAACAGTGTTAGCAGGGTACTGACCCCAGTTGGAAAGACAGATTGGTTTAGGAACAAGACTGGACTAAGACAGGGGAGTGTGCTGTCACCTCTCTTGTTCATAATGGTAATGGATGAAATTGTAAAGGAAACAAAGGAAGCATATGGACATAAAGAAATGAAGTTACTGTTATTTGCAGATGATATTGTGGTCTGGGGAAGGAACACCGAAGAAGTGCAAAAACAACTAGATGCACTGAACGAAAATATTCAGAAGTACGGCCTGAAAATCAGTATCGAGAAAAGCAAGACCATGGTGATGACAAGAGGGAAAGACAAGGAAAGGGCACTGTGAAAATTGGAAGTCAGAGTTTGGAAATTGTGGACACGTTCAAATACCTAGGAAGTGAATTGATGCAAACTGGTAGGTTGGACATGGAGGTTGGCAGGAGGGTACAGCAGAGCAATGCATTCTATCAAAGTGTAAGAAAACTTGTTTGGGATAAGGAAGTACCAAGGAAAAGCAAGGAGGTAATGTATAAAGTGTACTATGTTCCCATATTAACTTATGCAGCTGAGACTTGGACCCTGACAAGCAGGCAAGAGAGTAGAATCCAAGCCAGTGAAATGAAATTCCTAAGAAGTATGATAGGAAAGACAAGGAAAGACAGAGTGAGGAATGAAGATGTTAGGAAGGAAGTTTGGATGGGAAAACTAAATGAGAGAATTGAGAAGAATAAACTAAGGTGGTTTGGACATGTAAAGAGGATGGAGGAAAATAGAATACCAAGACAGATGCTGGAGGCGAAGTGCAAGGGCAAGAGAGCAAGAGGAAGACCTAGAACAAGGTGGATTGATTCGGTGAAGAACAGCGTAAGAAAAAGAAATCTGGACTGGAACAACATCGTGGAAGAAGAATGGTGGAAGGAAAGAGGAAAGTGGAGAAGTGCCATAAATGCCCCGACCCGGCAGGAGCTGGATAAGGGGAAATGATGATGATGATGTATTTATAATCAATGTCCGAAGAACAGTTACCGAGCTATAGCGGTGTAAACAAAAGATTAAGTCATTCTCTTCTCCGTCTGTGCTACACACACACACTGCGACCGGGACGCGCTCTGATTTTGCATTGTTACATCCGACAGGAGCTTCCTTTCTCTATGATAAATGAAGTGCTTCCCCTCTTTTCAAAATATTTCATGTTTAAACCCACCCCTCTCAAAAAATCCCTCTCCCCCCCAAAAAACTGATTTTTTTTTTCAATTTATTTTTAGTGTTTTTAATGAAAAGCACCCTTTTTGTACATCTGCTCCTAATAGTGAAAATAATTCAATTTCGCATTTTGAGTCCCCCCCATCGACATCTCTTCATTCTATAAGGTGTTCTCGGTGCGTTTTTTTAAGTGCTTTATTGAGCTAGGTAAACAAAATTAATGTTTTAATATGTAAAATATGTAACCATTTGTGACTTGGCGAACATAAATTATTATTTTAATGCCATTTTTAGGAGAGCAAATATATTAAGTAAAAAGTAGTGCGAATATCGGAGTAGATATTTCTGCTTAAAACTAATACAGGTTATAATGTATTGTTTATCATATAATTCAAATAATTTTTGTTAGAAACCAATTTGTAAACAAAAGAGAATGTTAATTTTATCACAGCAAAGTAAAATGGTGTAACAACATACTGAAAATAATATATAGTGCAAATATATACGCTGTGAATGCTGCGGGAATGCGTCGGACGTTGGCGGCAAAGTGGCCAAATCGAACGAAGCAGTAACTGTCTGTCTTGCGATAGTCCTTCCATACAGATGCACTCGAAGCTCGTTTAGAGAATTGGAGCCCTTTCCGTTGAACAACTCCAGAACAAATTTTCCTCCAGCTATCTTGATATCTTCCTTGGATGCGCCAGACTGATTGAAAACTTCGACAGTTTTCCGAAGATCTTCGTTGTTTTTGAGAATGCCCCATGGACGCTTCTTCCCTTTGCTAAAAATAGCCGATGTTGTGTCACATCCACTCACGGCATGTGCAAATAGCACACAACTCTTCATCTCGCCCATATCTTCCTGAATGTTTGTGATAGGGAAAATCTTTCCAAGAGATTGAGTTTCCAGGACTGTAAAAATGGATGTTGTTGTTCTCTCTTGCATTTGCCAACAACATGCATAGGACATCAATGCCTAACACTATAACAGTAACAGCACGATCTTCGGCATCTAGAGACAACGCTACGTCGACAATTAGTGTATCTGCGTCCCCTGTCGCCTGACGAACAGCAACTCCAGCATTTATACGCTCCTTTGTCAACGTAGAGATGAACCGTCCCTTGTTTTTGGTGTTACTTAGAAAGTCTGCCTGAGAAGTGGAAACCATTGTGTTGGAATCGAAGACTATGTCTATGGACGTCCACTTCCCCGCACGGCGTGCCTGCTCCTGGTTCTTCGTGCTTGGAGTCTGATCGTAGTTGCCACACACAATGGTAACGTTTGAAGGATAGTGCTTGCTTATGTAGAACTTTTAGGACTGGATTATGTCACCAAAAGTTGCAGGTCTTGGCCATACAACGGTATGCAAAAGCAGACCTCCATCAACGACTACTTTGCGTTGTTCTTCAAAATCTTTGGGGGCTTCTGAAGATTTAAAAAGGTGTTGAAGTGCTGACTTGGCTGTTTTTCTCAATAAGGATGAATCGAAGAGAGCTGGAGGCGTCGTTGCAAGCTCGTACTTCAAGAACTCCACGATATCCGCTTCCGATTTCATCACACATATGATTCGCATGAAAAGTTAGTGCGGGTTGACCGGGACGATATCATCACGAATTTTTAGTTGGCACCCAACAACTGACAAAGGGACTACGCGACTTTTTCTTGCGAGCTTGAGACCCTCAAAACTTTTCCCCACCATTTGTTGTATTGCTTCTTCAACAACTTCTCGAGCCTTGTCACAGTTGATGCTGTTGTCTGCAACTACGCCGGAGTAAAGCGATTGAAGACTTTCTTTATTTAAATCCCACGGAGAGCGATCTTCTACCCACGAGAGAAACACTTCTGTGGGGCGATTCTCCAGCTTCCGCCGCGAGTCTCTCAACTCAACGTGCTTTTCCGAGGATTTTGTATTTATACCAGACACATTTTCTACTGCTTCACAGATCGGGATGCACAGTGGAAACTCCGAGACAAAGTGAGCCAGTGCGCTATCGTGCACTCCTCGTCCTCTTGTTAAACCTTCACGTGAATTCATAGGCCGCATAAGATCCCGTTCTATGGCCATATCTGACCATATTCCAGCCCAAAAATCATGCGAGCGTCGGATGGAAAAGTACCTATTCTTCGTCCTCTATTATACAGCTTAAAGGACACTTGCTGCAATTCATATAATGGACTGTTGTTTGTCTTGGTCACATTCGCAAAGTCTGGACAGACTAGGGAATCCCACTTTATCATGCTAATTCTGGATTTACCAACAGTACAGAGCCTGGTTGACGATTTGCAGGTCAACCAGTGTTCCTCATGACCTGGAGGGAGATGCTCAATTACAATTGGTAACATCCAACCAACAAGGTGGGTATTTCTTCATATAATCTGAACCTTCAGAATTTATTAATTAAACTTATCAAGAGTAACATTTACTTCGCATGAAAGAAACAGAAAGATCATGAGGATGATTGGTGATTTTTGATAGTCTGCAAAAATCCATGAATTAATTAGCGTGAAATATCAGTAGTACACTGTAATAGTTATAACGTGCATTGAAAGTATAAAAATACTAACCATGTGCCGTCAAACGTAACATTCATTTCATCTGCACAATCTTTCAGTGCAGATTTAATGGTCTTCACATAGAGCTTTCCAGGCTGATTTAAGGGCATTCCTTGTAAAAACACAGTGTTGTAAGGATCTCTTCCAACCAACTGGCGTACAGCTTCCTTCTCATCAACTTGACCGCCTTGTGCTCCACGGACAAAGTAGTTAGGGTAGAAAGCTCCAGCAATCACAATCTAAGAAAATAATGCTAGGGGTTAAAATACATCTGGTTGTTAGTTAAGCCTACAGTGGAACCTAGAAGCTTATTGTTCCAGACTCTTGTAGTTTCACATATATTTTGTTATTATTATTATTATATATAATATTTGCAAATGGGGATAATTTCCCAGTGGCAAATTGTACAAATACAGGAAATTACGAACAATAAAATTAAACACGATATACATAATTCGTAATTTAGGAACTATAGTAATTACATGGTAGTATTACGACGCGCAGGTCGCCAACGGGCATCAACTAGAAAGGCCTGCACTAAGCCTCTCTGGGGCCACATGATCATTATTATTATCATCGTAGTATTTACACAAAATTTCAATCTTCTCTTAAACACATCAATATGTTTGGAGAAAGGTTCAAAGACTGAGGCAGGTAATGAGTTCCAATTATCAACACCATGATTAATGAAAGAATATTTCCCATAATTTGTACGCTGTGGTCTGACCTTAACTTTATGTGGATGATCTGCCCTGCTCAGGTAGGTGGGATTTCCCAGATGTTTGCTTAGTTCTCCCCCATGCTGGCCGATTAGTGTAAGTGAGAAACATAGCGTGTAGTCTGGATTTAGTCCTTCTATCTTCCAGAGATTCCCACTCTAGTTTTTCTATCATTCAAGTTACACAGCTCGAGTTGAGCACAAACCTAGCAGCCTTCCTTTGTACCATCTCCAGCTCATTGATGAGCCACTGAGCCGTATTCCAAGATTGGCCTCACCAGGGTCAAATATCTTATTTCTTTTGCAGTAGAGCTACTGCCTTTTAATACCCGCATTACAAAATGAAGTGATTTGTACGCTTTGGAGACGACCCAACCCACATGAGTACTCCATTTCATATCATTCCTTACATGGATGCCCAAGTATTTGCACGAGTCTCCTTCTACAAGTATTTCCGAGCCGATATTATATTGAACATAATGCCTTCGCCCTCTCCCTATTCTCATGAGACTACATTTACTTGTATTTATCTTCATTTTGTTGCCAACCACCCATTTATGTACCAGGTGGAGGTCAGTTTGCAACTGAGCGTTGTCTTGTGATGTTTGAATTTTTCGGTATATTACAGAATCAAAGGCAATCGCTTTGAATCCCATTCGGTAGGTCATTAATAGGGCTCGGATTTTTAGGTAAATAATTTTTTTTTTATGTAAATACATATTTTAAGCATTTTTTATATAAATACATGAATTCCTGCTTTTCACTTATTAGCACATAAAAGACATACTATTTACATTTAAAAATATCAGTATGCTAGATCTTTTAGTTTATTGCATTTTTGTTTTGTGTTACTTCAACGGGGAAGAACCTGTGAGCTACCTATAATCTTCATGCAGAGCGTATGTCAGCTTGCAACTGTGTTATTCTTAACTTGCGACCCCGTGCCACTCACTGTGGAAGCGGGGATTTCCTTATCCATAGCCATATTGCACCACGTGCTGGAGCTGGAACCATTGTCACTCACATGCAGTTCATTTCTGGCACTGTGAAGTGTAAGGCAGTTCTACGATGCCTAAAATAAAAGCAACTTCAAGTTATCGTCTGCAGCAGTATGTTGCAGAATTTAAAGATAGTTAGTTATTGTTGTTTTAAGGGGCGGAACTACGAGGTCATCTGCCCGTAATTTAAAGACACTTTTACTTCTGAAGGGGACGTTCTGTTCTGCCAACCATGCGAGAAAGCTATCACGGCTGAACAGCGATCTCAAGTTACACAACACCTCAAGGGCAAGAAACATAATGCCGCAGTTTCGCGATAATCGTCGGTCATTTGTGATGGACAACCTGAAGATGTATCTCATTGTGTATTGTATTGTCAGTGAGACATAGCATAAATTGCATTTGCGAGTAATGAATATTGTTTATGTTCACATTAATTAACTAAATTATAATGAAATATTTTTACCTTTTTGTCACATATTTCAGGTAGTTCTAATACATAAAAAATAAATATTTTCCTGATTTTTAGCACCTAAAAATCCGAGCCCTAGTCATTAATAAGTGCCAGAAATAACAGGGGCCATTCACACTGCCCTGAGGGACACCTGACGTTATCAAAATGTCCTCCGGGAATACATTACCCATTTTAAGCCTTTGCGAGCGACCAGTCAAGAACTATTGAATACATAAAATTACTCTTTTATCAATCTTCGGTGCCGCTAATTAACGGAGTAGTATGTCATGTGGGACGACATCAAATGCCTTCGCAAAATCTATAATAACAGTGTCAACATGCACCGCCCTGTCTAGCGAGTCATTAATACCCTGAATGTGATAACATTTGGCCATAACGAATAAAATAAGAAGCGATATCACTGGCCTAGTACTCCTGGTTCGCCGCAGCGCAGGCTCCGATCTGTGATGTAAGTTAGCATCGGCGCTTACGAGACTTTTAAAAACTTGCGACCTGTTTTACATGTTAAAACACCGCAAGATATCCTCATAGGCGCTAGCTAATAAGTTCGACATCTCCACTTACTTTACTGTGCCCAATTATAATTTAATAAGTCGTCTCCTGTAATAGTCCAGTTTCGACAATAAGCGAAGACAGAGAGCAAGTTCAAAATGCAATTAGTTTTGCCAGCTATCGGTAATTTTAAAAAAAGAACGGAAAAATTAACCTCGCTATCAGAAAGGATTTCTTCATATTGTTACACATTTTACATTCCCTTAACAGACTTGCAACACAGCCAAAAAAAAAAAGAAAAAAAAAAGCCGTACGAACGCAACTTTCAACTTTAGCGTAGATTACTATAAAATTCAATAATAACCATAAATTTCACTCCTCAAACACCAAAATCAATAAACTACCATCATTTCAGAAGCACTTAACATTTAACAGACATAGAAGGCACAGTCATGAACTCATGACCCCTTCTTAGAGTAGGCTATTGCCTAAAACTGATCATGCTTCCTTCAGCATTATGGTAGATATATGTTTTTAAACTCATTGTCTTTTAATTCTCATCCCTTTCTTCACAGAAGCAGTCTTTAATGGCATCAAGAGCATTTTATTTACACCATACTGAACAAATACAAATTAGGAAATATATGTGGAACAGAATAGTCTTTCAATCGCCAGTTGGTTCTTGGGAGAAGTACTACTTCCTTCCCTTCTATCACAAATTTGTCAAATTTAACAATTAAATCTTCTGAAAAGTGAGCATCACAAATGTAGAACTTTTCAGTAAGTTCCCTATCCTTCCCTGGTATGGCCCCTTTGCACTTGATAAAACGTTCCTTATCTTTAGGAGGTTTGAAAAACCGTCTGACCTCTTTACAGTCCCCATAGCTAGATCTGCATCCTGGTACAAAACAGCAAGGCATCTTCACTACTCACATTAAGCACTCATGAAAATGTAAGGGCTAAACTGCTGTTTACTTACATTAAATAACAATAAAATTAACACACGAAGATAACGTCAACACACGACAAGAAATTAAATTCCATTTCAGTTAATGCTTCCTACAATAGCATTTCAGGTATTAATACTATGAAGTTATAGTGTAAGCACTTGTATATCATAAACGTTTGCACAGAACACCACCAGAACACTCCGACCGATTAAACACTTAACATATCGCACATAAACACATGAACATATGTGGAAATCAACCATCACAAGTCGACTGTAGCGCTGCGTAGCGGCGAGTGCCAACCCGATCCGTATTCATTACATGCTATTGAGGGAGAAGAGATCACACTTTTTATTCTATTCGTTATGATTTGGCTATCACATGAGTACCCATGTCTAAATCCGTGTTGCCTCCCATTAAGCCGCCACTGTTCCCTTAAGTAATCAGAAATAAGGTGCTCCATCAGTTTACATAATTATGTTGGATGTGAGGCTAACAGGTCTATAGTTTCCCATTACCAATCTGTTCCCTCCCTTGAATATTGGAACTATTGTAACTCTTTTTCCAGTATTAGGGTATTTGTATGTTATTAATTGATACATTGAACAGCACCCCCAAGTATCGCCCAATGGCTGTACCTCCCAGTTTTAGCACATCTCCACAAATATTGTCTCGGCCTATCGATATATTTCTACATAGCTTTCTAATTCTTGCTAGATTCAACGATATCATAGTTAAGGTCCAACACACAGCTATTAAATTCATTAGCAATTGCCTGTTTCTCAGTAATTAATTCCACCATCTCCGGACTTTATCATAGACAAATCATTGGAATTTCCCTTCCGCCTTCTAATGTAACTATAAAAAAAATCCACCCAACCTTTTCCTCCCCCAATTAAGTTTTGCAAGTAATTATCGTGAGCAGCCTTCTTTCGATAATAATTTAAACTTGAGCATATGTTCGTAACTACCGTGTCGTTTGTTATAAGCTTTCCTAAATTTCCTTTTGAGCTTTCAGGATTGCTTCAGTAACTTAAACGGCACAAATTTCTGAATATCACGATATAAGATATTTAGAAAATTTTCCCACAATATACTTAGATGACACCCCTCCAACGCCCATCTTCCAAATGACTCATCCATGTATTCCTGAAATTTGCTCTGATCTGATCTGCTGTACTGAAATAAGTTAACTGCTTCGACGGAGTCAAGTATTGGAGTGTCACTGTGTCTAATATTTAGTTCAACACCGGAGTGGTCACTAATCCCAGGAACTTTCATACAACTAATATACAGCAGTTTTGTTTCGACAGAGAACTAGCTCAATATCCATGGTCCAGGAGTCAATGGGAACCAAGTACATTTCCTGCAAACTAGATAAATTGGCAATGAATGCTTTGAGCTATCCTAGATAAATGAAGATGAAGAAACACAGATACCTGTAGAATATTTATAATTGCAATAGAAAAATCGACAGACATTCTTTGGGCTTGGCTGGGCGGGAGACCCTTCAAGCTACAGAGATCCTTTATGTATCATGTCGTAATCGTACAATTGCTGCACTGTATTGGAACAAGAACAGCCTCCTCCGAGGTCAAAGAATGTCTGCCGATTGACTTTTTTTCTGCAGTTCTATTTCGGGCTATAAAACTGGTGATATTTCTTAATTAAAACACATTCTTATGTTCTATTGCAATAAATATTCTACGGGTATTAGTGTTTCTTCATACCAAAATTGTGGATGCAATCCTCAGTGTTCTGTCCAGCCCGCTTCAAATATGAAAAAATACACAATCTTTTTCACTCTTATCTTTAAAAAAAAATTGTATCTTCAAAACTAACAGTGATGTTTTCATAATAAATTCACAAAATGTTCCACGGAACATGTTCTAGGTCCCTATAAAAATGTGTATGCCTCAGACCAAAGGTATAGGGACAGGAATAATAAACATGAAATTTGTGGGTGCCCACAAACTTTTGGTAGAGCCTGTAGTCAGCGAGGACAATCGTGCTACTTTTTCGACGCGCCAGGTTACGGCTGCAAAATAATTCTCACTCGCTCGACGCGAAATTTGTTGTATTTAAATTTTTTTAAGTTTATTCAAATTTCCCTGATTTTTTCTACACCTTTGCAAAATTTCCTGATATTTCCAGACAGACAAATTTCCCTGATATTTCCCTGATTTCCAGGTTCTGCCACCACCATGATATAAATCAACTATTTTGGCCTTTGTAAAAAACAAAAAGTTAAAATTTGTTGTCTAGTGTTACTAGAGTCGGGAAGGGTAGCTGCCGAAAAACTTGAAATTAGGTAGGACAGGTATATCAACATTTGCCTGGAGTGGGTGTAGAAAAACCTGGGGGAAAACCACACTCAGGATGCCGGCTGTCTGCACCAGGATTCAAACCTCTGATCTCCAGACTTACTTCATGGTCGAGGCGAGCAATTTAACATGCACAACTATATCACAAGGTAAATATATCTCGATACTTCGAATATACAAGATTCCATAATTTTACAAATACACTCAGAAACATATACAGACCTTCAATACGAGTGACCTTTGTACATCATTCCAATCTACTTTGCCATGTCCCACAGATTCTTCAATGTTCAGTCTCTTGAGACGAAGCTGTATGTCATTAACAAGGGCTGAAACTTCCCGCATCACTCGTATCTGAATGAAGTAACGTTTAGCCCAGCTTTCCTCTGATGCACCAACTGAACGATTGAAAAAACCATTCAGTTTATTGTTTCTCCAAACCTATAAAATATGTACATGAGGAAATAAGACAACACATTCCAAATCTTCACTAAAAAAAAACCTTACAGGATTTAAAACATAAATTTATAGTCCACATGTTTTGAAGATTCAAGGCAAGAAGAAATCATTTATATGGCAATAAAAATAACCCAACACCTAGAGAATGCAACCACATACAGGTCTGACGTTTATTTTTGGCCGGTGCTTGCTTGTTGCGTAGAGGTCTCCGGCCAGCCAGGAAGCCTCCTTAATGTGAGCATGCGCAGTAACAACTGCATCCACGCACGCACGCTCAGAAGGAACGAAAGAAAGAAGGAAGTAGGTCCAACGGTTAGGACAGTGGATGCACGGATTTCACTGCCACCGGCCAAAAACGAACGTCAGACCAATACCATATTAAAGCTGGCTAAAAACCCCCTTAACTCCTCATTCACTTCTGCCTAAACCATGTAACAAAGAAGTAACACACAGTGGAAGGGAAGCCTCTACACTACCCATTTAACCGAAATAAGTCTAAATACCTTTTGAATTGAATAATAATAATTCTGGAAATGATGTAGTAATAGATGTTCCCTCCTCCGATGTCTATAACCCACCCACCATCCCCCTTTTTAGGTCACGAATTATATAGTAAAATTCCAGCCGTGTCTGCCATATTCCTGGTGATTTATGGGACAAATACCATATTGCCAACCCTTGTAGTAAAAGCAGTAATTTTCTGCCAGACAATGGCTAACCTATAGTCCGCCGGTTCTTACTTCCAAATTGACGTTTTGGCGCCGTCAAATGACGACGAGAAGAATTACTTTAAACCAGCCAATCCTAGGCAGCAGCTTACATCGATAAGGTGATCTGGCGAGGTGTTGTTGCCGCCAGTCTTTGTTTATATTTCCCACGAGGTAAAGCTAACCCGCTCAGCGCGCAGTGTTCGATTCTGTTGTGCTATTTTGTCAGTCATTTGCTTCGTTCTTTCGAATATCTCGTAGTTAGTTGCATACTTCCTCTTTAGTAGTATTGTGTAGTATAGAAGACCATTACGTAAAATAATATATTATAGGCTCAATAGTTTAGTGTAGTCTTGGGTTAATTTTAAGTCCATGCGAGTATTCGTGAACTTACTGTGTGTGTATCTTGAGTGAATTTCACAATGTCAGAGGGCAGTTCTACCCCACGGCAGGCAAATGCCAAGAAAAAGAAAGAAATTATACAAGACACTCCACTGAGGAATCAGGCTCGTGAAATGTTGTGTAATGTGCGCGAGTATTTAGAATGAGAGAAAGACAATGGTAGCAATATTACCTGTGGCGCAAGCAGTGCAGAGAATGGACGATGCTACAAAAACCAGTCTTTCCTCAGTTATTGCTATCGGGAAGGAGAAGCACCATGTCGATGAGCAAGGAGCTGGGGATAGTTTTCAGCAAGATGCTATACGTCGGCATATCTATGCATATTATCGCAGAAAGGAACATCCGACTCTTGCGAAGCTGCTCATTTCTTTGCGTAAGTGTGATCTTTTCTATGGTAGTAAGTCTTCGGTAACTGTAGTTGTGAAAGATCTGGGGTTTAGGCATAAGAAAGTGAACAGCATTCGAATCAGCTGACAGCGCGCTGGCAACACTGCCCAGCTGATCGGAGAACTGTCAAGTTGGAAGGTATAACCAGAAGAGTATAGTAGTGGTCATAAATTCTATGTTAGTACAGTTTTACAAACAAACACAAACCTAACCTGGGACTTACACCCCAGACCACCTTGCTTGTAGTACAAGCAGTAATTTGCAGCCAGACAGTGGCTAACCTACTCGCTTCGCATGACCTGTGTAGTGCATTTCGTGTCCCACATGTTGCCAAGAGCAATGTGACAATGTATGCGCCTTGTGTGCGCTTCGGTAACAATTGAATAAACGCGCAATGACAATTGCCATCTTTGAATGAGCTAGAAATACCGACTAAAATGACATATTTGCGTAATTTAGCAAATGTTTCCAGTGTAGTAGTGATAATGGACAGTAATTTCAATTGGTAATGGACTCCTAGAATATGAAATAAGGTATGAAAATCATATATTTTCCATTACAAGTGTAAAATCCTTGTTTGGGTCTCTTAAGTCTCCTTAACCAGATTCCATCAAGCATCATGCCTGTACTGTTGCAGGTAAAATTTATGAACACACAACTTTTGTTAAATTATCATCAATAAATTATTGTATGTATTGGAAAATTCAGTTTAGGAATCTAACGCCTACAGTGGGCTACCATAACAATGTGATGTTTCACCATTGAACTAATTGGCTTTATTTTATGCAACATTCATAGGGGCCGTATTTTTTGGTAATAGCGATACGCGCAAATTTTTTTCATACCTACTTTCTTACTTATATATGACCTTGAAGGTACTTATAGTACCGTATTTTAGCATAATGAACACGCGAAATATCACTAAATCTGATTTATTGCACAAATTGCACAAATAATCACGAAATATACTCCACTTGGTACGAAAATGCTAAATATTATCGAAAAAGCTCTGAAGAATTGACCGTCCTGGTTTCCTTCTCGTTTGACAGTGCTGCATATTCTCTACACAAGAGCCCACAACGCCGGAAGTATGTGTATTCAGTTCCGCAATCTCTAAGGCTATCGATGAAAATCTATATCTGTTATCGATTACATTAAATGGCGTTGTGGTCGTAGATACAGCAGTGCGAGTTCGCGACTGATAAAACTATCGGCAAACATCCAAAATTTAAGTATAAAAATGCCGAAAACGAAAGTCACAACAGTTTTCTCGAGGGCCGAGGAATACAACAGTGAGGGGTTCTATGTATTTGACGCTGCAGGAAAGATTCTAATGTGTAAATACTCCAATGTTTGTATTCAGTGGGAGCGAAAAGACACGAGAAATAAATACTGCAGGGATTCAGCAACACATAAAAAGAGGAAGAAAGAAGGAAATGAACATAATTCTAACCAGCAATGGACTACGAGTTGGGACATTAAACATACAGACACTGACAGGAAAGGTGGAGGAGATTGTAGATGTGATGGAGAGAAGAAAACTGGATGTACTGGGCTTGGCAGAAACAAGATGGAAAGGAGAAGGTCGCAGAGAACTGAGGAAAGGGTACCGGTTGTACTGGAGTGGGAACAGTGAAGGAAGGAGCAGCGGAGTAGGAGTAGTTGTGAGAGATGGAATGAAGGAGGAGGTAAAGGGAATAAGTGATAGGATCATGAAGATCAGAGTAACTGTAAAGGGAAGAAGCCTGGAGATAGCCCAGGTATATGCCCCTAAAGTTGGATGTACAGCTCAAGAGAAGGAAGACTTTGAGGAGGAGCTACAACAGCAGTTGAATGGGCAGAGCATCATTGTCATGGGAGATTTGAATGCACATGTAGGAAGTGAAAGACAAGAATATGAAAATGTATTGGGAGCAGAAGGATGGGGTAGCAGGAATGAAAAAGGGAGAAAGTTGCTGGATTTTTGCAAGAGAAACAGTTTAGTGGTAGGCAACTCCTGGTTCCGGAAGAAAGAAAGCCACAAGGTAACGTGGTACAGCAGTGATTTAACAAAGAAATCTTTGGTAGATTACATGCTGTACGACTGGGAAATGAAGAGAAGTGTCAGAGATATAAAGGTAATGCCATCAGAGGCCTTGGATAGCGACCACAGAATACTTGTAATGAGCCTGGGAGTTGTTAAGGATAGCAAGAGGACAGAGTACCAGGAAAGGAGAATCTAAGTATGGAAACTCAAGGAAAAGGAAGTCAAGGAAGAATTCCAGAAGATAATAAGGGAAAGGATGCCAACAGACAATCCTAAAACAGGGGAAGAGGAATGGAAGCAATTCAAGAACACAATGGTGGAAGCTGCAGTGGCAGTATGTGGAAGAACAAGCAACAGGAAGCGGTGTAAAGAGACACCATGGTGGAATGAGAGAGTAAAAGAAGCTGTGGGAAGGAAGAACAAGGCTTTTAGAGTGTGGTTCCAGGAAAGAACTGATCTGGCAAGGGAAGATTATAAGATAAAGAAGAAAGAAGCAAACAAGATTGTCGCAGAGGAGAGGAAGAAGTGGATGGTAAAGTGGACAGAGATGATGGAGGAAGACAGCAGAGGAAATAAGAAAGTACTTTATGGGATGGTCAAAAGTAAGAGAAGAGGTCTGCGAGAGGATGTGGTAATGATGGACAAAAACGGAAATGAGGTACACAACAAAGAAACACTCAAGACAGTGTGGAAAGAGTACTTTGAGGATTTGCTGAATCCAAATGGTCATAGGGAGGAAGACAATGTATTGGAAGATGGAGAAGACAACACAGGAATGGAAATGGACCTGACTTGGAGAGAATTGGAGATGGCTATAGACAAGATGAAAGGAGGAAGGGCACCGGGTGTGGATGAAGTGAGTGTTGAAATGGTGAAGGCAGCAGGGGAGGTTGGGAAACAGTGGCTGTACCGTGTGATGATGGTGATATGGAAGGAGAAAAAGACCCCAGAAGATTGGAAGAAAGGATTAATTGTCCCAATATTTAAGAAAGGAAGCAGAAAGGAGTGCAGAAATTACAGGGGAGTCACACTCATACCTCACTGTGCCAAGATATATGAAAAGATAGTAGAAAGTAGAATAAGAGCCAAAGTGGAGAGAAAATTGAGAGAGGAGCAGTATGGATTCAGACCTGGGAGATCAACAGTGGATCTCATATTTTCAGTAGGACAGCTCCAGGAACACCACTACGAATTTGGAGAGGATCTGTTGATGGCCTTCCTGGACATCGAAAAGGCCTATGATAGTGTGTGTAGGGAGAAGGTTTGGAAAGCAATGGAAAACATGGGAGTGGAAAAAGGGTCTGTAGGCAGAGTGAAGGAGATGTATTGTGGAAGTGCGAGTTGTGTGAAAGTTGGAGGGGAAAGAACAGACTGGTTCAGACAAAAGAGCGGCCTGAAACAGGGTAGTGCGCTGTCACCTCTTCTCTTTATTGTGGTTATGGACGAGGTAATGACAAGGATAGCAGGAAAGATAGGAGAAGATAAGATGAAAGCAATGGTGTTTGCAGATGATCTCATGGTCTGGGGAAACAAGGAGGAGGAAATTCAGGAGCAACTGAAGGCTTGGGAAGAAACAGTGGGAGAGTACGGATGGAAGTTCAACATCAGTAAATGTGATATCCTGTTAACGACCAGGAAAAAGGACAGACCAATGAGTGGGATAACACTTGGAGGTGGACAGCTGAAGAAGGTGGAAAGTCTCAAGTACTTGGGAAGTATAGTGGAGGAAAATGGAAGAAATGACAAAGAGATTACGGAACGTGGCAGACAGGCAGAAGCATTTCTGCGAAGCATTAGGAGCTTAGTGTGGAATAAAGATGTCCCACAAAAAAGCAAGGAAGTGTTATACAGAAGCTACTATATCCCGATACTGACCTATGCTTCAGAAACGTGGACAATGAAGAAAAGAGACATAAGCAGAATACAGGCAGGTGAAATGAAGTTCCTGCGAAGTAGGATCGGAGTAACAAGAAGAGACAGGGTGAGGAATGAAAAGGTCAGGGAAATGGTAAAAGAGGAGCCCTTGCAAGGTAGGATTGAGACATCAAGACTGAGGTGGTATGGACACTTAAAGAGAATGGATGAGAAGAAGATTCCCAAGAGGATACATGAGATGCAGATGCAGAAGGAACGACCAAGGGGAAGACCAAGAGATAGATGGCTCAAAGGAGTGGAGGAATGTGTCAAGAAGAGAGGCGAGGACTGGACCAGAGTGACAGCGGAGAGGTGGTGGGAAGAAAGGACTAAGTGGCGAGGCTTATGTTCCAAACAGACCCAGCCTGGGGCTGGAAACTGTAAAAGATGATGATGATGATGATGGTCAGAACAGGAGCCTACACCTTCCATCTAATTGGCCCTTACTTTCTGTGCATTACACAGCAGAAAGTATCCATTTATCACAAATGCAGTCATGAAAGTCCAATCCTGGAAACTGTCTACAGTGGGCTATAATTACAAATCCTGGTCAAGTACCTGAAAAACCTGTGAAAACCCACGGAAATTACCAATTTACGAAGAATGTAAAAGAGAAACACCAAAATGAACATTCTTCTTTTATGTGCCCTGTCATCTCCCAGACGTTGACGATCAATATAGACAGCGCTTTCCTGTCTTTAGCAGCATGGTCAAGTTGTTTGGTGGTTTTTATACCAGTCCATTTTTGAATGGTGATTGCAAGCGCTATCCAGGAGACAGTATTCTTCAATGAAACCACATTTCAATGGCTTCCAGCTTTTTGTTGGTGTTTGCCTTTAAAAGTCCAAGCTTCAACTCCATATAGTTTAAGTTGGGGGATTGAATTATCATCACAGAGTAATGTTATTTTTTTTTTTTTTCCCACAAATTTGTATGTGTGTGTGATTCCAAATTGTTGAATTTTTAAACAAATTGTTTCTTAAAAGAAAACAAAAATCTCTCACTTTCAATGATTGTAGTTAATAAAATAATGTGTTGGTGCAATTCCACGAGGAAAGAAAATGCAAAATCACAAACTTTTTTTTCTTTTCATCATCATCATCATCATCATCATCCTTCCAAGTATTGGGCCAAATGTCCCGTTACGGTCTTGCACTTTCCCTCCATCTCTTCATTGAACGTCCTATTGATGTATTTCCCCGTGGCTGGTAGCGAAGGATCTCCTTTGGAAATCTTTCAGGTTCCATCCTTTGGACATGATGTTTCCAGTTCTCTTGGTAGTCACAAATGTAGGTAGTTATTGGTTCACTTTTAGTTCCTTCAGCACATCCTCATTTCTCTTATGATCCTATTTGGTATAGCCTGCTGTTCGGCGCATGAATTTCATTTCGCGTGCTGTGAGTCTGGAGATGTCCTGAGATCTTGTTGTCCATGCCTCGCTGCCATAGCATAGGGTTGGTCTGGCTAATGTGTTATAGAAACTCGAACGTGTATGCCTTGGACAAGAGATGGCTTCATGACGTGATTGATAATTCCTGTTGTTCTGGTATAATTTGTTATTTTTGCAGTTATGTCTCGTTCTTCTTGAAAAGATAAATGATATCCTAAATACTTGAATTCGTTAACTCAAATAATTTAACGTACTGTTTCTTTAAATATAACACTAATTTTAATGTGTTTTGTTTAAATTTTATGATGTTTTGGGAAAATGGTTTAATTACATGTGATGATAATACTGTGCAAGAAGTTTTCTTACAACGATGAAACCTCGTAAATTCAAAATTCTATTATTGAAATTTCGCGATAATTATAATTTTACTTCCAACATTGGTCCAGTCGGATTATGTTGCACATAAAATAACCAGGTTATTACTAAAACCTCTATACCGATAATTTGTCTTTCGAAAGAAAAATGTTCCCTCTCCCGATAATATTCGTTCACATTCTCCCCACACAACAATATCAAATCTCAATGTCTACCTGCTGAAATGGCATCTTAGAAATGATTGGTGGTCAGCTCGATGTGCTTACAACTCATTGCCGCCACATTAAGTCAGCAAGAATTTTGCCCCAAGGGCTGAGTCCAGCGCTATTCACAAATCAAAATTGCGATTTTTTTTTCTCCTGGAACCGACTGCAAAGTTGTGACCGTCATTTCGCTAGAACAGCGGAAATATTCTCAAACGGACTCAGAATGCCGCCAATTGCTTTAACATTGCAATACATGCCTGCAAGTACAGCGGTAAATTTCATCAAATGGACCCAAAAGTGGTGCTGATTGGGTGAACAAAACATTTTTCTAAGTCTGGTGGCAAACCGTAGGGACAGTGGTGATTCTGCCAAATGAGCAGAGAACAATGTCGATCACGTACATCTTGGTACCATGGCATTGCGATAATTTTCCGTATCCGATCACTGAACATGAGACTCCTAGGACAATTGGAATCTCGTCATACTAGCCAAGGACAGCGGCAATTGCATAACCCTCATGCTCCAGATCACAATCCTATTGTGAACGTATGAACGAACTGAACATACAAGTGTGAAGTGCTCCCTAAGCTGCAGGCTCTTTTGGTAGTACAGTAGAACCTCGATGCATCGTTTTTCAAGGGGGAGGGGGAAAATGGCGATGGATGCGGGAAAACGATAAATGCGGGTAACATACAAAATTTTAGTAAAGAAATGTTTCTTCCTGGTCCCTGCAAAATCCCTATACTTTCCATGTTAATTTATTTCCGATATGCGTTTTTCACGCTTATACGATCATATTTTAAGTCCCTTGCAATATAAAGCTTCATTTATACGTTGCTTTTTCTGAGAAAGTACGTATGGTTGAATGCAAACTTTTGGTACAGCCTGTACTTCCTCTCGGAAGGATGCACCACGTGCTATTATTTGTGTCACGATGGTCTTGAGCGACACCGGTGGTCACGGCAACACTCGCTTGTCAGTGTCGCAACAAGGAAGAACAGCTTGCGTATTAAGCGAGCGCTATTTGTTGTTAGCCAAAGTGTTGTTGACCTCTCAAAATAACAGGAAGCAGCCATAGAACACAGACAGCATCTGAAGCTTATGTTAAGATGAGCCAAAAGAAAGCGGAAGTGTTTACAATCACCGATATATTAAACATTTTATTATTTCCGCTTTTGTAATTTTTATTCGTGGTTTTTTTTTAGGACTTCTCGTCAAACCATTAAAAATACGCGATTGATTCTGTGTTATAATAATCTTGCGTCTTCAGACAAATGAAAATCCATAAATTAATTTAGGCCTACACTACGGTATTTTATTGTGAAGCCTCCGTGGCTCAGGCGGCAGCACGCCGGCCTCTCACCGCTGGGCCCGTGGTTCAAATCCCGGTCACTCCATGTGAGATTTGTGCTGGACAAAACGGAGGCAGACAGGTTTTTCTCCGGGTACTCCGGTTTTCCCTGTCAATTTCATTCCAGCAACACTCTCCACTATCATTCCATTTCATCTGTCATTCATGTAATCATTGCCCCAGAGGAGTGCGTCAGGCCTCGGCAGCCGGCACAGTTCATATCCTCGCCGCTAGATTGGGGGCTTCATTCATTCCATTCCTGACCCGGTCGGAGACTGGAAGCAGGCTGTGGATTTTTTTACTACGGTATTTTATTAATGACGATGACGAAGAGCCCCAGCATAATACAGTGGATTTTAATGATACTGTCAATGCTCTAAGGACTATCAAACATTTTGTGATGCGCCTCAACGTTTCTGAGGAAATAATGGCCGAATTATATCGGTTTGAAAATACTGTTCATGCCGCGGCCAACAAAAAACAAGTCAAGATAACAGACTACTTCGTAAAGTGACTCAATTTTCTTTGTTTTGTTGTATCTGGATGCATTTCTCTTGTAGTTGTTTTGTTACATATTGCCGATTATAGTTAAACAATCGTATTATTATTTCTTGTTTTTCACTTCTTAACGGGGACCCTCGCTAGCCCGCCCGCCCGCGTTGCGAGCCTGATTCCCACCGGCACTTTGCCGTAATGCGTAGCTCGCGCGGCATTGAGTAGCCTATAGTTCACAGCAGGTGCTGAAAATGTTAGCCATTCACTGCTACACTTCCCTGGCACCTCTTTATGAAATTGTAATTTACGTTCTGAAGTTCCTCAGCACCAATTGACTGCATTTCAGCTGTAATACACTGCAGTCCAGCCTACTTGAACCTTGCTCAAGCCTAGGAACTCCTAATCGTTCGTACCTCGTACATTCTCGCGTAACAGATTGCCGCTATTCTATGCCGCTTCAAATTCAAAAGAACGTTTGCATATATTTTCTCATAAACGATCAATGCGGGAAAATTGTGGCCAAGGACTGGTGATTTTTTGACGATCCATGCGAAAAAACTATAGTTCGAGGAACGATAGATGCGGGGAAATTTAGCAGTAGTTTATATGGAAATTTTTCGGGACTAAATAAATTGAACGATACATACGGGAAAACGACAGTTCCGGGAAAGATGCATCGAGGTTCTACTGTAGTTGCCAGAAAGAATTTTTTTTGAGATTAAGTAGATTCCCTTCCTCAACGATTTCAAAAGTTTGTAGATCGGAACGGCTTTGGATACCTTACTGCAATCAGCAAGGGTGACTGGAAAAACAGCCCTCTTCAGGGCTTGCAGAATATTTCACGTGAATTTCCATTGATAACAGAAACTAACCAATGTCTTCATTGGAATGGCTTCGAAAACTCTCTCGAGTCAAGTTAATAAAAATAAAGGCACATCAGGAGAAGCTGGACAACTTCCTACAGCAATTCACGTAAGATTTTTCAGGCTTGCACGCTACCACTTTGCTACACTGAATCTTAAATGGTTGTGGTTCTATGCAGGCTTTCGATTATGATTTGGTGAAAACACCCTGCCAGTTTGCATCATATTTTTTCTACATTGGCAATACAACATAGAATTTCCTGTCTCCGACTTCGTATCATCCTTTAATGACACAGAATTTGTCTTGAAACATAATTGATAGGAACAAAACCTAGGTTCGGTTGCTGTAACAGTTGTATTTTCATGTTTTGGGTGTCGACATGGACTTCCGACTCAAATGAGAAAGTTTACTAACCCATTTCAATTGAATTTTCTTTTTTGAGACACAAACTTTAGATAATGAATCCCAGATAATACTTACAGGAACAATACAAAAGATAGAGATTACACAGTATTTTAAACAATAAATTGTTGTCTGATTACTTTGGTGAAAGAGAGTAGTTTTGCTGTTCAATGAAGAGGAGAACATCATCAGTAATAAGAAAATATTGTTAATTTTAAAGATACTTTACTAAGACACTTTCGAGGTGATTTTCCTATCTTATTACTAGAGATATGGGAAAATCACAACTGCGATAAATACGAATTTTATTTTTTTCTCGTTTTTTCAACTATTTTTTAAAACTATTATGACTATGTATACCCACAATTTGCAAAAACTGAATATGCGAAAAAGTGTGAATTTACCCCTTAAATGCGAAAAGTGCCCAATTTACCGGAAGAAAATTGAATATGTTTTCTTCTAACCAAATTTTCGCGCCACACTTTCAAATTTGCAAGTTCCTAGCAAAGAAAAATCAACACAATAATCAATATTTATGAATATTTAAGAATATTAATTGTAGGAAGTGAAAGGCAAGGATATGAAAATGTATTGGGAGCAGAAGGATGGGGTAGCAGGAATGAAGAAGGGAGAAAGTTGCTGGATTTTTGCAAGAGAAACGGTTTAGTGGTAGGCAACTCCTGGTTCCGGAAGAAAGAAAGCCACAAGGTAACGTGGTACAGCAGGGATTTAACAAAGAAATCTTTGGTAGATTACATGCTGTACGACTGGGAAATGAAGAGAAGTGTCCGAGTTATAAAGGTAATGCCATCAGAGGCCTTAGATAGAGACCACAGAATACTTGTAATGAACCTGGGAGTTTTTAAGGATAGCAAGAGGACAGAGTACCAGGAAAGGAGAATCAAAGTATGGAAACTCAAGGAAAAGGAAGTCAAGGAAGAATTCCAGAAGATAATAAGGGAGAGGATGCCAACAGACAATCCTAAAACAGGGGAAGAGGAATGGAAGCAATTCAAAAACACAATGGTGGAAGCTGCAGTGGCAGTATGTGGAAGAACAAGCAACAGAAAGCGGTGTAAAGAGACCCCATGGTGGAATGAGAGAGTAAAAGAAGCTGTGGGAAGGAAGAACAAGGCTTTCAGAGTGTGGTTCCAGGAAAGAACTGATCTGGCAAGGGAAGATTATAAGATAAAGAAGAAAGAAGAAAGAAGCAAACAAGATTGTCGCAGAGGAGAGGAAGAAGTGGATGGTAAAGTGGACAGAGATGATGGAGGAAGACAGCAGAGGAAATAAGAAAGTTCTTTATGGGATGGTCAAAAGTAAGAGAAGAGGTCTGCGAGAGGATGTGGTGATAATGGACAAAAAAGGAAATGAGGTACACAACAAAGGAACACTCAAGACAGTGTGGAAAAAGTACTTTGAGGATTTGAAAATGAAAATCCAAATGGTCATAGGGAGGAAGACAATGTATTGGAAGATGGAGAAGACAACACTGGAATGGAAAAGGACCTGACTTGGAGAGAACTGGAAATGGCTATAGACAAGATGAAAGGAGGAAGGGCACCAGGTGTGGATGAAGTGAGTGTTGAAATGGTGAAGGCAGCAGGGGAGGTTGGGAAACAGTGGCTGTACCGTGTGATGAGGGTGATATGGAAGGAGAAAAAGACCCCAGAAGAATGGAAGAAAGGATTAATTGTCCCAATATTTAAGAAAGGAAGCAGAAAGGAGTGCAGAAATTACAGGGGAGTCACACTCGTACCTCACTGTGCCAAGATATATGAAAAGATAGTAGAAAGTAGAATACGAGCCAAAGTGGAGAGAAAATTGAGAGAGGAACAGTATGGATTCAGACCTGGGAGATCAACAGTGGATCTCATATTTTCAGTGAGACAGCTCCAGGAACACCACTACGAATTTGGAGAGGATCTGTTGATGGCCTTCCTGGACATCGAAAAGGCCTATGATAGTGTGTGTAGGGAGAAGGTTTGGAAAGCAATGGAAAACATGGGAGTGGAAAAAGAGACTGTAGGCAGAGTGAAGGAGATGTATTGTGGAAGTGTGAGTTGTGTGAAAGTTGGAGGGGAAAGAACAGACTGGTTCAGACAAATGAGTGGCCTGAAACAGGGTAGTGCGCTGTCACCCCTTCTCTTTATTGTGGTTATGGATGAGGTAATGACACGGATAGCAGGAAAGATAGGAGAAGATAAGATGAAAGCAATGGTGTTTGCAGATGATCTCATGGTCTGGGGAAACACGGAGGAGGAAATTCAGGAGCAACTGAAGGCTTGGGAAGAAACAGTGGGCGAGTATGGATGGAAGTTCAACATCAGTAAATGTGAGATCCTGTTAACGACCAGGAAAAAGGACAGACCAATGAGTGGGATAACAATTGGAGGTGGACAGCTGAAGAAGGTGGAAAGTCTCAAGTACTTGGGAAGTATAGTGGAGGAAAATGGGAGAAATGACAAAGAGATTACGGAACGTGGCAGACAGGCAGAAGCATTTCTGCGAAGCATTAGGAGCTTAGTGTGGAATAAAGATGTCCCACAAAAAAGCAAGGAAGTGTTATACAGAAGCTACTATATCCCGATACTGACCTATGCTTCAGAAACGTGGACAATGAAGAAAAGAGACATAAGCAGAATACAGGCAGGTGAAATGAAGTTCCTGCGAAGTAGGATCGGAGTAACAAGAAGAGACAGGGTGAGGAATGAAAAGGTCAGGGAAATGGTGAAAGAGGAGCCCTTGCAAGGTAGGATTGAGACATCAAGACTGAGGTGGTATGGACACTTAAAGAGAATGGATGAGAAGAAGATTCCCAAGTGGATACATGAGATGCAGATGCAGAAGAAATGACCAAGGGGAAGACCAAGAGATAGATGGCTGAAAGGAGTGGAGGAATGTGTCAAGAAGAGAGGCGAGGACTTGACCAGAGTGACAGCGGAGAGGTGGTGGGAAGAAAGAACTAAGTGGCGAGGCTTATGTTCCAAACAGACCCAGCCTGGGGCCGGAAACTGTACAAGATGATGATGAATTGTCGGAAGCAATCAATTACGGTTGTTATTGAAAATCAATTTGAAAAAGGGTGCTGTTCTCACCACTGCTGCAGCCGATAAAACAATGCTTTGGAGAAATTATTTCGTAGTTTCATTTGGTTTTGCTAATAAAAGGAATGTAGTAATAGTTTGTCTAGATTCTTATTTTACAATTAGAGTAATACGGTTATGTTTATATTGGTTTACATCGCGACGGACACTCATTTCCAGTAGGCTACCCTATTTGACTATGATAAATAAAACTGAAAAATATGTTTCGTGATATCAATAGACAATTTTTGAATTGTGTTCTCCGTTTTCTCCTTGTTTTTGGGAATGTTGTTTAATATGATAACGGGTATTCTCTCCAATGTGAAAGTTATAGGTTATGTTTCATGCCGTCCAACGATTTATCCTTGAATTCGGATACTGTTTTACCGATAGTCAGTTCAGAGTCGCAAAGAGGTATTTCAGTAATTGCATGTTTCCATTGTATGCAAGCTTTGCAAATTTGTGTGTTTGGGAGGTGGGATCTAGAAATTAAGCAGAACATAAGAGTTTAGTAAAAAATATTCTGTTTAACTTAAGTGAGACGGATTGTGATCCTTTAAATCTTGGGAGTAGACATGAAAGATACATAACAAAGTTCACAGGATTGTCAACACTAATTTATAAAAGTGGCATTGGCAGCAGTGTTAAGTCTCCTGTTGTGTTTTAAGCCTTCTTTCGATTTTTGCAAAAAACGAAAGTAGACTTATGAGATCTACACAGGGCCAAAAATTATGTGTCTGTCTGAGTGTGTATGTGTGTGTGGGATTTGGTATGTCTGTCCCCCCGTATTAATTCTAACACGGTGAAACCGAATTGAACGAAATTTGGTACAGAGGTAGCACTAGCAAAGGGCACCTCAGTGTCATGTTTTATATCGCCGCCATCTTGACGGAATCGTAATGGCGGCCACCCAAATGTTCAAAGCTTAAATCAAATTACGACGAACCGAATCATCTCACCTCTATCAAATTTTGCAACAACGTACCTTCATGTGGAAGGTAAAACAACAAGGTCATCAGCCCAATAGTTGGCAGATGGCGGCCGTGTATGTGTGGAAATCGATACCTCCTATCAATTCAAACAACGAAACCAAATCGAACCACCTTTGGTACAGAGGTAGCACTAGCAAGGGACAACTCAGTGTCATGTTGTATATTGCCGCCATCATAACAAAAAAGAAATGGTGCCCACCCAAATGTTCTGAACTTTAATCAAATTACGACTAACCTAATCATCCAATCTCCACCAAATTTTGCAATATAATACCTTAATGTGGGAAGAGTCTTTTACCCAAACTACAAGGTCATCAGCCAAATAGTTTCAATATGACGGATGTATGAATCATGCAAGTATTCAGCCAAACTGTAACTTACGATTCAACAAGGCCTGGCCTCACCAAATACGCTCATCTTACATACGGAAGTTTAAACTGTCCTCAAGGAGGTGACCGGTAGGATATTAGCATTTGAAAATAGAATATGTAACTCCAGCAGTGACTAACAGTTCAGGCTGACCGTGCCCTATTGTGCTTGTCCATGCCGTCCCATTGGATCCAAACGGCCGCCATATTTTGTTCGTAAATCCACATATTTCCGTAACTTCGTATGTTTATATCCTCTTAGGAATGTACAGAACAAAATAATACATACTTAGTATCAAATGGTTTATAGAAACGGCAGAAAACTCTAATGAAATAGTTGATTGCAAGACATAATATCATGGAGTTATACTAAACCAGTTGTTAACCAAGTCATATACAGCATCTTTGGCGTAATGGTAGCGACCTGGACTCATAGTCTGGAGGTTCGCGGATCAAATTGTGTATTTGCAATCGAAAATATTATATATATACTTGTAACGCCACATATTTCAACACTCGACTACAGCAATTAAAATGCGTTGTCCTTGATCTGCGGTCGAGTCTATTGTTGTTTTAGTTGTCGATCCGTTAGGGGCTTTGCGGCATTGTTGCCATGTCGCCCCATGTACTTGGGTGTGTGTAGAAGTTATCTGATAAACTGTGTCACTGTGATGTCTGTAGGCTTACTAGTGCGCGTACTTTTATACGAGAAAGGATTTGGGTAGGAAGCTGTTGATGTTTTATTTGAGATCATGGTCATTTAGCCCAGTGTACTTGGGCAAGTGTTGAATTTTGTCTGATAAACTGTGTCATTGTGAAGGTTGTATTAGTGTGTGTATATATAATTCAGGTGAGGATTCAATCAATCAAAGTATAATATCCGTATAGAACGTTGTATTTCAACAAGCTACTACAACCAGCATTCAATTATACTCCTTGAAAAGGACAAAGAGTTATAACTAGGGACCTGAAAAAATCGCATTTGCGATAAATGCAAATTTTTTAATTTCGTACAGAATCCAAGCCTACGTTAATTTCAATGTAAAAAAAAACATATTTACGCGTAAATCAAAGTGCGACAAAATGCGAATTGTGACCCAACATGCGAAAATACCAAATAAGTGCAATTTAATAGCGAAATTACTTTAAATCTGCTAATTTATTTGCGAATTTGTTTATTAAACAAAAGAAAATGTTTAGTAGGAGGCCTAATCGCTCGCTAGCGATGCCTATCTCGGAGTCGCAGTGTGCTACGCATATTGGTCGATATAACAATCGATTTCTGTATCGATACGAACTTTCGACTATCTATAACTTATTCAGACAGCTGACGAACGAAACTCGTTTGTGTACTTGGCGCATCGTGGCGACTGGTGGTTTATCGAACACGTGGACTTAGCTAAATGAAAAATTTTGCGGCTTGCCGCTTGAATAGTTACCTTATTTGTTTTGTAACCTTCAAGCACTTCAAGGTTCAAAGTTTTTTTTCTAGAAATGAGTCGTACTGCTGTAACTGCTCATGAAAGAGCACAGCTAATCATGGCTTTTATTGTTCCGACTCAGCAACAGTAATTTGCAAATATTGTAACTGCCGTGTTGGGTGGGAGAAGAAGGACAGTATTCAGAAACATATTACATCGGTAAAACATGTTTCAAAGCGACGAGAATGCGCAACAGTTTCTGAACCTAAACAAACCTCTGTTATTGAAAGACTACAGGGTGCCAAACGAAGAAAGCATGACAAGAACTACTTCACAAAAAGAACTGTTGAAGTATTTGCAAACGCAAATATTCCCTTAGAAAAGCTTGAAAATGGAACTGTAAGAGCGTGGATTGCTGAATTTTCAAGTCAAGGGGAGCTGCCTAACGCGAGAACTCTGCTAAAAATATTTGCCTGGTAAGTACGGTTTAAATAAATGCATTTGCATTTTGATTCTCTCTTGCTCATATAACCTATACAAAGCAAAGCTAATCCAACTTCTGTAGGGGCTAAGCTCACAGCCAGTCCTTCCATAACCTTTCCTAGACATACCTTAACCTATAAAATTGTGAAGGTAATCCAACTTCATAATATTTTACTTTCAGAAGTTGCAGCTGATCACAAGAAATCAACAACTGAAGCTCTAGTTGGGAATAAAATTAACACTTTATGTGATGAAAACACAGACAGAAAGGGTCGCTGTGTTTTTGTTGTACTGTTCCAAGTGCCAACAGCAATATTCAAAAACTTCCGGACATTACAAAAATTCCATGTCATGAAATAAGGAAGGGCTATGATTCTTTCAAGAAAGTGTGTGATAACTATAGAGGGATCACCCTCATATCACAGATAGTAAAAATACTGGAAAGGATATTAGAAAGAAGAATGAGAAGAAAGGTGGAAGGAGAGTTGCAAGAGGAACAGTATGGCTTCAGGAGTGGAAGATCCACAGTGGACCCAATCTTTAGCTTGAGGCAGGTGATGGAAAAGAACTGGGAATATGGAGAGGATTTGATCATGACTTTCATAGATCTAGAAAAGGCATATGATAGTGTCCCCAGAGAGAAGGTATGGGAAACCATGGTTAAGAAGAGACTGGGAAGAGAAATGTTGGAAATGGTGCAAGCAATGTACAACAACTGTGTTAGCAGGGTTCTGACCCCTGTTGGAAAGACAGATTGGTTTAGGAACAAGACTGGACTAAGACAGGGGAGTGTGCTGTCACCTCTTTTATTCATAATGGTAATGGATGAAATTGTAAAGGAAACAAAGGAAGCATATGGACATAAAGAAATGAAGTTACTATTATTTGCAGACGATATTGTGGTCTGGGGAAGGAACACCGAAGAAGTGCAAAAACAACTAGATGCACTGAATGAAAATATTCAGAAGTATGGCCTGAAAATCAGTATAGAGAAAAGCAAGACCATGGTGATGACAAGAGGGGAAAGACAAGGAAAGGGCATTGTGAAAATTGGAAGTCAGAGTTTGGAAATTGTGGACACGTTCAAATACCTAGGAAGTGAATTGATGCAAACTGGTAGGTTGGACATGGAGATTGGCAGGAGGGTACAGTTGAGCAATGCATTCTATCAAAGTGTAAGAAAACTTGTTTGGGATAAGGAAGTACCAAGGAAAAGCAAGGAGGTAATGTATAAAATGTACTATGTACCCATATTAACGTATGCAGCTGAGACTTGGACCCTGACGAGCAGGCAAGAGAGTAGAATCCAAGCCAGTGAAATGAAATTCCTAAGAAGTATGATAGGTAAGACAAGGAAAGACAGAGTGAGGAATGAAGATGTTAGGAAGGAAGTTGGGATGGGAAAACTAAATGAGAGAATTGAGAAGAATAAACTAAGGTTGTTTGGACATGTAAAGAGGATGGAGGAAAATAGAATACCAAGACAGATGCTGGAGGCAAAGTGCAAGGGTAAGAGAGCAAGGGGAAGACCTAGAACAAGGTGGATTGATTCAGTGAAGAACAGCGTGAGAAAAAGAAATCTGGACTGGGACAAGATCGTGGAAGAAGAATGGTGGAAGGAAAGAGGAAAGTGGAGAAGTGCCATAAATACCCCGACCCGGCAGGAGCTGGATAAGGGGAAATGATGATGATGATGATGATGATATGATTCTTTCAAGAATATTATTGAATCGCAGTTTTAAAAAAATGAGGATCGTGAAGTAGTACGCGCCTTGACTGCTGTTCAATATGAACATGAACATTTCGCCAAGAGTTCTTTAGATCTTTTGTGGACACCAACAAACAATATGGACAGTGAGCGTGTTTTGTCGCACTATAATACAGTTGTTAGAGACAGAAGGTGTAACCTGAAAGAGTGAGTCGCAGAGTTATTTACAATGCTTTCATTAACATTAAATTGTATCTCAAGTGTCGCCAATAAAGTCATATAATCCGTAAGAATCCAGAAAAATTTAGATGCTAATTTTCCAAAAATAGATGCTAAATAGGGAAAAAATAAATACTAATTTAAAGGAAAATAGATGCTAAATTTTCAGGTCCCTAGTTATAACTATACCCATGCATTTATAAGAAAGTAGGCTATATGTTCTATACTGAACATCGTAATTTTTCTTTTACTAAGGGAGTGTTGGAAGTACTATAATCCCAATATCAGTATTAAAAGAAACTTGACATCAAACTGAAAATCTGAAAATTAAGGCATCAGCCTGGCTACTTGGCAGGATTGAGCTGAAATGCTGTCGGTTGGTTGTGTGATGTAAGGAGAGTTCACCTGAGCTATGCTGAAACGATCCAAAGGTCATGTCTCATTATGCAATCAACAATATCAGGTGTTGTGCAGCAACTCAAATTACCCTGAGCTGCTGGTGTTATCGGTGTGTGGTACTAGCTCCACAAGCGATATGGGGAGAACATGGAGGGCCGGCGGAGAGTTGTATTAGTTCACTGATGCCAAGGTGCCGATTGTTAGAATATGGCGAGCTGTGGTCAGGCTACAATGCTTGTATTATGAAGTTTACCTTGTGGCAGCTGTTGGTTGAATGACAACAATACAGTGCTGTCCTGGGCTTGGTGGACAAATTGGTTCAAATTCTGTGAGATGTCTGAAATCCTTTTCTGTGGTTTCCTATTTTCAAGGTCACAACTGCTTCCTTCTAACTCCTTGCCAAGTTCCAGTTACTCCTTTTAACAACTCAGTCTTATGAGGTTGTATTCAAAAAGTGCCTTTTGACCATTAAACCACCTGACAAATAGAAATTTAATGCACCTCATCCCTGACCCCTCATTGAAACAGGAATATTGAGGGGTAAACATGAAAATGAAAGAAAATCCACAGCTAGCTTCCAGTCTCCGACCGGGTCAGGAATGGAATGAATGAAGCCCCCATCTAGCGGCGAGGATATGAACTGTGCCGGCTGCCGAGGCCTGGGCACTCCTCCGGGGCAATGATTAAATGAATGACAGATGAAATGAAATGATAGTGGAGAGTGTTGCTGGAATTAAATTTTGACAGGGAAAACCGGAGTACCCGGATAAAAACCTGTCTGCCTCCGTTTTGTCCAGCACAGATCTCACATGGAGTGACCGGGATTTGAACCACGGACCCAGTGGTGAGAGGCCGGCGTGCTGCCGCCTAAGCCACGGAGGGGGTAAACATACATTTCATAATTTATTTTTAATTATCAGTTTTATGGTATTAAAGCTTACCTAAAGTTACCTAAATGTACAATTCACATTAATATTTTAAATGCTTAAGCTGTATCAGAATCACCCATATATCCAATCCTGCAAGATGCTACAAAATGCTATTTTTCCTACAAAGTCAATTTCAAAATGATATTTTCTCTTATCTTTACTTATTACGTCAGTGGTTCTTAACCGGTGGTCCGCGGACCACCCGAGGTCCGTGAGTGCCTCGGGAGTGGTCCGCGGGAGAAAAGGGTCCACCAGCACTTATAAGAAAGTGGGCAATAAATGGGGATTTTGAATTGAAATAACTTTAAAATAAGTGTTATTGAGGAAGGGTTACAACTGATAAGGTGTATTGGTGGCAGGAGGGGAGGAGGGGGGGGGGGCGTCCGTACATGATTCAATTTCACCCTGAGTGGTCCGTTGACTTCTACGGGTTCAGAACCACTGTATTACATATATGAATAGCTACAATAGATTTAATGATCTCCCCTTTACATGCCTATCACAGAACACACCTCTACTGAGTGTGACATAACACACTTGCACCATGAAACACATTATCAAGTTAATGATCAGTACAGTATAGGCCATAAGCTACCAAAAATAGAAATGAAAGTAGACACTAAAAACAAACTATTCTACTGACCTTATATGCATTTAAAAATGCAATGCAATCACTGCATGAACTGTCAGCCCAAGTTAGCTTCGAATGATACGCAGCTAAACGTGACTTGAAGGGCGAGCTGAATACACTCTTCAATGACATAGCTGCACCTATATATCCAAATGAAAAAAAAAACAATGTCACAAATATGAACCAGGGCATCCTCCATCACCACTATACTAACTTCAACAAGTACCCAGAATTGCTTTTTCCACAGAAACAGGTAATATCATCATCATCATCATCATCATCTTGAAAAGTTTCCAGCCACTGGCCGGGTCTGTTTGGAACATAAGTCTCTCCATCGTCTTCTGTCTTCCCACCATCTCGGTCCAGTCTTCTCCTTTCTTTCGCACGCAGTCCTTCACACCCTTCAGCCATTTATCTCTTGGCCTTCCTCTTGGTCTCTTTCCCTCTATTTTCTTCTCGTGTATCTTCCTGGGTATCCTCCTCCCATCCATTCGCTTAACATGCCCATACCATTTAAGCCTTGATTCCTCTATCCTATCCTGTAATGCTCCCTCCTTGACTAATTCTCTGATCTTCTCATTTCTTAACCTGTCCACCTTTGTCACTCCAATACTTCTCAAGAATTTCATCTCACTAGCCTGTATTCTGCTATGCTCCCTTCCTTTCATAACCCAGGTATCTGAGGCATACGTCAGGATTGGAACATAGTACGTCCTATATATGACCCTTTTGCTGTTTTGAGGGACATCCATACTCCTTACCAGGCTCGCAACACTTTTCCTGAATAATTCTGCTTGCCTCCCCGCTCATGTATTTCTCTGTTGTTTCTTCCATTTTCTTGTATCATGTTTCCCAGATACTTGAAACTCTACTTTCCTCAATTCATCCCCACCAATTGTTATTCCTGTTGTGACTGTCTCCTTTCTGATTGTGATCATCCACTCGCTGTTGCTTATGCTCAACTTCATCCCTTAACCATGTACTATTTCTTCCCATACATTTAACTGCTCCTGTACTTCCTCCTCCTTGTTTCCCCAGGTCATCAAATCATCTGCAAACGCAATTACTTTCTTCCTTCTTTCGCCAATCACTTCCGCCACTCTGGTCATTATATTGTCCATCACTTCAATGAAGAGTAGCGGTGAAACTGCACTTCCATGCTTCAAGCCATTCTTCTGTTCCAGCCCATCTGATCTCTCTCCTCCGACTTTCACACAGCTTAAACTTCCATTGTACATTTCTCTTATCCTCCATATAGTCTGCTTTCCTACTCCTCTCTTCTCCAAAGCCTTCCATACCTTACTTCTACGTACACTATCATATGCATTTTCAATGTCCAGGAAGGCCATCATTAGGCCTATTCCAAATTCATAATGTTTTTCCTGCAACTGCCTTACAGCTAAAAATAGATCTACTGTGGACCTTCCTGCTCTGAAGCCATGTTGTTGTTCTCTCATCTTTTGTTCTATTTTTGCCCTAATTCTCTATTCCAAAACTTTCTCAAAGATCTTCGCACAATGGCTCATCAATGTAATCCCCCGATAATTCTTTCACTCCTTTCTCCTACCTTTCTTGAAGATTGGGACAATTATTCCCTTCTTCCAGTCCTCAGGGGTCCATACAGCCCTGATTACTCGATATAGCCATTGCATCCCCACCTCTCCTGCCGCTCTCAGCATCTCTACACATCTAGTCCAGACCTGGTGCCTTCCCTCCTTTCATCTTCCTCACTGCATCCTCCTCTCCCCTCCATGTTAAGTCCTCTTCTGTTCACAGTTCCTCTATTTCATCATCAGGGTCACCATTCGGGTTCAAGAGTTCTTCAAAGTACTCCCTCCACATGATCTTCAGTTTCCTTATTCCCTACTTCTCGACCACTTTTGCTCACCATTCAAACGTAGTCCGTCATATCATTCCTCCTCTTACTTTTAACCATCCCATATAGGACCTTTTTGGTACCTTCACCATCCTCCTCCATCATCCTTGTCCACTCTTCCATCCACTTTCTTCTCACAGCCACCACTCCTTTCACTTCCTTCTTTCGTATTTGGTACTAATTTCTTGTCTCTATTGTCCTAGTTTGGAACCACACCCTAGAGGCCCTATTCTTCTGCACTATATCGTTTGTTTCCTGATTCCACCATGGAGTTTCTTTCCATCTCTTCTTGTTGCTTGTCCTTCCATATACCGCTTCTGCTGCCCTTACTAGCGTCCTCTTGAATCGACCCCATTCCTCTTCTACTGTCTTCAGGTCATCATTTGGGATGCTTTCCTTCACTATTCTTAGGTATTCTACCCTGTTTTCTTCACCTCTCAACTTCCATACCCTTATCCTTAAGCCCGTTGCTCACGGTAAAATGTTTCTTAAAATTTATTTTACAACTAATTTTATAAAAATTTGACAAAAGCAAGCTGTGTTGTTCCCGGTAAAATTATTTTATAAAATCCGTGGATGTATCAGGATCGCCATCTACCGATAAACTTCTGAACCAATAATCAGCTGTTCAAAACACATTGGTTAGAGAGTATGGCTCCAACAAACAAAGCAAAAATTGCAAAATTGCTACTTTAGCTACAATTTTATGTCGTACAGTGGTAAAAAGGAAGAAAAGAAATGCTAGGAAGTGCTGGATTTGGGAAAGGATAAAAGAAGAGAAGAGTAGAGGAATGCTGTCCTTGGTCGAAAATGAGTTGAGGTTAGAAGATCAGAATTCATATAGGAATTTTCTAAGAATGGAGGAAATCAGTTTTAAAAAACTCCTAGATCTTGTTGGTCCCAAAATTATTTGACAGGACACTAACATGGGGTAAGCCATTTCTCCTGAAATGAGACTACAAGTGAGTTCGAAGCCCGTTTATCTTCGCCTTCACAACAGCCTGGCTTGTGTTCGGTCAAATTTTTTAAACATATTCGGCGATTGAGATTTCTGCCTCCCTTCTTGCATTTCTATTGCGGTATATGGGAGTTTTAACCTCATACTAATGCCCGTTGCTCACGGTAAAATGTTTCTTAAGATTTATTTTACAACTAATTTTATAAAAATTTTACGAAAGCAAGCTGTGTTGTTCACGGTAAAATTATTTTATAAAATCCGTGGATGTATCAGGATCGCCATCTACCGATAAACTTCTGAACCAAGAATCAGCTGTTCAACACACATTGGTTTGAGAGTATGGCTCCAATAAACAAAGCAAAAATTGCAAAAAAAAATGCTGCTTTAGCTACAATTATATGTCGTACAGTGGTAAAAAGGAAAAAAAGAAATGCTAGGAAGTCCTGGACTTGGGATTGGATAAAAAGAAGAGAAGAATAGAGGAATGCTGTCCTTGGTCGAAAATGAGTTGAGGTTAGAAGATCAGAATTCATATAAGAATTTTCTAAGAATGGAGGAAAGCAGTTTAAAAAAACTCCTAGATCTTGTTGGTCCCAAAATTATTCGACAGAATTCTAAAATGAGGCAAGCCATTTCTCCTGAAATGAGACTGCAAGTGAGTTCGAAGCCCGTTTATCTTCGCCTTCACATCAGCCTGGCTTGTGTTCGGTCAAATTTTTGAAACATATTCGACGATTGAGATTTCTGCCTCCCTTCTTGCATTTCTATTGTGGTATATGGGCGTTTTAACCTTATACAAACACTGATATTTCTAGTACTCGTCCAGTAAAACACTAACAGCTTCCTTAGTCCAGCCGGAGCCTGCCATTTTCTAAGTGTTTGTTTACAAGCGAGCTTCACAATCTTCTCACCATGTGGCGCCAGCATCATCTTCATGTCAGCTTCCCTGATTGGTTCGTTTCGTAAAATTAATTTTACGGAATAGAACATGTCCTATTTTATGGAAAGTTTTATCAAAGGTTTTATAAAACTTGAATTTGACCATGAGCAACAGAAATTTTATGAAATTAAATTATTGTATAATAAATTTGAAGGAAAATTTTACCGTGAGCAACGGGCATTATGTATTGAGAGATAATTTTGTGTAAGGTATTGGCAACATTCATCATGATGCACGACTATGAATGGGCTCTGGCAGCTAACAACCTTAATCATGGACGGACGTAACTTCCATACAAGTTTCATGATCATTGCTGTTATTGTGCAGCAACTGTTTATTGTTGTTTGTGTGTTAGTTAATCATCACAATTGAGAATGTCAGCTACAAAGAAATGTGCTAATATCAGATTTTGTGTTTTGTGATAGAAAATTTGGAAAACATGTAATCTTATTTAATAACTCCTTCACCATAAATGTGTGGCCAGTTGAAACCTAGACTGAAAATTTAATGAATCTACCTCCTTACAAACAGGCCACAATTATAAGGAGTGATCAAAAAGTTTCAGTTTGACGTCCGTACTGTCCAGAATCAGGCAAAATCGCCGTGAGCACTGAGAATTCCCACCAACACACCAGGTTGAAGAAGTCCATAACAGTCTGCTGCATATCCTCGTCTGACAGGAATCGTCAACCCTTCAACCCTTTAAGGGACCGAAGGCGTGATAATCGCATGGAGAGAGATCAGGAATATAGGCCGGATGCTTGAATATCTCACACTTGATTTGACGTATCTTCTGCGTACCAGGTTACTTGAAATCAATAAGCGATAGGCCCCGGTAATCAAAGAGCAGGGTGAGCATCACCTTTCCAGAGGATGGTTGGCTCTTGAACTTCTTGGGAAGAGGGGACGATGGATGACACCACTGCATCGTCAACTCTTTTGATTCCGGTTCGCAGTGGTGGCACTGGCTTTCGTCGCCTGCAACAATGTGCTCCAGGAACGTGTTGCCTTCAATATTGAAACGCATCGGGTGCTGGAGGCAAACAGCTAACCAGTGTGCTTTTTGTTCGGTATTACACGCTGCAGCAATGCCCTCAAAAGGAAACTTTCTGACCACCCTTTATATATAAAAATCCCCATACAAATCCTGGCAAATAAATTCTGTTACAGAAATGAGAAAAGGCTCATCTTCTTAAGAACATGTTCTCTGATTTAGTGTATTTCACCTGTATGCCGACAATATACAATAAAATTAAGAGGAATCAATAGAACATCATTATTGTAAGTGACTTACCCATGATAACACATTCTTCAAGAACACTGAACACATGACCAAGCACAATAAGTTTGGCAACATGGATATCCACAGGTAGTTTTGCCATGACACGACCCAAGAAAGTGATGTCTCCATCATATTTGCTAGGAATACCATGAGCAGTGAGGAGAAGAGCACCAGCCTACAAATAAAAATATCCATTACAAATGTTAGACCACAGATTCCCAACCTATTTATGGTCATAGTACCATTGGGAATAATTAGAAACAAGAGAAATGTTACATTGCAATATTTTCCTGTTCCCGGTCATGAACTCTAAACAGTAAGGACAGTGGGTCTCACCAAATGGGCCATAGAAAGCTGCAACCAGTAGACACTACCACATACTTTGCCCCTGAGCGGACGTGTAAAGAAGACACTATCTGCAGCTCAGTGCTCTCCGTCGCAGTCAAGATGTTTCTTGTCCCCTCATTGGCCTCTTGAATATACTGTCCGCAGTACATTTCTTCTTGTGACGTGTTAGCAAACTTTTTGCCTTAATGTCGTAAGTGTTCACTGCGAGTACTGCATTTCACCCACATATTCCATACTTAGTTATCAATACGATAAATAATTAAATGAATGAATAAATTTCTAAAAATCCGCAAATCTACATACAAAATCCATCGATTCATTTCAGCAACCCAAAATACAGAACGTTAAAACAGCAGCCCAGATCTAAATTAGAACTGAAATCATATAATACAATGTGCTCACTTCTTTCAACAGAAGAATGGTATTCTCTAGATATGTCAGATCTGGTGGATCCAAAGAAAGAGCCAGCAAGGCTCTAGGTTCCCCCATATCCAACACCTTAGATTGCAAGACTACTCGCTCTAAAGGACACCGAAGAATTTCTGGAGTTCCTTCTTCTTCTAGCTCCGCCTGTAGCAATGAAAGAAGAGGATGAAGAGATACACATACTTTAACAAATAAGAGGATGTCAAAGATCAGGTACTTTCTAAACTGAACCTTAGAATCCAAATAAAGACAGTAACTATACTTACTTCATAAAAACTACGAGGAACAAGCCTGTAAACACGACCTTCAGAAACTCGCCCACACCGACCAGCTCGCTGAATGCAGTTGGTTCTTGAAGCCCATGTCGTTTGTAAACTCGTAAAGTTGGTATTTGGATCACACACAAGGTGCTTTGTCAGGCAGAAGTCAATCACTAAAGAGAAAATAAATAACAGCATCACAGCAATATCTTCTAAGTACTAAAATATCAAAAGCATATTGGTTATTTCTTAATTTTATCACAGAATAAGAGAATATTAACAAGCAAAAACTTACCATAGACTATGTCAGGTACTGTTAAAGAGCTCTCTGCAATATTTGTAGACAATATTATTTTCCTATAGCCTGCAGGTGGCAGAAGAAACACAGATTCTTGTTCATCAGTAGTAACTGTTGAATGAAGGGGACGGATGCACCACTTATGTTCCCTAAATAGATACAAGCATACAATCCTTTTAAAAAGAATGTACTCCACTCAGCAAAAGATCACAATAAAATGCCAGAATACAAGCAAGAAAATAGAAAAATAGAAAGCCATTAGATTCTACGTAAAATTGTTCTACAGATTGTCAAGGCTAATAAGGGAGCCCAAATATTTAGGGAGGATAATGTTAATAAACTCGACTAAGCAGCGAGGCAATACAATTAATATTGTAGCTTTCAGTCAGTCAACACAAAAACCATTCCAATTTTTTTTTAGAGGGGTGATACTCTGACGTGGCTCAACACAGGTAAGTGATAGGGGAGGGGGGAGCGTCCTCGCAAGCTTATGGGCGACTTGAGCAAAATAGCTCTCTTGGACCAAAGAACAACAACACCTCTCAACGGTTAATAACCGTAGTTGTAATTCGGAGTTCGCTCCAAACTACGGCTCAACACCTTCGATAATCAATTATGGTAAGTTTTTTTATAGGGGTACCAGGAAGAAAAGAATGTTGGAGGCGGGACTCATAGTGCGTTGCTGCTGAAGAGCTTCCCCCTCCATACAAGACTTCACACAAGGAAACCAGTAGAAGCGAGAAAGAGAGAGAGAGAGAAAGACACTTCCCCTACCTGACGCACATGCGCAGAAGAAAGACTAGCAGCGGAGAGACAAGAGAGCTGGAAACACTCTCTCCTACTTTGGTGCGCTTGCGCATTGAAACATTCTTTTCTACCTGGTCATAGTATAGTGAAATAATTCCACCATCTTGTCTTGCCAACCTACAAGAGAAGGCGATTTCGGACTTGGTGGGTAGTCAACTAAGGGCTGATTGTATAAACATCGCTTGACAGGGAATCAGATTGACTGAAGTTCAAAATCTGAACCAAGTTCAGTCGTCGTCCATGTTGTATAAAGCTATTCGCTGGTTCCGAGATCAAAGATCAATTGATCTCCAGTTCAGGATTTACAATGTGGCAACAACGCAAAATAGTAAGGATATTCGCCTATAGAGTGCACTAAACTTATCTCGCCGAGCCATCTTCAACTTTTTGTTTGTTTATTTTTGTATGTTTTAACCTCAAAAGAAAGTGTATTGACATGTGTTGGGGATGAAAACCTATGTAGAACATAAGCTAAGTGCACACCAGGTTTGTCTGAGCGGGCGAGTTAAGACAAAAAAAATGTAACAAAAAAAGCCATTGCAGTGACAGGAAAAACAATGTTCCATGGACTTCAAATTCGCGGCCGAAATTTCGGTCGCACAGGACTTGCAACCGAATCCATTAAGGTAGGTGAAGTCCATTGATATAATTATTTACAGCTTTTAAATGTAGATGCGATTACATTGCTGAAAGATATATAACACTGTTTCAAACATTTTTTTAAATTTCTTTTAGGTTCAGATTTGAATGTAGGCTAGCTATCTGATCCAACCTGGTCCTGCCTGCACTGAAAGTGGGATCATATGTGAATTGATGTCTCATACAACTTGATATTCATACAAATTACTGTGCTTCCTTCTGTATGAAATCCATGAAGGTAAGTTCCTTGCACATCTTTATGTTACTTTGTATGGTAGGGTATCTCACTGGGCCACCTATCTAACTAACCTGAAAATTATCTACAATAACTCAATTTGGTCCACGTACCATAGTTTTATGAATTGAAATAAATGAAAATCCACAGCCTGCTTCCAGTCTCCGACCAGGTCAGGAATGGAATGAATGAAGCCCCCATCTAGCGGCGAGGATATGAACTGTGCCGGCTGCCGAGGCCTGATGCACTCCTCTGGGGCAGTTTTATGAATTAATGAAGTGAATTTCAAAATGTAGGGAGAAAGATCATGTTGATACCTGATATTAGGACCCTGAAAGTCTCCATAAATAGGCTATAATTTAACATCAATTAAACTGTTATAAAATAGTCTATATGCTAAGACAAGTAGGCTAGTTCATTTCTCAAAGTAAGTAGGCTACTGATAGTGAACACTGAATCAGTAGCCTAGATATTGTTAACTATTTATTGCTTAGTTTATTTGTGTAGCCTTGCTTGAAACTCTTGTCATTGTATCATAAAGAACAGGCTATCCTTTTTATTGGCACCAAGGCCCCTAAATCTCAAAATAATCAATCAAGAAATAATATATTAGCATGGTAATGGTATAGGTTTAGAACAGTATGGTATCCAAAGGTTTATTTAAATCAAAACTTTAATTTAATTTTGCAAATTAATGCCACTATTAGTATTACTAGGCCTACCCCAATGGCAATATCATACAACATGTTTGGAAACTCATTGCTTTTCTTTCTCGTAAGATGCAATTGATTACTAAAACGTTTGCAACATTGTTGGAATGGAATATCTTAAAAATAAGTGGGTAAAATAATGTGCAGTAGCCTATATTACTTAACTAAGTACTGTATGTAAATAAATATACCGTATCTTAACCGACGAGGCTTCCAGTTATTAGGTCATAGTGCAGTGCAACTAGTTCAAGTGGAAGGCCTTACATATGCAGGACTCCCAACTATTTTTAAAACACATGACCCAACAGCTAAAAGCCTCCTTGGTCATATACCTAGCAGTCATGAAAACCCAATTCTTGTACTATACTGTATCTCTTATCATTCTTTTTGCATTGTGTCCACAGAATTTTCAATGTCAATTTTCCTGACTTTAACTGACTTTTCCTGACCATTTTTCAACAAAATTCCTGACTCGCGAAGTCATCGGAAAAAAGGTTTATTGAGCAAATACATATATTTTTTATTTGCAACCTCCACCATCCCCATAGCTGCCCCAATGCTCACCTCTTTATTCATTTAAAATACAAAATAAAGTAAATTATATTGCAATAATACATAAATCGAAGCACTTAATAAGCTAAACTATAGTGATGGGGTTGCCACATCCCTATGCAGAAGCCAAAAAAAAGCGTACAAAAAGTAGGTAAAAGAGGTTTTTACTATGATGCACTGTAAAAATGGAAAATTATCATAATGTCCAGTGAGTTATTGCTTTTTATCTTCAGAGATTAGTTGAACTAGTAACATCAAATTATGGCTCTAAAACACAAAATACTGTATAGTTAACATAAAATTCCTGACTTTCTAATACTTTTCGCCATTTTTTCCTGACCCATGCCATTTTTTCATACTTTTCCTGACTTTTCCGGACTAAAACAAAATTCCTGACTTTTCCTGACTTTTTCTGCCTGTGGACACCATGTTTTTGCATTCTTTGCATTGATTTGTTCTGCCTATTTTTTAACACAGCTTAAGGTGAAAATAAATAATCATGTTTCCTCTGGTTGTACTCAATTCACAGGGGGCAGTGAATTAAGTTGAATTCCTTTCATGTATGACAGGGCTGAACTCTTGCTCACAATTCAGTGTGACCAGGCATTTCTGTTCAGTTACACTGTAGCCACTCCAGTGTAGTGGATCCAACTAATGTGTAACTAAGAGGATGAACAGGTCATGTTAAAGCAACTTGATACCAACCTCTGGTAGGGTTTACAGTCTTTTTTTTTTGTTTCTGCTTCATTTTGGGGATTAAGACATGGTCATCAGCTCCTTGCACTGGGGTGTATGTGGAAGTTTTGACTTTACTTGAGATACACACGATTTTGCCATACAAACTGAAAAGTTTCAATAGTTTAAATCTCTATAATGTACAGAGTGTTCTGTAATGATTAGATTTAAGAAAACCTTTACCGGTACTGTCCAACGCTTGGTGTCCTTATCATGCCGCAGTAGAGGGACGAACTTATCTGTTTGCAGGAACTAAGCTGAGATTGATATAACAGCTTAGGCTTTCACGGCTGGCGTTCATAATTAAATACAAGTTTTTCGGGCTTGTAGGCCGTGGTCCAGACAGGATATCTCCCGGCGTTTCACCGGAAACTGCGTCCGGCATTATCAAGGGTTCCGCTCCTTTCCTTGGTCAGCCCGAAAAACTTGTATTTAATTATAAGCTGAGATTGCTATTTACGGACAACATAAGCACAATGGTTCAGTAGCATGGTTTACCACAGTCTCTAAATTAAATTAAGGCTTCATTTTGATATAAAGAGATAAAGGTAAGATAAGCCTCTATGGAATTTTTAACACCGGACTGTATTTAATTGAAAGGGGGAGGAATGAAATCTTATGATGGCATTTGGATAGTTTCAGTATGTCAGTATCGAACATAGGAAGGAGCTACTCATTCCCAAGCAATAGGCAAAAAAACTTAAATCATGTCCTATTAAAAATAATGAAAATGAAACAAATTATTTAGTATGATTTTTTTTTTTTTCATTGACTTTTACTGATTATTTATTGATAAGTGCACGTCATGCCCCGAGGCTAAATGAATGCTTAACCATGGTGAGAATTCAGTTGTTTTGAAGTACACTCCACATATCACTTGTTATTTTCCACCATGTGTTATTGTTGCAGGTAGCTATGTAGGAGCCTCTAACAACAACACACAGCAAGCAGTTGCCAGTGTCTGGAGAGGACAATATGAAATGTCGATCAGGCAGACTGAAGAAAATGAAATGTGCTAATGCATTATTTAATAAAAATAACATAAAAGGATGTTCTGTTTATTCTTAACTAGTGGTTAATTCTTCAGGCCCTGATAGTTCCTGAAATTGTTCCCACAATATTGTCCTCCACTGACTTATCAACAAGGTTACACAGTGATTGGAGTACATAGTCACTAACACTCATTTGTGCTCTCTCTACAACTGCGCATGAATGATTGATATTTATAAAATCTTGTTATGTGCATATAAAAAAAAATCTGCTAAATGTGCAACATAAATGCTTTCTACAATAGTGGATATGATGGAAAGATGGAAGTTGGATTTATTGGGATTGGCAAAAACAAAGTGGGAAGGGGAAGGAAGGCAAGAACTGAGAAAAGGCTATAGACTGTACTGGAGTGGGAATGAAGAGGGAAAGAGGAATGGAGTGGGAGTAGTAGTACGAGATAGTTTAAAAGAAGAAGTGAAGAGAATACGTGATAGGATGATGAAAGTGAAAGTAGCACTGAAGGGAGAGACCGTAGAAATAGTGCAAGTGTATGCTCCACAAGTAGGCTGCGCCTCTGAAGAGAAGGAGGAGTTTGAAGAGGAATTGCAGAAGCAGCTGGTAGGAAGAAATATGATTGTTATGTGGGATCTGAATGCCCATGTAGGAAGAGAAAGGCAAGGGTATGAGAGTGTGCTAGGACCAAAGGGTTGGGGCGGAAGAAATGAGGAAGGAAAGTGACTGTTGGACTTCTGCCAAAGGAACAGCCTGCTAGTTGGGAACTTCTGGTTCAAGAAAAAAAGAGAGCCACACAATCACATGGTACAGTGATGACTTGACCAGGTAGTCGGTGGTCGACTATATACTGTATGAGAAAGAATTAAATAAGAACATCACGGACATCAAGGTTATACCATCGGAGAACCTGGATAGCGACCATCGATTGCTGGTAATGAACCTGAGAGGGACTAAGGAGAAGAAAGGGACTGAGAACCAGGAAAGACGTATAAAGATATGGAAACTGAAAGAAGGAGATAGACGGGTCGAGTACCTCAAAATGGTAAAGGAAGGAATTCCAACAGATGAAGAAAGAGGGGTAGAAGAGGAATGGGCTAGATTTAAGAAGACACTAGTAGGTGCAGCAGAAGCAGTATGTGGGAGGACAAGTAGTAGGAAGAGGTGGAAGGAAACACCATGGTGGAATGAGAAGACAAAAGATATAGTAAGGGAAAAGAATAGAGCCTTTAGGAGGTGGTATCAAAATAGGACGGCAGAGACAAGGGAAGAGTACCAGGAAAGAAAGAAGGAGGCAAAGAGAGTAGTGGCTGAGGAGTGAAGAAAGTGGATGGAAGAGTGCACGAAGATGATGAAGGAGGATAGTGAAGGTACAAAAAAGATCCTGTATGGGATGGTAAGAAATAAGAGGCAGAAGGACCCTAAGGTTTATGTTAGAATGGTGAACTAAAGGGGACAATAGATAGAAAATAGGGAAGAACTGAAGAAAATGTGGAAAGAATATTTTGAAGAACTCCTGAACCCAAATGGAAACCACGGCGAGGAGGAAGAAATCGGGAAAGAGGAAGATGAACTGCAAACAGAAAGGGACTTAACATGGAAACAAGTGGAAGATGCAGTGAGGAAGATGAAAGGAGGGAAGGCACCGGGTGTGGATGAGTTGAGTGTGGAGATGGTGAGAGCAGCAGGAGAGGTGGGGATACAATAGTTGTACCAAGTGATGAGGACAGCATGGAAGGAAAGGAAGACCCCAGAGGACTGGAAAAAGGGAATAATTGTCCCGATCTTCAAGAAAGGTAGTAGAACAGAATGCAGAAACTATCGGGGAATAACACTGATGAGTCACTGTGCAAAGATCTTTGAGAAAGTTTTGGAAAGGAGAATTAGGACAAGGATAGAAGGAGGGATGAGGGAAGAACAACATGGCTTCAGAGCAGGAAGGTCCACAGTGGATTTGATTTTTGCTGTAAGGCAGTTACAAGAACAGCACTATGAGTAAGGAACAGATCTACTGATGGCCTTCCTGGGCATGGAGAAAGCATATGATAAGTGTATACAGAAACAAAGTATGGAAGTCCCTGGAGGATAGAGGAGTAGAAAAATGGACTATAAGGAGGATAAAGGAGATGTACAAGGGAAGCGTGAGCTGTGTGAAAGTGGGAGGAGAGAGATCGGACTGGTTGGAACAGAGAAACGGCCTGAAACAAGGAAGTGCACTGTCACAGTTGCTTTTCATTGTGGTGATGGATGACATAATGACCCAAGTGGCACAAGCAATTGGGGAAGGAAAGATGAAAGCAATGGTGTTTGCAGATGATTTGATGATTTGGGGAAACAAGGAAGAGGAGGTACAGGAACAGTTGGATGTGTGGGAAGGAATAATACAAGGATATGGGATGAAATTTAGCATAAATAAGAGTGAGATGGTGATCACAACAAGGAAGAAGGAAAGAACCACAACGGTAACAACAATTGGTGGGGAACAGCTGAAGAAAGTGGAGAGTTTCAAGTATCTGGGAAGCCTGATACAAGATAATGGAAGAAACTATAGGGAAATAAATGAGCGGGGGAGACAGGCAGAAGCATTCCGGAAGAGTGCGAGAAGCATGTTATGGAGCAAGGATGTCCCTCAGAACAGCAAAAAGATCATATATCGGACGTACTATGTCCCTATCCTGACGTATGCCTCGGATACCTGGGTTATGAAAGGAAGGGAGAAGAGCAAAATACAGGCCAGTGAGATGAAGTTCTTGAGAAGCAGTATTGGAGCTACAAAGATAGACAGAATAAGAAATGAGAGGACCAGAGAATTAATGAAGGAGGAACCATTACAGGATGGTATAGAGAAATCTAGACTTATATGGTATGGACATGTAAAACGAATGGAGGAGAAGAGGATACCCAGGAGGGTACACGAGACGAAGTGGGAAGGAAAGAGACTGAGAGACAGGTGGCTGAAGGGGGTGGAAGAAAGCGTGAAGAAGAGAGGAGAAGACTGGACAAGGGAGGAGGCTGAGAGATGGTGGGAAGACAGAAGACGTTGGAGAGGCTTGTGTTCCAAACAGACCCGGCCAGTGGCTGGAAACTGTGCAAGATGATGATGACAATCGGCCCTAAAAGATGGCAGTCAGAGTGTTTGTAAAACAATAAATATAGGATTCAACAAAAACTAATTTATCATATAGCAACACATTATTATTCCTTACTGAAGACTGGAAAACTCAAAATTTTCTAGATGAATTGGATAAGCAAAAAATTTGATTATGGGACTTCAAGAAATGAGACATATTTGCTTTCATTTCAGTCTATTATTAAGATGGGGTCGCCACTCCCAAATGTTTTATTATCTACTGCCACGTATGAACTAGGCCGCTCCTAACATGGAGAACAGACGCCTTTTGTAGCCGCTCCTCTGGAGTACAGACGCTACGGGTGTCCATAATATGGACAAATATCTTTTACTCTATTAACCCCCCGCACTGGGTTGCCTCTTCCGCCAACTTTGCTGTACCGAAGGACTCCTTCACCACCGCAGATGCCGTTGAGGTCTTCAGTCATACCCTGAGCTGGGCCCTCCTTATTTATAACCCTTGGAGAGAGGGTGTCCCACTTAACTCTTACTACTGTGCATTTGTAAGCAGTGCAGAGAAAACATGTGGTAAAACATCAGGAAAGGTATGGGAAAAGGCAACAAAATGGTGGAATGATAGAGTGAAAGAAAAGGTAAGGGAGAAGAAGAAAACTTGGAAGGAATGGAAAACAAAAAAGACTGAAGAAAGTAGAGCAAAATATATAGAAGCAAACAGAGATTGAAAAGCTGGGAAGAATTCACTCAGGAAATAAGGGAGGATTTAAATTGTGAAAAGAAATTACTGTTTGGAATTATAAAAAGTAGAAGAAATGAAAAAGTGAACATTGGGGTCATGAAAAACAAAGAAGGTGAAATATTGAAAAAAACAGAAGAGATAACGGACAGATGGAAAGAATATTTCAGCGAGCTGTTGAATGCGAGACGCCAGGCATGCGGAGAAGTTACGCAAACAGCCAAAACGGTGGAGGAGAAATAAAAGAAGAACCTGACATTACTATGGCAGAAGTAGAATGGGCAGTTAGGAAGATGAAGATGGGGAAAGCTGTGGGAATCGACGAAGTGCCAATAGAAATTATCAAGGCGGCAGGACCAGTGGGACTGCAGTGGACATACAGACTTCTTAGGAGTGCGTGGAGGGAGAAGAAAGTTCCTGAAGACTGGAAAAAGGGAATAATATTGCCAATATTCAAGAAAGGAGACAGAGAGGTGTGTGGTAACTACCGAGGAATCACCGCAAAGTAATGGAAAGCTTCCTAAAAAAAAGAATTAGAGAAAAAGTAGAAAACCAAATAGAGGAGGAGCAGTTTGGATTTAGAGGGGGCAGGTCAACAGTGGCACCCATTTTCATTCTGAGACAGAACATTGAAAAGAGTTGGGAATATGGGAAGGATATGGTAATGATTTATTGATCTATAAAAGTCCTATGATAGCATCCCTAGAACAAAAGTTTGGGAAAGCTTAACAAATAGGGGGATTGGCGAGGAACTGAGGGACATGATAAAAGGAATGAGCATGGATTGCTACAGTAGTGTGAAGACTAGAGTCGGGACATCGGAATGGTTTAAAATTGTCACTGGACTAAAACAAGGAAGTGTGTTGTCACCATTATTGTTCTTAATCATGAAGGCAGCAATGAAAGACTATGGTAGGGTAAAGATGAAGGTAATGTTGTTTGCAGACGATGTTGTGATCTGGGGCGAGGATGAGATGGAGGTACAAGACGTAATAAATGAAAAGATTGAGCAATGGGGATTGAAGATAAATGTGGAGAAGAGTAAAACAGTGGTGATGAGTAGAGGTAAGAAAGAAGGAAAAGGAGTAATCAAAGTAGGAGATAAGGAATTGGAAGTGGTGAAACACATCAAATACTTGGGAGGTAAACTGACTGAAGATGGAAGACTAGATTTGGAAATTAGCAGAAGAATACAGGTACGGGGACTAGTATGGAACAAGGATATACCAATTAAGGCTAAAGAAGTTATGTACAAAGCATATTATGTTCCTATAATGACATATGCAGAAGAAACTTGGACAATGACTAAGAGGGATGAGAGCAGAGTACAGGCAGCTGAGATGAGATTCCTGAGAAGTATGGTCCAGAAAACGAGGAGAGACAGAGTGAGAAATGAAGATATATGGAAAGAACTGGGAGTACAGAAACTAAATGACAAATTGGAGGAAAACAGATTGAGATGGTTTGAACATGTCAAACGGATGAATGAAGTAAGGCTACCAAGACGAGCACTGGAACGACGGATGACAGGGAAGAGAGGACGAGGAAGACATGCGTTGGATGGACTCTGTGAAGAATAGCATTAGTAAACAGAACCTGGATTGGAACAGTGTCGGAAGAGGAATGGTGGAACGACAGAACAAAGTGGAGAGGAACCATATTTGCCCCCACCCAGTGTCAGCTGGAAAAGGGGAAATGAAGATGATGATGAAGAAATGAGAAACACATACGAAGAACCATTTGAATCTCAAGGTTACCGAATATATAACGGAAAACCAAGTCAAAGAGTAATAAAATAATGGTCCAAATGTTTAAATAAAGATACTGTAATTGGCAAGTGGGAATTGGTAAGTTTCTGTAAGATTCTGCAATTATACTTTTACCTACCCGGGACTGCCGGTTAACATGTTGTACAATTCTTCAATTTCATAAATTCCAGGTAGGAAAACAAGCACGGCTCCTCTAGACTTTTTTGCTCTTTCCTCCAAATAGTCAAATCCTTCTATGAGTTTCACAGCTACTTGATATGCAAGTGGAGAAATGCATGGCTCATCTAAACGGATCTCAGGGATCTGTAAATAAAGACATCCTTTTATAATCAGGAAACACATTTGATTTTTGTTTAAATAATTTGTTGCCTCTTATTCTCTATACTATTTATAAAAGTTATCACAATATTCAATACGGTACTTCAATGAAATTATCATTTGGCACTCCATTATAGACTTTACTTATTGTCTATAATTTTTTTTTTTCTTTTTTTTTTCAAATTAAATAACTACAGTAACATTTTTAATCGAAATACTGTTTAACCGAAACTGAAGAAAAAATTGGCTAAACTACAAAAACGAATTTAAGAAACATCTTTTGATATATTATACTGTACGTAAGTAGCGGCTTTGGTGGCATAGTCTGTAGCATTCTGAACTGCTATGCCCAAGATTGCAGGTTCAAACCTGGCCGAAGAGTATTAAAATCCTTCAGTATGCCTTCTATCGGAGGGGAAGCCGGCGGTCCCATGTCATAGATTTATGGAATGTAAAAGAACCTTCCATTAACTAAACTTGTGAAGCTAAATTTCTAGGTTAGATTTCGTTGAAACGCTCACAACTAGGAGTCAGCAACATCTTTTAGCGAAAGTTGGAACTACTTGAAATTGAACAGAACTTGCAGCTCACCCCAAGGGTATAAGCCAAAAGAATACCAAAACTGATGTTATGCAATTGTTTGGTAGGGAAGTATCATAACTTTGTGTTAATGGTTTAAACCCTTAAAATCTTATGCAACAACTAAGTTATGATAATTTCCTACCAAACAAGTGCACAATCTCAGTTTTGGTATTCTTTGACTTACACTTTTGCCCTAACAGTATACGGGTTTTCTCGCAAAGTTCTCATATTTTAAGGTAGCATTACGGTTCGTCGAAAGATGTGACGAATAGAAGTCTTTCTGACATTCTGCTAATGAAATGGTGGCATGACATACCAGCTGGCAAACCATGGTAAAAGAAAAAAGAAAATAGAAGGCTTTAAATAAAACAAATAGGGCCTACTAGGCCTATATAGTTAACATACATGTATCATAATTTTGTCTTGTAAATACCGTCGAATAGTTTGGGTTTACGTATTAAAATACCTTGCCAACATTGTACTGTCATCTTCGTTTGCTTTCACCTAAACCTTCAGTAACAATTCTTAACCTCTAAAAATGACATTTCAATTATTATCCGAAATTTTGATCATCTGAACCCTCCACCCCTACCCTTTTGTTTCGGTTAACCCATGTACGCCCGAATTAATACTTTTTGAAATTTTTGCTTTTTTTTTATTAATAAGTCATACCATAGGGAGTTATTAAGCTGCTCAAATCATATTTTATGAAGGTGGCATCTTACGTTCCGGAAATACAGGGTGTTACATATATGTAACGCTAGGTGCTTGTGTTGTCAAAACCCTTACTGCATATTCTGAATTGTGATTTATAAATACAATAATGTACCAATTTCATATGTATTGCTAAATACTTATCTTGATAATATTTCACTTTAAAAAGCACTGAGCAAGTATTTTGACACCTTTGAACCTTCGATCATATAGTCAAGTGACTAGTTACATGGTGTGGAATGGCAAGAAGCATGATATGCACAGTCCCAAATCACATTTACAATATGCAGTGCAGACACTGCTTACACACAATTCACCGGCACACCGCCTCCGCTTATGTCCTGAGACGTTGATGACCAAAAGATTGCGTCCAACATATCACAAGTCTTCAATATCGCGGCCCAGTACTGCACGTGCTGTTGACAGTCACCTGGCTCTACATGCTTCTACGCCGTACGATTTCACGTAGAATTGCGCCTCTTCCCACTTGAACTCCAGTTGAGTTGTGCTTTACCGTGACATAGTAATGAGGTACCATGAGTTTTGGAGACTCTCGTCTAGAAGCCAAGAAAATATGGCCCACCACTACTTTTTGTTTCTTATTGACAGATGAAATCAGTTCACATTTTCATCCATAAGGATCGTTCCTCCCATAAATTTGTTATAGGTGCCGATCAGGAGAGGACGTGGGATTGTAGCTATTTTCCTTTTCAGCCCGAGAGAATCTTCTGACCTGGTCGCGTGGGGAAAAACCGGGAGAGTCGTGAAGGCAACAGTTAGTGTGTTTTTTCATGCCAGCAAGCAATAATCATGTCGTCATTACTCTTTTTCCACCTCCTCCAATATTTCTGCCAAGATCAGACTTATAAATAATAATTATGTTATTGGATTTACATCCCTTTCAACTGCTCTGGCTTTTAGAGACTCCGGATTGCCAGAATTTTGACCCGAGGGGGATCTTTAACGTGCCAGTAAATCTACGGACACGACTCCCTCGCATTTGCACACCCTCAAATGCCAGCTGACTGCACCAGGATTCGATCCTGCAAGCTTGGGCACAGCAAGCGAGAATGTTGCCGCTGAGCCACGCATCCAGTCTAGACCTCTGAAATATCTAAATAATTTTCGTATTGTATATTTTGAAACACTGCCTGCAGCCAGATATATCGGCAAAGGTATGGTCTTGAATACGGTACTGGCATAAAAAAACATGCTACGGTGACATAAAACATGTTATATCAAGGCATGCACTGTTAAAAGAACTGTATATGGAAAAACGTTTTGTGTATAAATGCATGAAATGTATTCTAACTCATTTCATATGAATGTGCTACAGAAAATATCTTGCCTTATCACTGACCATATGGTAACGCTGGGAAAATTAGTCCCGGGCATGAGCAGGTGTAGAGATACACGTAATATATGTTACTGAATTATAAATTACTGTCGACCAAAATATTATGTGCACTCGAGTTTGAAGGTTGTTTGTGAAGTAACCAATAGACCTACATAACATCCAATAACATCATCATTTTCGTCCTTCTATTTTACGTTAGTTCATGCAGGTTTGGAATTTTTAATTTATATTTTTATCGCAGTTGGAACAAAAAAAGTGCCCGTTTTTAAGCGCGTTTCAACCATGCGTCACATTTAAGAATTATTATCTCAAAAACCCGTCACCACAAGGAATCCAAATTTTAACACAATATACATTGGAATATTGAATAAATGATTTATTAATTTCAAAATTTTGTGTTTCCAAGAAACAAGGTTGTTATCGTTTTTGTAAGGTAACTTTTTCTCGGGTCGAGGTGGTGCAAAAATGTAGTTCTTGGTTGCGTTGTAATCCTTATATATCAAAAAGTTATGCTGTAGGATTGTGAAATACGTAAATTAATTCACTTATTTTATATCGGTTTTTGTTTGTACGGGGAATAAAAACATGGTTCACCAGTTAGCCGCTCCGGTGAAAGCTGTACAACGTTGCCAAGATGGGCTCCATCACGTGTCATGGCGCGCCTCGCTCGGAAGTGATGGGCTCCATATCAGCAACGCTGTACAGCATTTCCCGGAGCGGCTAGCTGGTGAACCGTGTCTTAATTCCCTGTACAAATACAAACCGATATAAAATAAGTGAATTAATTTACACATTTCACAGTCATACAGCATAACCTTTTGATGTATAAAGATTACAACGCAACCAAGAACTATATTTTCCAACGACCCCGAGCCGAGACAAAGTTACCTTACAAAAATGATAACTTTCGTTCTTGAACACACCAAAATTTTGAAATTAATAAACCAGTTATACAACATTCCAATGTATATTGTGTTAAAATTTGGATTCAATCTGATGACGGGTTTGTGAGATATTAATTCTTAAATGTGACACATGGTTTAAACACGCTTAAAAACGGGCACTTTTTGTTTTCCAACTGCGATAAAAAATATTAAAATATAAATTTAAAATTCCAAACCTACATGAACTAACGTAAAATAGAACGATGAAAATGATGATGTTATTGGATTTTATGTAGGTCTATTGGTTACTTCACAAACAACCTTCAAACTCGAGGGCACATTATATTTTGGTCGACAGATATGTTTACTACCATAATCCTGAATACAACGTAATCTATCTCCATTTCACGCAATAATATAGCATGCCGTACCTTTTGCGGCATGCCATCACGACATGAGAAACAAACAACGAAATGCACAAGATTGTTGTGACATCACCCAAGACATTCCCTAGCGACTAGTGCGCGGGAAATGAATCAATAGACCTTCCATGATCATATAAGCGCGAAGTTCGAATATCTTTAACTCTTATACGCTCAGCGAGCCGATCTATCGGCTTGAGTGGCTTGGCTTAAAACACTCACGGTGCCGATCTATCGGCTCTGTGTTGGAATGGCTGTATTAGTGACTAACTGGACTCCCAGATGGCAGGAGAAGATTGGCATAGTAGCATTTGGGTTTGGTTTTCACTTTTCTCGACAGATAGAGACACTATATTGCCGTATTGGTATGAAACAAATGAAATTATAAAGCCGCGTATGAATGTTTACCTCATGGCGTGTTGACCTGTTCTGTGTGCCAGTCAAGTCATATTTTGCGCTTTAAATTACGTGTTCGGCATTGTTATTTTGTTTCCATTTTAATACTAGTTTATTATTTGTTTATATTTAGCGTTTATCTGTGTTATCAAGTGAAGTGTAGCGTTTATTATTTCGTGTTATTACGTTTTCGTGACGAGTGTAGGCCACATTTTTTTCAATGGCCGCCCGAGTTCTAGGCTAAATGATGGTGAAGTATTGGATTATTTAGAGGCTATCGACGAAGACAGTGACTTTATTGCCGACAGTGATTCTGATGTTATAGAAAGTGATGATAGTGCCCCAGAAATATCCCCGATAGCTGCTCACAGATTATCTGACAGTGGTGATGATGATGATGATATTATGAGTGATGGGGACTACACAGAGGTTCTGTCGCCTGAAAATCCTCTCCCTCTCCCATTTCAATATCATGAATTATCTGGTCCTAAACACATGCCACCTCCTGATTCTCTTCCAACAGCTTATTTCCTTTTGTTTTTCACAGATTTTCTTCTTTCTCTTATGGTGACAGAATCTAATCGGTATGTCCAGCAGTTCATCACCAGTAAGGGAGATATGTTCCCACCCCTCTAAAGAATTGGGTTAGGATCACAATGTCTGAAATGAAAGGATTTATTGCATGCCTTCTAAATATGGGTATCAATAGAAAACCAACCATTGCCTCTTACTGGTCCACTATGCCTTCTCAGTTCAGCCCATGGTTCCCTAAAATGTTTTCTAAACATAGGTTCTCTCACTTGCTGCGATTCTTTCATCTTGTCAACAATGAGGGGATGCCAGGGCCTGGAGAAACAGGATATGATCCCTGTGCAAAATATCATCCTCTAGTGGATCATGCCAACAGGGTATTTAGGCACCACTATACACCACATCAGCAGATTAGCATTGATGAGTCTCTTGTGGGGACTAAAAATAAAACTAGCCTTCTCCAATACCTGCCGAACAAACACCACCATCGCTGGGGTATCAAATTTTGGATGCTGTGTGATTCAGTTTCAAATTACTGCCTGGGTTTTTTTTACCTATAGAGGTGCCAGATCTCAAGAAGACAGAGACAATATCATAAAGCATGGTTTGGGATACATTGTTGTAAAGAAGCTTTCAGTCATGGGTGGCTACCTCAACAAGGGTTATCATGTCTTTGTTGACAATTACTTTATGTCTGTACCACTTGTACGCCATCTCTACAAGCTGGGTACATACATAACAGGAACTGTTAGGAAGAATAGGAAATATTTGCCTCAGAATTTAAAAAATAAATTTGCTGTTGGACAGAAACAATATTTTAGGTCAGGTCCAATGTCAGCATGTGCATTCCGAGAGAAAAAGTCCCAGAAAAACCCAGTCATGCTTCTATCTAGCCATGCAATAGCACAAGAACAGGAAATTCCAGCAACCCTCAACAGTGCCAACAGCAAAACTAAACCAGCAATAATAACATCTTATAATAAATGTATGGGTGGGATTGACACATCTGACATGATGTTGTATAGCTACCTCGATGAGAGGCGAACTGTACGTTACTGGAAGAAGGTGGCTTTCAATATCATTGCTAGAATGGTACTAAACAGTTACATTCTTTATAAGGAAAATAATAAGGGAGCAGGGAAAATAAAATCTAGACTGAACTATACAGTGTCAATAATTGAGAGCCTAGGGGAGGAATGGATTTCTACAAAATTAAGTGCAATTAATGATCAAAGAGGACCAGTGGGGGTGAGAAAGCTTCCTGAGAAGAAAGAATCGAACTGCGTTGTATGCAGCACCAAAGAAAAGAGAAGGAGGGCCAGAACAGTATGCACTAGGTGTAACAAGGGTTTGCATGGAGAGTGCTTCCCTAAGCACAAGTGCTGACCCAGGAAGGTACGTGTACAGTTCTTTACATTAGGTGCTATATTTCATGGCTGGATAAGAATACAAAAAATAAAATTATATCATGTTATACAGAATTAAATGCTCTTGTTTTCAGTATGACTGGTCAAGAAGATCACTAAAGAACAGATTAGTTTCTTGGTATTTGAAAACATATTTTTATTTTTTGTAATTTATTTTCCAAATTTCAATATTATTTTTTTTGTGGTAAAATATGTCTTTAACAATTTTGGGATGTATTCTTCCTAAAACTAAATTGAATAATGTGCTAGTGTGATTTTTTTCAATTTTGTATCTGTAGATCTCTTTATGCAGTGATTTTTTACATTTTAACATGCATAATCATGAAAAATGGCCTGAGTGTTTTGGACATGACTAGTGAATATAGCCTCAAGGGTTAACTGGCAAAGGTCATGTTACCATATGGTAACCCTAGACATTTATGGGTTAACTAAGGTCTGCCCGTGCTCTAGAACAAACAGTTCACTATCATGCTAAAACCAGAACTGGCTCGCCTACTTGATTTGCGTGAAGCCTTGTTTGTGCCAGCTGGGAGCAAACCTATTGATAGGGACCTGAAAAAATCGCATTTGCGATAAATGCGAATTTTTAAATTCCGTAAAGAATCCAAGCCTACGTTAATTTCAATGAGGAAAAAAAAAACTTTTTTAAGCGTAAATCAAAGTGCGACTAAATGCGAATTGTGACCCATCATCATCTTGCACAGTTTCCAGCCACTGGCCGGGTCTGTTTGGAACACAAGCCTCTCCAACGTCTTCTGTCTTCCCACCATCTCTCAGCCACCACCTTTGTCCAGTCTTCTCCTCTCTTCTTCACACCTTCTTCCACCCCCTTCAGCCACCTGTCTCTTGGTCTCCCTCTCAGTCTCTTTCCTTCCCACTTCGTCTCGTGTATCCTCCTGGGTATCCTCTTCTCCTCCATTCGTTTTACATGTCCATACCATCTAAGTCTAGATTTCTCTATACCATCCTGTAATGGTTCCTCCTTCATTAATTCTCTGGTCCTCTCATTTCTTATTCTGTCCATCTTTGTAGCTCCAATACTGCTTCTCAAGAACCTCATCACACTGGCCTGTATTTTGCTCTTCTCCCTTCCTTTCATAACCCAGGTCTCCGAGGCAAACGTCAGGATAGGGACATAGTACGTCCGATATATGATTCTTTTTGCTGTTCTGAGGGTCATCCTTGCTCCATAACATGCTTCTCACACTCCTCCGGAATGCTTCTGCCTGTCTCCCCCGCTCATTTATTTCTTTATCGTTTCTTCCATTATCTTGTATCAGGCTTCCCAGATACTCGAAACTCTCCACTTTCTTCAGCTGTTCCCCACCAATTGTTATTCCCGTTGTGGCTCTTTCCTTCTTCCTTGTTGTGATCACCATCTCACTCTTATTTATGCTAAATTTCATCCCATATCCTTGTATTATTCCTTCCCACACATCCAACTGTTCCTGTACCTCCTCCTCCTAGTTTCCCCAAATCAACAAATCATCTGCAAATACCATTGCTTTCATCTTTCCTTCCCCAATTACTTGTGCCACTCGGGTCATCATGTCATCCATCACCACAATGAAAAGTAACGGTGACAGTGCACTTCCTTGTTTCAGGCCGTTTCTTTGTTCCAACCAGTCCGATCTCTCTCCTCCCACTTTCACACAGACCATGCTTCCCTTGAAAATCTCCTTTATCCTCCTTATAGTCCATTTTTCTACTCCTCAATCCCCCAGGGACTTCCATACTTTGTTTCTGCATACACTGTCATATGTTTTCTCAATATCCAGGAAGGCCATCAGTAGATCTGTTCCATACTCATAGTGCTGTTCTTGTAACTGCCTTACAGCAAAAATCAAATCCACTGTGGACCTTCCTGCTCTGAAGCCATGTTGTTCTTCCCTCATCCCTCCTTCTATCCTTGTCCTAATTCTCCTTTCCAAAACTTTCTCAAACATCTTTGCACAATGCCTCATCAGTGTTATTCCCCGATAGTTTCTGCACTCTGTTCTACTACCTTTCTTGAAGATCGGGACAATTATTCCCTTTTTCCAGTCCTCTGGGGTCTTCCTTTCCTTCCATGCTTTCCTCATCACTCGGTACAACCATTGTATCCCCACCTCTCCTGCTGCTCTCACCATCTCCATACCCAACTCATCCACACCCGGTGCCTTCCCTCCTTTTATCTTCCTCACTGCATCTTCCACTTCTTTCCATGTTAAGTCCTTTTCTGTTTGCAGTTCATCTTCCTCTTCCCCGATTTCTTCCTCCTCGCCGTGGTTTCCATTTGGGTTCAGGAGTTCTTCAAAATATTATTTCCATATTTTCTTCAGTTCTTCTCTATTTTCTATCTCTTATCCCCTTTTGTTCACCATCTAACATAATCCGTAGGATCCTTCCGCCTCTTATTTTTTACCATCCCATACAAGACCATTTTTGTATCTTCACTATCCTCCATCATCTTTGTCCACTCTTCCATCCACTTTCTTCTCTCCTCAGCCACTACTCTCTTTGCCTCCTTCTTTCTTTCCTGGTACTCTTCCCTTGTCTCTACCGTCCTATTTTGATACAACCTCCTAAAGGCTCTATTCTTTTCCCATACTATATCTTTTGTCTCCTCATTCCACCATGGTGTTTCCTTCCACCTCTTCTTACTACTTCTCCTCCCACATACTGCTTCTGCTGCACCTACTAGTGTCTTCTTAAATCTAGCCCATTCCTCTTCCACCCCTCTTTCTTCATCTGTTGGAATTCCTTCCTTTACCATTTTGAGGTACTCGACCCTTCTATCTCCTTACAGTTTCCATATCCTTACACGTATTTCCTGGTTCTCAGTCCCTTTCTTCTCCTTAGTCCCTCTCAGGTTCATTACCAGCAATCGATGGTCGCTAGCCAGGTTCTTCGATGGTATAACCTTGATGTCTGTGATGTTCTTATTTAATTCTTTCTCATACAGTATATAGTCGACCACCGACTTCCTGGACAAGTCATCACTGTACCATGTGATTGTGTGGCTCTCTTTTCTTGAACCAGGAGTTCCTAACTAGCAGGCTGTTCCTTTGGCAGAAGTCCAACAGTCTCTTTCCTTCCTCATTTCTTCCGCCCCAACCCTCTGGTCCAAGTACACTCCCATACCCTTGTCTTTCTCTTGCTACATGGGCATTCAGATCCCCCATAACTATCATATTTCTTCCTACCAGCTGCTTCTGCAATTCCTCTTCAAACTCCTCCTCCTCTTCAGAAGCGCAGCCTACTTGTGGAGCATACACTTGCACTATTTCTATGGTCCCTCCCCTCAGTGCTACTTTCACTTTCATCATTCTATCACTTATTCTCTTCACTTCTTCTTTTAAACCATCTCGTACTACTACTCCCACTCCATTCCTCTTTCCCTCTTCATTCCCACTCCAGTACAGTCTATAGCCTTTTTTCAGTTCTCTCCTTCCTTCCCCTTTCCACTTTGTTTCTGCCAATCCCAATAAATCCAACTTCCTTCTTTCCATCATATCCACTATCTCCTCCACCTTCCCTGTCAGCGTTCTTATGTTTAAAGTTCCAAATCTTAGTCCGTGTTTACAGCCGTGTCGTCATCTATTATATGTCCGAGGCTCGTTCCCTTCTTGAAAGCATTTGGTTTCATCTACTACTGGCTTGCTGGGCCTATCGTAGCTTCACCAGAGCCCCGTTAGCAGTTACTTTTCAGGGTTCCTGTAGGACCTTCACAGCTACCGTAACGGTCCCGGGGCACACGAAGTCCCCACTGTACTTCGCCCCTACAGGCAATCCCCTACTTTGTGCAGTTGCCCGTCTCCCACGACGTGGACGAGGGGTTGGACTTATGGGAGACCCAAACTGCAAAAATACAGAATAAGTGCGATTTTATAGCGAAATTACTTTAAATCTGCTAATTTATTTGCGAATTTGTTTATTAAACAAAAGAAAATGTTTAGTAGGTGGCCTAATCGCTCGTTAGCGATACCTCATCTCGGACTCTGAGTGTGCTACGCATATTGGTCGATATAACAATAGATTTATGTATCGATACAAACTTTCGAATATTTATAACTTACTCAGACAGCTGACGAACGAAACTCGTTTGTGTACCTGGCGGATCGTGGCGACTGGTGGTTTGTCGAACACGTGGACTTCGCTAAACGGAAAAATTTTCGACTTGCCGCTTGAATAGTAACCTTATTTTTTTGCAACCTTCAAGCACTTCAAGGTTCAAAGTTTTTTTTTCTAGAAATGGGACCTACTGCTGTAACTGCACAGCAGTACGCTAATCATGGCTTTTATTGTTCCGACTCTGCAACAGTACTCTGTCCGCCCTAGTAACTCCCCTCACAGCCACACAGTGCTAGCATTCAGCCTGCTTGTAGTATCTAGGCCACAGTCAGCTATCGCAACGTGCCGTATTTAGTTTAATGTAAGAAACAATGTAGACAGCGAGTGATTTATTGCACTACCATACAGTCGTTGCAGACAGTAGATGTAACTTGAAAGAGTTCAAGTCAGACTTATTTATAATACTTTCAATTTTCTGTAGGCCTAAAATGTAAGTCAAAACAAATGTGTCGCCAATAAAGTCATATAGTCGGTAAGAATCCAGAAAAAAATACATGCTAATTTTCCAAAAATAGATGCTAAAAAGGGAAAAAATAAATGCTAATTTAAAGGAAAATAGATGCTAAATCTTCAGGTCCCTACCTATTGATGTACGCTCCACAGATATCCTGCCCAAAGTGTCCTAAACATTATGCTGTATACAGAAGGCCATGGATTTTCCAAAGTCTATGTAGATCTTGTCAGAGAATTGCTAGCCTCCATTAAAACATGTTGATCATGGGGCAGACATAAAATTGTCAGAAGATTTTCTAGCAAGTTAAAGATACAGTACATTCTAGAGCAAACTTTTGCCGACACTGCTGTGAATTTAGAGATGACAAGGTGCTACAATTTGGTCCTAGAAGAGAATTTTAATGTGCCAGTATGGGTGTTCCACATTTTAAGTCCATTTGCCTATCAACTGATATAGGATCTTTGTTGTTGTTGTTACATTTGAGGGGCTTGGACATGGTGGTCATTTAGCCCCATGTACTTGAGTGTATATGGAATGTTTGTCTGATAACCTACAGTATGTTATTGTGATGGCTGTATGAGTAGCCTATTTGTTATTCAGGGGAGGATTGGGAAGGAGGCGGCCGTGGTCATAAGTGCTAGCCACTACACCAAGAGGTGATCTGGTACAGGATTAAATCACATCGACAGTATGTAGCTGGAAGGACCTTTGTTGTCTTTCGACAATATTACAAATATTATACAAAAATAACACAATCAACAAATGCTATCACCCACTAATGAGTACCGACCACCTCATGGTGCAACTGCTAGCATTCTAGACTGTTGCCCCGGAGGTCTGAGTTTAATTCCTAGCTTAACCAAGAAATGTAATTCTGATTTGAAGGCTACAATGGAAGAGGTGAGGGGTGGTCACCACCATTTATCAGATAAATTCTAGACACACCAAGTACATGGGGCTAAATATCACAATGTCCACGGCCCTCAAATGAAACAACTAAAGAAAATTATGATTTTCCATAGTCATCACTGATCATGATGGTGGAGTCATACATAGGTGGGCAGAGTGAAGGCCAATCTTGGAATGAGAGATTCTTCCACAGAATAAGGATACCTCGAATGAATGTTGGGACAAATATACAGAAGCAATGGCCAGAGGGTACACATAATGAAGAGAAGAAAGCAAAGTTAGAAATGAACCTGGTAGATGAAGCAGCTCATGTGAGCAACCTCAGATGGTGGAGTCATGTGCTGAGAATGGGGAAGGAGAGATTACTTATGAGGTTAACGAACTCTGCTAGAGCTCGCGTCAGCTCGGAAGGCGGCCGGCTCTGTGGGATATGCGCAGAGAGAGACAGAGATACATTTCCACTGTTGCAACAGATCCACCAAGTCCGAGTTCCCACACCGCAGGCTGCTGCCGCGAGTTCCTGCGGTGTGACAACACCTCATCGAGCCTGTCTCTTTCACGCTGCTTTGCACATAGCTTTCCTGGCAACACACTAGCTCAGATTCTCAAGACAGACTGACTGTGATTGGAGGGATGGAAGTGAGGCATGACATAATGGTAGTGTTGTGTTCTGCGCACCGCCTTCCCGGCTGGTTCGAGCTCTATAGGGGGTGTGTTATGGATGATTAGCGCACCGGTTCTTCATGAATAGAGATCTGTCCATTAGTACAAAGCTTATGGTGTACAAAGCAGTAGCCATTTCTACATTGTTGTATGGCTGTGAAACGTGGACCCTTTACCGACGTGATCTTAGGAAATTTGAGCGTTACCACCTACAAAAACTTCGATCAATCCTGAGGATTAAATGGGAAGACCGCATTACCAATATTGCTGTTCTGGAAAAGGCTCAAATCAACAGCATAGAATCATCCATAATAGGTCACCAATTTAGATGGATTGGTCATGTCCATCGGATGGATGATGTGAGATTACCTCGTCAAATGCTATATGGTGAGTTATGCTATGGCACCAGACCTCATGGTGGTCCTAAGAGGCGCTACAAGGACCAATTTAAGCAGACCCTGAAACCGACAGGTCTTGATTCACAAACCTGGGATATGCTGGCTGAAGACCGCTCAATTTGGCGCCGTACCATCTCGGATACTGTAAAGACGTTTGAAAGGGATCGTCGCACACTTGAAGAGGCCAAGCGTCAAGCTAGGAAACGTCGAGCAGCCCGACCACGTCCTCCTCCAGCAATACTATGTGACTTGTGTGGACGCTTGTTTCATGCCAGGATTGGACTCTTTAGTCACCGTAAACACATTCACAAACTAGACTGAAGGAAGAAGATTTATACTCTGATTCGAGTTAAAGCCGATGATGATGAGGGGGGTGTGTGATGCAGAGGTAAACGTAGCTGGCAATGGCGACATTCAATGTTGAACAATTTGGAGGCAAGAAGTGCAAAAGCAATTCTAACTGCTTATAGGGGATCGTGAAGGCGATAAGAGGATTACTGACTAGACTGGACGCTGAAAGGCAAAACAGTCTCTCCTGAAAATGAACTAATGAATGAATGAATGAATGAATGAATGAATGGCAACAGTGGTACAAAAAACTCAATGAGGCCAGATTGTATAAATTTATGCTTTGAATGGCGTGCCTGAAAACACCCATTTACCAACCCACAAGCAATGTAATGTCATCACGCCAGGAGATGGCAGTTCAACACGCTGTGACGCTGCTACTTCCTGCGTGATAATTTGTTATCGGGCTTCACGTGTGTGTTGTTACCTTCCTTCCTACTGTCGATATTCTTACAAGCCTTTATGTTTACTTTTAACAGTGTGGCAGTATCAGGTACAGTAATGGAAACAGTGACCAACTTAATGTTTTTGGAATGTGCGATATGCAGTAAGCGGGAAGACAATTGCAGTTCAAACCCGACTGCCATCTCCTGGCGAGACATCAATACGCCCGATCGTACTCCACCTGAGGCTGAGAGAGTCAAATGAGTTTGAGCAAGCGAATGCAGTGCCATGCAGCATTCTAACGTAGGTTTTACAAGAGTGATATGCAGTTCATACTTACATCGCCCAAACCATCCAGCTGACACAAATAGTACTTGTGAATCATGAATTGTCCTCGTTTGTTTTTTCCAGTTTCTAGATCAATGTATGGTGCAGGTACCCACTTACCCTGCCTCAAGGGCTGAGAAAAATAAGAGCAGAATCTATTTATGTTGAATGTTGCCGACATGAGTATCACCTAAAACAAAAAAAAGGCAATCGCTAACATTTCAGAACTAGTCAAAACCTTAAAAGGTTTCCACCTATTTCCTTGAAAATATTTCTCATTTATTACAGTTTTCATCTTCCTGAAATTCATCCTATAAATACAAACCAGCTTTGAATTATTTTACCAATTCAAGTTCTTATAAATGCTAGTGAAGTAATCCAGCTTTCTAAAACAAAATACAAATTAAGAACCATTTGCTACAATTGTCAGAAAGAGTATGGCAACAGTCATAAAGTATTCTTACCTTAACACCATTAGAGTTTGAACGTAGCAACTTCCGCACTACCAGAAGTGCAAAATCAGTATCTTGGTCACGCTCGTGCACTTCATCCAAAATAACATGTGTGAAACAATTCATATTCTTCATGCTGATTAACTTCTGAAGCAGAACTCCAGTGGTGCAAAATGTCATCCTAGTGTCTTCCGAAGTTTTAGAATTCAAACCAACCTATAAACAAGATTATTAAAAATTGAAACTGAAGAATTAAAAGAGTAGTTCACCTATATAAATAAAATGAGACATATCCGTTCCATTGAATTAGGATCAATGCTAATCACATAACATTATGATATTTCTCCATGTCCAACTGCCAACACAGTAGAAATATCATCAGAGAGCACTGTTGATTGCATAACACCACCACACCTACTCGCAATATCTCTTCATGCCATATGAACCATGCTCTATTGGGATGAATCTGACTAATTACTAGACAGTGGAGTTTAGGCAAATGCCTATTTCTTTACCTTAACATAGACATGACTAAACTTTTAAATTTACATGTTTCATGAACCTTTAAGTCTATATAAAGCAGTTTTATAGTGCCTAAAAATGCCTGTTTTGACGTTAGCACAAATTTTGTGTATTTTTAGTGCCAATTTTCCAGTTTGACTAGTTTTTCCCTTGTTAGATTTGGGTCGTTCAAGGGGTAGTGATGTGCAATCTACAACCTCTCCTACCCAAATGTCATCCTCTCCTTCACGTGGCGAACTTGTCCGTTTCCACAGACTAGGCTCTGGCGACCGAGTCACGGCGGGATAACCGTTACATCAAGTACAGAGGAAATGCTGTATTACAGCCTGTCCATGGGCTGAGAGATGGCATCCCCATTAATAGACTTACTTTCTTCAGGCTACCAACCTGTTGGAAGGACATTTTCATTGCTTTCAAGTCTTGCAAAGGAAAACAAAGGACTGATTCTACAGTTGACGAACTTGGCAAAGGAAAGGACACGAATTGGAAAAGGAAGGATATTATTAGATGTGCTACCTGGAATGTTGGGGTATGGGACACAAAGATGATCAATTAGACGACATTCTATCTAAAAAAGATATTTCAATTGCAGTTATTTCTGAAACAAAAAAGCTTCAGGGATCCAAGGAGACAAGAAATTATTTACAGTTTTATAGTGGTGTTCAACTAAATGTTAGAGCACAGGCAGGGGTGAAGTTTATGGTTCACAAGAGATTAAGATCAAAAATTGATAGCTATACTTCTTGGAATGAAAGGATCATTCAAGGAAGAATAAAACTATCCAGAGGATATTTGACAGTTATAGGGGTATATGCACCGGTTGAAGGATACTCGATAGAAAGTGATATTTTGTATAATGATCTACAGAAGACAATATTACTACAGGGTGTCTACTGTAAGGATGAAGTAAAAATTAGTTACTTTTTAGCTACCTTTTAGTTACCTGTTAGTTAATTTTAGTTACCTTTGATTTCAAGATATGTCTGCGGTCTGCAAGCAAAGGGGCTCATCACGCGGTGAATACAATTCACTTAGGGAGTTATAAATATTTTAAAAATAATAAATAAATACTAGATATTTATTATCAAATGAGTTGTTTCAGCTAACATGATGTCTTGTGCACAAGGCGTTTTTACAATAATGCCCAGAGGTTGCTCTGCTCTTGACCGTTTGGCGAGATTTCCTTTGTCCCCGCGGTAGATTACGAAGATATTTATAGGACGTTACTTGATTGTAACCGAATTCTGTCTTCGCAGTCAAGTACGAAGAAATTTCGAGATGTTACACGATCGGCGCTGGTCTCACCCGTTTGTCGAGATTCCCGTAGTTTTCGCGATTTAGATGATCGGTGTCACTTTTAGTCGTTCGACGAGATTTCCATTGTCCTTGAGGTCTGGCACGAGAAAATATAGCATTATTACGCAATCGGCGCCACTTGCTGTCCGTTTGACAAGAATCCAGTTGTCCTAGTCATTGAATGCGGAGAAATATCGCGATGTATCGCAATCGCTGCCACTCTTGGCCGTTTTACGACATTCACGTTGTCCTCGCGATATTATGCATACCGCGGCACAGCCGGCCATTGAATGATTGTCTATCCGTCCTGACAGAATGGTGGAGGCAAGCTCAAGGTTGGGCATGGTTAAAATTCACGAGTAGTTATGGACAAGTTGTATGGCCGGCGCCGTGATTCCCGCTGTCCCTATGCTGTGGTTGGGAGTTCATCAGTTCAGGGTGGATCACGAGGAGGAATTAGTATCGCGACGCTACGTAGTCATTTCTAAGTGTGTTGATGCACTTCTCGCTCCCCGTACGCTTTTAAGTATACGGTCATGGGAAAAGTAGCGAGTAGGTTTCAGAATGTTTCGTGATTGGTGCCTATCACCTTTGACGGGATTCCCGCAGTCCTCGTGGTCACAGGTTCACGATAGGGGACGGGTTTTATGATTTTACGCAACTGACGTCGATCTCGGTCCATTTGACGAGATTCCCGCAGGCAAGTCGTACGGTCAGCCGGCCGTCTTGAGTATGAATGTTCGAAGTAGGTATCTGAGAGGATTGGACGAATAATACGACTAGAAGACACGTTATCTTTCGAATGCGAATTACGAATTATACAAGTTATACAAGTTTCCGAAATAACCGGTAAGATTAGAATATATCCGATGGAACCGAAGTTCCAAGGAAAAATCGACATATAACGGAATTTCGAATTAACCATACTGGATGTCGCAAATTTACGAGACAGATTTTTAAAATAAGTTATAGCCTGCGATTTCAAAGTTTTAACATAATTCTTTCTCGAAACGGTAACATTTCGCAAGATTGAGACATTAAATTATTTCGCGTTATTTCTGGACTTCAATTTGACATAGTCTCCAAATAAATGCGAAGTTTCTGATTAGTTTCAGTAAGTTTTCGCGAATAAACGTCCCGCGATAAGTCAGGTTTCCTAATAACACATATAAATATTTCACACAAAACCAAAGTCATCTTGTTGCCGAAAATATACGCTGAACGATGTATACCACTCAGGGTATCCTCAGTATGCATTTCCTCGAGGTTGGGTTCGGGGAAATATAGCTTATGCAATCGGCGGCGCTTGTATGAAACTCGCTCCATTGGAATCTCTGAGCCTAGAGGCACGAGTTTAAATTATTCAATCCGCCTTCAGAAAATTTTCGTTACCCGTATGTAAAATTCGTTACTTTTTCGTTACTTTCATTACCGGTAGACACCCTGTACTAATAGACAAGATATGATACTGTTAATGGGAGACTTTAATGGCAGGGTTGGTAATGAGAAAATTCAGAATAACATTGGAATTCATGGAGAGGTAAACCACAATAATAATGGAACAAAATTAATAGATTTCACTATCTTCAATCAGTTTCGGATTATGAACACACTGTTTTCAGACATGGACAGTCATAAATATACGTGGTCCGCAAGAAATCAGAAATCAATTATTGATTATATCATTTGTAATGGAAAATTGGCAGATTTAGTTTTGGATACAAGATTTTATCGAGGACCTGAATTGGAAACGGACCACTTTTTATTAGTTGCTCCTATTCGTTTAAAATCACGGTGGTTCAAGAAAAAGAAACAAAGAACACAGGAAAACGAAACTTTATATAAGGTTAACCTTTTAAATGATCCCAGTATAAAATGGCTATACCAAAACAGGCTTGATAATCACATTCAGACGATTCCACTCTCTGACGATGTGGAAGAAGAGTGGTCCAATTTGAGTTCAGCTCTAAAACAGTCAGCATTTGAAAGTTTGGGAGAAAAAAGAAGATGGCAAAAGAAAAAGGGTTTAAGAATTTGGGACGAAGAAATTGCAAAAGTAATCTCTGAAAAAAGAAATTCATATAAAAAGTTTCTGTCAACTGGTAAATTAGAAGATAAAATTGAATACCATCATAAGAGAGCAATAGCAAAAAGAGAAGTCCGAAAGAAACACAGGGAAAGTTGGGAAAACGCTGTCTCGTACATGGAGACTGACATAAGACCACAACCACAAACCTATAAAATTTTGAAAAAACTAAATAGGGAAGTAAAGGTAGTTGTAAAAATTAATGCAATATCTCACAAAGAATGGCTCGAGTATTTTCAGAGCCTTTGGTTGAGTCCAAATATTGAACAACTTGTTTTACAAGCATCTAACAATACGTCTTTGGAAAATATTACACTCAAAGAATTAGAACAGGTCTTGAGGAAACTTCAAAATGGGAAAACACCTGGAGAAGATTCAATACATGCAGAAATGTTGAAATATTCCGGCGATGCCTTCAAGAAAAGATTTCTCAGATTATTGAATTTAATCTGGATGGGTAACAGGCCTCCAGAAGATTGGCAAAAGGCAATAGTAGTTCCTCTTCATAAGAAGGGAAATATGAAAGATTTGGAAAATTATAGAGGAATAAGTATACTTAACTCTGGATACAGAATTTTTGCAAACATTGTTAAAGAAAAATTACTGAAACATTACTCGGAGGTAATAGGGAATGAACAACATGGGTTTAGAAAAGGTCGCACATGTGCAGATAGATGCCTACTTCACCTTAAAAATGTTGATCGAAAAACGCAGGGAGTTCAATTTGGAAACACTCATATCATTTGTTGATTTTAAGAGAGCCTTTGATTTTGTTGACAGAAACAGACTTATTGACATATTGGCCAGGGATTGTGTCCCCCAACAGTTAATTGATAACATTTACAACATGTATAGTGGTACCCTTATTGCAGTAAAGTTAAGTATACATCCGAGTGGAAGCCAATCAGCAGAGGGGTAAGACAAGGCTGTGGACTCTCTCCATTGCTATTCATAATCTACATGAATGCTATAATAAAGGAATGGAGGTGTGAAAGACATGGTTCGATACCTACCAGCAGGCATCTAAAAAATTTAGACGCTATACTATTTGCTGATGATGTTGCATTGGTAGCAGCATCTGAAGATGATCTGCAGTGGTCAGTATTCAACCTCCAGAAAGTGGCATCAAAATTCAGCATGCGCATTTCTACTGAAAAGACTAAAGTAATGGCCTTTAAGGGTAAGGACCCTATCCCCAGTAAAATTTGTCTGGATGGTAAAATTTTAGAAAGAGTTAACGAATTCAAGTATTTAGGATATCATTTATCTTTTCAAGAAGAACGAGGTAACTGCAAAAATAACTAATTATACCAGAACAACAGGAATCATCAATCACATCATGAAGCCATCTCTTGTCCAAAGGCATACACGCTTGCGTTTGTATAACACATTAGCCAGACCAACCCTATGCTATGGCAGCGAGGCATGGACAATAAGATCTCAGGACATCTCCAGACTCACAGCACGCGAAATGACCTTTATGCGCCGAACAGCAGGCTATACTAAATGGGATCATAAGAGAAACGAGGATGTGCTGAAAGAACTGAAAGTGAAACCAATAACTACCTACATTTGTGACTACCAAGAGAACTGGAAGCATCATGTCCAAAAGATGGAACCTGGAAGATTACCAAAGGAGATCCTTCGCTACCAGCCATGGGGAAATAGATCCATAGGACGTCCGATGAAGAGATGGAGGGAAAGTGCAAGACCGTAACGGGACATTTGTCCAAATGCTTGGAAGGAAGATGATGATGATGATGATGAGATTTGAATTTCTGTTTTAATTTTCATATCTTACACTATTCATAATGGTCTACTGTACCATTGTTTTTAAAGAGCCTGTAACTTAAAGGTAAACTATGATTCTTATGAGCCTGTACCATTAATCACTGTGAGGACAGATAGCAACCCCTTCCTCCTTCCCAGCTTTGGAAAGCCCAGCAATTAGTAACACAACGTGAACGTCCCAATCTCTTTACCTTTATAAATACAACTTACCCTTGTCAAATCTTGGAATTTCATCTTTCACTAGAACAACAGCTGCACATCCGGTACATGTGTACTGTTGGTCTTTAGAGCATGACGTGTTCACTTGAAGAAAACTTAATGCCGATAATGAAATGTGCTTGACATTTACCGTGAAGCCAACTACAGACATAATGTTTAACTTCAGTCTGTATTGTGAGTATTATTATTATTTATTTATTTATTTTTATTCTATTATTTAGCATATCGCTTTTAGTGCCGGGAGTGTACGAGGACATGTTCGGCTCGCTAGAGGCTGTAGCTGCTTCAAGCCGACACCCATGGGGTGAGCTACAAGTTCCGTTCAATTTCAAGTAGTTCCATCTTTCGCTACCAGATGTCACTCACACCTAGTGGTGAACGTTGGAACTTTGATAGAGTGTTACAACGAAATCTAACCTAGGAAATTAGCTTCACACAAGTTTAGTTAGTGGAAGGATCTTTTACAAGCCATAAATCTATGACATGGGACCGCCGGCATCACTTCCCCACCGAAGGAAGGCACACTGAAGGATTTTAATGCTCTTAAAAAATCAGACGACTTCGGACGGGTTTGAACCCACGATCTTGGGCACAGCAGTTCAGTATGCTACCAACTACGCCACCGAAACCGCTAATTGTGAGTTGTATGTGCCGATTGTGAAATGTATTTGGTTTCTTTTAATACAGATATTGCACATTGAATTGAGTTAAGGTCATTTATGTCACTGTTTTAATGTTTTTTTGTTTTTTTTTTTGTTTTTTTTTTTTTGTTCTTTATATCTGCTCAGTTATATATTTCTGCCTATTATTCATTTTAATGCCTAAATATAGCAGTTAAGGAGCCTATTTTAGGCGCCTAAAGCATTACCTTTTAGAGCCTGAACGTCCGCTGTCGACTAATTACATTTGTTGGCATTATTTTAAGTACTTTTACTAATTACGACCTGACTTTTACTTGCTAAGTACATTAATTTATTTCATGCGGTCCATTGGTCCATACTGTTACGGCTGTGAGTTCGTTTCATCGCTCGCCGCATGAGTCACAACTGCCCCAGGGCTGGGCTGCTCGGCCTCAGTGTATTGCGTGCGCCTTATGCAACATGACTACTAGAACAAAGGGATGGTCCAGAATATTCGTGACTAAGCCAGCGATGGAAACCTCGAGAAGCCGTGAACCCTGGATGGGTCTAGAAGCATTTATTGAGTCACCGGCCTGCTATATAAGAGCGACCTGTCAAGCAGCAGTGGTTGTTGTGTTTTTATGAGCTAGTGCGAGCGTTTATCCTGAGCGACAGAAGTGTGGCGACTTGCGAAACCCCTAGTGAAGCTGATTCTCTTGACAGAGAGGAAGTGAGAAGCCTACAGAGGAACTGTGTCTTGAATGAGTGTGTTTTTCGAGTGCGACATAAGTGATTGTGGTGCATTGTGAAACAGTGTGTAGTACGGTGACAGGCTGAGTGCCGATATTTCTAGCCAACGCAAGGGGCCACCTCATTACGAGGGATTAACTTCTGCGGCTTACTGACAAGTGAAAGGGGAAGTGTTCTCGCCGAGGAGGAAACTGGAGTAAGGTAATAATTGCTTGTATTTACTGATGAGTGCTTTATCTTCCTGGCCGCAATAAAGTTAATTATTTAATTTAAAGGAACAATCTGTGTTGTGCTTCAACCCACCGTAATCCAGTTAACAAAAAGTGCCACTAGGGGGGGTGGCACGTAACAACTGGTGTCAGAAGTGGGATTACGAACTCAAGCACAAGCACAACACCTGACGGTCCTGGTTTCAAAAACCGAGCAGGTCATTTTCTCTAATTTTCCTGTGAGTGCATGCCCTTTACAAGACAAACAACTAAAATGGAGACACAATTGGCAGCATTGCTAGAAAAGTTAAGTGTCATGGAAGACGGCCAGAAGAAATTAGCCAAGGACCTGAAGGATGACCTGAAGAAGATGGAAGACGGCCAGAAGAAGATGGAGGACGGCCAGAAGAAGTTAGCCGAGGACGTAACTGCCAAATTAGAAGACGGCCAGAAGAAGCTAGAAGACGGCCAGAAGAAGATGGAAGACGGTCAAAATAAGTTAGCGGAGGACCTGAAGAAGATGGAAGACAGCCAGAAAAGTTTAGCCGAGGACCTAACTTCCAAATTAGAAGACGGTCAGAATAAGCTAGCAGAGGACCTAACCCCCAAATTTCTGGATGGCCAGAAAAATCTGGAAGAGTGTCTGCTGACGAAATTACAGGAAAGTCAAAAGAAATTGAAACAGGGTCTGCGTCAGGAAGTCAACACCGTCTGCCAGGGCCTACGTGAGGAAGTCACAGCAGTAGAAAAGAAGTTCGACGCCTTACAAGAGGAAGTTGCCGAACTGCGCCAACGCCCACTGACGGGGGTGGAAGAAAAATTCAACGCTTTACAAAAGGAAATTTCTGAGCTGAACCAACGCCCGTCGACGGGGATGGAAGCGAGATTCAACGCTCTTCAAGAGGAAGTTGTCGAGCTGCGCCGACGCCCGCCCACAGGTACACCGGGAATATCAGGAACGGGACAGAGCAGAGTGACGCCCCCAACCTTCGACGGAAAGGTCCCTTGGAGCACCTATTTACGTCAGTTCGAGGCAGCCTGTTCAATAAACAACTGGAACAGCACGGAAAAGGCTACAGCTCTCATTGTAGCGCTGAGAGGGGACGCCCTTAACGTCCTTCAGGCCATCCCGACTGGATCCCAGGACTACGCTTCACTAATCGCCCATATGGAGTCCCGATATGGAGATAGCCATCTTCAGCAGGCCTACCAGATGCAGCTCCGGACCCGGGTACAAAAGAACGCAGACACCCTGCAGGAGTTCGAGATGGACATCGCACGTCTCGTAAGGCTCGCCTACCCAACAGCGCCGGCCGACTTTCTGGAGCAGATAGCGACGCAGACTTTCACCGACGGGCTACGGGACTCGGACACTCAACAGGCGCTGCGACTCGCACGCAAAAAGACCCTGACAGATGCACTGAGCCACGCACTTGAGTTCGAGACGGCAAAACAGGCATCCAGAATGCGCGCGCGGGTGCGTCAAGTGGACGTCGACGAACCAGTAAAAACCAACGAGACCAAGCCCCTGGCCGACGAATTAATGGAGGCGCTAAGCCGTTTCTTCGATAGTCGCGGCACCACCAGCAACGTCACAGCCGGAAGACAACCGGAGAGGCGGCCCGGAAGAGGACTACCGACCTGCTGGACCTGCGGTAAGAAAGGCCACCTGAGCAAGGACTGCGGTGATCGCCGCCGCCGAGGGTATCCGACGGGAAATCAGTCGTCTGAAAACCGCGCGACCCAGGGAAACGAGTATTAGCCAGCCTTGGGGGGCAAAGGTTGGCTTGTGACAGTCTTCAAGCCCCGGCAGTCCAGGTCCGTGTGACGAAGTTACGGAGGGACAATAGCAGTCTGATGGTCAACGGAGTCGTCAACGGAGAGAGCTGGCCCATGCTAATCAACACGGGAGCATCGAGGACCATCGTCAGTCCCACCATGATCCCGAAGTGGAGAGTGCAACCCACACAAAGGAACCTCCAGCTAATAACCGCGACCGGAGAGACCGCACCGGTACATGGCGAAGCATCACTGGAGTTCGTCATTGGTCGACGGGCGATGAAGCATCCAGTGCTTGTGGCTGACGTATCAAATGAAGTGATCATCGGCCTGGACATCCTGGACCAGAACAACATCATCTTGGATCTGAGTACCAACACTCTGCACTTCGGAGGTGAGGAACTTGCTTTGCAACCTGCGCACGAGTCCATCACCGCACGACGAGTAAGGCTGAGAGAAGACGTCATCGTTCCCGCCAGAACGGAGGTCAGCACTGCCGTAATTGTCGACGGAACTGCTGAGGGAGTGGCGGCTGTCATCGAGCCAAAATATGAGGACATCCAGACAAAAGGATTGCTAGTTGCCAAGACTCTCATCAACACGACGTCTCGGCCGTACGTCCGCCTGTCCAACCTGAACGACTACGACATTGCGGTTCACCGGGACACCAACCTAGGAGTCTGCGAGCCCGTTACCTGGATTGCCCGCATCACAGATACGACGGACGGACACCTGCAGACGGACAACCGAAGAAGACGCACACTGCCAGAAGAACTACAGAAGCTGTACCAAGGATCCCAGGACCATTTAGACGAGGAAGAATCATGCCAACTTCAGGACCTGCTACGCGAATTCCAGGACGTCTTCTCCGTGGGGAGCAAAGACTTCGGCAGGACAAGCTTGATCCAGCACAGAATCGACGTTGAGGATAGCGCACCGATGAGGGCCCCATTCCGACGTGTCCCGCTCGCCAAGCAAGCCGAAGTCGACCGGATGGTAGAAGAGATGAAGGAGCAAGGGGTGATCGAGCCATCACATAGTCCTTGGATTTCTCGTTCGTGCTAGTGAAGAAGAAGGACGGTTCCACCAGGTTCTGCGTGGATTACAGGCGGGTGAATGACGTCACGAAGAAGGACAGCTACCCTCTACCCCGGATCGACGACACCCTGGACACCATATCAGGGTCGAGATGGTTCTCCACCTTGGATTTGAAGAGTGGCTACTGGCAGGTGGAGGTCCACCCTAAGGACCGCGAGAAAACTGCGTTCTCTGTGGGCAGCGGGCTCTGGCAGTTCACCGTCATGCCATTCGGCCTGTGCAACGCCCCTGCGACCTTCGAAAGACTAATGGAGTCCATTCTGAGGGGACTACACTGGAAGACCTGCCTGGTCTACCTAGACGACGTCATCGTTCTGGGGAGAAGCTTCGAGGAGCACTACAGCAACCTGAAGGAGATCTTGTTGAAGCTACGGGCTGCCCAGCTGAAGTTGAGCCCCAAGAAGTGTCAGATCTTCCAGAAGCGGGTCCAGTATCTTGGGCATATCGTCTCCGAAGAAGGGGTGCGCACCGACCCAGAGAAGACCGCAGCTGTGAGGGAGTGGCCAGTTCCGAAGGACAAGTCCCAACTACGAAGCTTCCTGGGACTCTGTACTTATTACCGTCGCTTCGTGAAAGGATTCGCCGACATCGCCAAACCTTTACATCGACTGACTGAGAAGGACCAACTCTTCGCGTGGACAGCAGAATGCCACAGTGCCTTCGAACAACTCAAGCAGGCTCTGTGCACCGCGCCTATTCTGGCCTACCCCAGACCTGGAACAAGGTTCATCGTCGATACCGATGCCAGCGACTTTGGCATAGGGGGAATCCTGTCTCAAGTAGTGGACGGCGAGGAGAGAGTAGTGGCCTACTTCAGCAAGGCTTTGTCAAAGCCAGAAAGGAACTACTGCGTCACCAGGAAGGAGCTGCTCGCCATCGTGAAGACCATTGAACACTTCCACAAGTACCTGTACGGGCAAGAATTTCTCATCAGGACTGACCATGCATCCCTGCGGTGGCTCCTCAACTTCAAGCAGCCCGAGGGTCAACTCGCGCGGTGGTTGGAGAGGCTTCAACAGTACAACTTTGAGATTCAGCACAGGAAAGGCCAACTGCATTCTAACGCCGACGCCCTGTCACGAAGACCGTGCCCCGAAGACTGCACCTTCTGTGCCCGAAGGGAGGAGAACACCGGGATACAGTGCCGAAGGACTACCGTGGAACTTCAAGGGAGCTGGAGCCGCGAATCTTTCATGCGGGCACAAGCAGAAGATGATGACCTGGGACTGATAGCCGAATGGAAGAGAGCCTGTGTCCCCAGACCCGGGTGGAACATCGTGAGTGACTGCAGCCCAAAGTTTAAGTCCTACTGGGCGCAGTGGGACTCGCTGATTGTGTGGGATGGCCTCATATGCCATACCTGGGAGAGCACCGACGGGAAGACATCTCGGGAACAAGTCGTCGTTCCAAAGGCTATGACGGAGGAAGTCCTGAAGGAAGTCCATGGAGGATCATCTGGTGGACACCTAGGGATAAAGAAGACCCTGGAGAAGCTGAGAGAGCGGTTCTACTGGATCGGATGCCGAACTGACGTGGAGAACCACTGCGCGAGGTGCCACGATTGCGCAGCCAGCAAGGGCCCAGGACGAAGACGACGGGGTCCACTGAAGACCTACAACGTGGGCGGCCCCATGGAGAGAGTGGCCATCGATGTTGCTGGGCCATTCCCGTTAAGCGAGGCAGGGAACCGCTACATATTGGTCGTCAGCGACTATTTCACCAAATGGCCGGAGGCGTATGCGCTCCCTAACCAAGAAGCCGCGACGATCGCAGAGACCCTGGTGAAGGAATTCGTCAGCCGGTACGGAGTACCCCTGGAGCTGCACTCCGACCAAGGGAGGAACTTCGAGTCGCAGGTGTTCCAGAACCTATGCCAGGAGCTGGGAATCCGGAAGACAAGGACGACTCCGCTACACCCTCAGTCCGACGGGATGGTAGAGCGATTCAATCACACCATCGAGAACCATCTCCGAATAGTCGTCAGCGAGCACCAGAAGGATTGGGACAGACATCTTCCTCGATTTCTCCTGGCCTACCGTGCCGCCGTGCATGAAGCCACCAGGTGCACACCAGCCCGGGCCATGTTTGGGAGGGAACTCCGTCTACCAGTCGATCTTGCCTTCGGCCGACCTGGGAATGGTCCGGTCCCGGTAAGCCAGTATTGTCAAGAACTGGTCGACCAACTGGAGGACGTGCACGCATTCGCGAGGAGGAAACTGCGGATCGAGACCGACCGAATGAAGACCCGTTACGACCAGCAGACGGACGCCGGCGGATTCCACGAGGACGACCTGGTCTGGCTCTTCAACCCATTACGGAAGAAAGGCCTGTCACCCAAACTGCAGAAGTCCTGGGAGGGCCCGTACCGAGTCGTGAAACGGATCAACGATGTCGTCTACAGGATCCAGCGGAGCCCGAGGGCGAAGATGAAGATCGTACATCGAGATCGCCTGGCAGCCTACGGAGGGACACAGACGGACCAATGATTGATCGGGACGATCAGCCTTTTAGGAAGGGGGTGGTGTTACGGCTGTGAGTTCATTTCATCGCTCGCCGCATGAGTCACAACCGCCCCAGGGCTGGGCTGCTCGGCCTCAGTGTATTGCGTGCGCCTTATGCAACATGACTACTAGGACAAAGGGATGGTCCAGAATATTCGTGACTGAGCCAGCGATGGAAACCTCGAGAAGCCGTGAACCCTGCATGGGTCTAGAAGCATTTATTGAGTCACCGGCCTGCTATATAAGAGTGACCTGTCAAGCAGCAGTGGTTGTTGTGTTTTTATGAGCTAGTGCGAGCGTTTATCCTGAGCGACAGAAGTGTGGTGACTTGCGAAACCCCTAGTGAAGCTGATTCTCTTGACAGCGAGGAAGTGAGAAGCCTACAGAGGAACTGTGTCTTGAACGAGTGTGTTTTTCGAGTGCGACATAAGTGATTGTGGTGCATTGTGAAACAGTGTGTAGTACGGTGACAGGCTGAGTGCAGATATTTCTAGCCAACGCACGGGGCCACCTCATTACGAGGGATTAACTTCTGCGGCTTACTGACAAGTGAAAGGGGAAGTGTTCTCGCCGAGGAGGAAACTGGAGTAAGGTAATAATTGCTTATATTTACTGATTAGTGCTGTATCTTCCTGGCCGCAATAAAGTTAATTATTTAATTTAAAGGAACAATCTGTGTTGTGCTTCAACCCACCGTAATCCAGTTAACAAAAAGTGCCACTAGGGGGGGTGGCACGTAACAATACCAAATTCTCACATTACCGCTTAATTTCCAATTTGTCCTGCATGACCGTTCTTGATTGGCCCTTTTAATTTTTTGTATCATGCCACTTGGCACTGTAACAGTCTTCTCTCTGCCTACTTATTACCTCAGTATGGAGCTCTTAGACGAGGGGACCAAGGGGAAAAGGGAAAGGATGTGACGTCATGAGCTTCCTCGTAGTGGTACGAGGCGCGAGAAATGCAAAGAGAGTCAACTTTCCCACACATTTTATTATCTGGTTTGCAGTGGTTTAAACGCGTGTTTTATGCCCTTTTTATATATATATATATAATATCATGCCAGGCCAAATATGTGCTGTGGCAGTTTGTCACCGTTATTATAAAGGAGTGGAAGAATGTGTCAAGAAGAGAGGCGAGGACTGGACTAGAGTGACAGCGGAGAGGTGGTGGGAAGAAAGGACTAAGTGGCGAGGCTTATGTTCCAAACAGACCCAGTCTGGGGCAGGAAACTGTACAAGATGATGATGATGACGATTATAAAGTTGGAAATGATGTGTCTTTTTTCACGATGCTTTCACAATCAGTGGATTGCTGCATGCAAGGGAAAAGATCATTTCAACCCCCAAACAATTAGGATATGTTCCCTCCACTTTAAGAGTATAATAATATCGTATGGCCTCGGGTGCCGGGTGCAAGCTTTGTTATTTGACATCCAAAGGGTAGCGTGCATGTCGAATTCTGTTGTTCCTTGAAGCACTATGAAAGTCAAGGAGGTTAGGTATCTAAGCTCCTTGAACACTATAGCACTTTCTAGTAGAGAAATGAGGAACTTTGTGTTGGCGGAAACTCCCGAGATTAATTTTGCCATTATGAGCACGGCCTACTGAATTCAAATGGGTTCTTGGACATGCCAACATCGTATGACATAGTGTCGTAATTTTTGCCGCCTTTCAAAAATCACTTACCACGGCCAGGAGCGAACCTGCAAGCTTGGGGTTAGTAGACAGACACGTTGACCACTCACCCACCGTGGCAAGCACTTTAAGAGTGAAGACTTCGAATTAGAATGCAGGGCCAAATTGCTTAGCCAAGAACTCCAAGGACTCAAAAGACAAAACGCAAGTGAGCCTAGCTGACCTACTCTATAAGTTGTGATAACCTGCTAGGATGATTTTAAAGCTGTTAATATTTTGGACATATTTCGTACATGGTATTTTAGTGGTTGAGCACTAGCTTTCAAAATACAATGGCTGCATTATCAAATCATAAATGTAAACGGGAGGGTTAGCTTAATATTTAATTTTAAAATCCCCACTTGCTACATTACTACATACCGTACATCCCACATGAACTTTGTTATTCTGATATTACTTCCAGTTGTGGCCAACGCTACATTTAACTCCAGATCACACCAGTAAAGAGTCATCATCAAGGGTGCAAAGATTAATAAAAAGGAACTTGAGGACATTGTTTCAAGATCTACTCAGAGAAGAGAGAGAACAAAATTCAGTGAGTGAACCAGAAGCACCTCTTCAAACCCAGGCAGATGAGAAGAGGTATGCAATTCTTCATGAGAATTACAATAGGGTTTTAGAAGAAAGTGAGCAGTTAAGAAAGCAATGTTTACATAGGGCACAAATTATTGAAGCAAATTGAGAAACTAGAAAAGAAAATTGAAGAATTATCAGCTAAATTGGGAAAGATCGATCAGATAGTACAGAACTAGCAAGTCATTGGTACATTCTCAGGGGTGCTGAGAAGAAGCCAATTAGATATCATCAACAATAGAAAGAAGCACTTTAAATGGACTTCAGATTATATTTCGACTGCATTTACCAACCGATATTTCAGCAAACTATGTTACATTTAAGTTACCTCAAGCAAAAGCTACATTACCCTCTACCACGAATGTCTTCATTGCAGAGATGGGCTTATAGTTAAAATTTGAGACAGGGGATTCTGGCTGATTTAATTAGAGTAATGGAAGTTACAGGCCAACAACAGTTCTCTCTTATGATGAAATGAAAGTGGCAGCTATATATGAATATGATCAAAAAGGGGATGAAATAGTAGGTCCTCATTTATATATGCAAGTTATTATGGGTAGAGGACTTTTTTCCAACTGGAAACAGCCAGTGTACCTCGATTTTGACTCTAAAATGACTTAAGGATATGCTTAACCAAGTGACTATTGAGCTTGACAACTTTGGGTATAATGTGGTAGCCTGCCTGAGTGACTGTGGAGGAACATGGGTTTGTGGAGGGAATTGTCTATCTCAGTGAACTGCTCTTCTTACAACAACCCAGTAATTCAACAGCCTATATACTTTTCGCAGATGCACCCCATTTGCTAAAACTGATCAGGGAACTGACTCTTCTGGCTATAATCTTGAAAACGGACAGCAAGTTACCAGTGCTCCTGTGGTAGAATTAGTGAAACAAACCAATTCTGAGATAAACTCGTGCCATAAACTGACACTGAATCACATACAGTGGGGGAAAAAAAACACAAAATGATGGACTAGCAGCACGGCCTCTGTCACACACTACAGCCACAGCTTTAAACCACTGCAAACTAGGTTCAGATAAATTACTAGCAGAGGCAACAGGGGATTTCATAGAACTTGTGAACCAGGGGTATGATGTTAAGAATTCGTACTGTCCTCTACGGTGCAGTCCGTATTGAAGTAGCACTAAACTATCAACGATGCAGTCCCTCTCAAACTAGCAGTTACCTATCTACTTGGCTAAACCAGTTCCGGCACATTTCAGCAACATTCGTCACATTTCACGGAAAATATGGATTTCATCGAGGCAAGAACGTTCTAAGAAGAACGACAGATTTTGTAATGGGAATAACCCATTTTTGGTCCGTATTGACGTATATAAATTATTTAATCAGTTTGCAGCTTTCTGCCGAATCAATACAAATTATGTTTGCGCTATTAGTACGCTAAATACCATACAAAATCGGTCCTTCGTCAGCCTCACATGAATGGCAAACACATCAAAAAACACTGAACAATATCAAAATAAAATGCATGCACACTAAGACATTCATAAAACACATATTATAACGTTCCATTAAAACTGTACAACATATTTAAAAAAAACACATATTAAAAGTACTGAAAGTCCATTTTACTTGTTCAATCGTCAACATTTAAATATGTGCCGTTATGATTAAAGATCTTGTCCAGTGCCATTATCTGCTTCTTGGTTTCTTGTTTGTATGTGCAATAATGTCTTTCATTTAGCGAAGGGAGTCCTATTGTCATGTATTGGGAACGGAAATGGACCAGTAGTCCCATTTGAGTAGTTCCAATATGGAAAAAAAAAAACTTTTAGGTTGATTCCAAACCGTCCAATTAGTCCTCTGTTGAATGAAAAAATTAAATTTATTTAGTGAATGGACTAAGCGATGATACTCCAATTTGATCAAACAGAAAACGACTGCTAGAAAATCCTTGCCTCCCAGTGCATGCAGTGAACATGCATGCTTGAACCAGCTGTAGCAACTGAGGTGCTGCATCCAGGCGAGGCAAGGTGAGGTCACGTGAGACATGTAGGGGTGGAGATTCCCATTGGTGGAAGCAATGAGCGGAGGGGCGGGGAGGTACTTGGAGAGGGAGGGGCAAAGGAGGTTGGGTGGTACTACGATCCTAGATCTGTTTATTTATGGGGGTTTTCTATGTTTGTTGTTTGTGACATAGTTTGTCAAAGTTTCATATAAAACATTGCTATCGAAATTGATTTCATTCAGATTGTATAACGGGTTGTTCAACGAGCATTTCAACGCTGCGAGGCACAAAAAATTCTCAGCCATTAATAATCACATGCAGGAATACAACCACAATTTTTCGAAAATTGAGGAAGACTTAGAAATTTTACATTATTGCAGCAAAGGCATTATGTTTAATATTTTGGAACAGCTTGAGATAGACCAGACCTTGAGAAACAACCCGTTATACAATCTGAATGAAATCAATTTCGATAGCAACGTTTTATATGAAACATTGACAAACTATGTCAGCAACAACAAACATAGAAAACCCCCATAAATAAACAGATCTAGGATCGTAGTACCACCCAACCTCCTTTGCCCCTCCCTTTCCAAGTACCTCCCCGCCCCTCCGCTCATTGCTTCCACCAATGGGAATCTCCACCCCTACATGTCTCACGTGACCTCACCTTGCCTCGCCTGGATGCAGCACCTCAGTTGCTACAGCTGGTTCAAGCATGCATGTTCACTGCATGCACTGGGAGGTAAGGATTTTCTAGCAGTCGTTTTCTGTTTGATCAAATTGGAGTATCATCGCTTAGTCCATTCCTAAATAAATTTAATTTTTTCATTCAACAGAGGACTAATTGGACGGTCTGGAATCAACCTAAAAGTTTTTTTTCCATATTGGTACTACTCAAATGGGACTACTGGTCCATTTCCGTTCCCAATACATGACAATAGGACTCCCTTCGCTAAATGAAAGACATTATTGCACATACAAACAAGAAACCAAGAAGCAGATAATGGAACTGGACAAGATCTTCAATCATCCTCAATATGTGCCGTACATATTTAAATGTTGACGATTGAACAAGTCAAATGGACTTTCAGTACTTTTAATATGTGTTTTTTTAATATGTTGTACAGTTTTAATGGAACGTTTTAATATGTGTTTTATGAATGTCTTAGTGTGCATGCATTTTATTTTTGATATTGTTCAGTGTTTTTTGATGTGTTTGCCATTCATGTGATTCATGTGAGGCTGATGAAGGACCGATTTTGTATGGTTCGAAACATGTACCTTATTTAGCGTACTAATAGCGCAAACATAATTTGTATTGATTCGGCGGAAAGCTGCAACTGATTAAATAATAGACAGATTTTGTGTCGAGAGAAGTTCCTGATGTACCGTCTGATGTGGTTGAGGCAGCTGTGAGTACAATTTTCTTCATCGGATTGAAACATTCCAATTCCATCTTACATAGGAAGAGGTTATTGGAAGTCACTAACACCCACACCAGCACCACTGATACTGCTACAGAGTCCAGGCGAATTCCAAGATATTCAAATTCACAACATAAAATGTAAGTACAGTGAAGCCCCTCAGATCCGAACCCCACAAATCCGAAATCCCGGGTAATCCGAACGAGTTCTTTCCGACAATTTTAAGTTTGTAAAACACACGCAATAAACTGAAACTTATTTATTTAGTCATAGAATATTTATATATTCTTCATTATAACTTATTTTACACAATTAGTTGAAAAATTAACAAAGAAGTACAGTTAGCATACCTAACAAAGTGTCTCAACCGGGGTTCAAAAACAGAAAAGTTGGTTATTGTAATCACTTTGCAAAATCAATGAAATCACACAATTTTTCACTTGAAATCAGTTATCTCCAATTGTCGAAGTGACGAAAACATTCCCGCAGAGGCAATTGCGTGACAACGTGCCATCGTTTGGTGTTGCTGCTGCGCGTTGTTCTACGAAGCGCAATGCGATGACAAGAACAGTATAAGTCACATTGTCTGTCCTATAGCATAACGAGGGCCCATTATTATGTTACGGATATTTTTCGGCTAATCCGAACAAATTGAAATCCGAACAGGCTACAGCCCCAATTAGTTCGGATTTGAGGGGTTTCACTGTATGCTAACTCAATTATTTTATCAATCATTTACCAATAATTTGATCAGAATAAACTGTTCTTTGCGTACTCAACAGCTGATGTTGACAGTTTCGTTACGTTCGCTACATGGCAGGTTTGGTGTCTCGTGACGTCATCCGCCTACAGAGCGCTGATTGGTCAGTGTAAAGTGAGGCAACCTCTGTAGTTTATAAGCCTAGATGTGATCAAGGGCACAGCCATTTCATGGCTAGATCAGCTCCAATACAAAAGTGCTGATGTTAGTGCAGTGAATTTGTTTAGTGAAAATGTACTGTTTAGTTTCAATTTTTCCTTTACGTCACCTTTATGTTGAATTTCATAGTCTAGGCACAAGTTAGCAAATCCAGCTCATTTCAAATAACTTGTTCTGATATTAACAACAATCAAAATCTGAACACCAACTCAATGCATTTTGGTTAGTAGATTCACTTTGTAACGTTTTCGCTAACCCACACGTTGAGCGACAATTGTAACGTTAATTAATTGCCCCATGTTGGTAGCGACAAATGTAGCAGTTTGACTGGCCCTAACTGTTGGGAGAAAAATGTAACTGTTTACCTTTGCCTAAGCTATGTTGTTTTAATGGGCGCCAAGACCTCAATGCAATGTTGAAATCTAAATTTGTATTTAACAACGTCTAGCTCTGGCAGAACACCTTCAAGACTCTATTCACTCAGATCGTGGTACGATTTGATCATTAACCCAACAAACAATTGTATCAGGAGAAGGAATTGGTCTATATCTAATGCTACCTACTGAAAGCAAAGATTGCATTGTAAAAGAAATGAATTTATTATATAAAACAAGAATAGCAAAATTAATAATAATAATAAGTTTAAAATTTAAATTGGAGCGTTGTGATTTTAATATTACCGATAGAAAATTACGTGAAAACGGAGTCTGATAAATTATTGATTTTACTCTTATTCCCAAGCTATGAAGTTACTGAAATATGAAATATAAAACAAAAAGAAATGAGAGATTGCGTATTTCTGCGTCATTTGCGCTTACCACTGGAAATTGCCGAAACATTTCCCTCGTACTGGATGATGCTGTGAGCTTCCCACAGTCTCCTGGACGTCGACATCTTCGTCGATATTTGATGAGATTCTGGTAGATTAGATAATTCTATGGTCCGTACCTCGGACCCAAACACTCGTACAACCGCACTGGTTAAGTTTTACAAAAGTTAGTCCTCCAATCCACGGAACATCGGAGCGATTCCCGCGTACAACCGTACTCGTTAAATTCTATACAGATAGTCGCTAACTCCACCGAACATCGGAGCCACTCGCACGCGCACCCATACTCGTCTAGTATTTCACCGATTGTCCTCGTTCCACGGCGCGTCGAACGATATATGCACCTGTCGGCTCCCCCACTCTTCAGCCGACTTGTAGCTTGCGTGGTCCTCACTGATTGGCTGACCCACCACGCGATCTTCCTCTCCTCCGGGTCATTACACACGCCGCGGCGATGATGAAGTCGATTTCCGTTCCAACTATTCGCCTTTCCTGGACGCTGCGACCCAGGATTGTGTCATGCTTTCCGACAAGATTAAGCGTGTACTTGAATTCCCAGTGAGTCACGTCTCTCGATATACCCTAACTGACGAAAACTCCGTAAAATTCCGCAATCACATAATTTTCTATGATATTGTCGTTCGTAATAATTTGCTTGATAGCGTTTTCTAAGACATAGAAAACCTATCTGAATGCTAATAATTTTTATAAAATGCTCCGAATATACCTTAATAATAATTATAATAAATTAATAATAATAATAAATTAACATGAAAAATTCTCTTGGCTGAACAATTTGCCGCGTAAATAAATATAGAATGGCTTCCTACTGACTTATGCCAGTTGCATAAAAAAACCTCGAAAAACACTTTACATATTCGCCTCGGATCATCGGATGATTTACCGTGACGACGATCCATTATCCGATTATCCCAGACACGTTAATAAACCCCATCCAAAATACATATTACATAAATGAAATCACTCTAAATTATAGATATATACACTCATAATTTTTCTTCACGCACTTGGCTTCAAAGTTTGTTGTCACAATGGATTGCACTTTGCAACCAGTCCAATGTTTTACATATAGAATAGTGTTCCACGGATATTTCCGCCTTTCAAATTTCTCTATGTTGGAGAAATAGACATAATTAATGTGTGAGCACTATGTATTTATGATGTCATATCACACGCATTGAAGGTGTTCTGATATATTTATATCACCATAGAACTTCCTAATTTCACTGGAGGTCCCTTCCTTATGGTGAAATTTAATCTCACTTATCACTGAGCACATGATCACACTATTGTGGCAGCGCCTCGTGACCATAATACTTAATCTCTCTTTAAAGTAGATTAAATTAATATTGACTTCTGAAAAAAAAAACAGTAAATGCGCATTACATATAACACCAAATATTTCTGTGCCGTAATCGCCCTGTCTTGTTAAGTTCTCGTAGACCATATTCTACTTAATACTAGTTCTCAACACAGACCAGTTCTCCTGACACAAATAATACCTTTGTACAAATTACCTTACATTATTCACTTAAAAATCTTACATGGCGAGGCCGTAAACAGAAATCACGTGTGCTGATATGTATGAGTTTCATGAAGGACTGTCTCGCCTTCTGATGGCCCATCTTTTGCCTCGTGGACGCCTTAAGCAAAAATACCCTGTTCAAGCGCTCACCCATCTCTTGGAGGCAAATGGGAATTCACCAGAGCTACCAAATTCTGGCCTTGGTGTATCGAGACATTTTAGTGCTCAAGAGCATCCGACAATCCCGTCGTATTTCCCTGTACCTTAAAAACTCTCATTTACTTACATACTACCCCCCTGTGTGACTTCTGATACGCCTGCCTGGAAGACCATCTCCTCCCACGCACCAAATACCACACTTACTCATTTGATAGGCTGGCTCGCCAGCTAAACACACTCACTTTATGACACATATTTTCGTAGACTATGTATATTATACGTTCCGTATAATCTGTTTCCCTTACTATCCTCCAGCACATATGCTGTTTTTCCAATACGTTTGGAAACAATAAATGTTTCTGTGTCACCTGCTTCCAACCTTGCACGTGGCTCCCTTAAATGAACGTCCTCACGTTGCTCTACCTACCTATTTCTCAGTATCTGTAACGATGCCCTGTTGCTACTGTCCACACATACTAACCCTACCTTCCTATGGTGTCACACCTCTACTCGACACTCTATGACCTAAAAATGTCACTTCTGACTGACAGAATGACGACTTAGACAGCTTCAAAGTGAACCCTGCCTGATCTAACTTCTGAAAAACTATATCTAAATGACGTAGATGCTCCTCAAAACTGCGTGAACTAATTACCATATCATCAATGTAAATGGTTACAAACTCTCCTGTGTCATCCCCTAATGCGATGTTTAAAGCCCTAATTAAAGCTGCTGAACTACTCTTTAACCCATAAGGTGTTCTACAAAATTGATAAAGGTTATATTTATGACTAAAAGCTGTAAATGGTCTATCTTCGTACATAAGTGGCACTTGCCAAAAACTGGAACTCAAATCTACACAAGTGAAATACTTCTTCCCCTCAAATGTTTGCATTAATTCTTCTATTGACATAGATTTCAGCTGATCTGAACTAATTCTACTGTTAACCAAACGAGCGTCTAAACAAATACGAACCGTGCCGTCGGTCTTGGGTACCGTGATCAAAGAATTAACATATGGACTGTTAGAGTGCTCAATAATCCCATCTTCAAGCATCTGATTAATTTGTGCCTCAACTGCACTCTGATAAGCGAAAGGTACAGGATATCTATGTCCTGTAAATACTGACCTATCAATAACGTTCAATGAATGTGTATAGCAATTGGCCATACCAATGCGATCCTCAAAAACTCTCCTATTACACCATAACACATCATAGAGCCGAACACATTGTTCCACCTCTATATTTCCCAGAAATGCAGCATCACGTAACGAGTCCTCTAGACTTCCATTCGTAATCACACTGCCCACAAAACATGGAGAACCCCGCTCTACGGCTGGTGATATCTCATTTAAAGTACAAATCACACCTACAATACTACTCCTCTGAATATGGTCATTGAACGCTACTTCTACTTCAGAATCTCCCCATTTAAATTTCAAACTCCCTACATCATAACATAAGTTACCAAACACTCTACGTAGCCACTCTGAACCCAAGATAACACTGAATACTAAATTTGGAATTACAAGGCAAATCTGCTTCTCTACATGATTATTAATTTTAATGTCTACTAAAACTTGCTTAGAAATTACTTTAGACCTCTTCCCAACAGCTGTGATAACAAAAGTGCTTTTAATTGGCATCTCCTCAAAATTTACTCCAGTTCCTTTCATTTTATCATAAAATGCACTACTTATGCAACTCTTCATACAACCACTCTCAATTAAAACATCTGTGTACGCCTCGGACACGTTAAATTTAACTATGGGGCTCTTACTAACCACTTCCTGAATAATACCTTCATCATTTAGTTCATGTAATAATTCATTTCTTACATTTAGGTCATAGGGTTCCTGTATAATTGTATGGACAGGGCATGCTACAGACTGAGATTCTGACCTTACTTCGCAGCCTGGTTCGCGTTTAAAGAACCGCTACAGCTGGCCGTAGTACTACTAACTACTAATCTGGTCTGGTTGTTCTGGGCTGTGTTGTCATTGTTTGGCTGTATATTACTACCACTAGGCTGTCCTCTTCCTTGACCCCTATTCTGGTTGTAATTATTGTCATTATAATTTCTCCCTTGATTTCCCCTGAAATCATTGTTTCTCCCTTGATTTCCCCTGTAATCATTGTTCCTCCCTTGATTTCCCCTGAAATCATTGTTCCTTCCTTGATACTGATTACCATAGCCATTTCCTCTGTTCTGATTTAGCTGATTATTATTATTTCTATTTTGAGCGTTGGCCCCTTCGCCACCGTTCCCTTGAACTTCTTGATGCCTGGCTTCATTAGGTCTATTATTATTATTACCCTGGTTCCGATTGAAATTGTCCTCATAACCCCCTCTCCCTAGTGCATCAAATGTGCTTAACAAATTTTCTACTTGTGATATAGTCTTTACATTCTGGATACAAGCAGCCTCCTTGATCCTATAGGGAAAGTGCCTAAGTAGCAACCTCACCACATCACTTTCCTCCTTCAACCCATCCAGATATTTACACACTAATACCTGCCCTAAAAAGTATTCGGTCATGGTGGAGCTTCCTTTAGGGTTATATTTACCACACACTACTCCCTCACGATGCTGCGACTGAATAACCTCATTCCAGAACTTTTCACAGAATTTCATTTTAAAATCTTTGATATCAGTAAACTTGTCTCTGTAGACAGCAAACCAATTCCTCGTTTCCCCCCACAAACACTTGTTCTAAAATTTCAACTACCTGGCACCACTCAATACTACCATTTTCCAACCTCTCCCCGAATTTATTTTCTATAGTGTCCATGAACTCCATTGGGCACCCCTGTCGATTGCTGAACTTACCCAGTTCTACCTCCCTGTGTGTGCTATTCACAAAAACTGGCCTATTCTGACTATTTTCTTGCCTGATCCTAGCTTTTAATTTTAACTCTAATTCTGCGATTTTCTCCTCAGCCTTCCTCTCAATACTGTTTACTGTTAATTTAATGTTTCCTTCTGATTCTTCTACTTTATCATATAGCTTTGCTTGTTTCTCCTCAATCTTGCTAATGCTCTCTCTATTACTCTCTCTTAAATCATTTACTTCTGCAACTATTTGTGAGTGGACTTTCTCAATTCTACCCCCCAGCTGTTCCTTAACCTCTTTAGTAGCTACCTGAATTTTGTCAATTTCTCCCCCCAATTGCTTTTTGACCTGCTGTGTTTCCAGTTGCACTAGTTCTTTTAAATTTTCAGCCTGTGTACTGATTCTAATTTCCAACTCCTCCTGTACTTTTCCTAATTTTCTGTCTACATCTGCAATAATCTCTTTAGCCTTTTCTTCCATCACCCCCCTGATCTCACCTCTAATCAGTTCGAATTTGTCACTCATTTCCCTACTGTTTTGTTCTAATTTAGCATTTAAAGTTTCAGTACTCTCTCTATTTTCCTTACTGTTTTGTTCTAATCTGGCGTTTAAACTATCGCTCAATTCCCTATTACTCTCTTTATTTTCCCTACTGTTTTGTTCTAGTTTAGCGTTATTCTGTTCTAACTTTGCATTTAAAGCGTCTGTACTTTCTTTATTTTCCCTACTGTTTTGTTCTAGTTTAGCGTTATTCTGTTCTAACTTTGCATTTAAAGCGTCTGTACTTTCTTTATTTTCCCTACTGTTTTGTTCTAATTTTGCATTTAAGGCATCACTACTAACTTTGTTCTGATACATGAACTCGAGAAGTAAAGTTTTTCATTCTGGTTGGCCGCCTACACTCCCTGTTTCAGTATCGGGATTTACCTCCGCTACCCCGGTACTACCATCACTCGACATACTGCTCTTATCATCACTCTCCCGTTGATGACCACTACGCAACCTCATCTGTCTTTCTTTCTCACCCCCCATAATGATATACACTGATACAGACAAATAACCCCCAAAATACAGGCACAGAAATATATACCCTTCTCCTTCCACAATTGTTATTAGGTTTTCAGCCCCAAGTTGTCGGCGACAAGTGTAACGGATCTGCTTAGGCTGGGATGATAAGTGAAACGGTATTTACTTTGCCCCACGTTGGGCGCCAGGTGTAACGTTTTCGCTAACCCACACGTTGAGCGACAATTGTAACGTTAATTAATTGCCCCATGTTGGTAGCGACAAATGTAGCAGTTTGACTGGCCCTAACTGCTGGGAGAAAAATGTAACTGTTTACCTTTGCCTAAGCTATGTTGTTTTAATGGGCGCCAAGACCTCAATGCAATGTTGAAATCTAAATTTGTATTTAACAACGTCTAGCTCTGGCAGAACACCTTCAAGACTCTATTCACTCAGATCATGGTATGATTTGATCATTAACCCAACAAACAATTGTATCAGGAGAAGGAATTGGTCTATATCTAATGCTACCTACTGAAAGCAAAGATTGCATTGTAAAAGAAATGAATTTATTATATAAAACAAGAATAGCAAAATTAATAATAATAATAAGTTAAAAATTTAAATTGGAGCGTTGTGATTTTAATATTACCGATAGAAAATTACATGAAAACGGAGTCTGATAAATTATTGATTTTACTCTTATTCCCAAGCTATGAAGTTACTGAAATATGAAATATAAAACAAAAGGACAGAGAAGAAGTACAAAAATTCTGGGATCTTTTGGATCAAACTTTAATAAACATCCCTTCATCAAACATCAAAATTCTCCTTGGTGATTTCAATGCGCAACTCGGACAAGAAAGAAGATATAGAGATATCATTGGAAAATGGACAGCACATAAACGAACCAATAAAAATGGTCAAAGATTAGTCGAAATTTGTAGAAACCACAAATTAATCTCTAAATCAACATGTTTTAAAAGACAGCCCCATAAATTGAAAACTTGGAAACATCCTGACTTCAGAAGGGGTGAATGGCAGTTGGATCATGTCTGCATGGATAAATTTCACCATCGCGAAATTCACAATGTCAAGGTTCTAAGGGGAGTTGACTCAGGATCAGACCACTATGTGGTAAAGATAAAAATAAAATTAACTCCAATGGCCAAGAAAAAACCTAATAATAACAATAGGAGGAAATTTGATCCATCTACCTTAATAAAAAATATAGAGTACTGTGAAAGAACAGGAGAAGAATCTCTCAACACTAAAACATTGGACGAATTAATCACTAAATTAAAATCAATAGCAGAGGAGTTAGCACCAATAAATCCAAGGAAAAAACATGAATGGTGGAATGTAGATTGTGATCAAGCAATAGAGAAAAGACACCAAGCATGGATAAAACATCAAGCTGTAAAGTCAGAAGAATCAAATTTAGAACTAACTATACAAAGAAAATTAACCCATAAAATCATCAGACAAACGAAACGTAATCATCTTAAGAATACACTGGAAAAGATAGAAGACGATTTCAAGAAAAAGCAATCTCGAGATTATTACAAAACATTTGGTAAATATCTTAAAAAATTTGAAGCTCCAACATTAATGTTGAAAAATCAAACGGGAAAGTTAGCACATTCTAACCAAGAAAATACAGAGATCCTTGCAGAAGCATTCGAGAAACTGTTAAATTGTGATGATCCACTGGAAACCCTGCAAGTAAACACTGATACACCTATTTTAACTTCACCTGATTTAATAAATCCTCCAAACATTAATGAAGTAGAACTCGCAATTAAAGAACAAAAAAATTACAAAACTTGTGGCGAAGACATAGTCTTTGCTGAAATCTGGAAAAATGCTGGTAAACCTGCGATTATAAATCTTCATCAACATCTAGTTAAAATGTGGATTACTGAAGAAATTCCTGCACACTGGACCATAGGAATAATCCATCCATTATTTAAGAAAGGAGACAAAACGAACCCAGATAACTACAGAGGAATTACCCTTCTGGACTGCACATATAAAATTTTCTCTCGCATAATTTACAACAGGATCAAAAACATTCTGGAACCACAACTTGGAGAATATCAAGGAGGATTTCGCCCTTACAGAAGTTGTCCAGACCAAATCCTTAGCCTGAAATTAATAATGGAATATTACAAAAACAGAAATAAGCAACTCTTTATCTCTTTTATAGATTTCAAAAAAGCCTATGATAGTATTCATAGACTGACACTGCTAAAAATCCTCAGATCATATGGTCTCCATCCTAAATTGATAAAAAGCATTCAATTAACACAAATTCGAAAGTTAAATTTAGGGGAGAAATATCAACAGCTTTCTCAGTAAAAACTGGTCTCAGACAAGGTGATGGATTATCCCCTCTGCTTTTCGATGTGGCTCTTGATTACCGTATATACCCGAATGTAAGACGAGGTTTTTTCCCACCTTTAGTGTTAAAAAAAAGGGGGGTCGTCTTATATTCAGGATATAAGAAATTTGCGATCAAAGTTTTTAAAAATTATTATTATTATTATTATTCGCGAAATAGTATGTGGCGGCGGCATCTTGTAACTCGCAACGAATCAATGCGTTAATGAAGATTAAAATATGCTTGGTTATGTTTAATTACCATGCATTTACGAATAGCATACATTTTGAGGTTAGGATTTACGCATACACGTCATTTTAATCGGATAAATAACATGTTCGAAATCATTCGGGAATATGTTTTAAGACAATCTTTACAAGGACAAAACCTGTCAAAGTTTTACGTGCAGTAATTGAGTGATCAACGTATCTCAATTTACAACATCAGCGCTCTTTCTAAGTTGATCCCGAACATCTGAAGGTCGTGTCGTCGTACGGTAATTTAAATACTAAACACACCCTTTTATGCTGAAGCCGATACGCGCTCGTACGTCTTGTGAGAAATGTTACGAGAAACATAACAAATTCTTGTTTTCTGTGTCGAGAATTTGTAAATCTAAGATACAGGTTACGGCAAGTTCATTAATAGAAAATTACGATCGTTCTTCATTACTGAGCCCAATCCCGTAACGAGAAGAAGAAGTGACTGCTTGCCGCGTTGTCGCTGTTCGCTTGTTTTTGTGTGGCTTCTTGACCAACTCACATCTTCACGTGGTCTTCACTTGTGCTCAGTGCCTGCTCTATTTTAGGTTGAAGTTGCGTCTACTGGTAGTTTATTCTTGGTGATGGCAGAAATTCGTGGAACGAAGAAATTTCAAGTTCCGTCGGGTGAAAGGAAGTGTTACGATGCGAACTTCAAGTTGATGGTGATTGGTTATGCTGAAATAACATCAAATGTTAAAGCCGGACAGAAGTACGGAGTGAGCGAGTGTAATGTGCGTAGATGGCGGCAAACTAAGGACAAACTTAAAAGTGCGCATACAACACGAAAATCTTTCCGTGGACCTAAGAAAGGACGCTTCCCCGACTTGGAGAAAGAAATTGTGGAATATGTGTTGGAAAAGCGGGCAGAGGGATTTCCGATAACACGAGACGTTATAAAAATGAAAGCCTTGGAAATTTCTCGAAGAATGTCTGTTACAGGTTTCAAGGCGAGTCAAGGGTGGTGCACTCGAATGATGAGACGCTCTGGATTCACTCTACGGCGGCGCACTACACTGGCGCAGAAGCTGCCAGAGGAATATTCTGAAAAGCTCTTGGCATTTCAGAGGAACATAATTAAATTAAGAACGAACAATAATTATTTGTTAAGTCAAATTGGTAACGCCGACGAGACACCAGTTTATTTCGACATGCCGTGCAACACGACAGTGGACACGAAGGGTGCAAAGAGTGTGCTTGTGAGAAGCACAGGTAATGAGAAAACCAGGGTGACTGTGATGTTATGTGCACTTGCCGATGGGCGTAAAATGCCTCCTTTTGTTATTCTTAGGCGAAAAACTATGCCCAAAGAAAAGTTGCCAGCCGGCATCATCTTCCGATGCAATGAGAAAGGTTGGATGACCCAGGACCTGATGATTGATTGGGTCAAATCAGTTTGGCACCGCAGACCAGGTGTTCTACTCAAGCAGCGTGGACTTCTTGTTCTAGATGCATTTAAAGGGCATCTCACTGAAGAGGTTAAGTCAGTGATTGGCAAAGGAAGCACTGATTTGGTGGTTATACCTGGTGGCATGACATCTCAACTCCAGGTAATAGATGTAGTCGTGAATAAACCTTTTAAGGATCATCTCCGTCAACTGTACACAGAGTGGCTCTTGAAGGGTAATCATGCCCTTACTCCAACTGGCAAGTTGAAGAAACCCAGTATTGGCATGCTGGGAGAATGGATCTCTACTGCCTGGGGAAGGATTTCTAGTGACTCGATTGTTGCTGGTTTCAAGAAATGCTGCATTTCTAATGCAATGGATGGTACAGAAGATGATTTGTTGTGGCAAGCAGTGTGTGGTGCTCGGGACGAAGATGAACACGATGGTAACAGTGATGTTGAAAGTGATATTGAAAGTGAAAGTGATTAATGTGAGATCGAGGACCTAAGCATTTAAAGGATGTGGTAATTTTAAAACATTTTTGTACAAACAGGGAGTTGTCACATTTATGTAAATCAGTTTCTAGACCATGTTTTAGTTGTATATAACCCTGTATAATAATAATAAATTATGTTTTTCATAACTGGTTACAAGGAAACAAAGCATATTGATTTAAAATAGCTTCAAGTAAGTGTTGAGCAACTTCTAAGATACAACAAACCTGCCAGTCAAGGTAAGCTAATTTGCAAGCACAACCTTAAGGGCATATATTGTGCAAGTTATGTGTTCACGGGTATCTTTTTGAAAAAATCTGCAAGAGGCCGTTGAAAACTAGGCCTCGTCTTATATTCAGGGTCGTCTTACATTCGGGTATATACGGTATATCATGAAGGTTTGGCAAAAGGAAAACCCTCCTAACATCAAAATTGGAACAAAACCATCAATAAAAATAAACTGCTTAGGATTTGCAGATGATTTGGCTCTTTTAGCACTAGACAAGGAAGAGGTTTGTACTCAGATCACTAGTCTCCAAGAAATTGCTCAAGGGATAGGATTACAGATATCCTTTGAAAAAACTGAGATCATGCCTATGAAACCCTTAGATATAAATGAAGTCTATATAAATGATCATAAAATTAACCTAGTTCCTCAATTTAAGTATCTTGGAGAAATTATAACACATAACTTAAACGAAAAAGTAACTTGGATAAATAGAACAAATAAAATGAAAAAGGCACAATCTCTAACCTGGTCAACATATAATAAAAAATGCCTATCAATAGCTACTAAGATCCAACATTATAAAACTGTAACTCTCCCAGAAGCCACTTATGCTTGTGAAACACTGTTCCAAATTAAAAATGAACAAAGAACTGATCAGCTCCTCAAAACGGAAAGAAGAATCATTAGAACGTGCATAAATAAAAAGTATCAGGTTGAGGGAGTCTGGAGGATTCTCCCAAATGAAACTGTCTATCGTGAGATTGATCCAATCACCAGCACAATGAAGAAGAAAAGAATTTCATATTTTTTTCACATCTTACGGCTTCCAGAAAACAGAATTGTACGCCAACTGGTGATGAGAAATCTAGGAAAGAAAACTGGAGGAAAATGGATCCAAGAAATCCAACAAGATCTCAAAGCAGTTGGACTTAAGATAACAGATGCCGAGGAGAAAAATAAAATTAACACCATTCTTAAAACTCACAAATTTTCTGCAGAAATGACACATAGAAAGCCTATGGAGATTTCAGATGAGTTGAGAAAATTCCGATCTGAAAGAATGAAAAAGTACTGGAAAGAGCGCAAGAACCAAGCAGTACTACCTTCAAAGAAGAAGTGATTGTGGAACGACTCAAGTGGTCCAATGTGACCAATCAAGATAATAATAATAATAATAATAATAATAAAACAAAAAGAAATGAGAGATTGCGTATTTCTGCGTCATTTGCGCTTACCACTGGAAATTGCCGAAACATTTCCCTCGTACTGGATGATGCTGTGAGCTTCCCACAGTCTCCTGGACGTCGACATCTTCGTCGATATTTGATGAGATTCTGGTAGATTAGATAATTCTATGGTCTGTACCTCGGACCCAAACACTCGTACAACCGCACTGGTTAAGTTTTACAAAAGTTAGTCCTCCAATCCACGGAACATCGGAGCGATTCCCGCGTACAACCGTACTCGTTAAATTCTATACAGATAGTCCCTAACTCCACCGAACATCGGAGCCACTCGCACGCGCACCCATACTCGTCTAGTATTTCACAGATTGTCCTCGTTCCACGGCGCGTCGAATGATATATGCACCTGTCGGCTCCCCCACTCTTCAGCCGACTTGTAGCTTGTGTGGTCCTCACTGATTGGCTGACCCACCACGCGATCTTCCTCTCCTCCGGGTCATTACACACGGCGCGGCGATGATGAAGTCGATTTCCGTTCCAACTATTCGCCTTTCCTGGACGCTGCGACCCAGGATTGCGTCATGCTTTCCAACAAGATTAAGCGTGTACTTGAATTCCCAGTGAGTCACGTCTCTCGATATACCCTAACTGACGAAAACTCCGTAAAATTCCGCAATCACATAATTTTCTATGATATTGTCGTTCGTAATAATTTGCTTGATAGCGTTTTCTAAGACATAGAAAACCTATCTGAATGCTAATAATTTTTATAAAATGCTCCGAATATACCTTAATAATAATTATAATAAATTAATAATAATAATAAATTAACATGAAAAATTCTCTTGGCTGAACAATTTGCCGCGTAAATAAATATAGAATGGCTTCCTACTGACTTATGCCAGTTGCATAAAAAACCCTCGAAAAACACGTTACAACTTTATAGTGTGCTTCTCATTTTTACTCAGCTTACAATTAATTTTAAAGTACAATCACGATTAATTTTAACTTGCACGGAACAAGTAGCCTGTAACTTGCTTACACAAAATGTACGCATTGCAAAAGTAGATGCCTTGGGCACTACTATTGTTTTCTCATCGCAATTAGTCAATTAGAAAGAAGAATGAGAAGAAAGGTGGAAGGAGAGTTGCAAGAGGAACAGTATGGCTTCAGGAGTGGAAGATCCACAGTGGACCCAATCTTTAGCTTGAGGCAGGTGATGGAAAAGAACTGGGAATATGGAGAGGATTTGATCATGACTTTCATAGATCTAGAAAAGGCATATGATAGTGTCCCCAGAGAGAAGGTATGGGAAACCATGGTTAAGAAGAGACTGGGAAGAGAAATGTTGGAAATGGTGCAAGCAATGTACAACAACTGTGTTAGCAGGGTTCTGACCCCTGTTGGAAAGACAGATTGATTTAGGAACAAGACTGGACTAAGACAGGGGAGTGTGCTGTCACCTCTTTTATTCATAAAGGTAATGGATGAAATTGTAAAGGAAACAAAGGAAGCATATGGACATAAAGAAATGAAGTTACTATTATTTGCAGACGATATTGTGGTCTGGGGAAGAAACACGGAAGAAGTGCAAAAACAACTAGATTCACTGAACGAAAATATTCAGAAGTATGGCCTGAAAATCAGTATAGAGAAAAGCAAGACCATGGTGATGACAAGAGGGGAAAGACAAGAAAAGGGCATTGTGAAAATTGGAAGTCAGAGTTTGGAAATTGTGGACACGTTCAAATACCTAGGAAGTGAATTGATGCAAACTGGTAGGTTGGTCATGGAGATTGGCAGGAGGGTACAGCAGAGCAATGCATTCTATCAAAGTGTAAGAAAACTTGTTTGGGATAAGGAAGTACCAAGGAAAAGCAAGGAGGTAATGTATAAAATGTACTATGTACCCATATTAACGTATGCAGCTGAGACTTGGACCCTGACGAGCAGGCAAGAGAGTAGAATCCAAGCCAGTGAAATGAAATTCCTAAGAAGTATGATAGGTAAGACAAGGAAAGACAGAGTGAGGAATGAAGATGTTAGGAAGGAAGTTGGGATGGGAAAACTAAATGAGAGAATTGAGAAGAATAAACTAAGGTGGTTTGGACATGTAAAGAGGATGGAGGAAAATAGAATACCAAGACAGATGCTGGAGGCGAAGTGCAAGGGTAAGAGAGCAAGGGGAAGACCTAGAACAAGGTGGATTGATTCAGTGAAGAACAGCGTGAGAAAAAGAAATCTGGACTGGGACAAGATCGTGGAAGAAGAATGGTGGAAGGAAAGAGGAAAGTGGAGAAGTGCCATAAATACCCCGACCCGGCAGGAGCTGGATAAGGGGAAATGATGATGATGATGATGATGATGATAATTAGTCTGTGAAATTATACAAAATTTTATAACAGTACATCACACTGCAAAAGGGTGGAATATTTATGAACATGCAAATTAAGGTTGAAAGAATTTTTAAATGCCACGAATACATGATAGAAGAACTACAAGTGGTTCGTACACGAACAATATTTGGATCCAATTTTGTCATCTCCCATCTCCGTCATGCCAAATCCCGATTATAGGGCGATCGAATTCAGCTCATTGTTTCAAACAATGCTTTGTAAAATTGCTGACAACTGGTTGAAATCTGTGCAATCGACAATCAACTCTATTCATTTTCATGCTCATGTTCACTTTATAGTAGCCTATACTGCTTGTTACTAGCATCACAATCGTGATTCTTCTCGGCCTGCCTTTCGTTTCCCCATTGATACCAGGGTTAAGAATTGGATGATGTTGCGATCTATCACATAATAGGTAACTGATGATTTCATAACTCTCATCAAAAGTGTTAGACCACCTCGTGGTGTAGCGGCTAGCGTACTTGGTTGTTGCCCCGGATGTCCGGGTACGATTCTCGGCTCTGCCAAGAAATTTAAATTCTGGTACAAGAGCTGACAAAACTGAGAAGAGGAATGTTCGATTCCCACATCTGCCATCCTGGAAGTGGTTTTCTGTGGTTTCCCCACTTCTACTCCAGGCAAATGCTCGGATGGTTCCTAACTTAAGGCCACAGCCACCTCCTTCCCAATCCTATCCCCAATTTACAAATACATACACTAGTACTACCATCACAATAACACAGGTTATCACACAAATTGCACACACACACACACACACCCAAATACAACAAAATATTTTGCCATATTAAATCAGAGTGGCAACATTTCAGAAACAACATAATATTTGGTGCATAAAAGGCACAAACATTAGAAAGGGCAAAGAACACTTGAACCTTGCATATTTTGGCTGGGGCTAATACTCTTCCTTATCATCATCATCTTGCACAGTTTCCAGCCACTGGCCGGGTCTGTTTGGAACACAAGCCTCTCCAACGTCTTCTGTCTTCCCACCATCTCTCAGCCTCCACCCTTGTCCAGTCTTCTCCTCTCTTCTTCACGCTTTCTTCCACCCCCTTCAGCCACCTGTCTCTCGGTCTTCCTCTCTGTCTCTTTCCTTCCCACTTCGTCTCATGTACCCTCCTGGGTATCCTCTTCTCCTCCATTCGTTTTACATGTCCATACCATCTGAGTCTAGATTTCTCTATATCATCCTGTAATGGTTCCTCCTTCATTAATTCTCTGGTCCTCTCATTTCTTATTCTGTCCATCTTTGTAGCTCCAATACTGCTTCTCAAGAACCTCATCTCACTGGCCTGTATTTTGCTCTTCTCCCTTCCTTTCATAACCCAGGTATCCGAGGCATACGTCAGGATAGGGACATAGTACGTCCGATATATGATCTTTTTGCTGTTCTGAGGGACATCCTTGCTCCATAACATGCTTCTCACACTCCTCCGGAATGCTTCTGCCTGTCTCCCCCGCTCATTTATTTCTCTATCGTTTCTTCCATTATCTTGTATCAGGCTTCCCAGATACATGAAACTCTCCACTTTCTTCAGCTGTTCCCCACCAATTGTTATTCCGGTTGTGGTTCTTTCCTTCTTCGTTGTTGTGATCACCATCTCACTCTTATTTATGCTAAATTTCATCCCATATCCTTGTATTATTCCTTCCCACACGTCCAACTGTTCCTGTACCTCCTCCTCCTTGTTTCCCCAAATCATCAAATCATCTGCAAACACCATTGCTTTCATCTTTCCTTCCCCAATTACTTGTGCCACTCGGGACATTATGTCATCCATCTTCCTTCTAAAAGTGGTAATTCATTAGTAACAGAATTTTGTAAGAATTTGAACACAATCCCTCATATTATTTTCCCGCATTCATAGTTTTTTTTCTTCTTTGGGTCCCACCGAAAATTATGAATCTAGTTTCCACTGTATCCATCCATTTTACTCACCCAGCTGCACCGTGTGGGAATAGTGAATAATAATAAACACAAGAACATTTTTGTCAGCTAGTGTTATGGGGCTTGTCTATAAAATAAATATTTAAAAATGCCTATACTTTACTGTTTATCCTGTACAGTATTTTGGCTGGAGCCTAATACACTTGACCCCTAAAAGCAAGAATTTGTTAGGAATAGAATTTTTAACCCTTTCCTCTCGAATTATTGTAAGTCCTGTTTTCTCCCAACTCGTATTTATTTCTGTCAGCATTCTTCATATTTTAAAACCCCGTATTAAGTACTGGTTGTAACAATATATACAGGAAGGAACTACAAAATTAATGAATGTATGGTATTTACACGACACAAAATAATTTTTTTGACTTTCTTAACGGTATGCCTGGATGGAACCCTGATTGCTTCTCATAATGTCATCGCCCCCTCTATGAATTCTTGCGACGCTGATATCAATACAGTCACTTGAATCACTCACAGATATATCACTTTCATCGCCAAATTCAAAAATTTCATCACTTTTATGGTCACTATCATCAAAATCAGCCAAAATACCAACGACAAAATCTCAGCTTCGGTCAGATTGTGCGCCACCATGTTGCTTCACCGTGACTGCTTTCCATGTCAAAGAAAAAGAGCAGTTTTGCAGAGCAAAGAGAAACTAAATCACTCCTGTTTGGTTTCTTTCAGTTTCCGGAAGGGATCAGCACTTCCCAAACAAAGTACAAAAGCCCTGGCATGCCAGGTAACCTAGAAACGAGCAGCAAAACATTGTGTCGATTCAGGGTCGCCATTACTTTATTCAAATTTACTGTTCCGCCAATCAATACAAAACAATACGCGTCATTAGGCGCTAATCACAGTACATGTTTCGAATCCTTTTAAATACGGTTCTTCATCAGCCGACGAGTGTCTTAACACAGCTTACTATTAAAGACATGGATAATACAGAAATACATACATCATTCAAAACACATTAAAACTTTTGCAATACATGATATTAAAACACTATTAAAATGTGGCCTTTCACAATTTCCTTTGCCCTTCAAATGACATGAATAGTCGGAGTTTATTTCTGTCTCTAGGAAACCTTCATACTAGGTTTAGCAGTGAGATAGTTCATATCGCATAAAAACATTTTTTAAATCACATAAAACATTTTTTTAAACCACATGTGTACTGTTGGTTCTATTTAAAAGTCACTGTTCATTAAATAGCACGATGCCTGTTGTTGCCTGTCCATAAAATTCTTCACACCGAAGTAGGTAATGAAGTTCTACTTGTAGAGAAGAAAGTGTTGTCAAATGGGTCTAAAAGATGGAAACCTTATCCCAAATGAACGGCTCTTGAAGTGGCAAATTTAGGACTGCCTAACTGTCAGGATGGACTACTAGGCCACTTCAAGAGCTGCTCATTTGGGATAAGCTTTCCATCTTTTAGACCCATTTGACAACACTTTCTTCTCTACAAGTAGAACTTAATTACCTACTTCGGTGTGAAGAATTTTATGGATGGGCAACAACAGGCATCGTGCTATTTAGTGAGCAGTGACTTTTAAATAGAACCAACAGTACACATGTGGTTTTAAAAAATATTTTTATGTGATATGAACTATCTCACTGCTAAACCTAGTATGAAGGTTTCCTAGAGACAGAAATAAACTCCGACTATTCATGTCATTTGAAGGGCAAAGGAATTGTGAAAGGCCACATTTTAATAGTGTTTTAATATCATGTATTGCAAAAGTTTTAATGTGTTTTGAATGATGTATGTATTTGTGTATTATCTATGTCTTTAATAGTATGCTGTGTTAAGACAAACGTCGGCTGATGAAGAACCGTATTGAAAAGGGTTCGAAACATGTACCGTGATTAGTGCCTAATGATGCATATTGTTTTGTATTGATTGGCAGAACAGTAAATTTGAATAAAGTAATTATATTCGTCAATACGGACCTTAAAAGATGGCAAATTCTCCCAATTCAGGGTCGACACACGAGCTAAAACGCTAAGTGAAGGCTGTCGACCTCAGTTCGACACATGAGTGGAAAGGGTTAAGGTGTTTGAACACAATCCCTCATCTTCCATTTTCCCATAACCTTCAATTTTATGTGTAGACATTTTTAAATATCTTTTATAGAGGGCCCCATAACACTAGGTGACAACAATGCTCATTTGTTGAAAGTAAATTTCATTATTAATCATTATTCTGGTTTAGTGACGGGGTGAGTAAAATGGATGGATACAGTGAAACCCCGATTCATCATTTTATTTTTTGTTCCTTCTTTGGGTCCCATCAGAAGGTTCTAATGTATAAATACAGTGGAACTTCGTTAGTACGTTTTTGAAGGGACTGAAATAATTGGGACGTCAAAAGCACGACAACGTACTACCAAAAACACTTTACTGTATTTAAAACGTGTAAAAATAATTTTATAAAAGTGCGACATAGATGTAAACTTCAAAATTTGAACGTAGTAAGCGGGAGAGGGAAGACTTGCTAATACAATATTTTACATACAATTTAGTGTTTTGGGACTCAGACTTTTATAATTCGACGAAATTAGCGGGAAAACGTGTTACAGAGGAACGTACTAACGGGATTCCACTGTAGTTGATTATAGCATGCATACTCAGGTCATAGCACATAGGAAAATTAAGTCTCTATTTACAACACTGAATGTGGCAGCTACTGAAGTAATAACTTGAATTTTAGTCTTATATCATTCCTTGATCTCCAGAAAGATAACATTTGAAGTTTCCATCTTACCTGATATCCAACTAATGATCCAAGAGGCCACTTGCGCTCTGAACAAACTCTTTTAGCAACTGTTATAGCTGCAATTCTCCTAGGTTGTGTTATTATTATGTTGCAGGGAGCACTACGCTCATAGCAAGAATCAAGGATATATTGAGGAACCTGAGTGGTCTTTCCACAGCCAGTAGCACCTTTGATCACAGTCACTTGATTTGCATCAATCATAGATATAATCTGGAAGTAAAAAATTATGAGCTAGACATGGCAGTAAATAAATTTTGGCATGTTACACAAGTTTGTACAAACTTATGTAATCTAAACATTGTATATATACGGTATTTGTACATAAGTGTAATTCATAAACACATACACTAATTAAGCCTAAGTGAGCAGGATCTGAAGATAAACGCTTCACGTTCGAAACATGTCATCCAATTAAGAACCCCCTATTTTTGTACATAAAAGCATGTTATTTTGTATTAAATATCTTATGTAATATTTTTCATGTAAGGAATGAATACGTGTTTTCACGGCTAATGTAATTGGTCACAAGATTTAGTGTTGCCCGGCTGGAAAGCTTTCTTAGTATTTCTTTTGTACACACCTTATTCCTTTAAATGAACTATTCATATTTATATGCTATGCTATTCTACTGCCATAATTAGGTTGTTGATTCAACATTCCAAACAAATTTTATGCAGCTATTATTTTTAACAGTGCGTATACCAAAATGTTTAAGTATGGTAATAAGCTATTTCTTATGTTACTGCAAATAACTTCTAAATTGCCAAACATTTGTAACTACAATTGGTGCTCAATCGGGCAGGAAAAATGATGCTATATTATCATACTGTGTTAAAGAGACCATTCAAGTGACTTCGACATTTTTTGTTTACTGTATTATCGTTGTGCAGCTGAACTGGTCCTAAAAATAACATGTTCGACCAATATAAAATCACCAGTTTTCACTTGAAAAATTACGGCATTGTCAAACTATATCATTGAGCTATGTTCATGTCATGACAATAGACAAATCAATAGGACGAATACAAACATAATCAATATTTCTAATTGTTCAATTGTTTTTTTTTTCGTCTTTTTATAAATCTTACGAAAGCAGATTAAAACAACTCATCTTGAGGCAAATGTTAAATGGGGTCTTGCTGCATTACTTCATGTCCTGAATTAATTGAGCAACCAAGGGGCTTCAGGGAGGTAAAGACAATTTCACACAATACAAAATCACACAAAATGTCACCAAAAGGTTATTGTTAACAGGTTTCTTATGCTACCCGATTTCAGAGTAAATTCTGGGAGTAGTAGAAAGGGGGATAATATAATGGTTAATTCACAAATATGTAAGTGATTGGTAGGTACAGAGGGCTTGGTATATAGTGTAACATGCATCCTGTCCTTATTCAGATACAGTACTAACCCGAGCAAAACTGAGTAGAAATCTTAGTAACGAATATATTAAAGCCCTAATACTTGTACAGTACAACTAGGCCTGTAAATTTGAATAATTAATGTTATCTTACAGACCACATGCCAAAATCATCGTCATCGGTTATCCACTCCAGTTGCCCGGGTGTGGTATACAAGCGCTCTCCACTTGTCTGTTCATGAACCACTCTTCTCTCAGGACTGTGTCCCAGTTGACTCCTCTTGTTCCTAAACCCTATTTCACTTGGTCCAGTCATCTCTTCCTAGGTCTTCCCACGTCATTTTCCAACCACCACAGTTTGAAGCCAATGCTTTGCTGTCCTACCATCGTTCATTCGTTTGAGTTGGCCAAGCAATTTCAAACGAGCCCGTGTCACTCTTCATTCAAGGATGGGTACACACCTGCTTCTTTCCTTTTCTTTCATTCCTTACTCTGTCCTTCCTTGTTTTCTGGACCATAGTTCCCAGGAACTTCATTTCTGTGTCTTGTAGTTTGCTAACCACTTGTTTAGTTGTTGCATAGGTTTCTAAATCATATGTTATGGTATTATGGGGGTGAAGTATGATTGAAAGAGGATCTGTTTTGATCGTAAAGGAACTTGTTCGTTCCAGAGAAGATTCCGCACGTGATGACAGAACTGAGCTGATTTTTGAGTTAGCTATTAAGCTCATGTTGTATTCTGTTATCACATGAAATGATATACCCAAGATATTTATACTGGTCTACCGTTTCCAGCTGTGTACTTTCCAGCATTATTTTTCCTTTCTTCCTCTGCCTGTTGATAGACATAGCATTTGCATTTATGGATGATATAGTAATTAGGGGAAATACAGAGGAAGAAGTTCAAAAGAGGCTGAACACCTGGAATGACAATTTAAACGCACACGGATTAACCAGATCAACTGTTGCTATTTTTTCATAACTTCATCTATAACGGTGATTAAAAAAAGCATAGGTGAAAGAGCACTGCCTTGTAGTACTCCTTTGGTTGTTAGGAATCAATGAGAATAACAGTTTCCAATCTGTACAGGCCAAAATCTACTACAACGTTACTAAATATAACAATAAGAAATATTACCTACTAATTTACTTACGTTTGATTTAAAAGAGGCAATAGGAAGTGATGAATTTGGAGTAGTATCAAAACTATAAGTCTGATACACTTTAGTCAATTCTTCACTATTAATTTCATCAATGTTAGGGAGAGTTCCAACAGACGTTAATTCCTCAATATCAGCAAAACCAGTATTACTGTCACCTTCATCTGCCCCATAATTGTTTCTTTCACATTTCTGAAACAGGAACAAGTTTTAAGAAAGAAATAACAAAATACATTTTTTTAGTATACAATAGATATAAAAAATTCTTACATAGGAACAGTATTTGTTACACGGCAATAGGAGAAATATGAACGATATCGACTAAAGCATCAAATTTCTTATACTAAAGTTTAAAAAAGTCTGCAAGAAAGACTCTTCACCACAAGATCTAAAACAACTGGCCCTCTGTACAATAGAAGAAAGATATCCATCTAATCAATGGCTAAAAATATTTACAGATGGCTCACAAGACAAAGAAAATAGAACTGGAGCAGGAATATATTCATCTCTCTTCTCACTCTACTTCCCAGTAGGCCAAAACAAACTTTGATGCTGAGATAAGAGCAATTTCACATGCACTCCATCAGTTATTAGGCAGAAACATTGATTATCAAAAATGTGTCATCATTACAGATTCAAAAGCAGCCATCCAAGCCATCTCGTCAAATTATTCGTCAAATTATAAGCCCCAAAATAAAGAACTGAAAGAAATTTTTTGTATGATAAAACCCCTTCAAAGACTCCACAAACAGATCTCATTTCAGTGGATCCCTTCTCATGTTGGAATAGCAGGTAATGAAAAGGCAGACAGATTAGCAAAAAAAAAGGTACCACACTACAACAACCTGTCATTCAGACTGATTTCATGTCAGCAAAAAGGATCTTGGAAAATACAATCAAAAACAGGTATGAAGAAATGGCAAAGAAAACAGCAGAAACCAAATTATGGAAGGCCATTGATGCTAAATGGGATCAATATAAACTAACACCAAGAAGAGAAGCTGTAGCCTTCTTCAGACTTAACACTGGCCATGACTGCCTTGCAGCTCATCTGAAATGAATCAACATCCTGAGATCTGAAGAATGCACACTTTGTCACGAACCTGGAAGTAAAATGGATAAGGGGCACCTGCTACATTGCAACAAACTTGATGTGACTGCTAAATTTCTGGAAACCTCACACAACTCTATTGGAACACAAGAAAGCTGATGGATTGGAAACCGGGCTAGCCATAGGAAACAACAACAACAACAACAGTTTTAAAAAGTTCAACTTAGATCTCCTGTGTTACAAAAGTCCGGTGCAATTAATAATGATTAATGAGGTAACAAGTCCCTTCTGGGTAAACGATGCAAGTACTATACTAGGAACAGTGGAGTACAATACAAGGTGTCTGGGTTAAAGGTTTAATAATATAAAATTCAATAACTTGAGAAATAATGGAGATATTTATTGGCAGTTTGCTTCTACAACTAGGGTAACTCAAAATGTTTTCTGTGTTCGCTTGCGGTGGTACCACATGAGCATGCACGTAACTGCATTGTTCACAAGAAGCGCGCCAGTAGTCATCAGTAGTCAGACTCCACAGCAGAAGGTGTTCTGTGTGCTTTCGCTCGCGGAGCTAAAATCTGTTACACTAGTACAACGTAGATTTTGGCGAGAGTATGGACTGTTTCCAACTGATGATGTTCCCACTTACGTAACAATCAAGAAATGGTACAGGTATCTTCGAGAATTTGGGAACTTGCACACAGTTTCAGAGGCTACTGTTGATTTAATTCGTGAGTCCTTCAAGTGGAGCCCTCATAAGTCAATTCGACAAGCAAGTAGGCAGTTACAGTTACCTCGTTCGCCAGTACACGATGTCGTCCATAAAAGGTTGCACCTACAGGCGTACAAACTGCAGCTTTGTCAGAAAATCAAACCTCAGAAAAGGCCGCTATGGAAGGCATTCGTGGAGACAATTCTGGCCAAAATTGATGGCAATGAGGCATTCATCGATTCAGTCTGTCTCTCGGACGAGGCTGCATTCCATATTTCCAGCATGGTAAACAATCTCAATTGCCACATGTGGGGAACTGAACCTCCCCACGTAGCGATAGAGTTGGAACGGGACTCTCCGATAGAGAATGCGTGGTGTGGATTGTTGAAGGACAGGGTTATTGGCCCATTCTTCTTCATGGAGCATACAGTTAACGGAACACGTTACCTAGACATGTTGGAGCCTCGTGACGTGACCTTTCAGCAAGATGCGGAACTTGTGAGGGATTTCTTGTGTCGCAAGTTCCCAGATCGCTGGATTGGGAGAGGCAGTCCATCAATTGCTTGGCTCCCTGAAAGCCCTGACATTACGCCACTTGATTTTTTCCTGTGGGGGTTTGTCAAGAATCAAGTGTACCCGACACCACCCGGTCATGATCTACATTTGAGCAGCTATCGCAAATGTTACGCCTACAATGCTGTAGAACACTTGGAGAGAAGTGGAATACCAATTAGATGTCTGTCGCGCCACTAATGGAGTGCATATCAAGGTATATTAGGTATGTAAAGAAACATTTTGAGTTAGCCTATTTGTAGAAACAAACCGTCAATAAATTTCTCCACTACTTCTTAAGTTATTAAATTTTATATTAAAGTATACCTTTAACCCAGACACCTATCATTACTTGATTTTTTTTTTTTTTTCTTTTTCTAGTCAGATTACCCTCCAGGTAGGTTTTTCCCATGGACTCAGTGAGGGACCCCACCTTTACCGCCTCTGCGGGCAGTGTCCTGAAGTTTGACATCGGGATGGGGGATACAACTGGGGAGTGGGGGGGGGGACTAGCGCCTCGCCCAGGCGGCCTCACCTGCAAAGCGAATAGGGGTGCTCATGAGGGATGGGACGGGATGGGAAGAATGGGAGGTATAGACAAGGAAGAGGGAAGGAGGTGGCCGTGGCCTGACGGTAAGTACCATCCCGAAGTTTGCCTGAAGACAAAGTGGAAAACCACTTCGTGGATATCAAACCCCCTCTACCCATTTGGACCACCCGAGGCTGAGTAGACCCCGTTCCAGTCCTCATACCACTTTTCAAATTTCATGGCAGAGACGGGAATCGAACCTCGGACCTCTGTGGTGGCAGCTAAGCACGCTGACCACTACACCACGGAGGCGACACTGATAGATAATCATCTTCATCGTACAGTTCCAGTTTCCCGGGTACTGTTTATGAGCCTCTTCCACTTCAACCTGTCCATATACAACTCGTCATGGAGAACATCATCCACTGTCCATCCTCTGGTCCCTACATCAACCTTGACCATGTCCATCCATCGGGTTCTAGGTCTAGTCTTTTTCCATCCACCTGTCTATCCAAATTTATTCTGGCTGATCTTGTAGGCTCCATCCTCTTCACATGCCCATACCACCGTAGGTTAGATGTGCAGACTAGGTCTAATAGGGATAATAAGCTTCCAATTTTGCAATTGAAGAGGAAGTAGTTAAAAACCCCAATTTAGGTTATATGACCTAAATAAGTAATATTAACAAATACACTTGAGAAATAAACGTTCTTTTCAGTTCCTGTAAAATTTAGTTTATGGCGCTTGCAACGTTCTGGTGCAGACCATTCAATTATTGAGGCATTTCTTTGATAGTTGTCCTGGGCAAAGTGTAATCAGGAAATGTAGAAAAAAAAATTGACCATTGGCCGAGAGTAAGATGGATGAAAACCAGTGTGGCTTTCAACCACGAGGATATCAAAATCGAATTAAATAATTGCTAGTTTTCCACTTTTCAATACTATTTACTTTGTTGAGGACTAAGTTCTCATTGGTACATGTTTTGACTCTCCTGAAGCCTTGGTCAGCCTATAGCAATCTCAATAATCGTCACTATTTAGGTCCAAGTCCATCAATTGAAATTCATTAAAAAAAGGGGATGAAAATGTCGCCGAGATGATGTTTAAAAGATTTAAAATGTTCTAAAAGGTTTTAAAATTGCTGTTTAAAATTTCTCGTGCATTTGACGTCTTCTAAAATAATTCCCTCCGTCTTCATAAGACGAATGATTGTTCTACTATCTCAGTAGTTTGTTGTATTTTTGAGGGTATTTCAGATGTGACCAACTTATATGTAGATTTTTCTTTACTCATAACCCATGTTATTATGTTGTCAATTTTAGGAAATTAATTGTGAATTTTATGTTACGTCAGCGTGTGTAGTTTTTGACGTATTTTTATTAGTATTTGGATTTTTAATATTCTGTATTTGAAATTTTAAGGAAACGTTGTAGTTATACTCACTTTGAAACGAAACTGTTTTATAATTGGAATGCTTCGATAAAAATGCGTAACAACCTACAGAATGCGTCAATATTGTTAGATCGCATCGTTATACAGAGAAAGCATTAGTGTAATATGCTAAAACATCTGTAATAAACATTTTTATGAGTCAGAATATAAATGCAATATTTATAACAATATCATTGAAAAATTGAAAACTATTCAACTAGAAGCTGGTGACTTACTAGTCAGTTTTGACGTGGTCTCTCTTTTCACGAAAGTACCTATAAAGGCAGCCCTGGAGTACATCGCACGGATTTTTTCAGATGATATCGCCGCCTTATTCTGCCACTGCCTCACCGCTAGCTACTTCCTGTGGAAAGGTGATTTCTATGAACAAATTGATGGGGTCGTCATGGGCAGTCCCCTGAGTCCGGTGATCGCGAATTTCTTCATGGAAAAATTTGAACAAATAGCACTCGAGACCGCACCTATACTTTTGTAATATAGGGCCATGGTTAAAGCCCTGCGCGGATGCGGATATCCGCAACATTTTTCGCCAAGCAGATATAATTTGCATGGCTTTGCGGATAGCGGATAATGTTTGGAGTGAATTTGCGGATAATATATAGAATATAATTCGAACTTGTTGAATATCATGGGGAAGGTTGGGTAATCGTGCGCAGCGGGTAATCGTGCGCACCTATGTTTTTCGAGTTGGTAGTACAACTAGTAACTCTGTTCACTGCTACCCTAAAGCTGTCATCGTACCTATCAGATAGGGACAGTCAAGCATAATGCCATTTGCTATGTGATAAACGTGAGGCTTGGATGAAGAAACATAACACTTTGCATGTTATTTTCTGTTGCCAGCTAATAAGAAGGTAAGCCTACAGTTGTGATTCAATTATTTAAAATTAAATGGAGTTTTAAATGCCAGTGTGTACAGTGCTTTTGCATGTATTTATTTTTCAATATAATAGATTAGTTTACCGGGATTCAGTGAGTTACGTTTTAAAAGCAGAGTTGGGTATGGTGCGCAGAACATATATGACCCAACGCGATATTAATGGCAAAATATTTCGTGTTTGTTCACCAGATGCCAAGAAATTATACGTGGAAAACGGAAAAACTCCTACCCAGCAGAAAATGTGCAGAAAGCTCTACGTGCAATTAGAGATGATGGGAGGAAAATAAGGGCAGTGGGGAGAAGTTTCAACATTCCCCAGTCAATCATACGAAAGTAGTTGCTGCAAAACTGTCTTGCTCCACCTCGTCTAGTCCGTAAAGCTGTTTTTATCAACGAAATGGAGACATAATTATCTGAATACCTTTTGACATTGGCAAAATTATTTAAGGCATAACGCCCACCAAGCTTGTCAGACGATTAGAGTTCAAGTTTGCAAAGGAGAATAAGTTTCCCCATAATTTCCATAAAGTTAAAGTTCTAGCAGGCAAAGATTGGTTGTATGGGTTCTTGAAGAGATATCCAGCATTAACGTTGAGACAACCTGAAGGAACAAGCCTAAATAGGATTGCCTCCTTTAATGTTGAAGAAATGAAGATATTTTACTCCAACATCCAAAACGGCAGAATTTTAGTATAATTGCATTGTTATGCTATTGTAAAATACATTGGAATATTCTAATGTTAATGCACAATGCAAGTTTCAACCAATTCACATTGTATTAGTATGGCTTTCCAACATTCATCCCATGTGCACAATTCCCCAACCCATGCGCATGATTACTCTGCAGGGTGGGTAATCGTGCGCAAATGCATATTTGCGAGATTTCGAATTATAGTCCACAGAATTTATTTTTGAATTAAATTTGTTCTGCACATCGAATATAGAGTTACTAAGGCTCCCTTATTCATCACTGCAGTTGTGTTACGGCATCTATTATTTCATCATCACAAGACCGATTCTTGCTTAAGTGCGCACAATTCCCCCACTCTCCCTTACTAGGACCCGGATATTTATGACTAGGTCTCGGATCGATATGCTCGATAAAATCTCCAGATATGCTCGAACGCCATGTGTTTTATGCTCGATAGATATGTTCGAAAAACCCATTATATGCTCTAAACACCCATATAAACCCATTATATGCTCGATAGATATGCTCGAAACCCCCATTATATGCAGTTAAATATGCAGAATATGCTCGAAAAACACCGTTAAAAACTATAGAAAGGAAAGTGAAACGAAAAAACCAATAACATATCTTTAAATACGGTACGAGCTTTATTTTCTAATTGTATGTATGATACACTGCAATAAACTTGCATTCAAGTTTTACAAGTATATATAAGAGAAGTGCTCTTATAAAAGATACAGTTTAAAAGTTCATTTACAAAATGTTCAGAATTAGGCGAGTCAATGAAGTAGATCTGCATTGGTCTGTACAATAAGAAATTTTCTACGTTTTCAGTTTTGAATGATTTTCTTAAATCAGTCAATTAAAGTTTCAATGACGAGAACGACCTCACAAAAGGTTAAAAGCCTGCGGTTCTATTATTCGCACCAGATAGGCTTTTCAATAATTATTTCTGTTTTCGAACCTTAAGGATCGTCAGGGCCCGAATTCGTGGGAGAATTCGAAGAAAAACAAACTATTTATTCGAAAATCACAAGAATATGCATTTATATGCTTCGATTCTGAAAACCGCGGTTTTATGCATTTATATGCTCGATAAATTTCAATTCTGTTGGTCGAGAGGTGAAAATACCACCGAAAGGCTTCTTTCAATGTGTACTATTCAGGGAAAAAATATGCAAATATGCTCGAATCCGAGCCCTATTTATGACGTACCATATTTTTTCATTATGATTTTTCATGACAAATGTAAGATGATGATTTACGCTAATCCCATTCAAATTATGTTATTAAGCATAATCAACACTCCGAACTGAAAAGGGTTGCAATTATGGCTGTGTAACATTTTAAACACAGCACATGACATACTGTACAGTACATAGCCTAAGGGTTCGACTTGCTGCTCAAATGTCTAAAAGATAAAGTATAAAGCAACACATTGAAAATATTTTTGTAATGCCAGTAGATTCGGATAACAAACATGTGGGTAAAAGTCGCGTGGATCCGGGGTGGATGCGGATAAAAGTCGTGCGGATGCGGGGCGGATAACAGCCGTGCGGATGCCGATAACGTTTCGTCTATCCGCGCAGGGCTCTAACCATGGTAAAGATCAATTAAATCTGTTTTTACTACATCTTACAGCCTGAACTCTCATTCAGTTTACCATGGAGTTAGAGAATGAACAGAAAATCGCTTTTCTCGACGTTATGGTAACGAAGACCGCTGATCTAACCTTGGGACATACAGTTTACCGTAAGCCGACCCATACTGACCGATATTTACACAAGACGTCCAACCACCACCCACGACAGAAATACGGAGTAATAAAAACACTGGCTGACCGCGCGAAAAGAATTTGTGAAAAGCAGTGCCTAAACCAAGAAATTAAACACCTCAACGAGGGCCTATGCGCCAATGGGTACAGCCAGAAAGATATCCAGCGAGCACTCCATCCAAGACGTCCAACTACATGGGTAATTGGGAGACGAGCAGCCCCTGGCTAGAGCTTTCCTTCCATATAGAAAAAAGGTCACGGACAGAATAGGGAGGCTACTCGAGTCCCATGATATAAAGACCATATATAGGCCTACGCGAAAAATTAAGGACATGTTTAGGTCCTCTAAAGATAAGCGACATCCTCATACCGCGGCAGGGGTTTATAAAATCCCGTGTGATTGTGGCCAAGTATATACTGGAACAACGAAGAGAAGTATTGCCACTTGCCTCAAGGAGCACGAACGACACAGCCGGCTGGGACAAACAGATAAATCCACTGTTGCAGCACACTCGCTACTCGCAGGTCACGACATAAGATATGGAGACACCGAAGTGCTGTCCACCACGGTGTCTTATCATACCAGGCTACAAAGGGAGTCCATTGAAATCCTGAAGCATACTAACAGCTTCAATCTTAAGGAGGAAGCAGAACGTGTGAACAGAGCTTGGCTTCCAGTCCTTAATCGCCTCAAGCCTGCCCTCGTTGACCGTCGTAGGCGAGAAGATGCAACAGAAGAGCAGCCCTGTCCTTGATGCTGTTGTTTCCTATGGCTAGCCCGGATTCCAATCCATCAGCTTTCTTGCGTTCCAATAGAGTTGTGTGAGGTTTCCAGAAGTTCTAGCAGTCACATCAAGTTTGTTGCAATGTAGCAGGTGTCCCTTATCCATTTTACTTCCAGGTTCATGACAAAGTGTGCATTCTTCAGATCTCAGGATGTTGATTCGTTTCAGATGAGCTGCAAGGCAGTCATGGCCAGTGTTAAGTCTGAAGAAGGCTACAGCTTCTTTTCTTGATGTTAATTTATATTGATCCCATTTAGCATCAATGTCTTTCCATAATTTGGTTTCTGCTGTTGTCTTTGCCATTTCTTCATACCTGTTTTTGATAGTATTTTTCAAGATCCTTTTTGCTGACATAAAATCAGTCTGACCGACAGGTTGTTGTAGTGTGGTACCTTTTTTTACTAATCTGTCTGCCTCTTCATTTCCTGCTATTCCAACATGAGAAGGGATCCACTGAAATGAGATCTGTTTGTGGAGTCTTTGAAGGTTTTTTATCATACAAAAAAATTCTTTCAGTTCTTTATTTTAGGGCTTATAATTCAACGAGATGGCAACGCATTTTTGACAATCAATGTTTCTGCCTAATAACTGATGGAGTGCATGTGAAATTGCTCTTATCTCAGCATCAAAGTTTGTTTTGTTTTGGCCTACTGGGAAGTAGAGTGAGAAGAGAGATGAATGTATTCCTGCTCCAGTTCTATTTTCTTTGTCTTGTGAGCCATCTGTAAATATTTTTAGCCATTGATTAGATGGATATCTTTCTTCTATTGTACAGAGGGCCAGTTGTTTTAGATCTTGTGGTGAAGAGTCTTTCTTGCAGACCTCTTCTAACAAAGTAAGATCTGTAGTCACTTGTATATATTCAATGGGATTGACTGGCATACAGAGTGGTTCAAGTTTTATTTGCAGATTGCTCTTATTGATGTATTCTTTGGCAAGGCTTAAGGGATCTTTTTGTGTTTTAAGATTGGGGCTAGAAACAGGTTTTTTGGTCCATGTCATTTGAGGTAGTCTTTGTATACTGAGGTATGCATTGGCTGTTTGATGTTTCATCTCTTCTTCTATTGGTAAGTTGTGGGTATATAATTGCAAGGCGGTTATAGGTGTGGTTTTTATTGCACCTGTTATGATTCGTAGGGCATTATTCTGACACCTCTCGAGGCGATCAATGTTTGACTGGGGTGCTGTAGAGAGTACTTCACTGCCATATTTTATGATAGGTTTGATGTAAGTATTGTAGGTTTTGTTGAGTGTGTCTTGAGTGCTCCCCCAAGTAGCTCCTGCTAGTCACTTCAGTAATTTCATCCGTTTGCTTACCTTATCCTCCACATGTTTTATGTGTTTGGTCCAGTTCAGCTTCTTGTCCATGATGATACCTAGGTACTTTGTACTTTCACTTTTTGGAAGGTCTTGATTACTAAATTTGAGACTAAAAGTTGGATTGTGGTGTCTCAGGGAGAAAAACTGGTATACTGTTTTGGAAGTATTGATTTCCATATTATTGTTTTCGGTCCAGTTTTTAAGTTTTATAAGTGCCTGGTTCATTCTGTGTTCAAGAAAGATTTGCTGATTTGGGCTGTTACGTGCTGTGGTCCAAATGATAACATCGTCTGCAAACATGCTGATATTCACATTACCTACTTTCTTTATTGTTTTTGGGAGATCGTTGATGTAAACATTGAATAAAGTTGTGCTTGATACAGCTCCTTGTGGGAGGCCTAGTTTTGATTGCTTGCAACCTGAAGTTTTGTTGTTGTATCGAACATTGATCATTCTTTGTGAAAGGAATCTTGAAAACCAGTTTAACATACATCCATTTACTTTGAAGTTGATAAGTTTCTTTAGCAGCATGTTTCGCCATACAGTATCATAGGCTCCTTTAAAATCGATGAAAACTGCAAGAACACTTTCCCTTTTGTTAAAGGCTTCTTTAACAGCTTGTGTAAATCTCATTATTTGGTGGGAGGAGGACCTGTTTTGTCAAAACCCTGCTTGTTCTTCTGATAGAAGAGATTTTGTTTCCAAGTACCAATTGAGTCGATTTGTAATCATCCTTTCTAGAATTTTTACCAGAATGGAGGCAAGTGCTATAGGTCGGTACGAGGGGACTTGGTTTTTTGGCTTGCCTGGTTTTAAGATTGGAATGATGGTTGCTTTAGTCCAGCCTTTAGGTAGGTTATCATTTGATGTCCAAAATTTGTTGAATATGTGTAGCAGTATGTTTAGAGCAGATGGACCTAGATTTTTTATGAATTCTGGGAATATCTCATCTGGTCCTGGTTGTTTTCTGACTTGTGTGTTCTTTATTGCTAACATTAACTCTTCCATTGAAAATTTATTGTTAAAGATATCATCTGCATTATTATTCATGAATTTTTTGACTATTTTTTTGAGAGTCTTGTCTTCTTTCTTTTTCTGTTTTGATAGTCTAATTGAAGTGAAATGTTTACAGAAGTGGTTTGCTATTTTATGACAGTCTGTAATTTCCTTATCATTTATCATAATAGGATTCAAAGGAGTGACTACGTGTTTGTTGTTTAGAGAATTGATAAGTTTGTGAGCTTTATTGCTGTCTGTCCTATAGTCAACCGTTGTTAAAAATTTATTCCAAGATTCTCTTTTTGATATTGTTATTGCTTGTTTTAATTTTGCTGTTGCTTGTCGCCATTTCCGTACATCATTTTGATCCTGAGTAAGTTCAGCTGTTCTTCTTGCTTTGTCTCTGGCGGACTTAAGATTGTTCAATTCATCTGACCAGAAAGGTTTATATTTTGTTTGGGCACCTCTGGATATGCACAGTTTGGCTATGTCTTTTATGGCTGTAGTAAATTTATTCAGAATGATGTTAGGAGGTGCATCAAGATCAATTTCCGACATTTTTGTTTCAAGTTTGTTTCTGAAATTTTCCCAGTCTGCCTTTTTAAAGTTCCACCGAATCTTCTGGTCTGCACTTTGCGCAGATTCACTGTATGATGTAATAGTAAGAAGGGACATTCTATGTCCACTGCCTGGATCTTCGAGTACTGATCGATGACTGTGGTTTGTAAGATCTGTTGAGACTAATATGAGATCTGGGTTAGTTGTGGAACCAGAGTGGTGAATGAATGTTGCTAGGTCTTTGTTACTGTATAATAGCTCAAGAGAGCTACTCTCTATAAGGTCTTTTATTGTTTTACCAGCTGAATTTGTGTAGTTGTAGCCCCAGACTGGAGAAGCTGCATTGAAGTCTCCTATAAAAATAGTAGCTGTTTTGATTTCTAAAAGGTGAAGATTCAGATTTTTATTGCTTGGAGGACTGTAAACACAGAATATTATTTTCTTGTTGTTGATCCATATGGATAATTCGATAATTTCTGATGTATCTGTTGGGTCCATTTCTTTTACAATTCTAAATTTTGACATGATCTTCACTGCTGCAAATATTCTGCTTGCTATTTGTCTTGTTTTGAAGAGAGTGTAGATGGTATACCCTTGGATCTTTAAATATTGTATGTTTTCAGGTGTAGTGTTGGCTTCATTGATTAGAAGGATGTCAATATCTCTGTCTATCATGATTTTCTTTACTTCCAAAAGTTTCTTTGTTGATAGACCACCTGCATTCCATTGCAGTATTCTTACTTCGTGTTGTTTTGCTCTGAAAAGAGCAGTGTTATTTGTTTGCATTTGTTTGTTCATGTTTCTCTATTCTGGAACGTTTTTGCCAAAATTGTTACTCGTTTAGCACCACCCAGGGGACACGTTCAGCTTAAGGTATGCTGCGGACGTGAGTAACTTCATCCCTTGATGCATTACTTTTATGTGGTACACCATTGCTATGGTAGCCTCTATGTGTGGGTTGTTGACTGTTTATATATCTTCTGTTTACTTGTTTTACCTCGCTTTATGTAACCTGTGAACATGCTGAACGCAGTCTTCAGCGAAACGTCAGGACGACAAAATGTCCTTAGAACACGGCCTCTAAGCCCGCGAAACAGAGATTCCTATATCTCCTTACTTCACTCAGTATTTAGACCAACCTTGCTGTATGTAAAACATATCTGTGTAGACACAGGATATCTAATATATATATGTTAAGACGGGACCACACTATATTCAAATAAATATGATAAGAACAAAATTTAATACAATATGATTGTTTCTGCCAATGAAGAGACAAAATAATCATCAAGTGAATGATTTTTACATACCTCAATCATCAGTCTTTCTTCTTCTATTTGGTATTCTTTGGCATAATCTTGTCCTTTATGAGGGCCTTTCGATGTGCAAGGGTCAGGGAAGAATGTGTCTGGTGTTATCTGGACATGGCCACGTGTTTGTGATCCTTGCACACAAACACGATCAAACTTCTTGCTCAAGTCGAAGAAGTCCAGGAGTTCCATGTTGATGTTTGCTATGTCCTCCTGAGAAAATACAAGACAGGCATTAAGACTGAACTCTATATTGGACAGCTCATCTACAAGGTCACTACAATAATACGAATAAATTCATAATACAGTAGAAGCCGCTTATAAGAGACACGTAGGGCGGAAGCCACTTCGTCTCTATTAACCAGATGTCTCACTAAAGCAAAATTCATAGAATTTTGTATTTAGGAGAGGTGCTAAAATAATGTGACACGTGAATAATGTAATTACTGTATATCACATACATGTCAACTGAAAAGAAATGAAAGGAATTACAGTATGTAAAGGTTTGGTATGTACTGTACTGCATACACTACATAAAATTAAAAAATACATACTCTACTTCCCCTGCCAACAGCATGTAGTCCCCCTGAACCAGTCACCTCTTCAAGTTCTGATAATGTCTAATGTTAATGAACTTCGGAGATATCAAGGGATTCAGTATTTCACTGTGGCTTTGGAAACACATAGATTATACAATTCTTCATTTTTCAAGCAGTTGGTCTCCAAGTAAAGAAAGATAAGACAATGATATTGTTTATTTTAAATGCTTCCTCAGCTTACAAGGCTGCAGTTAAACATTGAACCAATCAGGACGCGAAGAAACATGTTGGCAGGATATATGGGCTCCTGAAATTAATCTGAAATATGGTCTGTATGTTTGCCAAATTTGGAACAGTTCACATGAATACCTTCCGAGATATCCAACTTAAAAGAGTTCAAATTTTAGTAGTTGGTAGCACTGACATTTTCAAATATGGCCTCGAGTTGGTCTGGTAAAGATCTTCACTCACACCAAATTTGGTTTCAATAGCTGCAGTTATTTAGGATTTGATAGGGTGGGACACACACACACACACACACACACAAAGGAGGACAGGCAGAGACACACACATTTGATCTCATAAGTGTATAATTTCATAATTTCTTGAAAATATGAAAGGTAGGCTAAAAATGGAAGCGACGGTAACGTAACTATCTGTTCAGGTCACAAGTATTAAATCATGTGAACAGCAAATATCGTAATATGGAAAGAAGTGCTGTGGGATTGTTGAAATGAAATGAATGCTACGGAACAGCAAGGGTCTTCTAGTTATTTATAATTTTGTTAATTGTAGTGTAATATAATTAGTATTTTGGCCAGGTACCGCATTGGAGATTAGGTTTAACACTAGTTAATTTACTTTGAATTTGGCTGTAAAATGGTTCGGACTTTAGGGTCGTGTTGACTGTTGTGAGAGGCTGATACCAGTGGCTCACAGACATTATGTTTTCCGATTGTTGCTCATGCTTCCTTAGGGAATTGTAATGTCAGTGGGAAGCCATAGAAAGCCTCACGTTCAATGGTTGATAGTCTCTCTTGTATTTGTCATCACAAGCTCGAATGTATCCCGTTCCAATAAAGAAGTGTCCAGGATGTATGAACTAGGGGAGCAGAGGTGATGCTCAAGTTTTAGGGGGAACGACTTAAATGTGGTTCTCTTTCTTTTCCAGGCCCATGGTAACATATTGTATTGATTCTTCTCTTTTGGGTGGGAAGAAGCACAAATACATGACACATGATTTACAAAAGCTGAAGAATGACGAAGTTAATTTCGGAAACAGTGAGCCATTCGTGCATTAGATAGCGAGCGAGGCGGTTGTCAACAAGTTATCACATTGAAATGGCATCCCCCTAATAAACTGCCCTGCAAAGAAGAATGCGTTGCGATAATGATTAAACCCATGACAACACAAGAGTGATGTGGAAATAAACATCTTGTAGAGCTCCTCACTCACACGTCTGCACACACATCATTTCTGGACTGCAAACAGAGACGTGAATCCCTACAAGGACATGTATTGGGAGTATTTTTAAAATATTTTCTTGATCTCCCCCCTCACAATATTGAGGGTGCCCTGAAGGGTGAGGGGGGTGATGGATGCAGGTGCACTAGCATTCCTTGGTAATGCCCCTGCGTTCCAACCCTCCTACGAGGATTAAAACAATCCTCCATGTCAAAGCTGGAGCTCAAACCTGGAACCTCGTGATGCAGCTACGAATACTAACGTAATTATGCAATCGGTGCCGGTCACACAGCACTAAGTATATTAAATTAAATTTATATAAATGAGGACTTTTCAATGAGGTAATCTTGTACTGTGGTGTCTTCCCCTGAAAACTAGAGAATTTTCCAGGTACATCCTTATACAGAGGGCCCTCCCTATTGAACGAAGCCTCGCAGAGACCGTGCCACGGCCATGTCGCAATGTGTCACAGCTAGATTTATAGCATGTACGGATTACAACAACAGGTCGTGTAGCCATGGATGCCGTCATATCACAGCTGGCAAGATACCTTGGTTATGATAAGTAAAACTTGTTGTGAAGTACTGTAACCTATCTCGTACCCCTTGAACATGGTTACGAACATAGAACATCGAATATTCCTAGTGCAGAGGTGCCAACCGTTGAAATGAGTTATCAGTAATCCCTTATATTATATTTTATTTGAGATAGTCTCCAAATTTAGAGGTCAAGTTGAGTTTCGGAAGTTTTCGCGAATAAACGTCTCACAGAAAGTCAGGTTTCCTAATAATACAGAAAAATATTTCACACAAAACTAAAAACTCTTTTTGATGCCGAAATTATACGTTGAACCGATGTATACCACTCAAGGTATCGTCAGTATGCATTTCCTTGAGGGCGGGATATAGCTTACGCAATCGGCGCCGCATGCGTGAAACTTGCTCCATTGCAATCATCCTAGAGGCGCAGTTTAAATGATTTAAACCGACCTCGGCAAATTTTCTTTTCCTCCAACTATCCAGACATAAAAATTACCAATTTTTAATTACTTTCGTTACCTGTTTGTAAAATTAGCTACTTTTTCATTACTTTCGTTACTTTTCATTACCGGTAGACAATCTGTAACTTTTCTTATTTTCATAGAAATGTAATTCTTTTCGTGATAATGTCACTTTTCCGTAACAATTTCCCCTTTGACCGTAATCGTGAGGTGAAAGCCGTAATAATTATGGACAATCCGTAATAGTTGACACCTCTGCTAGTGGAAACTTATCTTCTCAAGAAGAAGTCTTCCAATAAATGTGTTCGCAAGTTTATGCTCCGAGCGATTTTTACCCTGAAACAATAGGTACACAGAAACAATCTGCATACTCTGGAGGCTCTCAAGAAATAAATAACTGCACTGATACAAAATATCAGTGAAGATGAATTACAGCGAGTCTACCAAAACTTCCTGAGTCTGTGCAACCTGTGTGTAGAAATTCAAGGACAGCCATTTCCAGCAACTACTCTGAAATTTGTGCAAGTCATGATTATTAAATACGTTAAAAGTGTAAATGTATTAAACTAGTTGCTCAACACACTGCAATACACAGTGGCCCGGCCGCCACACGGCTCCTGCCATGTTCCATTCTAAAGGGAAGTACAGTACCTCACTGTAGCCAAGAGGATTTCGATTATTATAGAATCAACCATACTAAGATAATACGACCCACTTATTCTGTACAGTAGCTGTGAGTGATATAGGGGTAAGCGTAGTAGCTCCCCGTCCGGACGGCTTGGGTTGGATCCCAAGTAACAGTTGGTACCTAATATGCTATGGTCACATTCTTCCCAATCCTAGCCCAAATTTCACGTGAACACACTAGCTCTCCACAAAATAAAGCCTGTTATCAGAGTGCGTCCACACATACGCAAGTACACCAGGCTGATGATAACAGTGTTCCAAGTTCCTAAATGAAACAACTTACACTCTACAGTCTACATTATTAATATGGTTATATTCAAATATGTAATTAGCAAATTGACACCTATTACCGGTAATAGGAAGTTCTCGCATACAGGTATTCTCGTAGATGAAGTCACAGAGGTCCTTTTTCCACTCACCTCTTTTGGTTGTGTTTTGCTGGTATTTGACATCCCCATCGATTTTAATACGCTGCTCCAGCATATTTCAACATCTTTCTCTTCACATCCTTCCAATCTTGCATGTTACATTTACGTTTCCGACCAATATTATCACATTTGATACCCCCCATCTTGAAATACCAGAGCCCTTCTTCCACGCACAAGGAATTTCAATTGCAAATATCTAGCTACCTGTAGGAGGCAGTTGTATGCACGCTTAACATGTCATTTCGTGTTACATGCGACCAGGTACCTATTTCCATCATAATCTCAAAACAGACCCAGGTGAAGCGGAGTCCCTTCTTTGTTGCGCGGGTTCAAATAACTCACTTATCGGGACATGATTCAGATATTAATTACACCGTTCATCGAATGTTACATCAAACACTAAACAAAACACACCACTCACATACATTAAAAAGAAGCAAAAGTTTCACTGCAGCATCTCACTCACATGAAAACAGCACCCACAATCCACACTATGATTATTTAGACAATGTATTGTAGAAATGAATCAATGTGAAAATTATATGCACATTCTATGCAACTACCATCACATTTGTTTTTCACATCTATTCATGTTTACAATAAATATCTAATATTCATCAGCTACAGGAGGTGGTATGTATCGAAGGTGGTGTTACTATGCAAGCGAAGTGCTGCTGAGACACTTACACTCCCTTTTTGTTGTTGATTCATTGAAGGATTTTGCAATATTGTGGTTATTGTGATAGCCGTACTAATAATTTGGACTAGGTTTGGGTAGGAGATGGATGTGCCATTAAGTTGGGTACTATATCACCATTTGCCTGGAGTAGGAGAACCACAGCACTTCTAGGATAGCTGAGGTTGGAATCCATCCCAAGTTTCAAAAATAGGGGAGGGTATAACAAATGAAAATTTCACATAATGTGCTATAGATTGCTTTGGTTTAAAGACAGAAGTAACACCAAGCATCTTTAAATCAACACGGAACATAGTTATTTAAATCTATCATCATAACGAAATTAATGCTTTTCCCTGCCAGAATTGTGTCGTGTGGAGTCTAATGATGTTGACATGCGAGATTTCTCGCAAAGGTCCCCTAGTAGTTTAATAATGTAAAAATGATATTTGCACATGTAAACAGTTTTGCATCCACATCACTCCCCTCCCTCTGCACAGCTGACTAGTCATGTGACTAAACACCACACAAGAGTTCAAGGCTGCACAACGTTACAATGTTGTCCCTCTGCACAGCTGACTAGTCATGTGACTAAACACCACACAAGAGTTCAAGGCTGCACAACGTTACAATGTTGTCATGCGGCTGGGTGGCTAATGACTTGTCTTTCGTTACACCAATAAAGTATTGTACATGGCTGCACATCGTGTTTATCACTTGCTGCTCTCACTCCTTAAATGAGAGTGATTATAGTAATCATTCTCACATTGGGGGTTGATTGTTGTTTTGGTTTTTTTTTTGTGTGTGTGGGGGGGGGGGGGTGAGGGCTAATGACAAGGTGTTCCAAGCCCCTATAATGATTTTACATCAACCAATAGCGTTCTTTAAAGATGCCGCAGTTCGAAGTTTGCCAGTAAATTGAAGAAAAGAAAATACCCCAAAGTAAAGCACACTCGTGTGGAAACGAAGGATCAACAAGGAATGGGAAAGAAACCCAAAGGAATCTACCCTGAGGAAAGTGTCTGTTAAGTACATGGTGAATAATCAAGTTAGGTTTAGGTGGGACACTTTATTTCAAAGAGCATAATAAAAGAAAAACCATGTTGTTCATGCAATTTAAGAATATTTTTTCTTGCATTTCAAAGATATAGATCTTTCTATGTAAATCAAAAAATATTTGCTTAATATCAGGTCATGTTTCAGATATTTACTATATCCTTCATCAACCATTAACTTACACCCTCTAAACTTCGAAGAACAATGGATGAGGGACTTGTAAGCCGTGGGTCTTCCTGCAGGATTACGAGGCACACAGGCAATTGAAATGGAACACACGTTTAATGTACTTGACATTTACTAGAACAGAACTGAACGAACAAGGTGATACAACATTCTTTTATACACACCAAAACAAAAACAAAAGAGAAACATCTCTATGGAACAGGTTTACTGATTACCAGTGTGACCAACACAAACCATGGTCACATATTCCAACACACCTCCTTAAACCTGTTGGAGTAGAGGACATGAGTCAAGACCCAAGTCTTTACAAAAATAAATATGCTTAGGCGTAGGAAGAGGCTTTGTTAGGATGTCTGCAGTCATTTTTGAAGTGTCCTCATATTTGATGTATGTGACTTTAGAATCCAAAGCATCTCTAACATAGTGATATTTAGTGTCAATATGTTTGGTCCTATTATGGTGGACTGGATTTTTTGCCAGTTTTTGAGCTGATTGACTATCACTCAATAATATGATGGGTGACTTGAGATCTATAAAGTTAGACAAAACACGTTTCAACCAAACAGCTTCTCTTACACCTTCACTCAGTGCAACATATTCGGCTTCAGTCGACGGTAAGGAAATGCATTTTTTCTTTTGAGCCCCCCCCCCCATGATACAGCACCACCTGCCATTTTGAACACAAAACCACTGTATGATTTTCAGTCAGTGCTATCATTAGCCCAGTCAGCATCAACAAATCCCATGAATTGACCTCCATTCCTGACATACTTAAGTGACAAGTCTTTTGTGCAATTTAAATAACGCAGCACTCGCTTTGCAGCAGACCAGTGAGATTCATTGTAACAACGATTGAATTGACAGATATGATATCGCATAGCTTATATCTGGACGCGTGCAAACACTTAAATACATGAGTGAACCTATGAGTTCTCTATAAGGAAGATCACCAAACACCAAGATTAGGTTTGGTTTCCAAAGGAGTACCAATGGGACGTGCATCGTGCATACCATATTTCTTTGCAATCTCACTGATGTACTGCTCTTGGCTAAGATACATTGTACCATTCTTCGTATCTTGCCTTACTTTAATACCTAAAATATAAGAAATTAGTCCAAGATCTTGTACCTTAAATTCTTTATCAATACAGGTCTTCAATGACTTGATCTCATACTCATCATTATAAGCCACAATGAAATCATCCACATATAATGCAATAATTACCATACCTTGGGCTTGTTTCTTAAAGTACACACAGGGTTCGTCAGCACAATTTTTGTAGCCCAATTTGACAAGAACAGAGTGAGCTCTCTCATTCCACAAACGAGAAGATTGTTTTAAGTCATAAATAGATTTTTTTAACTTGCAAACTTTATGCTCGAACCTTTCTTGACAAAACTTTCTGGCTGATACATGTAGATCTCTTCATCTAACTTTCCATTGAGGAAAGCAGATTCAGCATCCCAATGTACCACCTTCAGATCTGTTTGAACAGCCAAGGCAAGCAGCATGCTTAACGTGCTGTGTCGAACAACAGGAGAGAAAGTTCCTGTAAAATCTACTCCATACCTTTCGGTGAAGCCCCTGGCCACAAGTCTGGCTTTATACCTTTGAATGTTACCGTCAGAGTCTCTTTTTACTTTGAAAACCCACTTACTACTGACAACATTCTTGCCCTGGGGTTTATCAACCAGATCCCAGGTGTCATTTAACTGAAGTATCTCCATTTCTTTTTTCATAGCCTGCTCCCACTTAACCCTATCAGGCATGGACAGTGCCTCCTTAACTGTACTAGGTTCCGAGTCATCAGTGAGAGTCAAGTATGTCACATAGTCTGACATGTCTACAGGCTTTTGTTGGCGCCTAGGATACCATTGATTGCCTTCGACATCCCCCTCCATTGGCTCATTGACGATGGTGACAGAGCCCACAGAATCACTACAGTCTGAATCTGTTCCACTAGGGACATAGCTTAAATCAGCTGAGTCAACAGTCTCAGCCACACCAGCACTACTAATGGGCGATACGCTTTCAAGTTCCGAAATGCACTCTGCCCCATCCTCTGAATTGTCGGGTTCTGCCTCACTGTCAGTGGGAACTGAGATCTGCACCATTGCAGGTTCATTAATCAGCAAGGAAGGGCCAACATTACCTGGAGACACATCAGACACCTCCTGGAACACATCTTCAAAGAACTGTGCATCCCTGGACTTAACAAGTTGATGAGTAACAGGATGCATGAATCTATAGGCTTTACTGTCCTCACAATAACCACAGAAAATGTGTTTTTCACTTTTAGGATCCAACTTGTTTCTCCTTTGATCAGGGACATGAACTTGTGCTACACAACCAAAAATTCTTAGATGCTTCATATTGACCTTGTTACCAGTCCAGATCTCCTCTGGAACTTTACCTGGAATTTTTCTGTTTGGGGACCTGTTTACAAGATAGGCTGCTGTATTTATTGCTTCAGCCCACATGCGTTCATCTACTTTAGACTCGCTCATCATGGCTCTACATTTATCAAGTAATGTTCTATTCATGCCTTCAGCTACACCATTCTGCTGTGGAGAATAGCTAGTTGTAGTTTGATGCTGAATACCTTCTGATTTAAGTAGCCTCTCAAAAGCTTTGCTACAAAATTCACCCCCATTATCAGTGCGTAGGACCTTAATAGATCTTTCACACTGATTTTCGACCTGTGCCTTGAAATCAATAAAGCAATCCAAAACATCACTTTTCTTAGCAAGGAAATACACAAAAACCTTTCTAGAATGAACATCAATGAAGGTCAAGAAATAACAAGCATTGCTCCAAGATGGAACTGGCATAGGCCCACATAAGTCTGAATGAATAAGATCTAGCTTATTTTTACATACAGTTTTACTCTTACTTGACTTAAATGGTTGTCTAGCTTGTTTACCTTCAGCACATGAAAAACAGTTTTTAAAACCATTATCTGATAAATTAATTCCATGAGTGAGACTATCTCTTAACAACTTCATGCTGTGGTTGTTAAGATGGCCTAGTCGTTTATGCCATAAATATTCTGAGTCCTCGGTACAAATATTAGCTTGAGCACCGAGAGCATTGACTTGGTAAACACCCCCCACATTACTCGCAGTCAGTGCTACATTACCTGTAGCAACAAAGTTTTCACTATCATAAACTTCACAAGTATTGTCGGTGAATACCACAACATAACCCTTTTGAGTAGCAGCAGACACAGATAAAAGATTAGCAGTGAGACCAGGAACATATTCTACATTGAACAAGGTTTGTGAAATACTATTTTCTAATTGAACAGTTACATTACCAGATCCTTGGCCATACAATTTTTGATTGCTGTACTGATCTCCAGATTAGGACCATCAGTGAAGTTCACCATCGCAGTCTTGCTTGAACTCATATGCTTAGTAGCACCAGAGTCAACGAACCAGGCCCCTGTAGAGGCCCTTGCACTTAATGCCTGTCCATCGGTCGCCAGCATCATCTCGTCTTTCTTCGACTTCTGTTGAGTTTAGCTCTACATCTCCTCTTTCCCGCTTCCCGAGTCCTGGCTTATTGCATTTCCAGCAGAAGGGCTTCTTCTTCATCTTGACTTCTTGTGAAAACAGAAGTATGGATGGCTTGGAAGTACTTTTCCCACTCCAAGTAGTATCTTTTAGCAACTTGGTTCGGACTGTGTCTGCAGTACGGTCTGTTCCGGAACTTTCCAGTCATAATCATAGGCTGAAACTAATCTGGTAGACCTTTCAGCATAAGAGCTGCCACAAACTCGTCGTCCAGTGCCTTATTCATAGACGCAAGTTGCTGAGCAAGTCCCATAACCTCACTAACATAGTCTTCCATCGTCTTGTAGTGCTTTAATTTAACTTTGCACAATTTCTTCAAGATGACGATCCGCCGATTCACTCCTTTATCTGAGTAGGCCTTTTCAAGAGCTTCCCAGACTTCCTTCGCGGTCTTACAAGGCATGACTATTGGGAAAATTGATTTATCCACCATGAGGTTAAGTCTGGCCCTAGCCCTACTTTCGTCTTTCGCTTTCTTCGCAGATGTTGTAGTATCTCCATCCGGGTAGCCAACTATACAGCTCCACAGATCTTCGAGTCTTAGGACGTTTTCCATCTCGAATCACCAATCCACGTAATTTAGACTACCTCGCAGCTTATCTATAGCCGGTAACGAGGTGCTGGTTGCAAACATGTTGATTTCGATACGTAGCGAAATTCATAATTCATATAACGAGCAGTCTATCATACGCACTTTATATTCGCACGGTGGATTCGTGGCTGGGCCCATAACCTGTAGGATTACGAGGCACACAGGCAATTGAAATGGAACACACGTTTAATGTACTTGACATTTACTAGAACATTGTAAAAGCTAGCTTGTAGTGTAACGTGACCATTAATCTTGAGATCATGAGCCACGGGACCTCCTTTTTACGTGGAATCCGAACCACAGGACATGACATTTCACTTCGAAAATCTCACATGCATTGACCGGGAATCGAACCCAGGCCGCCTTGGTGAGAGGCATACAGCATTTACTAGAACAGAACTGAACTAACAAGGTGATACAACATTCTTTTATACAAACCAAAACAAAAACAAAAGAGAAACACATCTCTATGGAACAGGTTTACTGATTACCAGTGTGACCAACACAAACCATGGTCACATATTCCAACACTTCCAAGGAATTTTCTCTGGGAGAGGGCACATCAATTATTGTCTGGAGGGCACGTGACATTTTTGTCTCCATTCCACGAATCTTTTCTTGTTTTTCTTTAGCATTTGTCCCACAAATTAACAGGGTCTGCTCTTCTGGTTCTCTGTAGTCATATTGCACACTTGTGTGCCATGTCAGGATGAAGTCGGGCAATTTTTAGATCTTCATGTAGGGTATCACGCCAACGCTATCTCGGTCGTCCTATTAGTCTCTTCCCATCTATCTGCAATGCCAATTCAATGTGTGTGCAACTGTTGTTTCAGCAGCTCGTACAGGTCTGACGTTTATTTTTGGCCGGTGGCCGTGAAATCCGCACATCCTCTATGCTAATCGTTCAACCTCCTTCCTTCTTTCCTTCGTTCCTTCTGATGGCGTGTGCGTGCATGCAGTTGTTACTGCACATGCTCACAATAAGAAGGCTTCGTGGCTGGACGGAGACCTCTGCACAACGAGCAAGCACCGGCCAAAAACAATAGTCACACCTGTAAGACATGTCCATACCAGCAGTGACACAGCCTTCCTTCATCTTTTTAGTAATTGGTGCTACTCCATATCGCTTGCGAATGTCATTATTGTCAGGATGAAGTCGGTTACCTATAAGCTGTCTGTCTCGAAAAGCGTAAAGTGTTGGAAACTCAAGTCTGTTTGCTAATATTCGAGGGCCATTTCAATTATTTTACCTAAGGTATACGGGTGAAATATGCCACGTATCATTAAATACAGCTGCGAATCAGGGTCTGAAATTCACCAAACAAATTCAGAGCTCTACTACAAAGTACAATATGCAAGTAAAGAGTTCAGCTCATACGAGTATGAAATTCTACATGGTTAACCTCGATAGTATTCAACAAGTAAACGGGATACGTGTGAATAAGTTAGCTACAGTGACAGTAATTAGGATTGATTCTATGGGAATGCCCCAGAATCAGTAGAGTAATTCTTCAAGCCAGCCAGCCATCATCGGAGAGTAACAAGCTGCAACATCCAGAGTCCTTGTGTGTATGTCATAGAGTATGCCAATGTATATATGATAGGGAAATTATTCGTCCAGTCTGTATTCGGCAAGGGTTCTGCCAAGTGTTATTTATGTCAGGTATCAAAATATATATTAATTTTTACCAGATATTTAGTGTTTTTATATTGTGCGGTCACCGGTGTAGTTAGGTGTGAATGTTTATTGCTGCTGTTTATATCGCACAGGTGTTTAACCCCCACGCACCCCGTACCTATATAAGTATTGAGAGGCGGGAAAGTTACAATTGATGCCCAACTGTGGAGCTCGAAGTACGATATAGCAACAACAATAACATTCAAGTGTACGCATACGCCAATAAACTTAGAGAAATTTTCATACAGATTAGATGTCATCAGAGGAGAGTTTGGAATTAAGAAATAGAGCTATTAGTAAAATTAGCGTTAAAATGGCAGGAAAGAACTAGGGTATGGACGTGAACAAGAGCGGGGAGGGTGAAGGCTTAATAGATACACCATCCGGGGAATCTATTAATTCCGAGCAAAGCCAGGTCGCTCTACAGGAGGGTACTAAAATTAACGATAATGGGGGGGATGTGAACGATAGGATGCTCCAAATGCTTGAGGCTATGATTTGGTATCACCATAAAGCTTTGGGGCACTTTGGAGCAGCTAAAGTTCTTTTCGCTGTTCAGCAGCATTTTATTTGGCGTAACATGGGAAGGAATATCAGGAAAGTTCTTGCGAGTTGTGATTCTTGTCAACGTTGTAAAGCCCCGACAAGATATTTGCAGGGACCTCGTCATGCGGTAATCACTGAAAAACCGCGGGATTTACTATGTTGTGATTTGTATGGGCCATTAGTCAAATCTCGGTACGGATATCAGTATATCTTCGTGATTGTTGACTCTTTTAGCAAGTTTGTCAAACTGTATCCCCTGAGGAAAGCGACAGGGAAGGGTTGCGCCCTACAAATGGTCGACAAATACATACCTGAGTTCGGGAAGCCCATCAGAGTATTGACCACGGCAGCCAGTTCACCTCGAAAATCTGGAAGACCAAATTAGGTGAAGTGGGTGTCGAGCATATTTTCTCTTCTATAAGATACCCGCAAGGAAATATGTCGGAAAGAATTATGAAAGATCTTGGGAGAGTATTCCGTACTTATGTAAGCGATCGCCATAATGTCTGGTTCTCCAAACTAGGAGATATTGAACAATGGTTCAATAATACGCTGCATGAGAGCACGAAATGCACCCCTAATGAGCTGCAATTTGGTAGGAAGCCTACCAATGTGATCGAAAGAATGTTAGGATTGGAAATGGGAGAGGAGATAGACAGGGATATCAGCATCCGGCTGGCTAGGTTTAATTTAGAGAAAGCAGGAAATAAACGTAGGTGCCATCAAAAGAGAGTGAAGTTTGATTTTTTTAATGTTGGTGACCAGGTCTTGCTCAGAGTGCCTTGTCCATCTTCCGCTGTTGACAAGGAAATGTCCAAGTTTTTTGAATTATATAAGGGACCCTTCGTAGTTACTAAGCGTATTGGCGAGTGTGCGTACGGCTTAACAGACCACGAAGGAACCGCGGTAGGGTCATATAATGTGTACAATTTAAGGAAGTATGTTAGTACATAAGTTTATGGCATATCCTCAATGACAGACATACTCTACAGAGTGATATATTTACTTGGCATACTATCAAGAGATGACGAAGAGGCAAACCAGCCAAGTGTTCAAAGCAGAGCAAATCTGTGAAATGCGACGTGGCCAAGTGCCAAGATTGTCACGTGTGAAGTTAGGAATTGGACACTTGAGAAATTTCGGTGGGAGTTAGCTGTAGGTAACAGAAAGACATTTGAAAATGCATTTGTTAGATTGACTTCAAGAAAATGAAATTACTGTATTGAAAGGGTATTACTGTGCAATGTGTTTATTGTATTGTGAAAGGGTATATTTGTGTTCACTGTATATATGTATCTTAGTGTATTTGAGTGTAGATGGAGTCCCCATTCACTTGTATTCTTAGGAACTCCATCGGAGGGGAATTGTGACTGTACTAAGTCATAAGGGATCGAACCCTCATTTGCTGGACATAAGATTTTGTTGAATCGAGTATATATTTTTATTTGATGCTTTGAGATGATGTATTAAAATTTATTAGAGTGTATTATGTGACATGATTGATTTCGATTTAATTGGTTTAGTTATAAGATGTGAATTTATAGGCAGGACTCAAGTCGGGATTTTGTTCAATGTTATATTATATTTATTTGAAAGGCTGGAAATTGTACATATGTGAGACTATTACAAGTTGTTTACTTGAAACACTTCCTGGTAAGGAGTATTCTGAGCAAGGGTTTTACCCTGGCCGGGTCAACCCACGTGACTCATGCAGGTAGAGCCTGAGTAGATTTGGCATCGATGTGTTGAGGGTGTGGTTTGGTGGAGTGATGTGTGATGCTTCCATCGGCTGAACCCGTTGAAGGAAGGCAGGAGTCTGGAGGGGAGGGCAAGTTTGATATAATGATCAGGCAGGCTGTCCTGAGGACTTACTTCTTACTTAGAATTTTGGGTAGGATGGTCGTGAGACCGAGTGACGTGTGGTAGAAGCCAGTCAGGGACTGCTATCTGATAGGATGTTTGGACTTAGTGAGAGGTGAGAGATCTTGTTTGGTTATGCTGGATTGTCTCAGGGAATTGACGTATTTCTGGACAATCACAATATCGTAATTAGGGTTTCACACTGAGCCGCAGGTTACAATACCTAGTTTCAGCACAGTTACCTATAAGCTGTCTGTCTCGAAAAGCGTAAAGTGCTGGAAACTCAAGTCTGTTTGCTAATATTCGAGGGCCATTTCAATTATTTTATCTACGGTATACGGGTGAAATATGCCACGTATCATTAAATACAGCTGCGAATCAGGGTCTGAAATTCACCAAACAAATTCAGAGCTCTACTACAAGTACAATATGCAAGTAAAGAGTTCAGCTCATACGAGTATGAAATTCTACATGGTTAACCTCGATAGTATTCAACAAGTAAACGGGATACGTGTGAATAAGTTAGCTACAGTGACATTTTTAGGATTGATTCTATGGGAATGCCCCTGAATCAGTAGAGTAATTCTTCAAGCCAGCCAGCCATCATCGGTGAGTAACAAGCTGCAACATCCAGAGTCCTTGTGTGTATGTCAATGTATGTATGTATGTATGTATGTATGTATTCTTTATTGTCAGACAGATAGAATCCACTAGTGACAATATAATAATTAACAATAAAATGTACAAGTATAAACAAAACAATAACAGCAAACAAGAACAAAAAATAGAAATACACTAGTCTATTATAAATCAACAACCACAACCATACAGACACGCACTCAAACATCCGATCTCAAGCATTCATTCATACAATCCCTATGTACAAGAAACATTGAAATAATTACAGAAAAAACAAAACTATCTACAGTAAACGGAAAAAGGCAAAAACATAAAATGAAAGATAGAAGAAAAAATCGAAAACTGGGAAAAAAGTAATATAAGAGTGACATTCTAAAAAAAAAACTTCAGTCGCTCGTACATTCAATCAACCATTCATTCAACCACATGTTCAATCAATCAATCAATAAACGCAAATAGAAAAAAAAAAAAAAAAAACACACACAAAATGCACACACTATTTTACAGCCCACTCGAGATGTTTCTCATAACAGTTGATAGAGAGTCGAAGTGAATATCAGTAGCACTTTTACTCTCCATCAAGCTGTATGTTGACTGCAACCGGATCAGACATGAATTTTTATGTACATTAATTCTCGATCTGCCCCCATCGAACGTGTGCTTCCGTCTGGTGGTTCTCTGAGGGACGCGAAAACCCAAGTCAGCTAGCAACTGATTCGAGTCAATTCCACCATTTACCAGTTTCCACAGGAATCTCACGTCTCCCACTGTGCGCCGACTGCTCAGTGGAGGAAGACCGTACACGTTGCAATAACTCTCATACTCAGCTCTATGGTACGATCGTCCACCCCTGTAACAGAGCCATTTGACAAATCTCTTTTGCACACGTTCGATGGCGTCAATTTTATTACTGTGAAAAGGATTCCAGATCACACTACAGTACTCCAATTTAGGCCGAATGAGTGACTTAAATAATTTGGATAGAGTTATGTCCGAAAAATAATTTAAACAATTTCTTTTTAAAAATCCCAGGATCCGGAAACTTTCACGACATATTTTTGAAATATGTTCATCGAACGAGAAATTATTTGTGATTGTCACCCCTAAATCCTTAATGGTTGACACTCTACCTAGCGTTTCATTATTAATACAATAATTAAACCTGGGTAGGAGGTTACGTTTCAATGAAACTGACAAAACTTTACACTTTTCAGTATTCAGTTTCAGTTTCCATGTTTCACACCATTCACTGAGTTGGTGTAGGTCTTCTTGCAACAACTCACAGTCATTTATAGTACTGATGGGCATATACAGTTTAAGGTCGTCAGCGTACATCAGGCACCTAGAATTATGTATTATACGAGGGATATCATTCACAAAAAGTATAAAGAGCAGAGGGCCCAATACAGAACCCTGAGGGACACCGGAAGTAACGTTTACAGATTTAGACTTATTATTATTAATTATAACAGATTGGGTTCTATTTGAGAGGTAACTTTTGAAGAAACGTAAAAGATTACCAGTTATACCAAAATTTGAAATTTTATGAAGCAGTAGGTTGTGATGTACGCTGTCGAAAGCCCTAGAGAAATCAGTATAGATAACATCAGCACTACCACGGTTATTCATAAAGGTGGATACATCATGAGTGAAGACTGCTAGGTTGGTAGCAGTGGATCGCCTAGGAAGGAAGCCGTGCTGAAATTCAGTGATGAATGGTGACACGTGGGCGTACACTTCGTCCCGAACAATTGATTCAAAGACTCGTGCGAAAATAGACATTAGTGATACTGGTCTGTAATTAACTACTTTCTGCCTGGAGCCTTTCTTTAACACTGGGGTGATATGGACTGATTTCCAGTAATCCGGAAACACTCCTTCACTGATGGCTTGGTTGAAAAGAATATAAAGTGGACGAGATAGCTGGTGGCATAAAGATTTAATTATTTCTATAGGAATATAGAATATGCCAATGTATATATGATAGGGAAATTATTCGTCCAGTCTGTATTCGGCGAGGGTTCTGCCAAGTGTTATTGATGTCAGGTATCAAAATATATATATTAATTTTTACCAGATATTTATTGTTTTTATATTGTGCGGTCACCGGTGTAGTTAGGTGTGAATGTTTATTGCTGCTGTTTATATCGCACAGGTGTTTAACCCCCATGCACCCCGTACCTATATAAGTATTGAGAGGCAGGAAAGTTACAACACTATAACTCGGTCGTCAAGCCATCTGTTCTGTATGCTGAGATCCTGAGATCCAGAGGAGGATATTCGGTCCAAATAGAGCGGAAGGAGGCGTTTACAGAATCCGTCTTAATGATGAATTGAATGAACACCAGGAGGACATCATCACGTCTATAAGGAAAAGACGCCTGACCTTTTATCGACACTTGGTAAGTCTGGATTCTGAAAGACTCGCCAACAGGATATTCATAGTAACGGGAAGAGGCAAGGCTACTAAGAACAAATGGATTGTGTCAGTTAAGTCAGTAATGGAAGAACTAGATATCCCACTGGAACAAACTCGTGACCGTCTGATGTTCCGTCAGGTCATCCGACAGGGTGTTTTCCCAACGTCCCTTACAAGTAAGAAGACTACAGGAGCTAAGTGGACAGAAGAAAGAAGACTGACTCATAGTCAGAAAATGAGAGGGGTTCAATGGGTAATCTCAGTAGGAAAAGCGGAGTTCCCAGTAACAAAGGACGATTTGCAAAATAGCGTCCAGTGCCTCACAAAAGAATTGAAGAGCGCCTTTCCTTTCAAAGATGGGTGGCCAGGAAGGAAATGGTGTGAATCTTTCCTAAAAAGAAATCCAGGCCTGTCTTTACAAACCCCTCAAAATTTGACAGTAAGCCGTGCTGCAGTTACCGAACATCAAATTAAAACCTGGTTTTCAGAAGTCTACAAGTTATTTGGTGGAAAACTACTTACAGAGAATCTTGACGACCCTCAGTGACTGTTCAACGCAGACGTTATGTTATGGTCTAGTCTCACTCTTTATGTGACTACGCCTCCCCCTCCCCACGCAAAAAAAATAAATAATAAAGACTAAGGTATAACAGCCTGGAAAATGACCATTCGCTCTTGAACACCGGTCGGGGAAGCCTACATCAATATTTTATTTTTTTCTCAAACCGCTCTATATACAAAGAATATAAGTCACCTTTCTGACGAGTGATTTCCTGTTCATTCCAGATCATTGAACTACCATTTGCACACAAGTCCAGGTTCAGTCTTGACAAATCTTTTATCGAACTGTCAAATTGGTTCCGTGCTTCAAACCACATAAGAAAGAAGATAAGATTGTACCTCATGCAGTCAGTTTTTTATCGACGAAGACAAATAATTTTTGGAATATATGAGAATGAAATTTTGAATGGTTTTATAAACATTTTAATTAAAAATGGGCTTGTCTTGGAAATTCTTCACATATATAGTTTAAGTGCTGATACAATTTTGTAGGTTTTCGAAATAAATTAATCCAATTTTAAAAGTATTAACGAGGTGGAAAAATTAAATTAGTTTTTAAACTACTCCAGGTAAATGCATCCTACAGAAAATTGAAGCATACACAGTAGAACATAACAGCCACTCCCTTTACCAAAAGCAGTGGCAAAATATTAAATCTACTTGAGAAGATAAATTAAACTAAGGAAACGAGCCGTAGCAAATCTGTGGGCTATTGCCTATTGGTCATCACTACCTCACTGCATTTCTCCATCATTTCAAAATCTTCAGTTTCAAGTACTGCACAATATGCAAACAAGATTTATTAGGATTTATTTATTTAGCATATGACAAGGGTCTTATACAAGAAATAAGGGTACTTTCACTACATATTTTACAAATTAATACGGTAATTGAAGAGCCCGGCGCAAGAACCAGACTGCTCCAAAATATAACCTTTTTTCAGGGGACACAGAAAACTGAATAAAATAATTATATGTTGATAAAGTAAGGGTACACTAGCTAGAAGCAATTGTAACATACATATTGAAGTGGAAATGATACGGGTTATGTTACTGGTCTCCTCTCAGTTTATTCACACAATCACTAAAGCTGTCTTGTTTCACGCCCCAGTAAACTTTACTTCGGAGAATGCAATAACACGTAGCCTACTTTTACCAGAGTTTTCACTGTAACATACTTTAATATAAAGCAGACTTACTGTGGGTGTAAATTTTGTTGCAATGCAACAAGATTTACTGTGTATACACCAAGGAAATGAGGTTCACAGGAAGTTTATAATTATTCAGCACGATCATCATCACTCCAAGTAGCGACAGGCACAACAGTCCATTGACACTGTCAACGTTGAACCTTTACGAGTACTGACCAATGGTTGAAAGAAGATTTTGAAGCGAGTTGGGTAGTCCAAACTCATTGTTCATGTTAAACAATGAACTTGTGACTCACATTCTATACAAGACCCTGGTAATCTTGCAGCAAATATATTCTCTCTCGCTTTCGTTTGTCCTTCTCGACTACAGCAAAGGTCCGGTCACAGGGGAGGAAGCTATGTTTGGGCTCTGGACACTGGTGCATTATTTCCTCAAATCTCTCAAGTCCTTTGACAAGTGTATACAGAAAATGAAAAATACTGAAGTTCTTATTCTGTGCCGAACAGTTATCCGGGAACAGATACAAGACTACAGCAGCTGCAAGAACCGGACGGCTCCAAGAGCTGTTTGGGTTCCTGCGCAGGCAGAAAGAGTTAAAACAACCCCGACAGCTCCTTTTACACTCCTCCTACGTACCAAATCAGTGGATCATTACAGTTCTTGCATGACTCGAGTTTCTTTTTTTATGATAGCTTGCATCAAAATAACGAAATTGACCAAAAAATGGAGCAGTCTGGTTCTTATGCCTGGCTCTTCGATTGTAGTGGAGTGCTGATCCTGGATTCTACATTTTTACTTTACTTGCTCATTCAACGACAATTGCAATGTTTGTCAGGCGTATGAGGTCTCTTCAACTATTACTGATGCGCACACATTGATGCCACATTACTGGTACCAACATGCGGGATACAAAATAAACCTTGTAATTTAAAGGCATTCATTGGCAAATCGGTTGGTCCGGATAGAGATTATTGATAAGAGAGTCTCCAACTGGTTGTAATAAAAACCAGGGGTGTACATAGGCCTATTAGCTAAGCGGGCCACGCTACCTATAGTCCGCCAGTAGTTACCTAAAACTTTACGTTTTGGCACCGTCAAGTGGCGAGGAGAAGAATTACTTTAAACCAGCCAATCCTAGGCAGCAGCTTACATCAATAAGGCGATCTGGCGAGGCGTTGTTGCTGCCAGTGTTTGTTTATATTTCCCATGTGGTAAAGCTAACCCGCTCATCGCGCAAAGTGTTCGGATCTGTTGTGCTATTTTGTCAGTCGTTTGCTTCGTTCTTAAGAATATCTCATGGTTAGTTGAATAATTCCTCTTTAGTAATATAGTGTAGTATAAAAGACCATTAGGTAAAATAATATATTATAGGCTCAATAGTTTAGTGTAGGAGAGTTGCAAGAGGAACAGTATGGCTTCAGGAGTGGAAGATCCACAGTGGACCCAATCTTTAGCTTGAGGCAGGTGATGGAAAAGAACTGGGAATATGGAGAGGATTTGATCATGACTTTCATAGATCTAGAAAAGGCATATGATAGTGTCCCCAGAGAGAAGGTATTGGAAACCATGGTTAAGAAGAGACTGGGAAGAGAAATGTTGGAAATGGTGCAAGCAATGTACAACAACTGTGTTAGCAGGGTACTGACCCCATTGGAAAGACAGATTGGTTTAGGAACAAGACTGGACTAAGACAGGGGAGTGTGCTGTCACCTCTCTTGTTCATAATGGTGATGGATGAAATTGTAAAGGAAACAAAGGAAGCATATGGACATAAAGAAATGAAGTTACTGTTATTTGCAGATGATATTGTGGTCTGGGGAAGGAACACCGAAGAAGTGCAAAAACAACTAGATGCACTGAACGAAAATATTCATAAGTACGGCCTGAAAATCAGTATAGAGAAAAGCAAGACCATGGTGATGACAAGAGGGGAAAGACAAGGAAAGGGCACTGTGAAAATTGGAAGTCAGAGTTTCGAAATTGTGGACACGTTCAAATACCTAGGAAGTGAATTGATGCAAACTGGTAGGTTGGACATGGAGATTGGCAGGAGGGTACAGCAGAGCAATGCATTCTATCAAAGTGTAAGAAAACTTGTTTGGGATAAGGAAGTACCAAGGAAAAGCAAGGAGGTAATGTATAAAGTGTACTATGTTCCCATATTAACTTATGCAGCTGAGACTTGGACCCTGACAAGCAGGCAAGAGAGTAGAATCCAAGCCAGTGAAATGAAATTCCTAAGAAGTATGATAGGAAAGACAAGGAAAGACAGAGTGAGGAATGAAGATGTTAGGAAGGAAGTTGGGATGGGAAAACTAAATGAGAGAATTGAGAATAATAAACTAAGGTGGTTTGGACATGTAAAGAGGATGGAGGAAAATAGAATACCAAGACAGATGCTGGAGGCGAAGTGCAAGGGTAAGAGAGCAAGAGGTAGACCTAGAACAAGGTGGATTGATTCAGTGAAGAACAGCGTAAGAAAAAGAAATCTGGACTGGGACAAGATCGTGGAAGAAGAATGGTGGAAGGAAAGAGGAAAGTGGAGAAGTGCCATAAATACCCCGACCCGGCAGGAGCTGGATAAGGGGAAATGATGATGATGAGTTTAGTGTAGTCGTAGGTTGATTTTAAGTCCATGCGGGCGTTTGTGAACTTACTGTATGTGGTTCTTTGAGTGAATGTCACAATGTCAGCGGGCAGTTCTACCCCAAGACAGGCGAATGCCAAGGGAAAGAAAGGAATTAAACAAGGCACTCCACTGAGGAGTCAGGCTCGTGAAATGTTGTGCAATGTGTGCGAGTATTTCAAACGAGAGAAAGAAACGGTAGCACACTATTACCTGGAAGAAAACTGGAGATTACCATGAAGAGATGAACAGTGCAACATTTCACAAATGGTTGAAAACTCATTAATGTCCGAATTGCCTGAGAAGTCTGTTATAATTCACGACAAGGTTCCAACAATGGCAGCAAGGATGTGCATTCTTATCGAGTGGTTGACAAACCATAACATACTTGTGCGGGATGACATGAGAAAAGGGAAACTTCTGAATCTTGTGAAAGAACACAAGCCACAACGTCTGGTGTATGATTATGAAATAGCGAGACGGCATGGACACAAGGTCATCAGGCTTCCTCGAACTGTAATACTGTACATGAGGCGTGTGAAAAAGAGGACATTGTGGAGCAAAATGTGGAGCGGTTTGTATTTCTTTGAAAGTGATAGTGACGAGAGTCAATCCTGCATGCGCATAGGAAAGCAAGATGTTCCGTGAAGAACAAGTAGTTCACTTTCAGTGAAATTCAATGCCCCAATTATAATCATTTGTTCTTGTTACACAATAAAATTCATCTGCAGCATGTACTGACACGTACTGAGAAAACTAACACATACCAAAAAGTTAATTTGCAAAGAAGCAAAGAGGAATGCCCTGCTAGATCGATCAAGTATATACTGCAGTGAGGCCCTTCCCTTAACAACAGAGGTTTGCTTGCCCGCGAGACAGGCAGTTAGTGATTAGTCACCGCCACTTGAGAAGCACTTAGTGATAACACAAGAGCAGGACGGGAAGTCCCGAATGCTAGCATTGCATTTATTACACATGCCGCTGGCAAGATTCCTTAGTTGAGAGAGTTAAGACTTTTAGTGAAATACTGTAGGCTGTCGCAAATCCCGAGACTGCTCTTCATAACATCTTTGATGACTACGGCCTGCCCATTCCCACGATTTGTCTGTGTGTGATTTTTCTTGTGGGGGAACCTCAAACAAAAGGTATACCGAAACAATCTGCGTACTCTGGAGGCTCTTGAGAACTAAATAACTGCACTGATACGAAATATCAGTCAGAATGAATTACAGCGAGTGTACCACAACTTCGTAAATCGGTGCAACACGTGTCGAGAAAAGAAAGACAGCATTACCACCAGCTACTTTGAAATTCATGGAAGTAAATATGAGGTGTTCTCGACCAGAAGAGCGAACTCTACATGTGTGTTTTTGTCTTTTTTTTTTTTTTCTTTATGCGTTCGTCTCATTTCGTAACAGTGAACAATGTGGTAGACGAATGTTGTCGAGTTTGTTTGCCCTCGTATGAAAAACGACAGATGAAAATCAGGGGAGTTTGGCATGGCCAGTAGCTGCGCAGACCTGAAGGGCGAACTCTAGAGAAATCTTGGTGTCCCCACTCCAAACCCACTTTTCACCAGATACTCCAAGCGCAATAAAGGTCGTGAAGCGAAACTGAGAAGTGGAGGGTTCATTTCCCACCTCAGCCATCCGTGATTTCCCACTTCTATGCCAGGCAAATGCTGGGACGGTTCCTAACGTAAAGCTACAGCTGCCTCTTTCCAATCCTATCCCCAATTTACAAATACACACACTAGTACAGCCATCACAATAACACACATTATCACACTAATTCTACACACACCCAAGTAGACTGAACTACATGGCCACGATGTCACAAATCACCTTAATTAACCATAAACAACACAAACAATCACAAATGGCATCGAATATTGTGCAGGCGATACCTCTGTTGAGTATGACAAATCGATTGTACGCATTCCTTCGTATTATTATTCCATTCATGTCAAGTGTTGATTATAATAGGCTAAATGAATAAAAAGAAGAATATGTCGAGTTCGCCTTTGTTAGAAAATTGTAATGGCATTCATCTTGAAACTTGCATTTGTTTAGTTCACCCTTCTGGTAAGGAACGCCTCATACAATTATTAAATGCCGTACTGTACGTTAAAATTTGTTGAAATAGTTGTGCGCTACGCTGCTACTAGCGCCAGTGCCTTAGTCGACAGCCGGCTACACATAGTGGCCTGCCCGTCGCACAGTGCATCCGAGGCTCCATTCTATAGGGATGGCCCTCGCTGTAATTATATTTCATTCCTTTTCATTTTGTGCTCAAGATGGCTGATTCAATCACGAGATATGGTATATTGGCTTTCACGGCCAGTGAATTAAAACTCGGCAATTCTTCTAGGTTTGTGCCGTGTCTAGTGTGGGGTTTCGCCTAGGACACCAAGCTGGCCCATCGGCGGGCTCTTGGTGTCCCCGCCCGGACCCCCACAGGAGTGACGAACTGCGCGCCACCTCCCTTTATATTAGGTGCAACTGCACCACTTGACTGCGAGAACTAAAAGCCTTAACACTGGAGTAGTCGCGCGGATTACTATTGTAATCCAGGGGTACATTTTATGCTGCAACTAAGGATTGGCAAGGAGCGGTCATCTACCTTCCGGTCACATACCCGCACTGCTGCCAGTCAAGTGGCAGCGCTCAAAGCAAATGCATCGATTTTTGGTGGAATTTTAAAATTGTTTGGATTACAATAGTAATCCGCGCGACTATTTACGTGACTTTTTTTGTCTGAAGTAGTTTCTTGTTTTTGTGTGTTTAGTGCTTTTATTTATATTTTTCATTAAGACTAAGTGGCAATTAATACATTGATCGCCCCCCAGGGGCTCACATCTAGTGGGACGTGGGTTGGCGACCACGGGGCTCAAGCTGAATCCACCATTGCTTCCACTTACGTGTGCCGGGCTCCTCTCCGTCTTCTTTCCTGTCGACCTCACTTGGTCAACTCTTGTTCTCGGCATTAGGGTATCCGAGGCCTAGGGAGTCTCTTCCTTTCCCGCCTTAATTGGCCCATGTCTCATCTTTTCTGATACCCTCCTTCTGCGAGGGGTCAGCCTTCTTTTTCTTTTCATGTTATCTCCTGCCTTCTGCTCAAGGCCCTCAAGGAGTTAGGGTGTATGTAGCCCCACCACTTCTGGTGCACCCTAGATATTGCAACACAGTCAGGGGCTCACGGCTGGTGAGTTCGGGAGTTGGCGACCCTGAGGATTCCCGAGCTGGGTCCGGTTTTCCCCCATTTATCCATTTCCTGTGGGACGGACCCTCTCCTCTTTCACTTTCCTATATGCCTTTTATGGCTCTCCTTCCTTCCAAGTCCCTCAACCCGCATTCTTCCAGGGTTGAGGACATTTATTTTCCTCCTGTCCTTTATTTGCCTCATCTCATTTTTCACTATCACCCAAACCATTTGGGGCCGATAACCTAGATGTTAGGCCCCTTAAAACAACAATTATCATCATCATCTTCAACATTATCAATACATTGATTGTGTTTGTTACTCTTATCCTAAATATTACTATATGAAAAAAACATGATTTGTATCAGTATTTTTTATTTTTTCAAAATATTCAACTACATAGGAAACATATGTCAATATAAGCTTAACTTTGTGGTTTTGTTATATATAAAATTATAATCTTGAATAGCATTATTGTTTATCCCAAAATTGTGTCTCATATAAACCCTTAGCCCTAATAAATAATAATAAATTAAACATAAATAAAAAATAGTATTAAAAATATCTATTTTAAAATGGATTACAATAGTAATCCGCGCGACCACTAATGTTACTAAATTTCGCGCGACTACTGCAGTGTTAACCTCCCTATGAAGGCTTCCCAAAAGATGGTATATTGGCTTTCACGGCCAGTGAATTAAAACTCAGCAATTCTTCTAGGTTTGTGCCGTGTCTTGTGTGGGGTTTCGCCTAGGACATCCAAGCTGGCTCATCGGCGGACTCTTGGTGTCCCCATCCGGACCCCCACAGGAGTGACGAACTGCGCGCCACCTAGAAGAATTGCTGAGTTTAAATTCACTGGCCGTGAAAGCAAACATACCATCTTTTTGGAAGCCTTCATAGGGAGGTTAAGGCTGCTTGAGCTTTTAGTTCTCGCAGTCAAGTGGTGCAGTTGCACCTAATATAAAGGGAGGTGGCGCGCAGTTCGTCACTCCTGTGGGGGTCCGGGCGGGGACACCAAGAGCCCGCCGATGAGCCAGCTTGGTGTCCTAGGCGAAACCCCACACAAGACACAGCACAAACCTAGAAGAATTGCCGAGTTTCAATCAGATATAGTTTTGACAAGGGGGAGCATGGTCCCTTGTCTGAATCTCCACGTTTGACAATGTTGACCACAATTTCATGTTTACGATACATTCTAGGGCAATTCCAAAAATATGTCTATCACTTGCAAACTTCCCAAACTGCATTATCACATATTGGTACAAATGCTGTTCTACAGAGATCATATTGCTAATCTGTCACTGGCCAGTATATACATAACACATAATTGCAACGTGGTGAGGCTATGAGGGTATGAATAGGCCTACTATCCTCCGCATGGCTGCCAGTGATGCTAAGCTTATACGTAGAGCACGAGTCAAAGTTTTGAAAACCTAAAATTAATGTAGCCTATAAGGCAAGTACAATTATCAACAATAACATCACATTCAACAAAGCAGCCACCTGTCACTGTAGGCATATTCTTAACTTATACCATGGCCAAGGAGAAATGGGCTGCTTACACTTCATTCCAGCTGTTGGGTGACAAAGTTAACCTAACTAAAACACTCAATACAATAATAAAAGAGTAGTGCCCCAAGTCTGCAACTCCTAGACAAAAAATAAGGCAGGACAGTTTGCAAATTTGGTAGGATTTCAAGATTCAGATAATGTTGTTAGGAATCAGGGCAAGCTCGTCAGACGGCACATGTATGCTGTAAGCCACCTCTGAAAGTTCTAGGCTATGCCACAATGGGGTAAAACAATGTAGGCTCACAATTATGCTTTGAAAACTGAAACCTAACTTATTTTCACGATAAAACTAGTTAAAAATGAAAGAAAGTTACCTTTGCAAACATGAAAAACATAAGAAAAAATATTAATTCTTTACGAGAGGGTTTCACGACATGAAATAAAAGGCAAAACTATTGGCCTGGATAAAGATTATTGATGCGTGACAAAAACCAGGGGTGTTATCTATTAGCTAACCGGCCGCGCTATCAATCCACTATTGGTCTGGATGAAAATATTGGTCTAGGCAAAACCATTGTGAAACCCTCTTGTGAAGCTTTACCGAAAAAATTATGCAAAGCAAAATGTAACAGTCTGTATTAAAAGTTCAATGAAAGAGGACATATTAATTGATTTTACCCATCTAGAGTGACTAAATTGCTTCTAAATACTGTATGAATATTGGTCTAATGGAGGACAGAAAATTTTAAAGGTTTAATATCAAAATTCGAACAATATGCTTTTTCAAAACAAGAAAACGTCAGTGAAATTGTTGAGTGTTATAAATAATGATCCTCAATACAACCTACCAACTGCTGTTCTTTTCTTTTTTTTATTATTACAATGGGATTGCAAACAATGGCTAGAAATGCATTTGTTATAATAGCGCCATGCCGTTTAAAACTTGGAAATAACACACGACTAAAATTTACAAAATCATATAAATCGGAAGAATTAAAAATAAACTTTGTTCAAGGACCTTGCACGTGGTGTGACCGCTATCGATATATTAATTTCCCAAGGCAAATACCCATAAACTTATAGGTTAGGGTGGTCGTGTAGTGCGTCGCAACTATCACTTGAAGCCACATAGGTTATCTCGATATGTTTCATACGATAAAGACACGGAGAAATGCACTGACACATAAGTAAAATAGATAAAATAGTGTACCCTCGTCAATTCTAATTTGACTTACCTGTTATGTCAGCACATTGTAGAACGAAACAAGAGGTTATTCTCTTTAATGCAAGTTTGTAGAAGTCACCACACTTCAATACAGTTATAGTAACATCAATTCTTTGTTCTGCTTGTCACAGATTGCCCCCAAGAATATGATGGATTGCACTGAACACAGAACACTGAATTGTTTATCCGAGATTCACACTTCAGCGTGAAACACCATCTTAAGTGATGCCACCCATTCACGCAAACATATGGAGCATTCAACGGCTTATAACCTATGTAAAATTTTCCCTTTTTCTTTTAACAATACAAATCCGGCGTAGAGGAAAATAAATAGCTAGTTAACATACAGACTCAACAGCTGATGACCAACTAGTAATTAAGATAATACCGTAATAATTCAGCTACTGAGCGGAGATTTGACTTTCTTATTATGGTGACCCTGATTATTTACAAAAAATGTCACCCATCATTTAAAACACACAAAGCTGCGCGGGAATCAGGCCCGCCTACACAGAATATCCGTCTAGTGGAATAAAATCCCAAAAGAAGTTATTTCTTCTATTTACCGTGGGAAGAAGTGAGAAATGAGGGAGTTGTAAAATTAATTTGAGGATATTTGAACTTGCAGCTTGTCTCATCTTTAGTAATTGTAAATCAGGGGTGTAGCCTATTGCAAATTTTTTTCGGGGGGTTCTAACTAACATGGAAAATTGCGAGTATTCTCAGGAGACTGTACCCGCAAAATTCCCAGAAAAATCAACCAATATCTTAGAGCATATAACTTTGTGTAATTATTTAAGATAAGAGTTAATTGTACGTCTCCCATAAGCCCAACCCCTCGTCCACGTCGTGGAGAACGGGCAACGGCACAAAGTAGGGGATCGCCTGTAGGGGCGAAGATCAGTGGGGACTTCGTGTGCCCCGGGACCGTTACGGTAGCTGTGAAGGTCCTACAGGAACCCTGAAAAGTGACGGCTAACGGGGCTCTGGTGAAGATACGATATGCCCAGCAAGCCAGTAGTGGATGAAACCACATGCTTTCAAAAATGGAACGAGCCTCGGACATGATGGATTTAAAAGACGACGACACGGCTGTACACACGGACTAAGATTTGGAACTTTAAACCTCAGAACGCTGACGGGGAAGGTGGAGAAGATAGTGGACATGATGGAAAGAAGGAAGTTGGATTTATTGGGATTGACAGGAAAAAAAGTGGAAAGGGGAAGGAAGGAGAGAACTGAGAAAAGGCTATAGAATGTACTGGAGTGGGAACGAAGAGGGAAATAGGAATGGAGTGGGAGTAGTAGTACGAGATGGTTAAAAAGAAGAAGTGAGGAGAATAAGTGATAGAATGATGAAAGTGAAAGTAGCACTGAGGGGAGAGACCGTAGAAATAGTGCAAGTGTATGCTCCACAAGTAGGCTGCGCCTCTGAAGAGAAGGAGGAGTTTGAAGAGGAATTGCAGAAGCAGCTGGTAGGAAGAAATATGATAGTTATGGGAGATCTGAATGCCCATGTAGGAAGAGAAAGACAAGGGTATGGGAGTGTACTTGGACCAGAGGGTTGGGGCGGAAGAAATGAGGAAGGAAAGAGACTGTTGGACTTCTGCCAGAGGAACAGCCTGCTAGTTGGGAACTCCTGGTTTAAGAAAAGAGAGAGCCACACAATCACATGGTATAGTGATGACTTGACCAGGAAGTCGGTGGTCGACTATATAATGTATGAGAAAGAACTAAATAAGAATATCACGGACATCAAGGTTATACCATTGGAGAACCTGGATAGCGACCATCGATTGCTGGTAATGAACCTGAGAGGGAGTACGGAGAAGAAAGGGACTGAGAACCAGGAAAGACGTATAAGGATATGGAAACTGAAAGAGGGGGATAGAAGGATCGAGTACCTCAAAATGGTAAAGGAAGGAATTCCAACAGATGAAAAAAGAGGGCTGGAAGAGAAATGGGCTAGATTTAAGAAGACACTAGTAGGTGCAGCAGAAGCAGTATGTGGGAGGACAAGTAGTAAGAAGAGGTGGAAGGAAACACCATGGTGGAATGAAAAGACGAAAGATATAGTAAGGGAAAAGAATAGAGCCTTTAGGAGGTGGTATCAAAATAGGACAGTAGAGACAAGGGAAGAGTACCAGGAAAGAAAGAAGGAGGCGAAGAGAGTAGTGGCTGGGGAGAGAAGAAAGTGGATGGAAGAGTGGACAAAGATGATGAAGGAGGATAGCAAAGGTACAAAAAAGGTCCTGTATGGGGATGGTAAAAAATAAGTGGCGGAAGGATCCTACGGATTATGTTAGAATGGTGGACAAAAGGGGACAAGAGATAGAAAATAGGGAAGAACTGAAGAAAATGTGGAAAGAGTATTTTGAAGAATTTCTGAACCCAAATGGAAAAGATGGTGAGGAGGAAGAAATCGGGGAAGAGGAAGATGAACTGCAAACAGAAAAGGACTTAACATGGAAAGAAGTGGAAGATGCAGTGAGGAAGATGAAAGGAGGGAAGGCACCGGGTGTGGATGAGTTGGGTATGGAGATGGTGAGAGCAGCAGGAGAGATGGGGATACAGTGGTTGTACCGAGTGATGAGGACAGCAAGGAAGGAAAGGAAGACCCCAGAGGACTGGAAAAAAGGAATAATAGTCCCGATTTTCAAGAAAGGCAGTAGAACAGATTGCAGAAACTATCGGGGAATAACACTGATGAGTCATTGTGCAAAGAGCTTCGAGAAAGTTTTGGAAAAGAGAATTAGGACAAGGATAGAAGGAGGGATGAGGGAAGAACAACATGGCTTCAGAGCAGGAAGGTCCACAGTGGATTTGATTTTTGATGTAAGGCAGTAACAAGAACAGCACTATGAGTATGGAACAGATCTACTGATGGCCTTCCTGGACAATGAGAAAGTATATGACAGTGTATGCAGAAACAAAGTATGGAAGTCCCTGGAGGATTGAGGAGTAGAGAAATGGACTATGAAGAGGATAAAGGAGATGTACAAGGGAAGCATGGGCTGTGTGAAAGTGGGAAGAGAGAGATCAGACTGGTTGGAACAGAGAAACGGCCTGAAACAAGGAAGTGCACTGTCACCGTTACTTTTCATTGTGGTGATGGATGTCATAATGACACGAGTGGCACAAGTAATTGGGGAAGGAAAGATGAAAGCAATGGTGTTTGCAGATAATTTGGTGATTTTGGGAAACAAGGAGGAGGAGGTACAGGAACAGTTGGACGTGTGGGAAGGAATAATACAAGGATATGGGATGAAATTTAGCATAAATAAGAGTGAGATGGTGATCACAACAAGGAAGAAGGAAAGAACCACAACGGGAATAACAATTGGTGGGGAACAGCTGAAGAAAGTGGAGAGTTTCAAGTATCTGGGAAGCCTGATACAAGATAATGGAAGAAACGATAGAGAAATAAATGAGCGGGGGAAGCAGGCAAAAGCATTTCGGAGGAGTGTGAGAAGCATGGTATGGAGCAAGGATGTCCCTCAGAACAGCAAAAAGGTCATATATCGGACGTACTATGTCCCTATCCTGACGTATGCCTCGGAGACCTGGGTTATGAAAGGAAGGGGGAAGAGCAAAATACAGGCCAGTGAGATGAGGTTCTTGAGAAGCAGTATTGGAGCTACAAAGATGGACAGAATAAGAAATGAGAGGACCAGAGAATTAATGAAGGAGGAACCATTACAGGATGGTATAGAGAAATCTAGACTTAGATGGTATGGACATGTAAAACGAATGGAGGAGAAGAGGATACCCAGGAGAGTACACGAAACGAAGTGGGAAGGAAAGAGACCGAGAGGAAGACCGAGAAACAGGTGGCTGAAGGGGGTGGAAGAAAGCGTGAAGAAGAGAGGAGAAGACTGGACAAGGGTGGAGGCTGAGAGATGGTGGGAAGACAGAAGACGTTGGAGAGGCTTGTGTTCCAAACAGACCCGGCCAGTGGCTGGAAACTGTGCAAGATGATGATGAAGAGTTAATTGTACAATTCTAATTTTATATAGCCTACAATTAGTGGCAATACAGAAAAGTTGTAAAATACAACACTAATTATAACTTCATACTTAAAGAATTTTCTTTTATGGCCTATTAAGTATCACAAGGCTGTGTACCCCCTTCCAGCCCTCAGACAAGTACCGTATTATAATTTCTTGGCAGAAACGGGAATCGAAATCGGGCCTCCGGTGTGGGAGCCAATAATGCTAGCCACTATACCACGTGGTAGTTTAATTTCAATCTTAATATTGTTTATAATTTAGTCAATAAGTTAAGATTAGGGTAGGCCTACAACCAAATTTACTATTATTTTATGCTTTTCCCAAAACAGCACTTTCTTAATTTTTCTTGTTTTTTGTTCGGGGGAGGGGGGAGGGGCTGGAGCCCCCACAGCTCCCCTCCATTTATATACGCCCCTGATGTAAATTACCTTAGCTTTGCTTGTGGATTCAGCATCTTACAGCAACCCTACAAGCGCGGGACACCAGACCTATTCAGGTTAGCAACCCTTCTCAACTACCAGTGCCGATCACGGCACAAGATGTCCTAATTGAGATAAACAACTGCGCAGAAAAGAAAGCATGTGGTCCAGATACTATTCACTACGAGCACCTGAAGATGACAGCTCCGCTGTTAAAAGGGCTATGGGCAGAGCTCATGAACGAATGTTTACTTCAAGGTCACATACCGTCAAACTGGAGAACCTCGACTTTGAAGATGCTATATAAAGGAAAAGGTAATACAGGAGACCCAAATTCCTATCGTGGTATCGCTTTGGAAAACACAATCTTTAAGATCTTTACGAAAATACTCACTAGAAGACTCACAGATTTAGTTGACAACAAGATACCTGAAGAACAGTTTGGCTTCCGGAAAGGAAGGAATACACTACAAGCCGTTAACTGTCTTTTAACGAATGTAGAAGACGCGCTAAGACAGAAAAGAGGAAAGCTATATGCAGTATTCGTCGACTACACCAAGGCGTTTGATCTAGTGAGTAGAAACACTTTGCTCAGGAAACTTGAAAATATGATCGGAAAAGAACATTACCTTTTTGGGATAATAAGGGACATTCTCCACAAAAACAGCCTACAAATAGATGACAGTATAGTTCAATCAGAACGAGTAGAACAAACAAATGGTGTACTTCAGGGTGACCCTTTGAGTCCGTTACTATTTAACATCGCTACAGCTGATGTCATTGAGGCTATTTACCTTGAGGGAGCGAAAATTTACATCTACGCGGATGATATGGTTGTGGCATCGACATCAAAGGAAACCTTGCAATCGTCCATTGATAAACTTACCACATGGGCTCAAGAAAATGATATGACGATAAACTGCACCAAGACAGTAATGCTGGCATTCCGTAAAGGCGGGAAACTATCCGCAGATGAGCATATACTACTAAATGGAGAACCCCTAGTCAATGTAAATCATTTCAAATACCTAGGAGTAGTAATGCAAATGCAAGGGAACGTATTCACGCGACATGTCAGGGATAGAACAACATCCGCCATAAAAGCAATGCAAGACATAATGCAACTGGGAAATCTATCTTTACAAACCGCAATGAATTTATTCAGAACGAAAATAACTCCAATAGTGACATACGGCATTCAAATAACTTGGGATCATTTGACACAAAGTAACCTTCGAGAGATAGAAAGAGTTAAGTCTACTTTTCTAAAGAAAATTCTGCACTTATCAAAATACACGCCATCTCGTCTAACGTACGTACTAGCAAGGGAGACTTTCTTCATAGAAGACCTGCGTTTGGAGAACTCCCTACCATCAACAGTGCAATACCAGAGACTGATCGAAGAACTAAACCTCAAGCGTAATGACATATGGCCTGATTTCTATTCCACAGAAGCTCTTATGTCGACGGACTGGATGAATGCCAACTTTGAACTGCGGCATACGATCACCCGTTTTGCAGTCCACGGTTTTCATTTTAAGATATGCACAGCAAGAGGATTTCATGACCCAGGCCCCCAATGCACCTGCTCTCTGTGTGGTAGTGCTTGTGATAGATATCACGCCATTTCCTGCGCCCAGAGGAAAGTATCGCTAACACGCTTCTGCTGCGAATAACTATATATATAGCAAAGAACCTGTCAGACACTTTGTATATAGACACTTTGATGAGTAAGATTTAAGTTATTAGTATTAGTTTTGTATCTCTGCATGGCTATTTGCTGCAATAAATGATTATTATTATTTGCTTGTTGTGTGTTAACGTCAGTTAGGATATAGGCTCAGCAGTAGTTCCTAAATTTATTAAAAGCAACAGATTTTCTATTCAGCTCAACTTGTAGTTGTAAGCCTAGTCATTAGCTACTGTACGTGTGTGATGGAAGCTCCCCTTCCCTACGTTCTCTTTATTGAAATATGATGGACGACGTGACCATAAGCGGTCTGCTGGCCAACTCGTTTCATGACCTACCTGTCCTCCCCCTTCCTCAAGAAAAGCGTTTTAATTCTTACTTGCTTCGTGAAATTCATTATTTGACTGCTCTGAAACCATTGGCTACTTTGTGGCAAGTATGGGAGGAATATTTTGTATGGGTTTTTGTCCTTTAAAGTTCGCTTTTCTTCGTGATTCAACGTCGTAATGTTCAGTTCTTAAATACAGGTAAAAACTATAGTGGTATCGACAAAAATAGAAAATAATTACCGTAGTTCATTAAGATGGTAGCCTATTGGCAACTCAAACTAACACTTGGGGCTCTGCGGTCGGTCTGGATAAGTAGGGTAAAAATACTCAATAACACCCGTTTGATATGGAACACTTTTTATTTTTCGGTTATTATCAGTAAATGTGGTCCCTAATATAATGACAGTGTTATTTTTAATTGTATATATGTATAACTGTGCGATTGTTAAAACATGTTAGATTGGCAAGGATTATAACCAAATATTTTTCTGTTATGTTGGTACTTATTATGTATGTTATTTTGTTTTCAAGAAAAATAAAAGAGTAGTACACTGCTCTGCCTTGCAAGTCAAAATGGTGTGTGAATCAGTGAGTGTAGTGAAACCTAAAATGTTATAAATTAGAGAAAGCAGACTGAGTCAGTTTACTAAAATATCAAAACCAGAACAGGTCATGCGCCAAATGCAATGGGTAAACTGTGAAACAAGATAAATAATCAAGAACTGTGCAGCGTGTTGAAGAAAAACAAAAGAGTAAAACAATGGCATCTGAAGATAGTGAACTACACAGCATACAAAAACTCAGCAGCCCTGACACATTTCAACTGTGGGATTTTGAAATTCAAATTCTATTTAAAGCCAAGCAAGTGTGGGATGTTGTTAATGGACAAGAACCTCTCACTGAAATACCACAAGATGCAGCTCAAAGGAGAAAGGCATGGTTGGCCAACGATACTAAAGCTCAGTATTATATTCTGAGAACAATTGACAAGATGGTGAAATATCATATTCTGACATGTACTACATCCAAAGAAATGTATGAAGCACTCAGAGGTGTATTCAGAAGAGATACCTGTCAACAAAAACAACAGCTGCTCATGGACTTCCATGGTTTTAAGTTTGACAAAACTAAAGGAATGATGATGAACATCAGCCATCTAAGAAATATTGTCTTCAAACTACAACAATTCAAACAAGAAATATCTGAAGAGATGGTTATGGCAAAAATCCCCTTTTCATTGCCTGAGCAATATCACTATTTCTCAAGTGCATGGGGATCTACACCCACTTCAGATAAATCCATTGAAAACCTTGTGGCTAGACTTTGCGTTGAAGAAAACTACAAGTAAGTTGTGGTGTTTGAAGCCATATTTTCAGTGTTGCCTTAGTAAACAAGAGCTTAGTGCTTTTCAGTCGGTCAACACGAATGTGCCCAAAAGAGATGGGTTATGCCCTAATCCTGAAATAAATTACATGAGATTAATAAAACACTAGGATGACCAGTTTCGATCGTCAAGCGATCATCATCAGATCCATTACACTTAGGCTATAAAATCTATGTTTCAAATACAGGTGAAAATATTTACAATATGTACAATTATTTAGTTGCAGTATTGGTACTGCAACTGTCAGTGTTTGCTAAATGCAGTATATATGATGTTAGGTGAAATGCTAAATGGTGATAGCTATCCGGAGTTTGTACTTTGGAGAGATTATATGGTTGTAAACTATGGTTAAACTATAAATTTGTAGGCTAACTACTTATCTGATTGTCTTCCTTACTACAGCTACTCAAAGTTTTCGTGCTCACTGGAACTCACTGTGCGGTTGACTGCGGTGATTATCTTAACGACTGGTTTTTCCCTGCCTTCTCCCCCCTGCCCATACGTGCTGTGGGGAGTGATAGCGATGTGTTTATGTGAGGTGTTGCCAACCTAGAGAAGACGTATGTTATTGAATGAGGTGGGTCTACAACTATTAAAGACCGTGGATTAGCCCTCGCCACGCGTGGACCATAAGCCATTCGACCTAAGCGTAGACGGTCTTATGAGGACGTCCCGGCACCTTTAATACTGCTACGAATATGGGCCTTGGTTTATTGCAGAAGAAAAGTACATCGTACACCTGATCCAGATAACATTTACCTATAAAAAAAAACCTAATTTCCCCCCCCCCCTTTTTATCTAGCTTGGCTGTGTCACTAAATTGTATCTTGTTTCCGACAGGGTGTGCTTTTTAGTAGCGTGAAGAGGGGTGAGCTCTCCATGAACGTGTGTTCATTTAGATTGTTGGGATTGTTTCGTTTGGCTAGGTGTATCTCGATTGCTTCCTTTATGTCAAGAGCTCTGCCTTTCGATTCGTGATGGATTATTTTAAGGTCCGACTCTATGTTGGTAAAGCTGTGCCCCGCGTCATACATATGTTCGCACACGGCTGAATTTGTTCCGTATCTTATCGCATTCCTATGTTCATTATAACGTGTGTCTACTCGTCTTCCACTCTGCCCGATGTAATTAGCTTGGCAACCGGTATCTTGGCACGTTATAGAATATACCCCTGACCTTGAATACGGGTCACGTTTATTTAGATTACTATTTAGGAGATGCCTAGCCGTTGTGTTTTTCGTCGTGAAAGCTATCTTTATGCCTTGCTTTTTGAATAGGTTAGTGATTTTATATGTATTCGCATTCACATAGTTGAAACGCGCACATTTTTTTTCTTTACTGTCCGGTTTCAGAATCGTTTTATCTTTATTTTTATGTTTGGCTATAATTTGGTTTATTTTGCTTGGCGGGAAGTTGTTTTCCTTTGCTATTTGCTTAATAGTTCTTATTTCCTTACTATAGTTGTCTTTTGACATGGGTATGTTTAAAGCCCTGTGCACCATTGAATTGAAACCCGCTAGTTTGTGCGTACTGGGGTGATTAGACTGATTGTTGGTGCATTCTTGGAATACACGGTACCTGAGATTATAATTTTCAATGCTTTTGCATGTTCTTTCCTTCCTCTTTGTCAAACACCAACAGTGATCTTCTGTTCTCTCTTAGGGGTTCAGGTCGCTTATATTTTGTATGAGTCTGTTCCAGATATATATTCTGTGACCCACCTAGCGTCATATAACAACGAATCTCTGAAGCTCTTCAACTCTTCCTCGCGCAAGAGGAATTCCATATCCATTTGGCTACCAGATCCTGTTACCATCGCCAGCTATTATCTCCATGAGCAAGAGGACTACGTCTACTTCTTTACTCACCATGCTGCGCTAGTATCATCTGTTATCAACTCTTAGAAGATCAGCTCAGCAAGAGATTAATTTTTTTGTTTTAAAGTTGGCAATGTTTATATGTTCTCCTTTTGTCTCCTACCCCCCACTCTTTCCCCCTTTCTTGGTCCCTCCGTGCTCCGTTGAGCAGCTCTCACTTCTCAGTCTGCAGTTGACTCGGTCAGTCAAAGCTCCGCTCGAGCTAGCCTCCTCAAACCAAGAGGCTCACCCTCTTCTACGCCATGTTGGCTAAGTAGTCATCAACGGAAACTTCGACTTCAACATGAAATCAAGATAAGTACCATTTTAAAAGTTTTAACCACATCTTCATGGTTTTAACTTCCACGTGCTTTTAATTATAATTTATAGACAGTGTGAAATTATTTACTTTGGGACAAAAATCATTCTTCGTGGGATTTGCCATGTTGAGCTTTTGCTTGTATAAGCCAACCTTACTAAAAAAGAGCTTTTCTTAAGCTATTCAAATGAGAAATCCTCTCGCTACGTGGGATATTATCTAATACCCGCTGTCTATAAAGCTAGTTCCTCCGTTGGATTTTCTCAACCCCATTTTTCTGCTAAGGTCGTTCTGGAACCTTCGAGATCTTGTACTCTATCTGCGAGTCTTGCCGTCAAGTATTGTTCACGCACTTGTGAAAATGCTAGTTAAAATGAGGAATCTTCCTTAAATTTCTGCAATAGCGAACTTTCTTCCCCCGTTGGAACATTCTATGGCGCATTTAATTGTAAATCACAACTTTTTTAAGAAATAGACTCTCACCTATATAGTGCAATCAGTTATTTCCATAATTGCAATAACTTTCTTTCTCATAAACTTCAGTGTTTCTATAGTGAACTTTGCATCCATCTTTATAGACTACAGTGATAACCAGTGCTTGCTCCACGTTTCTACCGCGTCGCGCTCGTCCGTTTACATTAAATACGGCCATGAACATTGATCCTATATCCCAATGATCTTTCCTCAACCTTCTACTAACAACCATTATTAATAAAATTGTAACTTTCTATAAGGCGTCACTCACGAAGTGCCCTTCCAACTTTGCTAGTTTAACATTAATTAAATTCTGCATAATTGCTTGTGTGATACAAGTTTTAAATCACATTGTTCCTTTCCTATAATCAGGGAAAACATTTCTTTAAACTCTTGAGCGAGTCATGTTCAGGTTTCACGAAATGGAAACTGTCCCATTTGGCGAGTGATTCCTGCTCAAACTTGGGAAGTCTAGAACTTTCCTTTTCACTTTCTTCAGGTTTCACAGTAAGTGACCTGCCCTCTTTGTATAATCCTCATATATTAATTCTGTATAAATATAAGAAGTTGTAGTAACTTCTGTTTTATGCTTTATGTTTTCCTTGTTGTTATTTTCGAATTTGTTATTCTCTCTAGAATGTTCTTTCAGAAATTTCTTATAGTACACTCCTTGTACTCAATTTAATGTTTAAACTTTAATCATTTCATTGCCTTTTTAAAATCTTATCAAGGTTTTAGTACTAGGTTTAAAACCTTAAGAATTGTTATTTGCCTGGAGCAATTTTTGAATGTTGTTGGAGGTCTGCGACCCCAAATTGTTAACAAGATTGCAAAATATTTAATTGTCAAAAATATTAGTTTCTCCTGAATTGTTAAATAAATTAAATATTTGTTTTTGGATTCATCATTTCTCTGATACTACAGTTAGGCAGGATCCTGGCTTTCCTAGCTCTTCCTAGGTTTATGCCCTCGTTCATACTCAATAAAGCTTTTACTATCTGTCTGGCCAGACCATCACCCTTCCCTATAGTACTTTTATTCGTGCTTGGGAGGAAATACACTAAAGCCTTTCTCTGGCAAACTGCCCAAGTCTTAGCTGCGGTTCCCGTCAGCTTCGACCAAGCTCGTACCCACTTTAGGTATCCGAGCACGAATTTGCGGTGGCAACCACCTTTAAATGTATTGAAAGTCAAATTCATAACTTTTGTGGGACTCTCCTCCTATTTTTCTATCCTTCTTTTCCAATCCCAAATCTACTTCCTTCTCTTAATCATCTTCCCTTGGTGGGTGGGTTATTCCTCAGCCAATAAACTACCCAAAAATTGGTGCCGAAACCCGGGAGAGTCCATTTGTCTTTTTTTTTGACAATACTCTGCAAATTATTAATATCTGCTTTGGATTTTTCAGTTATAACTACATCATGCAAAGCCTGTGAACGGGAAAGAGGCCGCTCCTGTCTCCTTTGGGGTGTCCTGTTCTTTATACCCATTTGCTGCTGCAAACTTGACAGCATCTCCAAGGTTCTACAGTTTCGTGAGTTGTATTTCAATTTATTCTCTTTATCATGGCTCCTACTGAAAAAGATGAAACTCTCATTGCTAGACGTTCTTCCTATAAAGGGCAACTCACTAGATTCAGAAATTTTATCAACAAGTTAAATCCCGCCGAGTGTGATTTAGATATCTTAACACATCGCCTTAAGCTGTACGAACGGTCTTATGATTATTATGATCAAATTCAAACCGAGATTGAATCCGCTTGCCCAGAACTTCAATCGGATCGGGACGAGGTCGAACCCTTGTACTTTGAAGGGATTGCCAAGGCCCACCAATTGATCCGCAATATCTCAGAACCGGACACTAGGGTCATCAATCCGGCCCAGTTCGCACCCGCTTCAGTTCACAAGAACAAACCGAAACCGTTACTTCCTAAGATAAGCCTACCGCACTTCTCAGGCAAGGAAGGTGAATGGTATTCTTTTTACGAACTTTACTGCTCCCTAATTCATGAAAATATCGAGATCCCCGACATACATAAATTTTATTTCCTCCGCACGTCTTTGGAAAGCGAGGCCTTAGCCTTGGTGGAGTCACTGCCTTTAAGCGCAGACAACTACCACATCGCCTTTAATCTCCTTAAAGAGAGATATGGCAATTTACGTTTGAGTGTAGCTCGCCACATACGTTGTCTTTTCAACTTGCCAGCCGTCAAACCTAATGACGTCACCTCTTTAAGAGACCTCTTAGATTCTATACAGTTGAATGTCAGAGCATTATACCAACTCAAGCAGCCTGTCCAAACATGGGACACCATACTCATTCATCTGGCTACATCAAGATTCGATTTTTCAACTTTAAAGGCTTGGGAGATCGAACTCGCTCGCAAGGAAGAATTTTCCTTCGAACACTTAATCTCGTTTCTTAACAGCCGATGCCAAGTCCTTACAGTACTCGCATTTCAGTGCGAAAAGGTTGAAACGAATCCTCAGTGTCAAATTTTTGAAAAAAACTTGCTTCTTCAAAGGGACATCAGCCCCCATCTGTCGAGAACAAGCAAACCCGTTCTTCTTTCAATCATGTAAGAGAAGATATCAGGCCGCTTAACAAATCGTTAAAATGCACGCTCTGTAAAAAGCTTCACACATTGTATTCGTGCAAATCCTTTAAAGAATTGTCTGTCGAAGATCGAAGGAAGTTTGTCTTGAATAGCAAACATTGTTTCAATTGCTTGCCACCTAAGCATTCTTCTTCAAACTGTACGTCATCAAATCTCTGTTTCCATTGTAAAAAACCGCATCATTCTTTATTGCACGTTCATGACAAATCGAGGTCATCAGCACCCGCCTCTTCAAGCTCCATGCAGAGCAGCTCCGAACAAACTAATGCTTCTTCCTGCATTTCCAATGCCGAAACTTCTGACAGTGCGCAAACCCTTTTGACCACTGTACAATTCGAAATCCAAGATAAATTTGGAAATTGGTTTAGAACCCGTGGTCTTCTCGATTCCGCTTCAACTCATAACTTTGTTTCGCAATCGTTGATTAAAAAACTAGGTCTTTTGTCACCGCCGACTTCTATAAATGTGACCGGCATTGACAATTTGAAAACTCAAGTTTTGCAGTCTTCAAAATTGAAAATCAGAGACGTTTGCCAAAGAAACACCAATCTTAATTTAAACTGTCTCATTCTTACCAGTATTGGCAAGGACACTCCAAGTCACTCTATTAATACCTCCGGATTAAAGATTCCCTCGCACTTAAGGTTAGCTGATCCTCAGTTTAATCCTCAAGGTCCCATTGATGTACTTTTCAGTGCCAATGTTTTTTGGAAGTGCCTTCGCAAACAAACACGCAAGTTATCTTCAACCGTGGTCGCCAGAGACACCGATTTTGGTTGGGTTATTACTGGTGAAATCCAGCATACCAGTGTTCAAACCAAAGCGCAATGTCATTTCGTTACAGCTGACATAAATCCCATTTCTGAAAAAGAGAATGCTCATGTTTCAGATCTCAATATTTTTGAAAAACACTTGTCGAAACGATGTCTTACCGTGAACAACTACACTACCTCTGTAAGTTGTTTAAATGGTTTTTCTTTCTTCCCGCACAAAATGGCAATTTAAGTTCGCCTTGCTTTGTGTTATTTCGTTTACCTTCTCATGTCATTTTTTTATAGCAGGTAATTGCTTAAACTCTTTCTCGAAAACTATCTTCCCCTTGTGTAAAACCATGGCTATCAGTCACCATCACTTTGCTGTAGGCCATGTTTCACTTCTTTCGTTATTTAGAAGGATGGCCACGGTCGGCTCCTCCCTCCTTCCTCACAATTGGAAGTCGCTCATGAAACCGTTTGAAAATCTGAATTCTATAACATCAAGAATAACTATTCTTATGCATAACCTTCTTCTCAATGTCCCAGCTTTTCTTCTCTGTTCGGAAGAATTAAGCTTCTTTCTGTTGAAAATTGTCCGATTTCGTGATCCTCTCAATTATGCGAAATTGATTTCCTACTCTATTTCATATAGCTTTAAATTGCTTTTTCACGTCCAAGTTACGATTGACTGCATGCCGGTCAACCTGAATATCTGCTTTAAGTTACAGCTGATTCAACAAATGTTGTTTGTGTACTTTGAACTGCTTGTTTGTCAGGCTTGTTTGTATACAAGCCTGAGGAAGGTCAAGTCACTGTTTATTTCCTGTACGCTTGACAAAGTTCAAAGCATGTTGCTCTTATCTCAACTTTGGCTGATTGCCAACCATTGTCTGGCGAGCCGCTACTGCAAGTACAGAAGCCGTTCACCTACTTCCCAAAATAAACTTGTTCCAGTTAAGGACTCTTTCAGCTATTTATATGCCTTATCTCGCTGTACTATGTGTGTCAAGGCCGTGCTTGTTTACGTCTCTCACTTACTCACGCTCGTATTCTATAACTGCTTCGTTCCTTGTTTCAAAACTTCGTTGCGTATTTCTCACGCGCTCATGTATTACACTTTGCTGACATATTTTGAAATCTTATTGTTCATTAATGAACAAACTGGTTTTTTCTCGTCGTCACATTCGATGTGTTTTTGCATTCATACTTGTTATGTCACGTTTCTCGCTGACTTAAGTATTTTTCTGAGTAACCCCTTTGATACCCATTATAACTTGAGGTCATTGTTTATGGCTACTCGTTTGTTACCTATGGCGTTCTTGCTTTCTACTCGAATAGTTTCTTTGTTTACTTGGTATATTCTTATCCTGAATAGATGTACTTGTTTCTATACGCTTTGTTTAAACTTGTTAATTCTCCTTTTGTATTGTATCGTAATCTTTACTAGTGCTTTATTTCTCTCAGCTTCCAGCTATTTCGTGATTGAAAGTGTCGTTAATTCTCGCCTTTTAACTCCGCTTTCTAATGACCCTGATGACCTCCTTCCACTTACACCTGGTCGCTTCCTTACACGCACTTCTCTTTCTGCCCCTCCTCCTCTTCCCAATTCTTACAGGGATTTAATCTACCTATTGTTTGGCGTAAACTTGAAGCCCCCGTAATTCTTTTTGGAAGAGGTGGAACTTGGAATATTTAACTTCCTTGCAAGGGAGACAGAAGTGGTTTCTTTCCAGTCCCGACATTAAAGTGGGAGACTTGGTCTTAGTTAGGGATGTTTCACCCCCCCCTAGTCTGGCCTTTTGGAAAAGTGACCGAGTGTTACCCTGGAAGAGATAGGAGAGTCAGGGTATTCAGAGTCTTGACCACCAATGGTCAGATCACAAGACTACTTCTCCGCAATTGCTTATTACTGTACTTGTTTTTCTTGTTCGCTGTTGGTGTCTGCCCCTCCCAGTATGGTGCATTCTTGGAAAACACGGTACCTGAGATTATAATTTTCAATGCTTTGGCATGTTTTTTCCTTCCTCTTTGTCAAACACCAACAGTGATCTTCTGTTCTCTCTTAGGGGTTCAGGTCGCTTATATTTTGTATGAGTCTGTTCCAGATATATATTCTGTGACCCACCTAGCGTCATATAACAACGAATCTCTGAAGCTCTTCAACTCTTCCTCGCGCAAGAGGAATTCCATATCCATTTGGCTACCAGATCCTGTTACCATAGCCAGCTATTATCTCCATGAGCAAGAGGACTACGTCTACTTCTTTACTCACCATGCTGCGCTAGTATCATCTGTTATCAACTCTTAGAAGATCAGCTCAGCAAGAGATTAATTTTTTGTTTTAAAGTTGGCAATGTTTATATGTTCTCCTTTTGTCTCCTACCCCCCACTCTTTCCCCCTTTCTTGGTCCCTCCGTGCTCCGTTGAGCAGCTCTCACTTCTCAGTCTGCAGTTGACTCGGTCAGTCAAAGCTCCGCTCGAGCTAGCCTCCTCAAACCAAGAGGCTCACCCTCTTCTACGCCATGTTGGCTAAGTAGTCATCAACGGAAACTTCGACTTCAACATGAAATCAAGATAAGTACCATTTTAAAAGTTTTAACCACATCTTCATGGTTTTAACTTCCACGGGCTTTTAATTATAATTTATAGACAGTGTGAAATTATTTACTTTGGGGCAAAAATCATTCTTCGTGGGATTTGCCATGTTGAGATTTTGCTTGTATAAGCCAACCTTACTAAAAAGAGCTTTTCTTAAGCTATTCAAATGAGAAATCCTCTCGCTACGTGGGATATTATCTAATACCCGCTGTCTATAATTATAAAGCTAGTTCCTCCGTTGGATTTTCTCAACCCCATTTTTCTGCTAAGGTCGTTCTGGAACCTTCGAGATCTTGTACTCTATCTGCGAGTCTTGCCGTCAAGTATTGTTCACGCACTTGTGAAAATGCTAGTTAAAATGAGGAATCTTCCTTAAATTTCTGCAATAGCGAACTTTCTTCCCCCGTTGGAACATTCTATGGCGCATTTAATTGTAAATCACAACTTTTTCAAGAAATAGACTCTCACCTATATAGTGCAATCAGTTATTTCCATAATTGCAATAACTTTCTTTCTCATAAACTTCAGTGTTTCTATAGTGAACTTTGCATCCATCTTTATAGACTACAGTGATAACCAGTGCTTGCTCCACGTTTCTACCGCGTCGCGCTCGTCCGTTTACATTAAATACGGCCATGAACATTGATCCTATATCCCAATGATCTTTCCTCAACCTTCTACTAACAACCATTATTAATAAAATTGTAACTTTCTATAAGGCGTCACTCACGAAGTGCCCTTCCAACTTTGCTAGTTTAACATTAATTAAATTCTGCATAATTGCTTGTGTGATACAAGTTTTAAATCACATTGTTCCTTTCCTATAATCAGGGAAAACATTTCTTTAAACTCTTGAGCGAGTCATGTTCAGGTTTCACGAAATGGAAACTGTCCCATTTGGCGAGTGATTCCTGCTCAAACTTGGGAAGTCTAGAACTTTCCTTTTCACTTTCTTCAGGTTTCACAGTAAGTGACCTGCCCTCTTTGTATAATCCTCATATATTAATTCTGTATAAATATAAGAAGTTGTAGTAACTTCTATTTTATGCTTTATGTTTTCCTTGTTGTTATTTTCGAATTTGTTATTCTCTCTAGAATGTTCTTTCAGAAATTTCTTATAGTACACTCCTTGTACTCAATTTAATGTTTAAACTTTAATCATTTCATTGCCTTTTTAAAATCTTATCAAGGTTTTAGTACTAGGTTTAAAACCTTAAGAATTGTTATTTGCCTGGAGCAATTTTTGAATGTTGTTGGAGGTCTGCGACCCCAAATTGTTAACAAGATTGCAAAATATTTAATTGTCAAAAATATTAGTTTCTCCTGAATTGTTAAATAAATTAAATATTTGTTTTTGGATTCATCATTTCTCTGATACTACAGTTAGGCAGGATCCTGGCTTTCCTAGCTCTTCCTAGGTTTATGCCCTCGTTCATACTCAATAAAGCTTTTACTATCTGTCTGGCCAGACCATCACCCTTCCCTATAGTACTTTTATTCGTGCTTGGGAGGAAATACACTAAAGCCTTTCTCTGGCAAACTGCCCAAGTCTTAGCTGCGGTTCCCGTCAGCTTCGACCAAGCTCGTACCCACTTTAGGTATCCGAGCACGAATTTGCGGTGGCAACCACCTTTAAATGTATTGAAAGTCAAATTCATAACTTTTGTGGGACTCTCCTCCTATTTTTCTATCCTTCTTTTCCAATCCCAAATCTACTTCCTTCTCTTAATCATCTTCCCTTGGTGGGTGGGTTATTCCTCAGCCAATAAACTACCCAATTGTCGATTGCATGCGAGGTTTGTGTTGCTTTCCGGAATATGGAATATGAAAGGTCGTTGTCTTTACGTTCAATAGTTATATCGAGATAATTTATTTTTCGGTCTATTTCGGATTCCTTAGTGAATTTGATAGAGTGGTGTAGGCTATTAATGGATTGGAGAATTGTCTCTTCGCTTGTTAGTTCAGTATCGTAGATGCAAATTACATCATCTACGTATCTTTTCCATATTACTATTCCCTTTGTTGAAGTCTTTTCTAATACGCATTTTCTAGTGCATTGATGAAGATGTCAGCGATTAACCCACTTAGTGGCGATCCCATTGCTAGGCCTTCTCTCTGTGTATATTTTATTGTTGAATTGAAACACGTTTTGGGTGAGAACGACCCTCAGTAATCTCACAATCTCTTCAGTTTCTTTTACCGAATTGTTGGATTTTAAGTTGTTTTCGATAGTGTTGATTGCTTCAATAATCGAAATATTGGTGTACATGTTAGTTACATCGAAGGATACTAGCCTGACGCTAGGTTTCATTTGTAGGATGTTCAATGCTGTTACCAGTTCTGTTGTGTTCTTTACAGAGTTGTTTTTGTCGTTGGAAAGACGACTTTTAAGATTTTTACTAACTCTTTGCTGATTTTGTAATTAGGGGCATTCCTACAATTGACTATTGGTCTCATTGGGCATTCCTTTTTGTGTATTTTTTGTTGTCCCCTCAATGACGGTATTTTCAGGTTCATGTTTATTAGTTTTGATTTTTCGGCTTTGGTCAATATGTATTCTGTTTCTTTTAGCGCACTTTTTATTTGTTTTTGGAATTTGTTGGTGGGGTCTTTTGTTAATTCCTTGATTTCATTGTTGTTTAGGAATTAGACTGTTTTTTCAATGTATTCTGTTTGTTCAAAATTACTGTAGTGTTCCCTTAACTGCTTTTGTGATGATTAAGTCATGTTCTTTTATTTTTTGTTTCAATGCCTTTATTTCTTTGAGTTGTTTATTGTTTTGAATGTTATTGCTATCGCCCTCTCGTTTGAGGATTTTTTTGGATTCGTTGGTGGCGAGATTTTTGGTTAAATCCCTGTCTTCTGCTGGGAGCTTGTGACTGGCTATCTCAATATCTGTGATTAACTGTTTTATATTGTGGTTCGTGTGTGCGTCTGTGCAGTTGTATTTCAAACCTTTGTCTAACATATTCATTTCACCTTGAGAAAAGGTTACTTCGTTCTGTTGTTTACTCTGCTATGGAAATTGAATTCATTGTTATTCGTGTGTTGTTTGTTAGATTGATGGTTCTGTGTTTCTCCTAGTTTTCCTAATTTATTTTCTAGCGTTTCATGCTTCCTCGTTGCTCTGATTTTGATGGTGTCATGTAGGTGCTCGGGGAAGTTGTCCCATTGTATAGAACTAAACCTCACCCCTAAATACGTACCAATTAAACCCGAACGAACACACCAGCCTCGATCATTTCAACTAATCAAGCCAAAGCCCTTTGGATAAAACACGAATTAAGATTTGCATACATAAGAAAGCAAAAAATTAACCAACAATTATACGACATTCAATTGCAACTAAGTAATTTCTGGCACGCAGCCCAATAGGACAGCTTCACCGAGCACCTACATGACACCATCAAAATCAGAGCAACGAGGAAGCATGAAACGCTAGAAAATAAATTAAGAAAACTAGGAGAAACACAGAACCATCAATCTAACGAACAACACATGAATAACAATGAATTCAATTTCCACAGCAGAGTAAACAACAGAACGAACGTAACCTTTCCTCAAGGTGAAATGAATATGTTAGACAAAGGTTTGAAATACAACTGCACAGACGCACACACGAACCTCAATATAAAACAGTTAATCACAGATATTGAGATAGCCAGTCACAAGCTCCCAGCTGAAGACAGGGAATTAACCAAAAATCTCGCCACCAATGAAGCCAAAAAAATCCTCAAACGAGAGGGCGATAGCAATAACATTCAAAACAACAAACAACTCAAAGAAATAAAGTCATTGAAACAAAAAATAAAAGAACATGACTTAATCATCACAAAAGCAGATAAGGGAAACACTACAGTGATTTTGAACAAAACAGAATACATTGAAAAAACAGTATAATTCCTAAACAACAATGAAATCAAGGAATTAACAAAAGACCCCACCAACAAATTCCAAAAACAAATAAAAAGTGCGCTAAAAGAAACAGAATACATACTGACCAAAGCCGAAAAATCAAAACTAATAAACATGAACCCGAAAATACCGTCATTGAGGGGACAACCAAAAATACACAAAAAGGAATGCCCAATAAGACCAATAGTCAATTGTAGGAATGCCCCTAATTACAAAATCAGCAAAGAGTTACTAAAAATCTTAAAATGCCGTCTTTTCAACGACAAAAACAACTCTGTAAAGAACACAACAGAACTGGTAACAGCATTGAACACCCTACAAATGAATCCTAGCTTAAGGCTAGTATCCTTCGATGTAACTAACATGTACACCAATATTCCGATTATTGAAGCAATCAACACTATCGAAAACAACTTAAAATCCAACAATTCAGTAAAAGAAACTGAATAGATTGTGAGATTACTGAGGGTCGTTCTCACCCAAAACGTGTTTCAATTCGACAATAAAATATACACACAGAGAGAAGGCCTAGCAATGGGATCGCCACTAAGAGGGTTAATCGCTGACATCTTCATCAATGCACTAGAAAATGCGTTCTTAGAAAAGACTTCAACAAAGGGAATAGTAATATGGAAAAGATAAGTAGATGATGTATTTTGCATCTACGATACTGAACTAACAAGCGAAGAAACAATTCTCCAATCCATTAATAGCCTACACCACTCTATCAAATTCACTAAGGAATCCGAAATAGACCGAAAAATAAATTATCTCGATATAACTATTGAACGTAAAGACAACGACCTTTCATATTCCATATTCCGGAAAGCAACACAAACCTCGCATGCAATCGACAATCAGTCTAATCACCCCAGTACGCACAAACTAGCGGGTTTCAATTCAATGGTGCACAGGGCTTTAAACATACCCATGTCAAAAGACAACTATAGTAAGGAAATAAGAACTATTAAGCAAATAGCAAAGGAAAACAACTTCCCGCCAAGCAAAATAAACCAAATTATAGCCAAACATAAAAATAAAGATAAAACGATTCTGAAACCGGACAGTAATGAGAAAAAATTTGCGCGTTTCAACTATGTGAATGCGAATACATATAAAATCACTAACCTATTCAGAAAGCAAGGCATAAGGATAGCTTTCACGACGAAAAACACAACGGCTAGGCACCTCCTAAATAGTAATCTAAATAAACGTGACCCGTATTCAAGGTCAGGGGTATATTCTATAACGTGCCAAGAGACCGGTTGTCAAGCTAATTACATCGGGCAGAGTGGAAGACGAGTAGACACACGTTATAATGAACATAGGAATGCGATAAGATACGGAACAAATTCAGCCGTGTGCGAACATATGTATGACGCGGGGCACAGCTTTACCAACATAGAGTCGGACCTTAAAATAATCCATCACGAATCGAAAGGCAGAGCTCTTGACATAAAGGAAGCAATCGAGATACACCTAGCCAAACGAAACAATCCCAACAATCTAAATGAACACACGTTCAGGGAGAGCTCACCCCTCTTCATGCTACTAAAAAACACACCCTGTCGGAAACAAGACACAATTTAGTGACACAGCCAAGCTAGATAAAAACAAGATGTTCAGGAAAGAACATATAGCCTACTTTCTCCTAAATGCATGGGTATGGTTATAACTCTTTGTCCTTTTCAAGGCGTATGATTGAATGATGGTTGTAGTAGCTTGTTGAAACACAACGTGCTATAGGGATATTAAACATGAATATGAGGTGCCCTTTGCTAGTGCTACCTCTGTACCAAATTTCGTTCAATTCGGTTTCACCGTGTTTGAATTGATAGGGGGAATCGATTTGCACACATACTTGGCCACCATCTGCAAACTATTGGGCTGATGTTCTTGCAGTTTGGTCAGAATATGTTTCCCACATAAAGATACGGTGTTGCAAAATTTGGTAGAGACTAGATTATTAGGTTGGTCGTAATTACATTTTAGCTTTTAAAATTTGGGTGGCCGCGATTACGTTTCCGTCTTGATGGCGGCGATATAAAACATGACACTGAGGTGCCCCTTGCTAGTGCTACCTCTGTACCAAATTTCGTTCATTCGGTTCCACCGTGTTCGAATTAATAGGGGAATCAATTTTGATATAAAGATGGCCGCCATCCGCAAACTATTAGGCTAATGACCTATTAGATTGGTCAAAGGATGCTCCCTCCATAAAGGTATGTTGTTGCAAAGTTTGGTAGAGATCGGATGGTTATGTTAGTCGTAATTTGATTTACGCTTTAAACATTTGTGTGGCCGCCATTACGTTTCTGTCAATATGGCGGCGATATAAATCATGACACTGTGATGCCCTTTGCAAGTGCTATCTCTGTACCAAATTTCGTTCCATTCGGTTTCACCGTGTTGGAATTAATAGGGGAATCGAATTTGACACAAAGATGGCCGCCATCCGCAAACTATTAGGCGATTGACCTATTAGATTGGTCAAAGGATGCTCCCTCCATAAAGGTATGTAGTTGCAAAATTTGGTAGAGATCGGATGATTAGGTTAATCGTAATTTGATTTAAGCTTTGAACATTCGTGTGGCCGCCATTACGTTTCAGTCAAGATGGCGGCGATATAAAACATGACACTGAGGTGCCCTTTGCTAGTGCTACCTCTGTACCAAATTTCGTTCATTCGGTTCCACCGTGTTCGAATTAATAGGGGGAATCAATTTTGACATAAAGATGGCCGCCATCCGCAAACTATTAGGCTAATAACCTATTAGATTGGTCAAAGGATGCTGCCTCCATAAAGGTATGTTGTTGCAAAGTTTGGTAGAAATCGGATGGTTATGTTAGTCGTAATTTAACTTAAGCTTTGAACATTTGTGTGGCCGCCATTACGTTTCTGTCAATATGGCGGCGATATAAATCATGACACTGAGACACCCTTTGCTAGTGCTACTTCTGTACCAAATTTCGTTCCATTCGGTTTCACCGTGTTTGAATTAATAGGGGGAATTGATTTTAACACAAAGATGGCCGCCATCCGCAAACTATTAGGCTAATGACCTATTCATTTGGTCAAAGGATGCTTCCTCTATAAAGGTATGTTGTTGCAAAACTTGGTAGAGATCGGATGATTAGGTTAATCGTAATTTGATTTAAGCTTTGAACATTTGTGTGGCCGTCATTACGTTTCCGTCAAGATGGCGGCGATATCAAACATGACACTCAGGTGCCTTTTGTTAGTACTACCTCTGTACCAAATTTCGTTCTAATAGGTTGCACCGTGTTCGAATTAATAGGGGGAATCTATTTTCACACAAAGATGGCCGCCATCCGCAAACTATTACGCTGATGACCTATTAGTTTGGTCAAAGGATGCTCCCCCATAAAGGTATGTTGTTGCAAAATTTGGTAGAGATCGGATGATTAGGTTAGTCGTAATTTGATTTAAGCTTTGAACATTTGTGTGGCCGCCATTACGTATCCGTCAAGATGGCGGCGATATAAAACACGACACTGAGGTGTCCATTACTAGTGCTACCTTTGTACCAAATTTCGTTCAATTCGCATTCACCGTGTTCGAATTGATAGGGGGGACAGACATTCAGAGTACACACACTCACACACACAGACACACACACACAGACTCACACACACACATACACACACACAGACAGACACACTTTTTTCGCCCTGTGTTGATCTCATAAGTCTACTTTCATTTTTTGCAAAAATCGAAAGTAGGCTAAAAAGGGGGGGGGGGGAATTAGGTGTTTTTTAATAGGTAAATGTTATCTGGATCAGGTGTACGATGTACTTTTCTTCTGCAATAAACCAAGGCCCATATTCGCGGCAGTATTAAAGGTGCCGGGACGTCCACATAAGATCGTCAACGCTTAGTTCGAATGGCTTATGGTCCACGCGTGGCGAGGGCTAATCCACGGTCTTTAATAGTTGTAGACCCACCTCATTCAATAACATATATCTTATCTAGGTTGGCAACACCTCACATAAACACATCGCTATCACTCCCCACAGCACGTATGGGCAGGGGGGAGAAGGCAGGGAAAAACCAGTCGTTAAGATAACCACCGCAGTCGTCCGCACAGTGAGTTCCAGTGAGCACGAAAACTGCGAGTAGCTGTAGTAAGGAAGACAATCAGATAAGTAGTTAGCCTACAAATTTATAGTTTAACCATAGTTTACAACCATATAATCTCTCCAAAGTACAAACTCCGGATAGCTATCACCATTTAGCATTTCACCTAACATCATATATACTGCATTTAGCATACACTGACAGTTGCAGTACCAATACTGCAACTAAATAATTGTACATATTGTAAATATTTTCACCTGTATTTGAAACATAGATTTTATAGCCTAAGTGTAATGGATCTGATGATGATCGCTTGACGATCGGAACTGGTCATCCTAGTGTTTTATTAATCTCATGTAATTTATTTCAGGATTAGGGCATAACCCATCTCTTTTGGGTACATTCGTGTTGACCGACTGAAAAGCACTAAACTCTTGTTTACTAAGGCAACACTGAAAATATGGCTTCAAACACCACAATGTTCACGGCTAGTCAGGCAAATCGTTAAGCCAAGATATTCAAATCACTCAGGCTTAAACTCATGGATTTAGACAAGTCAATTTGGTTCAACAAAAATTGTATAGAACTAAACCTCACCCCTAAATACGTACCAATTAAAACCGTACCGAACACACCAGCCTCGATCATTTCAACTAAACAAGCCGAAGCGCTTTGGATAAAAAACGAATTAAGATTTGCATACATAAGAAAGCAAAAAATTAACCAACAATTATACGACATTCAACTGCAACTAAGTAATTTCTGGCACGCAGACCAATGGGACAGCTTCACCGAGCACCTACATGACACCATCAAAATCAGAGCAACGAGGAAGCATTAAACGCTAGAAAATACATTAAGAAAACTGGGAGAACAACACACGAATAACAATGAATTCAATTTCCACAGCAGAGTAAACAACAGAACGAACGTAACCTTTTCTCAAGGTGAAAAGAATATGTTAGACAAAGGTTTGAAATACAACTGCACAGACGCACACACGAACCACAATATAAAACAGTTAATCACAGATATTGAGATAGCCAGTCACAAGCTTCCAGCAGAAGACAGGGAATTAACTTAAAATCTCGCCACCAACGAAGCCCAAAAAATCCTCAAACGAGAGGGCGATAGCAATAACATTCAAAACAACAAACAACTCAAAGAAATAAAGTCATTGAAACAAAAAATAAAAGAATATGACTTAATCATCACAAAAGCAGATGAGGGAAACACTACAGTAATTTTGAACAAAACAGAATACATTGAAAAAACAGTCTAATTCCTAAACAACAATGAAATCAAGGAATTAACAAAAGACCCCACCAACAAATTCCAAAAACAAATAAAAAGTGCGCTAAAAGAAACAGAATACATACTGACCAAAGCCGAAAAATCAAAACTAATAAACATGAACCCGAAAATACCGTCATTGAGGGGACAACCAAAAATACACAAAAAGGAATGCCCAATGAGACCAATAGTCAATTGTAGGAATGCCCCTAATTACAAAATCAGCAAAGAGTTACTAAAAATCTTAAAATGCCGTCTTTCCAACGACAAAAACAACTCTGTAAAGAACACAACAGAACTGGTAACAGCATTGAACACCCTACAAATGAAACCTAGCTTCAGGCTAGTATCCTTCGATGTAACTAACATGTACACCAATATTCCGATTATTGAAGCAATCAACATTATCGAAAACAACTTAAAATCCAACAATTCGGTAAAAGAAACTGAAGAGATTGTGAGATTACTGAGGGTCGTTCTCACCCAAAACGTGTTTCAATTCGACAATAAAATATACACACAGAGAGAAGGCCTAGCAATGGGATCGCCACTAAGTGGGTTAATCGCTGACATCTTCATCAATGCACTAGAAAATGCGTTCTTAGAAAAGACTTCAACAAAGGGAATAGTAATATGGAAAAGATACGTAGATGATGTAATTTGCATCTACGATACTGAACTAACAAGCGAAGAAACAATTCTCCAATCCATTAATAGCCTACACCACTCTATGATATTCACTAAGGAATCCGAAATAGACCGAAAAATAAATTATCTCGATATAACTATTGAACGTAAAGACAACGACCCTTCATATTCCATATTCCGGAAAGAAACACAAACCTCGCATGCAATCGACAATCAGTCTAATCACCCCAGTACGCACAAACTAGCGGGTTTCAATTCAATGGTGCACAGGGCTTTAAACATACCCATGTCAAAAGACAACTATAATAAGGAAATAAGAACTATTAAGCAAATAGCAAAGGAAAACAACTTCCCGCCAAACAAAATAAACCAAATTATAGCCAAACATAAAAATAAAGATAAAACAATTCCCAAACCGGACAGTAATGAGAAAAAATTTGCGCGTTTCAACTATGTGAATGCAAATACATATAAAATCACTAACCTATTCAAAAAGCAAGGCATAAATATAGCTTTCACGACGAAAAACACAACCGCTAGGCACCTCCTAAATAGTAATCTAAATAAACGTGACCCGTATTCAAGGTCGGGGGTATATTCTATAACGTGCCAAGACACCGGTTGTCAAGCTAATTACATCGGGCAGAGTTGAAGACGAGTAGACACACGTTATAATGAACATAGGAATGCGATAAGATACGGAACAAATTCAGCCGTGTGCGAACATATGTGTGACGCGGGGCACAGCTTTACCAACATAGAGTCGGACCTTAAAATTATCCATCACGAATCGAAAGGCAGAGCTCTTGACATAAAGGAAGCAATCGAGATACACCTAGCCAAACGAAACAATCCCAACAATCTAAATGAACACACGTTCATGGAGAGCTCACCCCTCTTCACGCTACTAAAAAACCTACCCTGTCTGAAACAAGACACAATTTAGTGACACAGCCAAGCTAGATAAAAAAAGGGGGAAATTAGGGGTTTTTAATAGGTAAATGTTATCTGGATCAGGTGTACGATGTACTTTTCTTCTGCAATAAACCAAGGCAGTATTAAAGGTGCCGGGACGTCCTCATAAGACCGTCAACGCTTAGTTCGAATGGCTTGTGGTCCACGCGTGGCGAGGGCTAATCCACGGTCTTTAATAGTTGTAGACCCACCTCATTCAATAACATACATTTTATCTAGGTTGGCAACACCTCACATAAACACATCGCTATCACTCCCCACAGCACGTATGGGCAGGGGGGAGAAGGCAGGGAAAAAACAGTCGTTAAGATAATCACCGCAGTCGACCGCACAGTGAGTTCCAGTGAGCACGAAAACTGTGAGTAGCTGTAGTAAAGAAGACAATCAGATAAGTAGTTAGCCTACAAATTTATAGTTTAACCATAGTTTACAACCATATAATCTCTCCAAAGTACAAACTCCGGATAGCTATCACCATTTAGCATTTCACCTAACATCATATATACTGCATTGAGCATACACTGACAGTTGCAGTACCAATAGTGCAACTAAATAATTGTACATATTGTAAATATTTTCACCTGTATTTGAAACATAGATTTTATAGCCTAAGTGTAATGGATCTGATGATGATCGCTTGACGATCGAAACTGGTCATCCTAGTGTTTTATTAATCTCATGTAATTTATTTCAGGATTAGGGCATAACCCATCTCTTTGTGTACATTCGTGTTGACCGACTGAAAAGCACTAAACTCCTGTTTACTAAGGCAACACTGAAAATATGGCTTCAAACACCACAATGTTCACGGCTAGTCAGGCAAATTGTGAAGCCAAGAAATTCAAATCACTCAGGCTTAAACTCATTAATTTAGACAAGTCAGTTTTGTTCAACAAAAAATGTATAGAACTAAACCTCACCCCTAAATACTGTACCCGTTCGGCCGAGGGATGCGATGACCCATCTGCTATTACATCGCATTCCTGGATTTCCAGGCCAGAGTGGAGTTAAATGAACATGAAGTCAAATAAGGAATGTGTCGGAAATTCAGTTGAAATATCACAAAAACAGAGGGTAACACGAGATAAAGTATCTCCAGGGTCGTTACGGGCTTTAATTTAATTTAATTTAAAAAAATACAAATAGAAATGGGCACCACCAACTGAATCCCTAGCAAACCACATCCTTTCTGGTTAAGCCTTAATTAAGACAAGGAAAGGATTAGGAAAACCACATCATCATCAGATCACAACTAAGATAAAAGAAATTTATTCAAACTTTGATAGTCAGACATAAATTAAATACACATCCTACCTAAGAGTATGGTCGAATGCAAACGTCAGATTGTCATTGTCCTTAAAGTCGAACCATCTCTATGCTATTCAAAGTGTATTTCATCCACATAAAATATGAAAATTTACTAAAGTTCGCTTGGGTTCTCAGGTTCACCGTAGCACTATGTCATTGCGTCACTGACATTCGTGATCCCTGAGACCTAACTTTTCTTTAATTTAACATCAGGAATGTGGATGTCAATAAATATGAATCTTGGTATGGACAAGACCAACTACAATCCTCAGACCTTAATGTAGAAAAAACATGGCGGCGATAAATGCCCTTCCAATAGGTAAGATCATGCCATCGGGCTTGTCACAGTTCGTGTAAATTATTATTTTAATTCACCTAAGAGCATAAAATATATCACAAGGTTCCGAAGAAATATGTATCAATAATTTAGACTTACCTGAATTAATATATCTATATACTGCTCACCTCGAATTATAAGTTCTTCGTCTTCACCCAAGGGGCTGCTACAACAGTCTCGCTCTTTTTGTGGTTGAATAAGAAGCTTTTTGGCGAGTTATCAAGATTTGTATTTAAGTTCAGTCATTATAGATACATATTATTAGCAAGAAATCAAACAGATTCCGAAGTAGGAGAGAAGAAAGTGCCCCGGTTACTGAAGTGCTGTCCCAGCACATGCAGATTAAGTGTGTAAACAATCGGAATGAGAATAGTTGCCTGCACTAATCGAACCAACGCCATAGAGATACAATTAAGATCAATTAAGACCTCTCGTGGAATTGTCTAAAATCTCGGGTAAACATCACACCGAATTAGTTGATTGAAACATGCAAAGCAGTCGTCATGTCGAAATTAGAACATATGGAGATTAATACACACAAAGGGCACGATACTGCGTTACCATTTAACCCATTAAACATTCGCTTTTACCTTTTGGAAAAGTTTTACGTTGGAAATAGTTGATTTAGTAAAGTAGATAGGCAAGGACCATCTCCCTCTTACGGAATTATCGTCGCACACCAGCCCGCAATATAAGTACATAATTGGCAAGGTACTCATAACACTTTATTATATACATCATAATAAAAAATTACTTGGAAGCTGTAAGAATCACAAAAGTATAAATAATGATGGAACACAATTGAGTTCACTGTTTGGCACAGGGGAAACATCTTATTTAACCAATAAAACAGAAGTCATTGTATTATTTGGCGTGCATACAAGGCAGTGTAAATCATCTTCCAGACTGGTAAGAATTTACGGAGGCACAAGTTGCTGAGCGTTCAAGAAAACGTCAACGGTTTGGTCTAGCCGTAGATGCTCATTGCGTTTTCACTTTACGTACGTAAGTTGGACACTACTGAAGTGTACTAAGCTATTATTATATTGTCACTAACTAGCAAATCATTGCGGTGTATATTCTTGAGACACTTCTTCGGTACTTCAACATCTTCAGTAAATAACACAATGCCATTGGTCGACTGAACAATCATCACACAAACGAACCAGTCCATAATAAGCGTATTATCACATATTTACAGACGATTGCAGTACATTAACGCGAAGTGCATTTTACCGACATACTGAAGACACTAAAAATTACAGATGAGCAATAGTTTATCCCAACTTTCATCAAACGAAGCTAATCAATGCTAATATTGTATCCCAGCAACGAATGTAAGCAAACAATATGTCGGGCTTCGACATACGGTACGCCATTTTCACACTTTCGATACCTGCATCAGTTGGTATGGACAAGACCAACTACTAACACTCAGACCCACTCAGACCTTAATGCAGGTATCGAAAGTGTGAAAATGGCATATGTCGAAGCCCGACATATTGTTTGTTTACGTTCGTTGCTGGGATAAAATATTAGTCTTGTTCGATGCAAATTGGGAATAAACTATTGCTCATCTGTAGTTCTGAGCACGAGTTCAGAGTGTCTTTAGTATATCTGTATAGTCCACTTCGCGTTAATGTACTGCAATCATATGCAAATATGTGATAAAGGTTCGTTTGTATGATGATTGTTAAGTCGACCGATGGCATTGTGTCATTTATGGCAGATGTTGAAGTACGTAAGACTAGAGCATTAAGAGAAGTGACTCAAGAATATACACCGCAATGATTTTCTAGTTAGTGACAATATAATAATAGCCTAGTACACTTCCCCGTAGTGTTGATCTTAAGTGCGTAAAGGGAAAACGTAATGAGCATCTTTGGCTAGACCAACCCGTTAACGGATCTTGAAGGCTCAGCAAAATTTGCCTCCGTCAATCCTTACCAGTCTGGCAGATGATTTACACTGCCTTGTATACACGCCAAATAATACATTGAACTTCTGTTTTATTGGTTAAGGAAAATGTCTCCCCTGTGCCAAACAATGAACTCAATATTGTGTTCCATCTTCTTATATATTCAAATAGTTTTCAAAAATTTCACCATTTACTAAAACTGAAATATATCGGGAAGTATTTGCGCTACGACGACGTTTGTTGTCTTAAAATGTAATGCCCGTCAAGCACCATCGATTGATACCCGCCTTACTTGATTATATCATTCGAGTATTAAAATAATTGCGAATATTACTTCCTTCAAGGTTTCACGAAAATAGAATCGAATGACTTGACGGACATATTGTCGCTAGGCGACAACGACTAACTCTGTATCATGATATTCAACGCCGCCCCAATAATAAATCTAACTTGATATTAACAGAGAGTTCCCTAATTACGTCATGATATCGTTAACTTCTACTTGCTCCTCTCGGGCGCTAATGTCGCATGTATCCATACATGATATCGTTAACTTCTACCTGTTCCACTCGGCCGCTAATGACGCATGTATCCATACAATAAGTAGAAGGGGATTCTGTACACATAATTTAATTAAAACTTCTCAAAGAATGGATTACTTTGAAACGGAAATGCTCATGCACAATCAGCAGTAAATTTGCTAAGGACACTGTCATGTCAACATCTCAATACTGTATACGAAAGACAACTAATTTCACGAAGATGCCGCTACAGTCGAATGTTGGAACCGCCATTTTGTGTTGTGTATCCGATCTTTCTGTTATATAGTCTTTGGTCTCACCAGATACAAACTGTCTTCTTTTCGTTTCATCATTCGTCCTTATAGATTGTGTGCTCATGGCAGTGGCTCAATCAATACAATGATTCATATTATGATGAATGAGAGATAAAGGTTATAAAGATTAAAGGTGACGGTAATTGTCTGGTCAGGTCATTGGCATATTGTGAGTACAACAATCAGAGTTTATTTTCACAGGTTAGAAAGCGAATTGTAAAACATGTTACAGACAAGTGGAATAATTATTCTTCCTTTATTGTTGGCAACAGCGATATATACGAAACTGCTATCAATACGAGCTATGGTTACAAAATGTATATGTCTTTGAATGGTGTTCATGGAGGTCATGTTGAGTTAGTTGTCGCTGCTCAAGTTTGCAAAATGGATATTTATTCGTGGATTACTACTGTCGTATGGAAGGTGACCGGTTAAAATATATACGTCATCAACAAACGAAATTACGAGTTGATACATATCCCGTTTTAGCAGACGCCTTGCATGTACCAGCAGAAAATGAAAATCTCAGAGTCGGTCGTATTGTAGTTTTGCCATCATCTTTTACAGGTATCCCAAGGAAAATATTGCAAAATTATCAGGATGCGATGGCGAGAGTGAGGAAGTTTGGAAAGCCAGATTTATTCATTACGTTCACCTATAATGCGGGCTGGCCAGAAATACTTAACAGCATTCATCTCTGGGAAGCGGCTAATAATAGGCCTGTTATTGAAGTGAGAGTTTTCCATTGCAAAATAAAGGAATTGCAACGATTGATTAACGTTAAGGAAATTTTCGGTATATACAGTGGAATTTCAAAAACAAGGTCTCCCGCACATCCATTTACTCTTAATATTAACGAAAGATTGTAAGTTTCGAGAAATTTCTGATATTGACAGTGTGGTGTCAGCCGAAATACCAGATCTCGAGGATGAAGCGCTATACGAGTTGGTAAGGCGACATATGGTACATGGTCCTCGCGGATCTTTGAATCCTTCTTCAGTCTGTATGAAAGATGGCGTATGTAAGAAAGATTTCCCTAAACAGTTTCAGGAAGAGACCAAAGATAATGCCAATGGTTATACTTCGTATAGGAGAAGAAATAATGGGCGGATTATTATAAAAACAATTCGAGGCATTGACATTGAAATCGATAGTCGTTTCAGTGTTCCCTACAATCCATTTCTTTTACTTTACTTGCAAGCTCATATTAATGTTGAAATATGCTCAAGTGTTCGGAGTGTTACATACATCCTCAAGTATCCTATATATTAAAATCCACAAGTATGTGTATAAAGGTCATGACTGCTGCATTGTTAAAATATGTCCTGAAGGCGAAACGGTGAACTGCGATGAAATTACTTCTTTCCTAAATGCTAGATATGTTGGTCCAACAGAAGCCGCATTCAGGATATTTTCATTTCACATGCATGAACAGTCACATTCTATCGTGCGAATACCAGTTCATTTGGCAAACTTGCAAAATATCTATTTTAAAATTGATAACTCTCCTGATATTTTACTACAATCACAGTTGCGCAACACGGAATTACAAGCGTGGTTCAAGTTAAATCCTGCTTCGCAAGCCAGAAGTCCGTATATATATCCTGTAACACCAGTACATTACGTCTGGAATAAGAGCAACTGCCAGTGGCAAAAAAGAAAAAATGTTTCAAAAACTATAGGCAGAATGTATAATGTTTCGCCCACAGAAACAGAAAGGTATTATTTACGCCTGTTATTGCTTCACGTCATAGGGGCTACCAGCTTCCAGGATCTATGAACATACAAAGCAGTTGCCTATTCTACTTTTAAAGAAACAGCTACGGAGCGAGGTTTGCTGATTGACGATTCTGAATGGCAGCGTTGTTTGGCAGAAGCGTCACAGTTTCAGATGCCTTCTCAGTTACGACAACTGTTTTTATGCATATGTATCTTTCAGACCCCTTCAAATGTAAGATAGCTATGGGACATTTTCAAGAATTCATTATCAGAAGATTATCTGCAGTTTCACGAACCTAACATTGCATATCAGTTCAATCTTAACATATTTCTAATACGTTAAAGCTCCATGGCCTTCCCATTACTTTTCTCGAATTGCCATCTATTATTGATAATTTCCATTAGACAAATTTACCAATGAATTATCCAAAACTTAATGTGGATCAATTAAGTCGGATGATAAACCAAGCAAATGGAAACCAAACGGCTATAATTACAGAAATTTTGGGGTTAGTACAAAACAGCAATGAAATGATGAGTAATGCATATTTCATTGACGGTCCATGGGGCACCGGGAAAACATTTCTTTACCAACGCTTGATTCACAGTTGCACAAATTTGTGGTTAAATGTAGTTTCTGTTGCAAGGAATGGTATTGCAGCAATGTTACTACCTCAGGGGCGCACTGTACACAGCCAGTTCAAGTTACCTCTACATTTACATGAAAGTTCTGTATCAGGAATAAAAGTTAACAGCAAGGAAGCTTTTTATATTCGTTCAGCAAAACTTATCATCTGGGATGAAGCCCCTATGGCTAATAAGCACGCGTTGATGTGTGTAAATCGGTTGCTCAAGAACATCATGAATAACGACGTGCCTTTCGGAGGAAAAATTATCTTCTTAGGTGGAGATTTCAGGCAGGTATTGCCTGTTGTGCCTCACGCATCTAAAGCAGCATCAGTCCAAATGTCAGTAAGGTGCTCTCATTTGTGGCCATTATTCAAAATTTTTTAACTCAACAAAACTATGCGAGCGGATACAGATTAACGTGACTTTGTAAACTTCTTGATACAAATTGGTAACGGTGAATACCCTCACGTCGATGGAGAAAATTCAGAATTAGTCCCACGCTGAAAAATATTTCACACTTTTCAAAAATAGCGATTTTAGCACCTAAGAATGAACATAGTAAAGAAATCAATGACAAAGTTTTAGACCTAATCCGAGGATCATCGAGAACTTACATCAGTGTTGTAACGTGTTTTTCGAGGGGTTTTTATGCCACCGGCATAAATCAGTAGGAAGCCATTCTATATTTATTTACGCGGCAAATTGTTCAGCCAAGAGAAGTTTTCATGTTTTTTATTATTATTATTAATTTATTATAATTATTATTAAGATATTTTCGGAGCATTTTATAAAAATTATAAGCATACAGATAGGTTTTCTATGTCTTAGAAAACACTTTCAAGCAAATTATTACGAACGACAATATCATAGAAAATTATGTGATTACGGAATTTTACGGAGTTTCGTCAGTTAGGATATTATGAGAGACATGACTCACTGGAAATTCAGGTACAGGCTGATTCTTGTCAAGAAGTATTACGCAAGCTTGGGTCGCAGCGCCAAGAAAAGGCGGATAGTTGGAACGGAAATCGACTTCATCATCCGCGCGCCGTGTGTAATGAGCCAGAGAAGGGGTAGTAGCACGTGGGGAGCAGCCAATCAATGGAGACCACGTAAGCTGGAAGTCGGTACCGAGGTGGGGAGCCGACGTGTGCATATATCGTTCGGCGCGCCGTGGAACAAGGACAATCTGTGTAGAACTTGCCGAGTATGGTTGCACGCGGGAGTCGCTCCGATGTTCCGTGGAGTGGGAGGACAATCTGTGAAAGACTTGACTAGTTCGGTTGCAAGTGTGTGTCGCTCCGATGTTCCGTGGAGTGGAGAACTATCTGTTTAAAACTTAACCAGTGTGGTTGTACGAGGGTATGGCTCCGATATTAGGACCATAAAGTCACGAAATCTACAAGTATATCATCAAATATCGACGGAGATGACGACGTCCAGGAGACTGTGGGACGCACACAGCATCATCCAGTAAGAGGGAAATGCTTTGGCATTTCCAGTGGTAAGCGCGAATGACGCAGAAATACGCAATCTCTCATTTCTCTTTGTTTTATATTTCAAATTTCAGTAACTTCATAGCTTGTGAATAAGAGTAAAATCAATAATTTATCAGACTCCGTTTTCACGTAATTTTCTATCGGTAATATTAAAATCGCAACGCTCCAATTTAAATTTTAAACTTATAATTATTATTAATTTTGCTATACTTGTTTTATGTAAAAATTCAATTATTTTACAATGCAATCTTTGCTTTCAGTAGGTAGCGTTAGATATAGACCAATTCCTTCTCCTGATACAATTGTTTGTTGGGTTAATGATCAAATCATACCACGATCTGAGTGAATAGATTTTTTAAGGTGTTCTACCAGAGCTAGACGTTGTTAAATACAAATTTAGATTTCAACATTGCGTTGAGGTCTTGGCGCCCATTAAAACAACATAGCTTAGGCAAAGGTAAACAGTTACATTTATCCCCCAACAGTTAGGGGCAGTCAAACTGTTACATTTGTCGCTCAACGTGAGGGTCAAACTGTTACACTTGTCGCTACCAACATGAGGCAATAATTAACGTTACACTTGTCGTTCAACGTGTGGGTTAGCGAAACTGCTACATTTGGCGCCCAACGTGGGGATGAAAACCTAATAACATTTGTGGAAGGAGAAGGTTATATATTTCTGTGCCTGTATTTTGAGGGTTATTTGTCTGTATCAGTGTATATCATTATGGTGGATGAGAAAGAAAGACAGATGAGGTTACGTAGTGGTCATCAACGGGAGAGTGATGATACGAGCAGTATGTCGAGTGATGGTAGTACCGGGGTAGCGGAGGTAAATCCCGATACTGAAACAGGGAGTGTAGGCGGCCAACCAGAATTAAAAACTTTACTTCTCGAGTTTATGTATCAGAACAAAGTTAATAGTGATGCCTTAAATGCAAAGTTAGAACAGAATAATGCAAGATTAGAACAAAACAGTAGGGAAAATAAAGAAAGTACAGATGCCTTAAACGCCAGATTAGAACAAAACAGTAGGGAAAATAAAGAAAGTACAGACGCTTTAAATGTTAAACTGGAACAAAACAACGCTAAATTAGAACAAAACAGTAGGGAAAATAAAGAAAGTACAGAAGCTTTAAATAAAAAATTAGAACAGAATAATGCAAAATTAGATAAGAACAACGAGGAAATTAGTGTGAAAATGGAGCAGATTAGAGGAGAAATCAGAGGAGTAATGGAAGAGAAGGTTAAAGAGATCATTGCAGATGTAGACAAGAAATTAGGAAAAGTACAGGATGAGTTAGAAATTAAAATCAGTACACAGGCTGAAAATTTAAAAGAACTAGTGCAACTGGAAACACAGCAGGTCAAAAAGCAATTGGGGGGAGAAATTGACAAAATTCAGGTAGCTACTAAAGAGGTTAAGGAACAGCTGGGGGGTAGAATTGAGAAAGTCCACTCACAAATAGTTGCAGAAGTAAATGATTTAAGAGAGAGTAATAGAGAGAGCATTAGCAAGATTGAGGAGAAACAAGCAAAGCTATATGATAAAGTAGAAGAATCAGAAGGAAACATTAAATTAACAGTAAACAGTATTGAGAGGAAGGCTGAGGAGAAAATCGCAGAATTAGAATTAAAATTAAAAGCTAGGATCAGGCAAGAAAATAGTCAGAATAGGCCAGTTTTTGTGAATAGCACACACACAGGGAGGTAGAATTGGGGAAGTTCAGCAATCGACAAGGGTGCCCAATGGAGTTCATGAATTCTATAGAAAATAAATTTGGGGAGAGTTTGGAAGATGGTAGTATTGAGTGGTGCCAGGTATTTGAAATTTTAGAACAAGTGTTTGTGGGGGAAACGAGGAATTGGTTTGCTGTCTACAGAGACAAGTTTACGGATATTAATGACTTTAAAATGAAATTCTGTGAAAAGTTCTGGAATGAGGTTATTCAGTCGCAGCATCGTGAGGGAGTAGTGTGTGGTAAATATAACCCTAAAGGAAGCTCCACCATGACCGAATACTTTTAGGGCAGGTATTAGTGTGTAAATATCTGGATGGCTTGAAGGAGGAAAGTGATGTGGTGAGGTTGCTACTTAGGCACTTTCCCTATAGGATCAAGGAAGCTGCTTGTATCCAGAATGTAAAGACTATATCACAAGTAGAAAATTTGTTAAGCACATTTGATGCACAATTTGATTATTGAAGATGAGAGTGAACTTCTACAATTCCCAATAGAAATTTTAGACAGCATAGGCATAAGTGGATTGCCACCTCATATCCTTCGACTAAAAGAAGGCTCAATTGTGATTTTGTTGAGAAATATTAATGTTACCCAAGGTCTGTTGAACGGTACTAGACTGTTGGTTTGGAAGATGCATGACAATTGTTTACACCTGGAAATTATTACTGGCGTAAATGTTGGAAACAATGTCCTACTCCCTCGCCTTGACCTTACGCCATCAGATACTTCTATGCCATTTTCCTTCAAAAGGAGGCAGTTTCCAGAACGTTTGGCTTTTTGTATAACTATCGATATAGTTCAAGGTCAAACACTAGATCAAGTGGGCATTTATTTACCTTAACCGGTGTTTAGCCACGGACAACTTTACTGTATGCCGCACTATCGCGAGCAAAGTGCTTTCATGACGTCAAAGTTCAATTAGAACCAAAAGGCAAGCGAACAGCAAATGTCGAACGGAAGGAAGTACTATTAGAATTTTGAAACGAATGTTGCGGAGGAGCACAGACCTCAGCAAACGGGGCACAGATTAAATAACATTTATACAAGGACGTCCGCATCCTTAATACGATAACTCTCCTGTGGAAATGGTAAAAAAATACTATTGTCCTACATCGGTGATTACTATCCTACATCCTGTTATTTCATTCCCTCAGTTCTATAACAAAGATACACTCAATCAAATGTACAGCTTAATAAATATTAATTCCTTCTTTATGAGTTATCTTTTCATTTCTCATCAATCGCCTTTACTTACTATTCTATCTGAAGGGGTGGAGGCGATAGCTGTCTTTACAGAGATGTGCAAATTATTAGATTCGATGTCAGTTTTCCTAAATTACATTTTTACTTTTCACTGTTTAATGCACTAAGTATGTTTACAAGGCGATGAAATTACTTCAAATGTTTAAACAAGACTCCTAATTATATTTTCATTTAAGAAAGTCAAATTAAAATTATTTTTAGAATTTCCACTAACAGAGGAGCCTTGCAAATGCACAATTCCACACGTTTCGTTTTTATTACTTCACTCTACTTTACGTGTGATTTTAGAGCGGAGGGATTTGGGGTCTTTTAAGTGATGAACTCTATTGAACTATTCAAAGATTCATGAACTATGCATTGAAATCACCTGACTTGAATTCTAAAGTCAATGAAAAATTGAAAATGGACCCAGCTCAGATATCCCTCGGAATCCCATAATCTAAAAGTTTCCAGCCGAAATTCCTTATGGAAAAAGGTGTAATTCCACGGGAGAGAAAACACTACTATGTAGGACAACAAAAGAAGTTGGTCAATAAAATGATTTTGAATAAAAGTAATTATGACTAATGAAAATTATTTATTTAATTCTATTAATTTGCACACCTCTATATGTTAACCAAGAGTTACAACTCTAAATTCAAATATAAGAGACCCATCTTTTATTTTAAATTTATACCATTGTTCATAAGTAGACAAAACCCCAAATTGAACCGCTGTAGCCTTAAATTGTGTGGATATCTCTATCTACTTAGTATAAAACAAAGTTCCCAATTCTTGGATGTAACGGGTAATCTCGAGAGCAACTTGATGGATTTTGATGCGGGTTTCACCATTCTGTAAAGGATTTCTCGATGAAGGATTAGGTAGGAAAACATTTATTTATGACCAAAAGAAGTCGAGCATTTACGATTACAGTGAATTGAGTTGAAGAAAAACCTAACATCGATGTGTCTTTTAAAAAAAAATCGACATTCTCTGAGAATTGTTCAGCATGAAAAGTTCTGCAAGAAAGTCCGCGACAGCTCCCACATCGACCACTGTAAGTGTTTTTACGTTTTCATTTCTTCCAACAATCTCCATTCAGTGGAAATTTAAATTACTAGCTTCAGAGTGAGTTTACGAGCTTGCGAGCGACCTATCACCCTAGCTTCAGCCAGCATCAAACTACCGAGTCGTGCCGAGTTAATTCTTCAGAGAAGAGTATAGCATATGTGTTTGGAGTTAGCTGTTCACCTCGGTCTGACGTCCGTGCGCCTTTTAAGCTTACGCAGGGTAAATAGTGGGACACACACACAGAGGACAGGCAGACACCCACACATTTGATCTCATACGTCTACTTCATCATTAACCCAAAATCGACGGTACCGTAAATGTCTGTTCAGGTCACTAGCATGAAGACATGCAAATGTCATATGGACAGAAGTGCTGTAGGATTGTTGAAGTGAATGCTGCGGAGCAGCACGGGTCTTCTAGTCTTTATTTATAAAGAACAGCAACTCTATACGTTTATGATGGCGGCAAGGCGTAATCTTGTGACTTAAACTTCATAAACACTCGATATAATATCACAATTAACGCAAATTTTGGTACGAGAAGAGTACTATAAGATACCTCGCTACATTATTCATTGGAATATCACATTGAGTATAGCGCGTAGTGGCCATCTTGGAATTATATACAAACAAGTAACTGTATATTGTATATTTAGAGATAAAATATCCCAAATTAGCATTTAAGTAGAACCGTATAGCGTACCGGTATGGGCTTTCTATGCCAAAGGCATACTGAGGGTAGCCTATAATTTAAATTAAAAACTTACTTTTAATTCTATTATTACGGGCGTTAGGTCCTTCACTTATAATTTCTACTTATCCAAAACGGGTTTTAAGCATACATTTAATAATGTTAAAGCGAGTCTTTTCTTATCAAAATTATTAAGTTTATTATCACATCATTTCATGCGCCTCATCTCTAAACAAATTATGTAACTATTGAATTATTGATTTATTGAAAGCTCTCTATTTGTCTCAACACATCTCCACATCCTGGTCATGACCTTTCCCGCCCAACTTTTATGGATAGTTACTGATAGGCACGTTTTATGTCCACTTCCCCAAGTTAGATAGCTTTCTCCCCTTCTGGAATAGTGCTATCCCCATCGTCCAACACTCACTCGTGTTTCACTCGCTGAAGCAGCTCGAGGTTTTTTTGGTCAACGGTGGGAACGGTCACCAAGTAAATCACTACTAGTAGGTACAGCTGCCTTCATGATTAAACTCGGCTTTGAGACATAAGACTAAAGAAAATTTACAATACATAATTATAGTAATTAAGAAACACACTTTATTTTCAGATTTTTAATGTACAAACAAACAGCATAAATTGTGCCTATACTTTATAAAGAAACAAACATGAAAATAATTAACTATACAAGCTAGTTAATCCATAAATTAAGACAATTAAATAATATATATATAATGCGGCCATTCTGTTGTTGGTTTATATTTGTATGTGGCTATACTATGGCCATTTTTCAAAATGATCTTGCAGCCTACGAATTGTTACACTGTTTGATATTCATTCGTGAGGAAAGGTTGAAGAACCCCCACTTTAAATAATCTTTACGTCTAACTTTGCACAGCTTCAAGTTTGCTCCCTAATTTTTGCAGACGTTAGAAAAATAAAACTGCCGCCTTCACGTGACGCACAATGTTGGTGAGGTTACAGATGAATTTCAAGCTCGGACTGACTCTGGAAAATAAGAGAGAATACTCCATTATTAGTAATAGGACTAAACAAATTTCATTAAAAAAATACAACACTGGAGCACGCAGTTCCACCACAAAACGTCTCTTGGCTGAAAAATACATATCATACTAGAGACTAAGAAACAAATATTGGCGGTTTCGGTGGCGTAGTTCGTAGCAGGCTGAGCTTCTATGCCCAAGATCGTGGGTTCAAACCCAGCCGAAGTTGTCGGATATTTTAAGAGCGTTAAAATTCCTTCCTTCGGAGGGGAAGTAAAGTCGGCGGGCCAATGTCATAGATTTATGGTATGTATAAGAACCTTCCACTAACTACAATTGTGTGAAGCTAAATTTGTTGGTTGGATTTGATTAACACTCTATAAGTTCCAACGTTTGCCGACAGGAGCTGGTTGCGGTGGCATCTAGTAGCCAAGTTCGCGGATAGGTATCATTAACGGTAGCATTTGGTAGCAAAAGTAGTAACTACTTGAAATTGATCGCCTGAAGTCCTTACCTGAATTACACGAATACAGCCATCACAATTAACACTGGTTGGTTATCAGACAGATTCTACACACATCCAAAGTACACGGCTACATGACCGCGTTGTCGCAGCCCCTAAACCAACCAGACTAAGAAAAGGAAGCTTGTAGTTTTACGTGACCGTTATTCTCGCAATCGAAAATCACTTCGACCACTTCGAAAATCTCACACGCATGACCGAACCTTGATAGCAGATTCTTGGGACCATTTATTACTTTATATACTGGATATTCTCAAATTATGTTCCATTGACTAGTGTTTAATTTAGTGATGGTTCGTTGTGCGGAGGGGCAGATGACCTCGTTGTTCCTCCCCTTAAAACAGCAATAACTAACTTCGTTGTGCGGGTTCCTGTAGTCACCTTCCACTCAGTAAATCATGGAGAACGCCTGAGTGACCTAGAAAGTGGTTCAGACAGTCGTAGGTTGGAACTTCAGTAGTGATAACTATTTATTTATTACCTTCGTGAAGGTCTACAGTCCTTAAATGTATTCCCAGCATTGTCTACTACTCGTCAGCGGCTTGGAAGTCGTAGAATTCCTGTAGCAACGCTTATGATGTTGATGTCTCATTAAGCGATCTACTGCCTGCAGAATCTCGGGAATAGATCGGAAACGCTTGACACGAAGTGATTCCTTTATCTTTGGGATCAAGATGAGGATTAGGTCCGGAGAATACGGTGGTTTGAAGAGCACTTCCCAACCTCAATGGCCGTACAATTCGGCTGCACAGTGTGCCATATGTGTACGCGCATAATCGTGTAACATGATGGAAGGGTTCTGCAGAAAGTGTTGTCGATGTCTGGCTATACGGTACTCTAAAAATTACGGAAATACTGTGCGTTAGCAGTCTGTCCTCGCCGTGCGATATGTATTAGGAAGACACCATCGCAGTCGTAGACAAAAATCAATGTAACTGTCACATTAGAAGGGCTTTGACGAATATTTGTTTTGCGTGGTGACCCGTAATGAAGGATCAACTCCGTGGCATTCGTTTCAGGGCTTTTCCCGAGATTATGCAGGAAGTACGTCACTTTTTCAGTGGCATCAACACAACAAGCGCTGCTACAGGGATTCTAAGACTTCCACATCGCTAGAAACGTGTTGTAAATGCTGATGACTACTTGACTTATTTCCTTTATCTCCTAAGTGGACCATAGGGCATCGATGAATTTCCGCCATCGGACTCTGTGCTGCGCCATCCTTCTAATCTCGTTCCCGGCATCCCTCCTTTCTCCATTCCTTCTGTTATTGCACTCCTCCTCCAGGTGTTCCTTGGTCTGCCTCTTCACCTACTACCTTGTGGATTCCATTCCAGGGCTTGTCTTGCTATGTTGTCTCCATCTCGTCGTAATGTATGCCCAATCCATTTCCATTTCCTACGACGCATCTCAATATAAATGGGTGTTTGCTGTGTTCTTCTCCATAGCTCTTCATTGTAGATAACTTGTGGCCACCATATCCTCAGGATATTCCTCAAGCATCTATTCACAAATATTTGTAGTCTGTTAATCAGTCGTTTGTTGGTCTTCTAAGTTTCACACTCATAGAGCAATATTGACTTGACATTTGGATTGAAGATGCAAAGTTTGGTATAGGTGTTTTAAGTTCCCTTGCTTTCCAAATTGGTTTCAACATTCCGAATGCTCCTTTAGCCTTATTTATTCTATTTCCTATATCGTCCATAGTACCTCCCTCAGTGGTGACCATACTTCTCAGGTAGCAAAACTGTTTGACTTGGTCGATCTCTTGATTCCCTAGAAACAATGGTGCCTTATTTCGGTTATTATGGCGCATCTCCTTGGTTTTCCTTCCATTGATCTTCAGTCCCACCTCAGATGCTTCAGTTCTCAAATCATTCAGCTTTGCTTCCATATCTTTGTAAATGCTGGCTAGCAAGCACAGATGGTCTGCGAAATCCAGGTCCTCCAACCTGTCTGTTAGTCCCCACTGGATACCTCTTGGGCGATTCATGCTTTCTTCATGATACGATCAAGCACCATGAGAAACAGTATTGGAGACAGCAAACATCCTTGTTTAACTCCTGTATTTACTGGAATGGGCTCCGGCAACATCCCCTGATGTAAAACTTGACAGGTGTAATTTTCATACATTTCTTGAGTAATCTTTATAATCTTCTTTGGAATCCCAAACTCTTTCATTGCTTGCCAAATCTTCTCTCTCATTATACTATCAAACGCTTTTTCAAAATCAACGAATAGTAGGAACAGTGACGTTTGCAGTTCCGTTGATTGTTCTATAAGTATGCGCAGTGTATTGATCTGGTCTGTACAGGAATGGCCTTCTCTAAATCCTGCTTGTACTTTCCTCAGCCTTAAATTAACTCTCTGTTTTATCCTTTCTAGAATTATTCGCGAGAGTACCTTACTTGGTATTGAAAGGAGAGTAATCCCTCTCCAGTTGTCACATTCCAATAAATCTCCTTTCTTCGGGAGCTTGATCAACAGTCCTTTCTTCCAGTCTGTAGGAATATTCTCTTATTCCCAGATCTTCTCAAAAAATGGGAGCAGAATCTCAACTGTAGTGTCCGTATCTACTTTCAAGGCTTCCGATGGAATGTTGTCCATACCTGCCACCTTACTGTTCTTCAGTTGTTTGATAGCCTTTTGAATCCCAGTTCTTGATGGTGGTTCTGTGTTTATAGCCCTATCTTCCTGCTGTTCTACAATCATGTCCACTGTCTCTCTTTCCTAGCTTATACCCCAATTCAAGATCTCCAGAAAATGTTCTCTCCATCTTTCTAGTTGTTCCCTTTGTGTAGACACCTTTGGCTTTCACAGGTTTATCAAAACTAGAGCACTTTCCTGTTAATCTTTTGGTTATGTGATATAGGGTCCTACTATCGTTGTTTTGCGCTACCATCTCTTGTGTTGCTAAATAATTGATAAATCACGTTGAAAACTCGTCTTCACTATTTTGTTAAGTTGGTTGAAATCTATTCTAGCTTGTACTTTCTCTTCTTGTGTTCTTGCATTGTTAAGTCTTTTCTTAGAGTACTTCCTGCAGTTCACGGTTCCCTATGTCTCAGAAGGAACCCATTCCTCCCTTCCTCTCTCTCTCTCTCTCTTGCCTAAAACCTTTTCACGTGTATTGATATAGGTACTCTCTATGTTCTTCCAGTTATGTTCAATATCCTTTCCTTCTTCTTCCTGTCTCAGCTGTTGAAATCGGTTTCTCAACTCTAGTGAGAACTGTTGTTGCGCCTCCTTATCCTTCAATTTATCGAGGTTGTACATTATCCTTCCCTTTTGATGAATGTGCCTAATGCTTGCTATCTTCAGTCGGAGCGTAGCTATTACTAAATGATGGTCACTTCCCACATCTGCTCCTCTCTTGTTCCTCACGTCCAACGGGGATATATCGTACCTCCTATCACCAAACTATGGTTGCTACAGAATGCAATAAGTTTGTCGCCATTCTCATTTCTAGTCGACTACCTATACCATGTCTCCCCATTATATTTTCTATTCCTTGATTATCACTTCCGACTTTCGCATTCAAGTCTCCCATCACGACCACAGTACTGGTATCTCTTTTCTTCACTTTTATCTAGGTTCGATGTAATTGGCCGTAAAGTTGCTCTTTTCTTTCTTCTTCTCCTGTATCTGTTGGTGCATAACACTGCACCACTGTGATTGGTCTAACTCCTGATACAAATCGGGCTACTGTTATCCTTTCTGAGACTGGATTCCACTCCATCAAGCTCCTCCTTGTCTTTTGTGTGATCAGTAAACCAACACCCTCTCTATGTTCTTCTTCTGTTCCTGAGTACAAGAACGTGTCCCCTTCCCGAGTCCTTATCTCCCCGAACCCACTCCATCTCGTCTCACTCAAACCTAGTAAGTCCACCCTGTAGCGGTTCATCTCCCTAGATACTTCGGCCAGTCTACCTGTCTGCCACATTGTTTGTACGTTCCAAATTCCAATTCTCGTGTCCGATTTCATGCTAAAGGTCAAATCCGTTTTATCAATCCGGCTTCTATTCAGTTCTGTTTCTGTAATAAGAGTAATCTCGGGTGTGTAGGTTATTGGCCTTCAGAACCCAAAGCCTGGAGAAGGGGCTGCCTTCTAAGCATCCAGGCCTACTGATTTTCTGTCAGGGTTTCTTCCCTTAGCCTTTGAAGTTCCCACTTCTGTCCACAAGGCAGTGGAGGTCCTGACCTCTTAACCCTGATCAGCTGGGCTGCCTTTTCCGCCAGCTCCGCCGTACAGAAGACCATCTTCTCTACCTTCGCTGCCGTTGAGAACTTGGGGGTTCTGGGTTGCTTTTTAGTCTGGATTTTCACCTTTGGCCTATCCGGCAAGGGAGGCCCAACCAGTATCTATGCTACCGCCGGCATAGCCCAAAGGATCATTAGACCACGCAAGCACTCCCACCACGTGAAGGACATGCAACCCCTAGGGAGTGAGACAATGCTGATGAGTGATTTCCATGGAGGTATCACTGTTATCAATATCATAGTCGTAAATAAATAGCTGCCACTAACCAACGTAGTTACTATGGACTAGGACTAGTAGTTTGAATCATGACAATACTCTAACTCCAGGTCCTCCTTGTTCTCAATATGGCTTGGACTACCCAGTTCAACGGTTGATCAATGATCGACAGGTCTGCTGTCGATGGCCTAAGAGCAGCTTCAGTGGGTTAAGTAACGCACTTATCTGTTACAATAACCAACATGCTGGGGAATTGACTACCGGTGCAGGCTGTCAAATGTACTATGTTAGGGCCCAGTTGCTGCAGTATTGACAACGTGGAAAGCGGCTATGAACATATTACTTCAAATACAGGGTCATCAATTTAAGTCTCGCATCCGATACCGATCACGGAGCGGCAAGCTCTCGCGCTGACACCCGCTCGCTGGCCGGTAAAAAGTGCGCGACTTCTCCCCACTACTTCGCGTCAACATACAGTCATTTAATAGCAATTTCTAGTGAAAATAATTATCTACAAACTTACCTGGTTTTACAAGAAATGTTCAAAGTGTTGTCCGTCAGCTCGCAAGCATGCCTGGCACCTCGTAAACAAGTTACTAGACACACGGCGAATTTCTTCCTGGGTGACGTTCGTTGCTAATAGTTACTCAGTGCTCCGCTGCGTTGGTCTCGGCAGCACATCCTTGACGCCCTGTCTCGGTGTTAGTCGGCCGGCCGCGTGATCATGTGACCTGGGGCGACTTGAGGCTTCTCGAGGCATGCAGCACATGGCTGACTTACAGCGGGACAAGCATGGCGCGGCTTGAAAGGGACCGAATTAAATCGTGGCCATCACGGCTACAGTCAGTGTATTTAGTTGTGATATATGTGTAAATATATAGTTTAAATATTAATGTGTGTGTGTAACGTATTATTTTTGAATTCTGCTAACCTGAACATACATAACCAGCGAGCATCTCCTGGCCACCGCATGGTACCAGGAATCGTTCCGGGAGAGAAAGGAACATTCGTTATAACTTGGCGAATATTTTCTTTTAACTCCTCACTTGTGTGAGGATTGATTGCATATTCCTTTCCTTTCAGCATTCCCCAGAGGTAATAATCACATGGATTTAAATCGGGTGATCTGGCGGGATAATTAACTATATGGTCATTGAAAACTTCCCGTATTACTGCCAAGGAGTGATTAGCTGTGTGCGCCGTTGCATTATCTTGCATGGAGTAACCATTGTTCTTCTCTTCGCCCGTAAGTTCATGAAAGAACGGCCATATGAATAGGTCAATGTAACGGTTAGAATTAACTGTTTCGTGGAAAAATATAGGTCCTATAATTCTGCGAGAAGTTATCGCACACCACACTCCATCTTTCATCACTTTAAGGCAACACATAAACTGTAAAATTATCCCGAGACTGCACTGTATGTTATGTCAAATCAACTAGCACTTCACAAGCTTGAATACGCCGCAGATACTGACAGCTTATTGCAACATTGCCGATCGCAGCGCACGTGTTCATTGCGGGGAGAACGCCAAGGCCACCTAGACCGGCCTAGCGGCCGCATCTGACAAGGCCACCTTCAACGGCCTAGCGACGCGTACATGCGGGAAATAAAATGATGACCCGGTATTAAGGGCAAATAGTTGAAAAACATTAATTTAGTAACTGGTTTTCAGAAACAGATTAATGTTAATCTTCTGTACCTGTTTGTATGTTTGGTAGTCAGCCCGGGGGCTGGTTGAAGCCTCAAAAAGTGCCATCATAGGTAATGTGGGAGAGAAAAAAAGGAGCACTATAATGAGGCATACTAGGCAAGGTGAGGAGTGAGGTAGTTTGCCATTGCTTTCCTCACTGAGCCAGTAGAGCAGTATCAACCCTACGAGTAGAAATTTTCACAACATCCACAGGCACTAGCTGTGATCTTACTCAGCACCACTCATACCTCTGGAGCTTCCAAGTAATAACAGCCATGAATGAGACTGAGACATCAGTAAAACGCCACAGTTAACTCTAGCCTGTGCCAACAGACAAATACAAAAGTACTGCATCCATCAAGAGATGGTAAACAGGCTATATATTCTGTATACAGTATGTGCAAATATGTGTATCTCCTCAAAAGTCGTATAATTTTCTGACTTAGACTTTCCCGGCCGAGATCATCAGACATGGAATTCCTTTTGTCTTATACTTTTACTAGCAGTAGTGCCCGGCTTCACCCGGTGGATTCATTTGTTTTATGGATGACTAGCAGGTACCCGCGGCTTCGCTCGCGTCATAGTCGTGTCATATTGTTATTCAATGAAATGCAGGTGTACCCCCTTAACACCCCTTTAGAAACTGAATATCCAAAAACCCTTCCTTAGTGGGCGTTTTCGACTTACAACGAACATATTCCCAAAATTTCATGTTTCTAGCTTTAATAGTTTTGGCTGGCCGATGATGAGTCAGTCAGTCAGTCAGTCAGGACACTTGTTTTTATATAAGAGATAAGCATCGGTCCTAGTGGAAAATAATTCTATCACCTGAAACCAAAAATGCATGGGACGAAAAAAAACATCAAAATATCATATTGGTTCCGGACCCTAAAAGACGTGAAAAATATAATAAAAGTATTAAAAAAAACTATTTTTCGAAATTTCATTCGAATCAATTTTTATGCCATTCCTGGGACTTAGAAAATTCCGGCCAAAAAGCACAAAATCATTAATAACTCCCTAAGTATTCGTCGTATGATGAAATAGCAAGAGACAAAAAAGATGTATTGTGTTATTGTCTACAACATAGGCCATGTATAACTTTACACTCAGACATATTACGTTTCCTCCCCCCTCCCCATATTTTCACCCCTCCCCATGGGCCCCTTATATTGGATTTATGAAAAAACGGTCAAACACCTATTTTGTTATTTTTATGCTGATTTTTTTCCTCTGAGATCCAAACTCCTCGCCTATGTCGTTTAAGAGATACACGCTCGGTTAGGAAACCTTCAACCCCCACTTTTCACCCCTTTCACCTCAAAATATACACCACATCGAAAAACCCTCAGACACGTATCTTCTTATTTTTAATGATGAGTTTATATGCCGAGTATCAAATCCCCCAATGAAAGCAATCTGGAGATATTGTTATTCAATGAAATGCAGGTGTACCCCCTTAACACCCCTTTAGAAACTGAATATCCAAAAACCCTTCCTTAGTGGGCGTTTTCGACTTACAACGAACATATTCCCAACATTTCATGTTTCTAGCTTTAATAGTTTTGGCTGGCCGATGATGAGTCAGTCAGTCAGGACACTTGTTTTTATATAAGAGAAGATAAGCATCGGTCCTAGTGGAAAATAATTCTATCACCTGAAACCAAAAATGCATGGGACGAAAAAAAACATCAAAATATCATATTGGTTACGGACCCTAAAAGACGTGAAAAATATAATAAAAGTATTAAAAAAAACTATTTTTCGAAATTTCATTCGAATCAATTTTTATGCCATTCCTGGGACTTAGAATATTCCGGCCAAAAAGTACAAAATCATTAATAACTCCCTAAGTATTCGTCGTATGATGAAATAGCAAGAGACAAAAAAGATGTAATGTGTTATTGTCTACAACATAGGCCATGTATAACTTTACACTCAGACATATTGCGTTTCCTCCCCCCTCCCCATATTTTCACCCCTCCCCATGGGCCCCTTATATTGGATTTATGAAAAAACGGTCAAACACCTATTTTGTTATTTTTTATGCTGATTTTTTTCCGCTGAGGTCCAAACTCCTCGCCTATGTCGTTTAAGAGATACACGCTCGGTTAGGAAACCTTCAACCCCCACTTTTCACCCCTTTCACCTCAAAATATACACCACATCGAAAAACCCTCAGACACGTATCTTCTTATTTTTAATGATGAGTTTATATGCCGAGTATCAAATCCCCCAATGAAAGCAATCTGGAGATATTGTTATTCAATGAAATGCAGGTGTACCCCCTTAACACCCCTTTAGAAACTGAATATCCAAAAACCCGACCTTAGTGGGCGTTTTCGACTTACAACGAACATATTCCCAAAATTTCATGTTTCTAGCTTTAATAGTTTTGGCTGGCCGATGATGAGTCAGTCAGTCAGGACACTTGTTTTTATATAAGAGATAAGCATCGGTCCTAGTGGAAAATAATTCTATCACCTGAAACCAAAAATGCATGGGACGAAAAAAAACATCAAAATATCATATTGGTTACGGACCCTAAATGACGTGAAAAATATAATAAAAGTATTAAAAAAAACTATTTTTCGAAATTTCATTCGAATCAATTTTTATGCCATTCCTGGGACTTAGAATATTCCGGCCAAAAGTACAAAATCATTAATAACTCCCTAAGTATTCGTCGTATGATGAAATAGCAAGAGACAAAAAGATGTAATGTGTTATTGTCTACAACATAGGCCATGTATAACTTTACACTCAGACATATTGCGTTTCCTCCCCCCTCCCCATATTTTCACCCCTCCCCATGGGCCCCTTATATTGGATTTATGAAAAAACGGTCAAACACCTATTTTGTTATTTTTTATGCTGATTTTTTTCCGCTGAAGTCCAAACTCCTCGCCTATGTCGTTTAAGAGATACACGCTCGGTTAGGAAACCTTCAACCCCCACTTTTCACCCCTTTCACCTCAAAATATACACCACATCGAAAAACCCTCAGACACGTATCTTCTTATTTTTAATGATGAGTTTATATGCCGAGTATCAAATCCCCCAATGAAAGCAATCTGGAGATATTGTTATTCAATGAAATGCAGGTGTACCCCCTTAACACCCCTTTAGAAACTGAATATCCAAAAACCCGACCTTAGTGGGCGTTTTCGACTTACAACGAACATATTCCCAAAATTTCATGTTTCTAGCTTTAATAGTTTTGGCTGGCCGATGATGAGTCAGTCAGTCAGGACACTTGTTTTTATATAAGAGATAATGAATACTTCTACAGAACTGGCAAATGATATTTAAACTAACAGAAAGAAAAAATAAAACTTTCTGTGGAGGTCGTTGTAGTGGGGGTGATAAGTACTACAGTATAATGGACGTAACATTCAGGACATTTTTCCGTAATGATAATGATAATAATGAATAGGGAAACGGCTATTTACTAACTACAGTACTGACACATGTAATTTACAAACGAATTGAAGAATATGATTAGAAAGAGGAGTAAGTGAAATAAGAGACACGGCCTAGGGCCTATATCTCATTGGCTGTTAGGAAAATACAGACCAATTGTGTCGTCTTTTGTCGCTTAGCGCCGTAGGAAAATAATCAGAGCACTTGGAAAACGTCGGCTGTCCCAACCTCCTGAGGCAGCACGTCATTTATCGCCACATAGCGCTCAAAGATCAGGATCGGAATAAATGAAAGTAAATTTTAAAGCACGATCGCTTATTGCAGCTGATAACCTCAATGTACTGCACCAACACCATCCCACTTTTACAGAGGCATAATATTCATAATGACGACTGTTTTAAGAGGCCTAAGAAATCTTTTTGCACTAATTATTCCTCGTGACTGCAATTTATAAGCAACGCAAGATGTAATTATTTGCGCAATTCTGCACCAGAACACTGGTAGGGGCGACGTGATGCAGCCCGAATTACCAGACAACAATAGACTTATTAAAATATTCTTAGAGGTACAGTACTACGGACAGATTCTAGGGCCTAAAAACGTGGTTTTCAAGTTCATTTTATCTGTTTTCTAAATGTAGGGAATGGAGAGGGTTTTTCCAAACTATCAAGTGGACAGTGGTACCAGCAGGATTTCAAGGGGTGAGTATGTAAAATTTGGTGCAATTAGGTGAAACGGTGTGGATTTGTGCTAAATCGCCTCAATGCAGGGAATGGAGTGGTCTGTCCGAAAATTCAAGTGGACATTGTTGCCCACAGGGTTCCAAAGGGTAAGTATACAACATTTCGTTCAAATCGGTGAAACGTTTTAGATTTTTGCCAAAGGGCCTAAACGCAGAGAATGGAGTGGTCTGTCCGAAATTTCATGCAGACAGTTTTACTCGTCGGGTTCCAATGGGGGAAGTATTTAAATTTTGGTTCAGATCGCTGAAACGGTGTAGATTTGTGCCAAATGGCCTAAATGCAGGGAATGGAGTGGTCTGTCCGAAATTTCATGCAGACAGTGTTACCCGCAGGGTTTCTAAGGGTAAGTATACAAATTTTGGTTCAGATCGGTGAAACGGTGTAGATTTGTGCCAAAGGGCCTAAATGCACGGAATGGAGGGGTCCGTCCGAAATTTCATGTAGACAGTGTTACTCGCATGGTTCCAAAGGGTAATTATACAAAATTTGGCCCAGATCAGTGAATCGGTGTAGATTTGTGCCAAAGGGCCTAAAAACAGAGAATGGAGTGGTCTGTCCGAAATTTCATGTGGACAGTATTACTCTCAGGGTCCCAAAGGGTAGGTATACAAATTTTGGTTGATATCGGCGAAACTGTGTAGATTTGAGACAAAGGGCCTAAATGCAGGGAATGGAGTGGTCTGTCCGAAATTTAAAGTAGTCAGTGTTAGCCGCAGGGTATACGAATGTATAGAGAATACTACAGTTCAATAAATCCTTGAGCAACACTGAGAAATGGCTTCAAATACCATATCCTATCTCCTATTTACACATGCTAGTGCAACAATCACAATAACACAGGTTATCACAAAAATTCTACACACGCGCCCATGTACACGGGGCAACATGACCACGATGTCTAAGCCCCGCAAATGAAATAACAAATGTCTACACATGAAAACTGCAAAATGGTGATAGGTGAATGTAGGAATGTTTGCCAATATGTTTCTCTGATAGGATAGCATTACATCGGTCAGTTTTCCCGTGTCCTTTAGCACAGTTTACTGGACTATCATGATACAGAGTAAATCATAGTTGCCTAGTGACAACCTGTCCATCAATGGTGCGGCGTTGACTATCATGATACAGTGTTAGTCGTTGTCGCCTAGCGACAATATGTCCGTCAAATTATTAGATCGGTGAAACGGTGTAGGTTTGTGCAAAAGGGCCTAAATGCCGTGAATGGAGTGGTCTGTCCGAAATTTAACATAGCCTAAACTATTCCTCTTGAATCAGGCTATCATATACAAAAATAATTTTTCGAATCCGACTGGTAGTTCCAGAGATTAGCGCGTTTAAACACATAAACAAACACACAAACTCTTCAGCTTTATTATATTAGTATATTCTTGCTCTCCTCAACCTGGCGGATGGTGGGTAGCATAAATGTCTTCGTCCAAAGGTCTTCTATCCTGAGCCCGCTGTTTGATCAGGTGGTACGGACATCTTCCTCCCATGTCATCAAAGAACTCTGCTCTTAGTCGTCCTCTTCCTGCCTTGCCTTCCATTTTCCCTTCAAGCAGTGTGATGCACCATGGTGAATGCCGGAGTAGGTGGCCTATCCAATTATTTCTTCTTTTTTTGATTGTTTCTGTCAGATTGATGATTTCCTCTGCTCTTCTTAGAACCTCTTCATTAGTTAGCCTTAGGGTCCAATATATCCGTAGCATTCGTCGCCAGCACTACATTTCAAATGCACATAATCGTTTCTTGTCGGCCTTCAATAGTGTCCAGGTTCCGCAACCATAAGTCGCAATGCTCCAAATGTAACTTTTAATGAAGTGTTTTTTGACTTGTAGGGATATGGCTTTGGATGTCAGGAGCCTTCTCTTCTTGTTGAAAGCTTCTTTAGCCTGGGCTATTCGAGAGCGGATGTCCTTTTCATACCTCCCATCAGAAATGCTTCCCAAGTACTTGAAAAGATTTACTTGAGCCACTCTTTCTCCTCCCAACCATACATTACTGTTCTGACTACCATCTCGACTACATTTCATTATCTTGGTTTTTGTTTTATTAATCTTCATGTTACATTTTACCCTTAGATGATCATTTAATGCATGTAATGCAATTTCTAGTTTTTTCTCATCATCTGCTATGAGGGCAATGTCATATGCGAAACGTATTGTTTGGTACAATTCACCGTTTATTTTTATTCCATGTGTGCATGTTGTTGAAAATTCTTTTATTGCTTCTTCTACATACACATTGAAGAGCAGAGGTGAAAGGCTGCACCCTTGTCCCACTCCTTTTCCTATTTTCGCGGCCATTTGTTCCTTTCCAAGGGGGGCGTGGTGGCTCAGCGGTCTAGCTGTATGCCTCTCACCAAGGCGGTCCGGGTTCGATTCCCGGTCAATGCATGTGAGATTTTCGAAGTGAAATGCCATGTCCTGTGGTTCGGATTCCACGTAAAAAGGAGGTCCCGTGGCTCATAATCACAAGATTCACGGTCACGTAAAACTACAATCTTCCTTCCTTTGTTCCTTTCCAATAATTGCTGTCTGGTTCTTGTACAACTGGTAAATGATTTTCCGATCTCTGTAGTCCACGTTCAAGCTTTTAAGGGCTTTGAACATAATGTTCCAATTAACAATATCAAAAGCTTTCTCCATGTCAATGAAAGCAATGAGGATGTTTTTATTGATTTGTATGGTCTTTTCAATAATTGTTCTCAGACTCAGGATTGCCTCCCTCGTTCCTCTATTTCTTCTGAACCCGAATTGATCTTCTGAGAGATTTTCTTCAATTCTCTTCTCCATGCGGTGGTAAACAATTCTTGTGAGTATTTTGGAAGCATGATTTGTCAGGCTTATAGTTCTGTAATCTTGACATTTCTGTGCATGGTTACTTTTTTCAATAGGTATCAGTACAGTTTTCTCAAAATCTCCTGGTATTTCTCCTGTAGTATACATGTCATTTACAAGTTGATACAGAGACGTTTTTGCCATATCACCCAGTGTTTGTAGGATTTCGCCTGGGATTGAGTCTATTCCGGGTGCTTTCCTTAGTTTTAAACCTTTCAAAACTTTATCAAATTCCTCTCTAGGTATATTGGGTCCAAGACCATATTGTTCAATATCAGTGTCTTTCTCTATTACATCGTCATCTAGTTGACCTTCATATAAGTCTTCTACATATTCTTCCCATCTTGTAGCTATCTTATCCTCTTCTATTATCACATCTCCATTGTTGTCTTTTATTGTACTCAAGGGCTTTGTTTTCCTTCGGAATTGTCTACGAACTTCCGAGAAAGCTTGTTCGGTATTTCCTTTAGCCATGTTTTCATCTATCTCTTTGCATTTCGCTTCAATCCATTGTTCTCTAGCCTTTTTGGTTTCTCGGTTAATTTTATTTCTTATCTTCTTGTAGTCGTCATGGTGACCTCTCCTTTTGGCCATTTGGCGCTCGGTCTTTAATTCCAAAATGTGTGGTGTAATCCAAGGCTTGTAGATTCTTCTTTCTTCTTTTCCAAAAAAACTTTTCTGCTGCATCAACTATTTGCCCCTTGATTTCTTCCCACTTTTCTTGGATATTATGTCCGCTCAGTCCCTCAGGATCAATCTTGTCATCAGTTACTTCCTTGAACTTTTTAATTGCTTCGGTGTTTTTCATTGCTTTATTCAAGTTCTATTTTGGTGTTGGTCTTTCTAACTTTTTCTTTTTGAGCTTTAGTTGACTCGTCATCAGCACAAGGTTGTGATCAGAGTCAAGATCAGCTCCAGGGTAGCTTTTGCTTAGTTTTACTTGATTTCGATATTTTTCTCTAACTAGTATATAATCTAGTTGATATCTATCTATTTCCATTTCCTGGCATTGTCCATGTGTACCTTCTTCTCTTTGGTTGACTAAATAACGTATTTGTGATTGCAAGTGAGTGACCTCGACAGAATTCAATGAGTCTATTTCCTCTTTCGTTTCTGGATCCCAAACCAAAGTTCCCTACCGTGGTATCTTCTCTACCTTCTCGAACTACTTCATTCATATCTCCCATGATAATGAGATTTTCCTCATCCTTGACCTTCAGCAGCATTTCTTCCAGTGCTCATACACTTCCTCTACTTCATCATCTGTGTACGCAGAGATGGGCATGTACAGTTGAATTAGAACTGTATCTCTAGGTTCTGTCTTTAACTTGATGAGAAGCATTCTTTCATTATATCCCCGTATACCTGACACTCTCTGTCCTATTTGCTTTGACAAAATAATTGCAACACCTCCTGCTCCATCTGAGCATCCAGAGTATAAAACTCTGAATTATCCGCTCCATAAATCTCCGTTATCTGGCCACCTTCCCTCACTCAGTCCTAACACATCTATTTCTAGTCGTTTCATTTCATTCTTCACATTTTCCAGCTTACCACATTTCTTCAAAGATCTCACATTCCATGTACCTATTTTGAACTTCGTCTTCTCCTGCATCCCCCTCCGTAGATCCGAATAGGGGGCTATTCCGGAATATTTTAGTATGGGTAGATACCCAAAATTTTCAACATTTTCAATATTTTTGTTTTGCGCCATATTAAACTACGGACTTCCAGCTTTCGAGGGGTACTGTTATTTTTTCATATCTCATTCCTGAGGCTGCTTTCCTTATTGTAATTTCCCACAATCGTGCTTCCTATTAGTAAGCCCACCAAAGTACTTTTCATTTTTATTTCTATTAGCCTAGAAGTTACAAAAATACTTTATAGAAAGAGGCTGCGTTAGCAGCAAAGGCAAATGGCATGGAATAACAGAAAAATGGATGCTATTGATTTACGTAGAACAAGAGGAATCCTCTGATATTGGCAAGCACTAAAAACAGAAAGATCTTTGATTCCCATTTCTCGCTAAAATGTTTTACTAGATATAAAAATTTTCCTTTTTTCTGAACTTTTCAACATTCAAAGCTGAAATTTTTAGGTGTAATTTCTCCTCATTTGTGTTATATTTTAACATGTCCATTTTAAAAATTTACTTTAGTTTGTTTTTTCCAGATGGAAATGTTAATGAAAGTCATGTTAAAATAATGCAATTTTAAAAAGATTCATGAAGATTCAAGTATACATTTATTTTCAAAAAGCCTGTGTCAAATTAAGGAGCGAGTTTTGACAAACAACCCTGAAAAAATTCGTTTGGTTCCTGTCAATAGTTACTGACAAAAAGGTACCGGTAAATGAAAAGGTTGGAAATTAGCATGGTCACCACAGGACATTGAGCGTGTATGTTGTTAGGTATGTAAATATACAGGAAACGGAGAGCTCAGGAATTATGGACAGGATCTTTACAGTTAGGGACCGGATTCTTAGGTTTTTACCTATTTTTTTCCTTACTTGTAAATACAAAAATATTTGAATACTAATCCGAATTACACTCAAAAGAGCCATATTTATGAATTCTGTAATACCTAAAAAGAAACTAAATGATATGCGAGCACCTAAAATTACCTAATTGCAGTTTTGTTTCATTTATTGTAGTCTATTTGAATCTTTAGTCCATATATTTAAAGAGATACTTGGTTATTTACTGTAATCAAGAAAAGTGCGGCTAAATATCTTATCATATTGTTACTGTCAGTAAAGTGGGGATAAATCTCTTATTGTTTCCAAGGTTCCTGTATGCTCAATAATCAAAGTTAATTAAATGGACTAGAGTGTGAAAAACACCTCAGATATCCCCAGTTTTATTAAACTTGAATAATTAACATATTTAAGGAGAGCAAATATTGCCTAAATTGAAGTTCACGGTGATAATTAGATAAAAGACGTAGGCCTATCATATCATTATGTAAAATACAGTATTTACACTCTCGTTGCAATCAGATTTTCAACTATTCTACTAACAATTTATTAATTTTAAGCTTTGCAAAGTTTATGTCAACTTTTGCTACACTTAAAACATAAAAACCTATTATACCTATTAAAAAGCTAAAACACCTATTTTAAGTTTTTGAAAACCTAAAATGACAATTTTGAAAACGTAAAAATTCGAGCCCTAGTTATAGTAATAACTTATATGTATCGTACGAAGGGGCAGATCAAAATATAGACAGGTTTTATCGGGCACTGAGTGACGTATGTAGTTAACATTAAAATGGTCTAGTAATGATGGAAATTTCAATACAATAAAGGCATCCAACGTCTAAAATGAAGTACTGGTTTAAATAGGGATATTCTTATGTCTTTCTGCTGCAAGTGAAACATGTATGACGCTATCATTTTCTAGTAATCCACTGTTGTTATATCAGTCGAAAATTTTTCTTGGTCCAAAAACACCAAATTCGGTAGAAATATGTTTTGCCGATCTTTTTTGTCCTATAGGCCTGTTAGAACTACGTAAATTTGATAGACATGCAAAAATAAAATCAGATTTCCATAATTTTTGAAGAAACTGTGTCCCCATTTTATTAAAATCGATCTTATATCATGTTGCATTGACTTTGTGGAGCATATTTTACACACGTGCCGTCTTGATGATGGATTCTTGAAATATGTTATACTGGAAATATTAACATTTTTATGTAGGTGAAACTTCGGAATATTCTCTCATAATCGCGTAGCAGCATTGAAAATGTTCGTGTGCTGCTAACTTTTTTATTTTCAAAGATAACCATGTCATGTCAGTCTGAGAGTTGTAGAGGAAAGTTGGATGACGTTTTCTACCTGCATACCCAGAGTGTAGATTTAAATGTTTACACAGGCCGGGCTGTTCATTGACCGCGCATTCTATGAAAGAAGTTACGACGGTCAGCTTGGGGTGCAGCTTGCTACGTGTGCTTGTACTTAATTTATTCTATTTTGATTGCTCTCTTTATGTTACATTCAGCATACGTTATATTTCATTTAATTTTATTTCGTTGTATGTGCTATGTTACTATTAGTATTATTATATAGTACTTTTTGCAAGTCTTCGTCACTGTACGATCGCTGAATGTGTGGAAAGAGTACGCGAAGTGCTCTGTACTGCCTCCTCTCATGGAGTGGAACAATACTGACAACCCCGTCCTAACGCGCCATAAGAGTTAGATGCCATTTAATCGAACCTCGATATCTCGAATCGTTAGTATGCCTCAATATAGTGCTGCCTTAGGGTTTTGTGGGTATACTTTGTTTATACCGATCTAACTTGTGCGGGTACTTTTTTTAGGATCCAACCAGCTTCTAGGCTAACTACCTAACAGACAGACAGACAGACAGACAGACAGACAGACAGACAGGGGATGTCAAAATAAATTCGACTTAGACTATCGAAAACTTGAATTATGAAATTCGTAGCAAGAACGTTAAATTTGTGATACCCTGGTCGCAATACTGGGTGTAGGCTTACAAAGTTGGTATATTGGCTTCCACGGCCAAGGAATTAAAACTAAGCAATTTTTCTTGGTTTATGCCGTGTCTTGTTAAGAATGGAGGTAGCGCGCAGTTCGCGAAACCCCACACAGGACACGACACAAACCTAGAAAAAATTTGCTGAGTTTTACAATATAGTTGGCTAAATATGTTATAATAAAAACGTTTGTTGGTAATGATGACAGCTTTATTACATTACTGTATGTACGTAAGTAAGTGAAATTTAACAATACAAAATGCAAACGGGCCTTTATCTATTGTTTAAGACTTGTTTAATTTTCTGTGCACGATCCTCTGCCACAAAGTTCTCAACCACGTTCAGTGATGTATGGAACAAGTTGCACTGTAAAATACGCGAATGTTCGAGATAAAGAACAAGTTTATGTTTAAGCTTCGAGATATCCAAAAATTCGAGTTATGGAAATTTGAATTAAATATAAAAAATACATATAAATATAGGAAGTTCGGGAAATATAATTACTACGAATTATCAAAAATTTGAGTATTACAGGTTCGAGATATCGAGTTTCGACAGTATAGGCAATAGAACAGGAAGGTGGGAGAAGATAATTGGTAAATTGGTGAGGACATGTAAAACGAGCGTTGGATTATTGTACTAGCATAATATTAAATATTACAAAAACAAAATCATACTCGCCGATACACTGTGAACATAAAGGCATCAGATCGATAGTAAAAAAAGACAATATTATCATCATTATCTTTAAAATCGAAGATCTACAGTATATCATTAAGTAATTTACTTAGGTATTCAGAAGCGGCTGTGAACTGGGCATCATAAAAAATTAAGTGCAGAAACTGAGTGCACTAATTCAGGTACACAACAACATATGCTATCATACAGATTTCACATACATACCCCAGTGTTTAAGGCCGAAGACTTCTATGTCCAAAACATTGTGTCCAAGTAATACACAGTCATGTACCTACTCTTGTTAAGTCATACTTACATTTCTGTCTCTGGAAGAATAGTTTATCGCAACAACATCTGGATATGGCTCTGTGGTCATTGCACGACTTAGCATGAAGAAAGCTGCAGTCCGCGTAGTAACACTGGTAAGGAAGTTGCGATGGATCTACAACAGTAAAAACTCTCATTATGAACCCATGTACCATTGGTTCAAGGGGTCGAATCCATCATTTATTGGTGAAAGAAAAGAGGAAAGATACAGTCTTCAGAGGAACATAGAAAGATTTTATACAAGAGGACTGGTTTAATGTTGTGCAATAATAAGAGACCAGGGCCAGGAAATGATATCACGCGTGACGCACCGATAAGGAGCGATCATGGCTATAATTAGAACGAGAGGAACTTTCCGTATGGAGTGAGTGAGAGAAGGTTTCGTAAATTGAGCTTACGTTCCAGTAAAATGGCATCCTCGCAGTTGTGCAAGAGGAAGAATAATTAGATTTAAGCCATTTGCGAATATATAAGTAACAAAAGAAATACATCATTGTGAATCATTTCGGAATAGAGATTTTTGTGTGGGAAAAGGTGTTATAATAATTGCCCAGGAAAAAAGTGCAAATGCGGCATTACGTAATTAAAAGTTCCCCGAGACCCGAGGAGGTGGGGATTAAAAATCAACTGTAATACCCACGTATCTGAAGACCAAATTTTATTTAATATCTCAGAATTGTACGATTGATTTTCATGTGCAAAGAAGTCAGTTTACGTTTAGAAAACGAGCTTTCCAGAGATATAATTTTTAAAAGTGTGCGACTATTGCTTCAAAAGTTAGTTATGAAAAAAGACGTGGAATTTATCTTTTTGTCTCCGATTTGTATAAAAGTCCTGGCAGAGCCAGACCAATCATGCAGTATCAGTCAGCCCAGGGGGGCGTGACGTTGGAGCATCGTATATGCAGTTTACAGCAGACCTTGTGGGGAGGTGCTGCATCACAGTGTCCAGATCACAGTACGAGAAGTATCATCATAGTATCGCCGTGTGAAGACTTAGGAAAATCCTAGTACAGGATTTAGATCAGCAAGCGTCAGTCTTTATAGTGAAAAGTTCAGTATTACAGTCAAAGTAGGCTGCGAACTTAAAGAACAGGCGATAGGTCTTCAAATAACAGTTCAGTTAAACGACCAAAAGTATCGTAACGTTTTGAAGTACCATAATAGTGAAACAAACATTTCCAGCAAAGTTAAGGAACCCGATCAGAGTCGGACGAAATAAGTAACGCCTAGTGTATCAATAAGAGAGGGACTAGAGCGAAGAAAATAAGAAGGGAAAAGTTAATCCAAGACGTTGTCTAACAGGGGACAAACAAACACTAAAAGCATTAAGCTACGAAACTAAGGAATAGCAGTAAATGCGAGAGAATCATAGGTCACCGACAAAGTATTCGAGGTGCCATAAACAAGATAGACTTTATCTAGACAAATTAAATAGTGTCTAGAAAGAAACGACTTCGAGCTAGTAAAAATAGAAGCCGAATAGTCAGGAAACCAGATTTGAAGAATAGCCGTTCCAGGGAGGGGTAGATTGATCGAGACTTTCAACTTCTAGCCAGATAGGGAGCCGACATCTAAGAGTTTCACCCTTGGAAACGGGAAGAAAAAATCACGTGTGTAAGGCCAAATCAAAGCCTCAGTGATTAAAAGCGGTGTAATGTAAATATAGAAAATTTGTGTTAGTGTAATAATTTTTAGTGAATTTATTTGTGTATTATAAAACAATACAGAATTGTATTCAAAATGTTACCAGTGTTTAAGGTAAATTATGTGTATGTGTATCAAGAAATGTCATTGTGTGAAATGGTATTAATGAAGATGGCTTAATTACCGTAAGTGGGCGAAAATGAAACATCGCTGGAAAACACGGTCGGGGACCGTCACCTCATGTGAGTAACCATTTCATTATGTTATGTGTTGGGGAATATTTGTGTACAATCCACCTGAGAATGAGAAAATAGGGTTGTTTTTGAATAACAAATAACAGAATAATAGTGCGATCTGAACGATTAAAATTGTGAAAGTATAAAATAATTCTGTGAAATGAATAAATCCCTTAGGGGAAATGTATGAAATAAAATATCAGTGTATTTGATAAATGATTTAATTATATGAAAGCAAGCGTAATAATAATAATAATAAGTATATAAATGAAGATTATGATGAATTATATGAAAGTAGTAGCTTTTGAGCTCCTTTAAAGGAATAGATATATGTTGTGAACAAATGTTCTTAAGATAAAGCGATTATTGCACGGGAGAGGATTAATATAAAATTGAGATGTAGATTAAATGTGTATTGTTGAATCTATCAGTTCATTGAAGGCAATTTGGCAATAAAGGATAAGCGTCATGTAGCGCATTGAAGTAAATTTGTCGCGCTAGGAATGCGTTGAACCTAAGTATACTTGGTAAAATTAATTATGAGGGGCAGTTGGTCGTGGTAATTGAGCTATAGTAAGTCCTCCAAATAGTGATGTGATCACGAGGCCGTTGTGTGTGTTGTATTATAAAGGGTGCGAAATAATTGTATTATGAGCGCGAGTGTAAGGCAAAGGCCTGCTATAAGTCGCAAATGTATAAGTCTTCCAGTATGGGATATGGTTCCCGAGGCAGATGAAAGAAACGAACCCAGATTCGTTTATGTGAAGCCCCTAAGTATTTGTTGTTGTATTGAATTATTCTTACCCACCAATGAGGACACTTCATAATTAATAAATGCCTAGGTAAAAAGAATGGGTCTAGTGAACCTAAATATGTTGTTAAAAATAAGTAGAATGAAACCTTGTTTGTTCAAAGAACTATATTTAAGAAACTGCTGTGTGAAAGCGGAGGGTAGCTCGCCTCTTGCGAGTCTGACCGTAATGTTCCTGCTCCCTAACAATAAATCACGCCAAGTGGCCAAGGCCAGACCTCACCATTAACGGAAGTGCGGTAGGTCTGTGAGCCGTCTGTTTTGAAGTTATAGTACACTAGAGGGTTTAGTGTTTGTTTAACGGCCCGGGCTTCGAACCGAGGTTCTTGTAGATGAAAATTACCGCTTGTAAGTTCAGATCGTTGCTTTCTATTGATATGATGGTCTTTTAAGACAAATAATGATAAATCCCTAATGTAATGATATATAATGTAATAATTCACGAGTTCAGTGAAGACAATTAGATTCCGGGAGAGATCTTAATTTTTGACGTGTTCAAGTAGTCTTCAGTAGCTCGGGAGTACACAAGTGTCTTCCCAATCACAGTAGTGAATTGTTGATTTGAGAGAGGTGGTAACATGAGAACATTGTGAAAGCCCAAAGTTTAAGTAAATGAGTAACAGTACTTTAACAAGAATTATATATTGTTTTAATTATAAAATACTCATATAATAGATAGTTATGTGTTGTAAAAAGGGGATAACACAGTTTATATTGAAAAGTATCGAGCCTATTGGAGCTCTTGATTGTATTGAAGTTTAAAAGGACACTATATGGAAGTGAAAAGAAATATAAGTTTGTGGGTTTATGAAAACCATTCATTATGATTTAACCTTTGTTTAATTATGTATTCCTTGTTCACTCTGAACAAGTTAAAATTGGGTCAGTATTTTATTTGTTTAATTTGTTGTAGCGCCATATATTTTGGTTAATTAAATGTTTTATAGTAGGAGTTGATTTTGTTTATTTATTTTTGAAGTGTATCCTCTATGTAATCCAAAATGTGTAAGTCACAGAGTGGGAGAACATACCATAACCCCGAAAATCCCGATTTGAGCATTGCTGGCATACTGTGATTTGCATTTTTCATGCTAAAAGGGCACAATTAGTCACTCATATTTTGTTTTTGTTGATTCTTTATGGGCTTTGCGACATCGTGGTCATGTTGCCCCGTGTACTTGGGTGTGTCTACAATTTGTCTGATAACCTGTGTCACTCTAAAGGCTGTACTAGTGTGTGTATTCGTAATTGAGGTAGGATTTGGGGTGGGAAGCGGCCGTGGCCGTAAGTTAGGTACCATCTCGACATTTACCTGGAGTAGAAGTGGGAAACCACGGAAAACCACTTCTAGGATGGCTGAGGTAGGAATTGAAACCACCTCTTCTCAGTTTTGCCTAACAAGGCTGAGTGTATCCCGTTCCAGCCCTCAGACCAGAATTAAATTTCTTGGGAATCGAACCCGGCCCTCCGCGATGATAACTCATTGTTTGCGCTGCTAGCATTATATGCCACATACTGTTCCACCACTTAAAACAACAATAACTAGCATACCACATTATTAGGAACAGTTGTCCTTATGCGTGTATGTGTTTTACTTCATTTCACTTCATTGATGTCGTTTTTAGCCTATTTTCATTTATGAACAAGTAGTTCCGTGAAGAACTATATAGCCTAATTTCATATATCCTGCTGATGTTAATTGCCTCTATCAACATACAAAATTTCAGTTTGATTGCTGTAATAGATTCTAAATATTTCGGATGGTCACCATGTTGGAATTTTATAAACGTAGGCTTTAGAGGTATGTACTATTACATGTACTATTACATGTAGGTGTATTATTCAAACTTCAATCCCATGATTAAGACATAAAAATAATAAAAACGAGATTTTAAAATTTCACACAGCCGCCATATTGTGGTTATGAAAACAATTGAAATAATTTAGATGCCAGTGGATTAAAACTTGTATAAGTATTTACCGTACCAAGTTTCACTACGATCGAATGGTTAAATCGAGAGAAGCGTCCATTTAAATACTAAACATTTCGCGTCACCGCCATGTTGGATTTGTGCTCACCACCGCCGTGACTGTCATTTAAGAAGTTCATATCTTAGTAGAGAGTCCGTCCTCTGTTATTATATGCTCCTTGGTATATAGCCTATATCGATAACAGTTATCGATTTTATATCGGGTTTCATTTTATATTATTTTTACAGATATTGTATACAGTATAGAACAATGAGTGCTTTACTATACAGGGTGGGTGAAGTATAGACTATCTAGGCATCCGGAAATATACGATTCCCCAGGTAATGAAGTGCCAAAAATCGTGAAGCCCGTATGGTAAAATGGGCGTAGTTTAGCGGGAAATATGTTTTCGTCTCAGTGTTTAAACTTGTCTAGTAGATTAATCGTTCTTTAGACTTTGTGTTCGTACTAGATTGTACACCACAACAAAACGAAGAAATGTGGCTCAGTGTGGATCTGCGTACGGTGAATGCTTCTCCCAAAAATCGAAGTTATTGCAGTCACTTTTTGGGAGGCCGCTGAACGTATCGTAAGTGTTCTTCGTCTCCATGACACTTACAATTAGTTGACGTTCTACCTTCTTTGTGCAGTAGATTGTCAACACTCGTTGCCGTAGAGAGTAACAGGACGGATGATCTTGGTTTTCAGATGCTCCTTCTTCCAACGGTCGGAAGTGACGCCTGTTTTCGTTCACCACTTCCACCAAGCTGTGTGTGTGTCCTTACGTTGACCTCGGCGATAAGTCGTCCGTTACCAGAGATAGTGGAGCCTTGGAAGAAAATTTGTGAAGAGACGGATTCGATTTCCCTTCTCAGCCATCCTTGGAGTATTTTTCCATTTCTACTCCAGGAAAATGCCAGGATGGTTCCTAACTTAAGGCCACGACCACCTCCTTCTCAATCCTAGCACCAATTACCAATACATACAGCACATTGATACAGGTTATTAGACAAATCCTGTATACATACACACCCAAGTATACGGGGAAAAATACCACGCAATCCTCTAAATGAATTAATAACAAACGTCTATATAAATACTCACACTACCCATCCAATATAAGCAGACTCCTACTGACATGCCGAACGACTGAAAACCAGCCATAACAAAGGGTGGCAAGGAATATTGGTTGGTTGGTTGGTTGGTTCCTTAGTTTAAGGGCTGCGACAACATGGTCATGCAGCCCCGTGTACTTTGGGTGTGTGTAGAATCTGTCTGATAACCGGTGTTAATTGTGATGGCTGTATTAGTGTGTGTATCTGTTTTTTAATTCAAGGAAGGACTGCAGCTTTGAATTTATCAAATAGTTCCTACTTTTGCCGCCAAACGCCACCGTCAACGACTAGTAGGCCTAGTTCAGAACTTAGCTACTAGACGCCACCGCAATCGGCTCTTGGCAACGAACGTAGGGACCTAAGAGCGTTGTTTACATTCTTAACCTATACAATTTAGCTTCACACAGGTGTAATTAGTAGAAGGTTCTTTAACATGCTATAAATCTATGACATGGGACCGCCGGTTTTACTTCTCCTCCGAAGGAAGGCATACTGAGGGATTTTTAACACTCTTAAAAAATCCGACGGCTTCGGCCGGGTTTTAACCCGCTAACTGGCAAGGAATATATTTTAAAGAAACATAACATCATAAATAAATAAATATAATTTTAGCTGTTTTTCTTCCATTAATTACTTAATTAAATAATAAAAGAAACATACCTTGCCGATTATTACAGCAACAGGCATCATGCAGTAGTTTCTCGGTGCAGTAGCTGAACACAGACGAATCGCACAGTGGACAGTAGCGTTGGCGTGCTGTAACAAGAAGCATCCATTCATTGGCTAGTCATAGGAATACCTGTCCCATTTTCACACTGCAACACAGGGAGGCATGGAGAGCTGCATCAAACCAGTCAAAAGACTGAAGGCTCAAACAACACAAATAGAGCTGTTTTGGTGGATTTACAAAGCTTACGTTTCTTAAATATTTGTGTAACAGAATTCAGATTATGTGCATTTGAAATGTGGTGCTGGCGACGAATGCTACGGATACCTTGGACCCTAAGGCTAACTAATGAAGAGGTTCTAAGAAGAGCAGAGGAAATCATCAATCTGACAGAAACAATAAAAAACAGAAGAAATAATTGGATACGCTACCTACTCTGGCATTCACCATGGTGCATCACACTGCTTGAAGGGAAAATGGAAGGCAAGGCAGGAAGAGGACGACCAAGAGCAGAGTTCTTTGATGACATGGGAGGAAGATGTCCGTACCACCTGATCAAACAGCGGGCTCGGCATAGAAGACCTTTGGACGGAGACATTCATGCTACCCACCGCCAGGTTGAGGAGAGCTTTAAATATGAGAAGTGAATAGCTACAGTTAGATTGGGAATTATAATTTTGTAAGTATCGTGTTAATACGGTACATAAGAACACTGGGCTGATGATCAGGTAATAGTCGGGTACTATTTTAAATAGCGGCTGAGTGCTGCTCGTCGAGAGCATAGAGTAACGTATTGCAGCCAGAATAGGGAAGTAGCGTGATCAGCAACACTGGTATGTTAAAAATCCTCTTCGGGGCAAAATTCTGGCACCCCGGCGTATCTAAAAGCCACAGTAGTTATAAGGGACGTAAAACCAATATTAGTACATTTTGCAACGAGCCTATAATGGCAATAATGAAGACACGAGTGTCTTAATTACCATTATAGGCGGCTTGCCACGGTGGGTGTGTGGTTATAGTGTCGGACTACTAACCCCATGATTGCAGGTTCGCTCCTGGCCATGGTAAGTGATTCTTTTGAAAGGCGACAAAAATCACGATACTCATATCATACGTTGTTGGCATGTTAAAGAACCCATTTGAATTCAGTAGGCCGAGTTCATAATGGCAAAATTAATCTCGGGATTTTCCGCCAACACAAAGTTCCTCATTTCTCTACTAGAAAGCGATGTAGCGCCAAGGAGCTTAGATAGGCTATCTAACCTCCTTGACATTCATAGCGCTCCAAGGAGCATTAAATTCGACACGCAAGCTGCCCTCTGGGTGTCAATTAACAAAGCTTGCACCTGGCACCCGAGGCCCCACTATATTATTATTATTATTATTATTATTATTATTATTATTATTATTATTATTATTATTATTATTATTATTATTATAGGTGAGTTGCATACGAATGTTTATGTTCGACGATAATTATAACTATTTTATATTCGAACATAAATATTCATAAATATCTGTCGAGATTTCGCCAGTTTTATGTACTGAACAGAGCGCATGGGACGCAGAAAATATCTTGTATTTGACCATGGCCTCCTCAAATACCCCACTATGACACTAGCCACGCAGTGAAATTTAAAATAGGAGGCAGTGGAAGTCAGCGCAGATGCGATGCTATCCTTACCTAATTGGTCACACGACTGTTTCTTGAGCTCTGATTGGTGGGAGAAACTGTTTCATAATGAAAAATAGTGTTATAATGGCCCTCATTTTGATACAGTTTTCTGACATATAATATTTACATTTCGGCATCGTCGAACATAAACATTATTATTATTATTATTATTATTATTATTATTATTATTATTAAAATATCATGGATCGATAGGTTACGTAACACTGAACTTCTCCAACACCTGGAGGTCTTGCATAACATCAAAAAGACAAAACTTGAATACTTTGGCCATATCATTCGCAATGAAAAATACAGTATAAACTGAAGGAAAAAGTGTAGGAAGGAGGAGAATATCATGGCTAAAGAACCTACGCGAATTGTATGGAATCAGCACTCCTTCACTATTCCGTGTCGCTATAAATAAGCAAGAAATCGCCCTGATGACAGCCAACATCCAATGAGGATATGACACATGAAGAAGAAGAAGAAGAAGGGCTTACTGATATCTTTCATTTCTGTTGTTAGTTGTTGCTCTTTGTCTGTATGGTTGTGCATGGGAACCGCATTAATGTATGGATTTTTAGCAGATCCTTCATTAGATGACACTGTTTGTATTCATACTTGGCAGATCATAAAATCCAACTGGAGAAGAACAACCAATAGTCATTTTTAGCTTATTTTCATTTTATGAAAAAACAAGATGTTCAGCAAAGAACATATAGCCTACTTTCTCCTAAATGTATGGGTATCTTTATGACTCTTTGTCCTCATCCCTAAAACAATCACCCCAACCACAATGTATTGTTTGTTTTCTTTTATATTGATAATAAGCCAGTAAGTGTCAAGATCAATATTATATACTTTATGATGATTGAATAACAAAACTACTAACTTATTGTAATGCATTCACGTCCGTTAATCTCTATATTAAGCCAGCCTGCAAAATTAAGAATCTTCCGCCCCAATCATCTTCCGCCCCAATCACAGTAGGTGGTGCTGCGACCTATCAGTGAATTAATCTTTATCTTGTACGCCTATGCACTGCCATCGTAATGTACTACGATGGCAGTGTTCTATGGGTGTTGAATGAGTAGGCAGTTTAAAGTAGCCAAGAGGGAGGCGATCCAGCTGGCAGTGTTTAAAGGTATTCGGAGCGCGATCGTGGCTAATAGTTGAACTACCAGTATTACAAAATTGCCATACTTCAGGAGGCCAGCTCAGGCATTTACACAGCGTTATGTTTGGAACAATATTACCCACATAACCCACAAGAGGACAGCACCGTACAGAGGCATTAAGAAGGCTGTGGTTAATGACAACGTGTATCTAGTTCTTCTATTCTCCTTTTCCTAATGGCTTCTGTTTATGTGCGATGCTGGGACTGTGATTTTATTAATATACGAGTGTATACTTTATCCTCTCCTTTGAGCTAAATGACATTTTATTCAGTATCTGTGGAAAAAGCTCGTGCACATCATTTGTAAAAGAATTCAAGAAAAAAAAACCTGTAGCAGTACTCGATCCCCAGTCAACTGCGTGTCAGACTAACATGCTAGCCCAGAGCTAACCGTATCCATGACGTCAGGTGTTCTTAACTGACATATTAGATACAAACTGTTGGCAAATAATGACTTTAAATAAACGATTTCTTCACTGCAGTACATCTTCATTAAAGATCATTTCATACAAAGTTTATATTATTGTATCAGTACGGTATATCACATACAACATACTAAAACTACTGAAATATAAGACAGGCACATGAGGACAGCTGCCATCTTGTCGTGTGACACAAACGGCTCAGCTCTTTTAAGCCACTCATACTGTATAATATTATAATATTAAATTATAATAAATAACGGATCACGACCTTCAGGATAGCTTAAACCCCCCTAGGCTCGATAATCGGAATTGGTGGGTCTTAAGCTATTTATTAAAATGGTTGCATAATTCACACGGCCGCCATCCTGAAATGGCATGGCCGATGACCTTGAATTTTGGGTGAAAGACGCGTCCTATATAAAGGTATGTTGTCACCAAATTTGGTAGAGATCGGATGATTAGTTTAGCCGTAATTTGATTTTACGTTTTGAACATTTGAGTGGCCGCCATTCTGTTTTGGTAAAGATGGCGGCGATATAAAGTATGACACTGAGGTGTCCTTTACTAGTGCTACCTCTGTACCAAATTTCGTTCAATTCGGTTTCACCGTGTTCGAATTGATAGGGGGGGGGGACAGACATTCAGAGTACACACACTCTCACACACACACACACACACACACACACACACACACACACACACACACACACACACACACACACACACAGACTCACACACACACATACACACACACACACAGACTCACACACACACATACACACACACAGACAGACACACTTTTTTCGCCCTGTGTTGATCTCATAAGTCTACTTTCATTTTTTGCAAAAATCGAAAGTAGGCTAAAAATAGGCTTATGAGATCACCTCTTGTCCGTGTGTGTGTGCGTATGCGTGTGTGATGTGTGTGTGTGTTTACCCCTAATAACTTCTAAACGGCTGGAGCGATTTCAATGAAACTCGGTAAGGTCATAGCACCATTTTTGCCGACCTCGACCGTGCCCTTCAAATTTTACTACGTCTCACCAATCCAACATGGCGGCTGTGCGAAATATTTAACCAGCATTCAATATCTCCAAAACTATTACCGATATCACCCTGGTTTTTTGTACTTTGATAAAGAGCACTATTAGAAGTTCACCTATGGAACTTTCAAAAACTGGTCACTACTAAAGCAACATGGCGGCCAAGCGAATTTGTGACTTTTAAATAGACTTTTCTTGCGATTTAACCATCCAAACGCAATGAAACTAGGTACAGCAAATGTTTATACACATTGTAATGCACTGGCATTTAATTTAGTTCAATTGTTTTCCATAATCTCAAGATGGCGGCTGTGCTAAATATTTCACTGGCATTCTATATCTCCGAAACTATTACTGATATCACCCTGAAATTTTGCACGATGATAAACGGCACTACTGCACGTTTAACTATATGACTTTCAAAAACCTGTAAAATACAAAACGAATATGGCGGCCAAGCGAATTTGAAACGTTTTAGTAGATTTTCCTCGCGATTTAACCACCTGAGTGCAGTGAAATATGGTACAGTATATGATTATAGCCTACATATTGTAATGCACTGGCATCTAATTTTTTTCAATTGTTTTCATAACTAGAAGATGGCGGCTGTGCGTAATTTTAAAATCTCGTCTTTACGTCTTGTGTCATAATCATGCGATTGAAGTTTGAATACTACACGTACACAATAATCTAAGACATAACTCTTAAGACCTACATATATAAAAATCCAACATGGCGACCATCCGTAATATGAGACGGTTCTCAATATCTACGTATCTATTACAACAAACTGAAATTTTGTATGTTGATAGAGGCAATTAACATAAGTAGAATGTATGAAAATAGGCTTTAGTTCTTCACGGTACTACTTGTTTGATACCGGGTAGCTCTCTTTAAATATCGGGGCCGTGGTGGCGCAGCGGTCAAGCTGTTGGCCTCTCACCAAGGCGGACCGAGTTCGAGTCCTAGTCAATGCATGTGAGATTTTCGATGTGAAATGCCATGTCCTGTGGTTCGGATTCCACGTAAAAAAGGAGGTCCCGTGGCTCATGATCGCGAGATTAACGGCCACGTTAAACTTCAAGCTTCCTTGCTTCCTTCTTAAAATATCACAACCAACACGAAAATCTTTGTATATGTTAAACAATACAGCTAAGGAATGCAGATTTACAAAATAATGGCTGCCGCTTGTGGTCAGAGTAATATCGATACTATCGTGACGTCACGCTGATACGACCTAGGGGGTTTCAGGGTTCGATTTCTGGCTGAGTCTTGGAATTTTAATTTTGCATAGCTAATTAGTTAGGGAAAGAAATCAAGTGGGAGTAAAGATTCAAGGAGAAATCTTTTCAACCCCGAGATTTGCTGATCTTAACCGATTCACCAGAGGAATTGAATGAGTTTTTAAATGATATGGACTCCGTCTTGAGGAAAGAATTTATGATGAAATCAATACATGTAAAACAAAAGAAATGGAATGCAGCCGAATGAAATCAGAAAACCTTTATCGACGTCAAATTGGCAGGTGAAAAGCAAAAGGAATTAGGAGGCTTATGCTACTTAAGAAGCAAATTAACCAGTGATGGACGAAGCAAAGAGGATATAAACAATAGGTTGGCTCAGGCAAGAAAAGCACTTCTACAGAAAATAAATCTGTTTACATCAAATATAGGGCCTAGAGTTAGGTATTAGGATGCCATTTTTGATAGTCTTTGTCTGGACTATCAAAGACAATGTGAAACTTGGACTGTTGGCGCAGCAGAAAAGAAGAGAATAGAAGCATTTGAAATATGGTGTTGCAGGAGAATGAAGATCAGATGAGTAGATAGAGTAACAAATGAACAACAACTTTATCAATTCATCTGTTTGGAGATTGGGTGTTTGTAGTGCCATCATTTTATTTCTTCTGCGTCACGACGCTGTGTAGAGATGAAACGATTAGCTCAGGACAGAAATGCATGGCAAGCTGCGTCAAACCAGTGAAAAGACTGAAGACTCAAACAAAAGCAACAACAACACAATTCATATGTCTGGGAATTGGGTGTTTGTGGTGTCATCATTTCATTTCTTTCTTATCACGACGCGCGGATCACTACGGGCGTAAACTCGAACATTTGCACCAGACCTCTCCAGCTGCCACACCCCATTATTAAATTGCCTGAACTACACTGTTCAAAATTTTTAAAATTCCGTATTGAAGAAAGATTTAGCTTATTCATTCAAGCACTGAACTGAATTAATTATTGATTTTAGAACTTAATTTTCTAAATTATTTTATGTATATTCTTTTGATAAAATTTGTTTTGTATAGCTTAACATTTATTTACAATCACCAGTAATATTTCTCGCTTTTTAACCCTCTTAGTGCCAAGCCATATTCTGAAATACTTGCCAAGAATGCCAAACCGTTTTCAATGGCCATGCAGACTATTCGAAATTACATCATAAATACCACATTTCCAACGATAGAGTCATTATTTTTGCTTTGCATTTTAACCAATGCCTCATTCCTTCATACAATATGTTCATAAAAGTAAATACGGCATCTAAACCTTTTTAATTGAGGTTATTCTGATAATTGTTCATGTGTGTGTGTAAAAATCAGTTTTGAGCCTAAATTTAGGACACCTAAGAAACACTACGTCTCCAGCTGTAGAAAGTTCTTAGATACATCTGTAGGCAGAAAACGTCAACAAGAAGAAAACAACTGCACCGCAATTTTGGCGGGAACGCGCGTGATTGGGGGTGCGCAAAGGGAGGGCGTGAATAAAAACTCAAACCTATCGGGTAATGGACTTCGAATGGAAAAAGTAAACACCCCACTGGCAAGCCTGAAACCTCACCTTTCCAACAGTATGAAATAATCACGGACATATGCCTACAGAAATCTACAAATATAATATAAACAGCGCGCCGATTGAATCGGCTTTGGCACTTTAGGTTTAAGCGCGAGCAGCGAGAGCCGATCTAATCGGCGCGTGGCACTGAGAGGGTTAACTACATTTTGAAAATTATTGTAAAAGGACCAGTATTATATTTTATTTTATTTAATACTGAATTGTAAGGATATCCATTTTAGTATTTTATTTTATTTCATTTTATTACAATTTTATCATTAACATTTCATTTCTTATTTAGATGTAAGTAAGTTACATATATACTACTTTGGTTAAATTCTTAATTGATTTTCATTTTTTAGCTGAAGATGACCTCATTGAAAGTCGAAACATGTCCTATACTATATATATATATATATGTTGAGCATTGATTGGCGTATAATTTTAAACATTTAATTCTACTATCAATACGGATATTTAAAACATTTGTTTCTTTTTTCAATGGCAAATGTGTTTGCATTCTATGAACTACACTATGCCATTGGGTTTCGATTAACTCTTCTGTGGGCGGGGATCGAACCCGAGGGAAGTAACGGGAGGTATACGAGGTCGTGTGGCGCCCACCTCAATCCTCCCACCGAGTTCACCGCTCTGGGCTCTTGACGTCACGTGGATCGCTGCACCGCGCTGGTCCTGTTAGTCTCCTCTGACAGGGGGTATTTATGGCTAACAGTTTCTTTGCAATACCACGCAAGAAGTTGATGGCATAGACATGTCACGCTCGTTCCAAAGAGGATTGCCGATAAGTAGGTCACATTTACAGTTGGAGAGAACTCAAAAATGTGTGTTTCAGAATCAGGGGCATATATAGGGTTTTATTTCGGGGGGGGGGGGGGGGTGCCCAACCGAGGGCTAGGGGGCATGGTATAGGCCCCAAAGAATAGAGGGTCTGGGGTTCTCCCCGGGAAACTTTTGTATAATTTGGTGCAAAATGATGAATTTTAAGGCTGTCTGGCATCACTTTTTCTACCAATTTGTTGTGATGTTTTAAGTTTGGTTAATGTCAAACTCAACTACGACCATTTTATGTTACTTTTTATTAATACAATCATCTTGCTCACTTGATAGTGTTTACATGGAAAGAATTAATGTTACTGTCTTGATCAACAACTTACACTATTATATAAAGTCAAGGTTTCTAGAAGCATTACCAAATCGGTTTATAACTTCATTGTCAGTGAGATGTATGTCTCTGTGAATAGATAACAATACTTGACCGTTGAGTCTGTTCTCAGAAGTAGAATTTCTTAAGTATGTTTTCAACCAACTCAAACTCCGTTCGGCAGTACCGGTAGCTACAGATAGAGGGAAATTTGCCAAAAGTATGATAAGGGTATACAAGTTAGGGAACATACTTTTGTCTCAAGCTTCAAGGGCACTTGTTGCTGTTCTTGGTACGTTCATAAGAGCGAAGGCACTGGAGAGTAATAAGAGATTATGTTGTTACACATAAGATCGGAGCAAACTGATTGTCACACTGTTTACGTCGCTCTACCGTCGCCTCGATTTGCAACGTTGCCATACGTCGCTTAGTAACAATAGTACATGATAAGTACGAGTATATTAGTTTTTAATGTTTTAATTCATAAACAAATAATATATGTGACAAAAAATTCGCCCCCCCCCCCCTTATATACGCCCCTGTTCAGAATATTCCAAAGTACATTTCTTGGGGCGCAAGAAAATATGATGGAATCCATGACAATGCTCGACAACATACGGCTCGGTACACAGCAACTGTTCTGCAGGAGTTCGGCTGGGAGCTGTTTGGTAATCCACCGTACAGTCTTGATCTTGCTCCCAGCGATTTCCATCTTTTCTTGCACCTCAAGAAATTCCTATCCTCCGGTCAGCATTTTCACTCCGACGAAGAGCTGAAGACGAATGTAACGCATTGGTTCCATCCCACTTCTACGACACAGGCATACAAAAGTTGATCCCACGTTTTGACAGGTGTCTCAATTCTGGTCTGCTCATAGGAACAGCTTCATCTAGCGTGTGCGACTTCGGTGGCGTAGTTGGTAGCATGCTGAACTGCTGTGCCCAAGATAGCGGGTTCAAACCCGGCCGAAGTCGTCGGATTTTTTTAAGAGCGTTAAAAATCCTTCCGTATACCTTCCTTCGGAGGGGAAATAAAGTCGGCGGTCCCATGTCAAAGATTTATGGCATGTAAAAGATCCTTCCACAGACTTAACTTGTGTGAAGGTAAATTTCTAGGTTAGATTTCGTTGGAACGCTCTATCAAAGTTCCAGCGTTCGCCACTAGGTATCATTGAAATCTGGTGGCGAAAGGTGGAACTACTTGAAATTGAACGTAACTTGTAGCTCAACCTACGTTTTTTTTTTCGTGTGGCCTGTGGAGAGGCCGAGTGCTGATCTTTCTAGTTGACGCCCGTAGGCGACCTGCGCGTCGTAATGAGGATGAAGTGATGATGAAGACGTCACATACACCCAGTCCCCGAGCCACGGGAATTAACCTCAGGAGATTAAAATCCATGATGGTTTGGCCGGGAATCGAACCCAGGGCACTTCGGACCAAAGCCTAGCACGCTAACCATTTAGCCATGGAGCCGGACAACCTAAGGGTGTCCGCGTGAAGGAGCTGCAGCCTCTGGCGAGCCGAACATGTCCTCGGACACTACCGGCACTAAATGCCATACGATAAATAAATAAATAAATAAATAAATAAATAAATAAATAAATAAATAAATAAATCTAGTGTGTTAATTTCTAACTTAGGTTTTATCTTTTCATTACGAGCACCTTCCTGCCATTGCTCGCATCGATATGTCCCAGCAATCATTCGTGCTACCCTCCTGTCAGTTACCTCTAGCTTATGAATCAGATATCCTGAATCTACCCAGCTCTCACTTCCATACAGCAAGATCGGTCTAAATACTGAGCGATGTAGGGAGAGTCTCATCGCTAACTTATTTCTGTATATTACAACTGAGAACTCATTGCGTTGTCTTTTCTACACTTCGACTCTATCTTTTTCCATACTTCCATCCTGAGAGCATACGAGTACACAGCCTTAGTACTTAAAATGGTTCACCTGCTCCAATTTAGTCCCTCTTATTCTACGTTCTTGCGTTCTCTACCTACCATTTTGAAATGCTGATTTTCATACCAATTCCCTTCACTTCTAACATGCTGGCTTGTTAGTTTTTGACAGAGTCTATCATTACAACCAAGTCATCAGCATAGGTCAGACTGCTTATCTGGTTTCCATTTAATTGAATCCCACTTAGCCATTGTATGCCCTTCATCAAAAGATACATTAATTTAAATGATTTTCATTCGGTCAACATGGCTGTACCCAATAATGTGATGGGTGTTATTCCGTAAACCTGAAAGAAATCAAATGATTCAAAATTTCCATATAGCATAGTTTAGGGATCAACGCCCATTACAAGTGGATACAATCGTGTTAACCGACTAAAAAACATTTCACTTTTCGTTGGCTTGGCAATACTGGAAAATGGATTCCAACACGATAATAAATGATCTATATCTCTACTTAGTACCGATATAAAACAAAGACCCCGAATCTTGAATGTCACGGGTAATCTCGAGAACCACTGGATGGATTTTGATGCGGTTTTCACCATTCTGTAAAGGATATCTCGAGGAAGGTTTCTGTAGAAAATTATTTATTTATGATCAAAAAAAGCCAAGCAGTAACGATTTCAGTGAAAAAGTTGAAAAAGAAAACCTGGCGTCCGTACGTATTTTAAGCTCACACTGGGCAAACCGTTAAAAATCTCAATATACTATGAGTGTAAGAATTGTCCAGCATGTCTACAAAAAAGTCCGTGAGAGCATATCTCTATCTTCAATACATCGCCCATTATAAGTGTTTTACGTTTCCATTTCATCCAACAATCTCCATTCAATTACTGAGGCAACAGTTAACCAGCTAGCCAGGGGAAAAAAAGCGCATCACGTAATGCATTCATAATTGTTCCCGGCCGAAGCCGGAGCAGGTTGCTAGTATAAAATAAACAATATTAGGTCTAATTATTATTATATCTTAATTTGTTTATGAAGTGCGTTTAAACAAGTAAACAAGACGATTGCCCTTGCCAAAACTGTATCGCGTCCAGCCCGCATAACAGTGAAGCCGGGCGGATGGTATATACACATGGGTCGTTCACAAGTAACCGATTTTAACAAATGAGCATTCAAAAGAAAGAGAATTACCCGCTGAAGTGATTAATTGCACTCTAATTTCATAAATATCGGCAATTTCCTTGAAAAAATAAATAAGACGATAGTCTCTGTGAAAACTGTGTCGCGTCGAGCCCGCATACCAATAAAGGCGAGCGGGTGGTTTATACACACACGAGAGTTCTCGCATGGGTCCGCTAGTTATAATAATAATAATAATTATTATTATTATTATTATTATTATTATTATTATAGTTATTATTATTATTATTATTATTATTATTATTATTATTATTATTATTATTATTATTATTTGTTAAGATATAGATTTATTAAAAATTGAATTTGTGTAAAAGCTTCGTGATTGTGTTTTGTACTGTTAAGATACATTTTAAAACTAAATTAATAAAATAATTTTAACGATCTAACAGCTGATCAGCAAATACCTAGAAAGTTTCAACCCCAGGGAGGCTAATTCCTCCCCCACTCTTAGAGAAGTCCTTAGACTGGTTGACTTACCCTCAGGAGGCTCATCGATGGCCGCCAAGCAGGAAGCAGCCAGTAGACCGAGCCCGAAGAGCGCTGTCAATTGAAGAACTATGCTGCCCATGATGTTGTGTACAACACTGAACAGACTCCGATACCGCAAGGTGAGACTGCCAGAACCTGCCACAGCGCACGCGCGGTGACCTGGTAGGCTTTACCAAACCATGGATAAATTAACGTCTTCTTCTTGAATATACAGAAACTATTATCTTTTTATGAACATGAAAGGATTCTAAAGTAGTTCAAATGTGGAATTAATCGTTTGTACAACTTCGTTTTATAGTAGCCTACAGAGAGTAGTCGTTGAGTTAGGTCAACTAATTTTTTAAAGTAGTCCAGTAAATCGATGTTTCTGACAATCGACTAATTCGAGTACGTTTAGTCGACTGATAATCATCACTAACTAGAGGCGAACCAACTTGTAAGTCGGAGACTTCCATGTTAGCCAATCCTCATCATGGCTAGGTGGTAAAGTTTAAGATACTCTGACCCCCTCGTGGTGTAGCGGCTAGCATTCTTGGCTCTCGTTAGGGAGGTTCGGGTTCTATTCCCGGCTCTGCCAAGAAATTTAACTCTTGTCCGGGGGCTGTCATAGGGTACACTCAGCTTCATGAGGCAGAACTGAGAGGAGATGTTTTTGTTCATTCTTTAGGGGCTTTGCGACATCGTGGTCATGTAGCCCCGTGTGTTTGGGTGTGTGTGTAGAATTTTGTCTGATAACCTGTGTCAGTGTGGTGTCTGTACTAGTGTGTGAATTTGTAATGTATGTAGGGTTTGTATAGGAAGCGGCTATGGCTGGCATTTGCCTGGAGTAGAAGAGGGAAACCATGGATAACCACATCCAGGATGACTGAGGTAGGAATCGAACCCACCTCTTCTCAGTCTTTCCTCACAAGAATGAGTGTATCCCGTTCCAGCCCTCAGACCAGAAATACATTTCTTGGCAGAGCAGGCGTCGATTTCCACCTCAGCCATCCTGGAAGTGGTTTTCTGTGGTTTCCCAATTCTATTCTAGGCAAATGCCAGGATGGTTCCTAACTTTAAAGTCAAGGCCGCATCCTTCCCAATCCTTACCTGAATTATAAACACACACTACTACAGACACCGCAATGGCACAGGCTACCAGACAAATAAACACTCACCCAAGTACACGGGGCCAAATGACCACGATGCCCAACCCCGTCATATGGAACAATAACAAGAACAGTAATATACTCTTTTCCAGGCAGAGGGAATCAAAGTGAACGACATTGTCACATAGCTGATTTTGATGGCACAGCGACGATATAATGGACTAATAACGGTACGTTAATATTTTGTTAAACTGTTTTCCTTTCCTTGTTCGCTTCTATTACTCTGCTGACATTCAGGTTCGATTCCAAGAAAATATATCACGTCTCAGGTCTCGAAAGGGGTTGCACTCAGTCTGTGTGTGTTTGAGTCTCCAATGTTTTGACTGGTTTGACGCAGCCCTCCATGGCTCCCTGTCCTGAGCAAATCGTTTCATCTCTACATAATTATCACAACCTACATCCGAGGCAGTTTAATATATTCTGACCATGGTCAGCCCCTACAGTTCTTGTCCTCGATCCTTCCTGCCATAACCTAGTTTGCTGTTCCGGGGTGTATTAGTACGGTATGTATCGTAGCAACCTATCTCTTCTCTTCATTAGCAGTCACCAGAAACAACTCTTCTCTACCTCTTCCTCTATCTACCCATCTGATATTCGTCAGTCTCCTATTCTTCTTTTATCCTCCTCTTTCCGCTGCGCAAACAACAATCCAAGTTTCACTTCCATAGAACGCAACGCTCCTGACAAAGGCTTTCAAAAATTACTTTCTAATACCGAAATCTATATTTGATGTCAACAGATTTCTTTTCTGTAGAAATGCTTTCCTTGCCTGTGCCACCCTGCTTTTTATATCCTCTTTGCTTCGTCCATCAGTAGTTAGTTTGCTTCCTAAGTAACAGAAGTCTCCTACTTCCTTTATCTTTTCACCTGTCAATTTGACGTCGGTTGGTTGGCTCTTAAGTTTAGGGGCTGCGACAACGCGGTCATGAAGCCCCGTGTACTTTGGGTAAGTGTAGAATCTGTCTGATAACCGGCGTTAATTGTGATGACTGTATTAGTGTGTGTTATCTGTTTTTTAATTCAAGTAAGGACAGCAAACTTTTTGAATTTTTCAAATAGTTCCTACTTTTGCCACCAAACACCACCGTCAACGACTACTAGTTCAGAACTTAGCTACCAGACGCCATCACGTCAACATGGATTTTTGATTACTTTCTGATTGCATTACATTATTTTTGTTTTACGTTTATTGATTTTCATTATGAATTCTTTCCTCGTGACGGAGTCCAAACCATTAAAAAATAATTCAAATCCTCAGCCTAGTGAGACAGAAGTGAGATTATGTGGGTTCGATTCCTACCTCAGCCTTCTTAGAAGAGTTTTTTTTCTTTTCGTGGTATTAAACTTTTTCTCCATGGAAATACCAGAAATGCATCCAACTTAAGGCCACGGCAGGCTCTTACGCAATCCCAGCCTCACTTTCAAAATCTACACACAGGTACAGCCATCACATTGGCATAGTCTATCAGACAGATTCTACACACACTCCAAGTACTCGGGGCTACATGACCACGATGTCACAAGCCTTATGAATTAACTACAAAAACAACAATCTACGTCTATACATTATACGCTAAGGTGCATGCTTCACACAAAACTCAAGCTCCTAAACCAGAGGGAGTTAGAAGGTGCGGTTTGTACCAAAATCTTCCAAATCGTCTCAATAGTACAGGAAAAATTTGCATTTCTTGGAAAGTCAACGGAAATATATTTATTTGTTTATAAAGTGTGTTAAAACAAATAAACAAGACGATAGCCCCTGCCAGAACTGTGCCGCGTATAGCCCGCATAGCACTAGAGCAGGGCGGGTAGTCTGTACACATAGGGCGCTCGGGTCTGCTAGTTTAGAATACCATCCGTTCCGTATTTCGGATAGCCAGAGATTGGGGCGGGAGTGTTGTTTATATTATCGTGTTGAAAGCGATATTACAGTGTTGCCTTAGTAATTGAAAGTTAATGTTATTCCCTACTCCTAAGACTAATAAATTTACTTCCTGGACTTAAGTCTTTTAGTTCGTGCAGTTCATGTCCATATCGTCACTGGGTTCCGCAGCTCATGAAGGACCTTGGACTACCAAAGGACCACTGCCCAGCCATTCGGCCTACAGATTGCGGGGTGACGTGTGGTCAGCCTCACCGTCAGACAGTTACTCGATTTATAAAGCTCATGTAAACTTTTCAGGATTAGGGAACCACCCATTACAATTGGGTACAATCGTGTTCACACCGATTGAAAAGCATTACATTGCAATTGTTTTTATTGCAAGCATCATCTGACATTTGTGTTTCATTATTATTTACACTGATTCAATAATAGTCTAATTCCTGCTCATTAAGATTAATAAATCACAACATGAATTTAAAGAAAAAGTCACTGAATCTACATATAATTTAAATGGCATTCAATATTATCAACAATTAGAGATAACGCTAATAATGGCTATTGCCGGCCACGTGGTGCTGGAATAGCGCGCCTGCCTTTCTCCCGGAGGCCCCGGGTTCGATTCCCGGCTCCGTAAGGGACTTTAGAAACTGACGTGTGGGGGAACGGGGTGCACTCAGCCTCGTGAGGACAATTGAGTTGCTGTCTGACAGTGAGGCAGCGCCCCGGTCACGAAAACCAAGATTAACGGCTGAGGAGATCCGATGCGCTGACCACGCGTCACCCCAATATCTGCTGGCCAAATGGCTGAGCAGCGGTCGCTTGGTAGGCCTAGGCTCTTCATGGGCTGTAGTGCTAATAATGGCTATTAATTATGTACTACCATAATCTTCTTTCTTTCTTTCTTTCTTTCTTTCTTTCCTCGGCGCTGCGGCCCTGGGCGAGCCTTGGCCTCCTTCCCAATACACTTTCAAACTTCTCTCTTCTTTATCTTCTCCCACCATCCTTTAATATTCATCTTCTTAAGGCCCTCTTCTATGTCCTTGATACATCCTCTTCTGGGTCTTCCTCTCTTCCTTGTCCCATACATTCTTCCGTGCCTTACTTTCTTTGGCATTCTCCCCTCCGCCATTCGTTCCATATGACCCAACCACGACAGCCTCCTAGATTTCACAAATCTTACTATATCTTCATCTTTGATAATATCGTCCAACTCTTTATTAGATCCAATTCTCCAATGATCTTCTTCTCGTATGGGGCCATAGATCCTTCTCAATATTTACCTTTCAAATACTCTAAGAGCATTTTCATCGCTGCTGTCATGGTCCTTATCTCCGCTCCATATGTAACCACTGGTCTTATCAGAGTCTTGTACAGCTTTAATTTAGTTGCTCTAGACAGCAGCGTAGACATTATAAGATTTTGGGTAGCATAATAGGCCTCGTTACCCATCATCATTCGTTCATTAATCTCCACTGAGATTTTGTTTTCACTGCCTTAATTTTATTCATCTTATTCTAATTGATACAGAGTGGTTATCAAAGTTTTATAGTTTAAGATACCGTCTCCTCTACCCTTATATTTGTTTCACGTGCATCAACAACAGGGAAGTGACTGTGGGCCGGGACCAATGCCCTGGCGTGGGCATTGAGCTAGGTAACGTCCCAATGCCAAGTTCACGGACCGGTTGACCTCGTTCATAATGTTTCATCCAAAAGGAGCAGAAAGCCGCAATAACAGTGTAGTGTAGCAACCTACTAGCGACTGATCCAGCTCGTTACCACTCTCCTTCATTTCTTATTACTGGTGTAATTGTTGTTGTTTCATTTTAGGATTGATATCGTAACATTTTAGTTGGCCAATACAAACATCATCCCAATTATTGGCACATGCGAAACAAGTAGTTCCGTGAAGAACTATACAGCCTATTTTCATATATCCTACTCATGTTAATTGCCTCTATCAACATACAACATTTCAGTTTGATTACTGTGATAGATTCGTAGATATTGAGAACCGTCTAAATATGTCAGATGGTCGCCAGGTTGGATTTTTATTTATGTACTATTACATGAAGATTATTGTGTACGTGTGGTATTCAAACTTCAATCGCATGATTAGGACACAAGAAGTAAAAACGAGATTTTAACATTTGGCACAGTTGCCATCTTGTGATTATGAAAACAATTGAAATAAATTAGATGCCAGTGGATTAACATATGTATAAGCATTTAACGGGCAAAGTTTCACTGCACTCGGATGGTTAAATCGCGAGAAACGTCCATTTAAATATTTATACTTCGCGTCGCCGCCATGTTGGATTTGTGCTCACCAGGTTACTGAAAGTCCTATAGGTGAACTTATGATCATAGCCTCTATGAACATAAAAGAAATATCAGTTTGATTGCTGTAAAAGATTCGTAGATAGTGAGAATCGTCAAAATATTTCCCGATGCTCGCCATTTTGGATTGTTATATGTATACGCCATTGAGTTATGTACCATTAAAGGAAAATTATTGCATAGCTTCATTATTCAAACTTTCACTTCGATCGCATGATTACGACACAAAAAATAAAAACTTAATTTTAAAATTTCGCACAGCCTCCATCTTGAGGTTATGTCAACAATTGAACTAAAATAGATGCCAGTGCTTTACAATATGTATAATCATTTACTGTACCACATTTCACTGCGCTCAGATGGTTAAATCACGAGAAAAGTCTATTTAAAAGTCTCAAATTTGCTTGGCCGCCATGTTGGTTTTGTAGTCACCAGGTTTTTGAAAGTCTCATAGGTGAACTTCTAGTAGTGCCCTTTATTACCGTACAAAATTTCAGGGTGATATCTGTAATAGTTTCGGAGATACTGAATGCTGGTGAAATATTTCGCACAGCCGCCATGTTGGATTGGTGAGACACAATAAAATTTGAAGGGTACGTCGGGGTCGGAGAGAATGGTGCTATGATCTTACCGAGTTTCATTGAAATAGCTCCAGCCGTTTAGAAGTTATTAGGGGGGACATACACACGAATCACACACACTCACACAGAGACACACGGACAAAAGGTGATCCCATAAGCCTATTTCTTCATAAAATGAAAATAGGTTAAAAATTACATGAAAAAATGCATGTGATAAAAATACGTGTATTTTGTTATGGACTACCATAATGGAAAGTAGTGGAATGCAGCCAAAAGAAATCAGAAATCCCTATTGACGTCAAATTGGCAGGTGAAGGAAGGACGGAAGGAAGGGAGAAAGATTGTTGTTTTACGTGACCACGAATCTTGTGATTATGAGCCACGAGACCTCCTTTTTACATGGACTCCGAACCACAAGACAAGGCATTTCACTTCAAAAAACTCACATGTATTGGCCGGGAATCGAACCCAGTGCATCTTGGTGGGAGGCCAACACCTTGACTGCTATGCCACCACGCCCCGTATTGGCTGGTGAAAAGCTAAAGGAAGTAGGAGACTTCCGTTACTTAGGAAGCAAAATATCCAGTGATGGACGAAGGAAAGAGGATATAAATAGTAGGTTGACTCATGCAAGGAAAGCGTTTCTACAGAAAAGAAATCTGTTAGCAATGAATATAGATGTAGGTATTAGAAAGTCATCTTTTAAAGCCTTTGTCTGGAACGTGGCGCTCTATTTAAGTGAAACTTGGACTGTTGGCGCAGGAGGAAAGGGGAGAATAGAAGCTTTTGAAATGTGGTGTTACAGGAGAATGATGAAGATCAGATGGGTAGATATGGTTACAATGAAGAAGTATTAAGAGGAGTGGGAGAGGAGAGATGTTTCTGGCGACTGCTAATTAAGAGAGGTGATAGGTTTGTAGGACACATACTAAGACACCCGGGAATAGAAAACATGGTTATGGAAGGAAGTGAATACAAGAACTGTAGAGGTTAGAATACGTTAAACACATTGTCTCGGTTGTAAGGTGTGGTATCTACCATATACAGAGATGGAAATATTAGCTCAGGACAGGGAGTCATGGAGTGCTGCATCAAACCAGTCAAAAGACTGAAGGCTCAAACAACAACATGGAAAACTACAAAATAACATGTTTCGTTTGTCAAGCGAGCATCATCAAATTGTAGTCCAGAACAATCAGAATATATCAATCACATGTATTTGTTACTTTTTCGCATGTCCCAGAATTGGGATTTTATTGTGTTGACCGACTGAAAAATGCATTATCAACTGCCAGTACGGCAACACTGTAAAATGGTTTCAAATCTTTCTATATCATCTGAGGGGCTTTTGGACATCGTGGTCATTTTAGCCCCATGTACTTGGGTATGTGTAGAATTTGTCTGATAATAATCTGTGGCTGCGTTGCCCGTTCTTACAATCTCCGGTTAAATCTTTACTGGCACTTTTACGGCAAGTACTGGAACTTGATTCTTACAATACTCGGTTAGCGACAAACTGACAGTAAAATAAGCCTTAACCGGCAGTGAACTTAACCGGAGGATTCTCCTCCCGTAAACTGCTTTACTGCCAGAATTTCTATTATAATCTCAATGCCAGCTGATTACATACATCGTTAATATGCCTAGAATTATCCGTAATTTCATGGGTTTCGTAAATGCTGATGCTGTTCAAAGAAGGAGACGAAAAGTATATAAGAATCGAAGTGATTGTTATGAGGAGTTAGATGATCAAGACTTTTTTTAGACATTTCCGTTTGACGAAGCTCTTCCTCTTGAGTCCTTTATTTGTCTCATTTGGAGATAATACCTGTCCTTCCATATCTAATATTTCTCTATATAGACTAATCGTAACTTAACAAACAGATTGCGCCAAGAACACAGATCAAGATCAAGGAATGTAAAATATATGTTTATGATTTACTCCCTGACGCAGATCCATTCATGCCAACTATTGAGAGGTATCAAGAAATCTGTAAATGGAACCAGAAATGTGTACCAACTGTTAAAAATTATACGCAGATCTGCTAACCTACCGTAAACATTAACCGTAACATGGTAAGAAGGATCGAATGTTTACCGGGACTTGACTCCGACCGTAAAGTTTAAGACAAGACTGACTATTTGTGTAAATACTCCAGTTTAATTGTTAGTGAATTGTTATGCACAATTATTTATTTGTTATGTATATCTAATTTGCCACCGGGGGACACACACCCAATTGCAAATAAACGAATGAATGAATGAATAAAGCCAACGGTCAGTTAGAGTTTACTGTTACTTTACTGGAGATTGTAAGAACGGGCATAAGCAGTAGACTAACGTTCTCACTTGCTGGGTCCAAGATTGCAGGATCGTATCCTGGTGCAGGCAGTTAGCATTTAAGGGTGCGCAAATTCTAGGGAGCCGTGTCAGTAGATTTACTGCCACGTAAAAGATCCCCTTCGGGGCAAAATTCCGGCACCCCGGCGTCTCTAAAAGCTACAGTACCTAGGTAGTTAAAAGGGACATAAAACCAATAACATTATTATTGTCTGATAATCTGTGTTATTGTGGTGTCTTTAGTAATGAGTGTGAGGATTCAGATGGCTGTGGCCTTAATAAGATATTATCCCGGCATTTGCCTGGAGTAAACATGGAAAAACACTTCTAGGATGGCTGAGGTGGGACTCGAACCCACCTCTTCTCAATTTTGTGTCACGAGGCTGAGTGTACCTCATTCCAGCACTCAGACCAGAATTAAGTTTCTTGGCAGAGCCGGGAATTGAACTCGAACCTCCAGGGCGACAGCCAAGAATGCTATCCACAACACCACGAGGTGGACGATATAATTATTGCGAAACGGTATGAATAAGCCGGCGTACAGTATATCTGGACATTCACTGATTGCTCAATCTCTGTTAATATTGGCTGTCACCCCTGAGGTGCGGCTTTGATTCCTGGCTTTGTCATGAAATTTGATTTTGGTACGAGTACACTTAACATAGGTTGGTTGGTTCCTCAGTTTAGGGGCTGCGACAACGCGGTGATGTAGCCCCGTGTACTTTGGGTGTGTGTAGAATCTGTCTGATAACCAGTGTCAATAATTGTGATGGCTGTATTAGTGTGTGTATCTGTTTTTTTAATTCAAGTAAGGACTGCAGCTTTGAATTTTTCAAATAGTTCCTACTTTTGTCGCCAAACGCCACCGTCAACGACTACTAGGCCTAGTTCAGAACTTAGCTACAAAACACCACCGCAATCGGCTCTTGGCAACGAACGTAGAAACCTAAGAGCGTTGTTTACATTCTTAACCTATACAATTTAGCTTCACACAGGTGTAATAAGTGGAAGGTTCTTTAACATGCCATAAATCTATGACATGGGACCGCCGGCTTTACTTCCCCTCCGAAGGAAGGCATACTGAGGGATTTTTAACGCTCTTAAAAAATCCGACGGCTTCGGCCGGGTTTGAACACTTAACATCGTGAAGCAAAATTAAGAAAGGTGGGTTCGATCCCTTCCTCAGCTACCATAGAAATGGGTAACCTTGGTTTCCCACTCCTACTCTAAACCGTCTTTTTCCCAGTCCTCGCCTCTAATACAAATGTATACACTAGACCAGTGTTTCCCAAACTTTTTTGTGTGTGTACCACTATAAGAGATGAGAATCTCTCGCGTACGGCGTACCACCTAATGGTTGGGAGATATAGTAACTAAAACCCCCACCACCACTACGTAGCAGACCAAAATATGGATTGTAAATTGTGTTTGTTAGAGCTAATGTTCAAATAATAAAAAGTGTGAATATCTATGACTTTAGTCATTTTTTCAAGTTTTCCCGTATTGATTTTGATAAGTTATGCAAATGTCCACTTTACAATACAAAATTATCTTTTTATATATCACTTGATGTCAATATACATTTTGAGACATGTTTCGGCTCTGTGAGCCTTCTTCAGTCAAAATCACTAAAAAATTCTCCTAACACAGTCTTTGATACATAGAAAATATGGCGGCCAAAGATTGAGGAACTTTTGTAACGCATTAGTTTTCATTGCATGTAGAATAACATTATTGAACTGATACAAAGCAGAGAGAATTGTGTGTTTCATGGTCTTGCATTAAATAGAATTTCTTGAAGCTGATTGATGTTTGTAAAGGGCTGAAGACATTAACGGTTGTTGAAAACATTTTGCAAAGCACTATATAAACTACTTCAGATTACCTGTTTCTACATGACAGTTTTAGACACGATCCTTTTTCAAGATGCTCGTATAATGGGGTCCCCTGTTTGAAAATGGATCAACAAGAATGTGGCCCACGTTTCGAAATTTTGAACATTAAAAAAAAATCTTTAAGCATTTTATATTCATGTGTTTTAATCATCTTGACGATGTAAAAAAATGTTTTACAAAATGTTTATGAGAGACCAAACATTAGACTGTGTTAGGAGAATTTTTTAGTGATTTTGACTGAAGAAGGCTCACAGAGCCGAAACATGTCTCAAAATGTATATTGACATCAAGTGATATATAAAAAGATAATTTTGTATTGTAAAGTGGACATTTGCATAACTTAATAAAAAGTGTGTCCAGTTGTTTTATTATTATTATTTATTATTTATTCAAACATTCAGAAATGACACTGTACAAATAATATTAATAAAGGAACTCGTAATAATTGATCATAAAAACCAAAGTTCAACTAACAACTTCAATGTGAAGGGTGAGCTTGAAGATTGGAAGCCAACTTAGGAATGTCTGGTTTAAGATTGCTGAGTCTCAAACGAAGATCGTTTTCTACTGTAAGGAGCCTATTCCGGTATTTATTCTTGATATAAACAAGTGAAGAAAATGCAGTCTCACACAAGTACGAAGCCAGTGAAAGCCAGTAAAAATCTAACTGCTTTGCCAGCTATGTATGCATAGTCTGCACGCCGCTCAACCCAAAAGTTCACAAGTGCCATTTTTGAAAAAGTTTGCCTTAGTTCTGAATCACAATTCATATCAATGTTTTTATACTTTATATTGTATATTTTTATATTTTTCGTAACGTATCTAATATTTTTTATATTTTTCGTTACATCACCGCGTACCGCTGCAGCAGTACGATCGTACTACCAGTGGTACGCGTATCACAGTTTGGGAAACGCTGCACTAGACTACTACAGACATTACAATAACTCAGGTTATCGGGCAAATTTCACACACACACACGTACACGGGGATGATGACCACGTTGTCCAAGACCCAATGAGACAAGATCTAAATTTACGTTAGCCTTAATTTGACAATAGGTTATTTAGGGGTTTTGTGAATTATGGTCATGCAACCCCGTGTACTTGGATGTGAGTGGAATGTGTCAGATAACCTGTCTTATTGCGATGGCTGTGTTAGTGTGTGTATTTGTAAGTCAAGTGAGGATTGGGAATGAAATGACCGTGGACTTACAGTAAGTTTGAAACCATCCCTGCATTTGCCTGGAGTAAAAGTGGGAAACCACGGAACAACTTCCAGGATGGCTGAGATGGAAATCGAACCTACCTTTCTCAGTTTTGCCTCACTAGGCTGAGTGAAGCCCGTTCCAGCCCTCCGACCAGAATTAAATTTCTTGGCAGAGCCTGGAATCGAACCCGGTCCTCCGGGGCGACAGCCAAGAATTATAGCTGGTACACCAGGAAGTGGTCAATTTAATAAAAAGGAAAGATTTAAGAAAAATTAATAAATCAAAATAGATCATAACCAGGCGCGGTGGCAAAGAGTACAACGCAATACCTCGTGCCACGCTGGTAGAGCATGGGTTCGAATCCCACCTCAGCCGTCCTGAAAATGGTCTTTTCCGTGGTTTCCCATCCCCCCCCCCCAGGCAAATGCCGGGACGGTTCCTTTCAACAGGTCCACGGCTTTAATTAGTACCAAATTAGCGGTCACCTGAGCGATCGGCCTGTCACCATCCCCAGTTGTACCTGTTGAGTAATTGTGTCCAGCTCCAAGGCAAATGATCCCTCGCAGAGTTCGTGGATAAAGCCGAATTAGAATATTGGGGTTTCTTTCTGGGATTACTTGCCGTGAGAGAGAAAATATTTATAAAAGAAACTGGCCGACTAAGACACAATATAGAAATCAAGTTCAGTGTCGGCTATACAGATAGATGGTTTATTAACAACTAGCAGGTACCCGCGGCTTCGCGCGCGATCAAGACAATGGGGACGATGCATTATTGCTGATATTACATCAATCGCGGCTACAGGTGGATCCATTCTAATTCTGAAAATTCTTATATATTGATATGAGCTGCAAAGTGGGAATTTTATAGAGTTGTGAAAGTCTTCCGGGTACGATGTTACATTATGTGAACACATTTTATAATTACGTTTTCGTTTTGCCATCTTCTGCTGAGACATGGCGATTTTGTTGTCCGGATACTCGCGAGCACGCCACATACAGTTGCCCATGGGAAAAAATGGTTTTGTCTAAATGTACACCTGCTGATGATAAGTGTGTGTCATTGCGCCTTGTTAATATAAATTGCGAATATTTTTTGAAGAGGGAAATGCACTCTTGCACACTGGAATGGCAAATCTATCGGAATATTGGGAATTAAAAGTATTTTTCGTTAAGCTATTCTGGGTGTAATTTTGCCACACTTATTGATGATTTCAACGTCAACATGTCGCTATTAACAGACCTATAGTAAAATATATCTCACCATGGCTGCTGATGTAGCCTACATTATACAGGGTCTACCAGTGTTACATCCAAGGGATTGACATTCTCCAACAACCCCTTTGCCTCTCATGCCTCTGTAAGTAATTAAAATTCCTGAATGTTGTTGTTTGAGTCTTCAGTTTTGACTGGTTTGATGCAGCCTCCATGCCTCCCTCTCCTGAGCTAATCGTTCCATCTCTACATAGCTACCACACCCTACATCCGAGGCAATCTGTTTAACCCTGGTCTACCCCTACAGTTCTTGTCCTCGACCCTCCCATCTATGACTAAGCTTGCTATTCCTGTGTGTCTTAATATGTGTCCTACCAACCTATCTCTTCTCTTCATTAGCAGTCGCCGGAAACAACACTCTTCTCCCACTCGTCTTAATACCTCTTCATTTGTTACCCTATCTACCCATCTGATCTTCATCATTCTCCTGTAACACCACACTTCAAACGCTTCAATTTTCCTCTTTTCTGCTGCACCATTAGTCCAAGTTTCACTTCCTTATAGTGTCACGCTCCAGACAAAAGCTTTCAAAAATGACTTCGTAATACCTAAATGTATATTCGATGTCAACTGATTCCTTTTCTGTAGAAATGCTTTCCTTGCCTGAGCCAACCTGCTTTTTATATCCTCTTTGCTTCGTCCATCACTGGATCTGTTGCTTCCTCAGTAACAGACGTCTCCTACTTCCCGTAGCGTTTCACCTGCCAATTTGATGACCATAGAGGTTTCTGATTTATTTCGGATGCATTCCAATAATGGAGATGGAATTTCTTCAACTGGTCCAATACTAAACGAGGCACTTATACAGTACCTCGATAGCCTGTAGGCTGTAGATGGAAATTTTCTTTAAATTACTCCGACGTAGGTGAGTAGATCGTTTGCATTCAGCCTACTAATTGGTTAACCAACATTTCTACCAATTGTGAAGGTTATTTTCATGGCAGATTACACAAGTTGGCCATAGTAAATAACTTGAAAATGCTTGCCACGGTGCGTGAGAGGTTAACGTGTCGGACTGCCAACCCCAAGCTTACAGGTTCGTTCCTGGCCATGTAAGGGATTTTTGAAAGGCAGCAAAAATCAGAACTTGCATGTCATACGTTGTTGGCATGCTAAAGAACCTACTTGAATTCAGTAGGCCGTGTTCATAATGACAAAATTAATCTCGGGATTTTCCGCCAACACAAAGTTCCTCCATGCTCTACTAGAAAGCGTTATAGTGCCAAGGAGTTTAGATATTTAACCTCCTTGATTTTCATAGCGTTGCAAGAAACGACGAAATTCGACATGCAAGGATGTCAAATAGCAAAGCTTGCATCCGGCACTCGAGGCCATACGATATTATTATAGGGATAAAGAAAGAAAGAAAGAAAGAAAGAAAGAAAGAAAGAAAGAAAGAAAGAAAGAAAGAAAGAAAGAAAGAAAGAAAGATCATAATTAACATCCACATGATAGATCTCGGAGCCTCAGTGGCTTAGGCGGCAGAACGCCGGCCATCACAGCTGGGTCCGTGGTTCAAATCACGGTCACTCCATGTGAGATTTGTGCTGGACAAAGCGGAGGCAGACAGGTTTTTATCCGGGTAGGCCTACTCCGGTTTTCCCTGTCAAAAATTCCACTCCAGCAACACTCTCCACTGTCATTTCATTTCATCTGTCAATCATTTTAGCATCGCCCCAGGGGAGTGCGACAGACTTCGGCAGCCGGCACAGTTCATATCCTCGCCGCTAGATAGGGGCTTCATTCATTCCATTCCCTGACCCGGTTGGTCGACTGGAAGCAGGCTGTGGATTTTCATTTACATGCTAGATCTTCAGTTTAATATTTTTATATTTATAGCATACTAGCTGAAGTACCCGTGCTTCGCTACGCGTCATAAATAAATTAAAATGTGAAGGTGACAGCAAAAACAGGGGATAGGCGAGGTGCTGCGCAGAGGGAGATTAAGGATGGAACATTTTGTCCAACTACACCGCTCGGCGTTGACCGTGTTTTATAGCACAAATTTAGGTTTTACTCGCTAACCGTTGGAGATACCATTCGGATAGAAAATGTAATTTTAAACCTCGTATATGCCATCAAAAGTTTGCTATTTCTTAGCGTTCTCTTTTTATTTGAAATGGAAATATGTAAGTTTGAAACCAAAGGGTGTAGTGACGTCACTAAAATGGTCGCCATCTTTAAATAGTGCAAAGAATTGAAATCAAAAGTAACCTATATGTTAACCAGGTAAATCAGCTACTTCCATGTAAAATTCATGTAAATCGGACCAGTGGTACTTGCGTGATTGAGTAATACACAGACACACACCATCTCATTTTTAGCCTCGCTTCGCTCGCGTCATAGTCGTGTCTTTTTTTATTCAATGAAATGCAGGTTTAACCCCGTTAACACCCCTTTAGAAACTGAATACCCAAAAAATCCCTCCTTAGTAGACGTTCTCGATACACAACGAACATATCACCAAAATATCATTCTTCTAACTTTAATAGTTTTGGTTGGTCGATGAGAGTGAACATCCAAAAATCCTTCCTTAGTGGACGTATTTCTTCCAGAATTTCACCCCTCCCCATAGGCCCCTTAAATTGCATTTATGAAAACACGGTCGAACACCTATTTATTTTATTTATTTATTTATTTTTAAGCTGATTGATTTCCTCCGAGTTTCAAACTCCTCGCCTATGTCGTTTAAGAGATACACGCTCCGTTAGGAATATTTCAACCCCCACTTTTCATCCCTTTCACCTCATAATATACACTACATCGAAAAACCATTAGACATGTGTCAGCTTATTTTTAATGATTAGTATATGTGCCAAGTATCACATCCCCAAATGAAACCACTCGTGAGATATTGTTATTCAATGAAATGCACGTTTACCCCCTTAACACCTCTTTAGAACCTGAATATCCAAAACTGTTTCCTTAGTGGACGTTTTCGACATACAACGAACATATCCCCAAAATGTCATGTTTCTAGCTTCAATAATTTTGGTTGGGCGATGATGAGTGAGTCAGTCAGTCAGGACATTTTCTTTCATTTATTTTTGATAATTTCACCCCTCCCCATGAACCCCTTAAATTGGATTTATGAAACAAACGATCGAACACCTATTTACTTATTTAAAGCTGTTTTCCCCCTGAGTTTGATGAGTGAGTAACTGAGTCAATCAGTTAGGACACTTTCTTTCCTGTCCCCCCCCCCCCCAGAATTTCACCCCTCTCCAAGGGCCTCTTAAATTGGATTAATGAAAAAACGGTCGAACACCTATTTACTTGTATTTTAAGTTGTTTTTTCCCGCCGAATTTCAAACTTCTCGCCTATGTCGTTTCAGAGATACACGCTCCGTTAAGAATCCCTCAACCCCCAATTTTCACCCCTTTCACCTCATAATATACACCACATCGATAAACCCTTAGACATATGTCTGATTATTTTTAATGATTAGTTTATATACCGAATATCACATCCCCAAAGAAACAACTCATTAGATATCGTTATTCAATGAAATGCACGTTTATCCCCTTAACACCTCTTTAAAACCCGAATAAACAAAAATCATTCCTTAGTTGACGTTTTCGACATACAGCGAACATATTCCCAAAATTTCATGTTTCCAACTTTAATAGTTTTCGCTGGGCGTGATGAGTGAGTGAGTCAGACAGGACATTTACTTTCAATTATTTTTACCAGAATTTCACCCCTCCCCATGGGCCCATTAAATTGGATTGATGAAAAAGCGCTTGAACACCTATTAAATTATTCTTTAAGTTGTATTTTTCCCCTGAATTTGATGAGTGAGTGAGTTAGTCAGTCAGTTAGGACACTTTCTCTCCTTTTTTCCCTCAGAATTTCACCCCACCCCCATTGGCCCCTTAAATTAATTTATGAAAAAACAGTCGAACACCGATTTACTTACTTTTAGGCTGATTTTTTTTCGCTGAGTTTCAAATTTCTCGCCTCTGACGTTTAAGAGATAGGCCTACAAGCTCCGTTAGGAATACTTTAACCCCCACTTTTCACCCCTTTCACCTCATAATAATACACCACATTGAAAAACCCTTGGACACATGTCTGCTTATTTTTTATGATTAGTTTATATGCCGAGTATCACATCCACAAATGAAACCTCTTGTGAGATATTGTTATTCAATGAAATGCAGGTTTAACCCCCTTAAGACCCCTTTAGAACCTGAATATCCAAAAAACCTCCCTTAGTGTTCGGTTTTGACATACAACGAACATATCCCCGAAATGACATGTTTCCAACTTCAATATATTTGGCTGGGCAATGATGAGTGAGTGAATGAGTCAGGACATTTTTTTTCAATTTTTTTTCTTCAGAATTTCACCCCTCCCGATGAACCCCTTTAATTTGATTCAAAAGAAAACTGGCCAAAAGCTATTTACTTATTTTAAAGCAGTTTTTCTCCCTGAGTTTGATGAGTGAGTCAGTCAGTCAATCAGTTAGGACACTTTCTTTCCTGTGCCCCCCCCCCCCCCCAGAATTTCATCCCTCCCCATGGGCCCCTGAAATTGGATTTATGAAAAAACAGTCAAACACATATTTATTTATTTTTATGCTTTTTTATTTCCGCTCAGTTTCAAACTCCTCGCCTATGTCGTTTATGAGATACACGCTCCGTTAGGAATCTTTCAATCCCCCCTTTTCACCCCTTTCACCTCATAAACACATCGAAAAACCCTCAGACACGTGTCTTGTTACTTTTTAATGATGATTTTATATGCCGTGTATCACATCCCCCAATGAAACCAATCGGGAGATATTGTTATTCAATGAAATGCAGGTTTAACCCCCTTAAGACCCCTTTAGAACCTGAATATCCAAAAAACCTCCCTTAGTGTACGGTTTTGACATATATCCTCGAAATGTCATGTTTCCAACTTCAATATTTTTGGCTGGGTGATGATGAGTGAGTGAATGAGTCAGGACATTTTCTTTCAATTTTTTTTCTTCAGAATTTCACCCCTCCCGATGAACCCCTTCAATTTGATTGAAAAAAAAAACTGTCGAAAAGCTATTTACTTACTTTAAAGCAGTTTTTCCCCCAGAGTTTGATGAGTGAGTCAGTCAGTCAATCAGTTAGGACACTTTCTTTCCTGTTCCCCTCCCCCCCCCCCCAGAATTTCATCTCTCCCCATGGGCCCCTTAAATTGGATTTATGAAAAAACGGTCAACAGATATTTACTTCTTTTTATGCTGATTTTTTTTTCGCTGAGTTTCAAACTCCTCGCCTACGTCGTTTATGAGATACACGCTCCGTTAGGAATCTTTCAATCCCCACTTTTCACCCCTTTCGCTTCATAAACACTTCGAAAAACCCTCAGACACGTGTCTTGTTACTTTTTAATGATGAGTTTATATGCCGTGTATCACATCCCCCAATGAAACCAATCGGGAGATATTGTTATTCAATAATATAATATAATATCGTATGGCCTCGGGTGCCTGGTGCAAGCTTTGCTATTTGACACCCAGAGGGTAGCTTGCATGTCGATTTTCGTAGTTCCTTGACTATGAAAGTCAAGGAGGTTAGATGTTAGATATCTAATCTCCTTGAACACAATAGCGCTTTCTAGTAGAGAAATGAGGAACTTTGTGCTGGCGGAAACTCCCGAGATTAATTTTGCCATTATGAACTCGGCCTACTGAATTCAAATGGGTTCTTTGACATGCCAACATCGTATGACATGCGTATCGTATTTTTGCCACCTTTCAAAAATCACTTACCACGGTCAGGGGCGAACCTGCAATCTTGGGGTTAGTAGACCGACACGCTATCCACTCACCCACCGTGGCAAGCTTGTTATTCAATGAAATGCAGGTTTAACCCCCTTAAGACCTCTTTAGAACCTGAATATCCGAAAATCCTCCCTTAGTAGACGGTTTTGACATACAATGAACATATCCCCAAACTGTCATGTTTCTAACTTCAACAATTTTGGCTGTGCGATGATGAGTGAGTGAGTGAGTGAGTGAGTCAGGACATTTTCTTTCAATTTCCTTTTTTCAGAATTTCACCCCTCCCCATAAACCCCTTAAAATTGATTTATGAAAAAAAAAACTGTCGAACAGCTATTTACTTACTTTAAAGCAGTTTTCCCCCCTGAGTTTGATGAGTGAGTCAGTCAGTCAATCATTTAGGACACTTTCTTTCCTGTTCCCCTCCCCCCCCCCAAGAATTTCATCTCTCCCCATGGGCCCCTTAAATTGGATTTATGAAAAAGCGGTCAACACATATTTACTTCTTTTTTATGTTGATTTTTTTTCGCTGAGTTTCAAACTCCTCGCCTATGTCATTTAAGAGATACACGCTCCGTTAGGAATCTTTCAATCCCCACTTTTCACCCCTTTCACCTCATAATATACACCACATCGAAAAACCCTCAGACACGTGTCTTCTTATTTTTTTTGATGATTTTATATGCTGAGTATCACATCCCCCAATGAAACCAATCGGGAGATATTGCTATTCAATGAAATGCAATTCTACCCCCTTAACACCCCTTTAGATCCTGAATATCCAAAATTCCTCTCTTAGTGGGCATTTGCGGCCCTTGAGGAAGCTGCATACCAGATTTCATTCCAATCCGTTCGGTGGTTTCTGAGATTTCGCGATGAATGAATGAATGAGTGAGTGAGTGAGTGAGTGAGTGAGTGGTATTAGTCAAATATGTAATAGATAGATAGTGTCAAGTCTTTGCTATGCTAAACTCGGTTGACAGTGCTGTGTTAGCAGTTGAGTAACTAACGGGATTTCAAGTAAAGATCCTCATTTTCTATACCGGTAGTGCAGAGCACAACTGGCATCCAGTCGGCCGTGTCTCGACTTGAGCTATGTTGCCATGGAAACTATCTGCCTTGCCATTCCTTCATGAGTATATTTTATGATTTGATTAGCCTGTGCTTGAGTCCAAAAGGGCCGAAATCAAAAGAATGAGAAAGACTATCGAAAATTCATGTAGCCAGCGGTTCCTTCTGGGTCCTAAACTATGTGTGTGCAAAATTTGGTTGAGATTGGTGGAACGGTGTAGATTTGTATACGGAACAGACCCACCCACATACATACATACATACATACATACAGACTTTCACTTTTATATATAAGATATCTCTTGTACAGATCCTGAAGCACTTTAATTCAACTTTTTCCACCAAATACATGACACAGGTAGCTTCAGTAGTTTGTTTGTTCAGTGGAACGGTGTGGCTCTTACACCTGTCAGAATCGATCTATAACTCAAATTGGCCCAAAGTGGAGCTATCTGTCTCTTTTACCAAGCCGTTCAATTATCCGAGCTCTCTCAAATTGCGATAGTTGTTGACGACAGAGTGCTCTTGTCTGTCGTCGAGGCATGTTTGATGGGGAACAATTCACTTCACAGACTGCTACACTATGGTTTGTATACTGGAGGTGGTTCGGGTGGTTCCTCCGCGACTAATCACGTGGGGAGACCTGTATAAATAATTCAATGAGCCCGAAAATGTTATTGTTTACATACCTACATGGTGTCGTTCCATACATTGAAAACCGACCCAAACAACGGATTCCCTCAATTTGTTGAAATTTCCATTGTCATGAGTTTAATAGTTTTTGTGAAGTTTGTGCATATACGAAAGTACAAGTTCCCGGAGATATTCCAGTTTAAACTGGAAACACTGTAAGTTTATTTATTAAGCATAATTGTGCTCTTTTGACTGTAAACTAAAATATAGCCTGAATAAGGAGATTAAATACAACTGCCAACATACGAAATCAAGGTATTCAAGCTATTTTCTCTACGTGATAGACAATCTTAAATAACGAAAACAATTAACTACAGTACTTAAACAGCGGCTTTGGTGGCGTAGTTGGTAGCATGCTGAGCTTCTATGCCCACGATCGCGGATTCAAACCCGGACGAAGTCATGGGATTTTTTATGAGCGTTAAAATCCTTTAGTATGCCTTCCTTCGGAGAGAAAGTAAAGCCAGCGGTCCCATGTCACAGATTCATGGCATGTAAAAGAACCTTCCACTAATTAAACTTGTAGGTTAGATTTCGTTGAAACGCTCTATCAAAGTTACAACGTTCACCACTAGTTGTCAGTGACAACTGGTTGCAAAAGTTGTAAATACTTGAAATTGAACGGAACTTGTAGCTCACCCCATGGGTGTCCGCTTTGATGCAGCTACAGTCTCTGGCGAGCCAAACATGTCCTGGGACACTCCCGGCACTAAAAGCCATACGCTAAATAAATGAATAAATACTACTTAAATGCAGATGGATGCTCGGTATTAACTCAATGTCCGATCTCTGGGCACTTTTAATGTGGACGCACAAGACAGCGTCGATTTATTGGAGGTGGATTTGGAAGGAAACGGCAAGGATGACACTAAATAAGCACGATTGTGGTGAAGGTGTAAAGAATATCTTTATTATTACTCCACATTTAATTTTATTTCACTACGACATCGCTCTTTTAACAATAATAATATACATATAGTACAAAAAATATATACTTACAATCTATACATTTGGAAGTTCATCGATGTATCATACAAGTTTTACCAACTTTGACACTATTACATTGAATATAACATTTGCATTTTTACACAAACGATTGAGAAGTTTTTAAGTCTATAAAAAGTGCAAGCGAATGTTGTGATGCAAATATAAGGGGTGCAAATAGCGCTTGTAACAAATTTCACCAACAACCCATGTTGCATTGATTATTTTCCAGAAATTTAAAATGCATTGCTCCTTGTAGAACTTGTCTCGTGTACATGATGAGTGTTATGTTGCTGCCTCAGGACCTTCAGCATTATAATGATCTTCCTACAGGCAACTATCACTCGGATACGGAGGCAGCCAACGTCGAATTTCAAAACAGGAACATATGAGTTTCACGTGGTGCAAATTTTATTCTACAAAGGTGTTTTAAATATTCAAAGTAGATTTTTGCCATTAGTTAATCTATTTTTCTCTCAAAATTGGATGTTGACATATTGTATAGTGTGATCACGGAACATCGTTCGTTTGACTTAGACTGTGGACGAATACAACAAGTGTGTGAACCCTCTACTTCAATGCGTGTGTTTGTAAATCACGTGTACTGCCTACAGAAAATCGATGAGTACCGTATTTTGTGATATGTGGCGTATTCGCTACATACCATAAATGTCAATAAGACTAGTCTTGGCACAACCTTCACCAGGCACACCTCTTCCTCAGTTCAATATCTCCATCTCAAATGTGCCATTAGAACAGGTTGACCACTTCTCGTACTTGGGCAGTACCATTTCTGTGAGCTGTACCTGTGAGCAGGATGTGGATAAGAGAATTGGCGCAGCCCACGCAGCATATGGACGATTAGCGCACTGGGTCTTCATGAATAAAGATCTGTCCATGAGTACAAAGCTTATGGTGTACAAAGCAGTAGTCATCTCTACATTGTTGTATGGCTGTGAAACGTGGACCCTATACCGACGTGATCTTAGGAAGCTTGAGCGTTTCCACCTACAAAAACTTCGATCAATCCTGAGGATTAAATGGGAAGACCGCATTACCAATATTGCTGTTCTGAAAAAGGCTCAAATCAACAGCATAGAATCATCCATAATAGGTCACCAATTTAGATGGATAGGTCATGTCCATCGGATGGATGATGTGAGATTACCTCGTCAAATGCTATATGGTGAGTTATGCTATGGCACCAGACCTCATGGTGGTCCTAAGAGGCGCTACAAGGACCAATTTAAGCAGACCCTGAAATTGACAGGTCTTGATTCACAAACCTGGGACATGCTGGCTGAAGACCGCTCAACTTGGCACCGTACCATCTCGGATACTGTAAAGACGTTTGAAAGGGATCGACGCACACACGAAGAGGCCAAGCGTCAAGCTAGGAAACTTCGATCAGCCCAACCACGTCCTCCTCCAGCAATACTATGCGACTTGTGTGGTCGCTTGTTCCATGCCAGGATTGGACTCTTTAGTCACCGTAAACACATCCACAAACTGGACTGAAGGAAGAAGATTTATACTCGGATTCGAGTTAAAGCCGATGATGATTCGCTACAAATAATTTTTAAAAAGCTGGACGTATGCCATGCAATTAAAATAATTAGCAACACTTTGGGCTTACATCACTACATTCACTTATACTCTACATGTGACAGTGAAATAATAATAATAATAGGAAGAATAGTACATATCTATACAGAATTATCATAAATGCTTAGGACATAGTAGTTGTGATGAAGAATATGAACAGTGGGATACGAAGACATTGGGAATTTGTTTGTGCGGTGATGTTCATAGTTCATACATCCCCTCTCGCTGGCTGTATGTGGTCAAAAGTGTGGAATAACATTTGGTAGTACCACAGAATATGTAGAAACACGCTTGCTCTTGACATAATGAGAATACACATTGGAATGATGGTGTCTTTTAGATAAAGATACTCGTGATTAATATCGAGAGGGATGAGGGGCTTGATTAACACCAAGGTGAGACTGGTTACTACTATTCCTGACTCATGCATGTGAGATTTCATAACTGAAAAGTCACATCTAATGGTTCAGATACCACATTGAAATAAAGGCCCGCAAGTAGGTAAGTTATACTCCCTGCCCAAGTTAATTGGACACATTTATGAGTACATGTTGACCGACTGAAGAACAATAATATTATTATTATTTGGAAATTACATTGCTAGGGTATGTTCCAAAATTATCCCAAGTCTTTATGGAGAATACTACGTATTATTTAATTTAAGTTAAATGCGGTACGTACGGTATATTTTGAGACGGTATTGATACTAATCAAACCAGAGTGTCTCCATCTTAGTTACCATTAAAGCAACAGAATGTGGTCACTTCTATTGATGATTTCTCCTGTGATTACATAAATAGAAACAATGAAAACATCATTTCATTTTTGAAAACATACAACTATTTAAAATAAATTTACTTTTTGTATATGCCTAAAATAGTGAAAGAATTTAGTTTTCAACATCCAGTGATATACCGTATCATTCGAAATTGTTTAATACGAATAAAACGGGCTTAAGACCTATAGAAAAATATTACATGGGTTCCGTAACTATGAACCAAGAAATCATTAGCCTACTAACAAAGATACAATGCAATTTTGATGATATTAGTGCAATATCAAAGCCAAATTATTATCAAGCCATTCTATACAGAGCTGGTTCTGAATTCTCTAAAAACGTTACTCCTCACTTAGGACCACAAGCCCAAAGCAAATTTCAATATACAGGCTGTCTCCAATGTCTCGTATCAAAATTATACTGGTGGCAGAGGACGCTAAATACAGTATTTTGAGATAGGGAACCAATGGGTGGACATGCACAATTCTAGTCCAGGCGTCTCAAGATGGTCGCCACTTCTGACAATGATCACTCTGAGCAGTGGGTAGGTTGTTGCTATGAGCTGTAAGTTGTTGCTCTCAAGTTTCTATGAGTTGTACTTTGTTGATATGAAGTGTAAATTGTTTGTGGAAATTTCCGACCATTGGTTCCCTATTTCCAAATACTTAATTCAGGATCCTCTACCAGCTGTATAATTTTGACCCCATAGGTTGGAGACATCCTGCATGTATTGTAAGTACAATGGCCAATATGTTTATACATATACTCGTACCCATCTGTTTCTTAATACTTAATATTTAGCACTTGGCCGACATTATTTGTTCTTTGCTTCCAGCATCATATTCTGTTTGCCTATTTTAGCATCAAACATACAGTACTACCATGACTTAGATTCAATACAGAACAAGAACTATGATATTACAGTACCAATTATACACACCTCGATAGTATATTCTAGTCGTAGAACAGTCGTACATAAATCCTGATCAACAGCAGTGGATCTCTGCCCTGGGGGTCATATCAGTGCATAATTCACATGACGAGTTTTCAAGTACTTTTTATATTAAACCCATTATGACATGTGTGATGGATTTTTTCAGTTACCATGCAGTGCTTATCCTTGTTAGACACAGTTACATTAATATAAATGTATATTTAAAATATTATGTTCAATATTTAACGGCCAGAGAATGCGAGAAGAACCAAGAGCTCTGTGTTGTAAGTAGAATGCTCCTACTTCAGGCAGTATAATTTAGACCTCGCATTTCTAGCCGCACGGCGTGAAATCCCCGAGAGACTATCATATATATTATTTCAGTAGTATAGATCCCTCCTGCGGCGCTCACAAGCGACCGATCGTGAAAAATGAGCATTCAAATGAAAGAGAATATACATTACCAGTGACGCATTGCACTCTAATTACATAAATAGCTATAATTTCTTTAAAAAAATTACTTTTAAAAAACTGTACGAAATGTGCGATTTGCAGATACTATTGCTGCAGGAAGATACGCTCAATATTTGCCGTCCACTTCACATTTTGGCCGCTGTGACGCCTATTTCATGTCATTTTAACATTCTGAGGTCTTTCCTTTATCATTTTTCATGGATTTCAGAAGCAGTAATTTAAAGGAATGTGTACTCAAATCGTATAATTTCATAAATATCGAATAACGGGTTAATGTTACGCCTAAGCTGTCAATTAATGGAATCAGCACACAAATGATATTAGCAGTGACGACTTGCATTCTAATTTCATAAATATCAATTTTTGTAAGAAGTGTGCGATTTGCAAATACTGTTGCTGTAGGAAAATGCGCGACATCATTGCTGTTCAGTTCGCATTTTGGCCGTAGGGATGCCTGAAACGTAAATAGTGTTCTATAATCATTTGGTTCAAATAAAAATATAACAACCTTTCTCCTTAAGTCTCATATTATAAAACTATTGGGGAAAGGGTGACTTATGAACATGCGAGATTTCTCGCACGGGTGAGCTAGTCATATGAATTGTGTCAAACTTCGCTTGACTAGAAGTTTTGACAGCTGGCGCAGCTGCAGATGCAGCTCAACTGGCTAGTAACAATTAGATTTTTAAGTTGTGTTGTAAAGTTTATTATCGCGATGGTTAAGCACACTACAGCGCAGAGAATATTTTTGTCCGAGTGTTATTTGCGCGAAAAGATCGTACCACCAAGGGCAGGTGAGGGTCATGGTAGCTTAATGGGCTTGAAGAGCTAGAGTGAAACTCCAGGATCCGAAGTTCAAATCTTCGGGCACAGGGCGTACCCAGAAATATTTTTTTAGAGAATGGCGGATGTAGATATAGACTGCATTTTGCAATGACGGATTCCAGGGCTACCCGTAGGGAGAGGAGGTTAACAAGCCTGGTATTTCGGAAGGAATGTAATCCTCTAAATCTCCCCAAAAGTACAGTTTACGCCTGTTTAGGCAATTATCCAACACAATCTAATACCTATTCTCACATCCAATACAGATGTTGCAGTAATGACACAGAATGAAGGTTAACACCTCCACTTCTTCATAAGCTAATCTTAACTTGATATTAACTAGATTAAGGCTTTCATTACAGTATATTCTTTTGAACTTTCCCTGTCTTCGGACCAAGATGTCACATTCAAAGATGTTCATGCGCCTGCCCATGTTAAATACAATTGGTCTAGAAATCCATAAAAATCCCAATAACTTCAACAGGGGCTATCAACCGGTTATTAAAGTTATTAAAGTTTCTCTCTTTGTCTCAAACTAGCTCAGCTTTTTAGTTTACCTCTACGACTCCCTAGCCATGGTACTGTTTCCTTTGTTCCCCACTGAAGGTTTGATCGGTTATTTCGCTGACAATGAGACACGTATGGCCCAATCCAGGGATGCACTTACATTTAAGCTAATTAATATGTTATGTGACTTTTATATCCCTGTTTTATCTTATCTCTCCTCTCCCCACTTTCTGGACACCCTCATTTTTTGAGGAGTCTCAATTTCCCCCTTCTCCATCGCATTTTTCGAGCTTATACTTTTAATGATCTCTTTCCTTTACTACAGATATTTCACTCCTATTAAAATGGCACATTATCTGCCAACCACATACATTGGCTCTAGTCAGCCATCTAGTGACGAACGGAGGAACCTTCCTACATTTTTACGAGCGGGTTGGTACAGAGCTGTAGTTGGTGGAATATATCTACATTCCTTGGATTTCAAGCTGCTTGCGAGGTTTAAATTCCTTGAATGTCCCAAATTACACGTTATATGGAACGATGGAGCAGAAACGAAGATACTGATATTTATAGCATGTTTCAGCGCGTGGCTAAAATTTAAAATATAGAGTAGAGGCCGTCATTTTTCTCTGTACAATCAAAGGCCCTAAATGCATTGTCACTTCGGAAAGCGGTCTTGAATTTCAGTTTGGTGTGGATAGGCTTACTAGTGTATAGCTGTGTGAATTACTATTTGTTTTATGTAATATCTCAAATGAATCTTTCAAGTATGCCATTCTGACGAGTGTAAATACATCTCAGATTAATTATGACAGAATTTTTCTTTATTGTATTTCTACATCATACGGACCGCACTCACAACAAACCTTACAGCCAAGAGCCTTGATCCCACTCGACACTTTTCTAACAGTCAATGAAATATTGGCAGCGTTAGGCCAATCACGGAGTGGATCAGCTCTGTACCTAGCAAATCGTCATTTTATAACAACATACTACATATTAGTTAGTTATTATAGTTTTAAGAGGCGGAACGGCGAGGTCATTTTCCCCCATGCCACACATTAACAACTCAGGTAAAGTTCTTAGCGAAAGCCTGGTATAGTTGAGTTTTGACAGGGCTAAAGTCAAAAGAATACAATGAATTGATATTAACTGTTCTATTACCAAGGAATTGATTTCCTATTTCCATTTCTGGGAAGAACAAAATCTCACTTCAAGACACAGATTATGTGGTTCCAAGTGAGATGTTTAAATAAATATTTAAAGAAAATAGGCATTTCTTTCTCTCCAGATGCGCTGTTTTTAAATGCAATGAAGACGATATATCACAGTTTATAGGCAGGTGACCCGTGACGTCAGACAAGGCTCAACAAGTAGGATGCCAGGAGACAGAGCATCAGCACCAACGACGATACTCCCACACAGCCAGCCGCAGCCCCTGGAACACAGAGTTTTGATTAGGACAGATACTGATTGTGACGAGTGCTAATACAGTGCTTGGCTAGGACATTCTCGCTCACGCGCTCCGCCAGTGATGGCTTAGTTGCTGGCTGCCGCGCGCGCGTATGTTCGGCAGAATACGGTGCTTAAAATCAGTATCATGCATTTTTACTCACTATGTTTACAGTAGATGCTGAAAATGTTCCCCATCCACTGCCAAACCTAATCGGCATCTTCTTATGAAGTTTCTGGTTAATCCGGTTAATTTAGCTTCAGTAAGGAAATAACGACATTAACGTCTATTTTTATTGTTTACTGAACCTGTACGTTTGAATCTCAAATTAGCCAGTTGTTTTATTGTCCGATTTATAGGAATGGGTCTCCCTGGAAATTTCACTTGAAACTTTTTTCTTGTTCTAGTGCACGATTTCCTGCACTTTACGTACTGTAGAGGGGGATGGCTTTGTGACTAACAGGGTGATTTTGTGACACATGGTTATTTTTAAAAATTTTGAATATCGCACCGTTATTGTCATGGAAAAATGTCAAAGAGTAACTGCAGAGGGTGGCCGCATATGCAGAGCTACCTATTAGCAGACTCTCGAATCTGCTGCAATTCATTTGTTTCCAGCAACAATTTTCAAATTCGAACCGTTCGTCACGTTGATTCCGGAAAGTCTGTGCACTTTGTTTTGTGGAGTGCGGTGCGTTTGCAGACAGAGCAAGACAGATCATAATTCTTGAAGATAAATATGTTCGCTACAGTATAATATAATGTTAAGTGTGTATGACGATTATTGTTGAAGTTATTCGTGAGTTTGCAAAAAGTTGACGGTTTGCTGGGCGACTTTGTGACAGTCCGTTCAGATGAAATTTTGTATTCATGGGACGAGGTCCTCTTCAAAATAGATCCACATGAGAAAATTAGCAAACGCGGAATGTACCAAGTTCGGGAATTACATAATTTTTCATTATCTGATTAGAATTTTATTTAATTTGATTAGAATACCTGTAGATAATAAATTTGTAAAATTACTGTTTATTAATCTAAAATATTGTATAAATATGTAATTACTATTATTAAATTATGTTCTAATATGTTAAATAAACATTTAATGGTGTGACTTTGTGACACTGTTTTTTCCACATACGTTATAAGCCCAAAAAAAATATCCTGTCACTAAGTCACCCCGCATGCTGGGGTGACATTGTGACAAATGTTAATGCAAATTTCTCTGTGGTTATGTAAGATTGAGACTTAAACAATATACTAGCAGGTAACAGAAGGATGGAGCAACCAAATTCAGTAGTTAGTTTTGGGTTTAGTTGAAAAATGGTTTACTGGAAACACAAAAACCTCAAAATCTGTCACAAAGTAACCGCCCTCTACGGTAGTCTATTGTGCAGATATACACGTTCAAGTAACGAATATTTCACATAAGGCATTACAGCACTTTACACAATCACAATAAAAGAACTGGCTAAGAGATTCAAACGAACAGGTTCAGTAAACGATACAAATAGACGTAAAGGTCGTTATTTCCTTAGTGAAGCTAAAACCAGAATAACCGGAAACTTCATAAGTAGATGCCCATTACGTTTGGCAGCAGATGGGGATCGTTTTCAGCATCTACTGTGAGCATGGTGAGTAAAAATGCATTATACTGATTGTAAGCACCAACTCTGCCGAACGCGGCAGGCGGCAACTGAGGCGTCACTGGCGGAGCACGTGAGCGAGAAAGTCCTAGCCAAGCAAATATAAAGACCCTGTATTTAAATTGCCTATACAAAATATAAATAAAACTCAGCAATTTTTCTTGGTTTGTGCCGTGTTATGTGTAGGGTTTCACCTAGAAACACTAAGCTGGCTCATCAGCGGGCTCTTAGTGTCCGTGCCCGGACCCCCACAGGAGTAGCGAACTGTACAATACCTCCCTTCTTATGAAGCGCACTCAAGACAGGGCACAAACCTAGAAAAATTGCTGAGTTTTAATTCCATGGCCGTGAAAGCCAATATACCATCCTTTTGGAAGCCTTTATAGGGAGGTGAAAGACTGCTTGAGCACTTAGTTCTCGCAGTAAAGAAGCGCAGGTGCACTTCATAAGAAGGAAGGTAGTGCACAGTTCGCTGGGCCCAAGAGATGGTGCGGCCATCTATAGGGGTCTGCCCACCCCCCATGGGAATGAAATGACTCATATACAGGGTATTTCATATAAAGTAAGAACGGCAAGCGGCAGTTTTGTTATTCGCTGCTGCAGTGGCCTTGGCCGAGCTTGTGGCGCGCCACGGCCCCCTGCTGTACTATTGAAAGCGCGCGCATAGTACATAAGAGGGCTGTTCTTTTTTTCAAGTTCCGATGGACTGTATAAAAATAACAGATTGACATACCAAACTGACTTTAGTACTAAATGTTTGCTTGTTTTATTCTTATGTCTCAACATAATCGCCAAAACGATTGAAACATTTATCGTATCGTTACACCAGCTTTCCAATGCCCTCGGCAAAATATTCTGCCACCACTGAGTGGGTACTGGACAGCCTCCTGAAGTTTTTCCTTTTTGGCTAGACGTTGCCGCCCAACCTCAATTCTCGAAAAGGGTGAACATCATTCACGACCACACTGTACCAACGTTACGATAGTCTTTTACAATTCATATGTGAAGCTTTGGACCATCTGCTATTTAGTCCAAACCAGCACTGAATGATTTTCACATTTTTCGAGAATTAAAGGTATGGTTGGGCGGCAACGCCTCATCAAAAAGGAAAAACTTCAGGAGACTGTCAAGACGTACCCACCTCAGTGGAGGCAGAATATTTTAACGAGGGCATAGGAAAGATATTGTAACGATACGACAAAGGTTTCATTCGTTTTGGCGTTTGTGTTGAGACATACGAATAAAACAAGCAAGCATTTAGTAGTAAAATCAGTTTGGTATGTCAATCTGTTATTTTTATACAGTCCATCGGAACTTGATGAAAGAAAACAGCCCTCTTATGTACTATGCGCGCGCTTTCAATAGTACAGCAGGGGGCCATGGCACGCCAAAAGCTCGGCCAAGGCCACCGCATCAGCCAATAACAAAACTGCCGCTTGCCGTTCTTACTTTATATGAAAGACCCTGTATAATATAACAGTTCGCTACTCCAGTAGGGGTCCGGGCACGTTGATGAGCCAGCTTTGTGTCCCTAGGCGAAACCCCACACAAAACACGGCACAAACCTAGAAAGAATGGTGAATTTTAATTCCTTGGGCGTGAAAGCCAATATACCAAAATATCAGTAGTGTAGTTCCGTGAAGAACTAAGTAGCCTATTTTCATTATATTCCACCGGTCTTTTCCAATTAGAAACTCTTCAGCCTATTGAATACATTTTCCATTAAATGGATTAAATAGCTACATTATGATAAAATATAGAGCAACAATTTCGGACTCAAAATGCAACATACAACATTTCAGTTTGATTGCTGTAATAGATTCGTAGATATTGAGAACCATCTAAATATTTCGGATGGTCGCCATGTAGGAGTTTTAGGCAATAGAGTTATGTACTATCAGATGAAGATTATTGCGTAGGTTTATTCAGTCACATGATTAGGACACTAGGAATAAGAACGAGACTTTAAAATTTTGCACAGCTGCCATCTTCAGGTTATGAGAACAATTGAACTAAATTAGATATCAGTGCATTACAATGTGTATAAACATTTGCTGTACTATGTTTCACTGCGCTCGGATGGTTAAATCGCGAGAAAAGTCTATTTAAATGTTTCGACTTCGCTTGGCCGCCATGTTCGTTTTGTACTTAACAGGTTTTTTTAAATTACGTAGGTAAACTTTCAGTATTGCCCTTTATCAGCGTACAAAATTTCATGTTGATATCAGTAATAGTTTCGGAGATATAGAATGCCGGTGAAATAATTCGCACAGCCACCATCTTGGATTGGAGAGACGTAATAAAATTTGAAGGGCACGGTCGGGGTCGACCAAATCGTACTATGTCCTTACCGAGTTTCATTGAAATTTCTCCAGCCGTTTAGATTTTATTAGGGAGACACACACATACGTACACATAAGTTACACGGACAAAAGGTGATCTCTTAAGTCTAGTATTGTTTTTTTTATTTTATTTTTTCACAAATGAAAATCGGCTAAAAATGGCCTTTCTATGGTTCTAGCCTTACATCAAAGCTTTCATCGTTACCCAAGATAACTCACATCATAACAACTACAGCACTGGAAAAATATATGTCAAAATTCACACGTTTTTTTTTTTTTTTTTTTTTGTCGTGTAGCCTCCTGAGAAGCCGAGTGCAGGTCTTTCTAGTCGACGCCCGTGGGCGACCTGCGCGTCGGGATGAGAGATGGAATTGATGAAGATGAATGAAACTGGGCAAGGATGTGGAAGGAAGCGGCCGTGGCCTGTCAGAAGGTAATGTCCCAGCATTTGCCTGGTGTTGAAAATGGGAAACCACGGAAAACCATTTCAAGGACAGCCGACGGTGGGGCTCGAACCCACGCGTCTACCGAGTCAGCAGAGAGCTTGGCCCCTTGACCTAACGCAGCGCTTTAGACCGCGCAGCCACTACTGTCGGTAATTTACAAGATAAGGCTTATCTACAATACATGAATACAACACTAGATAATTGTGTACCCGATCATGGTGCTGGTTTATCAACTTACCGAGGGACCGGTTCAATAGAACATCAGTAAATTATAGTATATTCTTTATAAAGAATGAACATGCGTGTAACAAATAATTTACCATACCTACATTAGAAATTGGGGCTGATGACCTTGGTTTTCACTCCTTAAAACAATTACAACAAGAAGTTCAGTGACGAACTAAAGAGCCTACTTTTCTTAAAATTAAGTTTCATGCCAATGATTAATCTACAGTATATGAGCCTATCTAGAATAATGACGAAATTAAGTTGGTAATATCGAAATGTCTTATTAGTTCGAAATATACCTGGTATAATGTAGCCTTGGCAGTCCTGGTGACTGATTATATTCTTAGTTCCATCTCTTAAGGTACAGAATAAAAAAATTGGTCCAATGGACGTTACATGCAGTTATACATTGGATCTATCAGCACGCGTAAAAGCATGTTGGCAACAATGTCATGCATGTGCTGGTCAGAAATAGCCTAATCTGAAATATTATGATATCTTGTTGTGCCAATTTTGGACGAAATCCATTAGTTAGTATAGAAGTTACATGTATTTTAAAATTGGACCTACCAGCAGCCATAGAATCATGTTGACAGCACTGACTTATATTAATTATTCCAAATTAATCTAGAATGTCAGGTGCTATACGTGTGCAAAGTATAGGGCTGTTGGCTTGCATACTTTCTGATATATTGATATTAGGTTAAAAAAATATAGATAGCATTTATTAATAGTTGGCAGCCCTGTTTGCTCTTAAGAATACATATAGTCATATCTGTTAAGTTACACAATACGAAATTTGGTGGAAATCCAACTGATAGCGTAGAAGATACATGTATTTAAAAATTGGCCCTATCAGCAGGCTTAGAATCATGTTGGTAGAACTGTAGTATATAAGTTACTCCAAAATTAATCTAAAATGTCAGGTACTATACGTGTGCATAGTTTAAAGTTGTCGGCTTGCATACTTTCCGATATATTGGTATTTGGATAGAGAGAGCAATTATTAACAGGTGGCAGCACTGGTAGCTCTTAAGAATACGCTCAGTCATATCTGTTTATGTACACATATTACATACAAAATTTTGTTGAAATCCAATTGATAGTGTAGAAGTTATAGGCATTCAAAAATTGGACCTATCAGAAGGCTTAAAATTATTTTGGCAACACTGTCATGTATGGCTTCCTGAAAATTAAACGGAAATAGTGTTTTCTACATGTGTGCCAATTTTGGAATAGCTCCCATTCATACCTTCCATGATATCCAACAAGGAGCTCAAATTTCTAGTGAGTTTTTTCAGCAGTTGGTAGCACTGACATCATTTTCAAATAGGGACGTGAGATATTCCGGTATACATCTTTACTCGTACTAAATTTGGTTTCGATTTCTGCAGCCGTTTAGGAGTTGATAGGGGGGGGGGCACACAGCCAGACAGACGGACAGACAGACAGACAGACACACATTTTCCCGGATCGATCTCATAAGTCTACTTTTTCCTCATTTTTGCAAAATGTGAAAAGTAGGCTAACAATCACCACCACTACAATGGAAATAAATTACATTCCAGAACATATAACTTTTGGTATCGGTTATTACTCCTCCCGCGTGATGGCATCCTTCTGTAATGAGTCACAGGAGTTAATTAGCCAAATATACGGCTTCTATAATTTACTTAAGGCAAGCTACAGAAATGAATTACATTATTATTATTACTAATATTATTATTACTATTTTTATTTTATTTTTTATATGGTTCATTATACATTATTACTAATATTATTATTACTATTTTTATTTTATTTTTTATATGGTTCATTATACGAAGCTTCTCTTCGATCGCTTGAATATGATACGACAAAGAAAAAGAATGTCTTTAACGTATTGAACTGACACCATCTTGAAGTTTTGATAACAATTGAACAACATTACGTTCGTTAGATGCCTGTATACTGCTGGGGTCTAAGCTGCGTGAACCTGAGAGGAATGTGCATCGCGGACTATGAGAAGTTATGTTGACGAGTGATGAGGTTTCCCGGTCCGTGCATAGTACGGAACCAAATACATTGGTCGGTGACTCACTCACTCATTCGTAACACACACTGGTTTGAGTAACGGCCCTATGTTAGCAGTATTGGAATAGAAAGGAATACCAGATATCACGGCGGGCTGTTGACAGACCCTCCTCTTCTCGCCTGATCCTTCCCTACTCTTTCTCCTCACTCCGCAAGTTCACAGAGCTTGGACCCGAGCAGTACTAAGCTCTGAATAAAGGTTCGCTGTGCCAAGTTTCACAGATTGTAGTAGTGTATGTAGCTGTGTTAGGAACAGGGGTGAGGTAGGCATCCCGGGACTTAAAGTAAGAGGTAGGCCTACTATCCCAGCATTTGCCTTGCGGGAGTGTGGAAACCCCGAGGTAAAACCACACTCAGGATAGCCGCTGTCAGCGCTAGGATTCGACCTGTGATGTCTGGACTTGCTGCAGCTGCCCTCGCGGCCGTGGTGGATGATTACGCTGCGGAGTGGTATCATCATAACTGAGATGCCTAGCAGTCCAAATCTTCACTTCCGTTTTAGTTCATTTGATCAATCTTCAACAGTAATACGAAGGAGGGATTACTGTGCAAATTAAAAGCTTAGAAGCAAAGGCAGCAATATCCATGTTGGAGTTTAGTATTCTCAGAAAGAAATCCTACAAATACTTATTTTTCTTCTATTTTGGAGATTGTTGACTTTGGTTCTAGGCACCGTAATCTTAAACGACAGTATTAGTCCTAAAGATTAACTTAGATGGCTTTAGAGAAAAACTTCTCTGAAAGTGTTCATGTCTATAGAAAAAGGTTTGAAAATGAGACGTACTCTAGATTTTGTAATGAAAAATCATCGTGTCGTGCAATCGAAAAGCGAAATCCACGATATTCGAGTTCGAATCCCGAAAGGGTCTCATTTATAAGTAGGGCTCGGATTTTTAGGTGCTAAAGATCGGGAAAATATTTATTTTTAATGTATTAAAACACCTGAAATATGTGACAAAAAAGTAAAAATATTCAATTATAATTTAGTTTATTAATGTTAATATAAACAATTTGCAGTACTCACAAATGGAATTTATTCTATGTCTCACTGACTGCTGAAGCATTACAATACACATCTCCAGGTTGACCATCACAAATGACCGACGATTATCGCGAAACACTTATTCTGAAGGCGCGAAACTGCGGCAATATGTTTCTTGCCCTTGTGATGCTGTATAACTTGAGATCGCTGTTCAGCCTTGATTGCTTTCCCACATGGTTGGCAGAACAGAACGTCCTGATCAGAAGTAAAATTATCTTTAAAGTCTCCAACAGACGATAAATTGTAGTTGTTTTTACTTTAGGCATCGTAGAACTGCCTTACACTTCACAGTGCCAGAAATGAACTGCATGCGAGTGATACTGGTTCCAGATTATAGCTCACAGGTTCTTCCCCGTTGAAGTAACACAGAACAAAAATGCAATAAACTGAAAGATCTAGCATACTGATTTTTTTAAATGTAAATATTATGTCTCTTTGTTTGCTAATAAGTGAAAAGCAGGAATTTATGTATTTATAGAAAAAATGCTTAAATATGTATTTACATAAAAAATATTTATTTACCTAAAAATCCGAGCCCTATTTATAAGTCACTTCAAATACGAGTAAATCACAATATAGCTCGCAATTAACCAGGCCTTATTGATAAAGTTTGTTGTTAATAATAATAAATATAATAATAATAATAATAATATCGTATGGCCTCGGGTGCCTGGTGCAAGCTTTGTTAATTGACACCCAAGGGTAGCTTGCATGTCGAATTTCGTCGTTCCTTTGAACGCTATGAAAGTCAAGGAGGTTAGATATCTAAACTCCTTGACACTACAGCGCTTTCAAGTAGAGAATGGAGGAACTTTGTGTAGGCGGAAAATCCCGAGATTAATTTTGCCATTGAACACGGCCTACTGAATTCAAATGGGTTCTTTAACATGCCAACAACGTATGAGTGTCGTGATTTTTGTCGCCTTACAAAAATCACTTACCATGGCCAGGAACGAACCTGCAATCTTGGTGTTGGTAGTCCGACACTATAACCACTCACCCACCGTGGCAAGTAAAGTTTGTTGTTGATTCATTTTAGAGGCTTTGCGACATCGTGGTCATGTACTTTGGTGTGTGTGGATTTTGTCTGATAACCTGTGTTATTGCGATGGTGGGAAACAGGGGGCCTTGGCCTTTATTTAGGAACCACCCCAGCATTCGCCTAGAGTAGAAGTGAGAAACAACGGAAAACACATCCAGGATGGCTGAGGTGGGAATCGAACCCTCCTCTTCTCAACTTTGCCTCACGAGGCTGAGTGTACCCCGTTCCAGCCCTCAGACCAGAATTAAATTTCTTGGGCCTCCATGGTGACAGCCAAGATTGCTAGCCACTACGTAACGTTATGAATAGGGCCCGGTTAGTTAGTTATTGTTGTTTTAAGGGGCGGAACTACGAGGTCATCTGCCCCCAAAAAATAGGGCCCGGATTTTGATGAAAAGTCATATTTTTTCTGGGTACACGGAGACGATGCTTAGTGGTAATTAAGTGTATTCTACTATAAATATGTTAGATATATGGGGGTTTTAAAAGTCATCAAAATGAATTTTTCCTACAATTTCCAGAATAAAGTCATTTTCTAACATTTAGGTGCATTTTAGGTCATTTTTCATGTGTTATACGTTTATAGCTCATTTTTAAAAATTGAATATGGTTAAATGCTCATTTTAAAGTTATGTTTTTAGTACAGTAAATACTCGATTAACCGCCATCGTTGGGACCGTTGTTTTGACGGTTGAGCGGATAGACGGATTACAGAAACACTGTATTATTCCTCCAAAACATGACCTCAATCAATTATATTATAGACTGATATCACTCTCGCAGTAATGTAATATATTTCGGAGCGAAAAGAAATTAAAGACGATTGTAATAGCAAATAAAACTATTTATTACATGATAAAAACATCCGTACAGTAGCTTCAAATGTGGCAAAATCTATATATATAAAGCACAAAGTTTGTCTGTCTGTCTGTCTGTCTGTCTGTTATGTATACAAATCTACACCGTTTCACCGATCTGAACCAAAATTTGTATACTTACCCTTTGGAACCCTGCGGGTAACCGCGTCAACATTAAATTTCGGACAGACCACCCCATGCCCTGCATTTAGGCCCTTTTGCACAAATCTACACCGTTTCACCGATCTGAACCAAAAGTTGTATATTTAACCTTTGGAACCCTGCGAGTAACACTGTCCACTTGAAATTTCGGACAGACCACCCCATACCCTGCATTTAGGCCCTTTGGTCCAAATCCACACCGTTTCACCGATCTCAACCAAAATTTGTATATTTACCCTTTGGAACCCTGCGGGTAACCGCGTCAACATTAAATTTCGGACAGACCACCCCATTCCCTGCATTTAGGCCCTTTGGTCCAAATCTACACCGTTTCACCGATCAGAACCAAAATTCGTATTCTTACCCTTAGGTGCCCTGCGAGTAACACTGTCTGCTTGAAATTGCGGACAGACCACTCCATTCCCTGCATTTAAGCCCTTTGGCCCAAATCTATACCGTTTCACCGATCTCAACCAAAATTTGTATATTTACCCTATGGAACACTGCGACTAACACTGTCTGCTTGAAATTTCGGACAGACCACGCCATTCCCTGCATTTAGGCCCTTTTTGCACAAATCTACACCGTTTCACCGATCTGAACCAAAATGTGTATACTTACCCTTTGGAACCCTGCGAGTAACACTGTCTGCTTGAAATTGCGGACAGACCACTCCATTCCCTGCATTTAGGCCCTTTGGCCCAAATCTACACCGCTCCACCGATCTCAACCAAAATTTGTATATTTACCCTTTGGAACACTGCGACTAACACTGTCTGCTTGAAATTGCGGAGAGGCTACTCCATCCCATGCATTTAGGCCCTTTGGCACAAATCTACACCGTTTCACCGATCTGAACCAAACTTTGTATACTTACCCTTTGGAACCCTTCGAGTAACACTGTCCACTTAAAATTTCGGACAGACCACCCCATTCCCTACATTTAGGCACTTTGGCACAAATCTACACCGTTTCACCGATCAGAACCAATATTCGTAAACTTACCCTTTGGTACCCAGCGAGTAACACTGTCTGCTTGAAATTGCGGACAGACCACTCCATTCCCTGCATTTAGGCCCTTTGTCCCAAATCTACACCGTTTCAACGATCTCAACCAAAATTTGTATATTTACCCTTTGGAACACTGCGACTAACACTGTCTGCTTGAAATTGCGGAGAGGCTACTCCATCCCATGCATTTAGGCTGTTTGGCACAAATCTACACCGTTTCACCGATCTGACCCCAATTTTATATACTTACCCGTAGAACCCGACAAGTGACACTGTTCACTTTAAATTTCGGACAGACCACACTATTCCCTGCTTTTTGGCCCTTTGGCAGAAAACTACACCGTTTCACCGATCTCAACCAGATTTTACATAATTACCCTTTGGAACTCGACGAGTAACACTGTTCACTCGAAATTTCGGACAGACCACTCCATTCCACGCATTTAGGCCCTTTGGCACAATTCTACATCGTTCACCGATCGAAAACAAAATGTGTATACTTACCCTTTGGAACCCGATCAGTAACACTGTCCACTTTATAATTTGGACAGGCCACTCCATTCCCTGCATTTTGGCCCTTGGCACAAAACTACACCGTTTCACCGAACTCAACCAGATTTTACATAATTACCGTTTGGAACTCGACGAGTAACACTGTCCACTCGAAATTTCGGACAGACCACTCCATTTCCCGCATTAAGGCCCTTTGGTACAAAGTGTGTATACTTACCCTTTGGAACCCGATGCGTAACACTGTCCACTTGAAATGTCTGACATACCACTCCATTCCCTGCATGTAGCTCAGGAATTCCTCGGGGTTGCCAGCTTCCTAACTCACCAGTCATGAGCCCTTGAGGGTGTACCAGAAGTGGTGGGTCTACACACACCCTGCCTCTTTGAGGGCCTTGAGCAGAAGACAGGAGATATTATGAAAAGGAAAAGAAGGCAGACCCCTCGAAGAATGAGGGTATCAGGAAAGATGAGACAAAGCCAATTAAGGCGGGAAATTGAAAGACTCCCTAGCCCTCGGATACCCTAATACAGTCTGGGTCGGAAGAGAACAAGAGTTGACCAAGGGAGGCCGACAGGAAAGAGAACTGAAATGAGCCCGGCACCAGGAAGTAGAAGCGATGCCAGACTCAGCTGGGGTTCCGTGGTCGCCAACCCACGTCCCACAAGTTGTGAGACCCTGGGGGGGTCAGTTGTGAGAATAGCTTGCTGATTCATCGTGAGGTGACTTGAAAGTACTTTCCAGATCCCGCCGTGTTATCTCCTGCTGTCTATGCTGATGCCAGCACAGGGCCGTTGCGAAACAGTGAGTGATTCCCGGTCAATCTGTATAGGACGGGGAACCCCGAACGTGTGTCATCATATTTCGTCATCATCTGCGATCATCTCAAGTTCGTGCAGCTTGGACCTTTATTCTTTGTCTTTGCCGAGCAATACGCTCTTTCACTAGACGCATCCAGTACAGGCCTAAGCCAGAAAATAAGGTTGAGACTTTGGAAGACATCGAAGCTAGACACCTGAATTACCTATATCAGTTTTAAAATAACACCATGTTCGTTCAGTAGTCATTTTTTCATTACCTTATTATTATCATCATAAGTGCAAATGACCTAGATGTTACGCGCATCATACCAATAATCACCGCCGCATAAAGTCTTTCTCGACTGTGATTTTTAAAATATTTATTTTTGGTTGGTTGGTTCTTAAGTTTAGGGGCTGCGACAACGCGGTCATGTAGCCCCGTGTACTTTGCGTGTGTGTAGAATCTGTCTGATAACCGGTGTTAATTGTGATGACTGTATTAGTGTGTGTTATCTGTTTTTAATTTAAGTACAAACTGCAACTTAGAATTCTTCAAATAGTTCGTACTTCTGTCGCCAAGCGCCACCGCCAACGACTACTAGGCCAAGTTCGGAACTTAGCTACTAGACGCCACTGCAGTCGGCTCTTGGCAACGGACGTAGACATCTATGAGCGTTGTTTAGCTATCCAATTTAGCTTCACACAGGTGTAATTAGTGGAAGGTTCAATAACATGCCATAAATCTGACATGGGACCGCCGGCTTTACTTCCCCTCCGAAGAAAGGCATACTGACTGATTTTTAACGCTCTTAAAATATCCGAAGGCTTCGGGTTTGAACCCGCTATCTTGGGCATAGAAGCTCAGCATGCTACCAAATACGCCACCGAAGCCACCATATAGTTATTTTTATTACAGTACATTGTGTACATTATACGTTGAAGTGTCAATTCAATACCGGTAGTAGTTTCCCTTATCATCCTCATCATAAGAACAAATGACCTACAGTAGATGTTACGCCCATTACACCACTAATCACCACACACCATAAGTCTTCCTCGCCTGTGAATTTTGAAATATGTATTTCTATTACGGTAGTTTGTAAGTTTGACGTGTCAATTCAACAGTAGTTTTTATTATCATACTTATCAAAAGGGCAAATGACCTAGATATTACTCCCTCATTGTCTTTGGGGGCAAATGACTTAGATTTTAAGTCCATTATATTTCTAAGGAGACCTTAAAACATTATCATCATTCCACCGGGCGAAGCCGGGTACTACTGCTAGTTTTTATATAAGCTTCATGAAGTAAACAGACATCATTTAATCATTGCCCCAGAGGAGTGCGTCAGGCCTCGGCAGCCGGCACAGTTCATATCCTCGCCGCTAGTTGGGGGCTTCATTCATTCCATTCCTGACCCGGTCGGAGACTGGAAGCAGGCTGTGGATTTTCATTCATTCATATTTCTAAGGAGACCTTAAAACATTATCATCATTCCACCGGGCGAAGCCGGGTACTACTGCTAGTAAAATATAAACTTACAGGTGAAATAGTTCATGCAGCTTGAAAATAGTCATTTTCTTCTGCCTCTTTGATGCTGGAGCTTTCACAAGCAGCAATATGTCGTATTTTTCGGAGCAGTAGTTCTGCGTTGCATTAGCCTCTTCTTGACTTTCAAACCATTCTATACTCTTGGACAGCATTGTTTCAGCCTCTGAGTGGCTAATAGTTTGTTTTTCGTCATGGTTTGAACACTCGTCTTCATCAGGTACACACACTTCCCACTAAAATAGAGTAGTAAGCAAAGCGAACGCGTCACTGCACCTTAAAGCACTTTGTTATTACAGTATTATTATGCTATTACAGCAATGACGGTTAACAGAAACTGACGGTTTAAAGAGTGACGGTTAAACGATGTTTTACTGTATCTGTATTTCTAAACATGTCAGCGTTAACATTCTTGGACTAACCCATATACTGTAGTACTGCAGTGCTAATCTGTTCTCATTGCCCGTTTCTTATCTACGCACAAGGTAGGTAGGACACTTCGGTGCCTCTCGCTCCCATTGGCTGATAAGCTGTGACGCAGCTCGGATGAAGCAGGCGCATGCCAGCTGATATTTACAATGCATTCTTACGGGAAACACAGTCATATTTCGCTTCTCTTTTCCGCTCGAGGTATTCAATCACAATAATGGCAATATGCGCATTATAAAGAGAAAGGTATAAACAATATATTGCAGTGGTTTATAATGCGAAATATACTTCATAAACACACACACAAAATATTTTAGATGAACTACGCTACCGCACCTTAGTATCAGCTGAGCTTCAAAGAAGCCTCGCAAAACACAATAAAAGACGTGCAAAGGATGCAAATACGAAATTTAGCAATAGATAGGCTACATAATCATGCTTTAGCGATCCTGCGGTGTAGCCAAGCGCGTTATATTGCTCACTACGACCGCGATGGGAAGCTGTAGTAAGTCGGGAGTTCAGAGGTTCAAATCCCGGCGCTGACAGCGGCTTTCCACACTCCAGGCAAATGCCGAGATAGTAGCCTACCTTGTTTCAAGTTCCGGAGCACTTACCTCATTTCCGTCCCTAATAATTACGGTCGCACACACATTACAACAGTCACCTTAAAAGCACGGATTACAAATTGAAGACAAGTAGCCTACACGGAGCTGATGATCAAGATGTCCCAGTCCCAACAACATACATTATTAATGTAACATTGGTATGAAAATGATCAGTTTATAAACACTTACCTTTTATGCGACTTGAATTTTAGATGACGAAACGACCCAGAGTTTGTTCTTTATTGCTGCATATTTCTCCAGTAATTTGATCTTGATATGCCTATTCAGGTGACGGATTCTGATAAAAGTCCTTGTCCTCACGTATAAACGAATTATCTTCTCATACACTTCCGGGAATTTTGATTTTATTAAGGTGGTCAGGTAGGTCATTACATTTTTCTTTTTGATATAGTTCGTCCATGAAAGAACCGAACAAAACTTTAAATTCAATCATTTTATGGAGCCACTCATGTGTTGGACGAGTAAGTCCCCTTTGAAATGATGGGTATCCAATCATCCCTGCTCTCGTCTGTTACACACAAATTTTCCCCCTTCACACTTAAACTCTCATCAATGAACCTACTCTTGAATGCCACATAACCGGCAAAGTACTTAAGTGCATCTAGCGAAACGTCATCTTCACTGGAGAAGTATTACCGATGCAACTGGTAGCAAGTTTTAATTTTCAGCTTCTGCCGAGCACTTTAGATGACTCAATACCAAGATAAGTAGATGCTCACAATATTACAAAGACATTTTTATCGGTCTAGCAATAAAGCGGGGACCGGCAAAATGCGCACGTAGCCGGGTGACTAACAGCCGAGAGAGTACATTAATGCAGCTGCTATATTGCTAGATAATATGAAATGAAAATCCACAGCCTGCTTCCAGTCTCCGACCGGGTCAGGAATGGAATGAATGAATCCCCCATCTAGCGGCGAGGATATGAACTGTGCCGGCTGCCGAGGCCTGACGCACTCCTCTGGGGCAATGATTAAATGAATGACAGATGAAATGAAAAAATACTGGAGAGTGTTGCTGGAATGAAATGGTGATAGGGAAAACCGGAGTACCCGGAGAAAAACCTGTCTGCCTTCGTTTTGTTCAGCACAGATCTCACGTGGAGTGACCGGGATTTGAACCACGGACCCAGCGGTGAGAGGCCAGCGTGCTGCCGCCTAAGCCACGGAGGCTTGCTAGATAATATAATTAATGTTATTGGTTGAACGTCCCTTTTAACTGCTGCTTTTAGAGACGCCGGGGTGCCGGAATTTTGCCTCTAAGGGGATCATTATCGTGCCAGTAAATCTGTTAACACGGCTCCCTCGCATTTGCTTACCCTCAAATGCCAGCCGACTGCACCAGGATTCGATCCAGCAACCTTGGGCATAGTAGGCGAGAACGTTACCGCTGAGCCTCGCAGCCAGCCTATATATTACTACACCGATAAGAAAGATCCTATAGTTTCGTAAGCGTGAGAGTACTTTTGTAACTGTACCACAACTTCCTGCGAGGGTGTGCTTGATCCTAGAAAATATAAGAACTGAGAACTACGATATTTAACCTATTTAAAAGATGTGCATTTGTATGATCTATGCATATTGTTACGTGCCACCCCCTAGTGGCACCTTTGTTAACTGGATTACGGTGGGTATAAAGCACAACACCAAATACTGCTTAAAGAAATAATTAATTTTATTGCAGCCAGAAAAATACACTACTCAACAGCAATCATTACCTTACTCCAGTTTCCTCACGTCGAGAATACTTTCCCTTTCACTTGTCAACAGACCACAGTTAATCCTCTTCGCTAATGAGTCCGCTCCCGTACGCTCGCTGGAAATAGCTGCACTAGGTCTGTCACTGTACTATACACTGTTTCACAAGCACCACAATCACTTCCTCGGTGTCAAGAGAATCAGCTTCACTAGGGGTTTCGCAAGTCACCACACTTCTGTCGCTCAAGATAATCGCTCGCACTAGCTCGTAAAACACAACAACCACAACTGCTAGACAGGTCGCACTTATATAGCAGGCCGGTGACTCAATAAATGCTTCTAGATCCATCCAGGGTTCACGGCTTCTCGAGGTTTCCATCGCTGGTCCAGTCACGAATATTCTGGACTACCCCTTTGTCCTAGTAGCCCTGTTGCATAAGGCGCGCGCAATACAGGAGGCAGGCCACAGCCCAGCCCTGGGGCAGTTGTGACTCATGCGGCGAGCGATGACACAAACTCACAGCCGTAACACCACCCCCTTCCTAAAAAGGCTGATCGTCCCGATCAATCATTGGTCCGTCGGTGTCCCTCCGTAGGCTGCCAGGCGATCTCGGTGCACGATCTTCATCTTCGCCCTCGGGCTCCGCTGGATCCTGTAGACGACATCGTTGATCCGTTTCACGACTCGGTACGGGCCCTCCCAGGACTTCTGCAGTTTGGGTGACAGGCCTTTCTTCCGTAATGGGTTGAAGAGCCAGACCAGGTCGTCCTCGTGGAATCCGCCGGCATCCGTCTGCTGGTCGTATCGGGTCTTCATTCGGTCGGTCTCGATCCGCAGTTTCCTCCTCGCGAACGCGTGTACGTCCTCCAGTTGGTCGACCAGTTCTTGACAATACTGGCTTACCGGGATCGGATCATTCCCAGGTCGGCCGAAGGCAAGATCGACAGGTAGACGAAGCTCCCTCCCAAACATGGCCCGGGCTGGTGTGCACCCGGTGGCTTCATGCACGGCGGCGCGGTAGGCCAGGAGAAATAGTGGAAGATGCTTGTCCCAATCCCTCTGGTGCTCGCTGACGACTATTCGGAGATGGTTCTCGATGGTGCGATTGAATCGCTCTACCATCCCGTCGGACTGAGGGTGTAGCGGCGTTGTCCTTGTCTTCCGGATTCCCAGCAGCTGGCATAGGTTCTGGAACACCTGCGACTCGAAGTTCCTCCCTTGGTTGGAGTGCAGCTCCAGGGGTACTCCGTACCGGCTGACGAATTCCTTCACCAGGGTCTCTGCAATCGTCGCAGCTTCTTGGTTAGGGAGCGCATACGCCTCCGGCCAGTTGGAAAAGTAGTCGCTGACGACTAATATGTAGCGGTTCCCTGCCTCACTTAACGGGAATGGCCCAGCAACATCGATGGCCACTCTCTCCATGGGGCCGCCCACGTTGTAGGGCTTCAGTGGACCCCGTCGTCTACGTCCAGGGCCCTTGCTGGCTGCTCAATCGTGGCACCTCGCGCAGTAGTTCTCCACGTCTGTTCGGCATCCGATCCAGTAGAACCGCTCTCTCAGCTTCTCCAGGGTCTTCTTTATCCCTAGGTGTCCACCAGATGATCCTCCAAGAACTTCCTTCAGGACTTCCTCCGTCATAGCCTTTGGAACGACGACTTGTTCCCGTCGGTGCTCTCCCAGGTACGGCAGATGAGGCCATCCCTTACAATCAGCGAGTCCCACTGTGCCCAGTAGGACTTAAACTTTGGGCTGCAGTCACTCACAATGTTCCACCCGGGTCTGGGGACACAGGCCCTCTTCCATTCGGCTATCAGTCCCAGGTCATCATCTTCTGCTTGTGCCCGCGTGAAAGATTCGCGGCTCCAGTTCCCTTGAAGTTCCACAGTAGTCCGTCGGCACAGTATCCCGGTATTCTCCTCCCTTCGGGCACAGAAGGTGCAGTCTTCGGGGCACGGTCTTCGTGACAGGGCGTCGGCGTTAGAATGCAGTTGGCCTTTCCTGTGCTGAATCTCAAAGTTGTACTGTTGAAGCCTCTATAACCACCGCGCGAGTTGACCCTCGGGCTGCTTGAAGTTCAGGAGCCACCGCAGGGATGCATGGTCGGTCCTGATGAGAAATTCTTGCCCGTACAGGTACTTGTGGAAGTGTTCAATGGTCTTCACGATGGCGAGCAGCTCCTTCCTGGTGACGCAGTAGTTCCTTTCTGGCTTTGACAAGGCCTTGCTGAAGTAGGCCACTACTCTCTCCTCGCCGTCCACTACCTGCGACAGGATTCCCCCTATGCCAAAGTCGCTGGCATCGGTATCGACGATGAACCTTGTTCCAGGTCTGGGGTAGGCCAGAATAGGCGCGGTGCACAGAGCCTGCTTGAGTTGTTCGAAGGCACTGTGGCATTCTGCTGTCCACGTGAAGAGTTGGTCCTTCTCAGTCAGTCGATGTAAAGGTTTGGCGATGTCGGCGAATCCCCTCACGAAGCGACGGTAATAAGTGCAGAGTCGCAGGAAGCTTCGTAGTTGGGACTTGTCCTTCGGAACTGGCCACTCCCTCACAGCTGCGGTCTTCTCTGGGTCGGTGCGCACCCCTTCCTCGGAGACGATATGCCCAAGGTACTGGACCCGCTTCTGGAAGAGCTGACACTTCTTGGGGCTCAACTTCAGCTGGGCAGCCCGTAGCTTCAACAAGATCTCCTTCAGGTTGCTGTAGTGCTCCTCGAAGCTTCTCCCCAGAACGATGACGTCGTCTAGGTAGACCAGGCAGGTCTTCCGTGTAGTCCCCTCAGAATGGACTCCATTAGTCTTTCGAAGGTCGCAGGGGCGTTGCACAGGCCGAATGGCATGACGGTGAACTGCCAGAGCCCGCTGCCCACAGAGAACGCCGTTTTCTCGCGGTCCTTAGGGTGGACCTCCACCTGCCAGTAGCCACTCTTCAAATCCAAGGTGGAGAACCATCTTGACCCTGATATGGTGTCCAGCGTGTCGTCGATCCGGGGTAGAGGGTAGCTGTCCTTCTTCGTGACGTCGTTCACCCGCCTGTAGTCCACGCAGAACCTGGTGGAACCGTCCTTCTTCTTCACAAGCACGACCGGAGAACTCCAAGGACTATGTGATGGCTCGATCACCCCTTGCTCCTTCATCTCTTCTACCATCCGGTCGACTTCGGCTTGCTTGGCGAGCGGGACACGTCGGAATGGGGCCCTAATCGGTGCGCTGTCCCCAACGTCGATTCTGTGCTGGACCAAGCTTGTCCTGCCGAAGTCTTTGCTCCCCACGGAGAAGACATCCTGGAATTCGCGTAGCAGGTCCTGAAGTTGGCGTGATTGCTCTTCGTCTAAATGGTCCTGGGATCCTTTGTACAGCTTCTGTAGTTCTTCTGGCAGGGCGCGTCTTCTTCGGTTGTCCGTCTGCAGGTGTCCGTCCGTCGTATCTGTGATGCGGGCAATCCAGGTAACGGGCTCGCAGACTCCTAGGTTGGTGTCCCGCTGAACCGTAATGTCGTAGTCGTTCAGGTTGGACAGGCGGACGTACGGTCGAGACGTCGTGTTGATGAGAGTCTTGGCAACTAGCAATCCTTTTGTCTGGATGTCGTCATATTTTGGTTCGATGACAGCCGCCACTCCCTCAGCACTTCCGTCGACAATTACGGCAGCGCTGACCTCCGTCCTGGCGGGAACGATGACGTCTTCTCTCAGCCTTACTCGTCGTGCGGTGATGGACTCGTGCGCAGGTTCCAAAGAAAGTTCCTCACCTCCGAAGTGCAGAGTGTTGGTACTCAGATCCAAGATGATGTTGTTCTGGTCCAGGAAGTCCAGTCCGATGATCACTTCATTTGATACGTCAGCCACAAGCACTGGATGCTTTATCGCCCGTCGACCAATGACGAACTCCAGTGATGCTTCGCCATGTACCGGTGCGGTCTCTCCGGTCGCGGTTATTAGCTGGAGGTTCCTTTGTGTGGGTTGAACTCTCCACTTCGGGATCACGGTGGGACTGACGATGGTCCTCGACGCTCCCGTGTCGATCAGCATGGGCCAGCTCACTCCGTTGACGACTCCGTCGACCATCAGGCTGCTATTGTCCCTCCGTAACTTCGTCACACGCACTTGGACTGCTGGGGCTTGACGACTGTCACAAGCCAACCTTTGCCCCCCAAGGCTGGCTAATACTCGTTTCCCTGGGTCGCGCGGTTTTCAGACGACTGATTTCCCGTCGGATACCCTCGGTGGCGGCGATCACCGCAGTCCTTACTCAGGTGGCCTTTCTTACCGCAGGTCCAGCAGGTCGGTAGTCCTCTTCCGGGCCGCCTCTCCGGTTGCCTTCCGGCTGTGTCGTTGCTGGTGGCGCCGCGACAATCGAAGAAACGGCTTAGCGCCTCCATTAATTCGTCGGCCAGGGGCTTGGTCTCGTTGGTTTTTACTGGTCCGTCGACGTCCACTTGACGCACCCGCGCGTGCATTCTGGATGCCTGTTTTGCCGTCTCGAACTCAAGTGCGTGGCTCAGCGCATCTGCCAGGGTCTTATTGCGCACGAGACGCAGCGCCTGTTGAGTGTCCGAGTCCCGTAGCCCGTCGGTGAAAGTCTGCGTCGCTATCTGTTCCAGAAATTCGGCCGGCGCTGTTGGGTAGGCGAGCCTTACGAGGCGTGCGATGTCCATCTCGAACTCCTGCAGGGTTTCCGCGTTCTTCTGTACCCGGGTCCGGAGCTGCATCTGATAGGCCTGCTGAAGATGGCTATCTCCATATCGGGACTCCATATGGGCGATCAGTGCAGCGTAGTCCTGGGATCCAGTCGGGATGGCCTGAAGGACGTTAAGGGCGTCGCCTCTCAGCGCTACAATGAGAGCTGTAGCCTTTTCTGTGTTGTTCCAGTTATTTATGGAACAGGCCGCCTCGAACTGACGTAAGTAGGTGCTCCACGGGACCTTTCCGTCGAATGTTGGGGGCGTCACTCTGCTATGTCCCGTTCCTGATATTCCCGGTGTAACGGTGGGCGGGCGTTGGCGCAGCTCGGCAACTTCCTCTAGTAGAGCGTTGAATTCCTCTTTCACCCCCGTCAGTGGGCGTTGGCGCAGCTCGGCAACTTCCTTTTGTAAGGCGTTGAATTTCTCCTCCACCCCCATCAGCGGGCGTTGGCACAGCTCGGCAACTTCCACTTGTAAGGCGTTGAATTTCTCCTCCACCCCCATCAGCGGGCGTTGGCGCAGCTCGGCAACTTCCACTTGTAAGGCGTCGAACTTCTTTTCCACTGCTGCGACTTCCTCACGTAAGCCCTGTTCTAATTTCCTTTGGCTCTCCTCTAATTTCGTCAGCAGACACTCTTCCAGGTTTTTCTGGCCATCCAGAAATTTGGCGGTTAGGTCCTCTGCTAACTTATTTTGGCTGTCCTTCAGGTTCTCTGCTAACTTCTTCTGGCCATCCTCCATCTTCTTCTGGCCATCCTCCATCTTCTTCAGGTCCTCCGCTAACTTATTTTGACCGTCTTCCATCTTCTTCTGGCCGTCTTCTAATTTGGCAGTTAGCTCCTTGGTTAAATTCTTCTGGCCGTCCTCCATCTTGGTTTCCATGCCATTTAACTTTTCTAGCAATGCTGCCAATTTCTCCTCCATTTTAGTTGTTTGTCTTGTAAAGGGCATGCACTCACAGGAAAATTAGAGAAAATGACCTGCTCGGGTTTTGAAACCAGGACCGTCAGGTGTTGTGCTTGAGTTCGTAATCCGGCTTCTGACACCAGTTGTTACGTGCCACCCCCTAGTGGCACCTTTGTTAACTGGATTACGGTGGGTATAAAGCACAACACCAAATACTGCTTAAAGAAATAATTAATTTTATTGCAGCCAGAAAAATAAACTACTCAACAGCAATCATTACCTTACTCCAGTTTCCTCACGTCGAGAATACTTTCCCTCTCACTTGTCAACAGACCACAGTTAATCCTCTTCGCTAATGAGTCCGCTCCCGTACGCTCGCTGGAAATAGCTGCACTAGGTCTGTCACTGTACTATACACTGTTTCACAAGCACCACAATCACTTCCTCGGTGTCAAGAGAATCAGCTTCACTAGGGGTTTCGCAAGTCACCACACTTCTGTCGCTCAAGATAATCGCTCGCACTAGCTCGTAAAACACAACAACCACAACTGCTAGACAGGTCGCACTTATATAGCAGGCCGGTGACTCAATAAATGCTTCTAGATCCATCCAGGGTTCACGGCTTCTCGAGGTTTCCATCGCTGGTCCAGTCACGAATATTCTGGACTACCCCTTTGTCCTAGTAGCCCTGTTGCATAAGGCGCGCGCAATACAGGAGGCAGGCCACAGCCCAGCCCTGGAGCAGTTGTGACTCATGCGGCGAGTGATGACACAAACTCACAGCCGTAACAATATTATGAGAGTCCAGAATACTCTCACGTTTCAAGTTATTTGCACGATACAATGCCAAAGAATTTAAGTGTCCAATGCAATTAGCTTATTGATTATTTAGCATTTTATTATATTCCTTATTTAAAACTACAGTACTTTTCAAGAAGTAGTAAATCAGTTGGGTGCAGCCCAAAATATTCATTTGAGGAGTTTGGACATCGTGGCCATTTAGCCCCGTGCACTTGGGCGTGTGTTAAATTTGTCTGGTAACCTGTGTTATTGTGGTGTCTTTGTGTAGTTGTAAATCAGATGAGGATTGAGAAGAAGGCAGCCGTGGCCCAAGTTAGGAACCAACCCGGCAGTGGCAACCCATGGAAAACCACGTCCAGGCTGGCTGAGGTGGGAATCGAACCCACATCTTCTCAGATTTGCCTCACGAGGCTGAGTGTACCCAGACAGCCACGAATACTAACCGCTACACTACGTGGTGGTCACACAGTAGTCTGACTTGGGACTCCGATAACCGTTTAGCACTTGGTTCAATGTTGTTTACCTCACTGATTAATTTTCAACATTACCATTTTGGAGTTCTGTTTATTAGTTTCACGTAAACGTGAATCTTGGGATTATGAGCCACAGGACCTCCTTTTTTACGTGGAATCCGAACCACAGGACATGGCATTTCACTTCGAAAATCTCACATGCATTGACCGGGTTATTTTATCAGTCTCCTGACAGGAGGGTAGCAAGTTTAATGGTACAGACTGTAGTGATACGCCCTTTATAGGGTATTAGTTGACAGCAGAAGGGCATGCGAGGACTACCACATGCATATTTCTCTTCAAAAGCGTCCCTTTTTGTTGCTAGAGACAGCTGAGAACTGTTTGTTATACATGGTCGCCACGACAGTACCCAACCCATGACGTCACGCTGCAGCCTATGCTCTGGCAAGCCGAAGCGCGGAGTCCGGAGTGGCTCCCCCTGATCTACGCAGCTGATTTAATTTTTCTTGACGATGCATTTGTGTGTACAGTTTGCGTCACCGGTTTCTACACGTGCACGTGAGTATTGCGCCAGTCTGAGAAAAGAAACGGGGTAATCCCCTCAGCGCCATGTGGTTTGTGTCGAGTTGATCTTTATTAGGAGTGTTGACAGCTCTGACGCAGTTCTGGCCGGCTCTGGGCCTCTGGCCTCTGATCGTTCACTCAGTTACCCGGCAACTATAGGAATTTTAAGGTGTATTTGTGTTGTAGGTGTGTGACGTTTTGTTGTGCAGTGCAATTGAAATGCCAAAACAAAAGCAGTCAACTGCAAGCCGTTTAAAACAGTATGTGTCAGATTTCGGTGAAAACATATTCTTAACTGATGGAACTATTTTGTTCTGTAAAGTGTGCGAAATCAAAGTCGCTACAGATAAACGGTTCACCGTACAACAACACGTCGGGCGCGATCAACATTTGCGAGGTCTGGAAAATGTGGATAAAAGGAAAGTGTCTCAATTACTGTTAAAAGAAACGGCTTCGACAACAAATAACAAGTCATCTTCCTTTTATAAAGAACTAGCAACCCGCCCCGGCTTCGCCCGGGAACAGTTATGAATGCATTACGTGATAAGAGCTTCTTTTTTCGATGTCAATGAACTACAACCAATATCCGTTCTACGTCTCGGAATGATGGGTTAAAATCACTGACTGGACTATTTATTTATTACATTATCATGGAGATGCACGTGCAACGAATTCTTGTCAGACGTAATTTAAGATTGGCGAGGTGCATGAAACACATTGACTGTGCATTTTGCGGAACGAAAAGTTCACAGGCGAAATGAAGAAAAACCGAGTTGCACTTCCAGGAAAACTCCAAACACAACCACTCTTCTCTGAAGTCTTAACTCAACACGACTCGACAGTTTGCTGCTGGCTGTAACTGGGTTAATAGGCTTATCCGCTAGCTAGGCTGTAACTGGGGTGATTGGCTCACCCCTAGCTAGCTCGTAAACTGTCACCTCAGTGGGCGATGTATTGAAGATAGATATATGCTCTCCCGGACTTTTTTGTAGAACTTTTCATGCTGAACAAGTCTTACACTCATATTATATAGATATTTTTAACGGTTTTCCCAGCGTAAGCTTAAAGAACGCATGGACGCCAGGTTCTTTTTCGACTTTTTCACTGAAATCGTTACTTCTTGGCTTCCTTTCATCATAAATAAATTATTTTCTACAAAAACCTTCCTCGAGATATCATTTACAGAATGGTGAAAACCACATTAAAATCCATCCAGTGGTTCTCGAGATTACCCGTGATATCCAAGAATCGGGGACTTTGTTTTATACTAAGTAGATATTATGTGAAGTGTTTGTTAGTGCTAATATTCCACTAGGAAAACTAAGCAATCCTAAATTAAGTGATTTCCTCGAACGCAACACCGGTCATACTATTCCAGACGAATCAACATTGCGTAAAAACTACATATCAAAATGTTACGAAGACACGTTAAAACGAATACGTGAATGTGTGAATGGGGGAAAAAATACGCATCAATTGACGAGACTACAGATTCAGAGGGACGTTATGTAGGAAATGTAGTGTTAGGGTCCCAAGAAACGAACAGTCCCGGTCAAACTTTTCCGCTGACCTCAGAGGTTTTGGAAGCGGTTAACCACACTCAGATATGCAAACTGTTCGATAAATCCATGTGTTTAATATGGCCTACGGGAATACAACATGAGAATGTGCTCCTCTTCCTAACAGATGCAGCACCTTACATGGTAAAGGCAGCATAATCTATCAAAGCATTTTACAATAAGATGGTGCATGCTACTGTCATCGCGGCAGGAGATGGCAGTTGAACACGCTGTGACGGGGTGCGGGGGGTCTTGCAGTACGCATGCGCGGCCCGCATATTCCTAAGTTAAATATATCGGCTTGCCGCATGCCAATGGTTGTCATTGCAGCAGGCTACACTCAGCCACCGAAAGAAGGAATGTGCTGAGTGAATGTTTTTGGAATGCGCGATACGCAGTGAGCGGGAAGACCCATGCAGTTCAAACCCGACTGCCAACTCCTGACGCGATATCAGTACTTGTCTGGCCCATGCTTTTCACCGAATTTCAGAAGAGGTCCGATCAAAATTTTCAGAAGTAGATAGACTAGTTTCCACAGTAACGAAAGTCTTTGTCAAAGCACCATCCCGCTCTAAATATTTCAAAGACAAGGCCCCTGATGTAGCTTTGCCCCCCGCACCAGTTTTAAGACGCTGGGGGGTAGCTGGTTGACTGCATGCATATACTATTGTGACAATTTTCAGATAGTGAGAGAAGTAGTGAATGGCTTTGATAGGACAGTTGCTAAGGCTATTGGGAGTGCACAGGACTCGTTTTCCGATCCTCAAATGCAAGGTAAATTGGCTTACATAAAATCATTTTTTTATTTTTTTCCAGAAACCATAACCTGCCAAGAAGAAAGTGGCATGGTATTGTCCAAGTCCATAGAGTTAGTCAGGAATGCTTAAGGTTGTATAAAACATGTAAAATGTGAGATTGGGGACACAGTCAGACAGAAAATAAAATTTGTATTGGACAAGAATAAAAGGGTATCAGGCAGTGTGTCAAATAGCCAGTATTTTGTCGTGAGAAGACTTCAGAATTGACATTTTTTAAGAGGATTTAACAGCCAGTGACATAGTGTTTTTCAAATATGCTCTTATTACATCAGTGGAAGTGAGAGAAGTTTCTCGAAATATAAAACAGTATTAGCTGACAACCGCCGTTCCTTCACCTTTGATAACTTGAGGATGACGATGGTGGTGTATTGCAACGCTAACTAAGGTATGTTTAGTTAGCAATATATTTTTTCACTTTGTCGTAGAAATGAAGATGACGTATGGTATTGTTAATGTATTGATTAATAGTTTAGTAGTAATACACTAATTCTACTAAGAATGTTTTTATTCGAACCATTATTTGTACAAGACAATCATGAAATTGATCATTTTTAGGTCTTGTTTTAAAAAAAGAGGTCATTTTAAGAGAATTCTAGGGGCATTTTATAGGTCATTTTTCGATAAATTTAAGGTCATCAACATCCGGGCCCTAGTTATGAAGCAATGCATTGACAAATGTATATTATTGTGCCAGATTGAAAATTACCAGATTACTAATATTATTGATTACTGATATCACATAATAATAATAATAATAATAATAATAATAGCAATAATAATAATAATGGTGATGAAAAAATAAATAATATAACCTACCATTCAATGTCTCATAATGTGACAACTGATCTCCACAGGGCGATTTGCCATCTGCTGGAAAGGAATACATTATTAAGCGCACGTTGTAATAGTAGATACACAAAGCTTAGGGTTACTTCAAGTAGAACTAATAAGAAAGCTGTCACACAAAATTGGCACATGACAGATGCCAAGTAACAAGGGACATTTGATAGGTGACAAGTAACTAGGGACTTGTGGCACATTGGTTTTACACTGAGATAGAAAATAGAAAAATAACATTGAATTTCTCTCTCACAATCACAAATTATTGTTGAAGGTTGATATCGATGTGATCGCTGTGATCGATGATGTAATTCATTACGAGTATAAGCGATTTATATAGGCTACACAGTCGACCCTCGATATCCCGAAACTCCTTTACTCGAATTTTCGAGAACTCTTACTAATTATTATTATCCGAACAATCTTCCTATAATTACTAGAATATTTTTATATTTAAGTCGAATTCTGTAACTCGAACTGTTCTTGATATCTCGAAGCTTAAATTATATCCCTGGCGCCGAAACTTGTTCTTTATCTTGAATATTTATGTATTTTACAGTGCATTTTGTCTCCTTCGAAGGATCTAATTCCAATTTTCCACCGATTATTGAAGTTGAATCAACCGTATGGATTTTTTAATACTGAACTATTATCGCGATAAATCTCATATCGGCCCAAACTACTCGAGGCGCTGATAGTCTACACGTTAAACTTACCGGTTTTCATACATTTCGTGAGTTGGCCTACTGTAAGTCGAATTGTATTGCTCTTATTATTAGATAATTTGTTTTCTTCTTTTTTTCAGTATTTTTATGTATTGTGGTTCCTCTTTATTTATTTAATATGGCAGAAATGTAGGTTATGTTCCCCTATGTTCAGCGCGCAGCATCCGCCATTTTTGCTGATACAATGTGGGCTTCACTTCAAAAGGGAAGTTGCGTCTGGAAGATTTGAGTTCACAGCACTATCATTCAATTGTTACCGCTTTCTGCTCTAACGGCCGGTTTCAGTACAGAGCACATAGTCGCGTTTAAAGGTCGCGTCAGTTTAGTTACAGACAGCACATTGTATTTTGCGACCAGCAGTGGCGGATCCAGGCCTTGCGGGGCCCTGGGCGATATGATAAGGTGGGGCCCACAACAATAGGAAATTTAAAAAAATATCAAATCAACTGGGAAATAGTTTGGTAATAATAATAAAATAAAGAATAGTTACAATATTTTAAATACACTACAGTACATTTTTTAAATAATATGAAAGAAGCCCCTCCCCTTGAAGAGGAAGATGCTAGACATGCAAATACAGGGAGTAAGAATGCGCGCAGACCTAAACGAAGATGGATGGATTGTGTACGGCCGGAAAACAGTTGTCAGAAGAGGATGTGCATGACCGGGTTAAATGGAGGAGAGCTGTCAGAAACATCGACCCCACATAGGAGTGGGAATGATGTAAAGAGAAAGAAGAAAGAAGAAGATTATGTACACTATGAAACATTAAAATATTACTTTGCGACTTTTTTTTCCCGGTTGAAGTCTTCTATTATTTCACTGAAATCTTAACTTGCTAAACGGTCACGGGAGGTCATATCTGCACTGAAAAAAGGAATATGAATTATACATTAGTTTGAAAAGTATAATTAATTAATTAATTCAATTTAAAATAATCCATGGAGCGGGGCCCCCCGAACTGCGGGGCCCTGGGCGGTCGCCCTCCTCGCCCTCCCCTAGATCCGCCCCTGGCGACCAGTATATCACAAATATAACATTTTTCCTACGTATCTCGAGAACTTGAATTTCCCATAAGTCGAATATCTTTTGACATCCTATAACGGTTTTCGATATCGAGGTTAAAGTGTATTTTATAAGGTACATTCCCAAAGAGGAGAACTTGTGAGTAGGGTCACCAGACATCCCGGATTTTACGGGACAGTCCCGTATTCATGCTAAAAGTCCCGCGTCCCGGACAGTTGTTATCCGGGACGGTTATTGTCCCGTATTTAGAAAGTTTTGAAGCTCGAGAGAAATGCGTCTGTGTTTACACCTCTGGTATACTATTTCCTTCAACAAGTTCTCAATGGCTCTTTAAGTCTGAAGTTTTCATAGCAAAGAGTACTTACTCTGGTATATCCGTTCGTAAAGACTGACGAAACTCTTTGGTTCATTGCTTACAATTTTGGCGAGTTTTGGGTTGGCCAGCCTGGTGGATGTGATAGGTAATAATGGACAACTTCTAGGTGCAAATTGCGCCGTGCTCTTTTCATTTGACTAATTTCTGTTGTAAAGGTATTATAAATCTTCCTTGTGGTGTCAATATTATCTTCTGTAAAATAATTCTTAGCTCTTTATGGGATAGTGGTCTCTATATTAACCACCTGTCAGAAGGACAGTTCATGCTTTCAAAGATGCTAATGGTTGAATCTTTAGGTTTAAGTCAAATTTCTGAGAATTTTCCTGCCGAAGAGGTAGTATATCTGAAAATCAAATGTTATATATAACAAGAAGTTCCGTGACGAACTAAAGAGCCTACTTTTCATGCCAATGATTATTCTACAGTATATGAACCTATCTAGAATAATGACGAAATTAAGTTGCTAATATCGAAATTTCTAATTAGTTCGAAATACTGTATACCTGGCATAATGTAGCCTAATAGGGCACCACAGTTGGAAGCCCTGATGACTGAATATATTCTTAGTTCCATCTCTTAAGGTACAGAATACAAAATTTGGTTGAAGTCCAATGAATAGCATGGACGTTACATGCAGTTAAACATTGGATCTAACAGCGCGCGTAAAATCATGTTGGCAACAATGTCATGCATGTATTGGTCAGAAATAATCTGAAATAATATGATCTATTTTTGTGCCAATTTTGAATGAAATCCATTGGTTAGTATAGAAGTTACATGCATTTTAAAATTGGACCTATCAGCAGGCTTAGAATCATGTTGGCAGCACTGACGTATATTAGTTACTCCAAATTCATCTAGAATGCCAGGTACTATACGTGTGCAAAGTTTAGAGCTATTGGCTTGCATACTTTCTGATATATTGATATTAGGGTAACAAAAATAGGGACAGTACATATTAACAGTTGGCAGCCCTGGTTGCTCTTAAGAATACGCATAGTCATATCTGTTATGGTACACATAGCACATACGAAATTTGGTTCAAATCCAAATGATAGTATGGAAGTTGCATGTATTTAAAGTTGGACTTGTCAGCAGGCTTAGAATCATGTTGGTAGCACTGACGTATATAAGTTACTCCAAATTAATATAGTATGTCAGGTACTATACGTGTGCATAGTTTAAAGCTGTCGGCTTGTATACTTTCTGATATATTGGTATTTGGATAAAATAAATTAGGAGCATTTATTAACAGTTGGCAGCCCTGGTGGGTCGTAAGAATACGCTCAGTCATATCTGGTTATGTACACATACAACATACGAAATTTGGTTGAATTCCAATTGATAGTGTAGAAGTTATATGCATTTAAAAATTGGACCTATCAGCAGGCTTATAATCACTTTGGCAACACTGCCATGTATGGACTCCTGAAAATTAAACTGCAATATTATTATCTATACGTGTGCCAATTTTGAAATAGCTCCCATTCATACCTTCCAAGATATACATCATGGAGCTCAAATTTCAATTGCGATTTTTTAGCAGTTGGTAGCACTGACATCATTTTCAAATATGGCCGTGAGATATTCAGGTATAGATCTTTAACCCTACCAAATTTTGTTTCGATTGCTCCAGCCGTTTAGGAGTTGATAGGGGGGGGGACACACACACAGCCAGACAGACAGAAGGACAGACAGACAGACAGACAGAAGGACGGACAGACAGACAGACAGACACACATTTGCCCGATCTCATAAGTCTACTTTTTCCTCATTTTTGCAAAATGTGAAAAGTAGGCTAGAAATGGAAATGTATATCTGTCCGAGATTAACGGACTCCGACACCGTTTAACCGATTGTATTGAAATTTTGTATGGCTGTAGTGCACACCCCAAGGAAGGTTTTTGGCAACAATAATTTTAGATAGCCCTCTCCATTCCTTTTCTTTATGCCCATTGGCACAAATTTACACCGTTTTTCTTGGCTCAAATCTACACCGTTTCACCGATCTGAACCGAAGTTTATGTACTTACCATTTGACATAAGACGAGTAACACTATCTACTTGAAAATTCGGACAGCCCTCTCCATTCCCTTCTTTTAGGCCCTTTGGCACAAATACTGAATTTCCGTGCCGCACAAGCTTTATAATTTTTTTAAAGGGCGTCATCACGAGGATGGGGACTTACAGCATTGGCGAGGATTCGTTATTTTACAGTATCAGCGGAAGAAATGTTATTTTGCTTGCTTCTATGCATACTTGATTTGATTTTCTCTGTTTTGCCGACAGTATCCATACCATATTTTAGGGTCTTTTTTATACAGGTGGTGACACTGTTCGTACGGAAGTTCTCGACACTGGCGTCTATCTATTTAACAGTCTGTTATTCCTTCATGCAAATATTATCTCTTACAGAGACAGAATGAAAGCAGAATGGGACCTCGAGGTATGGTGTTGCCATGGTAACGTTCGTCAATTTCACAGACCGGGAATAGGTGTCGGAAACCAACATGATATTTTGATGTACTGTATTATTTATTATTAAAAGAAAAGCGCACAATGTGCAAATACATGTTTGTACATAAATGATCAATTATGCTAATGCCAGTCTTATTATTGAGGTTGTCCTCATTTTGCAGTTTTGTGCGTGGTACCTTTCACAATGATCGTTGCACAGGTCACACACACAGTCTTCATTCGGTTGGTGGAAATTCTGGGTTTTGCAAAATCTATAGTGAAATCCATGGGTGGCGTAACGTGTTATTACGTGTCGTAGCTCGTAATTAGCTTGTATTATTTATAGAGGTGGATTGTGGGGTCTGAAACGAGGCGTGATTTTGGGTCTAATTTTATAGTCTCTGCGCCGCTTATTGTATGTATTTGGATCTTTACGACGGTTTACCAAGGTATGATTGTTTCTATTTTGTACGAGATGCTATCTCCCTGTTAAAGATTTATTTTTAGCCTACTTTTCACATTTTGAAAAAATGAGGAAAAAGTAGACTTACGAGATCGATCCGGGAAAATGTGTGTGTGTCTGTCTGTCCTTCTGTCTGTCTGGCTGTGTGTGTCCCCCCCCCCCCCTATCAACTCCTAAACGGCTGCAGCAATCAAAACCAAATTTAGTATGAGTAAAGATGTGCACCGGAATAGCTCACGTCCATATTTGAAAATGATGTCAGTGCTACCAACTGCTGAAAAAACGCACTAGAAATTTGAGCTCCATGTTGGATATCTTGCAAGGTATGCATGGGAGCTATTCCGAAATTGGCACACATGTAGATAATACTATTTCAGTTTAATTTCCAGGAGGCCAACCATGACAGTGTTGCCAAAATAATTTTAAGCCTTCTGATAGGTCCAATGTTTAAATGCATATAATTTCTACACTATCAATTGGATTTCAACCAAATTTTGTATGTAATATCTGTACGTAAACAGATATGACTGATCGTATTCTTAAGGGCCACCAGGGCTGCCAACTGTTAATAATTGCTCTCTCTATTTTTTTATCCAAATACCAATATATCAGAAAGTATGCAAGCCAACAGCTTTAAGCTATGCACACGTATATTCTGACATTTTAGATTAATTTGGAGTAACTTATATACGTCAGTTCTACCAACATGATTATAAGCCTGCTGATAGTACCAATTTTTAAATACATGTAACTTCTATACTATCAGTTGGATTTCAACCAAATTTCGTATGTGATATGTGTACCATAACAGATATGACTATAAGTATTGTTAAGAGCAATCAGGGCTGCCAACTGTTAATAAATGCTGTCTATATTCTTTTTACCCTAATATCAATATATCAGAAAGTATGCAAGCCAACAGCTCTATACTTTGCACACGTATAGCACCTGACATTCTAGATTAATTTGGAGTAATTAATACAAGGCAGTGCTGCCAACATGATTCTATGCCTGCTGATATGTCCAATTTTAAAATACATGTAACTTCTATACTAACAAATGGATTTCATCCAAAATTGGCACAACAAGATATCATAATAATTCAGATTATTTCTGACCAGCATACGCATGGTATTGTTGGCAACATGCTTTTACGCGTGCTGATAGATCCAGTGTCTAACTGCATGTAACGTCCATTGGACTTCAACCGAATTTTGTATTCTGTACCTTAAGAGGTGGAACTAAGAATATATTCAGTCACCAGGGCTGCCAACTGTAGTGCTCTATTAGGCTACATTATACCAGGTATATTTTGAACTAATTAGATATTTCGATATTACCAACTTAATTTCGTCATTATTCTAGATAGGTTCATATACTGTAGAATAATCATTGGCATGAAAAGTAGGCTGTATAGTTCTTCACGGAACTTCTTGTTTGTTACTTGAATGCTTCTGTTTGCAAAAATTAACTGTTTTTTGTCGTTTTCTACCATTATGTGCAACCTGAATTCACAGACTACTGTGACGTATTCTACCGACTCTCCCATTAGTTTATTAAGTTCGTTTTATAAATCTTACTGATGAATTGCAAAAATCTATTTGAATAAAATTGGTATTTTGTCTTTCACGGCCAAAGAAACCCTGCACAAGACACAGCGTAAACCTATAAAAGTACCTGACTTTTAATTGCTTGGCCGTGATTGCCAATATACAACCTTTTTGGAAGCCTTTATAGGGAGGTGAAAGACTGTTTGAGCGGTTAGCTCTCGCAGTTAAGTACCGCAGGTGCACTAGATAAGAATTGAGGTAACGCACATTTCGCTATTCCTTTGTGGGTCCCCAAATTGACAACAAGAGCTCGCTGATTACCCGTCTCGGAGTTGCTAGGTGAAACCCCTCACAAGACACAGCATATACTTAGAAATATTGATGTGTTTAAAATGGTTTTGTTATTATTACTTGAAATGATTACAGATCGTTTTGTTACTTTTACTCTGAATCATGACATGATACATAGTTTGCACAATATTACTTACTGCGGATATGACAACAGCTACCAAGTTTGATGTATTTTTAACATACTATTATTTATTTTTATATATACAGTAGTAGGAGGACGTTAAACGATGGGTTCAATATTCAAGAAAGGTTATTTAAATTTTACTACATAGAAGCCTCCGTGGCTTAGGCGGCAGCACGCCGGCCTCTCACCGCTGGGTCTGCGGTTCAAATCCCGGTCACTCCATGTGAGATTTGTGCTGGACAAAGCGGAGGCAGACAGGTTTATCTCCGGGTACTCCGGTTTTCCCCGTCACAATTCCATTCCAGCAACACGCTCCACTATAATTTCATTTCATCTGTCATTCATTTAATCATTGCCCCAGGGGAGTGCGATAGCCTTCGACAGCCGGCACAGTTCCTATCCTCGCCGATAGATGGGGGCTTCATTCATTTAATTCCCTGACCCGGTCGGTCGACTGGAAACAGGCTGTGGATTTTCAAGTTCACTACATAGAAGCTGATGTTTATTTTCAGTACATAGGCGCACTTTCCTGCCTGTGATTAATAATTGGGTGAGCAAAGCTACGATATCCTAATATCCAATTGGAATCCCGAGCAACGCCGGGCTTGACGTAATGTTTTGGATACAATTAAAAAAATATATACTAAAACCATCAACAATTAAATTGTAAAAATAACATATACATATAGAAATAAAATTATAAAAATAAAATTACAAAACAAAAGAAGGTCGCCTCCGTAACGTAGCGTTCAGCATGGTTAGCTGCCGCCCCAGAGGTCCTGGGTTCGATTCCCGGCTCTGCCACGAAATTTAAAAAGTGGTATGAGGACTGGAACGGGGTCTACTCAGCCTCGGGTGGTCCAAATGAGTAGAGGGGGATCGATTCCCACCTCAGCCATCCTCGAAGTGGTTTTCCGTGGTTTCCCACTTCGTCTTCGGGCAAATGCCGGGATGGTACTGTACCCGATAACCCGGATAGTAGGCTGTCAGATATCCGCCCCCTCAATCGAATTGCCAATAATCAAACGCGCCGGCATAGCTACATCAATGAAAATGGCACTGACAGATACTATCGAGATTAGAGCACAATAGTTAACAAGAAATTATTGTGGAACACACCAAAATATACGGGGGTTCATACTTACCTTTACTTACCTCTTAAATTTATCTCGGGGACTGGGTTGTCAACTGGATCACTTAAAAGTATGCCCTCACAATAACCTCCACCATGATATTTAAAATGAACCACAACGAAGACGAGAAACTTTAAACTGCACAATAATTTATTTCACATAAAGAATGAATTTAACAAAATAAAACAACAAAATCCACGTGGCAATCAGAAGCCATCGTCTATATAACCATGTCCTCCTGTAGGACCTGTATACTCTACATACAATGTTTCAGCTTTCTCAAGCTCAAAATAACGTAAAAATAATAATGCACTTGGAATGGAAACGGGATTTGGGGCGAGACACATATAGCAATTGTTTTGCGTGTTTATACACTTCACATTTTATTTATAGCCACAAGGCTATTATGGAAACGTCCTTGGCCTCTGTCATACAGTTGTCCGGGCCAGCTGCAATGCACCTGCATCGTCAAAGTGGACTCTCCTGTCTGGTCCGCGTTAGCATATGCTTGTTACATCAGAGCTTAGCTCCCTTTCAAAACACGTAAATGTCCACATCTCAACTGAAATATTATCACGCAAATGTTTTAAATGCTCCATTCAAACACCAGTGGAATACTCTAACAATCCCAAATCATGTTTAATTGTTCAAGCCACTTGCTTAATTAGCGTTGTTTAGAGTATAAAAACAAAACTCCAAATGTTTATAACAAAAGTTCATTAATTATTTATAACAATAATAAGTTGTTTATAACAATGTCAAATGACAATTGAAAAATATATATTCGCCACTCTTAATCACTTTCATTTCAAATTATTATCAAAGATATTTACAAAATTATTTACAATATTAAATATTGTTTATATTATTTATACAAGAAATACATTAAACCACACGTTTATCCGGTTGATAATTACTCAAATCGTGGTAATATAATCGACCAATGAAGGTTAGTTACATTTTAAAGTTCATATTCAGGTTTAATAAGGGTTTAATAATTATTACTATTAGTGATGGTAACCTCCATTCAAAATCGTTATCTCAAATTATTTAACATTCTTGTTAATTTTAACAGTATCTTCATATGAATAACTTTCAAAGAACCAGGACAATACATTCCTCGGAAAAATACTTCGCTTCAAAATGCACAGTTGCATAAAATAGGCCCAGAATTCCTCATATATTTCAACATATATGGCATAAAAATCTTCCACAGTACATACAAAAATCCTCCACTTACATACTTCTTCAACATCAATAGTTACTGTGGGAATCTGCTTCACTTATTCAAAGGCATTGTTCATCAGCGACTTTCACATGTCCACTGAACTAACGATTATACATCCATTGTTCCTCTTTAAAAATTCTTATATTCATCAATTGTAATAATGACTGTTATTATTTAACCTTCGTGGGTTTCATTCATGAATCGATATGAAGTAAAAATTTGCCAATCACAAATAAATTTAATAGCAAATACGATTAGACACTCCTCTCTGGTCTATCAAAATTGAGATTAATATCTTCAAAGGAACGCAGTATAAAAATACTATCTTCAATCAAAGTTCATCTAAACTGCATAAATAGTCGAATAGAATACAATTAGATTGTGGAATGCAAACATTATTGTTCCAATCTATAATTGAGAAAAACTCCTATCAACTGTTCATTACTATAGTGTATTCAATAATTCGTAGTCAACGTTCCTATTTCATAAAATTGTCTGTAATGCAACGGTAATTAGAACTGACGATAAATGTCTATGTTGCAATCATGTTCATAAAACGACTATTATTTCCAAGATCGTCGACAATGATAAAGATTTTAACGCTCTAAAATCTTTTAATTATTCTTCTTTCTTGAGGATGACAGAAAATTGGTCAAAGTAATTTACTGAATAGAATTACTTTAATAAAATGGCACGCTGTCTGAATTCAAATCTTCCATAGAAAATCATTAACTTTACAGTCAAATCGTGACTTCAAAATTATGCAAATTACTGAAAGAATCTAATATATCAGTCTCAACTGATCCAAAATTATTTAAGTATGCCAATGACATAACCATGTCTTAATAAATCGTCGAAAAAGGCATCAATCATCGAAGTGTACTGAGTACAGAAATATTAATCAAGAAAATGGGGCAAAAGATAGGACACAAAAATATGGGAAAAATGGTTGCTCAGATATCGCTACAAGACTCAAATAATACAAGAAACGTTCACGACTACCTTATCTGTTGATTGAAGTTCTAGAGGAAAGTTTTCAAAGAAAACTGCTGTTGGTTCCATTTCACCAGCGTAAAGATGTGCTCCGTCCTCGAACCTGGAATCAGCGTCCTCGGAGAATCGAACTGCTTCCTTCACCGGAAATTGCACTGCTCCATATATACGAAAGACATCCTTCTGGCAAAATTCTTCTTTTTGAGCCGGGTCCACCCTGGCCTCTCTTGAAAATTCCCTGAAGTTCTGGTCGTAATTCGCCATGAAGTTTATTGCAGTTATTTCCGCAGAAATATTCATAGTTGTGGAGTATGATAATATTTCCACTGTCATTTGATATAATTCAGCGATGGATTCACGATGCATGAGTGTAGTTGGATGTTCACTACATGCTCGCTTTTGTAGAAAGACGATTAACGAAGTTCCATGCTGCTATTTCATTCCATCGATATATGTCCCAATTGCATTAAAGCCTTAGCCTTCCATCTCAACTTCTGTTATAATCATTGAAAGCACTACCAGATTATAATGTTCCATAGTGGAATGTATCGTTGTATTACCAAACGTATTCTCCAATATCACTGTTGTAATCCACGTGTCAGCCGTAGTGTATAATGTGGAAATTTTAAAAGTGTTTCTCATGTGGCGAGAAAATCACTTTTGTTGGCAGCCTTAAAGTGCCAATATCTTTCGAAGTATAACTGTGAAATTGTTCAAATCTTCTACACACCTCAATGTTGTACTGCCCAATTGAATTATAATAAAGGCTGAAGTTAACTCTTTATATCTTATCAGGTGGAAACGTTAATGTGAGCGTTTCAACTTCACCTAGTTTCGAACAGCGTAAAATGGAACTGCTCCGTGTTCGTTCGATGCGCCGGGCTTTTACCATGCACGCTAAAGACGACTTACTTCACTGAATCACTTGAAAACGACTATAAATCACCAGAAATATATATGCGATCTGACATATGAGATCTGAGCGTATGAGAGATATGCGTATCAGAGATATCTAAGAGATATATGAGCTCCTCTATCCTGTGCACGACCTTTTATCAACTTCTTAAGGGGCGTATCCATCCCTTCCATAGCCTGTTGCTCCGTCATCGCTGAAAGTTCTAACTTTGGCTATACTTGACGGATTTTCAAATTTCAAAAACTCAAAATTAATTTCTTCAAAATTCCAAATCAATGCCATAACTGAAAATAGTTTTCCACAAATCTGCATGCCAAAAGTAATTAAATATGATAGTTTCAGTAATCTCCGTCTTCTTTCCAAACTATCGTTCATTGGTTCGAGCCTTTCCTCCAATAGCGTAACTTCTTCCTTAGCACAATACCTTGTTTCCTGCGACTGCGTCGTAAATCTTAGATCTTTCTCGAACAAAATCATGACGTCACCAAGAATCTCAGCTCAACCAGCCTGCTTGCCTCAAGTCTGCGTCATCCGTGCCTACGTCATGAGTATCCACGTCACAACTATGACATCCATAACTTTACTCATATTTTCCAATACAGCCACCGTGGTCTCAATATAATTCAATTTACGGGGGAAGTACCTACTGTAAGGCCACGGCCGCCTCCTTCCCTCTTCCTAGCCTATCCATCCCAATCTTCCATCCCTTCCCATCCCTCATGAGTCCTCTGTTCGCTTTGCAAGTGAGGCCGCCTGGGCGAAGTGCTGATCACACCTCCCCAGTTGTATCCATCCGACCAGATGTTCCAAGCTCCTGGAGACTGCCCATAGAGGCGGTAGTGGTGAGTTCCCTCGCCGAGTCCGTGGGAACCACCAACCAAGAGGGTAAATTGACTAAATTAAAAAAACATAAAAACTAAAATAATAAACACAACTATAAAAGATTATGGAAACAATTGAAAAAATCAATTCGAAATTAGACAATTTAATTCAACAAAAAATATCAAAATTAAATCTATATGAAAATAAATTGAAATACACATAATATAGCAGAGAGACCCAACAAATAAGAACCAACTGAGTCATCGAAGTTTAGGAGAAGGTAATACCGTGATCTATTACGTTTCTCGTAACAGAATTCCACCTGAAGACGACACTATGTAATATGCTTGATTGCTCTGTTTGGTAAATAGCCTGCACAATGCGTTACCCATTAAGCAACTAAAACAACAGAGGGGGCCATTAAGTTGGGAATCGACTGAATTAAAGTTGGAAGACTGTATTACAAATTTTTGTACCGTTTGAGGCGACAATTTGACCTACATCCTTTGCGCTTCTTCATTCTTCTGACAGCGACACCTTCTGTCACTACAGTTTTCGATCAAAATTATTGGAGTATTGACGTAGGCAGTTTATAAGATAGATCTCATAGTTTAATAGCATCATTTTACTATCATTTTTTTAATACATGGCATTTAATTATTTCCAAGCTTTTCCATTTTTGATTTAAAACAATTTTTGTAAGGATATCCATTTCTTTTTGGCTTTGTTAACTAGTTTTAAGATTTAATATCAATCACGCTGAGGAAGGTATCAATGAAATACCGAAGCATGTACGATTGATAATGTAATTAAAGGTTTCTTTAGTGTTTGACTAGGCGGTTTAAATAAGATAATACCATGACGAATAGAAACCACATGGCTGACTGATTCACTCACTGACATAAATGTTTACCAACTTCCAAATGAGTTAGAAACTTGATATTTGGCAAAAACACTCCTTTCACCTTGCAACCAACAGAAAAATTCCGAAAAGGTACATTTTTTAATTTTCAACCCTACAAGAGACAAAAATATAGGGGGAAGCTATTTATCTCCAGTAATATCTCTGAGTGTGATATTGTGCATGGCCTATGTTGTAGACAATAACACATTACATCTTTTTTGTCTCCTGCTATTTCATCATACGACGTTTAGTTACGGAGTTATTAATGATTTTGTACTTTTTGTCCGAAATTTTTCTATGTCCCACGAATAACTTAAAAATTGATTCGAATGAAATTTCAAAAAATAGGTTTTTTTAATACTTTTATTATATTTTTTACGTCTTGTAGGGTCGGAAACCAACATGATATTTTGATGTATTTTTTCGTCCCATGCATTTTTGGTTTCAGGTGATAGAATTATTTTCCACTACGTCCCATGCTCATCTATATTATATAAAACCACATGGCTGACTGATTCACTCACTGACATAAATGTTTACCCACTTCCAAATGAGTTAGAAACTTGATATTTGGCAAAAACACTCCTTTCACCTTGCAACCAACAGAAAAATTCCGAAAAGGTACATTTTTTAATTTTCAACCCTACAAGAGACAAAAATATAGGGGGAAGCTATTTATCTCCAGTAATATCTCTGAGTGTGATATTGTGCATGGCCTATGTTGTAGACAATAACACATTACATCTTTTTTGTCTCCTGCTATTTCATCATACGACGTTTAGTTACGGAGTTATTAATGATTTTGTACTTTTTGTCCGAAATTTTTCTATGTCCCACGAATAACTTAAAAATTGATTCGAATGAAATTTCAAAAAATAGGTTTTTTTAATACTTTTATTATATTTTTTACGTCTTGTAGGGTCGGAAACCAACATGATATTTTGATGTATTTTTTCGTCCCATGCATTTTTGGTTTCAGGTGATAGAATTATTTTCCACTACGTCCCATGCTCATCTATATTATATAAAACCACATGGCTGACTGATTCACTCACTGACATAAATGTTTACCCACTTCCAAATGAGTTAGAAACTTGATATTTGGCAAAAACACTCCTTTCACCTTGCAACCAACAGAAAAATTCCGAAAAGGTACATTTTTTAATTTTCAACCCTACAAGAGACAAAAATATAGGGGGAAGCTATTTATCTCCAGTAATATCTCTGAGTGTGATATTGTGCATGGCCTATGTTGTAGACAATAACACATTACATCTTTTTTGTCTCCTGCTATTTCATCATACGACGTTTAGTTACGGAGTTATTAATGATTTTGTACGTTTTGTCCGAAATTTTTCTATGTCCCACGAATAACTTAAAAATTGATTCGAATGAAATTTCAAAAATAGGTTTTTTTAATACTTTTATTATATTTTTTACGTCTTGTAGGGTCGGAAACCAACATGATATTTTGATGTATTTTTTCGTCCCATGCATTTTTGGTTTCAGGTGATAGAATTATTTTCCACTACGTCCCATGCTCATCTATATTATATAAAACCACATGGCTGACTGATTCACTCACTGACATAAATGTTTACCCACTTCCAAATGAGTTAGAAACTTGATATTTGGCAAAAACACTCCTTTCACCTTGCAACCAACAGAAAAATTCCGAAAAGGTACATTTTTTAATTTTCAACCCTACAAGAGACAAAAAATATAGGGGGAAGCTATTTATCTCCAGTAATATCTCTGAGTGTGATATTGTGCATGGCCTATGTTGTAGACAATAACACATTACATCTTTTTTGTCTCCTGCTATTTCATCATACGACGTTTAGTTACGGAGTTATTAATGATTTTGTACTTTTTGTCCGAAATTTTTCTATGTCCCACGAATAACTTAAAAATTGATTCGAATGAAATTTCAAAAAATAGGTTTTTTTAATACTTTTATTATATTTTTTACGTCTTGTAGGGTCAGAAACCAACATGATATTTTGATGTATTTTTTCGTCCCATGCATTTTTGGTTTCAGGTGATAGAATTATTTTCCACTACGTCCCATGCTCATCTATATTATATAAAACCACATGGCTGACGGATTCACTCACTGACATAAATGTTTACCCACTTCCAAATGAGTTAGAAACTTGATATTTGGCAAAAACACTCCTTTCACCTTGCAACCAACAGAAAAATTCCGAAAAGGTACATTTTTTAATTTTCAACCCTACAAGAGACAAAAATATAGGGGGAAGCTATTTATCTCCAGTAATATCTCTGAGTGTGATATTGTGCATGGCCTATGTTGTAGACAATAACACATTACATCTTTTTTGTCTCCTGCTATTTCATCATACGACGTTTAGTTACGGAGTTATTAATGATTTTGTACTTTTTGTCCGAAATTTTTCTATGTCCCACGAATAACTTAAAAATTGATTCGAATAAAATTTCAAAAAATAGGTTTTTTTAATACTTTTATTATATTTTTTACGTCTTGTAGGGTCGGAAACCAACATGATATTTTGATGTATTTTTTCGTCCCATGCATTTTTGGTTTCAGGTGATAGAATTATTTTCCACTACGTCCCATGCTCATCTATATTATATAAAACCACATGGCTGACTGATTCACTCACTGACATAAATGTTTACCCACTTCCAAATGAGTTAGAAACTTGATATTTGGCAAAAACACTCCTTTCACCTTGCAACCAACAGAAACATTCCGAAAAGGTACATTTTTTAATTTTCAACCCTACAAGAGACAAAAATATAGGGGGAAGCTATTTATCTCCAGTAATATCTCTGAGTGTGATATTGTGCATGGCCTATGTTGTAGACAATAACACATTACATCTTTTTGTCTCCTGCTATTTCATCATACGACGTTTAGTTACGGAGTTATTAATGATTTTGTACTTTTTGTCCGAAATTTTTCTATGTCCCACGAATAACTTAAAAATTGATTCGAATGAAATTTCAAAAAATAGGTTTTTTTAATACTTTTATTATATTTTTTACGTCTTGTAGGGTCAGAAACCAACATGATATTTTGATGTATTTTTTCGTCCCATGCATTTTTGGTTTCAGGTGATAGAATTATTTTCCACTACGTCCCATGCTCATCTATATTATATAAAACCACATGGCTGACTGATTCACTCACTGACATAAATGTTTACCCACTTCCAAATGAGTTAGAAACTTGATATTTGGCAAAAACACTCCTTTCACCTTGCAACCAACAGAAAAATTCCGAAAAGGTACATTTTTTAATTTTCAACCCTACAAGAGACAAAAATATAGGGGGAAGCTATTTATCTCCAGTAATATCTCTGAGTGTGATATTGTGCATGGCCTATGTTGTAGACAATAACACATTACATCTTTTTTGTCTCCTGCTATTTCATCATACGACGTTTAGTTACGGAGTTATTAATGATTTTGTACTTTTTGTCCGAAATTTTTCTATGTCCCACGAATAACTTAAAAATTGATTCGAATGAAATTTCAAAAAATAGATTTTTTTAATACTTTTATTATATTTTTTACGTCTTGTAGGGTCGGAAACCAACATGATATTTTGATGTATTTTTTCGTCCCATGCATTTTTGGTTTCAGGTGATAGAATTATTTTCCACTACGTCCCATGCTCATCTATATTATATAAAACCACATGGCTGACTGATTCACTCACTGACATAAATGTTTACCCACTTCCAAATGAGTTAGAAACTTGATATTTGGCAAAAACACTCCTTTCACCTTGCAACCAACAGAAAAATTCCGAAAAGGTACATTTTTTAATTTTCAACCCTACAAGAGACAAAAATATAGGGGGAAGCTATTTATCTCCAGTAATATCTCTGAGTGTGATATTGTGCATGGCCTATGTTGTAGACAATAACACATTACATCTTTTTTGTCTCCTGCTATTTCATCATACGACGTTTAGTTACGGAGTTATTAATGATTTTGTACTTTTTGTCCGAAATTTTTCTATGTCCCACGAATAACTTAAAAATTGATTCGAATGAAATTTCAAAAAATAGGTTTTTTTAATACTTTTATTATATTTTTTACGTCTTGTAGGGTCGGAAACCAACATGATATTTTGATGTATTTTTTCGTCCCATGCATTTTTGGTTTCAGGTGATAGAATTATTTTCCACTACGTCCCATGCTCATCTATATTATATAAAACCACATGGCTGACTGATTCACTCACTGACATAAATGTTTACCCACTTCCAAATGAGTTAGAAACTTGATATTTGGCAAAAACACTCCTTTCACCTTGCAACCAACAGAAAAATTCCGAAAAGGTACATTTTTTAATTTTCAACCCTACAAGAGACAAAAATATAGGGGGAAGCTATTTATCTCCAGTAATATCTCTGAGTGTGATATTGTGCATGGCCTATGTTGTAGACAATAACACATTACATCTTTTTTGTCTCCTGCTATTTCATCATACGACGTTTAGTTACGGAGTTATTAATGATTTTGTACTTTTTGTCCGAAATTTTTCTATGTCCCACGAATAACTTAAAAATTGATTCGAATGAAATTTCAAAAAATAGGTTTTTTTAATACTTTTATTATATTTTTTACGTCTTGTAGGGTCGGAAACCAACATGATATTTTGATGTATTTTTTCGTCCCATGCATTTTTGGTTTCAGGTGATAGAATTATTTTCCACTACGTCCCATGCTCATCTATATTATATAAAACCACATGGCTGACTGATTCACTCACTGACATAAATGTTTACCCACTTCCAAATGAGTTAGAAACTTGATATTTGGCAAAAACACTCCTTTCACCTTGCAACCAACAGAAAAATTCCGAAAAGGTACATTTTTTAATTTTCAACCCTACAAGAGACAAAAATATAGGGGGAAGCTATTTATCTCCAGTAATATCTCTGAGTGTGATATTGTGCATGGCCTATGTTGTAGACAATAACACATTACATCTTTTTTGTCTCCTGCTATTTCATCATACGACGTTTAGTTACGGAGTTATTAATGATTTTGTACTTTTTGTCCGAAATTTTTCTATGTCCCACGAAAAACTTAAAAATTGATTCGAATGAAATTTCAAAAAATAGGTTTTTTTAATACTTTTATTATATTTTTTACGTCTTGTAGGGTCGGAAACCAACATGATATTTTGATGTATTTTTTCGTCCCATGCATTTTTGGTTTCAGGTGATAGAATTATTTTCCACTACGTCCCATGCTCATCTATATTATATAAAACCACATGGCTGACTGATTCACTCACTGACATAAATGTTTACCCACTTCCAAATGAGTTAGAAACTTGATATTTGGCAAAAACACTCCTTTCACCTTGCAACCAACAGAAACATTCCGAAAAGGTACATTTTTTAATTTTCAACCCTACAAGAGACAAAAATATAGGGGGAAGCTATTTATCTCCAGTAATATCTCTGAGTGTGATATTGTGCATGGCCTATGTTGTAGACAATAACACATTACATCTTTTTGTCTCCTGCTATTTCATCATACGACGTTTAGTTACGGAGTTATTAATGATTTTGTACTTTTTGTCCGAAATTTTTCTATGTCCCACGAATAACTTAAAAATTGATTCGAATGAAATTTCAAAAAATAGTTTTTTTTAATACTTTTATTATATTTTTTACGTCTTGTAGGGTCAGAAACCAACATGATATTTTGATGTATTTTTTCGTCCCATGCATTTTTGGTTTCAGGTGATAGAATTTATTTTCCACTACGTCCCATGCTCATCTATATTATATAAAACCACATGGCTGACTGATTCACTCACTGACATAAATGTTTACCCACTTCCAAATGAGTTAGAAACTTGATATTTGGCAAAACACTCCTTTCACCTTGCAACCAACAGAAAAATTCCGAAAAGGTACATTTTTTAATTTTCAACCCTACAAGAGACAAAAATATAGGGGGAAGCTATTTATCTCCAGTAATATCTCTGAGTGTGATATTGTGCATGGCCTATGTTGTAGACAATAACACATTACATCTTTTTTGTCTCCTGCTATTTCATCATACGACGTTTAGTTACGGAGTTATTAATGATTTTGTACTTTTTGTCCGAAATTTTTCTATGTCCCACGAATAACTTAAAAATTGATTCGAATGAAATTTCAAAAAATAGGTTTTTTTAATACTTTTATTATATTTTTTACGTCTTGTAGGGTCGGAAACCAACATGATATTTTGATGTATTTTTTCGTCCCATGCATTTTTGGTTTCAGGTGATAGAATTATTTTCCACTACGTCCCATGCTCATCTATATTATATAAAACCACATGGCTGACTGATTCACTCACTGACATAAATGTTTACCCACTTCCAAATGAGTTAGAAACTTGATATTTGGCAAAAACACTCCTTTCACCTTGCAACCAACAGAAAAATTCCGAAAAGGTACATTTTTTAATTTTCAACCCTACAAGAGACAAAAATATAGGGGGAAGCTATTTATCTCCAGTAATATCTCTGAGTGTGATATTGTGCATGGCCTATGTTGTAGACAATAACACATTACATCTTTTTTGTCTCCTGCTATTTCATCATACGACGTTTAGTTACGGAGTTATTAATGATTTTGTACTTTTTGTCCGAAATTTTTCTATGTCCCACGAATAACTTAAAAATTGATTCGAATGAAATTTCAAAAAATAGGTTTTTTTAATACTTTTATTATATTTTTTACGTCTTGTAGGGTCGGAAACCAACATGATATTTTGATGTATTTTTTCGTCCCATGCATTTTTGGTTTCAGGTGATAGAATTATTTTCCACTACGTCCCATGCTCATCTATATTATATAAAACCACATGGCTGACTGATTCACTCACTGACATAAATGTTTACCCACTTCCAAATGAGTTAGAAACTTGATATTTGGCAAAAACACTCCTTTCACCTTGCAACCAACAGAAAAATTCCGAAAAGGTACATTTTTTAATTTTCAACCCTACAAGAGACAAAAATATAGGGGGAAGCTATTTATCTCCAGTAATATCTCTGAGTGTGATATTGTGCATGGCCTATGTTGTAGACAATAACACATTACATCTTTTTTGTCTCCTGCTATTTCATCATACGACGTTTAGTTACGGAGTTATTAATGATTTTGTACTTTTTGTCCGAAAATTTTCTATGTCCCACGAATAACTTAAAAATTGATTCGAATGAAATTTCAAAAAATAGGTTTTTTTAATACTTTTATTATATTTTTTACGTCTTGTAGGGTCGGAAACCAACATGATATTTTGATGTATTTTTTCGTCCCATGCATTTTTGGTTTCAGGTGATAGAATTATTTTCCACTACGTCCCATGCTCATCTATATTATATAAAACCACATGGCTGACTGATTCACTCACTGACATAAATGTTTACCCACTTCCAAATGAGTTAGAAACTTGATATTTGGCAAAAACACTCCTTTCACCTTGCAACCAACAGAAAAATTCCGAAAAGGTACATTTTTTAATTTTCAACCCTACAAGAGACAAAAATATAGAGGGAAGCTATTTATCTCCAGTAATATCTCTGAGTGTGATATTGTGCATGGCCTATGTTGTAGACAATAACACATTACATCTTTTTTGTCTCCTGCTATTTCATCATACGACGTTTAGTTACGGAGTTATTAATGATTTTGTACTTTTTGTCCGAAATTTTTCTATGTCCCACGAATAACTTAAAAATTGATTCGAATGAAATTTCAAAAAATAGGTTTTTTTAATACTTTTATTATATTTTTTACGTCTTGTAGGGTCGGAAACCAACATGATATTTTGATGTATTTTTTCGTCCCATGCATTTTTGGTTTCAGGTGATAGAATTATTTTCCACTACGTCCCATGCTCATCTATATTATATAAAACCACATGGCTGACTGATTCACTCACTGACATAAATGTTTACCCACTTCCAAATGAGTTAGAAACTTGATATTTGGCAAAAACACTCCTTTCACCTTGCAACCAACAGAAACATTCCGAAAAGGTACATTTTTTAATTTTCAACCCTACAAGAGACAAAAATATAGGGGGAAGCTATTTATCTCCAGTAATATCTCTGAGTGTGATATTGTGCATGGCCTATGTTGTAGACAATAACACATTACATCTTTTTGTCTCCTGCTATTTCATCATACGACGTTTAGTTACGGAGTTATTAATGATTTTGTACTTTTTGTCCGAAATTTTTCTATGTCCCACGAATAACTTAAAAATTGATTCGAATGAAATTTCAAAAAATAGGTTTTTTTAATACTTTTATTATATTTTTTACGTCTTGTAGGGTCAGAAACCAACATGATATTTTGATGTATTTTTTCGTCCCATGCATTTTTGGTTTCAGGTGATAGAATTATTTTCCACTACGTCCCATGCTCATCTATATTATATAAAACCACATGGCTGACTGATTCACTCACTGACATAAATGTTTACCCACTTCCAAATGAGTTAGAAACTTGATATTTGGCAAAAACACTCCTTTCACCTTGCAACCAACAGAAAAATACCGAAAAGGTACATTTTTTAATTTTCAACCCTACAAGAGACAAAAATATAGGGGGAAGCTATTTATCTCCAGTAATATCTCTGAGTGTGATATTGTGCATGGCCTATGTTGTAGACAATAACACATTACATCTTTTTTGTCTCCTGCTATTTCATCATACGACGTTTAGTTACGGAGTTATTAATGATTTTGTACTTTTTGTCCGAAATTTTTCTATGTCCCACGAATAACTTAAAAATTGATTCGAATGAAATTTCAAAAAATAGGTTTTTTTAATACTTTTATTATATTTTTTACGTCTTGTAGGGTCGGAAACCAACATGATATTTTGATGTATTTTTTCGTCCCATGCATTTTTGGTTTCAGGTGATAGAATTATTTCCACTACGTCCCATGCTCATCTATATTATATAAAACCACATGGCTGACTGATTCACTCACTGACATAAATGTTTACCCACTTCCAAATGAGTTAGAAACTTGATATTTGGCAAAAACACTCCTTTCACCTTGCAACCAACAGAAAAATACCGAAAAGGTACATTTTTTTAATTTTCAACCCTACAAGAGACAAAAATATAGGGGGAAGCTATTTATCTCCAGTAATATCTCTGAGTGTGATATTGTGCATGGCCTATGTTGTAGACAATAACACATTACATCTTTTTTGTCTCCTGCTATTTCATCATACGACGTTTAGTTACGGAGTTATTAATGATTTTGTACTTTTTGTCCGAAATTTTTCTATGTCCCACGAATAACTTAAAAATTGATTCGAATGAAATTTCAAAAAATAGGTTTTTTTAATACTTTTATTATATTTTTTACGTCTTGTAGGGTCGGAAACCAACATGATATTTTGATGTATTTTTTCGTCCCATGCATTTTTGGTTTCAGGTGATAGAATTATTTTCCACTACGTCCCATGCTCATCTATATTATATAAAACCACATGGCTGACTGATTCACTCACTGACATAAATGTTTACCCACTTCCAAATGAGTTAGAAACTTGATATTTGGCAAAAACACTCCTTTCACCTTGCAACCAACAGAAAAATTCCGAAAAGGTACATTTTTTAATTTTCAACCCTACAAGAGACAAAAATATAGGGGGAAGCTATTTATCTCCAGTAATATCTCTGAGTGTGATATTGTGCATGGCCTATGTTGTAGACAATAACACGTTACATCTTTTTTGTCTCCTGCTATTTCATCATACGACGTTTAGTTACGGAGTTATTAATGATTTTGTACTTTTTGTCCGAAATTTTTCTATGTCCCACGAATAACTTAAAAATTGATTCGAATGAAATTTCAAAAAATAGGTTTTTTTAATACTTTTATTATATTTTTTACGTCTTGTAGGGTCGGAAACCAACATGATATTTTGATGTATTTTTTCGTCCCATGCATTTTTGGTTTCAGGTGATAGAATTATTTTCCACTACGTCCCATGCTCATCTATATTATATAAAACCACATGGCTGACTGATTCACTCACTGACATAAATGTTTACCCACTTCCAAATGAGTTAGAAACTTGATATTTGGCAAAAACACTCCTTTCACCTTGCAACCAACAGAAAAATTCCGAAAAGGTACATTTTTTAATTTTCAACCCTACAAGAGACAAAAATATAGGGGGAAGCTATTTATCTCCAGTAATATCTCTGAGTGTGATATTGTGCATGGCCTATGTTGTAGACAATAACACATTACATCTTTTTTGTCTCCTGCTATTTCATCATACGACGTTTAGTTACGGAGTTATTAATGATTTTGTACTTTTTGTCCGAAATTTTTCTATGTCCCACGAATAACTTAAAAATTGATTCGAATGAAATTTCAAAAAATAGGTTTTTTTAATACTTTTATTATATTTTTTACGTCTTGTAGGGTCGGAAACCAACATGATATTTTGATGTATTTTTTCGTCCCATGCATTTTTGGTTTCAGGTGATAGAATTATTTTTCCACTACGTCCCATGCTCATCTATATTATATAAAACCACATGGCTGACTGATTCACTCACTGACATAAATGTTTACCCACTTCCAAATGAGTTAGAAACTTGATATTTGGCAAAAACACTCCTTTCACCTTGCAACCAACAGAAAAATTCCGAAAAGGTACATTTTTTAATTTTCAACCCTACAAGAGACAAAAATATAGGGGGAAGCTATTTATCTCCAGTAATATCTCTGAGTGTGATATTGTGCATGGCCTATGTTGTAGACAATAACACATTACATCTTTTTGTCTCCTGCTATTTCATCATACGACGTTTAGTTACGGAGTTATTAATGATTTTGTACTTTTTGTCCGAAATTTTTCTATGTCCCACGAATAACTTAAAAATTGATTCGAATAAAATTTCAAAAAATAGGTTTTTTTAATACTTTTATTATATTTTTTACGTCTTGTAGGGTCAGAAACCAACATGATATTTTGATGTATTTTTTCGTCCCATGCATTTTTGGTTTCAGGTGATAGAATTATTTTCCACTACGTCCCATGCTCATCTATATTATATAAAACCACATGGCTGACTGATTCACTCACTGACATAAATGTTTACCCACTTCCAAATGAGTTAGAAACTTTATATTTGGCAAAAACACTCCTTTCACGATGCAACCAACAGAAAAATACCGAAAAGGTACATTTTTTAATTTTCAACCCTACAAGAGACAAAAATATAGGGGGAAGCTATTTATCTCCAGTAATATCTCTGAGTGTGATATTGTGCATGGCCTATGTTGTAGACAATAACACATTACATCTTTTTTGTCTCCTGCTATTTCATCATACGACGTTTAGTTACGGAGTTATTAATGATTTTGTACTTTTTGTCCGAAATTTTTCTATGTCCCACGAATAACTTAAAAATTGATTCGAATGAAATTTCAAAAAATAGGTTTTTTTAATACTTTTATTATATTTTTTACGTCTTGTAGGGTCGGAAACCAACATGATATTTTGATGTATTTTTTCGTCCCATGCATTTTTGATTTCAGGTGATAGAATTATTTCCACTACGTCCCATGCTCATCTATATTATATAAAACCACATGGCTGACTGATTCACTCACTGACATAAATGTTTACCCACTTCCAAATGAGTTAGAAACTTGATATTTGGCAAAAAACACTCCTTTCACCTTGCAACCAACAGAAAAATTCCGAAAAGGTACATTTTTTTAATTTTCAACCCTACAAGAGACAAAAATATAGGGGGAAGCTATTTATCTCCAGTAATATCTCTGAGTGTGATATTGTGCATGGCCTATGTTGTAGACAATAACACATTACATCTTTTTTGTCTCCTGCTATTTCATCATACGACGTTTAGTTACGGAGTTATTAATGATTTTGTACTTTTTGTCCGAAATTTTTCTATGTCCCACGAATAACTTAAAAATTGATTCGAATGAAATTTCAAAAAATAGGTTTTTTTAATACTTTTATTATATTTTTTACGTCTTGTAGGGTCGGAAACCAACATGATATTTTGATGTATTTTTTCGTCCCATGCATTTTTGGTTTCAGGTGATAGAATTATTTTCCACTACGTCCCATGCTCATCTATATTATATAAAACCACATGGCTGACTGATTCACTCACTGACATAAATGTTTACCCACTTCCAAATGAGTTAGAAACTTGATATTTGGCAAAAACACTCCTTTCACCTTGCAACCAACAGAAAAATTCCGAAAAGGTACATTTTTTAATTTTCAACCCTACAAGAGACAAAAATATAGGGGGAAGCTATTTATCTCCAGTAATATCTCTGAGTGTGATATTGTGCATGGCCTATGTTGTAGACAATAACACGTTACATCTTTTTTGTCTCCTGCTATTTCATCATACGACGTTTAGTTACGGAGTTATTAATGATTTTGTACTTTTTGTCCGAAATTTTTCTATGTCCCACGAATAACTTAAAAATTGATTCGAATGAAATTTCAAAAAATAGGTTTTTTTAATACTTTTATTATATTTTTTACGTCTTGTAGGGTCGGAAACCAACATGATATTTTGATGTATTTTTTCGTCCCATGCATTTTTGGTTTCAGGTGATAGAATTATTTTCCACTACGTCCCATGCTCATCTATATTATATAAAACCACATGGCTGACTGATTCACTCACTGACATAAATGTTTACCCACTTCCAAATGAGTTAGAAACTTGATATTTGGCAAAAACACTCCTTTCACCTTGCAACCAACAGAAACATTCCGAAAAGGTACATTTTTTAATTTTCAACCCTACAAGAGACAAAAATATAGGGGGAAGCTATTTATCTCCAGTAATATCTCTGAGTGTGATATTGTGCATGGCCTATGTTGTAGACAATAACACATTACATCTTTTTGTCTCCTGCTATTTCATCATACGACGTTTAGTTACGGAGTTATTAATGATTTTGTACTTTTTGTCCGAAATTTTTCTATGTCCCACGAATAACTTAAAAATTGATTCGAATGAAATTTCAAAAAATAGTTTTTTTTAATACTTTTATTATATTTTTTACGTCTTGTAGGGTCAGAAACCAACATGATATTTTGATGTATTTTTTCGTCCCATGCATTTTTGGTTTCAGGTGATAGAATTATTTTCCACTACGTCCCATGCTCATCTATATTATATAAAACCACATGGCTGACTGATTCACTCACTGACATAAATGTTTACCCACTTCCAAATGAGTTAGAAACTTGATATTTGGCAAAAACACTCCTTTCACCTTGCAACCAACAGAAAAATACCGAAAAGGTACATTTTTTAATTTTCAACCCTACAAGAGACAAAAATATAGGGGGAAGCTATTTATCTCCAGTAATATCTCTGAGTGTGATATTGTGCATGGCCTATGTTGTAGACAATAACACATTACATCTTTTTTGTCTCCTGCTATTTCATCATACGACGTTTAGTTACGGAGTTATTAATGATTTTGTACTTTTTGTCCGAAATTTTTCTATGTCCACGAATAACTTAAAAATTGATTCGAATGAAATTTCAAAAAATAGGTTTTTTTAATACTTTTATTATATTTTTTACGTCTTGTAGGGTCGGAAACCAACATGATATTTTGATGTATTTTTTCGTCCCATGCATTTTTGGTTTCAGGTGATAGAATTATTTCCACTACGTCCCATGCTCATCTATATTATATAAAACCACATGGCTGACTGATTCACTCACTGACATAAATGTTTACCCACTTCCAAATGAGTTAGAAACTTGATATTTGGCAAAAACACTCCTTTCACCTTGCAACCAACAGAAAAATTCCGAAAAGGTACATTTTTTTAATTTTCAACCCTACAAGAGACAAAAATATAGGGGGAAGCTATTTATCTCCAGTAATATCTCTGAGTGTGATATTGTGCATGGCCTATGTTGTAGACAATAACACATTACATCTTTTTTGTCTCCTGCTATTTCATCATACGACGTTTAGTTACGGAGTTATTAATGATTTTGTACTTTTTGTCCGAAATTTTTCTATGTCCCACGAATAACTTAAAAATTGATTCGAATGAAATTTCAAAAAATAGGTTTTTTTAATACTTTTATTATATTTTTTACGTCTTGTAGGGTCGGAAACCAACATGATATTTTGATGTATTTTTTCGTCCCATGCATTTTTGGTTTCAGGTGATAGAATTATTTTCCACTACGTCCCATGCTCATCTATATTATATAAAACCACATGGCTGACTGATTTACTCACTGACATAAATGTTTACCCACTTCCAAATGAGTTAGAAACTTGATATTTGGCAAAACACTCCTTTCACCTTGCAACCAACAGAAAAATTCCGAAAAGGTACATTTTTTAATTTTCAACCCTACAAGAGACAAAAATATAGGGGGAAGCTATTTATCTCCAGTAATATCTCTGAGTGTGATATTGTGCATGGCCTATGTTGTAGACAATAACACATTACATCTTTTTTGTCTCCTGCTATTTCATCATACGACGTTTAGTTACGGAGTTATTAATGATTTTGTACTTTTTGTCCGAAATTTTTCTATGTCCCACGAATAACTTAAAAATTGATTCGAATGAAATTTCAAAAAATAGGTTTTTTTAATACTTTTATTATATTTTTTACGTCTTGTAGGGTCGGAAACCAACATGATATTTTGATGTATTTTTTCGTCCCATGCATTTTTGGTTTCAGGTGATAGAATTATTTTCCACTACGTCCCATGCTCATCTATATTATATAAAACCACATGGCTGACTGATTCACTCACTGACATAAATGTTTACCCACTTCCAAATGAGTTAGAAACTTGATATTTGGCAAAAACACTCCTTTCACCTTGCAACCAACAGAAAAATTCCGAAAAGGTACATTTTTTAATTTTCAACCCTACAAGAGACAAAAATATAGGGGGAAGCTATTTATCTCCAGTAATATCTCTGAGTGTGATATTGTGCATGGCCTATGTTGTAGACAATAACACATTACATCTTTTTTGTCTCCTGCTATTTCATCATACGACGTTTAGTTACGGAGTTATTAATGATTTTGTACTTTTTGTCCGAAATTTTTCTATGTCCCACGAATAACTTAAAAATTGATTCGAATGAAATTTCAAAAAATAGGTTTTTTTAATACTTTTATTATATTTTTTACGTCTTGTAGGGTCGGAAACCAACATGATATTTTGATGTATTTTTTCGTCCCATGCATTTTTGATTTCAGGTGATAGAATTATTTCCACTACGTCCCATGCTCATCTATATTATATAAAACCACATGGCTGACTGATTCACTCACTGACATAAATGTTTACCCACTTCCAAATGAGTTAGAAACTTGATATTTGGCAAAAAACACTCCTTTCACCTTGCAACCAACAGAAAAATTCCGAAAAGGTACATTTTTTTAATTTTCAACCCTACAAGAGACAAAAATATAGGGGGAAGCTATTTATCTCCAGTAATATCTCTGAGTGTGATATTGTGCATGGCCTATGTTGTAGACAATAACACATTACATCTTTTTTGTCTCCTGCTATTTCATCATACGACGTTTAGTTACGGAGTTATTAATGATTTTGTACTTTTTGTCCGAAATTTTTCTATGTCCCACGAATAACTTAAAAATTGATTCGAATGAAATTTCAAAAAATAGGTTTTTTTAATACTTTTATTATATTTTTTACGTCTTGTAGGGTCGGAAACCAACATGATATTTTGATGTATTTTTTCGTCCCATGCATTTTTGGTTTCAGGTGATAGAATTATTTTCCACTACGTCCCATGCTCATCTATATTATATAAAACCACATGGCTGACTGATTCACTCACTGACATAAATGTTTACCCACTTCCAAATGAGTTAGAAACTTGATATTTGGCAAAAACACTCCTTTCACCTTGCAACCAACAGAAAAATTCCGAAAAGGTACATTTTTTAATTTTCAACCCTACAAGAGACAAAAATATAGGGGGAAGCTATTTATCTCCAGTAATATCTCTGAGTGTGATATTGTGCATGGCCTATGTTGTAGACAATAACACGTTACATCTTTTTTGTCTCCTGCTATTTCATCATACGACGTTTAGTTACGGAGTTATTAATGATTTTGTACTTTTTGTCCGAAATTTTTCTATGTCCCACGAATAACTTAAAAATTGATTCGAATGAAATTTCAAAAAATAGGTTTTTTTAATACTTTTATTATATTTTTTACGTCTTGTAGGGTCGGAAACCAACATGATATTTTGATGTATTTTTTCGTCCCATGCATTTTTGGTTTCAGGTGATAGAATTATTTTCCACTACGTCCCATGCTCATCTATATTATATAAAACCACATGGCTGACTGATTCACTCACTGACATAAATGTTTACCCACTTCCAAATGAGTTAGAAACTTGATATTTGGCAAAAACACTCCTTTCACCTTGCAACCAACAGAAACATTCCGAAAAGGTACATTTTTTAATTTTCAACCCTACAAGAGACAAAAATATAGGGGGAAGCTATTTATCTCCAGTAATATCTCTGAGTGTGATATTGTGCATGGCCTATGTTGTAGACAATAACACATTACATCTTTTTGTCTCCTGCTATTTCATCATACGACGTTTAGTTACGGAGTTATTAATGATTTTGTACTTTTTGTCCGAAATTTTTCTATGTCCCACGAATAACTTAAAAATTGATTCGAATGAAATTTCAAAAAATAGTTTTTTTTAATACTTTTATTATATTTTTTACGTCTTGTAGGGTCAGAAACCAACATGATATTTTGATGTATTTTTTCGTCCCATGCATTTTTGGTTTCAGGTGATAGAATTATTTTCCACTACGTCCCATGCTCATCTATATTATATAAAACCACATGGCTGACTGATTCACTCACTGACATAAATGTTTACCCACTTCCAAATGAGTTAGAAACTTGATATTTGGCAAAAACACTCCTTTCACCTTGCAACCAACAGAAAAATACCGAAAAGGTACATTTTTTAATTTTCAACCCTACAAGAGACAAAAATATAGGGGGAAGCTATTTATCTCCAGTAATATCTCTGAGTGTGATATTGTGCATGGCCTATGTTGTAGACAATAACACATTACATCTTTTTTGTCTCCTGCTATTTCATCATACGACGTTTAGTTACGGAGTTATTAATGATTTTGTACTTTTTGTCCGAAATTTTTCTATGTCCCACGAATAACTTAAAAATTGATTCGAATGAAATTTCAAAAAATAGGTTTTTTTAATACTTTTATTATATTTTTTACGTCTTGTAGGGTCGGAAACCAACATGATATTTTGATGTATTTTTTCGTCCCATGCATTTTTGGTTTCAGGTGATAGAATTATTTCCACTACGTCCCATGCTCATCTATATTATATAAAACCACATGGCTGACTGATTCACTCACTGACATAAATGTTTACCCACTTCCAAATGAGTTAGAAACTTGATATTTGGCAAAAACACTCCTTTCACCTTGCAACCAACAGAAAAATTCCGAAAAGGTACATTTTTTTAATTTTCAACCCTACAAGAGACAAAAATATAGGGGGAAGCTATTTATCTCCAGTAATATCTCTGAGTGTGATATTGTGCATGGCCTATGTTGTAGACAATAACACATTACATCTTTTTTGTCTCCTGCTATTTCATCATACGACGTTTAGTTACGGAGTTATTAATGATTTTGTACTTTTTGTCCGAAATTTTTCTATGTCCCACGAATAACTTAAAAATTGATTCGAATGAAATTTCAAAAAATAGGTTTTTTTAATACTTTTATTATATTTTTTACGTCTTGTAGGGTCGGAAACCAACATGATATTTTGATGTATTTTTTCGTCCCATGCATTTTTGGTTTCAGGTGATAGAATTATTTTCCACTACGTCCCATGCTCATCTATATTATATAAAACCACATGGCTGACTGATTTACTCACTGACATAAATGTTTACCCACTTCCAAATGAGTTAGAAACTTGATATTTGGCAAAACACTCCTTTCACCTTGCAACCAACAGAAAAATTCCGAAAAGGTACATTTTTTAATTTTCAACCCTACAAGAGACAAAAATATAGGGGGAAGCTATTTATCTCCAGTAATATCTCTGAGTGTGATATTGTGCATGGCCTATGTTGTAGACAATAACACATTACATCTTTTTTGTCTCCTGCTATTTCATCATACGACGTTTAGTTACGGAGTTATTAATGATTTTGTACTTTTTGTCCGAAATTTTTCTATGTCCCACGAATAACTTAAAAATTGATTCGAATGAAATTTCAAAAAATAGGTTTTTTTAATACTTTTATTATATTTTTTACGTCTTGTAGGGTCGGAAACCAACATGATATTTTGATGTATTTTTTCGTCCCATGCATTTTTGGTTTCAGGTGATAGAATTATTTTCCACTACGTCCCATGCTCATCTATATTATATAAAACCACATGGCTGACTGATTCACTCACTGACATAAATGTTTACCCACTTCCAAATGAGTTAGAAACTTGATATTTGGCAAAAACACTCCTTTCACCTTGCAACCAACAGAAAAATTCCGAAAAGGTACATTTTTTAATTTTCAACCCTACAAGAGACAAAAATATAGGGGGAAGCTATTTATCTCCAGTAATATCTCTGAGTGTGATATTGTGCATGGCCTATGTTGTAGACAATAACACATTACATCTTTTTTGTCTCCTGCTATTTCATCATACGACGTTTAGTTACGGAGTTATTAATGATTTTGTACTTTTTGTCCGAAATTTTTCTATGTCCCACGAATAACTTAAAAATTGATTCGAATGAAATTTCAAAAAATAGGTTTTTTTAATACTTTTATTATATTTTTTACGTCTTGTAGGGTCGGAAACCAACATGATATTTTGATGTATTTTTTCGTCCCATGCATTTTTGGTTTCAGGTGATAGAATTATTTTCCACTACGTCCCATGCTCATCTATATTATATAAAACCACATGGCTGACTGATTCACTCACTGACATAAATGTTTACCCACTTCCAAATGAGTTAGAAACTTGATATTTGGCAAAAACACTCCTTTCACCTTGCAACCAACAGAAAAATTCCGAAAAGGTACATTTTTTAATTTTCAACCCTACAAGAGACAAAAATATAGGGGGAAGCTATTTATCTCCAGTAATATCTCTGAGTGTGATATTGTGCATGGCCTATGTTGTAGACAATAACACATTACATCTTTTTTGTCTCCTGCTATTTCATCATACGACGTTTAGTTACGGAGTTATTAATGATTTTGTACTTTTTGTCCGAAATTTTTCTATGTCCCACGAATAACTTAAAAATTGATTCGAATGAAATTTCAAAAAATAGGTTTTTTTAATACTTTTATTATATTTTTTACGTCTTGTAGGGTCGGAAACCAACATGATATTTTGATGTATTTTTTCGTCCCATGCATTTTTGGTTTCAGGTGATAGAATTATTTTCCACTACGTCCCATGCTCATCTATATTATATAAAACCACATGGCTGACTGATTCACTCACTGACATAAATGTTTACCCACTTCCAAATGAGTTAGAAACTTGATATTTGGCAAAAACACTCCTTTCACCTTGCAACCAACAGAAAAATTCCGAAAAGGTACATTTTTTAATTTTCAACCCTACAAGAGACAAAAATATAGAGGGAAGCTATTTATCTCCAGTAATATCTCTGAGTGTGATATTGTGCATGGCCTATGTTGTAGACAATAACACATTACATCTTTTTTGTCTCCTGCTATTTCATCATACGACGTTTAGTTACGGAGTTATTAATGATTTTGTACTTTTTGTCCGAAATTTTTCTATGTCCCACGAATAACTTAAAAATTGATTCGAATGAAATTTCAAAAAATAGGTTTTTTTAATACTTTTATTATATTTTTTACGTCTTGTAGGGTCGGAAACCAACATGATATTTTGATGTATTTTTTCGTCCCATGCATTTTTGGTTTCAGGTGATAGAATTATTTTCCACTACGTCCCATGCTCATCTATATTATATAAAACCACATGGCTGACTGATTCACTCACTGACATAAATGTTTACCCACTTCCAAATGAGTTAGAAACTTGATATTTGGCAAAAACACTCCTTTCACCTTGCAACCAACAGAAACATTCCGAAAAGGTACATTTTTTAATTTTCAACCCTACAAGAGACAAAAATATAGGGGGAAGCTATTTATCTCCAGTAATATCTCTGAGTGTGATATTGTGCATGGCCTATGTTGTAGACAATAACACATTACATCTTTTTGTCTCCTGCTATTTCATCATACGACGTTTAGTTACGGAGTTATTAATGATTTTGTACTTTTTGTCCGAAATTTTTCTATGTCCCACGAATAACTTAAAAATTGATTCGAATGAAATTTCAAAAAATAGGTTTTTTTAATACTTTTATTATATTTTTTACGTCTTGTAGGGTCAGAAACCAACATGATATTTTGATGTATTTTTTCGTCCCATGCATTTTTGGTTTCAGGTGATAGAATTATTTTCCACTACGTCCCATGCTCATCTATATTATATAAAACCACATGGCTGACTGATTCACTCACTGACATAAATGTTTACCCACTTCCAAATGAGTTAGAAACTTGATATTTGGCAAAAACACTCCTTTCACCTTGCAACCAACAGAAAAATACCGAAAAGGTACATTTTTTAATTTTCAACCCTACAAGAGACAAAAATATAGGGGGAAGCTATTTATCTCCAGTAATATCTCTGAGTGTGATATTGTGCATGGCCTATGTTGTAGACAATAACACATTACATCTTTTTTGTCTCCTGCTATTTCATCATACGACGTTTAGTTACGGAGTTATTAATGATTTTGTACTTTTTGTCCGAAATTTTTCTATGTCCCACGAATAACTTAAAAATTGATTCGAATGAAATTTCAAAAAATAGGTTTTTTTAATACTTTTATTATATTTTTTACGTCTTGTAGGGTCGGAAACCAACATGATATTTTGATGTATTTTTTCGTCCCATGCATTTTTGGTTTCAGGTGATAGAATTATTTCCACTACGTCCCATGCTCATCTATATTATATAAAACCACATGGCTGACTGATTCACTCACTGACATAAATGTTTACCCACTTCCAAATGAGTTAGAAACTTGATATTTGGCAAAAACACTCCTTTCACCTTGCAACCAACAGAAAAATACCGAAAAGGTACATTTTTTTAATTTTCAACCCTACAAGAGACAAAAATATAGGGGGAAGCTATTTATCTCCAGTAATATCTCTGAGTGTGATATTGTGCATGGCCTATGTTGTAGACAATAACACATTACATCTTTTTTGTCTCCTGCTATTTCATCATACGACGTTTAGTTACGGAGTTATTAATGATTTTGTACTTTTTGTCCGAAATTTTTCTATGTCCCACGAATAACTTAAAAATTGATTCGAATGAAATTTCAAAAAATAGGTTTTTTTAATACTTTTATTATATTTTTTACGTCTTGTAGGGTCGGAAACCAACATGATATTTTGATGTATTTTTTCGTCCCATGCATTTTTGGTTTCAGGTGATAGAATTATTTTCCACTACGTCCCATGCTCATCTATATTATATAAAACCACATGGCTGACTGATTCACTCACTGACATAAATGTTTACCCACTTCCAAATGAGTTAGAAACTTGATATTTGGCAAAAACACTCCTTTCACCTTGCAACCAACAGAAAAATTCCGAAAAGGTACATTTTTTAATTTTCAACCCTACAAGAGACAAAAATATAGGGGGAAGCTATTTATCTCCAGTAATATCTCTGAGTGTGATATTGTGCATGGCCTATGTTGTAGACAATAACACGTTACATCTTTTTTGTCTCCTGCTATTTCATCATACGACGTTTAGTTACGGAGTTATTAATGATTTTGTACTTTTTGTCCGAAATTTTTCTATGTCCCACGAATAACTTAAAAATTGATTCGAATGAAATTTCAAAAAATAGGTTTTTTTAATACTTTTATTATATTTTTTACGTCTTGTAGGGTCGGAAACCAACATGATATTTTGATGTATTTTTTCGTCCCATGCATTTTTGGTTTCAGGTGATAGAATTATTTTCCACTACGTCCCATGCTCATCTATATTATATAAAACCACATGGCTGACTGATTCACTCACTGACATAAATGTTTACCCACTTCCAAATGAGTTAGAAACTTGATATTTGGCAAAAACACTCCTTTCACCTTGCAACCAACAGAAAAATTCCGAAAAGGTACATTTTTTAATTTTCAACCCTACAAGAGACAAAAATATAGGGGGAAGCTATTTATCTCCAGTAATATCTCTGAGTGTGATATTGTGCATGGCCTATGTTGTAGACAATAACACATTACATCTTTTTTGTCTCCTGCTATTTCATCATACGACGTTTAGTTACGGAGTTATTAATGATTTTGTACTTTTTGTCCGAAATTTTTCTATGTCCCACGAATAACTTAAAAATTGATTCGAATGAAATTTCAAAAAATAGGTTTTTTTAATACTTTTATTATATTTTTTACGTCTTGTAGGGTCGGAAACCAACATGATATTTTGATGTATTTTTTCGTCCCATGCATTTTTGGTTTCAGGTGATAGAATTATTTTCCACTACGTCCCATGCTCATCTATATTATATAAAACCACATGGCTGACTGATTCACTCACTGACATAAATGTTTACCCACTTCCAAATGAGTTAGAAACTTGATATTTGGCAAAAACACTCCTTTCACCTTGCAACCAACAGAAAAATTCCGAAAAGGTACATTTTTTAATTTTCAACCCTACAAGAGACAAAAATATAGGGGGAAGCTATTTATCTCCAGTAATATCTCTGAGTGTGATATTGTGCATGGCCTATGTTGTAGACAATAACACATTACATCTTTTTGTCTCCTGCTATTTCATCATACGACGTTTAGTTACGGAGTTATTAATGATTTTGTACTTTTTGTCCGAAATTTTTCTATGTCCCACGAATAACTTAAAAATTGATTCGAATAAAATTTCAAAAAATAGGTTTTTTTAATACTTTTATTATATTTTTTACGTCTTGTAGGGTCAGAAACCAACATGATATTTTGATGTATTTTTTCGTCCCATGCATTTTTGGTTTCAGGTGATAGAATTATTTTCCACTACGTCCCATGCTCATCTATATTATATAAAACCACATGGCTGACTGATTCACTCACTGACATAAATGTTTACCCACTTCCAAATGAGTTAGAAACTTGATATTTGGCAAAAACACTCCTTTCACCTTGCAACCAACAGAAAAATACCGAAAAGGTACATTTTTTAATTTTCAACCCTACAAGAGACAAAAATATAGGGGGAAGCTATTTATCTCCAGTAATATCTCTGAGTGTGATATTGTGCATGGCCTATGTTGTAGACAATAACACATTACATCTTTTTTGTCTCCTGCTATTTCATCATACGACGTTTAGTTACGGAGTTATTAATGATTTTGTACTTTTTGTCCGAAATTTTTCTATGTCCCACGAATAACTTAAAAATTGATTCGAATGAAATTTCAAAAAATAGGTTTTTTTAATACTTTTATTATATTTTTTACGTCTTGTAGGGTCGGAAACCAACATGATATTTTGATGTATTTTTTCGTCCCATGCATTTTTGATTTCAGGTGATAGAATTATTTCCACTACGTCCCATGCTCATCTATATTATATAAAACCACATGGCTGACTGATTCACTCACTGACATAAATGTTTACCCACTTCCAAATGAGTTAGAAACTTGATATTTGGCAAAAAACACTCCTTTCACCTTGCAACCAACAGAAAAATTCCGAAAAGGTACATTTTTTTAATTTTCAACCCTACAAGAGACAAAAATATAGGGGGAAGCTATTTATCTCCAGTAATATCTCTGAGTGTGATATTGTGCATGGCCTATGTTGTAGACAATAACACATTACATCTTTTTTGTCTCCTGCTATTTCATCATACGACGTTTAGTTACGGAGTTATTAATGATTTTGTACTTTTTGTCCGAAATTTTTCTATGTCCCACGAATAACTTAAAAATTGATTCGAATGAAATTTCAAAAAATAGGTTTTTTTAATACTTTTATTATATTTTTTACGTCTTGTAGGGTCGGAAACCAACATGATATTTTGATGTATTTTTTCGTCCCATGCATTTTTGGTTTCAGGTGATAGAATTATTTTCCACTACGTCCCATGCTCATCTATATTATATAAAACCACATGGCTGACTGATTCACTCACTGACATAAATGTTTACCCACTTCCAAATGAGTTAGAAACTTGATATTTGGCAAAAACACTCCTTTCACCTTGCAACCAACAGAAAAATTCCGAAAAGGTACATTTTTTAATTTTCAACCCTACAAGAGACAAAAATATAGGGGGAAGCTATTTATCTCCAGTAATATCTCTGAGTGTGATATTGTGCATGGCCTATGTTGTAGACAATAACACGTTACATCTTTTTTGTCTCCTGCTATTTCATCATACGACGTTTAGTTACGGAGTTATTAATGATTTTGTACTTTTTGTCCGAAATTTTTCTATGTCCCACGAATAACTTAAAAATTGATTCGAATGAAATTTCAAAAAATAGGTTTTTTTAATACTTTTATTATATTTTTTACGTCTTGTAGGGTCGGAAACCAACATGATATTTTGATGTATTTTTTCGTCCCATGCATTTTTGGTTTCAGGTGATAGAATTATTTTCCACTACGTCCCATGCTCATCTATATTATATAAAACCACATGGCTGACTGATTCACTCACTGACATAAATGTTTACCCACTTCCAAATGAGTTAGAAACTTGATATTTGGCAAAAACACTCCTTTCACCTAGCAACCAACAGAAAAATTCCGAAAAGGTACATTTTTTAATTTTCAACCCTACAAGAGACAAAAATATAGGGGGAAGCTATTTATCTCCAGTAATATCTCTGAGTGTGATATTGTGCATGGCCTATGTTGTAGACAATAACACATTACATCTTTTTTGTCTCCTGCTATTTCATCATACGACGTTTAGTTACGGAGTTATTAATGATTTTGTACTTTTTGTCCGAAATTTTTCTATGTCCCACGAATAACTTAAAAATTGATTCGAATGAAATTTCAAAAAATAGGTTTTTTTAATACTTTTATTATATTTTTTACGTCTTGTAGGGTCGGAAACCAACATGATATTTTGATGTATTTTTTCGTCCCATGCATTTTTGGTTTCAGGTGATAGAATTATTTTCCACTACGTCCCATGCTCATCTATATTATATAAAACCACATGGCTGACTGATTCACTCACTGACATAAATGTTTACCCACTTCCAAATGAGTTAGAAACTTGATATTTGGCAAAAACACTCCTTTCACCTTGCAACCAACAGAAAAATTCCGAAAAGGTACATTTTTTAATTTTCAACCCTACAAGAGACAAAAATATAGGGGGAAGCTATTTATCTCCAGTAATATCTCTGAGTGTGATATTGTGCATGGCCTATGTTGTAGACAATAACACATTACATCTTTTTTGTCTCCTGCTATTTCATCATACGACGTTTAGTTACGGAGTTATTAATGATTTTGTACTTTTTGTCCTAAATTTTTCTATGTCCCACGAATAACTTAAAAATTGATTCGAATGAAATTTCAAAAAATAGGTTTTTTTAATACTTTTATTATATTTTTTACGTCTTGTAGGGTCGGAAACCAACATGATATTTTGATGTATTTTTTCGTCCCATGCATTTTTGGTTTCAGGTGATAGAATTATTTTCCACTACGTCCCATGCTCATCTATATTATATAAAACCACATGGCTGACTGATTCACTCACTGACATAAATGTTTACCCACTTCCAAATGAGTTAGAAACTTGATATTTGGCAAAAACACTCCTTTCACCTTGCAACCAACAGAAAAATTCCGAAAAGGTACATTTTTTAATTTTCAACCCTACAAGAGACAAAAATATAGGGGGAAGCTATTTATCTCCAGTAATATCTCTGAGTGTGATATTGTGCATGGCCTATGTTGTAGACAATAACACATTACATCTTTTTTGTCTCCTGCTATTTCATCATACGACGTTTAGTTACGGAGTTATTAATGATTTTGTACTTTTTGTCCGAAATTTTTCTATGTCCCACGAATAACTTAAAAATTGATTCGAATGAAATTTCAAAAAATAGGTTTTTTTAATACTTTTATTATATTTTTTACGTCTTGTAGGGTCGGAAACCAACATGATATTTTGATGTATTTTTTCGTCCCATGCATTTTTGGTTTCAGGTGATAGAATTATTTTCCACTACGTCCCATGCTCATCTATATTATATAAAACCACATGGCTGACTGATTCACTCACTGACATAAATGTTTACCCACTTCCAAATGAGTTAGAAACTTGATATTTGGCAAAAACACTCCTTTCACCTTGCAACCAACAGAAAAATTCCGAAAAGGTACATTTTTTAATTTTCAACCCTACAAGAGACAAAAATATAGGGGGAAGCTATTTATCTCCAGTAATATCTCTGAGTGTGATATTGTGCATGGCCTATGTTGTAGACAATAACACATTACATCTTTTTTGTCTCCTGCTATTTCATCATACGACGTTTAGTTACGGAGTTATTAATGATTTTGTACTTTTTGTCCGAAATTTTTCTATGTCCCACGAATAACTTAAAAATTGATTCGAATGAAATTTCAAAAAATAGGTTTTTTTAATACTTTTATTATATTTTTTACGTCTTGTAGGGTCGGAAACCAACATGATATTTTGATGTATTTTTTCGTCCCATGCATTTTTGGTTTCAGGTGATAGAATTATTTTCCACTACGTCCCATGCTCATCTATATTATATAAAACCACATGGCTGACTGATTCACTCACTGACATAAATGTTTACCCACTTCCAAATGAGTTAGAAACTTGATATTTGGCAAAAACACTCCTTTCACCTTGCAACCAACAGAAAAATTCCGAAAAGGTACATTTTTTAATTTTCAACCCTACAAGAGACAAAAATATAGGGGGAAGCTATTTATCTCCAGTAATATCTCTGAGTGTGATATTGTGCATGGCCTATGTTGTAGACAATAACACATTACATCTTTTTTGTCTCCTGCTATTTCATCATACGACGTTTAGTTACGGAGTTATTAATGATTTTGTACTTTTTGTCCGAAATTTTTCTATGTCCCACGAATAACTTAAAAATTGATTCGAATGAAATTTCAAAAAATAGGTTTTTTTAATACTTTTATTATATTTTTTACGTCTTGTAGGGTCGGAAACCAACATGATATTTTGATGTATTTTTTCGTCCCATGCATTTTTGGTTTCAGGTGATAGAATTATTTTCCACTACGTCCCATGCTCATCTATATTATATAAAACCACATGGCTGACTGATTCACTCACTGACATAAATGTTTACCCACTTCCAAATGAGTTAGAAACTTGATATTTGGCAAAAACACTCCTTTCACCTTGCAACCAACAGAAAAATTCCGAAAAGGTACATTTTTTAATTTTCAACCCTACAAGAGACAAAAATATAGGGGGAAGCTATTTATCTCCAGTAATATCTCTGAGTGTGATATTGTGCATGGCCTATGTTGTAGACAATAACACATTACATCTTTTTTGTCTCCTGCTATTTCATCATACGACGTTTAGTTACGGAGTTATTAATGATTTTGTACTTTTTGTCCGAAATTTTTCTATGTCCCACGAATAACTTAAAAATTGATTCGAATGAAATTTCAAAAAATAGGTTTTTTTAATACTTTTATTATATTTTTTACGTCTTGTAGGGTCGGAAACCAACATGATATTTTGATGTATTTTTTCGTCCCATGCATTTTTGGTTTCAGGTGATAGAATTATTTTCCACTACGTCCCATGCTCATCTATATTATATAAAACCACATGGCTGACTGATTCACTCACTGACATAAATGTTTACCCACTTCCAAATGAGTTAGAAACTTGATATTTGGCAAAAACACTCCTTTCACCTTGCAACCAACAGAAAAATTCCGAAAAGGTACATTTTTTAATTTTCAACCCTACAAGAGACAAAAATATAGGGGGAAGCTATTTATCTCCAGTAATATCTCTGAGTGTGATATTGTGCATGGCCTATGTTGTAGACAATAACACATTACATCTTTTTGTCTCCTGCTATTTCATCATACGACGTTTAGTTACGGAGTTATTAATGATTTTGTACTTTTTGTCCGAAATTTTTCTATGTCCCACGAATAACTTAAAAATTGATTCGAATAAAATTTCAAAAAATAGGTTTTTTTAATACTTTTATTATATTTTTTACGTCTTGTAGGGTCAGAAACCAACATGATATTTTGATGTATTTTTTCGTCCCATGCATTTTTGGTTTCAGGTGATAGAATTATTTTCCACTACGTCCCATGCTCATCTATATTATATAAAACCACATGGCTGACTGATTCACTCACTGACATAAATGTTTACCCACTTCCAAATGAGTTAGAAACTTGATATTTGGCAAAAACACTCCTTTCACCTTGCAACCAACAGAAAAATACCGAAAAGGTACATTTTTTAATTTTCAACCCTACAAGAGACAAAAATATAGGGGGAAGCTATTTATCTCCAGTAATATCTCTGAGTGTGATATTGTGCATGGCCTATGTTGTAGACAATAACACATTACATCTTTTTTGTCTCCTGCTATTTCATCATACGACGTTTAGTTACGGAGTTATTAATGATTTTGTACTTTTAGTCCGAAATTTTTCTATGTCCCACGAATAACTTAAAAATTGATTCGAATGAAATTTCAAAAAATAGGTTTTTTTAATACTTTTATTATATTTTTTACGTCTTGTAGGGTCGGAAACCAACATGATATTTTGATGTATTTTTTCGTCCCATGCATTTTTGATTTCAGGTGATAGAATTATTTCCACTACGTCCCATGCTCATCTATATTATATAAAACCACATGGCTGACTGATTCACTCACTGACATAAATGTTTACCCACTTCCAAATGAGTTAGAAACTTGATATTTGGCAAAAAACACTCCTTTCACCTTGCAACCAACAGAAAAATTCCGAAAAGGTACATTTTTTTAATTTTCAACCCTACAAGAGACAAAAATATAGGGGGAAGCTATTTATCTCCAGTAATATCTCTGAGTGTGATATTGTGCATGGCCTATGTTGTAGACAATAACACATTACATCTTTTTTGTCTCCTGCTATTTCATCATACGACGTTTAGTTACGGAGTTATTAATGATTTTGTACTTTTTGTCCGAAATTTTTCTATGTCCCACGAATAACTTAAAAATTGATTCGAATGAAATTTCAAAAAATAGGTTTTTTTAATACTTTTATTATATTTTTTACGTCTTGTAGGGTCGGAAACCAACATGATATTTTGATGTATTTTTTCGTCCCATGCATTTTTGGTTTCAGGTGATAGAATTATTTTCCACTACGTCCCATGCTCATCTATATTATATAAAACCACATGGCTGACTGATTCACTCACTGACATAAATGTTTACCCACTTCCAAATGAGTTAGAAACTTGATATTTGGCAAAAACACTCCTTTCACCTTGCAACCAACAGAAAAATTCCGAAAAGGTACATTTTTTAATTTTCAACCCTACAAGAGACAAAAATATAGGGGGAAGCTATTTATCTCCAGTAATATCTCTGAGTGTGATATTGTGCATGGCCTATGTTGTAGACAATAACACGTTACATCTTTTTTGTCTCCTGCTATTTCATCATACGACGTTTAGTTACGGAGTTATTAATGATTTTGTACTTTTTGTCCGAAATTTTTCTATGTCCCACGAATAACTTAAAAATTGATTCGAATGAAATTTCAAAAAATAGGTTTTTTTAATACTTTTATTATATTTTTTACGTCTTGTAGGGTCGGAAACCAACATGATATTTTGATGTATTTTTTCGTCCCATGCATTTTTGGTTTCAGGTGATAGAATTATTTTCCACTACGTCCCATGCTCATCTATATTATATAAAACCACATGGCTGACTGATTCACTCACTGACATAAATGTTTACCCACTTCCAAATGAGTTAGAAACTTGATATTTGGCAAAAACACTCCTTTCACCTAGCAACCAACAGAAAAATTCCGAAAAGGTACATTTTTTAATTTTCAACCCTACAAGAGACAAAAATATAGGGGGAAGCTATTTATCTCCAGTAATATCTCTGAGTGTGATATTGTGCATGGCCTATGTTGTAGACAATAACACATTACATCTTTTTTGTCTCCTGCTATTTCATCATACGACGTTTAGTTACGGAGTTATTAATGATTTTGTACTTTTTGTCCGAAATTTTTCTATGTCCCACGAATAACTTAAAAATTGATTCGAATGAAATTTCAAAAAATAGGTTTTTTTAATACTTTTATTATATTTTTTACGTCTTGTAGGGTCGGAAACCAACATGATATTTTGATGTATTTTTTCGTCCCATGCATTTTTGGTTTCAGGTGATAGAATTATTTTCCACTACGTCCCATGCTCATCTATATTATATAAAACCACATGGCTGACTGATTCACTCACTGACATAAATGTTTACCCACTTCCAAATGAGTTAGAAACTTGATATTTGGCAAAAACACTCCTTTCACCTTGCAACCAACAGAAAAATTCCGAAAAGGTACATTTTTTAATTTTCAACCCTACAAGAGACAAAAATATAGGGGGAAGCTATTTATCTCCAGTAATATCTCTGAGTGTGATATTGTGCATGGCCTATGTTGTAGACAATAACACATTACATCTTTTTTGTCTCCTGCTATTTCATCATACGACGTTTAGTTACGGAGTTATTAATGATTTTGTACTTTTTGTCCTAAATTTTTCTATGTCCCACGAATAACTTAAAAATTGATTCGAATGAAATTTCAAAAAATAGGTTTTTTTAATACTTTTATTATATTTTTTACGTCTTGTAGGGTCGGAAACCAACATGATATTTTGATGTATTTTTTCGTCCCATGCATTTTTGGTTTCAGGTGATAGAATTATTTTCCACTACGTCCCATGCTCATCTATATTATATAAAACCACATGGCTGACTGATTCACTCACTGACATAAATGTTTACCCACTTCCAAATGAGTTAGAAACTTGATATTTGGCAAAAACACTCCTTTCACCTTGCAACCAACAGAAAAATTCCGAAAAGGTACATTTTTTAATTTTCAACCCTACAAGAGACAAAAATATAGGGGGAAGCTATTTATCTCCAGTAATATCTCTGAGTGTGATATTGTGCATGGCCTATGTTGTAGACAATAACACATTACATCTTTTTTGTCTCCTGCTATTTCATCATACGACGTTTAGTTACGGAGTTATTAATGATTTTGTACTTTTTGTCCGAAATTTTTCTATGTCCCACGAATAACTTAAAAATTGATTCGAATGAAATTTCAAAAAATAGGTTTTTTTAATACTTTTATTATATTTTTTACGTCTTGTAGGGTCGGAAACCAACATGATATTTTGATGTATTTTTTCGTCCCATGCATTTTTGGTTTCAGGTGATAGAATTATTTTCCACTACGTCCCATGCTCATCTATATTATATAAAACCACATGGCTGACTGATTCACTCACTGACATAAATGTTTACCCACTTCCAAATGAGTTAGAAACTTGATATTTGGCAAAAACACTCCTTTCACCTTGCAACCAACAGAAAAATTCCGAAAAGGTACATTTTTTAATTTTCAACCCTACAAGAGACAAAAATATAGGGGGAAGCTATTTATCTCCAGTAATATCTCTGAGTGTGATATTGTGCATGGCCTATGTTGTAGACAATAACACATTACATCTTTTTTGTCTCCTGCTATTTCATCATACGACGTTTAGTTACGGAGTTATTAATGATTTTGTACTTTTTGTCCGAAATTTTTCTATGTCCCACGAATAACTTAAAAATTGATTCGAATGAAATTTCAAAAAATAGGTTTTTTTAATACTTTTATTATATTTTTTACGTCTTGTAGGGTCGGAAACCAACATGATATTTTGATGTATTTTTTCGTCCCATGCATTTTTGGTTTCAGGTGATAGAATTATTTTCCACTACGTCCCATGCTCATCTATATTATATAAAACCACATGGCTGACTGATTCACTCACTGACATAAATGTTTACCCACTTCCAAATGAGTTAGAAACTTGATATTTGGCAAAAACACTCCTTTCACCTTGCAACCAACAGAAAAATTCCGAAAAGGTACATTTTTTAATTTTCAACCCTACAAGAGACAAAAATATAGGGGGAAGCTATTTATCTCCAGTAATATCTCTGAGTGTGATATTGTGCATGGCCTATGTTGTAGACAATAACACATTACATCTTTTTTGTCTCCTGCTATTTCATCATACGACGTTTAGTTACGGAGTTATTAATGATTTTGTACTTTTTGTCCGAAATTTTTCTATGTCCCACGAATAACTTAAAAATTGATTCGAATGAAATTTCAAAAAATAGGTTTTTTTAATACTTTTATTATATTTTTTACGTCTTGTAGGGTCGGAAACCAACATGATATTTTGATGTATTTTTTCGTCCCATGCATTTTTGGTTTCAGGTGATAGAATTATTTTCCACTACGTCCCATGCTCATCTATATTATATAAAACCACATGGCTGACTGATTCACTCACTGACATAAATGTTTACCCACTTCCAAATGAGTTAGAAACTTGATATTTGGCAAAAACACTCCTTTCACCTTGCAACCAACAGAAAAATTCCGAAAAGGTACATTTTTTAATTTTCAACCCTACAAGAGACAAAAATATAGGGGGAAGCTATTTATCTCCAGTAATATCTCTGAGTGTGATATTGTGCATGGCCTATGTTGTAGACAATAACACATTACATCTTTTTTGTCTCCTGCTATTTCATCATACGACGTTTAGTTACGGAGTTATTAATGATTTTGTACTTTTTGTCCGAAATTTTTCTATGTCCCACGAATAACTTAAAAATTGATTCGAATGAAATTTCAAAAAATAGGTTTTTTTAATACTTTTATTATATTTTTTACGTCTTGTAGGGTCGGAAACCAACATGATATTTTGATGTATTTTTTCGTCCCATGCATTTTTGGTTTCAGGTGATAGAATTATTTTCCACTACGTCCCATGCTCATCTATATTATATAAAACCACATGGCTGACTGATTCACTCACTGACATAAATGTTTACCCACTTCCAAATGAGTTAGAAACTTGATATTTGGCAAAAACACTCCTTTCACCTTGCAACCAACAGAAAAATTCCGAAAAGGTACATTTTTTAATTTTCAACCCTACAAGAGACAAAAATATAGGGGGAAGCTATTTATCTCCAGTAATATCTCTGAGTGTGATATTGTGCATGGCCTATGTTGTAGACAATAACACATTACATCTTTTTTGTCTCCTGCTATTTCATCATACGACGTTTAGTTACGGAGTTATTAATGATTTTGTACTTTTTGTCCGAAATTTTTCTATGTCCCACGAATAACTTAAAAATTGATTCGAATGAAATTTCAAAAAATAGGTTTTTTTAATACTTTTATTATATTTTTTACGTCTTGTAGGGTCGGAAACCAACATGATATTTTGATGTATTTTTTCGTCCCATGCATTTTTGGTTTCAGGTGATAGAATTATTTTCCACTACGTCCCATGCTCATCTATATTATATAAAACCACATGGCTGACTGATTCACTCACTGACATAAATGTTTACCCACTTCCAAATGAGTTAGAAACTTGATATTTGGCAAAAACACTCCTTTCACCTTGCAACCAACAGAAAAATTCCGAAAAGGTACATTTTTTAATTTTCAACCCTACAAGAGACAAAAATATAGGGGGAAGCTATTTATCTCCAGTAATATCTCTGAGTGTGATATTGTGCATGGCCTATGTTGTAGACAATAACACATTACATCTTTTTTGTCTCCTGCTATTTCATCATACGACGTTTAGTTACGGAGTTATTAATGATTTTGTACTTTTTGTCCGAAATTTTTCTATGTCCCACGAATAACTTAAAAATTGATTCGAATGAAATTTCAAAAAATAGGTTTTTTTAATACTTTTATTATATTTTTTACGTCTTGTAGGGTCGGAAACCAACATGATATTTTGATGTATTTTTTCGTCCCATGCATTTTTGGTTTCAGGTGATAGAATTATTTTCCACTACGTCCCATGCTCATCTATATTATATAAAACCACATGGCTGACTGATTCACTCACTGACATAAATGTTTACCCACTTCCAAATGAGTTAGAAACTTGATATTTGGCAAAAACACTCCTTTCACCTTGCAACCAACAGAAAAATTCCGAAAAGGTACATTTTTTAATTTTCAACCCTACAAGAGACAAAAATATAGGGGGAAGCTATTTATCTCCAGTAATATCTCTGAGTGTGATATTGTGCATGGCCTATGTTGTAGACAATAACACATTACATCTTTTTTGTCTCCTGCTATTTCATCATACGACGTTTAGTTACGGAGTTATTAATGATTTTGTACTTTTTGTCCGAAATTTTTCTATGTCCCACGAATAACTTAAAAATTGATTCGAATGAAATTTCAAAAAATAGGTTTTTTTAATACTTTTATTCTATTTTTTACGTCTTGTAGGGTCGGAAACCAACATGATATTTTGATGTATTTTTTCGTCCCATGCATTTTTGGTTTCAGGTGATAGAATTATTTTCCACTACGTCCCATGCTCATCTATATTATATAAAACCACATGGCTGACTGATTCACTCACTGACATAAATGTTTACCCACTTCCAAATGAGTTAGAAACTTGATATTTGGCAAAAACACTCCTTTCACCTTGCAACCAACAGAAAAATTCCGAAAAGGTACATTTTTTAATTTTCAACCCTACAAGAGACAAAAATATAGGGGGAAGCTATTTATCTCCAGTAATATCTCTGAGTGTGATATTGTGCATGGCCTATGTTGTAGACAATAACACATTACATCTTTTTTGTCTCCTGCTATTTCATCATACGACGTTTAGTTACGGAGTTATTAATGATTTTGTACTTTTTGTCCGAAATTTTTCTATGTCCCACGAATAACTTAAAAATTGATTCGAATGAAATTTCAAAAAATAGGTTTTTTTAATACTTTTATTATATTTTTTACGTCTTGTAGGGTCGGAAACCAACATGATATTTTGATGTATTTTTTCGTCCCATGCATTTTTGGTTTCAGGTGATAGAATTATTTTCCACTACGTCCCATGCTCATCTATATTATATAAAACCACATGGCTGACTGATTCACTCACTGACATAAATGTTTACCCACTTCCAAATGAGTTAGAAACTTGATATTTGGCAAAAACACTCCTTTCACCTTGCAACCAACAGAAAAATTCCGAAAAGGTACATTTTTTAATTTTCAACCCTACAAGAGACAAAAATATAGGGGGAAGCTATTTATCTCCAGTAATATCTCTGAGTGTGATATTGTGCATGGCCTATGTTGTAGACAATAACACATTACATCTTTTTGTCTCCTGCTATTTCATCATACGACGTTTAGTTACGGAGTTATTAATGATTTTGTACTTTTTGTCCGAAATTTTTCTATGTCCCACGAATAACTTAAAAATTGATTCGAATAAAATTTCAAAAAATAGGTTTTTTTAATACTTTTATTATATTTTTTACGTCTTGTAGGGTCAGAAACCAACATGATATTTTGATGTATTTTTTCGTCCCATGCATTTTTGGTTTCAGGTGATAGAATTATTTTCCACTACGTCCCATGCTCATCTATATTATATAAAACCACATGGCTGACTGATTCACTCACTGACATAAATGTTTACCCACTTCCAAATGAGTTAGAAACTTGATATTTGGCAAAAACACTCCTTTCACCTTGCAACCAACAGAAAAATACCGAAAAGGTACATTTTTTAATTTTCAACCCTACAAGAGACAAAAATATAGGGGGAAGCTATTTATCTCCAGTAATATCTCTGAGTGTGATATTGTGCATGGCCTATGTTGTAGACAATAACACATTACATCTTTTTTGTCTCCTGCTATTTCATCATACGACGTTTAGTTACGGAGTTATTAATGATTTTGTACTTTTAGTCCGAAATTTTTCTATGTCCCACGAATAACTTAAAAATTGATTCGAATGAAATTTCAAAAAATAGGTTTTTTTAATACTTTTATTATATTTTTTACGTCTTGTAGGGTCGGAAACCAACATGATATTTTGATGTATTTTTTCGTCCCATGCATTTTTGATTTCAGGTGATAGAATTATTTCCACTACGTCCCATGCTCATCTATATTATATAAAACCACATGGCTGACTGATTCACTCACTGACATAAATGTTTACCCACTTCCAAATGAGTTAGAAACTTGATATTTGGCAAAAAACACTCCTTTCACCTTGCAACCAACAGAAAAATTCCGAAAAGGTACATTTTTTTAATTTTCAACCCTACAAGAGACAAAAATATAGGGGGAAGCTATTTATCTCCAGTAATATCTCTGAGTGTGATATTGTGCATGGCCTATGTTGTAGACAATAACACATTACATCTTTTTTGTCTCCTGCTATTTCATCATACGACGTTTAGTTACGGAGTTATTAATGATTTTGTACTTTTTGTCCGAAATTTTTCTATGTCCCACGAATAACTTAAAAATTGATTCGAATGAAATTTCAAAAAATAGGTTTTTTTAATACTTTTATTATATTTTTTACGTCTTGTAGGGTCGGAAACCAACATGATATTTTGATGTATTTTTTCGTCCCATGCATTTTTGGTTTCAGGTGATAGAATTATTTTCCACTACGTCCCATGCTCATCTATATTATATAAAACCACATGGCTGACTGATTCACTCACTGACATAAATGTTTACCCACTTCCAAATGAGTTAGAAACTTGATATTTGGCAAAAACACTCCTTTCACCTTGCAACCAACAGAAAAATTCCGAAAAGGTACATTTTTTAATTTTCAACCCTACAAGAGACAAAAATATAGGGGGAAGCTATTTATCTCCAGTAATATCTCTGAGTGTGATATTGTGCATGGCCTATGTTGTAGACAATAACACGTTACATCTTTTTTGTCTCCTGCTATTTCATCATACGACGTTTAGTTACGGAGTTATTAATGATTTTGTACTTTTTGTCCGAAATTTTTCTATGTCCCACGAATAACTTAAAAATTGATTCGAATGAAATTTCAAAAAATAGGTTTTTTTAATACTTTTATTATATTTTTTACGTCTTGTAGGGTCGGAAACCAACATGATATTTTGATGTATTTTTTCGTCCCATGCATTTTTGGTTTCAGGTGATAGAATTATTTTCCACTACGTCCCATGCTCATCTATATTATATAAAACCACATGGCTGACTGATTCACTCACTGACATAAATGTTTACCCACTTCCAAATGAGTTAGAAACTTGATATTTGGCAAAAACACTCCTTTCACCTAGCAACCAACAGAAAAATTCCGAAAAGGTACATTTTTTAATTTTCAACCCTACAAGAGACAAAAATATAGGGGGAAGCTATTTATCTCCAGTAATATCTCTGAGTGTGATATTGTGCATGGCCTATGTTGTAGACAATAACACATTACATCTTTTTTGTCTCCTGCTATTTCATCATACGACGTTTAGTTACGGAGTTATTAATGATTTTGTACTTTTTGTCCGAAATTTTTCTATGTCCCACGAATAACTTAAAAATTGATTCGAATGAAATTTCAAAAAATAGGTTTTTTTAATACTTTTATTATATTTTTTACGTCTTGTAGGGTCGGAAACCAACATGATATTTTGATGTATTTTTTCGTCCCATGCATTTTTGGTTTCAGGTGATAGAATTATTTTCCACTACGTCCCATGCTCATCTATATTATATAAAACCACATGGCTGACTGATTCACTCACTGACATAAATGTTTACCCACTTCCAAATGAGTTAGAAACTTGATATTTGGCAAAAACACTCCTTTCACCTTGCAACCAACAGAAAAATTCCGAAAAGGTACATTTTTTAATTTTCAACCCTACAAGAGACAAAAATATAGGGGGAAGCTATTTATCTCCAGTAATATCTCTGAGTGTGATATTGTGCATGGCCTATGTTGTAGACAATAACACATTACATCTTTTTTGTCTCCTGCTATTTCATCATACGACGTTTAGTTACGGAGTTATTAATGATTTTGTACTTTTTGTCCTAAATTTTTCTATGTCCCACGAATAACTTAAAAATTGATTCGAATGAAATTTCAAAAAATAGGTTTTTTTAATACTTTTATTATATTTTTTACGTCTTGTAGGGTCGGAAACCAACATGATATTTTGATGTATTTTTTCGTCCCATGCATTTTTGGTTTCAGGTGATAGAATTATTTTCCACTACGTCCCATGCTCATCTATATTATATAAAACCACATGGCTGACTGATTCACTCACTGACATAAATGTTTACCCACTTCCAAATGAGTTAGAAACTTGATATTTGGCAAAAACACTCCTTTCACCTTGCAACCAACAGAAAAATTCCGAAAAGGTACATTTTTTAATTTTCAACCCTACAAGAGACAAAAATATAGGGGGAAGCTATTTATCTCCAGTAATATCTCTGAGTGTGATATTGTGCATGGCCTATGTTGTAGACAATAACACATTACATCTTTTTTGTCTCCTGCTATTTCATCATACGACGTTTAGTTACGGAGTTATTAATGATTTTGTACTTTTTGTCCGAAATTTTTCTATGTCCCACGAATAACTTAAAAATTGATTCGAATGAAATTTCAAAAAATAGGTTTTTTTAATACTTTTATTATATTTTTTACGTCTTGTAGGGTCGGAAACCAACATGATATTTTGATGTATTTTTTCGTCCCATGCATTTTTGGTTTCAGGTGATAGAATTATTTTCCACTACGTCCCATGCTCATCTATATTATATAAAACCACATGGCTGACTGATTCACTCACTGACATAAATGTTTACCCACTTCCAAATGAGTTAGAAACTTGATATTTGGCAAAAACACTCCTTTCACCTTGCAACCAACAGAAAAATTCCGAAAAGGTACATTTTTTAATTTTCAACCCTACAAGAGACAAAAATATAGGGGGAAGCTATTTATCTCCAGTAATATCTCTGAGTGTGATATTGTGCATGGCCTATGTTGTAGACAATAACACATTACATCTTTTTTGTCTCCTGCTATTTCATCATACGACGTTTAGTTACGGAGTTATTAATGATTTTGTACTTTTTGTCCGAAATTTTTCTATGTCCCACGAATAACTTAAAAATTGATTCGAATGAAATTTCAAAAAATAGGTTTTTTTAATACTTTTATTATATTTTTTACGTCTTGTAGGGTCGGAAACCAACATGATATTTTGATGTATTTTTTCGTCCCATGCATTTTTGGTTTCAGGTGATAGAATTATTTTCCACTACGTCCCATGCTCATCTATATTATATAAAACCACATGGCTGACTGATTCACTCACTGACATAAATGTTTACCCACTTCCAAATGAGTTAGAAACTTGATATTTGGCAAAAACACTCCTTTCACCTTGCAACCAACAGAAAAATTCCGAAAAGGTACATTTTTTAATTTTCAACCCTACAAGAGACAAAAATATAGGGGGAAGCTATTTATCTCCAGTAATATCTCTGAGTGTGATATTGTGCATGGCCTATGTTGTAGACAATAACACATTACATCTTTTTTGTCTCCTGCTATTTCATCATACGACGTTTAGTTACGGAGTTATTAATGATTTTGTACTTTTTGTCCGAAATTTTTCTATGTCCCACGAATAACTTAAAAATTGATTCGAATGAAATTTCAAAAAATAGGTTTTTTTAATACTTTTATTATATTTTTTACGTCTTGTAGGGTCGGAAACCAACATGATATTTTGATGTATTTTTTCGTCCCATGCATTTTTGGTTTCAGGTGATAGAATTATTTTCCACTACGTCCCATGCTCATCTATATTATATAAAACCACATGGCTGACTGATTCACTCACTGACATAAATGTTTACCCACTTCCAAATGAGTTAGAAACTTGATATTTGGCAAAAACACTCCTTTCACCTTGCAACCAACAGAAAAATTCCGAAAAGGTACATTTTTTAATTTTCAACCCTACAAGAGACAAAAATATAGGGGGAAGCTATTTATCTCCAGTAATATCTCTGAGTGTGATATTGTGCATGGCCTATGTTGTAGACAATAACACATTACATCTTTTTTGTCTCCTGCTATTTCATCATACGACGTTTAGTTACGGAGTTATTAATGATTTTGTACTTTTTGTCCGAAATTTTTCTATGTCCCACGAATAACTTAAAAATTGATTCGAATGAAATTTCAAAAAATAGGTTTTTTTAATACTTTTATTCTATTTTTTACGTCTTGTAGGGTCGGAAACCAACATGATATTTTGATGTATTTTTTCGTCCCATGCATTTTTGGTTTCAGGTGATAGAATTATTTTCCACTACGTCCCATGCTCATCTATATTATATAAAACCACATGGCTGACTGATTCACTCACTGACATAAATGTTTACCCACTTCCAAATGAGTTAGAAACTTGATATTTGGCAAAAACACTCCTTTCACCTTGCAACCAACAGAAAAATTCCGAAAAGGTACATTTTTTAATTTTCAACCCTACAATAGACAAAAATATAGGGGGAAGCTATTTATCTCCAGTAATATCTCTGAGTGTGATATTGTGCATGGCCTATGTTGTAGACAATAACACATTACATCTTTTTTGTCTCCTGCTATTTCATCATACGACGTTTAGTTACGGAGTTATTAATGATTTTGTACTTTTTGTCCGAAATTTTTCTATGTCCCACGAATAACTTAAAAATTGATTCGAATGAAATTTCAAAAAATAGTTTTTTTTAATACTTTTATTATATTTTTTACGTCTTGTAGGGTCGGAAACCAACATGATATTTTGATGTACTTTTTCGTCCCATGCATTTTTGGTTTCAGGTGATAGAATTATTTTCCACTACGTCCCATGCTCATCTATATTATATAAAACCACATGGCTGACTGATTCACTCACTGACATAAATGTTTACCCACTTCCAAATGAGTTAGAAACTTGATATTTGGCAAAAACACTCCTTTCACCTTGCAACCAACAGAAAAATTCCGAAAAGGTACATTTTTTAATTTTCAACCCTACAAGAGACAAAAAATATAGGGGGAAGCTATTTATCTCCAGTAATATCTCTGAGTGTGATATTGTGCATGGCCTATGTTGTAGACAATAACACATTACATCTTTTTTGTCTCCTGCTATTTCATCATACGACGTTTAGTTACGGAGTTATTAATGATTTTGTACTTTTTGTCCGAAATTTTTCTATGTCCCACGAATAACTTAAAAATTGATTCGAATGAAATTTCAAAAAATAGGTTTTTTTAATACTTTTATTATATTTTTTACGTCTTGTAGGGTCGGAAACCAACATGATATTTTGATGTATTTTTTCGTCCCATGCATTTTTGGTTTCAGGTGATAGAATTATTTCCACTACGTCCCATGCTCATCTATATTATATAAAACCACATGGCTGACTGATTCACTCACTGACATAAATGTTTACCCACTTCCAAATGAGTTAGAAACTTGATATTTGGCAAAAACACTCCTTTCACCTTGCAACCAACAGAAAAATTCCGAAAAGGTACATTTTTTAATTTTCAACCCTACAAGAGACAAAAATATAGGGGGAAGCTATTTATCTCCAGTAATATCTCTGAGTGTGATATTGTGCATGGCCTATGTTGTAGACAATAACACATTACATCTTTTTTGTCTCCTGCTATTTCATCATACGACGTTTAGTTACGGAGTTATTAATGATTTTGTACTTTTTGTCCGAAATTTTTCTATGTCCCACGAATAACTTAAAAATTGATTCGAATGAAATTTCAAAAAATAGGTTTTTTTAATACTTTTATTATATTTTTTACGTCTTGTAGGGTCGGAAACCAACATGATATTTTGATGTATTTTTTCGTCCCATGCATTTTTGGTTTCAGGTGATAGAATTATTTTCCACTACGTCCCATGCTCATCTATATTATATAAAACCACATGGCTGACTGATTCACTCACTGACATAAATGTTTACCCACTTCCAAATGAGTTAGAAACTTGATATTTGGCAAAAACACTCCTTTCACCTTGCAACCAACAGAAAAATTCCGAAAAGGTACATTTTTTAATTTTCAACCCTACAAGAGACAAAAATATAGGGGGAAGCAATTTATCTCCAGTAATATCTCTGAGTGTGATATTGTGCATGGCCTATGTTGTAGACAATAACACATTACATCTTTTTTGTCTCCTGCTATTTCATCATACGACGTTTAGTTACGGAGTTATTAATGATTTTGTACTTTTTGTCCGAAATTTTTCTATGTCCCACGAATAACTTAAAAATTGATTCGAATGAAATTTCAAAAAATAGGTTTTTTTAATACTTTTATTATATTTTTTACGTCTTGTAGGGTCGGAAACCAACATGATATTTTGATGTATTTTTTCGTCCCATGCATTTTTGGTTTCAGGTGATAGAATTATTTTCCACTACGTCCCATGCTCATCTATATTATATAAAACCACATGGCTGACTGATTCACTCACTGACATAAATGTTTACCCACTTCCAAATGAGTTAGAAACTTGATATTTGGCAAAAACACTCCTTTCACCTTGCAACCAACAGAAAAATTCCGAAAAGGTACATTTTTTAATTTTCAACCCTACAAGAGACAAAAATATAGGGGGAAGCTATTTATCTCCAGTAATATCTCTGAGTGTGATATTGTGCATGGCCTATGTTGTAGACAATAACACATTACATCTTTTTTGTCTCCTGCTATTTCATCATACGACGTTTAGTTACGGAGTTATTAATGATTTTGTACTTTTTGTCCGAAATTTTTCTATGTCCCACGAATAACTTAAAAATTGATTCGAATGAAATTTCAAAAAATAGTTTTTTTTAATACTTTTATTATATTTTTTACGTCTTGTAGGGTCGGAAACCAACATGATATTTTGATGTACTTTTTCGTCCCATGCATTTTTGGTTTCAGGTGATAGAATTATTTTCCACTACGTCCCATGCTCATCTATATTATATAAAACCACATGGCTGACTGATTCACTCACTGACATAAATGTTTACCCACTTCCAAATGAGTTAGAAACTTGATATTTGGCAAAAACACTCCTTTCACCTTGCAACCAACAGAAAAATTCCGAAAAGGTACATTTTTTAATTTTCAACCCTACAAGAGACAAAAAATATAGGGGGAAGCTATTTATCTCCAGTAATATCTCTGAGTGTGATATTGTGCATGGCCTATGTTGTAGACAATAACACATTACATCTTTTTTGTCTCCTGCTATTTCATCATACGACGTTTAGTTACGGAGTTATTAATGATTTTGTACTTTTTGTCCGAAATTTTTCTATGTCCCACGAATAACTTAAAAATTGATTCGAATGAAATTTCAAAAAATAGGTTTTTTTAATACTTTTATTATATTTTTTACGTCTTGTAGGGTCGGAAACCAACATGATATTTTGATGTATTTTTTCGTCCCATGCATTTTTGGTTTCAGGTGATAGAATTATTTTCCACTACGTCCCATGCTCATCTATATTATATAAAACCACATGGCTGACTGATTCACTCACTGACATAAATGTTTACCCACTTCCAAATGAGTTAGAAACTTGATATTTGGCAAAAACACTCCTTTCACCTTGCAACCAACAGAAAAATTCCGAAAAGGTACATTTTTTAATTTTCAACCCTACAAGAGACAAAAATATAGGGGGAAGCTATTTATCTCCAGTAATATCTCTGAGTGTGATATTGTGCATGGCCTATGTTGTAGACAATAACACATTACATCTTTTTTGTCTCCTGCTATTTCATCATACGACGTTTAGTTACGGAGTTATTAATGATTTTGTACTTTTTGTCCGAAATTTTTCTATGTCCCACGAATAACTTAAAAATTGATTCGAATGAAATTTCAAAAAATAGGTTTTTTTAATACTTTTATTATATTTTTTACGTCTTGTAGGGTCGGAAACCAACATGATATTTTGATGTATTTTTTCGTCCCATGCATTTTTGGTTTCAGGTGATAGAATTATTTTCCACTACGTCCCATGCTCATCTATATTATATAAAACCACATGGCTGACTGATTCACTCACTGACATAAATGTTTACCCACTTCCAAATGAGTTAGAAACTTGATATTTGGCAAAAACACTCCTTTCACCTTGCAACCAACAGAAAAATTCCGAAAAGGTACATTTTTTAATTTTCAACCCTACAAGAGACAAAAATATAGGGGGAAGCTATTTATCTCCAGTAATATCTCTGAGTGTGATATTGTGCATGGCCTATGTTGTAGACAATAACACATTACATCTTTTTTGTCTCCTGCTATTTCATCATACGACGTTTAGTTACGGAGTTATTAATGATTTTGTACTTTTTGTCCGAAATTTTTCTATGTCCCACGAATAACTTAAAAATTGATTCGAATGAAATTTCAAAAAATAGGTTTTTTTAATACTTTTATTATATTTTTTACGTCTTGTAGGGTCGGAAACCAACATGATATTTTGATGTATTTTTTCGTCCCATGCATTTTTGGTTTCAGGTGATAGAATTATTTTCCACTACGTCCCATGCTCATCTATATTATATAAAACCACATGGCTGACTGATTCACTCACTGACATAAATGTTTACCCACTTCCAAATGAGTTAGAAACTTGATATTTGGCAAAAACACTCCTTTCACCTTGCAACCAACAGAAAAATTCCGAAAAGGTACATTTTTTAATTTTCAACCCTACAAGAGACAAAAATATAGGGGGAAGCTATTTATCTCCAGTAATATCTCTGAGTGTGATATTGTGCATGGCCTATGTTGTAGACAATAACACATTACATCTTTTTTGTCTCCCGCTATTTCATCATACGACGTTTAGTTACGGAGTTATTAATGATTTTGTACTTTTTGTCCGAAATTTTTCTATGTCCCACGAATAACTTAAAAATTGATTCGAATGAAATTTCAAAAAATAGGTTTTTTTAATACTTTTATTATATTTTTTACGTCTTGTAGGGTCGGAAACCAACATGATATTTTGATGTATTTTTTCGTCCCATGCATTTTTGGTTTCAGGTGATAGAATTATTTTCCACTACGTCCCATGCTCATCTATATTATATAAAACCACATGGCTGACTGATTCACTCACTGACATAAATGTTTACCCACTTCCAAATGAGTTAGAAACTTGATATTTGGCAAAAACACTCCTTTCACCTTGCAACCAACAGAAAAATTCCGAAAAGGTACATTTTTTAATTTTCAACCCTACAAGAGACAAAAATATAGGGGGAAGCTATTTATCTCCAGTAATATCTCTGAGTGTGATATTGTGCATGGCCTATGTTGTAGACAATAACACATTACATCTTTTTTGTCTCCTGCTATTTCATCATACGACGTTTAGTTACGGAGTTATTAATGATTTTGTACTTTTTGTCCGAAATTTTTCTATGTCCCACGAATAACTTAAAAATTGATTCGAATGAAATTTCAAAAAATAGGTTTTTTTAATACTTTTATTATATTTTTTACGTCTTGTAGGGTCGGAAACCAACATGATATTTTGATGTATTTTTTCGTCCCATGCATTTTTGGTTTCAGGTGATAGAATTATTTTCCACTACGTCCCATGCTCATCTATATTATATAAAACCACATGGCTGACTGATTCACTCACTGACATAAATGTTTACCCACTTCCAAATGAGTTAGAAACTTGATATTTGGCAAAAACACTCCTTTCACCTTGCAACCAACAGAAAAATTCCGAAAAGGTACATTTTTTAATTTTCAACCCTACAAGAGACAAAAATATAGGGGGAAGCTATTTATCTCCAGTAATATCTCTGAGTGTGATATTGTGCATGGCCTATGTTGTAGACAATAACACATTACATCTTTTTGTCTCCTGCTATTTCATCATACGACGTTTAGTTACGGAGTTATTAATGATTTTGTACTTTTTGTCCGAAATTTTTCTATGTCCCACGAATAACTTAAAAATTGATTCGAATAAAATTTCAAAAAATAGGTTTTTTTAATACTTTTATTATATTTTTTACGTCTTGTAGGGTCAGAAACCAACATGATATTTTGATGTATTTTTTCGTCCCATGCATTTTTGGTTTCAGGTGATAGAATTATTTTCCACTACGTCCCATGCTCATCTATATTATATAAAACCACATGGCTGACTGATTCACTCACTGACATAAATGTTTACCCACTTCCAAATGAGTTAGAAACTTGATATTTGGCAAAAACACTCCTTTCACCTTGCAACCAACAGAAAAATACCGAAAAGGTACATTTTTTAATTTTCAACCCTACAAGAGACAAAAATATAGGGGGAAGCTATTTATCTCCAGTAATATCTCTGAGTGTGATATTGTGCATGGCCTATGTTGTAGACAATAACACATTACATCTTTTTTGTCTCCTGCTATTTCATCATACGACGTTTAGTTACGGAGTTATTAATGATTTTGTACTTTTAGTCCGAAATTTTTCTATGTTCCACGAATAACTTAAAAATTGATTCGAATGAAATTTCAAAAAATAGGTTTTTTTAATACTTTTATTATATTTTTTACGTCTTGTAGGGTCGGAAACCAACATGATATTTTGATGTATTTTTTCGTCCCATGCATTTTTGATTTCAGGTGATAGAATTATTTCCACTACGTCCCATGCTCATCTATATTATATAAAACCACATGGCTGACTGATTCACTCACTGACATAAATGTTTACCCACTTCCAAATGAGTTAGAAACTTGATATTTGGCAAAAAACACTCCTTTCACCTTGCAACCAACAGAAAAATTCCGAAAAGGTACATTTTTTTAATTTTCAACCCTACAAGAGACAAAAATATAGGGGGAAGCTATTTATCTCCAGTAATATCTCTGAGTGTGATATTGTGCATGGCCTATGTTGTAGACAATAACACATTACATCTTTTTTGTCTCCTGCTATTTCATCATACGACGTTTAGTTACGGAGTTATTAATGATTTTGTACTTTTTGTCCGAAATTTTTCTATGTCCCACGAATAACTTAAAAATTGATTCGAATGAAATTTCAAAAAATAGGTTTTTTTAATACTTTTATTATATTTTTTACGTCTTGTAGGGTCGGAAACCAACATGATATTTTGATGTATTTTTTCGTCCCATGCATTTTTGGTTTCAGGTGATAGAATTATTTTCCACTACGTCCCATGCTCATCTATATTATATAAAACCACATGGCTGACTGATTCACTCACTGACATAAATGTTTACCCACTTCCAAATGAGTTAGAAACTTGATATTTGGCAAAAACACTCCTTTCACCTTGCAACCAACAGAAAAATTCCGAAAAGGTACATTTTTTAATTTTCAACCCTACAAGAGACAAAAATATAGGGGGAAGCTATTTATCTCCAGTAATATCTCTGAGTGTGATATTGTGCATGGCCTATGTTGTAGACAATAACACGTTACATCTTTTTTGTCTCCTGCTATTTCATCATACGACGTTTAGTTACGGAGTTATTAATGATTTTGTACTTTTTGTCCGAAATTTTTCTATGTCCCACGAATAACTTAAAAATTGATTCGAATGAAATTTCAAAAAATAGGTTTTTTTAATACTTTTATTATATTTTTTACGTCTTGTAGGGTCGGAAACCAACATGATATTTTGATGTATTTTTTCGTCCCATGCATTTTTGGTTTCAGGTGATAGAATTATTTTCCACTACGTCCCATGCTCATCTATATTATATAAAACCACATGGCTGACTGATTCACTCACTGACATAAATGTTTACCCACTTCCAAATGAGTTAGAAACTTGATATTTGGCAAAAACACTCCTTTCACCTAGCAACCAACAGAAAAATTCCGAAAAGGTACATTTTTTAATTTTCAACCCTACAAGAGACAAAAATATAGGGGGAAGCTATTTATCTCCAGTAATATCTCTGAGTGTGATATTGTGCATGGCCTATGTTGTAGACAATAACACATTACATCTTTTTTGTCTCCTGCTATTTCATCATACGACGTTTAGTTACGGAGTTATTAATGATTTTGTACTTTTTGTCCGAAATTTTTCTATGTCCCACGAATAACTTAAAAATTGATTCGAATGAAATTTCAAAAAATAGGTTTTTTTAATACTTTTATTATATTTTTTACGTCTTGTAGGGTCGGAAACCAACATGATATTTTGATGTATTTTTTCGTCCCATGCATTTTTGGTTTCAGGTGATAGAATTATTTTCCACTACGTCCCATGCTCATCTATATTATATAAAACCACATGGCTGACTGATTCACTCACTGACATAAATGTTTACCCACTTCCAAATGAGTTAGAAACTTGATATTTGGCAAAAACACTCCTTTCACCTTGCAACCAACAGAAAAATTCCGAAAAGGTACATTTTTTAATTTTCAACCCTACAAGAGACAAAAATATAGGGGGAAGCTATTTATCTCCAGTAATATCTCTGAGTGTGATATTGTGCATGGCCTATGTTGTAGACAATAACACATTACATCTTTTTTGTCTCCTGCTATTTCATCATACGACGTTTAGTTACGGAGTTATTAATGATTTTGTACTTTTTGTCCTAAATTTTTCTATGTCCCACGAATAACTTAAAAATTGATTCGAATGAAATTTCAAAAAATAGGTTTTTTTAATACTTTTATTATATTTTTTACGTCTTGTAGGGTCGGAAACCAACATGATATTTTGATGTATTTTTTCGTCCCATGCATTTTTGGTTTCAGGTGATAGAATTATTTTCCACTACGTCCCATGCTCATCTATATTATATAAAACCACATGGCTGACTGATTCACTCACTGACATAAATGTTTACCCACTTCCAAATGAGTTAGAAACTTGATATTTGGCAAAAACACTCCTTTCACCTTGCAACCAACAGAAAAATTCCGAAAAGGTACATTTTTTAATTTTCAACCCTACAAGAGACAAAAATATAGGGGGAAGCTATTTATCTCCAGTAATATCTCTGAGTGTGATATTGTGCATGGCCTATGTTGTAGACAATAACACATTACATCTTTTTTGTCTCCTGCTATTTCATCATACGACGTTTAGTTACGGAGTTATTAATGATTTTGTACTTTTTGTCCGAAATTTTTCTATGTCCCACGAATAACTTAAAAATTGATTCGAATGAAATTTCAAAAAATAGGTTTTTTTAATACTTTTATTATATTTTTTACGTCTTGTAGGGTCGGAAACCAACATGATATTTTGATGTATTTTTTCGTCCCATGCATTTTTGGTTTCAGGTGATAGAATTATTTTCCACTACGTCCCATGCTCATCTATATTATATAAAACCACATGGCTGACTGATTCACTCACTGACATAAATGTTTACCCACTTCCAAATGAGTTAGAAACTTGATATTTGGCAAAAACACTCCTTTCACCTTGCAACCAACAGAAAAATTCCGAAAAGGTACATTTTTTAATTTTCAACCCTACAAGAGACAAAAATATAGGGGGAAGCTATTTATCTCCAGTAATATCTCTGAGTGTGATATTGTGCATGGCCTATGTTGTAGACAATAACACATTACATCTTTTTTGTCTCCTGCTATTTCATCATACGACGTTTAGTTACGGAGTTATTAATGATTTTGTACTTTTTGTCCGAAATTTTTCTATGTCCCACGAATAACTTAAAAATTGATTCGAATGAAATTTCAAAAAATAGGTTTTTTTAATACTTTTATTATATTTTTTACGTCTTGTAGGGTCGGAAACCAACATGATATTTTGATGTATTTTTTCGTCCCATGCATTTTTGGTTTCAGGTGATAGAATTATTTTCCACTACGTCCCATGCTCATCTATATTATATAAAACCACATGGCTGACTGATTCACTCACTGACATAAATGTTTACCCACTTCCAAATGAGTTAGAAACTTGATATTTGGCAAAAACACTCCTTTCACCTTGCAACCAACAGAAAAATTCCGAAAAGGTACATTTTTTAATTTTCAACCCTACAAGAGACAAAAATATAGGGGGAAGCTATTTATCTCCAGTAATATCTCTGAGTGTGATATTGTGCATGGCCTATGTTGTAGACAATAACACATTACATCTTTTTTGTCTCCTGCTATTTCATCATACGACGTTTAGTTACGGAGTTATTAATGATTTTGTACTTTTTGTCCGAAATTTTTCTATGTCCCACGAATAACTTAAAAATTGATTCGAATGAAATTTCAAAAAATAGGTTTTTTTAATACTTTTATTATATTTTTTACGTCTTGTAGGGTCGGAAACCAACATGATATTTTGATGTATTTTTTCGTCCCATGCATTTTTGGTTTCAGGTGATAGAATTATTTTCCACTACGTCCCATGCTCATCTATATTATATAAAACCACATGGCTGACTGATTCACTCACTGACATAAATGTTTACCCACTTCCAAATGAGTTAGAAACTTGATATTTGGCAAAAACACTCCTTTCACCTTGCAACCAACAGAAAAATTCCGAAAAGGTACATTTTTTAATTTTCAACCCTACAAGAGACAAAAATATAGGGGGAAGCTATTTATCTCCAGTAATATCTCTGAGTGTGATATTGTGCATGGCCTATGTTGTAGACAATAACACATTACATCTTTTTTGTCTCCTGCTATTTCATCATACGACGTTTAGTTACGGAGTTATTAATGATTTTGTACTTTTTGTCCGAAATTTTTCTATGTCCCACGAATAACTTAAAAATTGATTCGAATGAAATTTCAAAAAATAGGTTTTTTTAATACTTTTATTCTATTTTTTACGTCTTGTAGGGTCGGAAACCAACATGATATTTTGATGTATTTTTTCGTCCCATGCATTTTTGGTTTCAGGTGATAGAATTATTTTCCACTACGTCCCATGCTCATCTATATTATATAAAACCACATGGCTGACTGATTCACTCACTGACATAAATGTTTACCCACTTCCAAATGAGTTAGAAACTTGATATTTGGCAAAAACACTCCTTTCACCTTGCAACCAACAGAAAAATTCCGAAAAGGTACATTTTTTAATTTTCAACCCTACAAGAGACAAAAATATAGGGGGAAGCTATTTATCTCCAGTAATATCTCTGAGTGTGATATTGTGCATGGCCTATGTTGTAGACAATAACACATTACATCTTTTTTGTCTCCTGCTATTTCATCATACGACGTTTAGTTACGGAGTTATTAATGATTTTGTACTTTTTGTCCGAAATTTTTCTATGTCCCACGAATAACTTAAAAATTGATTCGAATGAAATTTCAAAAAATAGTTTTTTTTAATACTTTTATTATATTTTTTACGTCTTGTAGGGTCGGAAACCAACATGATATTTTGATGTACTTTTTCGTCCCATGCATTTTTGGTTTCAGGTGATAGAATTATTTCCACTACGTCCCATGCTCATCTATATTATATAAAACCACATGGCTGACTGATTCACTCACTGACATAAATGTTTACCCACTTCCAAATGAGTTAGAAACTTGATATTTGGCAAAAACACTCCTTTCACCTTGCAACCAACAGAAAAATTCCGAAAAGGTACATTTTTTAATTTTCAACCCTACAAGAGACAAAAAATATAGGGGGAAGCTATTTATCTCCAGTAATATCTCTGAGTGTGATATTGTGCATGGCCTATGTTGTAGACAATAACACATTACATCTTTTTTGTCTCCTGCTATTTCATCATACGACGTTTAGTTACGGAGTTATTAATGATTTTGTACTTTTTGTCCGAAATTTTTCTATGTCCCACGAATAACTTAAAAATTGATTCGAATGAAATTTCAAAAAATAGGTTTTTTTAATACTTTTATTATATTTTTTACGTCTTGTAGGGTCGGAAACCAACATGATATTTTGATGTATTTTTTCGTCCCATGCATTTTTGGTTTCAGGTGATAGAATTATTTCCACTACGTCCCATGCTCATCTATATTATATAAAACCACATGGCTGACTGATTCACTCACTGACATAAATGTTTACCCACTTCCAAATGAGTTAGAAACTTGATATTTGGCAAAAACACTCCTTTCACCTTGCAACCAACAGAAAAATTCCGAAAAGGTACATTTTTTAATTTTCAACCCTACAAGAGACAAAAATATAGGGGGAAGCTATTTATCTCCAGTAATATCTCTGAGTGTGATATTGTGCATGGCCTATGTTGTAGACAATAACACATTACATCTTTTTTGTCTCCTGCTATTTCATCATACGACGTTTAGTTACGGAGTTATTAATGATTTTGTACTTTTTGTCCGAAATTTTTCTATGTCCCACGAATAACTTAAAAATTGATTCGAATGAAATTTCAAAAAATAGGTTTTTTTAATACTTTTATTATATTTTTTACGTCTTGTAGGGTCGGAAACCAACATGATATTTTGATGTATTTTTTCGTCCCATGCATTTTTGGTTTCAGGTGATAGAATTATTTTCCACTACGTCCCATGCTCATCTATATTATATAAAACCACATGGCTGACTGATTCACTCACTGACATAAATGTTTACCCACTTCCAAATGAGTTAGAAACTTGATATTTGGCAAAAACACTCCTTTCACCTTGCAACCAACAGAAAAATTCCGAAAAGGTACATTTTTTAATTTTCAACCCTACAAGAGACAAAAATATAGGGGGAAGCAATTTATCTCCAGTAATATCTCTGAGTGTGATATTGTGCATGGCCTATGTTGTAGACAATAACACATTACATCTTTTTTGTCTCCTGCTATTTCATCATACGACGTTTAGTTACGGAGTTATTAATGATTTTGTACTTTTTGTCCGAAATTTTTCTATGTCCCACGAATAACTTAAAAATTGATTCGAATGAAATTTCAAAAAATAGGTTTTTTTAATACTTTTATTATATTTTTTACGTCTTGTAGGGTCGGAAACCAACATGATATTTTGATGTATTTTTTCGTCCCATGCATTTTTGGTTTCAGGTGATAGAATTATTTTCCACTACGTCCCATGCTCATCTATATTATATAAAACCACATGGCTGACTGATTCACTCACTGACATAAATGTTTACCCACTTCCAAATGAGTTAGAAACTTGATATTTGGCAAAAACACTCCTTTCACCTTGCAACCAACAGAAAAATTCCGAAAAGGTACATTTTTTAATTTTCAACCCTACAAGAGACAAAAATATAGGGGGAAGCTATTTATCTCCAGTAATATCTCTGAGTGTGATATTGTGCATGGCCTATGTTGTAGACAATAACACATTACATCTTTTTTGTCTCCTGCTATTTCATCATACGACGTTTAGTTACGGAGTTATTAATGATTTTGTACTTTTTGTCCGAAATTTTTCTATGTCCCACGAATAACTTAAAAATTGATTCGAATGAAATTTCAAAAAATAGTTTTTTTTAATACTTTTATTATATTTTTTACGTCTTGTAGGGTCGGAAACCAACATGATATTTTGATGTACTTTTTCGTCCCATGCATTTTTGGTTTCAGGTGATAGAATTATTTTCCACTACGTCCCATGCTCATCTATATTATATAAAACCACATGGCTGACTGATTCACTCACTGACATAAATGTTTACCCACTTCCAAATGAGTTAGAAACTTGATATTTGGCAAAAACACTCCTTTCACCTTGCAACCAACAGAAAAATTCCGAAAAGGTACATTTTTTAATTTTCAACCCTACAAGAGACAAAAAATATAGGGGGAAGCTATTTATCTCCAGTAATATCTCTGAGTGTGATATTGTGCATGGCCTATGTTGTAGACAATAACACATTACATCTTTTTTGTCTCCTGCTATTTCATCATACGACGTTTAGTTACGGAGTTATTAATGATTTTGTACTTTTTGTCCGAAATTTTTCTATGTCCCACGAATAACTTAAAAATTGATTCGAATGAAATTTCAAAAAATAGGTTTTTTTAATACTTTTATTATATTTTTTACGTCTTGTAGGGTCGGAAACCAACATGATATTTTGATGTATTTTTTCGTCCCATGCATTTTTGGTTTCAGGTGATAGAATTATTTCCACTACGTCCCATGCTCATCTATATTATATAAAACCACATGGCTGACTGATTCACTCACTGACATAAATGTTTACCCACTTCCAAATGAGTTAGAAACTTGATATTTGGCAAAAACACTCCTTTCACCTTGCAACCAACAGAAAAATTCCGAAAAGGTACATTTTTTAATTTTCAACCCTACAAGAGACAAAAATATAGGGGGAAGCTATTTATCTCCAGTAATATCTCTGAGTGTGATATTGTGCATGGCCTATGTTGTAGACAATAACACATTACATCTTTTTTGTCTCCTGCTATTTCATCATACGACGTTTAGTTACGGAGTTATTAATGATTTTGTACTTTTTGTCCGAAATTTTTCTATGTCCCACGAATAACTTAAAAATTGATTCGAATGAAATTTCAAAAAATAGGTTTTTTTAATACTTTTATTATATTTTTTACGTCTTGTAGGGTCGGAAACCAACATGATATTTTGATGTATTTTTTCGTCCCATGCATTTTTGGTTTCAGGTGATAGAATTATTTTCCACTACGTCCCATGCTCATCTATATTATATAAAACCACATGGCTGACTGATTCACTCACTGACATAAATGTTTACCCACTTCCAAATGAGTTAGAAACTTGATATTTGGCAAAAACACTCCTTTCACCTTGCAACCAACAGAAAAATTCCGAAAAGGTACATTTTTTAATTTTCAACCCTACAAGAGACAAAAATATAGGGGGAAGCTATTTATCTCCAGTAATATCTCTGAGTGTGATATTGTGCATGGCCTATGTTGTAGACAATAACACATTACATCTTTTTTGTCTCCTGCTATTTCATCATACGACGTTTAGTTACGGAGTTATTAATGATTTTGTACTTTTTGTCCGAAATTTTTCTATGTCCCACGAATAACTTAAAAATTGATTCGAATGAAATTTCAAAAAATAGGTTTTTTTAATACTTTTATTATATTTTTTACGTCTTGTAGGGTCGGAAACCAACATGATATTTTGATGTATTTTTTCGTCCCATGCATTTTTGGTTTCAGGTGATAGAATTATTTTCCACTACGTCCCATGCTCATCTATATTATATAAAACCACATGGCTGACTGATTCACTCACTGACATAAATGTTTACCCACTTCCAAATGAGTTAGAAACTTGATATTTGGCAAAAACACTCCTTTCACCTTGCAACCAACAGAAAAATTCCGAAAAGGTACATTTTTTAATTTTCAACCCTACAAGAGACAAAAAATATAGGGGGAAGCTATTTATCTCCAGTAATATCTCTGAGTGTGATATTGTGCATGGCCTATGTTGTAGACAATAACACATTACATCTTTTTTGTCTCCTGCTATTTCATCATACGACGTTTAGTTACGGAGTTATTAATGATTTTGTACTTTTTGTCCGAAATTTTTCTATGTCCCACGAATAACTTAAAAATTGATTCGAATGAAATTTCAAAAAATAGGTTTTTTTAATACTTTTATTATATTTTTTACGTCTTGTAGGGTCGGAAACCAACATGATATTTTGATGTATTTTTTCGTCCCATGCATTTTTGGTTTCAGGTGATAGAATTATTTCCACTACGTCCCATGCTCATCTATATTATATAAAACCACATGGCTGACTGATTCACTCACTGACATAAATGTTTACCCACTTCCAAATGAGTTAGAAACTTGATATTTGGCAAAAACACTCCTTTCACCTTGCAACCAACAGAAAAATTCCGAAAAGGTACATTTTTTAATTTTCAACCCTACAAGAGACAAAAATATAGGGGGAAGCTATTTATCTCCAGTAATATCTCTGAGTGTGATATTGTGCATGGCCTATGTTGTAGACAATAACACATTACATCTTTTTTGTCTCCTGCTATTTCATCATACGACGTTTAGTTACGGAGTTATTAATGATTTTGTACTTTTTGTCCGAAATTTTTCTATGTCCCACGAATAACTTAAAAATTGATTCGAATGAAATTTCAAAAAATAGGTTTTTTTAATACTTTTATTATATTTTTTACGTCTTGTAGGGTCGGAAACCAACATGATATTTTGATGTATTTTTTCGTCCCATGCATTTTTGGTTTCAGGTGATAGAATTATTTTCCACTACGTCCCATGCTCATCTATATTATATAAAACCACATGGCTGACTGATTCACTCACTGACATAAATGTTTACCCACTTCCAAATGAGTTAGAAACTTGATATTTGGCAAAAACACTCCTTTCACCTTGCAACCAACAGAAAAATTCCGAAAAGGTACATTTTTTAATTTTCAACCCTACAAGAGACAAAAATATAGGGGGAAGCTATTTATCTCCAGTAATATCTCTGAGTGTGATATTGTGCATGGCCTATGTTGTAGACAATAACACATTACATCTTTTTTGTCTCCTGCTATTTCATCATACGACGTTTAGTTACGGAGTTATTAATGATTTTGTACTTTTTGTCCGAAATTTTTCTATGTCCCACGAATAACTTAAAAATTGATTCGAATGAAATTTCAAAAAATAGGTTTTTTTAATACTTTTATTATATTTTTTACGTCTTGTAGGGTCGGAAACCAACATGATATTTTGATGTATTTTTTCGTCCCATGCATTTTTGGTTTCAGGTGATAGAATTATTTTCCACTACGTCCCATGCTCATCTATATTATATAAAACCACATGGCTGACTGATTCACTCACTGACATAAATGTTTACCCACTTCCAAATGAGTTAGAAACTTGATATTTGGCAAAAACACTCCTTTCACCTTGCAACCAACAGAAAAATTCCGAAAAGGTACATTTTTTAATTTTCAACCCTACAAGAGACAAAAAATATAGGGGGAAGCTATTTATCTCCAGTAATATCTCTGAGTGTGATATTGTGCATGGCCTATGTTGTAGACAATAACACATTACATCTTTTTTGTCTCCTGCTATTTCATCATACGACGTTTAGTTACGGAGTTATTAATGATTTTGTGCTTTTTTCCGAAATTTTTCTATGTCCCACGAATAACTTAAAAATTGATTCGAATGAAATTTCAAAAAATAGGTTTTTTTAATACTTTTATTATATTTTTTACGTCTTGTAGGGTCGGAAACCAACATGATATTTTGATGTATTTTTTCGTCCCATGCATTTTTGGTTTCAGGTGATAGAATTATTTTCCACTACGTCCCATGCTCATCTATATTATATAAAACCACATGGCTGACTGATTCACTCACTGACATAAATGTTTACCCACTTCCAAATGAGTTAGAAACTTGATATTTGGCAAAAACACTCCTTTCACCTTGCAACCAACAGAAAAATTCCGAAAAGGTACATTTTTTAATTTTCAACCCTACAAGAGACAAAAATATAGGGGGAAGCTATTTATCTCCAGTAATATCTCTGAGTGTGATATTGTGCATGGCCTATGTTGTAGACAATAACACATTACATCTTTTTTGTCTCCTGCTATTTCATCATACGACGTTTAGTTACGGAGTTATTAATGATTTTGTACTTTTTGTCCGAAATTTTTCTATGTCCCACGAATAACTTAAAAATTGATTCGAATGAAATTTCAAAAAATAGGTTTTTTTAATACTTTTATTATATTTTTTACGTCTTGTAGGGTCGGAAACCAACATGATATTTTGATGTATTTTTTCGTCCCATGCATTTTTGGTTTCAGGTGATAGAATTATTTTCCACTACGTCCCATGCTCATCTATATTATATAAAACCACATGGCTGACTGATTCACTCACTGACATAAATGTTTACCCACTTCCAAATGAGTTAGAAACTTGATATTTGGCAAAAACACTCCTTTCACCTTGCAACCAACAGAAAAATTCCGAAAAGGTACATTTTTTAATTTTCAACCCTACAAGGGACAAAAATATAGGGGGAAGCTATTTATCTCCAGTAATATCTCTGAGTGTGATATTGTGCATGGCCTATGTTGTAGACAATAACACATTACATCTTTTTTGTCTCCTGCTATTTCATCATACGACGTTTAGTTACGGAGTTATTAATGATTTTGTACTTTTTGTCCGAACTTTTTCTATGTCCCACGAATAACTTAAAAATTGATTCGAATGAAATTTCAAAAAATAGGTTTTTTTAATACTTTTATTATATTTTTTACGTCTTGTAGGGTCGGAAACCAACATGATATTTTGATGTATTTTTTCGTCCCATGCATTTTTGGTTTCAGGTGATAGAATTATTTTCCACTACGTCCCATGCTCATCTATATTATATAAAACCACATGGCTGACTGATTCACTCACTGACATAAATGTTTACCCACTTCCAAATGAGTTAGAAACTTGATATTTGGCAAAAACACTCCTTTCACCTTGCAACCAACAGAAAAATTCCGAAAAGGTACATTTTTTAATTTTCAACCCTACAAGAGACAAAAATATAGGGGGAAGCTATTTATCTCCAGTAATATCTCTGAGTGTGATATTGTGCATGGCCTATGTTGTAGACAATAACACATTACATCTTTTTTGTCTCCTGCTATTTCATCATACGACGTTTAGTTACGGAGTTATTAATGATTTTGTACTTTTTGTCCGAAATTTTTCTATGTCCCACGAATAACTTAAAAATTGATTCGAATGAAATTTCAAAAAATAGGTTTTTTTAATACTTTTATTATATTTTTTACGTCTTGTAGGGTCGGAAACCAACATGATATTTTGATGTATTTTTTCGTCCCATGCATTTTTGGTTTCAGGTGATAGAATTATTTTCCACTACGTCCCATGCTCATCTATATTATATAAAACCACATGGCTGACTGATTCACTCACTGACATAAATGTTTACCCACTTCCAAATGAGTTAGAAACTTGATATTTGGCAAAAACACTCCTTTCACCTTGCAACCAACAGAAAAATTCCGAAAAGGTACATTTTTTAATTTTCAACCCTACAAGAGACAAAAATATAGGGGGAAGCTATTTATCTCCAGTAATATCTCTGAGTGTGATATTGTGCATGGCCTATGTTGTAGACAATAACACATTACATCTTTTTTGTCTCCTGCTATTTCATCATACGACGTTTAGTTACGGAGTTATTAATGATTTTGTACTTTTTGTCCGAAATTTTTCTATGTCCCACGAATAACTTAAAAATTGATTCGAATGAAATTTCAAAAAATAGGTTTTTTTAATACTTTTATTATATTTTTTACGTCTTGTAGGGTCGGAAACCAACATGATATTTTGATGTATTTTTTCGTCCCATGCATTTTTGGTTTCAGGTGATAGAATTATTTCCACTACGTCCCATGCTCATCTATATTATATAAAACCACATGGCTGACTGATTCACTCACTGACATAAATGTTTACCCACTTCCAAATGAGTTAGAAACTTGATATTTGGCAAAAACACTCCTTTCACCTTGCAACCAACAGAAAAATTCCGAAAAGGTACATTTTTTAATTTTCAACCCTACAAGAGACAAAAATATAGGGGGAAGCTATTTATCTCCAGTAATATCTCTGAGTGTGATATGTTGTAGACAATAACACATTACATCTTTTTTGTCTCCTGCTATTTCATCATACGACGTTTAGTTACGGAGTTATTAATGATTTTGTACTTTTTGTCCGAAATTTTTCTATGTCCCACGAATAACTTAAAAATTGATTCGAATGAAATTTCAAAAAATAGTTTTTTTTAATACTTTTATTATATTTTTTACGTCTTGTAGGGTCGGAAACCAACATGATATTTTGATGTATTTTTTCGTCCCATGCATTTTTGGTATCAGGTGATGGAATTATTTTCCACTACGTCCCATGCTCATCTATATTATATAAAACCACATGGCTGACTGATTCACTCACTGACATAAATGTTTACCCACTTCCAAATGAGTTAGAAACTTGATATTTGGCAAAAACACTCCTTTCACCTTGCAACCAACAGAAAAATTCCGAAAAGGTACATTTTTTAATTTTCAACCCTACAAGAGACAAAAATATAGGGGGAAGCTATTTATCTCCAGTAATATCTCTGAGTGTGATATTGTGCATGGCCTATGTTGTAGACAATAACACATTACATCTTTTTTGTCTCCTGCTATTTCATCATACGACGTTTAGTTACGGAGTTATTAATGATTTTGTACTTTTTGTCCGAAATTTTTCTATGTCCCACGAATAACTTAAAAATTGATTCGAATGAAATTTCAAAAAATAGGTTTTTTTTAATACTTTTATTATATTTTTTACGTCTTGTAGGGTCGGAAACCAACATGATATTTTGATGTATTTTTTCGTCCCATGCATTTTTGGTTTCAGGTGATAGAATTATTTTCCACTACGTCCCATGCTCATCTATATTATATAAAACCACATGGCTGACTGATTCACTCACTGACATAAATGTTTACCCACTTCCAAATGAGTTAGAAACTTGATATTTGGCAAAAACACTCCTTTCACCTTGCAACCAACAGAAAAATTCCGAAAAGGTACATTTTTTAATTTTCAACCCTACAAGAGACAAAAATATAGGGGGAAGCTATTTATCTCCAGTAATATCTCTGAGTGTGATATTGTGCATGGCCTATGTTGTAGACAATAACACATTACATCTTTTTTGTCTCCTGCTATTTCATCATACGATGTTTAGTTACGGAGTTATTAATGATTTTGTACTTTTTGTCCGAAATTTTTCTATGTCCCACGAATAACTTAAAAATTGATTCGAATGAAATTTCAAAAAATAGGTTTTTTTAATACTTTTATTATATTTTTTACGTCTTGTAGGGTCGGAAACCAACATGATATTTTGATGTATTTTTTCGTCCCATGCATTTTTGGTTTCAGGTGATAGAATTATTTTCCACTACGTCCCATGCTCATCTATATTATATAAAACCACATGGCTGACTGATTCACTCACTGACATAAATGTTTACCCACTTCCAAATGAGTTAGAAACTTGATATTTGGCAAAAACACTCCTTTCACCTTGCAACCAACAGAAAAATTCCGAAAAGGTACATTTTTTAATTTTCAACCCTACAAGAGACAAAAATATAGGGGGAAGCTATTTATCTCCAGTAATATCTCTGAGTGTGATATTGTGCATGGCCTATGTTGTAGACAATAACACATTACATCTTTTTTGTCTCCTGCTATTTCATCATACGACGTTTAGTTACGGAGTTATTAATGATTTTGTACTTTTTGTCCGAAATTTTTCTATGTCCCACGAATAACTTAAAAATTGATTCGAATGAAATTTCAAAAAATAGGTTTTTTTAATACTTTTATTATATTTTTTACGTCTTGTAGGGTCGGAAACCAACATGATATTTTGATGTATTTTTTCGTCCCATGCATTTTTGGTTTCAGGTGATAGAATTATTTTCCACTACGTCCCATGCTCATCTATATTATATAAAACCACATGGCTGACTGATTCACTCACTGACATAAATGTTTACGCACTTCCAAATGAGTTAGAAACTTGATATTTGGCAAAAACACTCCTTTCACCTTGCAACCAACAGAAAAATTCCGAAAAGGTACATTTTTTAATTTTCAACCCTACAAGAGACAAAAATATAGGGGGAAGCTATTTATCTCCAGTAATATCTCTGAGTGTGATATTGTGCATGGCCTATGTTGTAGACAATAACACATTACATCTTTTTTGTCTCCTGCTATTTCATCATACGACGTTTAGTTACGGAGTTATTAATGATTTTGTACTTTTTGTCCGAAATTTTTCTATGTCCCACGAATAACTTAAAAATTGATTCGAATGAAATTTCAAAAAATAGGTTTTTTTAATACTTTTATTATATTTTTTTACGTCTTGTAGGGTCGGAAACCAACATGATATTTTGATGTATTTTTTCGTCCCATGCATTTTTGGTTTCAGGTGATAGAATTATTTTCCACTACGTCCCATGCTCATCTATATTATATAAAACCACATGGCTGACTGATTCACTCACTGACATAAATGTTTACCCACTTCCAAATGAGTTAGAAACTTGATATTTGGCAAAAACACTCCTTTCACCTTGCAACCAACAGAAAAATTCCGAAAAGGTACATTTTTTAATTTTCAACCCTACAAGAGACAAAAATATAGGGGGAAGCTATTTATCTCCAGTAATATCTCTGAGTGTGATATTGTGCATGGCCTATGTTGTAGACAATAACACATTACATCTTTTTTGTCTCCTGCTATTTCATCATACGACGTTTAGTTACGGAGTTATTAATGATTTTGTACTTTTTGTCCGAAATTTTTCTATGTCCCACGAATAACTTAAAAATTGATTCGAATGAAATTTCAAAAAATAGGTTTTTTTAATACTTTTATTATATTTTTTACGTCTTGTAGGGTCGGAAACCAACATGATATTTTGATGTATTTTTTCGTCCCATGCATTTTTGGTTTCAGGTGATAGAATTATTTCCACTACGTCCCATGCTCATCTATATTATATAAAACCACATGGCTGACTGATTCACTCACTGACATAAATGTTTACCCACTTCCAAATGAGTTAGAAACTTGATATTTGGCAAAAACACACCTTTCACCTTGCAACCAACAGAAAAATTCCGAAAAGGTACATTTTTTTAATTTTCAACCCTACAAGAGACAAAAATATAGGGGGAAGCTATTTATCTCCAGTAATATCTCTGAGTGTGATATTGTGCATGGCCTATGTTGTAGACAATAACACATTACATCTTTTTTGTCTCCTGCTATTTCATCATACGACGTTTAGTTACGGAGTTATTAATGATTTTGTACTTTTTGTCCGAAATTTTTCTATGTCCCACGAATAACTTAAAAATTGATTCGAATGAAATTTCAAAAAATAGGTTTTTTTAATACTTTTATTATATTTTTTACGTCTTGTAGGGTCGGAAACCAACATGATATTTTGATGTATTTTTTTCGTCCCATGCATTTTTGGTTTCAGGTGATAGAATTATTTTCCACTACGTCCCATGCTCATCTATATTATATAAAACCACATGGCTGACTGATTCACTCACTGACATAAATGTTTACCCACTTCCAAATGAGTTAGAAACTTGATATTTGGCAAAAACACTCCTTTCACCTTGCAACCAACAGAAAAATTCCGAAAAGGTACATTTTTTAATTTTCAACCCTACAAGAGACAAAAATATAGGGGGAAGCTATTTATCTCCAGTAATATCTCTGAGTGTGATATTGTGCATGGCCTATGTTGTAGACAATAACACATTACATCTTTTTTGTCTCCTGCTATTTCATCATACGACGTTTAGTTACGGAGTTATTAATGATTTTGTACTTTTTGTCCGAAATTTTTCTATGTCCCACGAATAACTTAAAAATTGATTCGAATGAAATTTCAAAAAATAGTTTTTTTTAATACTTTTATTATATTTTTTACGTCTTGTAGGGTCGGAAACCAACATGATATTTTGATGTATTTTTTCGTCCCATGCATTTTTGGTATCAGGTGATGGAATTATTTTCCACTACGTCCCATGCTCATCTATATTATATAAAACCACATGGCTGACTGATTCACTCACTGACATAAATGTTTACCCACTTCCAAATGAGTTAGAAACTTGATATTTGGCAAAAACACTCCTTTCACCTTGCAACCAACAGAAAAATTCCGAAAAGGTACATTTTTTAATTTTCAACCCTACAAGAGACAAAAATATAGGGGGAAGCTATTTATCTCCAGTAATATCTCTGAGTGTGATATTGTGCATGGCCTATGTTGTAGACAATAACACATTACATCTTTTTTGTCTCCTGCTATTTCATCATACGACGTTTAGTTACGGAGTTATTAATGATTTTGTACTTTTTGTCCGAAATTTTTCTGTCCCACGAATAACTTAAAAATTGATTCGAATGAAATTTCAAAAAATAGGTTTTTTTTAATACTTTTATTATATTTTTTACGTCTTGTAGGGTCGGAAACCAACATGATATTTTGATGTATTTTTTCGTCCCATGCATTTTTGGTTTCAGGTGATAGAATTATTTTCCACTACGTCCCATGCTCATCTATATTATATAAAACCACATGGCTGACTGATTCACTCACTGACATAAATGTTTACCCACTTCCAAATGAGTTAGAAACTTGATATTTGGCAAAAACACTCCTTTCACCTTGCAACCAACAGAAAAATTCCGAAAAGGTACATTTTTTAATTTTCAACCCTACAAGAGACAAAAATATAGGGGGAAGCTATTTATCTCCAGTAATATCTCTGAGTGTGATATTGTGCATGGCCTATGTTGTAGACAATAACACATTACATCTTTTTTGTCTCCTGCTATTTCATCATACGATGTTTAGTTACGGAGTTATTAATGATTTTGTACTTTTTGTCCGAAATTTTTCTATGTCCCACGAATAACTTAAAAATTGATTCGAATGAAATTTCAAAAAATAGGTTTTTTTAATACTTTTATTATATTTTTTACGTCTTGTAGGGTCGGAAACCAACATGATATTTTGATGTATTTTTTCGTCCCATGCATTTTAGGTTTCAGGTGATAGAATTATTTTCCACTACGTCCCATGCTCATCTATATTATATAAAACCACATGGCTGACTGATTCACTCACTGACATAAATGTTTACCCACTTCCAAATGAGTTAGAAACTTGATATTTGGCAAAAAACACTCCTTTCACCTTGCAACCAACAGAAAAATTCCGAAAAGGTACATTTTTTAATTTTCAACCCTACAAGAGACAAAAATATAGGGGGAAGCTATTTATCTCCAGTAATATCTCTGAGTGTGATATTGTGCATGGCCTATGTTGTAGACAATAACACATTACATCTTTTTTGTCTCCTGCTATTTCATCATACGACGTTTAGTTACGGAGTTATTAATGATTTTGTACTTTTTGTCCGAAATTTTTCTATGTCCCACGAATAACTTAAAAATTGATTCGAATGAAATTTCAAAAAAATAGGTTTATTTAATACTTTTATTATATTTTTTACGTCTTGTAGGGTCGGAAACCAACATGATATTTTGATGTATTTTTTCGTCCCATGCATTTTTGGTTTCAGGTGATAGAATTATTTTCCACTACGTCCCATGCTCATCTATATTATATAAAACCACATGGCTGACTGATTCACTCACTGACATAAATGTTTACCCACTTCCAAATGAGTTAGAAACTTGATATTTGGGAAAAACACTCCTTTCACCTTGCAACCAACAGAAAAATTCCGAAAAGGTACATTTTTTAATTTTCAACCCTACAAGAGACAAAAATATAGGGGGAAGCTATTTATCTCCAGTAATATCTCTGAGTGTGATATTGTGCATGGCCTATGTTGTAGACAATAACACATTACATCTTTTTTGTCTCCTGCTATTTCATCATACGACGTTTAGTTACGGAGTTATTAATGATTTTGTACTTTTTGTCCGAAATTTTTCTATGTCCCACGAATAACTTAAAAATTGATTCGAATGAAATTTCAAAAAATAGGTTTTTTTAATACTTTTATTATATTTTTTACGTCTTGTAGGGTCGGAAACCAACATGATATTTTGATGTATTTTTTTCGTCCCATGCATTTTTGGTTTCAGGTGATAGAATTATTTTCCACTACGTCCCCATGCTCATCTATATTATATAAAACCACATGGCTGACTGATTCACTCACTGACATAAATGTTTACCCACTTCCAAATGAGTTAGAAACTTGATATTTGGCAAAAACACTCCTTTCACCTTGCAACCAACAGAAAAATTCCGAAAAGGTACATTTTTTAATTTTCAACCCTACAAGAGACAAAAAATATAGGGGGAAGCTATTTATCTCCAGTAATATCTCTGAGTGTGATATTGTGCATGGCCTATGTTGTAGACAATAACACATTACATCTTTTTTGTCTCCTGCTATTTCATCATACGACGTTTAGTTACGGAGTTATTAATGATTTTGTACTTTTTGTCCGAAATTTTTCTATGTCCCACGAATAACTTAAAAATTGATTCGAATGAAATTTCAAAAAATAGGTTTTTTTAATACTTTTATTATATTTTTTACGTCTTGTAGGGTCGGAAACCAACATGATATTTTGATGTATTTTTTCTTCCCATGCATTTTTGGTTTCAGGTGATAGAATTATTTCCACTACGTCCCATGCTCATCTATATTATATAAAACCACATGGCTGACTGATTCACTCACTGACATAAATGTTTACCCACTTCCAAATGAGTTAGAAACTTGATATTTGGCAAAAACACTCCTTTCACCTTGCAACCAACAGAAAAATTCCGAAAAGGTACATTTTTTAATTTTCAACCCTACAAGAGACAAAAATATAGGGGGAAGCTATTTATCTCCAGTAATATCTCTGAGTGTGATATTGTGCATGGCCTATGTTGTAGACAATAACACATTACATCTTTTTTGTCTCCTGCTATTTCATCATACGACGTTTAGTTACGGAGTTATTAATGATTTTGTACTTTTTGTCCGAAATTTTTCTATGTCCCACGAATAACTTAAAAATTGATTCGAATGAAATTTCAAAAAATAGGTTTTTTTAATACTTTTATTATATTTTTTACGTCTTGTAGGGTCGGAAACCAACATGATATTTTGATGTATTTTTTCGTCCCATGCATTTTTGGTTTCAGGTGATAGAATTATTTTCCACTACGTCCCATGCTCATCTATATTATATAAAACCACATGGCTGACTGATTCACTCACTGACATAAATGTTTACCCACTTCCAAATGAGTTAGAAACTTGATATTTGGCAAAAACACTCCTTTCACCTTGCAACCAACAGAAAAATTCCGAAAAGGTACATTTTTTAATTTTCAACCCTACAAGAGACAAAAATATAGGGGGAAGCTATTTATCTCCAGTAATATCTCTGAGTGTGATATTGTGCATGGCCTATGTTGTAGACAATAACACATTACATCTTTTTTGTCTCCTGCTATTTCATCATACGACGTTTAGTTACGGAGTTATTAATGATTTTGTACTTTTTGTCCGAAATTTTTCTATGTCCCACGAATAACTTAAAAATTGATTCGAATGAAATTTCAAAAAATAGGTTTTTTTAATACTTTTATTATATTTTTTACGTCTTGTAGGGTCGGAAACCAACATGATATTTTGATGTATTTTTTCGTCCCATGCATTTTTGGTTTCAGGTGATAGAATTATTTTCCACTACGTCCCATGCTCATCTATATTATATAAAACCACATGGCTGACTGATTCACTCACTGACATAAATGTTTACCCACTTCCAAATGAGTTAGAAACTTGATATTTGGCAAAAACACTCCTTTCACCTTGCAACCAACAGAAAAATTCCGAAAAGGTACATTTTTTAATTTTCAACCCTACAAGAGACAAAAAATATAGGGGGAAGCTATTTATCTCCAGTAATATCTCTGAGTGTGATATTGTGCATGGCCTATGTTGTAGACAATAACACATTACATCTTTTTTGTCTCCTGCTATTTCATCATACGACGTTTAGTTACGGAGTTATTAATGATTTTGTACTTTTTGTCCGAAATTTTTCTATGTCCCACGAATAACTTAAAAATTGATTCGAATGAAATTTCAAAAAATAGGTTTTTTTAATACTTTTATTATATTTTTTACGTCTTGTAGGGTCGGAAACCAACATGATATTTTGATGTATTTTTTCGTCCCATGCATTTTTGGTTTCAGGTGATAGAATTATTTCCACTACGTCCCATGCTCATCTATATTATATAAAACCACATGGCTGACTGATTCACTCACTGACATAAATGTTTACCCACTTCCAAATGAGTTAGAAACTTGATATTTGGCAAAAACACTCCTTTCACCTTGCAACCAACAGAAAAATTCCGAAAAGGTACATTTTTTAATTTTCAACCCTACAAGAGACAAAAATATAGGGGGAAGCTATTTATCTCCAGTAATATCTCTGAGTGTGATATTGTGCATGGCCTATGTTGTAGACAATAACACATTACATCTTTTTTGTCTCCTGCTATTTCATCATACGACGTTTAGTTACGGAGTTATTAATGATTTTGTACTTTTTGTCCGAAATTTTTCTATGTCCCCACGAATAACTTAAAAATTGATTCGAATGAAATTTCAAAAAATAGGTTTTTTTAATACTTTTATTATATTTTTTACGTCTTGTAGGGTCGGAAACCAACATGATATTTTGATGTATTTTTTCGTCCCATGCATTTTTGGTTTCAGGTGATAGAATTATTTTCCACTACGTCCCATGCTCATCTATATTATATAAAACCACATGGCTGACTGATTCACTCACTGACATAAATGTTTACCCACTTCCAAATGAGTTAGAAACTTGATATTTGGCAAAAACACTCCTTTCACCTTGCAACCAACAGAAAAATTCCGAAAAGGTACATTTTTTAATTTTCAACCCTACAAGAGACAAAAATATAGGGGGAAGCTATTTATCTCCAGTAATATCTCTGAGTGTGATATTGTGCATGGCCTATGTTGTAGACAATAACACATTACATCTTTTTTGTCTCCTGCTATTTCATCATACGACGTTTAGTTACGGAGTTATTAATGATTTTGTACTTTTTGTCCGAAATTTTTCTATGTCCCACGAATAACTTAAAAATTGATTCGAATGAAATTTCAAAAAATAGGTTTTTTTAATACTTTTATTATATTTTTTACGTCTTGTAGGGTCGGAAACCAACATGATATTTTGATGTATTTTTTCGTCCCATGCATTTTTGGTTTCAGGTGATAGAATTATTTTCCACTACGTCCCATGCTCATCTATATTATATAAAACCACATGGCTGACTGATTCACTCACTGACATAAATGTTTACCCACTTCCAAATGAGTTAGAAACTTGATATTTGGCAAAAACACTCCTTTCACCTTGCAACCAACAGAAAAATTCCGAAAAGGTACATTTTTTAATTTTCAACCCTACAAGAGACAAAAAATATAGGGGGAAGCTATTTATCTCCAGTAATATCTCTGAGTGTGATATTGTGCATGGCCTATGTTGTAGACAATAACACATTACATCTTTTTTGTCTCCTGCTATTTCATCATACGACGTTTAGTTACGGAGTTATTAATGATTTTGTGCTTTTTTCCGAAATTTTTCTATGTCCCACGAATAACTTAAAAATTGATTCGAATGAAATTTCAAAAAATAGGTTTTTTTAATACTTTTATTATATTTTTTACGTCTTGTAGGGTCGGAAACCAACATGATATTTTGATGTATTTTTTCGTCCCATGCATTTTTGGTTTCAGGTGATAGAATTATTTTCCACTACGTCCCATGCTCATCTATATTATATAAAACCACATGGCTGACTGATTCACTCACTGACATAAATGTTTACCCACTTCCAAATGAGTTAGAAACTTGATATTTGGCAAAAACACTCCTTTCACCTTGCAACCAACAGAAAAATTCCGAAAAGGTACATTTTTTAATTTTCAACCCTACAAGAGACAAAAATATAGGGGGAAGCTATTTATCTCCAGTAATATCTCTGAGTGTGATATTGTGCATGGCCTATGTTGTAGACAATAACACATTACATCTTTTTTGTCTCCTGCTATTTCATCATACGACGTTTAGTTACGGAGTTATTAATGATTTTGTACTTTTTGTCCGAAATTTTTCTATGTCCCACGAATAACTTAAAAATTGATTCGAATGAAATTTCAAAAAATAGGTTTTTTTAATACTTTTATTATATTTTTTACGTCTTGTAGGGTCGGAAACCAACATGATATTTTGATGTATTTTTTCGTCCCATGCATTTTTGGTTTCAGGTGATAGAATTATTTTCCACTACGTCCCATGCTCATCTATATTATATAAAACCACATGGCTGACTGATTCACTCACTGACATAAATGTTTACCCACTTCCAAATGAGTTAGAAACTTGATATTTGGCAAAAACACTCCTTTCACCTTGCAACCAACAGAAAAATTCCGAAAAGGTACATTTTTTAATTTTCAACCCTACAAGGGACAAAAATATAGGGGGAAGCTATTTATCTCCAGTAATATCTCTGAGTGTGATATTGTGCATGGCCTATGTTGTAGACAATAACACATTACATCTTTTTTGTCTCCTGCTATTTCATCATACGACGTTTAGTTACGGAGTTATTAATGATTTTGTACTTTTTGTCCGAACTTTTTCTATGTCCCACGAATAACTTAAAAATTGATTCGAATGAAATTTCAAAAAATAGGTTTTTTTAATACTTTTATTATATTTTTTACGTCTTGTAGGGTCGGAAACCAACATGATATTTTGATGTATTTTTTCGTCCCATGCATTTTTGGTTTCAGGTGATAGAATTATTTTCCACTACGTCCCATGCTCATCTATATTATATAAAACCACATGGCTGACTGATTCACTCACTGACATAAATGTTTACCCACTTCCAAATGAGTTAGAAACTTGATATTTGGCAAAAACACTCCTTTCACCTTGCAACCAACAGAAAAATTCCGAAAAGGTACATTTTTTAATTTTCAACCCTACAAGAGACAAAAATATAGGGGGAAGCTATTTATCTCCAGTAATATCTCTGAGTGTGATATTGTGCATGGCCTATGTTGTAGACAATAACACATTACATCTTTTTTGTCTCCTGCTATTTCATCATACGACGTTTAGTTACGGAGTTATTAATGATTTTGTACTTTTTGTCCGAAATTTTTCTATGTCCCACGAATAACTTAAAAATTGATTCGAATGAAATTTCAAAAAATAGGTTTTTTTAATACTTTTATTATATTTTTTACGTCTTGTAGGGTCGGAAACCAACATGATATTTTGATGTATTTTTTCGTCCCATGCATTTTTGGTTTCAGGTGATAGAATTATTTTCCACTACGTCCCATGCTCATCTATATTATATAAAACCACATGGCTGACTGATTCACTCACTGACATAAATGTTTACCCACTTCCAAATGAGTTAGAAACTTGATATTTGGCAAAAACACTCCTTTCACCTTGCAACCAACAGAAAAATTCCGAAAAGGTACATTTTTTAATTTTCAACCCTACAAGAGACAAAAATATAGGGGGAAGCTATTTATCTCCAGTAATATCTCTGAGTGTGATATTGTGCATGGCCTATGTTGTAGACAATAACACATTACATCTTTTTTGTCTCCTGCTATTTCATCATACGACGTTTAGTTACGGAGTTATTAATGATTTTGTACTTTTTGTCCGAAATTTTTCTATGTCCCACGAATAACTTAAAAATTGATTCGAATGAAATTTCAAAAAATAGGTTTTTTTAATACTTTTATTATATTTTTTACGTCTTGTAGGGTCGGAAACCAACATGATATTTTGATGTATTTTTTCGTCCCATGCATTTTTGGTTTCAGGTGATAGAATTATTTTCCACTACGTCCCATGCTCATCTATATTATATAAAACCACATGGCTGACTGATTCACTCACTGACATAAATGTTTACCCACTTCCAAATGAGTTAGAAACTTGATATTTGGCAAAAACACTCCTTTCACCTTGCAACCAACAGAAAAATTCCGAAAAGGTACATTTTTTAATTTTCAACCCTACAAGAGACAAAAAATATAGGGGGAAGCTATTTATCTCCAGTAATATCTCTGAGTGTGATATTGTGCATGGCCTATGTTGTAGACAATAACACATTACATCTTTTTTGTCTCCTGCTATTTCATCATACGACGTTTAGTTACGGAGTTATTAATGATTTTGTACTTTTTGTCCGAAATTTTTCTATGTCCCACGAATAACTTAAAAATTGATTCGAATGAAATTTCAAAAAATAGGTTTTTTTTAATACTTTTATTATATTTTTTACGTCTTGTAGGGTCGGAAACCAACATGATATTTTGATGTATTTTTTCGTCCCATGCATTTTTGGTTTCAGGTGATAGAATTATTTCCACTACGTCCCATGCTCATCTATATTATATAAAACCACATGGCTGACTGATTCACTCACTGACATAAATGTTTACCCACTTCCAAATGAGTTAGAAACTTGATATTTGGCAAAAACACTCCTTTCACCTTGCAACCAACAGAAAAATTCCGAAAAGGTACATTTTTTAATTTTCAACCCTACAAGAGACAAAAATATAGGGGGAAGCTATTTATCTCCAGTAATATCTCTGAGTGTGATATGTTGTAGACAATAACACATTACATCTTTTTTGTCTCCTGCTATTTCATCATACGACGTTTAGTTACGGAGTTATTAATGATTTTGTACTTTTTGTCCGAAATTTTTCTATGTCCCACGAATAACTTAAAAATTGATTCGAATGAAATTTCAAAAAATAGTTTTTTTTAATACTTTTATTATATTTTTTACGTCTTGTAGGGTCGGAAACCAACATGATATTTTGATGTATTTTTTCGTCCCATGCATTTTTGGTATCAGGTGATGGAATTATTTTCCACTACGTCCCATGCTCATCTATATTATATAAAACCACATGGCTGACTGATTCACTCACTGACATAAATGTTTACCCACTTCCAAATGAGTTAGAAACTTGATATTTGGCAAAAACACTCCTTTCACCTTGCAACCAACAGAAAAATTCCGAAAAGGTACATTTTTTAATTTTCAACCCTACAAGAGACAAAAATATAGGGGGAAGCTATTTATCTCCAGTAATATCTCTGAGTGTGATATTGTGCATGGCCTATGTTGTAGACAATAACACATTACATCTTTTTTGTCTCCTGCTATTTCATCATACGACGTTTAGTTACGGAGTTATTAATGATTTTGTACTTTTTGTCCGAAATTTTTCTATGTCCCACGAATAACTTAAAAATTGATTCGAATGAAATTTCAAAAAATAGGTTTTTTTTAATACTTTTATTATATTTTTTACGTCTTGTAGGGTCGGAAACCAACATGATATTTTGATGTATTTTTTCGTCCCATGCATTTTTGGTTTCAGGTGATAGAATTATTTTCCACTACGTCCCATGCTCATCTATATTATATAAAACCACATGGCTGACTGATTCACTCACTGACATAAATGTTTACCCACTTCCAAATGAGTTAGAAACTTGATATTTGGCAAAAACACTCCTTTCACCTTGCAACCAACAGAAAAATTCCGAAAAGGTACATTTTTTAATTTTCAACCCTACAAGAGACAAAAATATAGGGGGAAGCTATTTATCTCCAGTAATATCTCTGAGTGTGATATTGTGCATGGCCTATGTTGTAGACAATAACACATTACATCTTTTTTGTCTCCTGCTATTTCATCATACGATGTTTAGTTACGGAGTTATTAATGATTTTGTACTTTTTGTCCGAAATTTTTCTATGTCCCACGAATAACTTAAAAATTGATTCGAATGAAATTTCAAAAAATAGGTTTTTTTAATACTTTTATTATATTTTTTACGTCTTGTAGGGTCGGAAACCAACATGATATTTTGATGTATTTTTTCGTCCCATGCATTTTTGGTTTCAGGTGATAGAATTATTTTCCACTACGTCCCATGCTCATCTATATTATATAAAACCACATGGCTGACTGATTCACTCACTGACATAAATGTTTACGCACTTCCAAATGAGTTAGAAACTTGATATTTGGCAAAAACACTCCTTTCACCTTGCAACCAACAGAAAAATTCCGAAAAGGTACATTTTTTAATTTTCAACCCTACAAGAGACAAAAATATAGGGGGAAGCTATTTATCTCCAGTAATATCTCTGAGTGTGATATTGTGCATGGCCTATGTTGTAGACAATAACACATTACATCTTTTTTGTCTCCTGCTATTTCATCATACGACGTTTAGTTACGGAGTTATTAATGATTTTGTACTTTTTGTCCGAAATTTTTCTATGTCCCACGAATAACTTAAAAATTGATTCGAATGAAATTTCAAAAAATAGGTTTTTTTAATACTTTTATTATATTTTTTACGTCTTGTAGGGTCGGAAACCAACATGATATTTTGATGTATTTTTTCGTCCCATGCATTTTTGGTTTCAGGTGATAGAATTATTTTCCACTACGTCCCATGCTCATCTATATTATATAAAACCACATGGCTGACTGATTCACTCACTGACATAAATGTTTACCCACTTCCAAATGAGTTAGAAACTTGATATTTGGCAAAAACACTCCTTTCACCTTGCAACCAACAGAAAAATTCCGAAAAGGTACATTTTTTAATTTTCAACCCTACAAGAGACAAAAATATAGGGGGAAGCTATTTATCTCCAGTAATATCTCTGAGTGTGATATTGTGCATGGCCTATGTTGTAGACAATAACACATTACATCTTTTTTGTCTCCTGCTATTTCATCATACGACGTTTAGTTACGGAGTTATTAATGATTTTGTACTTTTTGTCCGAAATTTTTCTATGTCCCACGAATAACTTAAAAATTGATTCGAATGAAATTTCAAAAAATAGGTTTTTTTAATACTTTTATTATATTTTTTACGTCTTGTAGGGTCGGAAACCAACATGATATTTTGATGTATTTTTTCGTCCCATGCATTTTTGGTTTCAGGTGATAGAATTATTTCCACTACGTCCCATGCTCATCTATATTATATAAAACCACATGGCTGACTGATTCACTCACTGACATAAATGTTTACCCACTTCCAAATGAGTTAGAAACTTGATATTTGGCAAAAACACTCCTTTCACCTTGCAACCAACAGAAAAATTCCGAAAAGGTACATTTTTTTAATTTTCAACCCTACAAGAGACAAAAATATAGGGGGAAGCTATTTATCTCCAGTAATATCTCTGAGTGTGATATTGTGCATGGCCTATGTTGTAGACAATAACACATTACATCTTTTTTGTCTCCTGCTATTTCATCATACGACGTTTAGTTACGGAGTTATTAATGATTTTGTACTTTTTGTCCGAAATTTTTCTATGTCCCACGAATAACTTAAAAATTGATTCGAATGAAATTTCAAAAAATAGGTTTTTTTAATACTTTTATTATATTTTTTACGTCTTGTAGGGTCGGAAACCAACATGATATTTTGATGTATTTTTTCGTCCCATGCATTTTTGGTTTCAGGTGATAGAATTATTTTCCACTACGTCCCATGCTCATCTATATTATATAAAACCACATGGCTGACTGATTCACTCACTGACATAAATGTTTACCCACTTCCAAATGAGTTAGAAACTTGATATTTGGCAAAAACACTCCTTTCACCTTGCAACCAACAGAAAAATTCCGAAAAGGTACATTTTTTAATTTTCAACCCTACAAGAGACAAAAATATAGGGGGAAGCTATTTATCTCCAGTAATATCTCTGAGTGTGATATTGTGCATGGCCTATGTTGTAGACAATAACACATTACATCTTTTTTGTCTCCTGCTATTTCATCATACGACGTTTAGTTACGGAGTTATTAATGATTTTGTACTTTTTGTCCGAAATTTTTCTATGTCCCACGAATAACTTAAAAATTGATTCGAATGAAATTTCAAAAAATAGTTTTTTTAATACTTTTATTATATTTTTTACGTCTTGTAGGGTCGGAAACCAACATGATATTTTGATGTATTTTTTCGTCCCATGCATTTTTGGTATCAGGTGATGGAATTATTTTCCACTACGTCCCATGCTTATCTATATTATATAAAACCACATGGCTGACTGATTCACTCACTGACATAAATGTTTACCCACTTCCAAATGAGTTAGAAACTTGATATTTGGCAAAAACACTCCTTTCACCTTGCAACCAACAGAAAAATTCCGAAAAGGTACATTTTTTAATTTTCAACCCTACAAGAGACAAAAATATAGGGGGAAGCTATTTATCTCCAGTAATATCTCTGAGTGTGATATTGTGCATGGCCTATGTTGTAGACAATAACACATTACATCTTTTTTGTCTCCTGCTATTTCATCATACGACGTTTAGTTACGGAGTTATTAATGATTTTGTACTTTTTGTCCGAAATTTTTCTATGTCCCACGAATAACTTAAAAATTGATTCGAATGAAATTTCAAAAAATAGGTTTTTTTTAATACTTTTATTATATTTTTTACGTCTTGTAGGGTCGGAAACCAACATGATATTTTGATGTATTTTTTCGTCCCATGCATTTTTGGTTTCAGGTGATAGAATTATTTTCCACTACGTCCCATGCTCATCTATATTATATAAAACCACATGGCTGACTGATTCACTCACTGACATAAATGTTTACCCACTTCCAAATGAGTTAGAAACTTGATATTTGGCAAAAACACTCCTTTCACCTTGCAACCAACAGAAAAATTCCGAAAAGGTACATTTTTTAATTTTCAACCCTACAAGAGACAAAAATATAGGGGGAAGCTATTTATCTCCAGTAATATCTCTGAGTGTGATATTGTGCATGGCCTATGTTGTAGACAATAACACATTACATCTTTTTTGTCTCCTGCTATTTCATCATACGATGTTTAGTTACGGAGTTATTAATGATTTTGTACTTTTTGTCCGAAATTTTTCTATGTCCCACGAATAACTTAAAAATTGATTCGAATGAAATTTCAAAAAATAGGTTTTTTTAATACTTTTATTATATTTTTTACGTCTTGTAGGGTCGGAAACCAACATGATATTTTGATATATTTTTTGGTCCCATGCATTTTAGGTTTCAGGTGATAGAATTATTTTCCACTACGTCCCATGCTCATCTATATTATATAAAACCACATGGCTGACTGATTCACTCACTGACATAAATGTTTACCCACTTCCAAATGAGTTAGAAACTTGATATTTGGCAAAAAACACTCCTTTCACCTTGCAACCAACAGAAAAATTCCGAAAAGGTACATTTTTTAATTTTCAACCCTACAAGAGACAAAAATATAGGGGGAAGCTATTTATCTCCAGTAATATCTCTGAGTGTGATATTGTGCATGGCCTATGTTGTAGACAATAACACATTACATCTTTTTTGTCTCCTGCTATTTCATCATACGACGTTTAGTTACGGAGTTATTAATGATTTTGTACTTTTTGTCCGAAATTTTTCTATGTCCCACGAATAACTTAAAAATTGATTCGAATGAAATTTCAAAAAAATAGGTTTATTTAATACTTTTATTATATTTTTTACGTCTTGTAGGGTCGGAAACCAACATGATATTTTGATGTATTTTTTCGTCCCATGCATTTTTGGTTTCAGGTGATAGAATTATTTTCCACTACGTCCCATGCTCATCTATATTATATAAAACCACATGGCTGACTGATTCACTCACTGACATAAATGTTTACCCACTTCCAAATGAGTTAGAAACTTGATATTTGGCAAAAACACTCCTTTCACCTTGCAACCAACAGAAAAATTCCGAAAAGGTACATTTTTTTAATTTTCAACCCTACAAGAGACAAAAATATAGGGGGAAGCTATTTATCTCCAGTAATATCTCTGAGTGTGATATTGTGCATGGCCTATGTTGTAGACAATAACACATTACATCTTTTTTGTCTCCTGCTATTTCATCATACGACGTTTAGTTACGGAGTTATTAATGATTTTGTACTTTTTGTCCGAAATTTTTCTATGTCCCACGAATAACTTAAAAATTGATTCGAATGAAATTTCAAAAAATAGGTTTTTTTAATACTTTTATTATATTTTTTACGTCTTGTAGGGTCGGAAACCAACATGATATTTTGATGTATTTTTTCGTCCCATGCATTTTTGGTTTCAGGTGATAGAATTATTTTCCACTACGTCCCATGCTCATCTATATTATATAAAACCACATGGCTGACTGATTCACTCACTGACATAAATGTTTACCCACTTCCAAATGAGTTAGAAACTTGATATTTGGCAAAAACACTCCTTTCACCTTGCAACCAACAGAAAAATTCCGAAAAGGTACATTTTTTAATTTTCAACCCTACAAGAGACAAAAATATAGGGGGAAGCTATTTATCTCCAGTAATATCTCTGAGTGTGATATTGTGCATGGCCTATGTTGTAGACAATAACACATTACATCTTTTTTGTCTCCTGCTATTTCATCATACGACGTTTAGTTACGGAGTTATTAATGATTTTGTACTTTTTGTCCGAAATTTTTCTATGTCCCACGAATAACTTAAAAATTGATTCGAATGAAATTTCAAAAAATAGTTTTTTTAATACTTTTATTATATTTTTTACGTCTTGTAGGGTCGGAAACCAACATGATATTTTGATGTATTTTTTCGTCCCATGCATTTTTGGTATCAGGTGATGGAATTATTTTCCACTACGTCCCATGCTTATCTATATTATATAAAACCACATGGCTGACTGATTCACTCACTGACATAAATGTTTACCCACTTCCAAATGAGTTAGAAACTTGATATTTGGCAAAAACACTCCTTTCACCTTGCAACCAACAGAAAAATTCCGAAAAGGTACATTTTTTAATTTTCAACCCTACAAGAGACAAAAATATAGGGGGAAGCTATTTATCTCCAGTAATATCTCTGAGTGTGATATTGTGCATGGCCTATGTTGTAGACAATAACACATTACATCTTTTTTGTCTCCTGCTATTTCATCATACGACGTTTAGTTACGGAGTTATTAATGATTTTGTACTTTTTGTCCGAAATTTTTCTATGTCCCACGAATAACTTAAAAATTGATTCGAATGAAATTTCAAAAAATAGGTTTTTTTTAATACTTTTATTATATTTTTTACGTCTTGTAGGGTCGGAAACCAACATGATATTTTGATGTATTTTTTCGTCCCATGCATTTTTGGTTTCAGGTGATAGAATTATTTTCCACTACGTCCCATGCTCATCTATATTATATAAAACCACATGGCTGACTGATTCACTCACTGACATAAATGTTTACCCACTTCCAAATGAGTTAGAAACTTGATATTTGGCAAAAACACTCCTTTCACCTTGCAACCAACAGAAAAATTCCGAAAAGGTACATTTTTTAATTTTCAACCCTACAAGAGACAAAAATATAGGGGGAAGCTATTTATCTCCAGTAATATCTCTGAGTGTGATATTGTGCATGGCCTATGTTGTAGACAATAACACATTACATCTTTTTTGTCTCCTGCTATTTCATCATACGATGTTTAGTTACGGAGTTATTAATGATTTTGTACTTTTTGTCCGAAATTTTTCTATGTCCCACGAATAACTTAAAAATTGATTCGAATGAAATTTCAAAAAATAGGTTTTTTTAATACTTTTATTATATTTTTTACGTCTTGTAGGGTCGGAAACCAACATGATATTTTGATATATTTTTTGGTCCCATGCATTTTAGGTTTCAGGTGATAGAATTATTTTCCACTACGTCCCATGCTCATCTATATTATATAAAACCACATGGCTGACTGATTCACTCACTGACATAAATGTTTACCCACTTCCAAATGAGTTAGAAACTTGATATTTGGCAAAAAACACTCCTTTCACCTTGCAACCAACAGAAAAATTCCGAAAAGGTACATTTTTTAATTTTCAACCCTACAAGAGACAAAAATATAGGGGGAAGCTATTTATCTCCAGTAATATCTCTGAGTGTGATATTGTGCATGGCCTATGTTGTAGACAATAACACATTACATCTTTTTTGTCTCCTGCTATTTCATCATACGACGTTTAGTTACGGAGTTATTAATGATTTTGTACTTTTTGTCCGAAATTTTTCTATGTCCCACGAATAACTTAAAAATTGATTCGAATGAAATTTCAAAAAAATAGGTTTATTTAATACTTTTATTATATTTTTTACGTCTTGTAGGGTCGGAAACCAACATGATATTTTGATGTATTTTTTCGTCCCATGCATTTTTGGTTTCAGGTGATAGAATTATTTTCCACTACGTCCCATGCTCATCTATATTATATAAAACCACATGGCTGACTGATTCACTCACTGACATAAATGTTTACCCACTTCCAAATGAGTTAGAAACTTGATATTTGGCAAAAACACTCCTTTCACCTTGCAACCAACAGAAAAATTCCGAAAAGGTACATTTTTTAATTTTCAACCCTACAAGAGACAAAAATATAGGGGGAAGCTATTTATCTCCAGTAATATCTCTGAGTGTGATATTGTGCATGGCCTATGTTGTAGACAATAACACATTACATCTTTTTTGTCTCCTGCTATTTCATCATACGACGTTTAGTTACGGAGTTATTAATGATTTTGTACTTTTTGTCCGAAATTTTTCTATGTCCCACGAATAACTTAAAAATTGATTCGAATGAAATTTCAAAAAATAGGTTTTTTTAATACTTTTATTATATTTTTTACGTCTTGTAGGGTCGGAAACCAACATGATATTTTGATGTATTTTTTCGTCCCATGCATTTTTGGTTTCAGGTGATAGAATTATTTTCCACTACGTCCCATGCTCATCTATATTATATAAAACCACATGGCTGACTGATTCACTCACTGACATAAATGTTTACCCACTTCCAAATGAGTTAGAAACTTGATATTTGGCAAAAACACTCCTTTCACCTTGCAACCAACAGAAAAATTCCGAAAAGGTACATTTTTTAATTTTCAACCCTACAAGAGACAAAAAATATAGGGGGAAGCTATTTATCTCCAGTAATATCTCTGAGTGTGATATTGTGCATGGCCTATGTTGTAGACAATAACACATTACATCTTTTTTGTCTCCTGCTATTTCATCATACGACGTTTAGTTACGGAGTTATTAATGATTTTGTACTTTTTGTCCGAAATTTTTCTATGTCCCACGAATAACTTAAAAATTGATTCGAATGAAATTTCAAAAAATAGGTTTTTTTAATACTTTTATTATATTTTTTACGTCTTGTAGGGTCGGAAACCAACATGATATTTTGATGTATTTTTTCTTCCCATGCATTTTTGGTTTCAGGTGATAGAATTATTTCCACTACGTCCCATGCTCATCTATATTATATAAAACCACATGGCTGACTGATTCACTCACTGACATAAATGTTTACCCACTTCCAAATGAGTTAGAAACTTGATATTTGGCAAAAACACTCCTTTCACCTTGCAACCAACAGAAAAATTCCGAAAAGGTACATTTTTTAATTTTCAACCCTACAAGAGACAAAAATATAGGGGGAAGCTATTTATCTCCAGTAATATCTCTGAGTGTGATATTGTGCATGGCCTATGTTGTAGACAATAACACATTACATCTTTTTTGTCTCCTGCTATTTCATCATACGACGTTTAGTTACGGAGTTATTAATGATTTTGTACTTTTTGTCCGAAATTTTTCTATGTCCCACGAATAACTTAAAAATTGATTCGAATGAAATTTCAAAAAATAGGTTTTTTTAATACTTTTATTATATTTTTTACGTCTTGTAGGGTCGGAAACCAACATGATATTTTGATGTATTTTTTCGTCCCATGCATTTTTGGTTTCAGGTGATAGAATTATTTTCCACTACGTCCCATGCTCATCTATATTATATAAAACCACATGGCTGACTGATTCACTCACTGACATAAATGTTTACCCACTTCCAAATGAGTTAGAAACTTGATATTTGGCAAAAACACTCCTTTCACCTTGCAACCAACAGAAAAATTCCGAAAAGGTACATTTTTTAATTTTCAACCCTACAAGAGACAAAAATATAGGGGGAAGCTATTTATCTCCAGTAATATCTCTGAGTGTGATATTGTGCATGGCCTATGTTGTAGACAATAACACATTACATCTTTTTTGTCTCCTGCTATTTCATCATACGACGTTTAGTTACGGAGTTATTAATGATTTTGTACTTTTTGTCCGAAATTTTTCTATGTCCCACGAATAACTTAAAAATTGATTCGAATGAAATTTCAAAAAATAGTTTTTTTTAATACTTTTATTATATTTTTTACGTCTTGTAGGGTCGGAAACCAACATGATATTTTGATGTATTTTTTCGTCCCATGCATTTTTGGTTTCAGGTGATAGAATTATTTTCCACTACGTCCCATGCTCATCTATATTATATAAAACCACATGGCTGACTGATTCACTCACTGACATAAATGTTTACCCACTTCCAAATGAGTTAGAAACTTGATATTTGGCAAAAACACTCCTTTCACCTTGCAACCAACAGAAAAATTCCGAAAAGGTACATTTTTTAATTTTCAACCCTACAAGAGACAAAAAATATAGGGGGAAGCTATTTATCTCCAGTAATATCTCTGAGTGTGATATTGTGCATGGCCTATGTTGTAGACAATAACACATTACATCTTTTTTGTCTCCTGCTATTTCATCATACGACGTTTAGTTACGGAGTTATTAATGATTTTGTACTTTTTGTCCGAAATTTTTCTATGTCCCACGAATAACTTAAAAATTGATTCGAATGAAATTTCAAAAAATAGGTTTTTTTAATACTTTTATTATATTTTTTACGTCTTGTAGGGTCGGAAACCAACATGATATTTTGATGTATTTTTTCGTCCCATGCATTTTTGGTTTCAGGTGATAGAATTATTTCCACTACGTCCCATGCTCATCTATATTATATAAAACCACATGGCTGACTGATTCACTCACTGACATAAATGTTTACCCACTTCCAAATGAGTTAGAAACTTGATATTTGGCAAAAACACTCCTTTCACCTTGCAACCAACAGAAAAATTCCGAAAAGGTACATTTTTTTAATTTTCAACCCTACAAGAGACAAAAATATAGGGGGAAGCTATTTATCTCCAGTAATATCTCTGAGTGTGATATTGTGCATGGCCTATGTTGTAGACAATAACACATTACATCTTTTTTGTCTCCTGCTATTTCATCATACGACGTTTAGTTACGGAGTTATTAATGATTTTGTACTTTTTGTCCGAAATTTTTCTATGTCCCACGAATAACTTAAAAATTGATTCGAATGAAATTTCAAAAAATAGGTTTTTTTAATACTTTTATTATATTTTTTACGTCTTGTAGGGTCGGAAACCAACATGATATTTTGATGTATTTTTTCGTCCCATGCATTTTTGGTTTCAGGTGATAGAATTATTTTCCACTACGTCCCATGCTCATCTATATTATATAAAACCACATGGCTGACTGATTCACTCACTGACATAAATGTTTACCCACTTCCAAATGAGTTAGAAACTTGATATTTGGCAAAAACACTCCTTTCACCTTGCAACCAACAGAAAAATTCCGAAAAGGTACATTTTTTAATTTTCAACCCTACAAGAGACAAAAATATAGGGGGAAGCTATTTATCTCCAGTAATATCTCTGAGTGTGATATTGTGCATGGCCTATGTTGTAGAAAATAACACATTACATCTTTTTTGTCTCCTGCTATTTCATCATACGACGTTTAGTTACGGAGTTATTAATGATTTTGTACTTTTTGTCCGAAATTTTTCTATGTCCCACGAATAACTTAAAAATTGATTCGAATGAAATTTCAAAAAATAGGTTTTTTTAATACTTTTATTATATTTTTTACGTCTTGTAGGGTCGGAAACCAACATGATATTTTGATGTATTTTTTCGTCCCATGCATTTTTGGTTTCAGGTGATAGAATTATTTTCCACTACGTCCCATGCTCATCTATATTATATAAAACCACATGGCTGACTGATTCACTCACTGACATAAATGTTTACCCACTTCCAAATGAGTTAGAAACTTGATATTTGGCAAAAACACTCCTTTCACCTTGCAACCAACAGAAAAATTCCGAAAAGGTACATTTTTTAATTTTCAACCCTACAAGAGACAAAAATATAGGGGGAAGCTATTTATCTCCAGTAATATCTCTGAGTGTGATATTGTGCATGGCCTATGTTGTAGACAATAACACATTACATCTTTTTTGTCTCCTGCTATTTCATCATACGACGTTTAGTTACGGAGTTATTAATGATTTTGTACTTTTTGTCCGAAATTTTTCTATGTCCCACGAATAACTTAAAAATTGATTCGAATGAAATTTCAAAAAATAGGTTTTTTTAATACTTTTATTATATTTTTTACGTCTTGTAGGGTCGGAAACCAACATGATATTTTGATGTATTTTTTCGTCCCATGCATTTTTGGTATCAGGTGATGGAATTATTTTCCACTACGTCCCATGCTCATCTATATTATATAAAACCACATGGCTGACTGATTCACTCACTGACATAAATGTTTACCCACTTCCAAATGAGTTAGAAACTTGATATTTGGCAAAAACACTCCTTTCACCTTGCAACCAACAGAAAAATTCCGAAAAGGTACATTTTTTAATTTTCAACCCTACAAGAGACAAAAATATAGGGGGAAGCTATTTATCTCCAGTAATATCTCTGAGTGTGATATTGTGCATGGCCTATGTTGTAGACAATAACACATTACATCTTT